>CP136059.1:352162477-353592477 GCA_032464435.1 Aegilops umbellulata | reverse complement strand
ATGAGAATGACATGTGGGCCAGCCGCATTTAAGGTCTGCATGTCATTGACTCATAGGCCGGGCACTAAGCCACTGAAGTTCGGTCCCGTGGGCCCCGAGAGGGAAATGTAACTCCTGCGACAGGCCTTGCACTACAAAAAAAATACACTACCGTGATGATACGTGTTTGTCACAGTAGGTCGCTTTTTTTTGTGATGCATGTACATCCATGACAAATTTATGACAGAATCAAGATAGTCATACCTGTGCTGTCGTAGAAGTGTTCCATGACATTACCAAAATTATCGTCACGGAAGTCTCCACTTCCATGACGATAAATCGCGCGTCACAGAAGTGCTTTCGTCAAGGGTGACCGAAACGTGGCATCCATCGTAACGGAACACCGTTAAGCTATTGGGTCGGGTTTTGGATCCGATAACCCGTTAACAACCCCAACCAATGGGAAATTTCCATGTGTATAATTCTTATTGGCCGGACGAAACACGTGTCAGCTCGTCTGTGGGTCAGATAGGCACCTATGATACGTCAACACGTGACACGGCCCAACAGAGGCCCATTCCTGTGTAAAGGTCAGCCCGTTTGACTTGGTCAAAAGCTGGCAGGCCGGCCCATGGAAAGCCTGTTAACGGCCTGTTCGGATATAGCCCATTTACAGCCCGCTAACCCAAGGCTTGTTACGCCCTATCCGAATTAGGCCCAGTAGCGTCATCTGGGCCATCCAATATGATTCCATCCCATTTTCACTTCTGGCCCATGTATGTCCCATGACGTCTTTCGGCCCATATGAGGCCCTATGTAACTCTTGGCCTATTAACGGTCCGTGGTGAAACTGGCCCGTGATGAACAATGTATCACTTTATACCCATTAATGCCCTGTTATTCCGTTGGGCCGTTTCCAGCCCATGTTATCTTCCGGCCTTCTTCAGAGCCCATTTATTCTTGGGCTCATTTCCAGCAATCGTTTACTTACGGCCCGTTACTGTCATTTTCTGCTTGTGGGCCAAATTCAGCCCGTGGTTACACTCGGCCCGTTTGTGGTCCGCTAATATGTTGGGCCATTTTCATAGCGTCATCAAATACGGCCTATTAACGATGGACTATTATGGTCGGCCCATGAACCGACGATTCCAACTCTAGTCCGTTTACGGCCAGAATGCGGTTTGTTCGGCCCATATTTGGCCAATCGATCATACAGCCCGTATAAGGCCCATTGATGATACGGCCCATAGAAGGCCGATTGATGATACGGCCCGTAGAAGGCCCATTGTTTCTACGGCCCGTAGAAGGCCCACTGCTTCTACGGCCCGTAGAAGGCCCACAGTTTCTACGGCCCGTAGGAGGCCCAGTGTCACTACAGTAAATATTAGCCCATGGTTATTGTGGCCTAGTTTTAAAAAATAGGTTATTGCAGCCACTAGCAAACCGCGGAAAAAGAACTGCACTGACTACAAGCAAACAAATAAACAAAACAAGGAAATGAATAAGCAAGCAACTTATGCTAGGCTATCATGGCTATTACACATATTACATCCACTGGGCATCAAAGTTCGCCACCAGTGCAAATATAGGGAACACAACAGCATATCAACACCGCAGCAAAACAAGTCCAGAACTGAAACCACTTTAGAAGAGTTCAAGAAACAATATCCTGGGTACCCATAATGCTGGCAAGATGCTTAGCAAGCTTATTAACTTTCTCTTGTTTGGCGCTTAAGTCCTCCAGCGCTTGCTGTTGCACCAGAAAGTATGCATCTGAATTCTGCAGGGACTTCTTCAATCCTTCGGCTTCCTGTCGCATAACATCTGATCGATGTATTTCAACTTGAAGTTGAGACTCAAGAAGCCGAACTGATTCAGGCAACGAGTTCGAAGAGCTGGTGCCAGTAGTGGTAGACAGTAACTCGAACACTACATCAAGACAGGACTTTGGGGTTTTCTCAGTGTCTTCAATATAGTTTTTATCAGCTTTCTTGGAGACCAACATGGATGTCTCACTATCGTGAACCTTATCTGCATTACTTCCTTTCCCATCGCATAACAGGGTACTCTTCTCCAATATTTTATCCGCATTCTAAAAGAGAAACAAACAAACACATCTCAGGTTTACAAGTTGAGTAGTAAGGTGGACAGGATAACAACATGAAACAAACATATATCTATGTAGTATGGTCACTGTATGGTCTATATCATTCTAGTTTATGTTGCCAAATCAAGATAGATACAGTTCGAATCATATCTATTTAAGACAAAGCAGCATAGACAGAATATAAGTGTGGGAAACTACAGAGCAATAACAACACTTGTAATGTGCATGGCATGAGAACATAACTGTTTATTCAATTGGAACTGAAATCAACATAGAGAAAGTTACAACAGCAAACACCCAAACACATTGAAGAAACAGGTTTAAAACATACCTATTGCGCCATTGGAGTTTCAATTGCATCCTTCAAATTTGAAATTAGTTGGTATCAGTAAATACAGTGATGCAAGAGCAAAGTAGTATGAACCATAGCTATGAAACCTGACCTGAGAACAATTCTTCTTCTGCTTTAAGCATTGACTTCGTGTTTGGAGTGGTGGTCCTCGTGATTTGGGCACGGCAGTTGCCTTACTAACTGCTTGTGTTTGGGTGCTCTGTGGTGGAGACGGTGCTGTGTCAACGGGAACTAGGTGTCTATCTGCTGGGGTTGGGGTTAGAAGGGGTGTAGCTGGTTCTCTGTCCAACTGGGTAGGGGTACAATCTGCATGAGTGTGGGTTATGTGTGGTGGGGCTGGTTCTTGGGCAAGTACAACCATGGTTCTATCTGCATCGACAGGTAGCACGATCTTTTCTGAAGACCATGTTTTTACTCCGACAGATACTGCCATCACTCCCTCTAATTGAAATGGCAGATAAACAAGAAAATTAATTGAATGTACAGACATTGTAAGATAGACAGGTGCAATGTATAGTAGGGAAGAAAACAGGGCATGAAATAATTCACATTTATGTTGTCTAAGCAAACATAATAGCAGGACATCATTTCACATATATGATGGATAATTAAACAGGATAGCATGACACAATTTCACATGTATGATGCCTAACTAAACAGGATAGAATGACATACTTCAAAATATGATGACTATGTAAACATGATGACAAGATATAACTATACGATGTGTCTATTAAAGTGGTTGGCATGCCATAAATCACAAACATGCCGTCAATGGAAACATGATGGCATGATATAATTCACGAATAGAATGACATAATATAAATATGATGACTATGTAAACAGGATGAGATGATATAACTATATTATGTCTTTAGAAAATGGGTTTGCATGCCATAATTCAGATACATGATGTCTATGTAAACATCATAGCATCACATAATTCAAATATATTATTTATATACTAAGGAAGTGTGCAGAGGGCAATCGCATATATGATGTGTCAACTAAGGAGATGGCATTCAATATTGTGTATATGATGTAAAAAATAAGCATTGCAATACAACATATGCATTATATGAGTAATATAACCCTGCCAAGTTTGAGCATACACCTCAGGGGGATAATAGGACTGGCCATCTGCCTCTGAATCCTCCTCTGAAGAGCTATCTGTAACCAGCAAGATATTTGCTTCAGCAAGTAGCATTGTCTTCTCTGAAGACCTTGTTTTCACTCCAGATTTCTCCATCACCAATTCAAATGGATGATGCACAGGAAGAGCAGTTGAATATACAAACATTGTCGACAAAAGCAATGAGAAATACAAAAAAAAGGACGACATGATATAATTCACATATATGACGCTTGCCTAAACAGCATGGCATTGCATAATTCACATACATAATGCCTTGCAATAAGATAACTTTGCATAATTCACATATATAATGTCTTGCAACAAGATGGCATTGCATAATTCAAATATATGGTAATTAGACACAAAATAGGTGGCATTCACACAAAGCATGTCTAAACTAACAAAACGACATAGCAATGCAAGATACCATACACACTATATGAGCAACATAACCCTGCCAAGTTAGGGCATGCACCTCGGGGGGGAAATATGACTGGTCATCTGTCTCTGAATCCTCCTCTGAGGAGCTATCGGTAACCAGCAAGACATGCGCTTCGTCAGATAGCATTGTCTGCTCTCACGTCCTTGTTTCCACTCCAGATTTTTCCATGACCGTGCCAAATGGCTGATGCACAGGAAGAGTAATTGAATGTACTAAAATTGTTGACAAATTTAACACATAATAAAAAAATGATGGCATGATATAATTCACATATAAGATGACTGGCTAACCAGGGTGGCATTGCAAAATTCACATATATGATGACTGGCTAGACAAGATGGCATTGCATGATTCACATATACGATAAAGAAACTAAACAGATGGCATTGACACAAAGGATGTCTAAATTAAGCAGATAACATCTTTAATGTATACAGTAAGCAATGCAAGGCACCATATGCATGATATTACCAACATCAGCATGCCAAGTTAGAGCGAAGACCTCATGGGGTAAATAGGAGTGGTCTTCTCCTTCTGAATCCCCCTTATAACAGTTATCTTCCTCTTGCTTACGATCCGAAATGGGTGGAGGGGGGGCTGCCTTTGCTCCCACCATGGAACGACGTCTACATGTAATTTTATTGCCACGCAAGGCTCGTCTCTTTTCCTCTACATGATCAGTTCCATTGTGTACAGTAACTGGCATGCATAGGAATAAAACATAGTGAGATTATGTACGGAGTGCATGCACAAATCCAAAGTGATGGTAGCAAACTGTGGACAGACCCAAAACCAATGATAGCAGGCAGATAATAGCTTTAGTTAAAAAATACAGATAATGGCTCCTTTAATGTTTGTTTGCACCCAACATGAAACTCATAGTAGATACCGGAGATTAACCAGATAGTAGACAGATAGTACTGATTGCTGCCCCAATATGTACCCCACAGCCATTTAAAAACTCAAGCTTCAGCATTAGTTTGGAATTGACTCGGAGTCTAATAGGTGAACACAACGATAATGTAACTAGACACGGAAGAGTGTGACCTCTCTTGCGGACCCGTGTAGTCCTCAAGGTCATCTGCTCAGTTGATGATGGTAATGAAGTTGCCGTGGCTGCCAGCGGCGGGGAAGAAGATCTGAGGCAGCGAAAGACAGTCTGGAGAGCGGATCCCTGCTATGGTCAACCCTTCCATCGTTGGAGCAGCTGAGCTGGGGTGGAAAACAGCGCCGCAGGAGCAGGACAAACCACACAAGGTTTTCTTTTACACATATCTGTAACAGAAGTAATTGAGTAAGGGCTTGTTTGAATTTGAGGATTCTAACAAAGCAGTGATAGGAAATAGACAGGAATAGGATAGGAATGCACGTGCGAAACACAGAATTTAAAAACACAGGATTTCTGCCAATCTGGGTTTTGATTCACAACAATTGGAAGATCACAGGATGCAAAAAAGCATGGTGAGATTAAGTCAAACCACAAGAAAATGTACGGTTATAATGCTATTATGCTACTATCTCTTAGTCTTGTGCTTGATGAATAGGAATATGAAAAGGAGGAGAAGTGGAAATTAGAATTCCTACGGCTTTTCTTTCAAGGAGACACTAAAGGAACAAATCCTACAGTTTTCCTTTGCTCCATTCCTTTGCACCAAATTCATGAAAAGTAGTACCATAGGAAACTTTCCAATTCCGATGTTTTTCATTCACTTTTCCTTTCAAGCACTAGCGATTCTAGTAGGCAGGCTTGAGCAAGGAAAATCCTACACTAAAAAAATGTTTTTGTGCTACTTCTATTACTTTCGACCCAGGCCACTGCCATACTAGCTCAACTCCCAGGCCCATCGAAAAATGCACAGCTGAAATATGCAGAGATAAATAATGATGGCGTTCAAGAGAGTCCATCACGGATAGCTAAGTTGCCTGGTACCTCACTGCTCGTCATATAGAAGGATAAAATAATCATCTTTCCCGTTACTACGAGTGCTTAGTGGACAATATATATAACATGTAGAGTAAAAAAGAGATGCAACAAGTGTACAACCTCTTTGGTGAAGCCATGTCGATCTTAGCGTGATTGGGTTGGCCGGTGAGGATGCTCCGGCGGACTTGGCTGTCGGAGGAGGGGAAGAAGATCTTAGGCGTCTGGAGATGGAGCCCGAGGTACTGCTTCGCTGTGATGGAGGGTTTCAACGTTGGAGCAGCTCCGGTGAGTTGTACGACGCCGAGGCTGAAGTAGGACAAGAGAGACAACGAACAACGTTAACCTGAGTGGAATTCTAATAGCATCTCCAATACATGACGTAAAATACATAACCACAAAGTGCTAGATGTAAAATACATCAGCCGCTCATCTCTGAACTTAACTGTCGAAACTGAACTTAACTGACGAAATTGAACTTAACCATCGAAACTGAATTTTGCTGTCGAAACTGAATTTTGCTGTCGAAACTGAACGCACTAGCAAGGTGAGGCTACACGTCAGTTGACTGACTTTTTCATCTCTGGTCAGTCGATTTTGCAGTCGTTGGATACAAAATCAAGGGCCTGCGGTTCATCTTCAACCTCCACCCCCCCTGAGCAGGCCAAACAGCAGCCCCCCGCCGCCTGCGGGCGGCGGTGCACCGCCCCGCCCGCCCCGAAAACACTCCCCACCGCCGGTCCGCCGCCCCGGCCATCCCTCTAGGACCCCCCATGCCGAGCTTTTTCTCCGGCGATCCCCACGCCACAGCCGTGCCAATGCCCCGCCACCGCCGGCGACCACCGCCCCCATCCTGAACCCTAAGATAGATAGTGGGGTATCTCTCCGGCGAGCTCCACTCCCCGCTGCGGCTGGTTCTTCCTTCACCCCGGCGAGCCCCCCCACCACCACCACCACCTGAAAATCGACTGACCCAAAAGTCGATTCAGTCAACTGAAGTGTAGCTAAATCGGAGCACCATCGCAAGCAAGCGCAAGAGCGAGAGCAGCAGCGCGAGCAAGAGCAATAGCAAGAGCACACCAGGCAGGGGACCGAGAGCAAGAGCAGAGAAGCAGTGCGAGCGAGAGCTAAAGCAGCAGCAGGTCCAACTGATGTGGACGTCGCCGCCAAGGGAGCGATGTCGTGGAGGAAGTGGCCGGCGACGCCACCGTGGATGGAGTCGCGCCGTGTCGGCTCGGGACCAAGCGTCGGCAGCACCGTGAGATCGAATCAAGAAGAAAATGCGGCGATTAGTGTACAACCTCTTTGGTGGTGCCGATTAGGCCGCAGTATCATCCGAGGAAACGGTGATGATGATGCTCTTCCGGTGGTGCAGGTGAAGACAGCGGTGTGGGAATGGAGGTGGCGCGAAGGACGAGGGGAACGTCGGAGCAGCTCCTTGGAGGTGGAGGACGGGGTGGCTGAACCGGAAGGAGATGAGATCGATGATGGATCCTCATCCGGTACGGTAGATGAGGGACGTCGAGGTGTTGCTGTGGACTACGTCTTCGGGGAAGAGGCTCCGGCTGGGTGGCGGACGGAGCAGGGTGTGGGGTTTCGTCGCGGGTTTTCGCGGCCTCGGTGTACGAATGGGTGGGCGGATGGGAAGGCAGTGGGGAACCATGGCTTAGAGACGTGCTTGTCCGAAATGTGGGGTAAGTTACGGAAGTACCCCCACCGATTTGAGGCGGTTCTTTCGGTTCAGGGGTACCATGGGCATTTCGCGTGTCTGGATTTCACAGGAGGTGGGAGTTTTCGCGTGCGTTGTAATTTCGGAATAGCAAGGCGCGGGTTGACATGGAGGGAGTTGTCGGAGCACAACAAGACAAAGATATATCTTAAATATTTCGGGCTAACAAGGCGCGGGTTGAAGAGGCGGGAGTTTCACAGCATGACAGATAGAGACACTAGCTTGAATTTTCGGCATAACAAGGCGCGGCTTGAAATTTCGGAAGAACAAGATTAATGTGTAGCCAAAAAAAGACAATTTGCACCTCAACACACACAACACACACAAACACCATTTAGATTAGAGTAAGGTACACGTGCATTGCACGCATGAGATTTGTCAACCAAATTATGAATAAATACCACACTATAGCATGCAAGCTTTGAGTCATATATGCATGATGTAGATGGTCGTTTAATTCTTATAGTTTATTTCATTCAAAATCATCTAGTTTTTATAAGAAAGCTAATCTATTTTAAGATTCATGGAATTGTGCGTCATAAGACATAAAGTAAAAACAAATAATGGCAAATCATGTAAAAAACATTTGGGCAATTCTGATACGGAAGATTCTAGAACAAATAAGAAGTGCTTGTGTTTTGATGTTTGTGCATTATGCTTAAGTTCAACCATGGAGTCTTCTAGATTATACATGTGGCGAAATCTGGTGGAATCTAGATGATATCCAACGGCCAGTAGTGCTCAAATTTGCCATCTTTGGACCATCGGATTCGCCTCATCCAACGACCATCTTTCAAAGTTAAAGTTACCCGCACACAATATAAATATATATATATATAGTGGTATAGATATAGATATGTGATGCAAAACCGCCCATCATCTCCAATTAGAATACTGTGTCCATGCACGGATGCGACGTGGCCAAATGATGTCTGCCATCGATATCTCAAATTCAAATCAGTCTGACCTTGTTCAATGTGTATACATTACAACATGCTCGTTTCCAAACCACACCGCGCAGATCTCCATTAATTCATGCATGCATGGGTTTCAAACATCAGGATCTCTTATTCAATTATTTGAATTCAACTTTACATTGATTGTGAACTCACCTATTCAGCTATTCTTTTAAACCAACACAGTATTGTTCTCTTTATAATTGTACCACTAAATTTCTCTCGTGCATGCATGCACACACACTACCAGTCGGTATTATCCATCGCACGCATGCAATCTTTTTCTTCAGGTCGGTCTCCCATGAAGGCACACACCAACACACATCCCCCTCTCCATCATATCGGGCATTCTTTATCTCTCATGCGTGCATGCGCAACGATTGATGTTCCTCTATGTATGTGTGTATATAGCTAGGTCTTTCATAGTTTTCCACACAAATCGATCAATCGATATATCCAGTGAGGTCTCGCCCTCTTTCCCACATCCACATCGATCAATCTATATCTCTCTATATAAGATTAACATATATAGCTAATACACCCACATTAGTTATGTATCCAACGTCCCCCTCTCATCATCCATACCTTCCTCTTCATCTCTCAGACGCGTGCACAATGGCGAAGACAGGGGGCAGTAAGGGCCCTTCCCCCCTGCCCCCTAACATCACTATATATCAAGGCTAATATGAATGTGATCATTAGACAATTGCTGCTAAAAATGGTTTAAGTTCATGAATTGACCCTCCTCGTAAAGGATTAGCAATGCTTGGCCCCCTAGCTCATTTATTTTTCATGGCTCCGCCACTGCGCGCATCAGCGCACGTGTTCGCCCCCTCTCTCTAAATATCGATCTCCACTTGTGCATTCCTTCATAGTCTCCCTCCACTCGGCCCCTCGCACCATCTTCTAGCCCCACCACCGGATTTTGCCACATGTACAATCTAGCAGACTCCATGGTTGAACTTAAGCATAATGCACAAACCTCAAAACAACAGTGGTTCTTTTTTGTTCTAGATTCTTCCGTATCATAACTGCCCAAACTTTTTTCTAGTTGAATTGCCATTATTTATTTTTACTTTATGCTTTACAATGCACAATTCCATGAATCATAAAATATATTAAGGGCTTCTTTGATTCAAAGGATTCTCAAAGGAATTTTGGAGGATTCTAATCATTAGGATTTTTTCCTATGATTAATTTGCACTAGATTTCATAGGAAACATCCCATCCACTCAAACCTCTTTGAATGAATTCTGTGTTTTTTCTATGCACAATCAAACACTCGTACAATCCTGTAGGATTCAAGACGACATTCCACTATAATCCCATGTTTTTCCTATTCCCGCGTTCTTAGCTTTTTTATAAAAACTAATTGATTTTGAATGAGATGAACAATAAGAATTAAGCGAAGGGCTACATCAGGCATATATGACTCAGAGCTTACATGCTATAGTGTGGTATTTATTCATAATTTGGTTGCAAAATCTGATGCGTGCAATACACGTGTACCTTACTAGTATTTTGAGTTTCTGCAAAACACGTAAACTAGAATACCAATGGCACGCTACACACTGTCTCTCTTACAGTTCATGAAGCCACGTGGCACATGTGTAGGCTTTGTCGCGACCTCCTTGCGTGGATTGAACACAGTGACGTGCTGCTGGTTCCAGAATAATGTACTCGTCCTCCCTGAGCCATAATGGCGGTACATGCACGAAGCCAAGATGTGCACGGACGCCATGCACACACTCATTCCACGCACGCACACGCGGGTACACGGCGGACGCAATTTTGTACCAAGATCCACCCCATGTGATAATTTGACGCGTGTAAAGTCGTTCACTTCATTGATGGTCGATTAATAGAGCGCAGGCAAATTGAGTGGACGTGAGGGCGGAAAAAGACATTATTACTCCACTTCGCGCATGCGAGTAGTTAAATCGTGGGTTGCTAGTAGTACTTCCATTGGTCTCCTTCGTATTTTGTGCCAATTTTTTACAGTAACATACTCAATATTTACGCATTTGAGCAGTGTAGTACTTGAAATTTATGTTCCGCTAAACTCATCGGGAGCCGTTTCGGGCCTCGAAACCAAAACCATCAATTAATCTTTACCTTGTTCCCATCACATTCGAAAACCTGCTCACACCTACTAGTAGTACGTACCAAACCTGAACGTGTTCCCACTATGCAGGTATTAGTACTAGTGCTAGAACTTAGGTTATAAAAAGGGGAACTACCTAGCCGAAAATCACTCTACCTTTCCTCCTCATAAGTGCTTCTTCTTCGTCCGTTGTTGCCATGGCCGGTGAGCGGAGCTCTAGGTCGAGAACTACTCGTAACAAGGGAGCGGCAACCAAGGCTGCGGAAAAAAAAGAGGGCTCGCCGCCATGCAGATACCTCAAAAGATCTCTCACGGGCAGGCGATGGCTCCCAGGAGCGCCCTAGCCGCGGAGGCAAACATGCCGAGCCGGCGGAGCTGGAGTCGTTATCCCTCGACGGAATGCCCGATCAGCTCAATAAGGAGAAGAAGTTCATCCAAGGCTTGATGGAGTTGCTGAAGGAGAGCCTCGACGACATGCCCACTGAGCTCAATCAGCAGGGGGAGTTCACCGTCGGCTTAGTGATGCTGCTGAAGAAGAGCATTGCCTCGGAGAAGAAGGCGACCGGCGAAATCCTGCGACTTCGGGAGGACAATGTGAAGCTCCGCCACGAGATTGACCTGTTGAAGGAGAAGAACGCCGGCTGGAAGAAGCTTCATGAGAATAGTAGTTCCTCGATGAAGATGCTGCAGGCCCTCGCTATGGAACAGAAGGAAGAGTTGGAGAAGCTCCGCATCCAGCACCCAGCTGCTGTCAAGGTACGTAATATGGCCGTGGAACAGATGATGAAGGCTCGCGTCGAGAAATGCCGCGTGATGGACACAATGATGAAGATGTCGGAGGAGACGCGCAAGGAGATGGAGGTCGTGGAGGCGATGAAGAAGCAGTTACGACTCCGTGGCGAATTAGATCATTTGGGGTGATAATCTTCCTTCTTCTTTTGCTCCTGTGTTTCATATTTTGCTTCGGGTGTTTCGCCCCACGTGTCACGTTCTCTGCGAGGCATGAATAGAACAATGTTTTTTTTTGAGGGAATGAATAGAACAATGCTAACAATGAGATGACTAGCAAATTAGATCATTTTTATCGCCATATGGCACTGGGTTGCCGTGATTCGTGCTCCTCCGTCGCAGTACTACTCCAGTGGAAAACTTGAGTATACCGCACGGTTATTTGCTCCTCGTCGATCAGGTCGTCGGCGCATTTATATGAGCAATCAAATCACAAGGCCCTGCCTTCCAGCAGTAAAATGATCCGTCCAATCACAAAGGCCCTCGCCTCTCATGAAACCGACCAAGCTAGACTACTCCGCCCTCTAGCCTTTTAAAAAATGTATACTTTTGTACAGCAGTAGTATCGATGGATTGCGCCATGGAGCAAAACTTGAAATTGAAAAGGCTAGTCACAATAATGGTGTCCAGCACAACCCACCCCTCAAATAAAACTAAGAGGGTGCTTGGATACGTTTTAGTCCCACGACTAAAAGTAGTGGGACTAAAACATGCTAGCCTCACCCATGCTTGGATCCAAATACAAAAAAGGCTAAAATCAAGTTAATGAGTATTTATTATCCTCCAAACCCTCCAATCTAGAACTCGCCTGAGTTAACGGAGAGGAGTTAAATGAGTAGAGAGAGGACTAATCCACATTTTAGTAGGGGTACCCCTGGCTAAAAATTTTTAGTGTCAAGACTAGTTTTAACCCCTCTGTAGTCAGGGGTGCTTGGAACTTTAGCCTCTTAAAGAGACTATTTTTAGTCAGACTAAAATAAGTCCCTTGGATCCAAGCACCCTCTAAGCATCCTGGAATTCTTTGACAAAACTAAGCACCCTGAAATTCTTTGACAACTAAACTGCTGGCTATATGATGTTGGCCATATATATTGTACGTATATAATGTGAAGAAACGAGTGGTAGTACTATACCAACTAAAAGATGAAATGTAAGAAATACTAGTATGTAAGTACGGAAGAGTTAAAGTAACGAGAAGAAACATAACATAGTTCTGCTGGGGGCTCAGTACAACACACCCCTCAAATTAAATTAAGCACACCTGAAATTAAACTTCGCTACTGTTCCAGTAGACACTGCATTAGAACCACCATGAGCAACGACACTGCCACCTTACTCGGAGTCCTCGTCCACGTCCTCGACTTCGTCCTTGTCCCTCTTCCTCTTGGCTGATACTTCTTTCCTTGAACCGCACACTTGGCTGTTGCTCTTCATCCAACCCTTGTAGATACTAAAGCAAAGGTAGCCATTCATTGCAGCGTAGTGGATGTGGTCAATATCTAGTACATTCCGCTGCCATGCATGACGATGAAAAGGGTATGGAGGTTTCACCAGTTTACCGTACGAAGGATGAACCATGGCTCCTGCCAAGGTCAACATTGAAGGATGACGAGAGGGCACCAGCCGATTCTTTTGGAGGTAGAAGGGGTTGCCTACAACGAGGCCTATCCGACCCAGGATTTCTTTGTCGTTACCAAAGTCTACAGTAACGAATTTTACTAGGTTGCTCCCGAGGAAGTCCTTAAAATCCTGGCATATGTGGTAGACCAAGCATAAGTCATGCACGCAAACCTGGATCACGGCGGGCTTCTTCCTCCCTTTGTCCTTTAGATCCTTCTCTCGTCCCACGACTGTGGTGTACTCAACATCTAGCCCAGCGACCCACTCATCATCTGAGTTTTCGAACATGCGTCTGAAGCGAGAAAGGCATCCTTTCACCGCCGCGGAAGAACGGGTGTAGATGACGTCGAACTCATCGCCGGAGATTTGGGACGCCATGGATTTGGGAGGAGGGTTAGGATTAGTGGAACTGCCGTAATGAGAATGGATGGGACGACTAGGAGCGAACCGTCGTAGTATTGAAGGACGTGCGGGGGCGAGTAGGAGCGAACTGTTAGTGAGCGAACGACAGGGTAGTGGCTTTCCATTCTCCCATGATACAGGCTTCCGAGAGCCCTTGGATCTGAGATCAAATGGTTGCATGGCGTGATTTTAGACCTATGAGTGAATGTCCTATGCTGGAGGGTTATTCTGCAAATTTTCAGCAACTTAGCATGCGACCGTTTGATCTCAGATCCAAGGGCTGCCAGCAGCCCGTATCATGGTCGCGCCTACCACGACCGTCGCGTCGCTCGTGCAGTCGCGTCCTTGGAGATTTAACATGGTGCGTTAGGCTATCTGATGTTCGCATGTCATACATAGTCATCACTTACTCACTCATACTACAACAAGGTTGGCTATAAGTGTATTTTTTGTTACTCCTCTCTATCTCTTTCTTCGTACTCAAGGAAGAAACGATGCTAGTAAGCGCGTGTATTTATTGTATTTGCCAAGGAGTGACCTCTTCCAATGAAATGGTGTTGCTAAGTTTGCTTCATTTAATTAGCTATAGACTCAAAATTGTCTTTTCACCTAGGTACACACGCTTAGCACCATTTCTTCCTTGGGTCACCAAACTAGTCTCTCTCTTCTTGATTAACTTGCCACATCATACTTTATGCCTATGTGGCAAGCTTAAGCACCTGTAGGAGCAAGTAAAAGTAAGTACAATAGTGCGCTTTACATGGCATTTTTGCATATGTGGAGGAAATAGAGGCAAGGAAAAAGTGGAGAAGTGGGCTCTCATGCAAGAGCCTGCCTCTACTACATGGTGGAGCATTGGGAGAGGCACCTGTATGGAGGTGGTCAGGAATCTGGGAGACTCACGTCGGTCGTAGCACCGTAGTTAAAATGATAATGGCAAGTCAAATCACGGGGCCCCACCTGCCCAGCAGTAACTCGCTCTCAAATCACACAGCCCTACGTTTGCAGCAGCCTACTCCCTCGTCTTCTCGCGTCTCTGTCAAAACGACTAGGCGGAATTGCCCTGCCGCCTATCACGCAGGAAAAGCCCCGCCCTCGACTTTTAAATAGTATACAGTATACTAATTTTGTATCCATGGATTGCGCCCGCACCATGGAGTAAAGCATCTAGAAAATGGAGGACAGACGGTGGTCGTGCAATAGAGAAGAGGGAGAGGCGAGACGGTCGTTTTGGAATGGAGATGATGGAGAGGAGAGGAGGTGGCTTTGCAATGGAGAAGAGGGAGAGGAGCTTGCGACAGCGATTTAGGATTGGACGAGAGGGCCGGCGCGCTCTGACTGGATCAAAATAAAAATCAATTTACCCTTCAATTAAGAAAGCGACCCCACATTAACTAGTCTCCCTTTTATTCTGGGACATAATTGACCATGATTTTCGCACATAAAATATATGTTATACATTGTATACCAGGCCACTATCAAAATTACAATTTGCGACTATACAAGGCCACTACCATTAATCGAGGCAAAATTGATGGCGTTTGCCTCGTAGTAGCACCCGAGGACATTAATACCCCTTGTGTGCATGCGGGAGTGAGAAGGTTAGCTTGCATTCCCAACATTAATCAACCAATGAGGAGTAAGAGGGTTGGCTTGTTGTGCTTGGAAGAGAAAAACCACATTAATTAACACGACAATCAAGGTGACAAGCTAGCTTGCAACATTGACTTAAACATAGCATTGATTTTTACCTTGGTACCTGTAATATGAGTTTGTGGCCTTGTATAAAAAAATGGAGGGAGTATAATTTGGAAGTACATTCAGATACGAACCAATCGATACAATTTTTGGTGACATGCATTCACATTTTCCTTGTCAAATACAGTACGTGGTCAAACTTTGACCCAAAATACGCGAAACAATAAAAAATACTTCCAAGACCAGCGCCGCTCTTCCGCTCTTCTCATCTTAAACCACCGCCGCTCCTCTCCTGTTCCAATCTAAATACAGCGCCGCTCCTCTCCTCTTCCATTTCAAAACCACCGCCCCTCCTCTCCTGTTCCAGTCCAAAACCAGCGTCGCTCCTCTCCCGTTCGAATCCAAAACCAGCGCTGCTCCTCTCCTCTTCCATCCAAAAACCACCGCTGACGTGTGAAGGTGCTGTGGAGAAGTAGATCGATGGAGGAGTACAACCGATACGTGAGGATCGTAGACGGCGACCCTGTGAAGCTAGCTAGGATGTTGGAGATACAGTCTTGGTTTGACAACAAGGACCAACTAGCGACGACGGCGACATCCATGGCCAAATATCTGCAACAGGCGGCGGTACTCCCGGAGGGAGTCACGCCGGAGTACAAAGAGCTGCTCCTCTGGGCCAAGGAGCAAACAGATTCACTGAATCTGATCGTGAGGGAGCGGTGGTGGGAGTATCGATCCCAGATGGAGCATCCACCAGAGATTGAAGGATCGAGCATCTACAGGGTGCCGCTTGTGAGGGTGTCCTGCCAGAGCGAGCCGGTGGAGTCTTCGTCGACCGAACCCAACTGCAAGAGGAGAAAAGTAGTTGGCCCTACGACGCTTCCCCGCCATCGTCTCCCTCGCTGTTCATGTCATCTCACGGGGCGGCTGTCTGCCGCCGAGGAATAGTAGGGGACTGCCCCCCCCCCCCCAGCCCAATAGTCGGCAGGTTGTGAATTGTCAAGATGTGCTTAGGGTTGTCAGTATTTGCAGGTTGTGAATTGTGTTTTGAGTTGTGTATTTTGAGAGTACTTTCAGATATGAATGTCTTTTGAATTTCAGATTTGCAGGATTAAGCATATAAAGTATTTTATGAATTCTAGAGATCTATGTTTAGCACTTAAAAAATGTAGTTTCATAGGAGTATAAAAGTGCAGACAATGTGATTCTCAGAGAAGAAACTGCAAGTTTCAGTTTCAGATAAGAAACTGCAAGTTCAGTTTCAGATAAGAAACTGCAACTTTCAGAGGCACATCATTTATATTAACACGGCCTTTTCAAACAGGGTTAACATCATGTTAAAAGTTTTATTCATGGTCGAAAATGGAAATACCGGCCAGTTAACATCATGCTGATCAACATTCATGCATAGCACATCTTCATATGATGCACAGTCAAACTGCCCACACAATGTCGAGTGTGCGAAACATAGAGAAAATGAGGGACGAAGTTTTGGCAAGTGTTGGACGTGGTTTTGGAGGTCCATAGGCCTGTTTGTATTTTCTTAGGGCCGTCATTTATCGACCGGCCTATGGACCTCCCATCCGAGGTTTTATTTTTGGCAGCCCAATTTATGTATTTTTTGAAGAAAACGCAGAGGTTTGTTCTATTTTTCAATATAAGAATAGGAACGCCAGTTCCAACTTACGTTTCCCTTCTAACTATATTATATATATTTGAATTATTTTATATGTTGACTGTTTAGTTCACATACTCCCTCCTTTTCGGTTTATAGGGCTTATCTCAAAATTTTAGTTTTTCCATTTTATAAGGCTCAATTTGGTTGTTTTCCATCACATGTTTAGATTCCAAGGTGCATGAAATCATTGCATGCAAATATTAAGAGAAAATTGACCAATGCATGTACTTTATGCATGCATGCATTGCAATTTATGCATTGATAAACATAATTTTTTGAGGAAAACAAGTGCACTAATTAGGTGCTTTTGCAAACTACAAAAAGTATTCCACCATTCATCATCTACCTTGGTTGGTGAGATTTTTGAATTGAGCCCTATAAACCAAAAAGGAGGGAGTAATTGGCAAATAGATCTCGCCGCCACCCCCCGCCTCCTGACTCCGGGCGCTCCTGCCCCCCTCAGCAAGTCCGCTCACGCGCCCCATGGAGTCGCCGCCCATATCCATGGGGGAATGGCTGGAAGACAGGCAGATGTACAAGATGCATTTCCCCACATGTCTACAAAGCCTTCCCGCGGATGCTCCAGCCGCTCGACTCCGTCGCGCCGGCGGTGCTGCGGCAGACTCGAGGGAGGAGATGGAGGGAGCGGACGATGCGGATCCGCGACGATGCTCTCTCCTGGACCCAGTGCACGCGCGAATGGAGGGAAGCAGAGGAGGAAGCTGCGAGCGAGGAAGCCGAGGAGGGACTGAATCCGTTCTCTCACTCGCGCAGGTAAGCTCGGATGTGCAAGGATCATGTGGATTGGGAGCTGCTGAATCTAGCCCTGCGGATCTACTTCGAAGGAGATTTCTCGGAGAAGCACAGGATGCCGCACCCCAGTGAGCCGCCGATTGCGTTCGTTCGATGGGCGAAAGGAGAAGTGAATTCCGGAGATCCACGCCGTGGAGCGAGATGGGAATACTTGACTGGACTCCTGCCCACTAGCAAGCCACCGGAGCCGGAGCAGGTGGATCCCCTACCTTACCTCTCCCCCAAACCTGCAGAAGATTGAAATTAGGCTTGCAATCTGCTTCAATTGAGCTGTCTGGTGGTTATTTCTGCTTCCTGAGAGACAACATCTGGCTGGAGGATGAGCAGGAACAAGGAACTCCGATGAATTTCCCCTATCACAATGGATCGGACAAGGACAAGTTGATGAGCTTCGTGGAAACCCTAACAAGATCCCTCCAGAAATCGTTGGCGATCACTTATGGCTGAACAAGGCTCGACCTGCTCTGGGGCTGGACCCGTGGGCTCCTCTCAAGATCTCTGATGAAGATGATGGGCACCTGGCGCCGAAAAAGAGGGACATCCACCATGCTACGCCTTCCAGCCCAGTGTCTCCGCTTGCTTATTGGTCGCCGCAGGCTGACACGGCCCCTCGGCTGAAGACCATGAAGGCTTCGCTGGACCCTCCTTGTGTCATTTGAGTGCTCTATCCGCTCTGCCTTTGACACCGCTCAGGTGATTTGTGTTATTCAGAGAACTTGTTCAACCACCCCCCCTAGTTTGTAGCTTTTCTACCTTTGCTTTTGAAGTGCTCTTTGAGCTACTGTATCAGAATATGTTGTGGTTTCGTTCTCAGCAATGGAACCGGGGAGATGCTCCCTGTTTTTCTAAAAAAAATATTTCATATGTTATTATATATTGATTTTATTGTCATCATATATTTAACAGATACTTAGATATGTAAGAAAACAATATCCCACATCTTATTAACTTATAAAAATAATTTCTTAACAAATAAAATCCTGGATTGTTTTGGCACGAAAATCCTAGTGATTGTGTACAAAAGCTTGGTAAGATTTAAGGACGAATGTAATAATATAACTTATTATTTAAATATATTTATAACAAAATGCCCAGCCCCTTTTTATTTTTTGATAACATTGCTGGCCCAACCCAACATTATAATTAGAATCAGCCCAGCAAAATCATGTATTTCGAGAAAGTGCAAATGGCCTGTAATGTTTTAGGAAATAAAATAAATGGGCCGCATGGACGTTACATTATTTGTTAACCCAGCCCAGCTAATGGCTGTAATTCAAAAAAAAGATCAAATTGACTATAAATTCTACCGCGCAAAAAAAAAGACTGTAAATTCTGAAAAAATGGGTTGAATACGTGCCACATTTTTGGAGGCTGAAATGTGGGCCAATAGGTCGAAGCCAATGCAAGTCGTTGTCAATTTAGTCAACAAATGATTCTGACGTGTTAGCCGTTGGATTTACATCCAACGACAGGCATCCATCTTCAATCTCTCGTCTTCTTCCTCCAGCTCCGTCAGGACCACCTCCCGCCTCCTGCTACTAGCAGCTCTGCTTAGCACGCTTCGCTATGAAGCACTACTCCACCGTTGGCCAGGCCATCTCTCCACCCCTCCACACCTCCTGTTCTTCTCCATCGACTGCCGAACCACACCGCACTAGAACCAATTAACCCTCTTACACGTCTCCGTCTGCGACTCTACTCCCGCGTCTTCCCATCTCCGGCTCGTTGTTGTCCGGGGCCTCGCCTTCGTCCACCACCTATGATGCGCTCGACGCGGCATGGTCAACATGGTCAACGAACGACACTATCGGAAGTAGACTGTGCGTGGAGAGGCTGACAGCTGGGTCCATGGCCGCACACAAGGAAATGCCTTCTTATTACTCACAAAATAATGATTCCTCCACCTGACATCTGGGACCCACCGGAAGGGCCTCGGTATTTTGCGAAATAAAGTGCCCCCCGCTGACATGTGGGACCCACCAGCTATCTTCGCACGCAAGGAAGTGCCTCCTTATTACGCACAAAAAATGAATATTCCCCCTTCCAGCTGGAACCCAGCATAGTGGGAGGCTGACTTGTGGGCTTACCAAGTTGACGGGGATGGAGGGCTTTGTCAACTTAGTCAATATGAACGATTCTAGCTCCTGTTACCGTACGATGTTCATCAAACGGCCGTAGTGCTTCTTCAACCTCTGGTCTTCTAGCTCCAGCCGCCCAAACCATCGCCGGTCGTGCCGCGTGCTCCTGCCTCCCGTGGCCAGCTGTGATGCCGCGGAGGCCTCACCGCCCCCTACTACTCCCACCGCTGGCCAGGCCATCCTTCTACTCACCCACATCCCCTGTTAATCTACGGAGACAACAGCCTCACACCGCAGCCGAACCAGTGAACCCTCGTACTCCTCTTCGCGTGGGTATCCACTGCTCCGTCTTCCCCGGCTCCGAGTCGTCCCCTTCCTAGTCCTCGCCGTCGTCCACCGCCCTGGAGCTCTCAGCGCGGCGTGGTCAACATGGTAAACGACTGACTTCCATCGGAAGAGTACTATACGTGCAGAGGCTGACAGCTGGGTCCACGGCAGCTGCAAGGAAGTGCCTCCTTATTACGCGGAAAATAATTATTCCTCCACCTGACAGCAAGGACCCACCAGACGGGCCACCAGTATTTTGGGAAAAAAGTCGTTTCCCCCTGACTGCTGGGACCCACCGGATGGGCCATCGTATTTCGAGAAAAAACGTTCCCCCCGCTGTCAGCTCGGACCCATCGGACGTGCCTCCTTATTACGCACAAAAAAATGAATACTCCCCCGGCTAGCTGGGACTCACCTTGCTGGGAGGCTGACTTGTGGGCCAACTAAGTTGACGGGGACGAAGGGCTTTGTCAACTTAGTCAATATGAATGATTCTAGCTCAAGTGACCGTACGATGTCCATCCAACGGTCGTACTGCTTCTTCAACCTCTGGTCTTCTTGCTCCGGCCTCCCAAAGCAGAGCTAGTCGTGCCGCATGCTCCTGCCTCCCGTGGCCGGCTGTGCTGCCGCAGAGACCTCACCGCCCCCTACTATTCCCACCGCTGGCCAAGCCCTGCGGCGACGGCAACCTCACACCGCAGCCGAACTACTGAACCCTCGTAGTCCTCTCCGCGCGGGCTTCCACTGCCGCGTCGTCCCCTTCCTAGGCCTCGCCATCGTCCACCGCTGTGGTGCTATCCGCGTGGCGTGATCAACGTGGTCAAGGAATGATTTCCATCGGAAGAGTACTGTACGTGGAGAGGCTGACAGCTGGGTCCATGGCCACAGCCCAGTTTTTTTTGTGATTTGCCAAGTAAGTCGCTTTGTCAGGCCTGTTGGGCTGCAAATCTTTCAAGACGAGGAGGAGAGCTTTCATTCGGCTGGCCAAGAAAACGGCCCATCAGTAATGAGAAATGGGTTGTACATTTTTAAAACACATCAAACCGGCAATTAGTTTCAAAAATCTTTTTTTCATTTCAAGATTTTAAATTACATTAATTTTTATGCGTGGAGAATTTCATGGATTTTATATTGACATACATTTATTTTTTAAATCAGTTTGAATGTGAGTCGAAATTTCGGGATTAAAAACAGTTCGGACCGCAGGGAAATATGCAAAATTTCGTATAATTTTTTAACCGTTGCCACAGTATGGGCTGCAATGCTAACAAAAAGAATATGGGCTCCAAAAAAACCTTAAGAATTAGCAAATGGGCTGTAATTTATTAGAAATAATGGCAGATGGGTTGTATGCCGTTTTCCACGGATTTGAGGCTTTCCTAAAAAAAAGGTTGACGCACAAGCACTGACTGTTGGATGTCCATCCAACGGCCGTCGTGCTTCTTCAATCTCTGCTCTTCCTGCTCCAGCCACTCAAACAAGCTCCGGCGGGACTGCTTGCTCCCTCCTCCGTGCGGCCGGCTGTGCTGCCGCGCAGGCCTCACCACCCGACCATACACCCATCGCTGGCCTAGCCATCCCTCTACTCACCCACACCTGCTGTCATTCTCCAGCGACGGCAGACGAACCAGTAAACCCTCGTACAGTCGTACTCCCCTCCCCATGGGAAACAACTGTCGAGTCTTCCCTGCCTCCGTGTCGTCCCTTTCCTAGGCCTCGCCGTCGTCCACTACCCTGGTGCTCTCGGCGCGGCGTGGTCAACGTGGTCAAGGAACGACTTCCATCGGACGTGGAATGTACGTGGAGAGGCTGACAGCTGGGTCCATGGCGGCAGCAAGGAAGTGCCTCCTTATTACGCGGAAAATAATGATTCCTCCACCTGACAGCAGGGACCCACCGGACAGGCCACCGTACTTCGCAAAAAAACACGTTTCCCCCCTGACTACTAGGACCCACGAGCTACACCTTCGCACGCAAGGAAGTGCGTCCGGGCAAAAAAAACGATTCGCCCCCCTGACTGCTTGGACCCACCAGCTACATCTTCGCACGCAAGGAAGTGCCTGACACTCGGGACCCACCTGGTCGAAGCGTACGTAGCGTTGTCATTCTTGTCGCGAACGTGTACGTACATATATACTGGTGGATGTAGAGACGCGCACGTGTCATAGTAGAGGCGCACACGTAGCATGTACACGTACGTACAGCGGCCAGGGTGCAAGAAAGAAAATACGGCCACGTATGTGTGCATACGGGCGGGGTCTCGAACGCCTACTCGAGCATACGTACGGCGAGGGCTCGTTGACATGGCTGGGTCGGAATGGAGAAACAGCGTCGTCGTTGTGTTCATGGGGAGGCAACGGAATGCGTCGTGTTCATGCAGAGGCAACGGAATGCGTCGTGTTCATCGGGAGGGCTTGGACGGAACAGGGGATGGAAACGAGGCCTGGCGTACCGCAGAACGGAGGAAACGGCCTTGTGTTCGACTGGCCACGGTCGAAACGGGGGTCCTGTTGATCGGGAGGGGTGTGGCGTACCGCACAACGGAGGAAACGGACCTCCTACGGTTGGAACGGGAGTCATGTTGATCGGGAGGGGTGTGGCATACTGCAAAACGGAGGAAATGGACCTCCTACGGTCGAAACGAGGGTCCTGTTGATCGGGAGGGGTGTGGCGTACAACAAAACGGAGGAAACGAACTTGTGTTGGAGCGCTACAGTCGAAACGGGGGTCCTGTTCATCAGGAGGGGTGTGGCGTACCGCAAAACGGGACTCCACGGGATACTGTTCATCTCCACCATCGACCCCCTCCAGCCTCCACAAGCTACTGTTCATCCACCGTCGACCTCCACCAGCCTCCACGGGAACCTGTTCATCCAGCCTCCACAGCACGCTACTCCACCGGCTACTGTTCAACCACCCCTCCACCGTCTACTGTTCATCCAGCCCTCCACACCACGGGGTCCTGTTCAACCACCCCTCCACGGGCACCCCTCCATCGTCTACTATTCATCCTACCCTCCACGGGGTGGTCCTGTTCATCTAGCCCTCCACGGGGTCCTGTTCATCCAGCCCCAACCGGCTCGATCGATCGGGGTCATGTTCATCCAGAGGCAACACCACGTGGTCCTGTTCATCCACCCCCACCGGGAACTGTTCATCCAACCCCCCCCCCCCCGGTAACGCTCACTGTTAATCCAGAGGCAGCATCGATTGGCTTCAGTTAGCAGCAGTAGACAAGGAATCACTCGATCGAGTTCAGTTAACAACCATCGATTGATCGCTCGGGTTCAGTAACGCGTAGCTTGCAGTGCAATCGCTCGGGTTCAGTTAGAGCCCAACACCTAGCTCGGGTTCAGTTAGAGCCAACGCCTCGCACACACGCGTGTACGTGTACGAGAGAAACGCGCATAGCTCGGCCCCCGACCTCCCACCGTAACCGGGAACTCGCCGAAATATTCCTCCCCCTCGCTTCTACCACGGTTCTTTCCGTCATGGACGGCCCGAAGAATATCATGCAGCTGCGTCTCCGGCCCGCCCAGGACGAAAAGCCCATTTTCTGTCATGATTTTTTGCCATAGAAGTAGGAGCCCACCACATCTATGATGATACCGGGTTTTGTCACAATTATCGTCATAGAAGTGTCATATGTATGACAGAAAAAAATCGTTCGGCCCAAAATGTCACGGATGTGTCTTTTTTTTGTAGTGTTGTGGTGCTCCCGCAGTTCAAGCTCGTGCCAAAACTGGAATTTGTTTTTTACTACTACTACCAACTAGTACTAGTAAGGTACACGTGCATTGCACGCATGAGATTATGGTGGTTTGTGCATTATGCTTTTACATGTGGAGCTTTCTAGATTCTAACATGTGGCAAAATCTGGTGGAATGTAAGGTTAGGCAAATTTGATTAACTTAGGTGAGTGTTTGGTTCAAGCCACAACTTAGGCAAGCCACACTAAGGCCCCACATGACATACATACAAAAAATATGGCAAGATTCCCTTAGGCTTGCCAACTTGCGGCTCTCATCTTGAAGAACTAATAACTTTGCCTAAGCTTAGATGTGGAAAAGTTAGTCATGAATTAAGTTCAACCATGGAGTCTTCTAGATTATACATGTGGCAGAATCTGGTGGATGATATCCAACGGCCAGTAGTGCTCGGATTTGCCATCTTTATACCCTCGGATTGGCTTCATCCAACGGCCAACTTTCAAAGTTTTTCACACACTATATAGGGGGTATAGATATAGATGTGCCGGTCCGTTGCAATGGATCCAAAGTATATCTATACCCCTATATAGTGTGCGAATAACTTTGAAAGATGGTCGTTGGATGAAGCCAATCCGACGGTGCAGAGATGGCAAATCCGAGCACTATTGGCCGTTGGATATCATCTACATTCCACCAGATTTTGCCACATGTACAATCTAGAAGACTCCATGGTTGAACTCAAGCATAATGCACAAACCTCAAAACACAAGCACTTCTCCTTTGTTCTAGAATCTTCCGTATCATGATTGCCCAAATTATTTTCTACATGAATTGCCATTAGTTGTTTTTACTTTATGCTTTACAACGCACAATTCCATGAATCTTAAAATAGATTAGCTTTTTTATGAAAACTAAATGATTTTGAATGAGATGAACTATAAGTATTAAACGAACATCTACATCATGCATATATGACTCAAAGCTTACATGCTATAATGTTGTATTTATTCATAATTTGGTTGCCAAATCTCATACGTGCAATGCACGTGTACCTTACTAGTATCTATTTAGTGGAGTGCACTCTAAACACACTATCTATTTACTTTTCTCTAACCTTCCATAGCCATGCAACCAAGCCACATAAGCTTCATGGGTTCCCCCCACATCATATTATTCATACTACGTTGATTGGAAAAAAAAAAGATAAATCACCCAAAACAAGATCTTCCCATTTTTTGTTCCTACGATGTTGTGTCGTGCACATACCTACTAGTTGTATAGTGGTAGTACTAGTAATATAGTATTAGGAGTACAAACTTGGTACTAGTAGGAGTAGTACTAGTACGGAATGCTCATACTCTATCAATGAGCCCCGTCTGACACCAAATTTCTTGGCTTCCGTGCTACAACTAGATCTTCCCCTCGTTTCTGTTTTCTAACCCGGCGGCGGGCGGGGTGTCGGTTTGCTAAACGGCGGTTCCACATGAAAGTGAAAATGCTAGGCAACACGCCTTCCCTAAGCTATGTGTCGTGTCGGACGGGCCATGTTGTACTCCCGATTCCCGAGCGTCCGGGGATGCGACGCGAATGCGGCAGGCCTTTTCCTTTTACCAGCAATGTGCCCATGCGTTGCGACGGATACAAAGTAGTAGAATAGTAGTATTTGTTCACAAACTTGAAAGAAATCACTATTTTTTTTTGATATACTCCTAATATATTACTCCCTCCGTACCTAAATATTTGTCTTTTCTGAGATTTCAAATGGACTATCACATACGGATTATATAGACATATTCTAGTGTTTCTAGCAAGATGCCCGCGCGTTGCACGAAGATGATGGAAAAGGTAAGCACAACTTATAAAATTGACGGATGGAGTACTAGTTACGGTGATGCATATAATTAAGCAAAGGGATCGCACATGTCGGTACTGACTGGAACGAGAATGCAACAACACAATAAGAATTAAGGCCACGATGATGCGATCGCGGTTGTGGTTACAGAAGGCAAGAAGAAAGATGGATCCACAAACGTACGACCTCCTCCTCCTCAACTTAGTGCGCCGGGCTACCGACCGGCGGCTAAGGAGCAGCAACTTTTGTGGCGAGGTCGAGGTGCTTCTTAACAAAGCATCCAAGGCTTCTAGCTGGTTGAGGAAGGCCAACCTCTTGCAGGGCGAGGCGCCTCGCGGCGAGCGCGACCTCTAGGTGGACATTCTTCGTGGCGTCAGCGGGCAGTCGCAAGGCCACCAGTGCTTGAAAGAGGTTCCGGCCATGGAGGCCGATTAGGGTGGCAGGCAATGAGGAGCCCGGGCGCGCGGGCTAGAGGAGTACGGCGATGTCGTCCGCGAGCTTCTTGATGACGGAGAAATTGTTGCTGGTGGCAACGATCATCTCGTCCAACTGAGAGTCGTAGTTGGCGTCGACGGCGGCCATCCACCAGCCGGTCTCCAACATCGTCTGGAGACGATCCTCGGCGCCATGCCGCAGGCCGGCGTCGTGGACCAACTGGCGCAGCCGCTGGCCGCTCACGCGCTTCGCCGCCATGGGTCTGGAGTGAGCTCTTTTGCGCTTAGTGTAGATGCTTAGGCAAATGCTTAGGTGCGTACGATGTGGTAGATGCATTGGAATGGAGGGGCGCCTTTGTATGAGGGCAAACTGCGTTGCATTCACATCGTGCAGCCTCTTTTCCCGGACCTCCTCCAATTACTTCCCTCATGCATTAATTGAAGGAGGATGCATTGGTCGTTCAACATATCGGGAACCGCTACTCCCTCCCTCGTCTGCATTAAAGCCGTATCGGGAACTGCGCCGCCCGCTGTCAAATCGAATACTCCCTCCGTCTAGGTGAGTATTAAGTCATCTTACGAAAACCAAATAGTAAACACATAGGCGTGGTGCATTAACTCACACTTTGTTTCTTATTTTTTGACATAAATAGAGGAATCAACCAAGAAGAGATGTGGGGCTTGTATGCTTTTAATGACTTGAGACTATCAAACATGACATGCAGTGGTCAGTTCGTTGCACAAGAACAAATACAACCCACGTCAGCACACACGCATCTTATATAGCATCACATCCAATGACTATAAAAGATGAATGAGACCAAATTATATCTCATCTAGATGAGTTCTAGGAAAACTGTATTAATAATACTTAGTACTCCCGCGCCATGTATCATATATTAGTATCATGTAGTACTTTATTTATTGCCATGTATGACACATACTCCCTCCTTTTCGGTTTATAGGGCTCAATTAAAAAATCTCACCAACCAAGGTAGATGATGAATGGTGGAATACTTTTTGTAGTTTCCAAAAGCACCGAATTAATGCACTCGTTTTCCTCAAAAAATTATGTTTATCAATGCATAAATTGCAATGCATGCATGCATAAAGTACATGCATTGGTCAATTTTCTCTTAATACTTGCATCCAATGATTTAATGCACCTTGGAATCTGAACATGTGATGGAAAACAACCAAATTGAGCCTTATAAACTGGAAAAACTAAAATTTTGAGATAAGCCCTATAAACCGAAAAGGAGGGAGTAGTACTCAACTCTCTCTCTTTCTTCATTTAATTCTATAACACCTCATCAAAATTGCTAGTGCTAGTACCATTACAACCAGCCTTAGCAAATAATAAGCATTAAGTTCTCTCATTTTCCTCTCCATCTTGGTCACCTAGACGGAGGGAGTATACTGCGAGGGCTTTTCCTGCGCGGTAGGCGGGGCAGTTCCGCCTAGTCGCTTCGACAGAGACGCGAGAAGACGACGAAGTAGGCTGCTGCAAACGTAGGGTTGTGTGATTTGTTAGCGAGTTACTGCTAGACAGGTGGGGCCCCGTGATTTGACTTGCCATTATCATTTTAACTGCGGCGCTACGACCGGCGTGACACTCTTGATTCCTGACCACCTCCATACAGGTGCCTCTCCCAATGCTCCACCATGTAGTAGAGGCTGGCTCTTGCATGAGAGCCCACTTCTCCACCTTTTCCTTGCCTCTCTTTCCTCCACATATGCAAAAATGCCATGTAAAGTGCACTATTGTACTTACTTTTACTTGCTCCTACAGGTGCTTAAGCTTGCCACATAGGCATAAAGTCCGATGTGGCAAGTTATTCAAGAAGAGAGAGACTAGTTTGGTGACCCAAGAAAGAAACGGTGCTAAGCGCATGTACCTAGGTGAAATGACAATTTTGAGTCAATAGCTAATTAAAGGAAGCAAACTTAGCAACACCATTTCATTTGAAAAGGTCACTCCTTGGCAAATGCAATAAATACTAGTACTCCCTGTGTCGCATAATATAAGAACGTTTTTGGCACTACACTAGTGTCAAAAATGTTCTTATATTATGGGACGGAGGGAGTACGAAGAAAGAGATAGAGAGGAGTAAAAAAAATACACTTATAGCCAACCTTGTTGTAGTATGAGTGACTAAGTGATGACTATGTATGACGTGCCAACATCAGATAGCCTAACGCACCGTGTTAAATCTCGAAGGGCGCGACCGCACGAGCGACGCGACGGTCGTGGTAGGCGTGACCACGATACGGGCTGCTGGCAGCCCTTGGATCTGAGATCAAACGGTCGCATGCTAAGTTGCTGAAAATTTGCAGAATAACCCTCCAGGATAGGATATTCACCCATAGGTCTAGAATCACGCCATGCAACCGTTCGATCTCAGATCCAAGGGCTCTCGGAAGCCCATATCATGGGAGAATGGAAAGGCACTACCCTACCGTACGCACGCTGGCAGTTCGCTCCTACTCGTCCCCGCACGCCCTTCAATACTACATCGGTTTGCTCCTAGTCGTCCCGTCCATTCTCATTACACAGTTCCACTAATCCTAACCCTCCTCCCAAATCCATGGCGGCCCAAATCTCCACGATCGGCGGTGAGTACAAGATTAGAACCATCACCGGCGATGAGTTCGACGTCATATACACCTGTTCTTCCGCGACGGTGAAAGGATGCCTTTCTCGCTTCAAACACAAGTTCGAAAACTCAGATGATGAGTGGGTCGCTGGGCTGGATGTTGAGTACACCACAGTCCTGGGACGAGAGAAGGATCTAAAGGACGAAGAGAGGAAGAATCCCGTCGTGAACTAGGTTTGCGTGCATGACTTATGCTTGGTCTACCACATATGCCATGCCGACGTTGAGTGCCAGGATTTTAAGGACTTCCTCGGGAGCAACCTAGTCAAATTCGTTACTGTAGACTTTGGTAATGACAAAGAAGTCCTGCGTCAGATAGGCCTCGTTGTAGGCAACACCTTCGACCTCCAGAAGAATCGGCTGGTGTCCTCTCTTCATCCTTCAATGCTGACCCTGGCAGGAGCCATGGTTCATCCTTCGTACGGTAAACTGGAGAAACCTCTATATACGTTTCATCATCATGCATGGCAGCGGAATGTACTAGATATAGACCACATCCACTACGCTGCAATGGATGGCTACCTTTGCTTCAATATCTACAAGGGTTGGATGAAGAGCAACAGCCAAGTGTGCGGTTCAAGCAAAGAAGTATCGGCCAAGAGGAAGAGGGACGTGGATGAAGTATAGGACGTGGAAGAGGACTCTGAGTAAGGTGGCAGTGTCGTTGCTCATGGTGGTTCTAATGCAGGGTCTACCGGAATAGTTGCAAAGTTTAATTTCAGGTGTGCTTAACTTAATTTGAGGGGTGTGTTGTGCTGAGCCCCCATCAGAACTATGTTATGTTTCTTCTTGTTACTTTAACTCTTCAGTACATACATACTAATATTTCTTACATTTCATCTTTTAGTTGGTATAGTACTACCACTCGTTTCTTCACATTATATAGGTACAATATATATGGCCAACATCATATAGCCAGTAGTTTAGTTGTCAAAGAATTCCAGGGTGCTTAGTTTTGTGAAAAAATTCCAGGGTGCTTAGTTTTATTTGAGGGGTGGGTTGTGCACTTGTGCTGGACACCATTATTGGGACAAGCCTTTTTAATAGTACTATATGCATAATTTGGCGACGAGCGCTCTCTATATGTACCACCTTTTTTTTAATTTCAAGTTTGCTCCATGGCGCAATCCATCGATACTACTAGTGTACAAAACTGGAGTATATAAATTTTTTTAAAGGCTAGAGGGCGGGGAAGTCTAGCTCGGTCGATTTCACGAGAGGCGAGGGCCTTTGCGATTTGATGGCTCATTACTGCTGTCAAATCAAATAGTACTGCGCTGCCCGCTCCACGCCCAGCGCCTCCATTAAACCCCTCACTACTAGGAAAAGGCCTACTAGTGGCGCACCAGTTTTGCCTACTAATGGCGCACTACTGGTGCGCCACTAGTACCACGCCACTAGTATTATATACTAATGGCGCACCACAGGTGCGCCATTAGTATACCAGATACTAATGGCGCACCATGTGGTGCGCCATTAGTATACCATTCGGTGCTCCACTGGTATTCCCTCCAGATGCGCCTCTAATAACCTTATAGGTGCGCCACTAGTAATAAAGGAAGGTGCGCCACTAATAAGGGCTTAAATGCGCCACTAGTAATGTATTTGGAAAACAAAAAAAATATAAATTTATGGAAAACAACCTATAAGGAAAAATAATTTAAAAACAAAAATGAAATAGAATCATAATTTTTATTATAGTAAGAATATTACAATGTCTTTACAAGTTTCCAATAAAAGGAAAATTGCAAGGAAATAAAAGAAAATCCTAAAACTAATCTTCTAGTAATCTTTTCTTCTTTTTCATCACTTTATCCCTGCAAAATGTAACAAAATAAACAGAAAGACAAACAAACTATTTATAACATGCCAATACTATCAAATTTTATGCAAAACTAGATGTGAGCATATATTTCCAGAATTACATGGTGTGAATATTGTATGAGTAAGATTATAATGGAAATGAATTTTGATAGGAGCCCACTTTCGATGAGTATTTATCTGACAGAGCTAAATAACCAGGGTATTTATCTGCTTCTTACTGTACACATGAATACAAGGAGTACATGGGTCTCTATTACTACTTCATGTCTACATTAGTGCTTGTCTACAGGAGTAATATGAACATCATTCTACATGGGTCTCTGAACATCTTCTTACAAAGTTGGCTACAAAACAGATTAAGACAATGCAAGAATACTTCTGAGTACACTGCTGATATGCTCCAGTTAAATGAGTACACACATACAGTACAAATGAGTACTCCTGCTGCTTAATGATGCATCTTAATTAACAGAAAATGTTTCAATTAGTTTAAATTAAAGTAATAGTCGTGCTGCTTAATGATGCATCTTATGCAGGCAAAACTACTCCTGCTGCTACTTAATGATGCATCTTATACAGGCAAAACTACTCCTGCTGCTACTTAATGATGCATCTTAAACAGGCAAATGAGTAGAAAAATACCAGTTAATTTAAATTAACTGAAAAGGTTTCAGTTAACCTCTTCACTGCCACAAACTGTCCATCAGCAAGTTGTCCTTTGTACACCTCAGCATCCTGTCCCTTTTCGATCAAATTATCTACAGAAACATTGTACATTCAGTTTTCAAGCAAAAATGTTTAGAGATAACTAAGATACAAAAAACTATGGCTGGTAATGCTTCATTAACCTAAGAAACTAATTCTTGCTTTGACAGTAAACAGACAACAATTGACAGTAGGGAGTAAATAAGTTTTAAGTGTATTATGCATCTTAATTTCTCATAATTTTGAAGAAAGCATCAATGCTAACAGTAGGGAGTAAATCAGTTAAGAAATGTTTCAGTGTATGATCATGATAATGTACACTATTGAACAAGAGCAGTACACTACTGAACAAGAAGAGAAGAGAAGATAAGAGAATAGAGAAGAGAAGAACACTAAATTCCTACACTACTAAACAAGAGCAGTACACTACTGCTGCACTTGCTACTCTAGAATTTGGAAGCAATACTCCAACACCGCGGTATTGGAAGCAATACTGCAATAGTTCAAGCAGTACTTCAGTGGAGTAGCTGCAAAGAATTAACACTAAGCATAAGATACACTAAGAATTTTTAGTGGAGCAGCTGCACAGAATTAACAGAATTAAGAGAGCATCAGAAAGTTAACAAGCTACTGAAAAAACACTGCAACCAATACAGTACTGCAAAATTACATAATTTGCAAAATTTTGTAAACTGAAGTTTTTGCGAAGGAAACAAAATTTTATAGCTTCTCAGGCCTACAGAATAGCTTCAGGCTGGAGCACTACAGTTGTTGGTAAGACTTCTTGTAGCTTTAGGCTGGTTGGAGTACTACAGCAGCAAACATTTCATGGTTAGAGTACTCCGTTTGCAGTAGCCAAACATTCAGATATCTACAGTAGCTTCAGTCTGGTTGCCTGACTAAATAGTCATCCTCTCGTGAGGATTCTGGAGCAAAAGAGCTGTTGCTTAGGTAGTGGGAGTAGTTGATACTACACTAAATTACTCTTTGCAATTTTGGACTGAATGTGTTGAGATCTTTAGCTACTGTCAGCAGAGTTACAGAGTAGTGATTGACGGACAGGGTGTGATGGGCTCACCGAGGTAGAAGGCAGCGTACTCGGCGTAGACCTCGCCGCAGCGGTCGTAGGCATCGCCCAGGAGGCCCCAACCGAGCTTGGCGTCGCCCTCCTGCTCGAGTTGCTCGTCCCGCCATTGGCGACGCCTGCCCGCCTCGGCCTCCCGCACCCGCCGCCCCTACAGGTCCTCCACCAGCGCGGCCTGCCGCAGCTCGTACACCGCCTCCTCGGTCGCCGTCCACGCTGCGTACCTTCTTCACCTTCCATTCCACTAAGAAATCAGTGGAAAAATTAGGGAGCAGAAGCTCAACAGAATGCACCAAATCGCCAAAATTCCATCCCAGCTACCTCCAGAAGCAGCAACCAGGAGTGAAGCTTCCGACCTACACGCAACATCCCCCACAACCCACAAGATAGGGGAGGAGGGAAGCACCTTTGTGGAGACCGCTCGGGAGGCGGGCTGGGCCAAAGGGAGCAGCCGCCGCAGGGACCCTGCGCCGCGGCGGGGCAGCGCCGTCGAGGCGGTAGACGGCAGGCGGAGCCTGGCTGAGACCTCCATCGGCAGGCAAGCGGTCCGGTTGGTGGGGAATTTTCACCTCGCCTCCGTCGCCAGTGGGGGAGAAGAAGAGGGAGGCGGAGCTCCTTGGATTGCTCGTCATGGAAGGTGGCTCGCCGTGGTCGGGAGGGAGGGGAAGAGGCGGACGGCTGGGGCTTCCCGATCTAGATCGAAGTCGAGGGAGGTGGGTGGATGTGTCAGGAGGAAGGGGAGGGGAGAGAACGTGACGAGAGGAGGGGATAAGGGGTGATAGCAGTGGCGCATTGGTAGGGGTGCGCCATACGTATAGACAAAAAAATAGTAGTGGCGCACCAGGGCAAGGTGCGCCACTACTATCAAAAATAGTAGTGGCGCACCTCGGCCTGGTGCGCCACTGGTAATCCTGGGCATGGCTGGCTACTGTTCAAAAAAATAGTAGTGGCGCACCAGGGCAAGGTGCGCCACTACTATCAAAAATAGTAGTGGCGCACCTTGTCCTGGTGCGCCACTGGTAAGCCTGGGCATGGCTGGTTACTGTTCAAAAAAATAGTAGTGGCGCACCCCACACCTGGTGCGCCACTAGTAATGTCACTATTAGTGGAGCACCTGTTTGTGGTGCGCCACTGCTATATAGTAGTGGCGCACCACATCTCTGGTGCGCCACTAACAGTGATATTACCTATAGCCGTTTTTCTAGTAGTGCCTCCGTTAAACCCGCATGCAAACCGAGAATCCTACTCCGGCCACACGTCTGTTCAAGTGCGGGCCGGAATTAAACGCAACACCGGCCGAGCTCCTCCCGTCCGCCCTCAGTCTAAACGAGTCGGTGGCCAGATTCTCCGTGTCCGCCGCCATCATCGAGGAGAAGGAGAAGTAGAACACGGGAAGCCACCACTTGGGACCCATGAAGGCCACCGCCGAGGCGACGACCGCGGATTCAGGTGGTTTCTTTGCTGCTTCGTCTCTTCCGAGGACCTTTGTTGACCCCGCAAGTGTCTGACAGACATGAGGAAGACAAAGGGATCCGCGGGCGGCCATTTAGAACTAAAATAAGTCTAGATACATCCATTTCCGGACGGAGGGAGTATTAATTATACAAGAGAGCCGGATTGGCAACTCTTAGTTCATGTAAATGTAATGAAATCCATGACCTTTATATGAAGATCTGGCTTTTTAATACGAAATCCTTCATGCTTATATGAAATCAGTCTGTGTTTGCACGAATTTCATCTGCTTGGTTAGAGTTGTAAAAATGTATGCCGCTGGCATTTGATGTCATCCTCCGCTTAAGGAAGCGGGAGGAAATTTGCCGGCTACCGTTGGAGATGCTCTTTATGATGGAAATAATAGTGTGACTTCCAATCCATTTGAGTTAATTGCCTGTATGATTGTCCCTCTATAAAAAGTTAATTGCATGCATAGTGTACACGTGACTTGCAGGGTGGCTACAGCTTCATACATAAAGTTAAAAAGAAACTAGTCCATCCTTAATCTTGTATTCTAAGTACTCTCTGGGTTCCATTGTCAATACAGTGGAGAAAGAAGTATATATCAAATAAGTAGAGTAATATATAATATAAAAATATAAAGTTAAAAGACAGAATACGAACTCATGTCATCGCGTTGCGAGCATCCGGCGCTAACCAGCCCAGCACATTTTTGTTGTAGACCATGCTGGAGATATATCTCCATGTCTACTCTTATATATACTCCATTTGTTCCTAAATATTTGTCTTTTTCAGATTTCAAATGGACTACCACATACAGATGTGTATGTAGACATATTTTAGAGTGTAGATTCACTCATTTTGCTCCATATGTCTTTTGAGGAAGGGGTCAGATTTTTCCTTGATTTATTTATGAGGTATCCAGATGGCACTGCACCGCCAAGAAAAGAGGGTAACATCAAAATTATGGACTACTTTTCTGAGTATGTTGGTAAGGTTCGGTCATAGTCACACTAATAGAAAACAGGGCTTTGGTCACAGGGAAATATTCACATTAGTCCCGGTTCAGTCACGAACCGGGACGAATGTGAGCATTGGTCCCGGTTCGTGCGGCTAAGGCATTAGTCCCGGTTCACCTGAGCCCTTTAGTCCCGGTTTGAGGCACGAACCGAGACTAAAGGGTGCGATGCCCTTTAGTCTGGGTTTGTGTCTCAAACCGGGACAAAAGGTCCCATTTTCAAACTCTACCCCCTCCCCCCCCCCCCCCCCCCCGTGGATCACCTTTTTTGTTTCGAAAAAATCAAAAGAAAATGATAAAAACTTCAAAAAATAAAATCCTTCGAGAGGTAGTTATATTACTACATCTACTAGTTAGGAAAATTTAAAAACTTAAATTTGGACATGTTTTGCAAAAAATGTCGGGAAAATGTAAAATGCCTATAACTTTTACATATGATGTCGAAAAAAAAGTTATGCTCAAATTTTTAGAATCCTCAAAATCTAGAAGGAAAAGAAGTTATGCTCAAATTTCAATTTTTTTTGTATTTTTGTTAAATTTGGTCAAACTATGGTCAAACTACTTATTCAAGAAATATTAGTGTTACTAAATAATTATTTCGTTTTTTTTGAATTTTGGTCAAATCTGGTTAAACTGTGGTCAAACTATGGTCAAACTATTTATTCAAGAAATATTATTGTTACTAAATAATTATTTCGGTTTTTTTGAATTTTGGTCAAATCTGGTCAAACTGTGGTCAAACTATGGTCAAACTATTTATTCAAGAAATATTAGTGTTACTAAATAATTATTACGGGTTTTTTGAATTTTGATCAAATCTGGTCAAACGGTGGTCAAACTATGGTCAAACTATGGTCAAACTATTTATTCAAGAAATATTAGTGTTAGTAAATAATTATTGTTTTGTACAATAATAGTTACAAACTCCTGAGCGACTTCATGCTCAAGCTAAACTCCTGAGCGTTAATAGGATTTACATCTTACTATTGTCAGGAAAACAACAAGTACAGACTTGGAAACGAAGGATAATAGAAACCGAAAGTTAAGCGTGCTCGGGCTGGAGTAGTGAGAGGGATGGGTGACCGGTCGGGAAGTTAGATGATTTGAAATGATGAGGGCTGATTAGAGACTAGAGGTTAAATTGAGCAATGATGAAGGGTGGGTGATTAGAGATTAAATTATAAAAAAATTCAGAAATTTGAAAATCTTCTATTATATACTTAAAACAATAGGCAAACAAGCGATTACGTTCTTCCACACAGATTAAATTATCTTGGCCATTAGATTTAGATATATACGGCTTAGATTTAAAGATGTAAACGTTACATACAAAAATCATGTACGTGGATTATTCTACACCTATGAAGTCTATCACGTTCCTCTCTAAAGAAAAAAAAAGTCTATCACGTACATGTGGCTATTATGGAAAAGTGATGTCTTAATCTCGCATGTAGAAGGACACCTCCAAGCCTTAGAATGCCATCACGTTTTTGTACGTCAAAATAGAGGAACGGAATCTAATGAAAAAAGAAAAAAAAAACTAGGCATGCTACACGTAGGACAAAGTTACCTATAGGCTACCTAAAAAGCTACCTAGCAATACACGCTCCGTGTTTGTACCGGACCCAAGCAGTTAGCATGTCAATATACGTACATTATGCAAGGCAAGAGCAGCCAACATGGACACGTCTAGAGCTAGATCGTATACACTATAAAAAAAAACATACATACAAGTCTATAAAACTTACACGCACGCCTACAAAGAAATAATATACAGAAATAAAGGGAATCTTAGCCGCCTCTCTCCCCCAAAAAATGGGAACTCTCACTTTTTTCGAATAAAAAATAAAAACTGACAATGCGTGATATAATACGAGGTCGAGACGTCGAGACGGCGGCGATGCTTCACGGACGCCTAGAGGATGGCTTGGTTGGCTTGTAGTGGGGTTGGTCGGCATGCTCCGCTGCCGAGGCAGCAAGCATGGCGGAGTTCTAGGATGCCATGAAGAAGCTAGCGCAACAGCAAAGCATGACCTTGACAATCCCCTGAGGTGGCAGAGATCGTGGCCACAAACACGACGAACCTCGAGAGACCCGGCTAGGTTGTCAGCCACGACCACATAGTCGTGCGCCCACATAGATTGCACCGGCTAAGTGGTGAGGTGATGGAACAATAGTATCACGGAGTTCCCCTGTTGGTGACCAGGAGGTCACTTGGCTTGGACTATGAGATGCTACTTGACAGATGGGAGCAGCAACGGTTAACGAACCAGGTGTCCAAACTTACATCATGGATGCAGGAATATTGACGCCCTGTACACATTTTTTCAGTTGGAATAGAATGTGGTGCTAGATGGAAATAGAAGAGCCGTTAGATGGGCGATGGTCATCAGTCATCACACACGGTGGAGAACCGATGGGAGCATGTAGGAGGATTTAGGATTTATTGTCAAGGTCAATAACGTAGATACAAATTCTTGATTCCTTCACACATGCATACACACAGTCATACCATCCTAGGAAACTAAGCATGTATAATCTATAAACATCTGCATGATTTGAATGCATGAAAGACATGGTTACATGTAGACAAGCAACCACGGCTGACACATCAAAACCAGACAACAATACTATCATATGGGAACATCAAATACATGTCTAGGAAGCTGGAACGGCCTGCCATCCACATCAAACACCATGGACGAGGCCATGCGATCCAATGAAACGTATGGTGAAATCACATCCATTACACCATAGTACGTTCATACTTAATAATCCCGACAGTTATTTTTTATCAGATCATACTTAGCGGTGAAGATGTAATTAAATTGCTGCTATGATTTAAGAAGTACATAAACGAACATGTATCGAAGCTATAGCTGCATGGAGAAAATCGGGTAGCATTCATCTCACAAAAATCCGGGTAGCATTCATCTCACAATAATCCAGGTAGCATTGCATATGCTCATGCCCTAATTGAGGTGAGCAAAATGCTTCAGTTGTGCTTCACGTTTTTCCTTTGTTGCATCCATGAGAAATTAATTAATATTTGATAAAATTTAGTATACAGATCTTTCATATTTCATTTATAAACACTTTAAAGTCTTCCAAGACTTTTCCACGGTAAACTAAAATGTTAACTTGAAAATGTTAATTTTTTGTGATGAAATATCATTTTTTTGTGGTGGAAAGTTTACAATAAATTAGGAGAGTATACGCCGGCCATTCAAATAAAATGAAATTTTATCAAACAGGTGCAGGCTCTATCTACTAATCTCAGTAGGCGAAAAGTGATGAGGTGTGAAGAGCATACGAAGCTAATTCCACCTTGCCAACTGACATGGGAACCCCGTCAACCTTATAGTCATTTGCATGCAGGCCACCCCAACTTGGATTTCGGGAACTGGGCAAAAGCAATGCATAGTGAAAAGCTAATTATAAAACTAGATGATACCCCGCGCGTTGCTGCGGGAATTTGTAGTATTACAGATGAAACTTTTATGGAATGATATGAGAAGTCAGTTTTCAAAGAAAATCCAAGGAAAAATGATGTATTATTACCTAATTATAATACATCGGTAACACGGAATAGAAGCAAGGTATAGTTGAGATGCAACCATATACCCATTAGAGAAAATAAGTAAAGGTGTACAAAATAGCATGATTCCTGAGTAGAACAACATATACACTCCTTTTAGTCACACCTTTTTAATAGGCTTTCAGCCAACATAGAACAATTAAACAAAATGATGGCTAGAACAGACCATACTTGATCCTCTCAGCAAGGAGAGTGCCTAAAAGGTGTGTCATCAAACCTTTAGGCTATGAGTGTCATCAAACCAAAACAACCATATAATGATATTGTAACCACATAAAAGAATTATTCTTACATTTATCGAGAGATGCTGTAGGTTTGAAGACATAATATACCAAGTGATTAGCGTTACAGAATATACTTAATTGTAATTATACATGCATATGCTTGAAACTGAACATCAGGTACTATTCCAACATCTATCTCCGAACAGCACATCATCAGATAAAATAAAATTAGAGCTCCATGCCTCCTTTTGGATGGAATGCATGTGCCTCGGGATGCCTAGTAACAATCAAACAAAACCTTCTGTTTTGAACACCTGCTGTAGAAGAATGACAATGGTACCTCTAAGGTATTAGATCGATCTGAGGTCACTGTGTGGAATAATACTGCCATGAAAGAAAATATTGTAGATGAACCGCAGTATGTCATACGCACTGATTCAACAAATCAAAGGAAAGCAACAAAAATACCAATGTGATTCATACTAATGCGTGTGTCAGAGAGATGCAGGACTGTAGTTGCAGGTAGTACATGGTAAATTTCATCTATTTATTCCTTCAAGAAGAATACAAAAACTAAAAAGCTTTTTCACCATCTAGTGCTTCTAATCAAATCTAACCATATCTGAGAGTTGAACATGATCCATCGTATCTTGAGAATGCAGGCGGGAGAGACAGACAGGACTCGCTGGCTGGCGACGGAACAAAGCTTCATTTTTTATAAATTAGGCTTCCTAAGACCACACACAAACAGAGCTTTCAACTCAAACTAACTTGAAAAATTCGCTCAAATCTAAGGATATAGAGAGGGAGGAGAGACCCTACCTTTGGTTCAGTTGATGTTGGATCAGGATGCCGACGGTGGCACATGTTGCCCACCGGGAGCTCTGGTCGACGCCGGGGTGCGTGCCTTCGGGCAACGGGGCTCGGTGTAACTGTCTACGGGGCTCGATTCATCGGCAACGGGGTGCAGGGCTCGGTGTAACTGCGAAGATTACAGAGGCCTAGTCGACAGCAGCGCGCGCGTGTCTCCGGCTGAGACGACTCGCGAAGTCTTGGAAGCAGCGGCACCTCGCCATCAACGCCACCATTGCTCCTGAAGGAATATTGTTAATCTGAATCCAAACATAGGACCACGAAGTTGATTTATTTGTGCGAGTGGAACAGGACGTAGAAGACGAAGAGAAAGGGAACCGCAGGACGGCAGGAGACGGACGAAAGGAAATTATGGTGGAGAAGATAACGCGCCCAGAAATAAATGCTACGGCTGGGACTTGGAACGGAATAAAATCCTCCATTAATTCAGCCATGATTAACTGCATGCATGGGCTTTAGGCAAATGGTAATTACACTTAAGTGACAACATGCATGTGCTTGGATTGCGTCGGTAGTCTATTATTCTTGGAATTAACTGCACCGAGTTATCTTGGACGCCATGCATGGGTTTAGACCGCGAGAAGTTGCCTGCTTGCGTTGCGTCGATTTGTGTCGTTCGCGCATATTAACTCGCTGGTCGCATGCATGCATGCATGCAGTTCTGTATCGGCGCAGATCAGGACTGCGTGGCCAGTGCCTGGCTAATCAATTGGACTGTTTGGCTGCCTTAACGCTGACGTGGCATAAATCTGACGTGGACAGCGTGCATGTTAAGAGAACAGAAAGAAGTGGGGAGCAACTTAAGAATGGTAGATTAGGGGGTAAATGTAGTGAATTATTGATTTAACATTGGATAAATAAAACAAGTTAGCTGGGAGATTAAATATGGCGACTAATCCTTGATACTTGCCAATGAGTTGATGTTCAAGGAGACCAACAAATGTTGGTGGATGATTATCTTAATTATCTCAATAAATACCTTATGAATGAACTAAATTATGTCAATAAATACTTTTAGAACTTATAATTCTATATGATGTTTCTTTTTAAAATGCAAAGAGTATATTTAAAATGATTAAATATCTCTTTTAACATCTGAAATAGTAGATGAAAAAATCTAGTCGCGCAAATGCGCGGGTAACCCTGCTAGTTGAGAAAAAATTTCAAAAAAAATTCCAAGAAAATAATTACCTTTAGTCCCAGTTGATGTTACCAACCGGGACTAAAGGTGGAGCTCTAGCCAGCGGCCATGTGGAGGGCCTTTAGTCCCGGTTCTAGGCTTTTAGTAACGACCCTTTAGTCCCGGTTCAAAAACCGGGACTAAAGGCCCTTATAAACCGGGACTAATGACCCTGTATCTACTAGTGTCACTTGTTGAAATCTCTAAAAAGACAAATAGTCCCTCCGTCTTTTTATCCATTTTGATGACAAGTATTTTTGGACGGAGGGAGTAGAAAACAGAGTTGGTGATGATGGTGTACGTGCCATCCTGCAATATAGGCCGTCGGATTTATATCTAACGGATAGGAACTAAACTATGGCAATTTTGCAAAAATATTCCCACACGTCTCTCCACGTTCGCAAATAAGGCATTCCCTCATTCAACCTTTTCTCTCACAAGATAAACTACTCATACAAATGCATCTTGATATTCCGTGCAACGAACGGGCAGCTAGCTATTTTTTAAAAAATAGTTGCTGCGATATTTGGGTTGAAGTGATATATTTTATGTCTGCCCCGAATGATTTCAGATTCACTAGTAGTAACAAAGAAAAGGTTGCCTTGTTAATTTACAGAAAACAGGGTGAAAACTATCACATGAGGCCGGTAAAAACAAGGCACACTGGGTTCAGCATCATTGTCACTACAGCTGTGCGCGCGCGAGAAGTCTACATATCGTGGGGGCTACCGAGCAAGGCACCAAGACACAATGTTTGAGAGAGAAACCAATTGACAAATTATGATCAGATCGAGTTGTCACCCTTCTGCTGTCATTGTTGGGGGGGGGGGAGGGAGAGAACGACGTATCGAGAGTGTGCGCGGTAGGCACAGAGGCACAACTAGCGAGTGTGTGTGTGTGTGTGTGTGTGTGTTTGAAAGAGGAGTAGATAGATTATTATCAAGATCGATGTGCCATCCTACTCCTCCGGTGTCGGGTAGTGTGTGTCTGTGTGTATGTTTGAGAGAGAAGATAGTCGATAGATTAGTATCAAGATCGAGGTGTCGCCCTATTCCTTCGGTGTTTGGAAGTGTGTGTGTGTATGGGGGGGGCAGTGACACTCACATATCTCTACTCTTATAAAAAAAGAGTTGGTGATGATGGTGTTCCTGCCATCCTGCAATATAGGCCATCCAATTTATATCCGACGGACAGGAAGGAAACTATGGCAATTTTGCAAAAAGATACCCACACCCCTCTCCGCATTTGCAAACAAGGCATTCCCTCGTTCATTCTTTTCTCCCACAAGATAAACTTCTCATACAAATGCATCTTGATGTTCCATGCAACGCATGGGCATCTTGCTAGTAGGGAGAAGGAGTTTGTGTGTCACGTATGTAGCTATATTAGGGATAGGTAGATAGCATATGTGTGAGACACATTATTATACTTTGAGACATTAGTGGTTGTGGGTGGGCGGAATTAAAGGGGTGGGCGTGTTAGATACAGAGAGCGTGTGTGTTTCTGTGTGAGAGACTTGTAGGACGGGGTAGAAAGACGAACGTAATCCTGATGGAGGGAGAGAAATACACGAAGTGCGCGTGTGTGATTCCGATGCCCATAGGGAAATGAGATATGTATGCGTGTGAGAGAGATTGCACAATTCATTCACATATCACTATCTAGCGATCGTGGACATGCATCGCTTGAACATAAGTCAATATCTACTTCGTATCATGGCTAAAGGTACAATATCGATTCAACACTATAAAGATTGGACACTCACATATCACATTTTTGCTATTTAAATAAAGCTTTTCAGTTGTGCATGCCAAAGTTACAGTGATGTTTCTTCAAACAACCAATGTAGCTATCTTGTACATGCACCATTGTTACTCTTGCATTCAAATTCATTAGTCTTGGATGATTTAAGTTTCTACTTTGAAGTAATATATGTAATATTCATATATGAATTCAACGGGTGCGCAATTTATGAAATGGAGGCTATGTAATCATATGAGGTAACACTTTTAAGTAAATGCATAGGCTGAGCGTTTGATCCCTTTTTTGTGAACGCGGCACTACACCCGTACGATTGGCCGCGCCCGTGTTAACGTCCAAGTTATCGGCGCATCATCCCGAGTTATTGTCTTTTTCTCTGGGGTGGACTTCACACCAGTTATTAACTGCTGATGTGTGCCCCGTGTACACAGTCTAGCATGACCTTCCCGCTAGCACGGTCCAAAATTAGTTGAAACTGGATACGAACGATCCCGCGGGCGGCAAAATCTTCCGCCTCCTTCTAAAATTTGCGCCACCTTAGTCTTTAGCATGCGAAATCCCCCTTTTGTCCTTGGTGCACGGAGACCAACAGTTACAATACCGCCCTCATCTACATGATAGGTCGGTGCTGCTTTGGTAACTTCCGGTTCCCCCACTACACGGCACTCCCATTTCCTCTCCCCCACTCGCAAAAACAACTAACTCCACAACACCAGAGCATCTTACATCACGCCATCCGTACTTCATCGCCAATTCTCACCTCCCCTCTCGAAACCCTAGACTGCTCATCCACCGGCGTACCATAACCCATTCACTGCCAGCGGCGTCCACCTCGCCGGATCTGCTTCTGCGGCCGCATCTACCCCTCCCACCTACCCTAGAAACAAGTAGACTGCTCATCCACCACTGTACCACAGCCCATTCAGTGCTGACCTTGTCCACGGCGCCGGATCTGCTTCGCCGGTACTCTCGTCAAACGCCGTGCATCTGCAGCGGCTCATTCGTACTCCCCACCGGAGACGCTTCGTCCACACCCCCTGGAGCCGCCCCACCGACGCCCCCATCGACGGCCTCTGATCCTCTTCGCCAACACCTTCCTCAAACCTACCGGAGCCGCTTCGCCGACACCTTCCTCAACCCTATCGGAGTAGCTTCGCCTATACCATTCTCAACCCTACCGGGGCCGCTTTGCCAACTCACAAGTCCACGACCTCAGATCCGCTTCCTCACACCCTCATCCAACCTACCGGAGCATCTTATGACGCCCCATCCACGGCCGCAGATCCGCATCGTCGACACCACCCTTAACCCAACCACCGGAGGAGCTTTTGACGCCCTGTCCACGGCCACAGATCCGCATCGTCAACACCATCCTTAACCCAACCACTAGAGCAGCTTCTGACGCCCCGTCCACGGCCGCAGATCCGCGTCGTCGACACCATCCTTAACCCAACCACCGGAGCAGCTTCACCTACGCCCTCGTCCACGACCACAGATCCGCTTCGCCCACACCATAGTCCACCCTACCGGAGCCGCTCCACAAACACCCTACTCGACGGTTCTAGATCTCCTTACCGGACCCCGACAGCCAGCGCAGCGTCATCACCCTTCACGTTTCTAACCTGATTCCCACCGTCTGGAGAGATGCCAAGCACTTGCCACGACCTAGGTAATTGTCACCTTTAAACCCGTCCAGCATCACTTGCCCGATGTACTTCAAATATTCTAACAGGTCGCTGTTACCTGTTATGCAGCTGGCAAAAACTACAAGGACGATGTTTCTTCTGGATCTAACAGCTTGGCCAAGCAAGATCCTGGACTGAGGCATTGCTATGATCTTGTAAGCGTGTCTCTCTCTCTCTCTTGTATTGTTCTGTGCCTGCCAGTGTGCTTTGCTAGGATTTTCGACCAGTAATCCCTTTGTGCAGACAATGATTTCTACTACTGGCTGTTAAATTAGATATGTAGATGTCATATATGATACTACCTCGTACCTCTGTTCCTAAATATAAGTCTTTCTAGAGATTCCACTATAGGCTACATACAAAGCAAAATGAGTGAATCTACACTAGAAAATGCATCTATATACATCTGTATGTGGTCCATACTGGAATCTCTACAAAGACATATATTTAGGAACAGGGGCAGTACATTACACAAAATCGTAGGTGGCATGTAGGAATTCCAGTGCACTACATTAGGCTCCCTTAGAGTGCCTGCTAGTCCATCATACAGAGTCATGGCTAGTTTATGGTACACACACAATCGGCGCATCATCCCGAGTTCTTGTCTTTTTCTTTGGGGTGGACTTCACACCAGTTATGAAATGCTGATGCCTGCCCCGTGTACACCGTCTAGCATGACCTTCCCGCTAGCACGGTCCAAAATTAGTTGAAAATCGATACAAACGATCCCGCGGGCGGCAAAATCTTTCGCCTCCTTCTAAAATTTGCGCCACCTTAGTCTTTAGCATGCGAAATCCCCCTTTTGTCCTTGGTGCACGGAGACCAACAGTTACAATACCGCCCTCATCTACATGATAGGTCGGTGCTGCTTTGGTAACTTCCGGTTCCCCCACTACACGGCACTCCCATTTCCTCTCCCCCTCTCGCAAAAACAACTAACTCCACAACACCAGAGCATCTTACATCACGCCATCCATACTTCATCGCCCTTTCACACCTCCCCTCTCGAAACCCTAGACTGCTCATCCACCGGCGTACCATAGCCCATTCACTGCCACCGGCGTCCACCTCGCCGGATCTGCTTCTGCGGCCGCATCTACCCCTCCCACCTACCCTAGAAACAAGTAGACTGCTCATCCACCACTGTACCACAGCCCATTCAGTGCTGACCTTGTCCACGGCGCCGGATCTGCTTCGCCGGTACTCTCGTCAACCGCCGTGCATCTGCAGCGGCTCATTCGTACTCCCCACCGGAGACGCTTCGTCCACACCCCCTGGAGCCGCCCCACCGACGCCCCCGTCGACGGCCTCTGATCCTCTTCGCCAACACCTTCCTCAAACCTACCGGAGCCGCTTCGCCGACACCTTCCTCAACCCTATCGGAGTAGCTTCGCCTATACCATTCTCAACCCTACCGGGGCCGCTTTGCCAACTCACAAGTCCACGACCTCAGATCCGCTTCCTCACACCCTCATCCAACCTACCGGAGCATCTTATGACGCCCCATCCACGGCCGCAGATCCGCATCGTCGACACCACCCTTAACCCAACCACCGGAGGAGCTTCTGACGCCCTGTCCACGGCCACAGATCCGCATCGTCAACACCATCCTTAACCCAACCACTAGAGCAGCTTCTGACGCCCCGTCCACGGCCGCAGATCCGCGTCGTCGACACCATCCTTAACCCAACCACCGGAGCAGCTTCACCTACGCCCTCGTCCACGACCACAGATCCGCTTCGCCCACACCATAGTCCACCCTACCGGAGCCGCTCCACAAACACCCTACTCGACGGTTCTAGATCTCCTTACCGGACCCCGACAGCCAGCGCAGCGTCATCACCCTTCACGTTTCTAACCTGATTCCCACCGTCTGGAGAGATGCCAAGCACTTGCCACGACCTAGGTAATTGTCACCTTTAAACCCGTCCAGCATCACTTGCCCGATGTACTTCAAATATTCTAACAGGTCGCTGTTACCTGTTATGCAGCTGGCAAAAACTACAAGGACGATGTTTCTTCTGGATCTAACAGCTTGGCCAAGCAAGATCCTGGACTGAGGCATTGCTATGATCTTGTAAGCGTGTCTCTCTCTCTCTCTTGTATTGTTCTGTGCCTGCCAGTGTGCTTTGCTAGGATTTTCGACCAGTAATCCCTTTGTGCAGACAATGATTTCTACTACTGGCTGTTAAATTAGATATGTAGATGTCATATATGATACTACCTCGTACCTCTGTTCCTAAATATAAGTCTTTCTAGAGATTCCACTATAGGCTACATACAAAGCAAAATGAGTGAATCTACACTAGAAAATGCATCTATATACATCTGTATGTGGTCCATACTGGAATCTCTACAAAGACATATATTTAGGAACAGGGGCAGCACATTACACAAAATCGTAGGTGGCATGTAGGAATTCCAGTGCACTACATTAGGCTCCCTTAGAGTGCCTGCTAGTCCATCATACAGAGTCATGGCTAGTTTATGGTACACACACAATCGGCGCATCATCCCGAGTTCTTGTCTTTTTCTCTGGGGTGGACTTCACACCAGTTATGAAATGCTGATGCCTGCCCCGTGTACACCGTCTAGCATGACCTTCCCGCTAGCACGGTCCAAAATTAGTTGAAAATCGATACAAACGATCCCGCGGGCGGCAAAATCTTTCGCCTCCTTCTAAAATTTGCGCCACCTTAGTCTTTAGCATGCGAAATCCCCCTTTTGTCCTTGGTGCACGGAGACCAACAGTTACAATACCGCCCTCATCTACATGATAGGTCGGTGCTGCTTTGGTAACTTCCGGTTCCCCCACTACACGGCACTCCCATTTCCTCTCCCCCTCTCGCAAAAACAACTAACTCCACAACACCAGAGCATCTTACATCACGCCATCCATACTTCATCGCCCTTTCACACCTCCCCTCTCGAAACCCTAGACTGCTCATCCACCGGCGTACCATAGCCCATTCACTGCCAGCGGCGTCCACCTCGCCGGATCTGCTTCTGCGGCCGCATCTACCCCTCCCACCTACCCTAGAAACAAGTAGACTGCTCATCCACCACTGTACCACAGCCCATTCAGTGCTGACCTTGTCCACGGCGCCGGATCTGCTTCGCCGGTACTCTCGTCAACCGCCGTGCATCTGCAGCGGCTCATTCGTACTCCCCACCGGAGACGCTTCGTCCACACCCCCTGGAGCCGCCCCACCGACGCCCCCGTCGACAGCCTCTGATCCTCTTCGCCAACACCTTCCTCAAACCTACCGGAGCCGCTTCGCCGACACCTTCCTCAACCCTACCGGAGTAGCTTCGCCTATACCATTCTCAACCCTACCGGGGCTGCTTTGCCAACTCACAAGTCCACGACCTTAGATCCGCTTCCTCGCACCCTCATCCAACCTACCGGAGCATCTTATGACGCCCCATCCACGGCCGCAGATCCGCATCATCGACACCACCCTTAACCCAACCACCGAAGGAGCTTCTGACGCCCTGTCCACGGCCACAGATCTGCATCGTCGACACCATCCTTAACCCAACCACCAGAGCAGCTTCTGACGCCCCGTCCACGGCCGCAGATCCGCGTCGTCGACACCATCCTTAACCCAACCACCGGAGTAGCTTCACCTACGCCCTCGTCCACGGCCACAGGTCCGCTTCGCCCACACCATAGTCCACCCTACCGGAGCCGCTCCACAAACACCCTACTCGACGGTTCTAGATCTCCTTACCGGACCCCGACAGCCAGCGCAGCGTCATCACCCTTCACGTTTCTCACCTGATTCCCACCGTATGGAGAGATGCCAAGCACCTGCCACGACCTAGGTAATTGTCACCTTTAAACCCGTCCAGCATCACTTGCCCGATGTACTTCAAATATTCTAACCGGTCGCTGTTACCTGTTATGCAGCTGGCAAAAACTACAAGGACGATGTTTCTTCTGGATCTAACAGCTTGGCCAAGCAAGATCCTGGACTGAGGCATTGCTATGATCTTGTAAGCGTGTCTCTCTCTCTCTCTTGTATTGTTCTGTGCCTGCCAGTGTGCTTTGCTAGGATTTTCGACCAGTAATCCCTTTGTGCAGACAATGATTTCTACTACTGGCTGTTAAATTAGATATGTAGATGTCATATATGATACTACCTCGTACCTCTGTTCCTAAATATAAGTCTTTCTAGAGATTCCATTATAGGCTACATACAGAGCAAAATGAGTGAATCTACACTAGAAAATGCATCTATATACATCTGTATGTGGTCCATACTGGAATCTCAACAAAGACATATATTTAGGAACAGGGGCAGTACATTACACAAAATCGTAGGTGGCATGTAGGAATTCCAGTGCACTACATTAGGCTCCCTTAGAGTGCCTGCTAGTCCATCATACAGAGTCATGGCTAGTTTATGGTACACACACAATCGTTAATTGGTGGTTTAAATATGCGCAAGGGATATGCAATGTAGTATCATGTAGAAATGTCTGAAATTAGCCGTGTCAACTTGCAGATAGGGTTACACGATGAAAAAGTACAAGATGTATGTGGCAATTTCATGGAACATCGCAAAAAAAGGAGAGGTAGCGATGAGCCTATACGGTGTGCTATGGTACGTCACTCCTCCTTTGCAATCATCCTGACATGTTATTTGTATGCCAGTTCTATTAGCCAAGTTTCTTAGGGACAGTTATTACGAGTTATCCTAAGAAAATAAGCACCAGTGAATATAAGCTCCATGTAATAAGCCAATCAGCTCTTTTCATTGCGTTTTCAGCTTATCTTTGGTATGATCAGTGAAAAGTCTAGATTGCATTATATTTTTTTCATTTTGCTACCCATATGGAAATTAATTTGACTTTCAAACATCACAAATTGAACCCAGTGCAGTAATTAATATGATAGGAAAACAAACCATCACTATTTGCTCAAAATGCAAATATCTACTTGGCACAATCTACTTTGGTCAATGTTTTTCATAGAGATCCCAGTGCCTAATTTAAACGAAGAACACATGACCCACATTTAAATGAAGAACAATTATTTATTGAAATTCGATGGTCCAAGTGGCTGGTTATTATCGTATAGCAGCACCACCTGAAAGCATCATATAGCAGCAGCAGCTCATAGCAACTCATCATACAACAGCAGCAGTCTGCAATTCATCATATACTAGCAGCAGCTCATAGCAATTCATCATATAGCAGCAGCAGGAGCAGCTCATAGCAATTCATCATATAGCAGCAGCAGGAGCAGCTCATAGCAATTCATCATATAGCAGCAGCAGGAGCAGCTTGTAGCAACTCATCATATAGTAGCAGCAGGAGAAGCTTGTAGGAACTCATCATATAGCAACAGCAGCTCATAGCAATTCATCATATAGCAGCAGCAGGAGCTCATAGCAACTCATCATACAGCAGCAGCAGCTCATAGCAATTCAACATATAGCAGTAGCAGGAGCAGCTCATATCAATGCATCATATAGCAGTAGCAGAAGCAGCTCATAGCAATTCATCGTATAGTGGATCAGAATGAAAATTTGGCAAAAAATCAGAGGAGATCCTCTCCTTGTTGGATGAGCTCATACTTCAACAACACCTCAAGGCCATGGCCTGGGAGGAGGGGAGGGGGAATAAGGTGCCTTCTGCCGCAGTGTGGCATCAGCCGTAGTTGTGCAGCGCCCGCCGGAGTAGTACGTTGGACGAACCACAGTGGAGCAGCTGCTGGAGACCATGAGAATGAGGGGCGGCGCCAGAGGAAGAAGAAGCCAGGGAGATTTGCCCCTACCTGCCGGCCATGTAGCCTAGCTGGACATAGCATCGTTGAGGACCAGGCCAGACGGGACCAGTGGCGACGGCTCGCTGGAGGAACCCTAGTGCTGCAGGCAGGGGATCGAGGTAGAGGGAAAGGGGAGAGGAGATGCAAGCGGGCAGGCCATGAATGCTTGCGTGTTTGTTTTTACTTGAGGGTCAGGTGTGACACGGGCGTCAGTAGTTGCATTTTGAGTGTAATATAGGCAGATAACAGAGTCATTTCACTATTCCCCTTCGCTTCAATTTTTAGTGAGGTTCTACCCGAAAGACCCCCCTCCAAAGCAAAATTAGTTAAGCCCAAGCCCATAACTCAAAAATTACTTCTTTACATCTTTTATGGCTTATTTTGACAATATGCCCTGAAAAGGCGGAATCGAACTGGCCCTTAACCTGCAATTCAATTGTGCGTGCAATGATGAATCACTCATGCCTGCTATCTGTACATTTAGGCATCATCATACATGGCATAACCTAATACATGTGCATTCCATTGTAGAATCTGGAATATGCAATGTTTATATTAATTCATACGTTGCACATGATGTTTAAATGCCCCTTAAATCTGGTCAGTCAAGTGATGGTCTTTAAGCCTCCTTCTTTGCTTCCTTTCTTGATATGTAAGATTTGCTCACACATCTATTCAATTGCTTGTTTGCATCAGCCAGCCATACTAGGACTGTTTGCTTTGATTACTTGCTGTTCTTGACCTAACACTCTAACAAAGCTTGTCAATTATTTAAACACTAAGGGCTGCTGTAGTGGGGCCTTGTCTAACTCATAGGTGACATAAAGGTTTGGCTGTACACTACAGTAGGCTCTCCAAGAGTACCCGGAGATCCAGTTCGAAGGTATGCCTAGTTTTTACATAGTGCAGAACTAGTAAATGCTCATTTCATTGTGTGCAAGTGCAAGAGATGCGGCATGTTTCATTATGTGGTGTTGTTTTGTTATAATCTCATCCTTTTGTGTTCACAGACTGGAAAGTATGCATATTTATCTTCCAAGGAGACAAGTAACTAGTTTATGTCACCTTGCAGAGAGGGTGCAATGAAGATAAGATTGAGGATTTCCAGGTACAATATGTTAGGAAGGAGCCTTGCAAGAGAATTAGGAGTTGCGCTAAGCCTCTTCAACCTGCTAAGGTAAGTCACTATATGCAACTCAACAGTTCAATTCCTTGTTTGTTTTAGGCATAATTAATTTTCTCTTTTCAATTGCTTTATTTGTCCTCAGTTAACATAATCATGCTTGATGTTCGGTACTTGTATCATGCTTGATGTTTGGTACTTGTATCATTATTAGTTGACATAATTAAAGGCCTTACCATTTAATTACTCATTCCGAAGTGTGCCTGAAGCTTTGAAGTCTATTAACCAACTATTATTGCATGAGGCTCACAATCTAGTTTATACTATGCTAATGATTGCATAGTTTTGCCTACTGTAGTATGTTTGTATGAAACCCTCTGTTGTTCATTATGCTCCCTAAGACTTTAATTGAGGCACAGAATGGCCAACTGCTTGCTTGCTTATATGCAACGTGCTGTCTAAATTTGTAACTTGTTTGTGTTTTCGATTGGGCCCCAACATCATGCTCCTTTGGTGAGCTAAGAGGGATTTCTGTATGCAGGCTGCACAGACTATCTTTTTTATAATTTTTGAAATATCACCTACTTATGCGTCATGACGTGTAACATTTTTTTAAAGAGACGTGTAACATTATTGTTAGTCCTATTTTTCCATGTAGTACAAAATAGTGTCTTGTTCGCTTCACTATTGTAACTATATTTTTGCCCTAGTCATGTGTACTCACAGAAACATTTCAGGAAGAAGTGACATCAACACAAAGATCTGTGAGCACTGCGGCATGGCCGTTACCGAATGATTATGGATTGGAATTGGAATGTGCCGATGTTCTCGAGCATCAACTAGAGGTGGCAAGGCAATGTGTACATGATTGTCAACGTATAATCAACAAGTTGAGACTGGACATGCAGCTATTAGATGCAGGAGTCAAAAATTGAAACAAGACACTGAGGTAACCATGAAGGAATTGGAGATTTCGCAGACTGAAATTTGTGCTATCTGAATCCGGCCAATCCTATTTTCCGAAGAGATTATAGTTCAAATGGAGTTAAGTTGATGCACGTCCATGATGTATGAGCTGTATTTGCCCAGTGTATGTAATTTGTTGTTTGTGTATGCTTTATTATCACCTGTGCGGAACCATAATGCCCAGTGGGTATAATCGGCTGTAATTTATTTATTGTATAGTGTAGAATTAATCTACCTTTCTATGCCTTGATCTCTTTGTTGTAATAGTGTAGGCTTTTTAGAGGTGATAGTATTGAGTAGGATAATTCTTTGAATATGCTATATCGTTCAAACGGGGGCCAACTCGCCCGACCATGGCCCTTCACGGGCCGTCGGATCCATGGGCCTTCTACGTCTCGTACGATCCATGGGCCTTCTACGTCTCGCAGGATCCATGGGCCTTCTACGTCTCGTAGGATCCATGGGCCTTGTACTTCTCGTAGGATCCATGGGCCGCCGGCTCATTTATGGGTCTTGTACGGGCCTTTAATGGGACGTAGAGGGGCCTTTAATGGAAATCGTACATTTTATGGGATGTCCATAACGGGCCGTTAATAGGCCGTATTTGGTGATGCTATGAAAATGGCCCAACAGACTAACAGTCCACAAACGGGCCGACTGTAACGACGGGTTGAATTTGGCCCACAAGCAGAAAATGACAGTAGCGGGCCATAAGTAACCGAATGCTGCAAATGAGCCCAAGTATAAATGGGCCCTCAGAAGGCCGAAAGTTAAGTTGGGCTGGAAACGGCCCAACGGAATAACGGGCCGTTCATGGGTATAAAGTGATACATTGTTCATGACGGGCCAGTTTCACCACGGGCCGTTAATGGGTATAAAGTAATACACTGTTCATTACGGGTCAGTTTCAGCACGGGCCGCTAATGGGCCAAGAGTTACAAAGGGCCTCATATGGGCCGAAAGACGTCATGGGCTATACATGGGCCAGAAGTGAAAACGGGCTGGAATCATATTGGAGGGCCCAGATGACGCTACTAGGCCTAATTCGGATAGGGCGTAACGGGCCTTGGGTTAGCGGGCTGTAAATGGGCTATATGCGAACATGCCGGCCTTTTCACAGGAATGGGCCACTGTTGGGTCGTGCCACGTGTCGACGTATCATATGTGCCTTCTTTCCAGTGAGTGGATGACATCTGTGCCAACGATGAGCTGACACGTGTTTCCTCTAGCCAATGATGATTTTACACATGGAAAATCCCCCATTGGTCGAGGCTGTTAACGGGTTATCAGATCCAAAACCCGACCCGATAGCTTAATGGCGTTTCGTTACGGTGGATGCCACGTGTCGGTCACCCTTGTCGAAAGCACTTCTGTGACGCGCGATTTATCATCATGGAAGTGGACACTTCCGTGATGATAATTTTGGTAATGTCATGGAACACTTATATGACAGCACATGTATGACTATCTTGATTATGTCATAAATTTGTGATGGATGTACATGCATGACAAAAAAAAAGCGACCTACTGTGACAAACATGTATCATCACGGAATTGTATTTTTTTTGTAGTGCTACATCATCATCATAGCTTCTCCGATGAAGTGTGAGTAGTTTACCTCAGACCTTCGGGTCCATAGTTAGTAGCTAGATGGCTTCTTCTCTCTTTTCGGATCTCAATACAAAGTTCTCCACCTCTCTCGTGGAGATCTATTCGATGTAATCTTCTTTTTGCGGTGTGTTTGTTGAGACAGATGAATTGTGGGTTTATGATCAAGATTATCTATGAACAACATTTGAATCTTCTCTAAATTCTTTTATGTATGATTGGTTATCTTTGTAAGACTCTTCGAATTATCAGAGTGGTTTCGCCTACTAGATTGGTTTTTCTTGCAATGGGAGAAGTGCTTATCTTTGGGTTCAATCTTGCGGTGTCCTTACCTAGTGACAGAAGGGGCAGCAAGGCACGTATTGTATTGTTGCCATCGAGGATAACAAGATGGGGTATTTATCATATTGCATGAATTTATTCCTCTACATCATGTCATCTTGCTTAAGGCGTTCCTCTATTTTCATTAACTTAATACTCTAGATGCATGCTGGATAGTGGTCGATGAGTGGAGTAATAGTAGTAGATGCAGGCAGGAGTCGGTCTACTCGTCTCGGATGTGATGCCTATATACATGATCATACCTAGATATTCTCATAACTATGCTCAATACTGTCAATTGCTCAACAGTAATTTGTTCACCCACCGTAGAAATACTTATGCTCTTGAGAGAAGCCACTAGTGAAACCTATGCCCCCCGGGTCTATTCTCATTGTATCAATCTCCAATCACTTTATTATTGCTTTGCCTTTTACTTTCCCTTTTATTTTACTTTGCATCTTTATACCAAAAAAGTACCAAAAATATTATCTATCATCTCTATCAGATCTCACTCTCGTAAGTGACCGTGAAGGATTGACAACCCCTAATCATGTTGGTTGCGTTGAGCTATTATTTTTGTGTAGGCACGAGGGACTCGCGCGTAGCCACCTATTGGATTGATACCTTGGTTCTAAAAAACTAAGGGAAATACTTACGCTACTTTGCTGCATCAACCTCTCCTCTTCAGGGAAATCCAACGCAAGCTCGAGAGGTAGCATTCAGCATCAACACACCATTTGTTACTTCTTGGAGAGTGGTGTCTCCTAGATTGGCTAGGTGTCACTTGGGAGCCTCCATCAAGATTGTGGAGTTGAACCAAGGAGTTTGTAACAGCAAGGAGATCACCTACTTCGTGAAGATCTACCCGAGTGAGGCAAGTCCTTCGTGGGCAATGGCCATGGTGGGATAGACAAGGTTGCTTCTTCGTGGACCCTTCATAGGTGGAGCCCTCCGTGGACTCGCGCAACCATTCCCTTCGTGGGTTAAAGTCCCCATCAACGTGGATGTATGATAGCACCACCTATCAGAACCACGGACAAAAAATCTCCATGTCTCCAAATTGCGTTTGCACACTCCAATCCCTTATCTTTACATTCTTGCAACTTGCATGCCTTACTTTCCGCTTCTCATATACTCTTTGTATGCTTGCATGCTTGCTTGATATGTATTGTGAATGTTTAAACTTGTGCTAATACTCCACTTCAACTCAAGAGGTTGAAAACTGCAACTTTTCTTGTTTAGAGTCTATTCACCCCGCCTCTAGACACCTCTTCTCGATCCTTTCAGAATCCTTGCTTCTCCGAGAGCCTCTTCGTTCATTACGATCATCTCTACTCCTTCTCTCTCTTGGCGGTGATTCTTCTCTTCTACTTCTTATTTTGGGAGAATATTCTCTTCTTTTGTAGGGAGCCGTACACTCATTGGAGTAGTGTCCTGGTCTTCCACAATTGTAGCAATTTCGTTCATGACTTGAAGATCTCTTGTCATTGCAGGAACTTGACTTGGAGCTTCTTTCCTTGCTTCTACTCTTGTAGAATTTGTTGAAGTTCTTCACCATTAGGCTCAATTCTTCATTGAAGGTTTGTTTCTCACTTGATGATGTGGGAGCTTCATATGAGGCTTTGTAAGCACCACTTGACTTGTTGTGGTGCTCTTCCTTATCCTTAAGTGACATCTCAAGAGCAACAGTTCTTCCAATGACTTCCGTTGGCTTGAGACCTTTGTAATTGGGCATCATTTGGATCAATGTGCACACGGTATCATATTTTCCATCAAAGGCTCTTCGGATCTTCTTGATGATGAATCTATCGGTCATCTCTTCACTTCCTAAGTCGGCAATCTCATTTGTGATGAGAGCAAGCCTAGAGTACATTTCAGCGACAACTTCAGCATCCTTCATTTTGAACTTGTCAAGTTGACTTTGAAGCACACCCAATTTCGATTCCTTGACGGAGTCAGTACCTTCGTGCATATCAATCAAAGTATCCCAAATTTCCTTTGCATTCTCAAGACGGCTGATTTTGTTGAATTCTTGGGGCACAATGAGTGGAAGAGAATATCACAAGCTTGAGCATTGTATTGCAGCATCTTCAACTCTTCCGCGGTAGCTTCACAGTTCGGTTCTCTCCCATCAAAGAATTCACCTCCCAATCCAATACACACAATAGCCCAAATGGCAGGGTTATGTCCAACAATATGCATTTTCATCTTATGCTTCCAACTAGCAAAATTAGTACCATCAAAGTAAGGACCTCTACGGTGGTAATTTCCCTCGCTAGACACCATACTCTCCTAGGTTGTGAAACCAGGGCTATGATCACCAAAAGCTATGGAAATCAAAGCAAATGGAGACCAAAGCTCTCACACCACTTGTAGGATCGAAAGTATATCTAGAGGGGGGTGATTAGACTACTTAAACCAAATAAAAATCTAGCCTTTTCCCAATTTTAAGTCTTGGCAGATTTTAGCAACTTAGCACAAATCAAGTAACCAACCTACACATGCAATTCTAAGAGTATAGCAGTGGAATGTAAAACAATTGCATATGAAGGTAAAGGGAGGAGTTTGGAGGGAGCAAACGCAATGTATACACGGAGATTTTTCATCCGTGGTTCCGATAGGTGGTGCCATTGTACATCCACGTTGATGGAGACTTCAACCCACGAAGGGTAATGGTTGCGTGAGTCCACGAAGGGCTCCACCCACGAAGGGTCCATGAAGAAGCAACCTTGTCTATCCCACCATGGCCATCGCCCACGAAGGACTTGCCTCACTAGGGTAGATCTTCACGAAGTAGGCGATCTCCTTGCCCGTACAAACTCCTTGGTTCAACCCCACAATCTTGACGGAGGCTCTCAAGTGACACCTAGCCAATCTAGGAGACACCACTCTCCAAAAGGTAATAGATGGTGTGTTGATGATGAACTCCTTGCTCTTGTGCTACAAATGATAGTCTCCCCAACACTCAACTCTCTCTCATAGGATTGGATTTGGTAGAAAGATGATTTGAGTGGAAAGCAACTCGGGGAAGGCTAGAGATCAAGATTTATGTTGTTGGAATGGAATATCTCGACCTCAACACAAGTGTAGGTGGTTCTCTCTCAGAAAATGTATGTTGGAAATGTAGGCATGTTCTGATGGCTCTCTCCATGATTGAAGAGTGGGTGGAGGGGTACATATAGCCTCCACACAAAATCTAACCCTTACACACAAATCACTAAACTCGGTGGGACCGAATTATAAAACTCGGTCAGACTGATTTAGTTCAAAATGTGAACGTTAGGATTTTCGGTGGGACCGACATGTCAACTCGGTGGGACCGATGTCGTTAGGGTTAGGGCATAACGTAATCTCGGTGAGACCGATTACACAAACTCGGTGGGACTAATTTTGGTAATAGGCAAACAGAGAGTTGGTCAGGCAAACTCGGTGGGACTGATTCGCTCATCTCGGTTAGACCGAAACGTTACGAAGGGGAAATAGAGAGTTTGCATTGCAATCTCGGTGGGACCGATCGCTCATCTCGGTTATACCGAAACGTTACGAAGGGAAACAGAGAGGTTGCAATCCCATCTCGGTGTGACCGAGATCCCTATTAGTGAGACCGAAGTGACTAGGGTTTGTGGCAGTGGCTATGCCAAGTGAACTCGGTGGCGCCGGATAGGAAATTTCGGTGGGGCCGAGTTTGACTTTTGGTTTGGGACATATGTGGATATGAGAAAGTAGTTGATGGTTTTTGGAGCATATCACTAAGCATTTTGAGCAAGTAACTCATTAAGCAACAGCTCATCCCCTTCTTATAGTATTGGCTTTTCCTATGGACTCAATGTGATCTTGGATCACTAAAAGTAAAATGTAGAGTCTTGTGATTCGAGCTTGAGCCAATCTTTTGTCCTTAGCATTTTGAGGGGTCCACTTTCCAATACATGCCATGCCAATCATTGAGCTTTCCTGAAATATTTATCTTAAAATAGCATTAGCTCAATGAGCTATATGTTGTTAGGAATTATCAAAACCACCTAGGGATAGTTGAACTTTCAAGACTGTTAGTAAAATGGGTCAAAAGATGGCAATTAAAATATTTGTTTACACTTTATCCAAGACAACAGTGAACCGCGAGATGCTAAGTAAGAACTCTGCAGCCTTCTTTTTACTGCCCATAATGAGTTGTGTTAGATGACAATGTCTGAATCTTTTTCCTTTGTAGTGGTTGCCAGAGAAGTTTACTCAAGATTACCTCTCAAACTACATGATTGGTGGGCATGCAAAGGTTAAAGTATTTCTACCAGAACACGATGATTATTTTATATGTTTTCATGAAGACCGTGAAGGATGGGCAGTAGGCCATCACAAGGGGTTGGACTAGAGCCGTGTGTGCCTTTTGCATGGAGGAGGGCACAATATGGGCATTTCTCTTCACCTTATTCAGCAACCAGAATGTATTTCACCTCTTTTTTTACCGTCTTTAATAGTACAAGTATACAACTGCGGTTCAACATTCTTTATTTAATTCTTGAACATATGTACCTATGAATCGAATAATACATTAGTTGTTTGAACCTGATGGATATGAATAAAGCTATAACACACATTCAAATTCAAATTCAAATCCGGTACAATTTGAAATAGCAGCAATTAAATTACGGTGAAATTACGATCTCCAGGTCGCTATGGCACACATGGTTGGTAAAACACAAACGTTTGGCTATACACCGTAATCTGACATGATAAACGGAGAGGAAACATGTGCAACCATGCACATAGTTGCCATTTGCAAAGCGTGTGCGATGTCAGACAATATCACAAACGGTGCGGGCAAACTAAATGTTTGTGGTAGTTGCCTTATCATACACGATTCGCAACCATGAACTATTTCTGATGAAGTATTTATCGTAAACGTTGCACCATAGAATAGCGTGTGCGATAGTTATCGTGTACGGTGATGTTACGATGGTCCAACGTTTCGTAATTCCGTCCGACACTTGTACGACGATTAGCTAATCTTCTTAATTAGTTATCTCATATGGTTTGGGGAAAGCGAATGTATGTGATTGTATGCTTATCATACATGTTCTATAATAGTGAACTGTTTGTGATGGGCCGCGCATCGTAAACGTAGAACCACAAAATAGCGACTGCGACGGCAATGCGAGCACAAACGAGTAGGAGTACTGTATATGCATCTTGGCTCCCTATCCTCGACGGTTTCTGGGTCGTGTGGGAAGGACCCCCCTATCGCCCACACTCACTTGGCGAAGCTTCCAAATGTCGTCGCAGAAAGGGGTTAAAAACCGTTTGTATAGCACCGGCGCATACCAGTGATAAAGATGCTCGACAGGTATATCCGAAGTTATTTGTTGAGTTGGCATAGATCATTTGTATAGGATTTTTCACTCCGAGTATCGGAGAGGTATATCCGAAGGTATATCCAAAGGGGTTAAAAACCGTTTGTATAGGATTTTTCACTCCGAGTATCAGAGAGGTATCTCAGGGCCCTCTCGGTAATACACATCATAAGCTTGCAAGCAAATGATCAAGGAGTTAATCACAAGGTGATGTATTACTAAACGAGTAAAGAGACTTGCCAGTAATGAGATTGAACTTGGTATGAAGATACCAACGATCGAATCTCAGATAAGTAACATACCGATGGACAAAAGGAATTAGGTATGTTGTCATAACGGTTCGACCCATAAAGATCTTCGTAGAATATGTAGGAGCCAATATGGGCATCAGGTTCCACTATTGGTTATTGACCGAGAGTTGTCTCGGTCATGTCTACATAGTTCTTAAACCCGTAGGGTCCGCACGCTTAACGTTCGATGACAAAATATTATTATATGAGTTATGTGATTTGGAGACCAAATGCTATTAGGAGGCCCGGATGAGATCACGGACATGACGAGGAGTCTCGAAATGATCCAGAGGTAATGATTGATATATAGGACGATGGTATTCAGACATGGGAAGTGTTTCGGGGGGTACCTGGTACTTATTGGGCCACCGGAAGGGGTTTCGGGCACCCCCGGAAAAATATACGAGCCAAGAGGGGAAATGCACCAGCCACAAGGGGCTGGTGCGCCCCCCATATGAGCCGGACTAAGAGGAGAATAGGATTCCCCCTTCCTTCCTTCTCCTCCCTCTTTCCTTCCTTCTCCGACAAATAAGGAAGGGGGCGCCACTTGGGAGGACCCCAAGTAGGATTCGACCTACTTGGGGCGCCTCCTGGCAGCCTACCCTCTCCCTCCAACCTATATATATGTGGGGTGCGCCCTAGCACACCCCAGACAATTTCCTAGCCGTGTGCGAAGCCCTACGGAACTCATCTACTACCTCGACGTCTTGTTGGATCAAAAAGGTGAGGGACGTCACCGAGCTGAACGTGTGCAGAACGCGGGGTGCCGTGCATTCGGTACTTAATTGGTTGAAGCACGAAGAAGTTCGACTACATCAACCGCATTGTGAAACGCTTCCACTTATGGTATTTAAGGGTACGTAGACACACTCTCCCCCTCGTTGCTATGCATCTCCATGGATAGATCATTGCGTGTGCGTAGAATTTTTTTGGTTTTCCATGAAACGATTCCCTACACCGATGTGAAGGGAATATGCCTTAGAGGCAATAATAAAGTTGTTATTTATATTTCCTTATATCATGATAAATGTTTATTATTCATGCTAGAATTGTATTAACCGAAAACTTGATACATGTGTGAATACATAGACAAAACAAAGTATCCCTAGTATGCCTCTACTTGACTAGCTCGTTAATCAAAGATGGTTAAGTTTCCTAACCAAAGACATGTGTTGTTATTAGATGAACGGCAACACGTCATTAGGAGAATGATGTGATGGACAAGACCATCCGTTAGCCTAGCATAATGATTGTTAAGTTTTATTGCTATTGCTTTCTTCATGACTTATACATATTCCTTTGACTATGAGATTCTGCAACTCCCGAACACCGGAGGAACACCTTGTGTGCTATCAAAAGTCACAATGTAACTGGGTGATTATAGATATGCTCTACAGGTGTCTCCGAAGGTGTTTGTTGGGTTGGCATCGATCAAGATTAGGATTTGTCACTCCGAGTATCGGAGAGGTATCTCTGGGCCCTCTCGGTAATGCACATCACGATAAGCCTTGCAAGCAATGTGACTAATGAGTTAATTGAGGGATGATGTATTATGGAACGAGTTAAGAGACTTGCTGGTAACGAGATTGAAATAGGTATGAAGATACCGACGATCGCATCTCGGGCAACTAACATATTGATGACAAAGGGAATGACGTATGTTGTTATTGCGGTTTGACCGATAAAGATCTTCGTAGAATATGTAGGAACCAATATGAGCATCCAAGTTCAGCTGTTGGTTATTGATAGGAGATATCTCTCGATCATGTCTACATAGTTCTCGAACCCGTAGGATCCGCACGCTTAACGTTCGATGACAATTTGTATTATGAGTTATGTGTTTTGGTAACTGAAGATTGTTCGGAGTCCCGGATGAGATCACAGACATGACGAGGAGTCTCAAAATGGTCGAGAGGTAAAGATTGATATATAGGGCGATAGTATTCGGACACCGGAATGGTTTTAGAGTGATTCGGGTATTTATCGGAGTACCGAGGGGTTACCGGAACCCCCCGGGGAAAGTAATGGGCCACTATGGGCCATAGGGGAGAGAGAGGGAAGCCCACAAGGGGTGGCACCCCCCATGGGCTGTCCGAATTGGACAAGGGGAAGGGGGCGTGGCTCCCCTTTCCTTTCCCCCTCTCCCTCTCCTTCCCCTTTCCACCTCCAAGAGAAGGAAAGGGGGGCGACTTGGACTAGGAGTCCTAGTCGGTTTCCCCCCATGGTGCGCCCCTAGGGTTTGCGTCCTCCTCCCCTCCTCCTTTATATACGGGGGCAGGGGCACCCGAAAGCACATCAGTTGTTCTCTTAGCCATGTGCGGTGCCCCCTCCATAGTTTACTCCTCCGGTCATAGTGTCGTAGTGCTTAGGCGAAGCCCTGCGCGGATCACATCACCATCACCGTTGCCAAGCCGTCGTGCTGATGGAACTCTCCCTCGACACATTGCTGGATCAAGAGTTCGAGGGACATCATCGAGCTGAACGTGTGCATAACTCGGAGGTGTCGTACGTCTGGTGCTTGATCGGTTAGATCGCGAAGACGTTCGACTACATCAACCGCGTTAAGCTAATGCTTCCACATTCGGTCTACGAGGGTACGTGGACACACCCTCCCCCTCTTGTTGCAATCCATCTCCTAGATAGATCTTGCGTGATCGTAGGAATTTTTTTGAAATTGCATGCTACGTTCCCCAACAGTGGCATCCGAGCCTGGCTTATGCGTAGATGATATGCGCGAGTAGAACACAAAGTGTTGTGGGCGATCATAGTCATACTGCTTACCACCAACGTCTTATTTTGATTCAGCGGTATTGTTGGATGAAGCAGCCCGGACCAACCTTACATGACCACGTTCATGAGATCGGTTCCACCAACAGACATGCAACTTGTTTTCCATAAAGGTGGCTGGCGGGTGTCTGTTCTCCAACTTTAGTTGAATCGAATTTCACTATGGCCGGTCTTTGTTGAAGGTTAAAACAACACACTTGACGAAAAATCGTTGTGTTTTTGATGCGTAGGTAAGAATGGTTTTTTCTATAAGCCCATAGCAGCCACGTAAAACTTGCAACTACAAAGTAGAGGATGCCCAACTTGTTTTTGCAGGGCATGTTGTGATGTTATATGGTCAAGACATGATGTGATATAAGTTATTGTATGAGATGATCATGTTTTGTAAAAGTTATCGGCAACTGGCAAGAGCCTTATGGTTGTTGCTTCATTGTATGAAATGCAATCGCCATGTAATTGCTTTACTTTATCACTATGCAGCAGTGATAGTTGTAGAAGCAATAGTTGGCGAGATGACAACGACGCTACAACGGAGATCAATGTATCAAGCCGGTGACGATGGAGATCATGACGGTGCTTTGGAGCTGGAGATCAAAGGCTCAAGATGACGATGGCCATATCATGTAACATATTTTGATTGCATGTGATGTTCATCTTTTATGCATCTTATTTTGCTTAGTACGGTGGTTGTATTATAAGATGATCCCTCACTAAATTTCAAGGTATAAGTGTTCTCCCTGAGTATGGACCGTTGTGACAGTTCGTCGTGCCGAGACACGACGTGATGATCGGGTGTGATAAGCTCAATGTTCACATACAACGGGTGCAAGACAGTTTTGCACGTGCAGAATACTCGGGTTGAACTTGACGAGCCTAGCATGTACAGACATGGCCTCGGAACACTGAGACCGAAAGGTCGAACGTGAATCATATAGTAGATATGACAAACATAAAGATGTTCACCATTGAAAACTACTCCATCTCACCTCATGATCGGACATGATTTAGTTGATATGGATCACGTGATCATTTAGATGACTCGAGGGATGTCTATCTAAGTGGGAGTTCTTTAGTAATATGATTAATTGAACTTAAATTTATCATGAACTTAGTCCTGATAGTTTTTGCATATCTATGTTGTAGATCAATGGTCCGTGCTACCGTTCCCTTGAATTTTATTGCGTTCCTAGAGAAAACTAAGTTGAAAGATGATGGTAGCACCTACACGTGCTAGGTCCATAACTTGAGGATTATCCTCATTGCTGCACAGAAGAATTACGTCCTTGAAGCACCGCTAGTTGCAAGGCCTGCTGCAGGAGCAACTATGGACGTTATGAACGTATGGCAAGCTAAATCTGATGACTACTCGATAGTTCAGTGTGCCATGCTTTATGGCTTAGAATCGGGACTTCAAAGACGTTTTGAACGTCATGTAGCATATGAGATGTTTCAGGAGTTGAAGTTAATATTTCAAGCAAATGCCCGAGTTGAGAGATATGAAGTCTGCAACAAGTTCTATAGCTTCAAGAGGGAGGAGAACAGTTCTGTCACTGAACACATAATCAGAATGTCTGGATACCATAACCACTTGACTCAGCTGGGAGTTAATCTTCCGGATGATAGTGTTATTTACAGAGTTCTTCAATCACTGCCACCAAGCTATAAAGGCTTCACGATGAACTATAATATGCAAGGGATGGAAAAGACAATTCCCGAGCTCTTCGCAATGCTTAAGGCTGCGGAGGTAGAAATCAAGAAGGAGCATCAAGTGTTGCTGGTTAACAAGACCACTAGTTTCAAGAAAAAAAGGTAAAGGCAAGAAGGGGAGCTTCAAGAAGAATAGCAAGGAAGTTGCTGCTCCCAGGAAGAAGCCCAAGTTTGGACCTAAGCCTGGAACTGAGTGCTTCTACTGCAAAGGGACTGGTCACTGGAAGCGGAACTGCCCCAAGTATTTGGCGGATAAGAAGGATGACATAGTGAAAGGTATATTTGATATACATGTTATTGATGTATACCTTACTAATGCTCGTAGTAGCACCTGGGTATTTGATACTAGTTTTGTTGCTCATATTTACAACTCAAAACAGGGGCTACGGATTAAAGGAAGATTGGCTAAGGACGAGGTGACGATGCACGTCGGAAATGGTTCCAAGGTCGATGTGATCGCCGTCGGCACGCTACCTCTACATCTACCTTCGGGATTAGTTTTAGTCCTGAATAATTGTTATTTGCTACCAGTGTTGAGCATGAACATCATATCTGGATCTTGTTTGATGCGAGACGGTTATTCATTTAAATCAGAGAATAATGGTTGTTCTATTTATATGAGTAATATCTTTTATGGTCATGCACCCTTGATGAGTGGTCTTTTTTTGTTAAATCTCGATCGTAGTGATACACATATTCATAACATTGATGCCAAAACATGCAAAGTTAATAACGATAGTGCAACTTATTTGTGGCACTACCGTTTAGGTCATATTTGTGTAAAGCGCATGAAGAAACTCCATGCAGATAGGCTTTTGGAATTACTTGATTATGAATCACTTGATGCTTGTGAACCATGCCTCATGGGGAAGATGACTAAGACTCCGTTCTCCGGAACAATGGAGCGAGCCATTGACTTATTGGAAAGAATACATACTGATGTATGCGGTCTGATGAGTGTTGAGGCTCGCGGCGGGTATCGTTATTTTCTTACCTTCACAGATGATTTGAGCAGATATGGGTATATCTACTTAATGAAACACAGGTCTGAAACATTTGAAAAGTTCAAAAAAATTCAGAGTAAAGTGGAAAATCATCGTAACAGGAAAATAAAGTTTCTACGATCTGATCACGGAGGTGAATATTTGAGTTACGAGTTTGGTCTTTATTTGAAACAATGTGGAATAGTTGCGCAACTCACGCCACCTAGAACACCACAGCGTAATGGTGTGTCCGAATGTCGTAACCATACTTTATCAGATATGGTGCGATCTATGATGTCGCTTATCGATTTACCACTATCGTTTTGGGTTATGCTTTAGAGACGGCTGCATTAACGTTAAATATGGCACCATCTAAATCCGTTGAGACGACACCATATCAACTGTGGTTTGGCAAGAAACCTAAGCTGTCGTTTCTTAAAGTTTGGGGTTGCAATGCTTATGTGAAAAAGCTTCAGCCTAATAAGCTCGAACCCAGATCAGAGAAGTGCATCTTCATAGGATACCCAAAAGAAACTGTTGGGTACACCTTCTATCACAGATCCGAAGGCAAGATATTTGTTGCTAAGAATGGATCCTTTCTAGAGAAGGAGTTTCTCTCAAAAGAAGTGAGTGGGAGGAAAGTAGAACTTGATGAGGTAACTGTACCTACTCCCTTATTGCAAAGTAGTTCATCACAAAAATCAGTTCCTGTGACTCCTACACCAATTAGTGAGGAAACAAATGATGATGATCATATAACTTCAGATCAAGTTACTACTGAACCTCGTAGGTGAGCTAGAGTAAGGTCCACACCAGAGTGGTACGGTAATCCAGATCTGGAGGTCATGTTACTTGACCATGACGAACCTACAAACTATGAGGAAGCGACGATGAGCGCAGATTGCGCGAAATGGCTTGAGGCCATGAAATCCGAGATGGGATCCATGTATGAGAAAAAAGTATGGAATTTGGTTGACTTGCCCGATGATCGGCAAGCCATAGAGAATAAATGGATCTTCAAGGAGAAGACTGGCGCTGATGGTAATGTTACTATCTACAAAGCTCGACTTGTTGCGAAAGGTTTTCGACAAGTTCATGGAGTTGACTATGATGAGACCTTCTCACCCGTAGCGATGCTTAAGTCTATCCGAATCATGTTAGCAATTGCCGCATTTTATGATTATGAAATTTGGCAAAGGGATGTCAAAACTGCACTCCTTCATGGTTTTCTTAAAGAAGAGTTGCATATGATGCAACCAGAAGGTTTTGTCGATCATAATGGTGCTAACAAAGTGTGCAAGCTCGAGCTATCCATTTATGAACTAGGGCAAGCCTCTCGGAGTTGGAATATACGCTTTGATAGTGTGATCAAAGCATATGGTTTTATACAAACTTTTGGAGAATCCTGTATTTACAAGAAAGTGAGTGGGAGCTCTGTAACATTTCTAATATTATATGTGGATGACATATTGTTGATTGGAAATGATATAGAATTTCTCGTTAGCATAAAAGGATACTTGAATGAGAATTTTTCAATGAAAGACCTCGGTGAAGCTGCTTATATATTGGGCATCAAGATATATAGAGATAGATCAAAATGCCTAATAGGACTTTCACAAAGCACATACCTTGGTAATGTTTTGAAGAAATTCAAAATGGATCAGTCAAAGAAAGGGTTCTTTCTTGTGTTACAAGGTGTGAAGTTGAGTCAGACTCAATGCCCGACCACTGGAGAAGATAGGAAGAAAATCAAAGTCATTCCCTATGCCTCAGCCATAGGTTGTATCATGTATGCAATGCTGTGTACTAGACCTGATGTGTGCCTTGCTATAAGTTTAGCAGGGAGGTACCAAAGTAATGCAGGAGTGGATCAATGGATAGCGGTCAAGAACATCCTGAAAATACCTGAAAAGGACTAAGGATATGTTTCTCATTTATGGAGGTGACAAAGAGCTTGTCGTAAATGGTTACGTCGATGCTAACTTTGACACTGATCCGGATGACTCTAACTCGCAAACCGGATACGTATTTATATTGAATGGTGGAGCTGTCAGTTGGTGAAGTTCCAAGCAGATCGTCGTGGCGGGATCTACGTGTGAAGCGGAGTACATAGCTGCTTCAGAAGCAGAAAATGAACGAGTCTGGATGAAGGAGTTCATATCCGATCTAGGTGTAATACCTAGTGCATCGGGTCCAATGAAAATCTTTTGTGACAATACTGGAGCAATTGCCTTAGCGAAGGAATCCAGATATAACAACAGAACCAATTAAGAGACGATTCAACTCCATCCGCGATCAAGTCAAGGAGGGAGACATGGAGATTTGCAAAATACATATGGATCTGAATGTTGCAGACCCGTTGACTAAACCTCTTCCACGAGGAAAACATGATCAGCACCAAGACTCCATGGGTGTTAGAATCATCACAATGTAATCTAGATTATTGACTCTAGTGCAAGTGGGAGACTGAAGGAAATATGCCCTAGAGGCAATAATAAAGTTGTTATTTATATTTCCTTATATCATGATAAATGTTTATTATTCATGCTAGAGTTGTATTAAACGGAAACTTGATACATGTGTGAATACATAGACAAAACAAAGTATCCATAGTATGCCTCTACTTGACTAGCTCGTTAATCAAGATGGTCATGTCAAGAACGGGATCACATCATTTGGAGAATGATGTGATGGACAAGACCCATTTGTTAGCCTAGCATAATGATCGTTAAGTTTTATTGATATTGCCTTATTCATGACTTATACATATTCCTTTCACTATGAGATTATGCAACTCCCGAATATCGGAGGAACACCTTGTGTGCTCTCAAACGTCACAATGTAACTGGGTAATTATAAAGATGCTTTACAGGTGTCTCCGAAGGTGTTTATTGGGTTGGCATAGATCGAGATTAGGATTTGTCACTCCGAGTATCGGAGAGGTGTCTCTGGGCCCTCTTGGTAATGCACATCATGATAAGCCTTGCAAGAAATGTGACTAATGAGTTAGTTGCGTGATGATGTATTACGGAATGACAAAAGAGACTTGCTGGTAACGAGATTGAACTAGGTATGAAGATACCGATGATCGAATCTCGGACAAGTAACATACCGATGACAAAGGGAATGACGTATGTTGTTATTGCGGTTTGACTGATAAAGATCTTCGTAGAATATGTAGGAACCAATATGAGCATCCAGTTTCCGCTGTTGGTTGTTGATTGGAGATGTGTCTCGATCATTCCTACATAGTTCTCGAACCCGTAGGGTCTGCACGCTTAAAGTTCGATGACGATTTGTATTATGAGTTATGTGTTTTGGTAACCGAAGATTGTTTGGAGTCCCGGATGAGATCACGGACATGATGAGGAGTCTCAAAATGGTCAAGAGGTAAATATTGATATATTGGACGATAGTATTCAGACACCGGAATGGTTTCAGAGTGATTCGGGTATTTATCGGAGTACCGAGGGGTTACCGGAACCCCCCGGGGAAAGTAATGGGCCACTATGGGCCATAGGGGAGAGAGAGGGAAGCCCACAAGGGGTTGCGCCCCCCCATTGGCTATCCGATTTGACATGGGTAAGGGGGCGGGGGCCCCCTTTCCATTCCCCCTCTCCCTCTCCTTCCACCTTTTCACCTCCAAGAGAAGGAGGGTGGTGACTTGGACTAGGAGTCCTAGTCGGTTTCCCCCCATGGCGCTCCCCCGAGGGCCGGCGGCCTCCTCCCCTTCTCCTTTATATATGGGGGAAGGGAGGCACCCCAAAGCACATCAGTTGTTCTCTTAGCCATGCGCGACACCCCCCTCCATAGTTTACTCCTCCGGTCATAGCGTTGTAGTGCTTAGGCGAAGCCCTGCGCGGATCACATCACCATCACCGTCACCACGCCGTCGTGCTGACGAAACTCTCCCTCGACATTTTGCTGGATCAATAGTTCGAGGGACGTCATCGAGCTGAACGTGTGCAGAACTCGGAGGTACCGTACGTTCGGTGCTTGATCGGTTGGATCGCGAAGACGTTCGACTACATCAACCGCGTTAAGGTAATGCTTCCGCTGTCGGTCTACGAGGGTACGTGGACACACTCTCCCCCTCTCATTGCTATGCATCTCCTAGATAGATCCTGCGTGATCGTAGGAATTTTTTTCAAATTGCATGCTACATTCCCCAACACGGTGACCGCCCCCAAGGGTTGCCAAAGTGTACGGGTTCCGGTGACCGCCCCCAAGGGTTGCCATTTGTACGGGTTCGGTGACAGCCCTCAAGGGTCCATTAGTGGAATCACGACATCTTGCATTGTGCGAGGGCGCGAGGAGATTACGGTGGCCCTAGTGCCTTCTTGGGGAGCATTATTCCTCCACACCGCTCCATACGGAGATTAGCATCCGCAAGGGTGTGAACTTTCGTATACATTGTCGGTTCTGCGTGCCTTGGTTATCTCTTACCCGAGCCCTTTACTTACGCACTTTACTTTGTGACAGCCATAGTATGACATGATATATATCTTGTTATCACTTAGTTGTTTATCTTGCTTAGCATAAGTTGTTGGTGCACATATGTGAGCCTAGTCGATTTAGATTTTGTGCTTGACAAATTAAAATCTAGTTTTATTCCGCATTTATTCAAGCCTAAACCGTAATTGTTTTAAAGCGCCTATTCACCCCCCTTTAGGCTACATCCACGATCTTTCAATAGGGACCACAACGATGCGCCCATGGAGGTAATGACGCCCGTGCCCATCTAGCCAGACCGAGTACCAGCACCAGATCTAGAGAACACCGATGTCCATGCTCAAGGTCTAGAAGGTCAGACGCCCCACCAACGCTACATCTTCCAAACTCGTTGGTCATTGAGGTGCGGCCAATGTTTAGAGGACGACGAGACTCCGCACCCATTGGCCTGGCTTTGCATGAAAATAGTCACTACTTTGTGAACAAGTAAATATTAACAATGACACACATGAAAAATAATGGAAATCTAAGCAAGTCAAATTTTATCAAGAACAAGGTAACTAGAGGAGAAACTAATTCTTACAAAAAGTGCTCAATTTGCTTTTGAACTTTTCTCGTATGTACAAAGCAACTTTTTGGTAGACATGTCTGTACAAAACAAAAAAGAAATGTCTATACAAAACAAGTGGCTTGTACTCCTAGCAAATTAAAGCACGTGCGTACATGTGCCCAGGGAATACAACGAAACGGAACGGGACAAAGATAGTGAGCGTGATTTCTTGTGTGGGCCGACCCACTTCCTTCCGCACATCACTTTCTTTGGGGTTCGACCACGCCACAGTTGCGAGAGGATAGAGGAGGGGAGGGCGAGATGGGTAGCCTCCGCCGCCACCACCCACGCCCACGGTCGTCGTCGGCGGCGCCCCTCGATGATGACAACCTGCTCTCCGAGATCCTCCTCTGCCTCGACCTACAGCTGTCCTCCCTCCCCCGCGCTTTCGCCGTCTGCAGGCGCTGGCGTCTCCTCGTCTCCGACCCCGGCTTCTGCCACCGCTTCCGCCTCCACCACCGCCGCGACCCTCCCCTCCTCGGTGTCCTTGACAAAGTTTTGCACGGCGATCTTTCCTTGGTACCTACCGTGGAGGTCCCCAATCGCTTCCCGGCAGGGGGCTTGTCTCTGAGGCTCGATGATCTTTTCGTGCCGATCGGATGTCGCCATAGCCTTGTGCTCGTGCTCCTCTCCCTAAATCGTGGAGAGAGATCCTGGTGTGGGATCCTGTTAGAGTTGTGTCGAATATTGTGTACAAGGTAGGTTACAGTTGGACTTGAAGTTGTATTGTGTTTACAGGGTATGGAGTCATGTCCTAGTAGGACACTTGTATCCTAGGCCTCTCTTATATAGTGAGGGTAGACACACGATGTAACCTATGACAACATAATAGCACCGGAACGCAGGGAAAGCCGGCGGCGTGTGCCGGTGTCCAGGGCGACCGGTGCGGTATTGTAGCGGTGTCATGGGGAGGAGCGCCCATAATCATGCCCCGGGGATGTAGCCATATCGGTGAACCTCGTTAACAAATCTCGGTGTCGTGCTCGTGTGATTGCTTGGTCCTCGGATGATCGACGGTATGACTCGGATTTATTCTAACAAGTGGTACCATGAGCTAGGTTGTTCGGAGGCTGTGGATGGTCGATCTAGAGGAAATATCGAGTTTGAGATTGCAGCCGAGTGCGGCGTGGTTCTCGACGACATTGGAGAAGAGCGATCTGGACCTCGGAGATATCGATACAAATCAGATTCAACGGCATATGGCAGCAGGACTGTCTATTGACGTAGAGCCTGGAAGCAGCCTGGTAGGTGCGCGTTGGCGCATCAATTGTGAAACCCAGCTGAGCAGCGGCGCGACAAAGGCCCAAGCGTGGGCACGCTTGGTAGACAAGGGCGCAAGGCTGCCCGTGCTGGCTTCTGGTGCACGGACAAAGGGTTCTGCGCGGAAGCGTTTCTGTGTAGATTTAATGGAGACTCCAGAGGCAAGGTACATGCTTGAGATTTGTTTGGTAAAAAAAGAGTCTACGCTACAAGAAGAAGCTACTAGCAAAAGAAGATGGAAAAACAGTGCAGAACGAATCCAATGGGGCAACTTTGCATGGAAGACTTTTTTTGTGTCAAAGTTTGTTGAGATAGCTTGGTCCGTGTGTGGCATGGATTGTGACGTGCGTATAAGGCTCATGGAGTCTGGAGCATGTCGTGCAGTCGAGTAAGTTCGGTTGGGTCAGACTGGACAGTCTGACGGATCAACGCAAGTCGGTTGGTACGGAAGATGGTGGTGGAATCGGCGACGACGACATAGGTGCGTCATGCTGATAGTGACCGACTTCTGGGCGTGGAAACACGTGTCACAAGCCCGAGGCTTGTGTGGCTTCGACAAGACTATGGCGCGGGGTTGATTTAAGACGGTGCACATGAGAGCTTGGAGTCGACGGGGCGCGGGGTGGCACGGAAAACCACCATGGAGTCATGTTGAAGGTGGAGCTGGAGTCTGGAGGACTTCACTCGGTGCTGATTGAGGGGTTACGGCGTAAGTGCACAGAGAGTCGAAGCCTATTCAGCGGGAAAAGCGAGGGACACCTAATTCGGACTGGAGCCCAGTGGTCTGATGGAAGCGTGAAACTCGTCATCGGTCGGTGATGATCGGTGATACTCTGCAGTGGAGGTTGAGTGGTGTGGGTTCACGACCCTTGAGACTCGACCGGGACAACGGAGGCTCGACGCGATAATAGCGGCGAGGCGTGCGGTATGCACGGGGCATGGAGACGGGTCAGGGCTCTGGTGGTCATACATATGGTGAGACAACTGCTTATTTGACTCGGGATGACTACAAGCAACGGTGAAATTCCTTCAAGTTTCAGACAGGCGATCAAGAAAGGAGCGGTGATGTTAAGTTCAGGTAACTCTTATGTGTGACACCCAATATGTGAGTTGTTCACTTTCACGCAGGTCAGTGATCGGTGTGTGATGATGTTGACGGATACTCTGCAAGTTGGGAGCATAGACTAGAGTAAAGAGGAACTTAATTTTGCTGGAGTGTTGACTCTGGTCAGGAAAAGGAGGGACTACAAGTTGCAGGTGGATTCACATGGAGTCTTTGGAGTAGCAGTGATACTCATGGGATAAGCTCAAGTCCAATGTACATGGAAGTTTGACGCATGGACAAATCCAGGGTGATGGAGAATATTCGCCAAGGTGGAGTTTGTTAGAGTTGTGTTGAATATTGTGTACAAGGTAGGTTACAGTTGGACTTGTAGTTGTATTGTGTTTACAGGGTATGGAGCCGTGTCCTAATAGGACACTTGTATCCTATGCCTCTCTTATATAGTGAGGGTAGACACACGATGTAACCTATGCCAACATAATAGCACCGGAACGCAGGGGAAGCCGGCGACGTGTGCCGGTGTCCAGGGCGACCGGTGCGGTATTGTAGCGGTGTCATGGGGAGGAGCGCCCATAATCATGCCCCGAGGATGTAGCCATATCGGTGAACCTCGTTAACAAATCTCGGTGTCGTGCTCGTGTTATTGCTTAGTCCCTCGGATAATCGACGGTATGCCTCGGATTTATTCTAACAGATCGCATCACCGCCGACCAGGACCGCATTCCCTTGCCCTCTGGCTTTATGACGCGCGGGGGGAAGGGCATGTTCAATGGGGCCGTGCTTCGGGCCGCCGGAGACGACGACGACTTCCAGGTGGTCGTGGTGATGGCAGACAAAGGCAGACCACACAGGCGAGCTTTCTTGTGTGTTTACTCTTCAAAGACCGGCCTATGGGGTGAGCTCATATCAACGGTACTTCCATCTATGAGTCTGACTGATGTTGCTGTGCTGGCTGGGAATTCTCTTTACTGGCTGCTTGTCGGGAAGATTTCTGTAATTCTCGAGTTTGATATGGAGAAACAGAACCTAGCCTTGATACAGGTGCCAGTGCATATGCTTGAACAGGGGCGTCCCCTAAACTTGATCATGCGGGCAGAGGGTGGTGGCCTTGGTTTACTCTTGGAGACAGACTGCAGCTTCCAGTTATGGAAGAGGAACACAGATTCTAATGGTGTTTTTTCATGGGTACTTGGAAGAACTATCGAACTGGAGAAGCTACCTTTCCTGAATTCAGAGAAGAAAGACATGAGCATACTAGCGCTCGCCGAGGAAAACAATGTGATGTTCATGAGGAAAGGTGCCGTCGTCTTTATGGTCCATCTTTACTCATTGCAGTTCAAGAAACTTCTTGAAGACGACAACGTTACTTATTATGAGCCATTCGAAAGTGTCTACACCGCACGTAATAGCATGCCTTCACACCTATTCATCATAACAAACTCAAATTACTTTTTGATAATTTGTTGACGGCATACGATTCACATCCTTTCATGCTAAGTTAAAATTGTTAAGTAGCATCATATCACTTTTTTCTTTTGCTGCTTGATGACCTCTTCAACATACAACAAACCAATTATTTGTTTGATAATTCGCCGAAGAAAATATTTCACACCATGTCGCGGTAAGCCAACAATTTTCAGTAGTTTCTTTTTCTGCTTGATGACCTCTTCAACACTTCCTGATATTGTTCTGTTCTGATGATGCTTGAGTCGTCGTGTTTGGTCATCTGGATGTTATCTATTAGTGGTATCTAATATACTCTCTGTCCTGTAGCCAGACAGTGGGTTGTAATTTGTCCACTGTTAGCTGAATTTATGTAATTATCTAGATTCTAGTCAGAGCTAGTAATCTTCCTTTATCAGTTTATCATGTATAAATATCTGCTGATAAAACAATAAATAACAAGATTGGCAAATTCTTTGTAGAATAACTGAACTAAATAAATTAGTAAATATCCCTTCCTGTCGACAGATGTGACAATCATCTAGTGTAACTGTTAGAGCGTAGCGATAGTATACCTTTTTTTTTCTCAAGGTGAGATCACAGCAGTTTGAAGATCACTACATGAGAACTAGCTTGAACAAACTAAGATCTCAAATAACCCACGAAAGAAAAAAAACTAAGATGACAAATTGGTATCTCAATTGGTAGGTTTGGAAGCTTAAGAGCTGAGTAGTTATATTCTTTCTTTTGCCATAGTTATGTCTGCTGATCTTGCTAGTAATCTTAAATTCATAATAACCACTTTGTTGTGAGCTTATGGATAAATTGTGCATTTTATTGTCCCGCGGTTCTGCTGTTCACATGGCAAGTCCATTTGTACCACGGAAAATTAGTAAAAGGGCTTAATTTATTTCCAACTTTTTAGGCATATTTTACATTGAAGTATAATATATATCATGATCATTTATGTTGCTAGGACTTTTTTATTACAAGTATAGTTTATAAATATCCAATATGGTGTGGAACAAGCTTAAGAATAGCTCTAAATGACTTCTCTATTCTGACCAGTTAATAGTCTGTGAATGTACATTCTTTATCTCTACAATATTAATGAGTATATGTTATTTTGGGAATATTCAATAAATTTGACAGTATGTGTGCTTTGTTTAACTATTACTTAGTACCATATCAAAATAGAGTTGTTTTCCTCAAATTAATAGTTGTGTTGTATAAGTATCTTGTTGAGGTGTCCTTGTTTCTATTTGACTTTTCCTTGGAATGCCCTTGGGTCGTGTGCTTAGCATTTGGAGGTTACTCTCCCTTTTCTAGTTAATCGATAGCTTATACTGATTGCATCGTTGTGTTGTTATGTGGGGAGTTAAGAAATATGGAAGCCTCGGTTGAATCATCATATCATAATGGTAGGTCAGGGTGCAAGGGTGCGCAGCAGGACGTGTGCACGGCCTACCCCTCGTATGACCTTAAGCAGCAGCCTTTATGTCGCTGGATGCCTGTTGAACCCAATTGGAAGATTACTTATCCCACATTTCTCAATTTGAGTCACCGGATAGTGTTGTGCATGGGGGGGGGGGGGGGGGTTCTGAGGGAAACTAGCACCGCTGTTGAATCGTTTGTATTCTTGCGGCAGCTCAAATCTGCAATGCCTCCCCGTTCTTTCTTCATAATGACCGGGACGTGTCAACATAGTTGCACATTTACACATTATGTGTCCCATTATGCCATAGTACAGACACTAGTACTCGCCTGAGTGGAGCAGTCACAGTGCCTGAACCAGATCTAGAACCGACGATCCATGGGATGACAACACCACAGACTCACTGGTGTGTGACAACACCACAGACTCACTGGTGTGTGTCGTGGCGGCCGTGATGACCACACCAGGACGGGAATAGAGTCACAGGACTTCTATTCCGTGTGACCTTGCCTCCACTGTTGAGCCACCATATATGATCAAGATGGCATGACCAGCTTTGTCATAAAAACTGATTTCATCACCGATAACATTTTATACTTTTACTATCATATTATCAAGTAGTTTGGAAGTATTAATTTTGGTCACCCGCAGAGTAAAAGAAGTACAGTACTTTTCAACCAAATAAATATCAATTAATAAGATGATGCATGATCCCCTACTGCATGGATTTATGAAACTCGACTTGTGTGATTATCTCGCTACTTCATGACCCCCTCATGTGCCCACTGTTCTTTTAGCCTCTACTTAGATCAGGTGTAGCCAAGAACTGCTAATATTAGAGGTTGAAGGTGTGCTTTATCTGTTTCACATGTTGGTTTTGTCTAATGATGAGGTGATTCAACTTTGAAGCTTTTGGCATAATTTCCACAGTGGTGAAGCTAACGTTTACTGATTGAGAGTAACTCCAACAGCTTTTCGTGTATGAATAGTACAAAATTGCTTGACTGATGATCTTGCTTGCTTTGCAGGTATATAGAGCTACATTCTAATGGCTGGGAGACAGAAATGAGTTGCTGGGTGTAGGTTCTTTCATTTTGTATGCTCGACGTGGGCTCTCTATGTAACATGCAAGGATCAGCTATGAGGTGGACCTGTACCTCCCGTCTTTGTCAAATTCTTGTGGACTTTCATCAACTGGCATGAAGATTGAAGGAACATTACCTTGGTTCGACAAATTAGCACTCAGCTTGTGGTTTATTTATTTGGCTTTATACTTTTCAAGCAAGCTGTTTTGCTTGCATTTTTAGTGTGTGCTCATGTGTGCATGCGTATGATTATCTCCTATGCTGCATCAGGCGGTGAAATCTCGAGTCAGATTTCTGCTTATGTTCAATGACGTCTCATTATGTGTGTTTTTGTTTAATTTCTGTATGGTTCGAAATTGAGTATTTAGAATCCTAGTTCTGAGTAATGAATGTTGGGAAAAGTTCATGTAATGTTTGCTAATGCATACATATTCTCATTTGCTTTTTTGAGACGCTTTCTTTGTTTTTAGTTTAATGGTTTACTGTGATCAGGACAAGGATAGGAAAATCAAAGCCAAAGCAATATTACCCTAATCCCATATCTATTTGTGTTATAACAAGAGATGTTCAAAATTGTGTCGTAAAAGTACTGATTATCACGGGTGATGCCTGTAAACCACATAAATTCTGTTGACCCAGCTTCCCTCTGTTCTACGAGATGGATTATCGGTTTTCCCCTTTTCAACGTAAGATCACATTTTCCCTTTTCAGCATCAGTTTATATCAGTGTGTGCATGTGGTAGTATTATTTGTCCGGAAAGACCAGGGATTTGTAGTCTGACCACACCACACTCCGATTATCACTTGGATTCTTTCTCTAAAGCACATCATGTGAAAATCTTATTTTTGTGAAGCATTTTATGGCTTCCAAGCTAGAGTTCACCCCCAAATATTTCGTTTGAGTATCTTTTTTTTTTGCGAATACGCTTAGCAGCATATCATTTCATTGATAGAGCTTTTAGAAGATTACTGGGACGGTTTCCCAGGACGTACACTTAGCAGGCGTCCTGGAGAAACCAAAGTGAGCAGGAGAAGCGGGGGTGCTCAGCCCCGTAGTATCGTCCATGAAGAAATCGACTACCGCTGCGATGGCAATTGCCAGGACAAAAGCGAACTATAGCAATCCAGTATTAACTCCTATGAAGAAACTACCTCTAGAACACATTTTCTATACCATGTACGTAGTTCTCACCGTAGTTCTCACCGAGGAGAGAGCCTTTCACTGGGATGAACCCTTCCGGAGTGACCGAGTCACTCCCATGGGCAACCGCCGGGGGGCGGGGGGGGGGGGGGGGGGGGGGCTTCTCGTGGCGCGCCCATGGTGGCCGGGTGGTGCGGTCTGGCGCGACCAGATCTGGCCGTAGGTGCGTAGGGTGGGGTGGGGCTGGCCTCTAGCGGCGGTCGCCAGCCTTGGCTGTGGATTTCCTCTGGTGGCTGGTGCTGCCATGGATAGCCAATGCTGAGGATCTCCGGTGCTTCGGGTGGTGTGTTGGTGGTGGCTCAGTGGTATAAGGGTCGCTGGTGTGGGCGCGACATGGCGTGTGTTGCTTGGCGACGGGGTGCGGGTGGCGGTGACAACCTCCCTTCTCCTGCGTACGGGCCGACGGGTGGCTACGATCTAGGGTTTGTGCTCAGGCGGATCAGATATGGGCCCGAGGCAGATCACAGAGCTTGCTCCGGGTAGGATGGGGTGGGGTGCGGTCCGGGTTGTGCGCGCAGGTGGTGCTCTTGCCCTCCTCGTGGGTGCAGTGATCGGCGGTGGTGGTCGTGATACCGTTGTGTTGCTGGACGGATCGGCGCCGGTGGCCACAGACATGGCGTCATGCATGCTAGCTTGGGCCAGGGCATAGGCATCTTGGCAATGGCTGTCGGCAGTCATGGAGTCGTGCCCCCCCTCCCCGCGAATCGACCAGGCTTGGCTGGAGACATAGGCATGGGTGCCTCCTACGGTGGAGGCGCCTATCCAGACACGGTGACTGATGTCGGGCTAGGAGTAGGGGGCGTGCCTCTGCTCTTCCTACCAAGGCTGAGTGCGCTGTGAAGTGAGCGGTGGATGGTGTCTCGTGACAGCGATGCCGGGGTCGCAGCCTCGGATGGCGGTCCGCATGGTTTGCTTTTTGGCAGGCACCATTGCGGCGATGGTGGCTCTCCTTCATGGCCGTGTGCATGGCGGGAGGTGTAGCGGTGGGTGTCTCGGGCGTGCTCTCCCCTGGGATGTCGCCCTGATTCGGATCTGGGGGTCTGATCACGTCACGCTCGTCCTTGTAGCCTCATGCTGGTGTGGGTAAGTTGTCGAGCGAAAGCTCCGCGCCCTTGGCGCTGATGATGGTGAGACCCGTGGGTACCGCACTCTTCTTGAAGACGTCGGTTTGGTTCTTCTCTCCCTGGCAGGGCTCCGGGTGAAGACCTTTGTCCTTTGTGGACTCGGCAGCAGCGACGCTTGGCGCCGTTCTCCCTCCCTCTTGAGGGCGTTGCCATGGAGCTTAGGTGTATTAGGTTGTGCCGTGGCAGTGTGTGTAGATCTTCATGTGTTCTATGTTGGTTGCGTAGTCGCATGCATTTTGGTGATCCGATTATCTTGGGATCGGCTTTGTAAGAGGGCGACCTTACCACCTTGTATCATTCGGTCGTGGTCTTTCTTCGTTGTTTCTTTATTTATAAAGCGGGGCTGTTTCGAGAGTTCTCACTGCATTCTCTCATTTCAAAGCGACATTTTCCAACAGAATACGAACCATTTGAAATTTGTTAGTGGGGTTACGACATGTAATGAATTAAGGTGACGGGCTTTAAACTCGGCATAAGGATTATCACCAAAGACTTATTTAGCAATTAATTAGAATCTAATGAACATGTGGTGTTCACATTCATATGCTTCAGTTCAGTTCAATCTGTTGGGTAACTTCCCATTGATGATCATAACAAGATAGTAACAAACAAGGACTTTACTACCATAGGCTAATAACAAGAAACTAACACACCTCTAGTCTACGCCTCCAGATCAGACACTAGAGCCATGAAGCAACACTAGGATGCGGCGGGCAAGCTGCACTAGTAGAAAAGGGGCCTATTGTCCCGGTTGGTGAGGGCCTTTAGTCCCGGTTCATGAACCGGGACTAAAGGGTCGGTACTAATGCCCTGGCCCTTTAGTCCCTGTTCAATCCAGAACCAGGACTAAAGGGCGCGGCCACGTGGAGCTCCACCTTTAGTCCCGGTTGGTAACACCAACCGGGACTAAAGGAAAATTTATGATTTTTATTTTGAAAAAAAAATTGATTTTTTTTTAAATTTTTTTATTTTCAAATTTCTGAATTATTTTAACCTCTAGTCTGTAATCACCACCCCTCATCACTTCTCAATTTATCCTCTAATCACCCCTCATCATTCCAAATCATCTAACTTCCCCCAGCCTGAGCACGCTTAACTTCCGGGTTCTATTCTCCCTCGCTCCAAGTCTGCACTTGTTGTTTTCCTGACAATAGTAAGATGTCAATCCTATTAACCTTCAGGAATTTTGCTTGAGCATGAAGTGACACATTTCACTGTTTTAGTTTGAAACTATTGTTTTAAAAAACAATAATTATTTAGTAACACTAATATTTCTTGAATAATTAGTTTGACCATTGTTTGACCACAGTTTGACCACAGTTTGACCAAATTTGACCAAAATTGAAAAAACTGAAATAATTATTTAGTAACACTAATATTCTAGAATAATTAGTAGGACCATTGTTTGACCACAGCTTGCCCACTGTTTGAATTTTTTTCAATTTTTTCCACTCTAGATCTTAAAAGCCCCGTAACTTTTTCTGTTAGGTTTTTGAGATTTTGAAAATGTTTAAGGGGGGGGGGGGGGTAGAGTTTGAAAATGGGAACTTTAGTACCGGTTCATGGCACGAACCGGGACTAAAGGTCTCAACCCCATTAGTCCCGGTTCGTGCCTCAAACCGGGTCTGAAGGTCTAATCTTTAGTCCCGGTTTGAGGCACGAACCGGGACTAAAGGTCATCGCACCCTTTAGTCTCGGTTCGTGGCACGAACCGGGACTAAAGGGCCCAGGTGAACCGGGACTAATGCCTTAGCCGCACGAACCGGGATAAATGCACCCATTGGTCCCGGTTCTAGACTGAACCGGGACTAATGGGCTTACCCGGCCTGGACCAAAGCCCCCTTTTCTACTAGTGCTGGTTGTCCTCGAAGAGGTTGATGAGGTAGGCATCAGTGGCCTCCTCCAGCGCGGAAAGGAGAGCTCCGGATAATGTGTAAGTTAGATTAAAGTTGTAGCTAGTTTCAGTAGAGAATACATAACCTTGGAGCGATAAGAAACGCAACGGGCATTTGAGCTAATGTCCTATAGACTGTTTGCTAGATACGAATTAGCAGGCAATGACTCACACTGCTTGCTAAATCCTACTCCCAGTATAAAATCTGCAAGCCGAAAGATAATCAATCTCAGTAGAAATGCAACAAGCAAGTCATACCAATCTCGATAGAAAAACATCATCGCAAAGAAAGCAGTTGCATTAATTCCAACATATCGGAGCATCTTCCAACTCCCAGGTCTCACTGATGGGATTCAACATTTATCAGTCACAACTAAGCAAATTAAGACTCCAAATACTGAGTTTGAAACCAGGTAGAAATTCAACAAACACACGCATACATGAAATCCGACATACAAATCCCTCCTTGCTGATACAACATGGAAGATAATCATATGCAAGAAAGTTCACTTCAGAATAAAGAGCTGTGTTCATGCTGGGTTGGTATCTCGGCGTCAAGCATACAAATGGAAGAAAGTACACTTGACAACCCATTTTTGCATCTGAGACACCAGAATGTAATTATAGATACCTGTGGAGCAGAAAAAAATCATCAGTAAACATAAAACCTTGTACTACTCATTCATCAGAAGTTGTTGGGATTGTTGTCCTAATTCTTCCATGATTCAACCAGAAAACATTGGCTTCACAATTGTGGAAATTGTGTCATAAGCTCCAGCGTCAAACCATCACACCGTTATTAGAGAAAATCAACACATGAAACAGAGAACAACAAAAGGCAATACATCTTGCGTGTAGAGGCTCATGGGGTAGATAGCAGGTTCTAGCTCCAAGGCATACTTTTTAGGAATGTACAACTACCTAGTCACTAACAAATTGATTATCATCAAATTCTCGGAGTACATATAACTGAGATCATGCATACTATACTTCAGACTTCCTTCGGTCCAAAAGGATTGTTATTTTTTACTCTCCGCATCATCAAGCAACACTTTTACCACTACTTTAGTGATAATATGCCAGTAAAATAAAAACACTGGCATTAGGATAAAATAAGTTTTTTTGGTGAATCTAGTCATGCCATTTTGCTCATGTGTTTCATAGTATGAAGTATTAAACATCAATAATGGCCAAAAATGAAAAAAAATATACTCCACACAAATCATACTACCTATAGTTTGGACCAGCCAAATCATTTTGGTGGCTAATAGACAGTTACATACATATGCAAGTTTGGTGGATAACGAGTGACATGATGAGAAAACGTTTAACCAAACAGCCTAAAACTAGAACAATCATCCATAAATCTACAATAACCGCAGTGAAAAAGATAAACAGCAGAATACTATTTAATCTAGTGACAGTTGTTAGTTCACTAATGATCCAAACACTGGTGGAAAAAGGGCCTTTGGTCGCGGTTCGAAACTGCCATTAGTCGCGGTTGCGCAACCGCGACCAAACAGGCGGGACTAAAGGCCCCCCCCCCTTTAGTCGCGGTTGCTTAAGAACCGCGACTAAAGGCCCGTCCACGTGGGCGCCAGGTGGCCGTCGGGGCGGAGGACCTTTAGTCGCGGTTCTTCTGGCCAACCGCGACTAAAGGCCGCCGCAGGTTTAGGGTTTTAGCCCCCCCCCCTAAACCTGCCCCCCCCCCCCTAAACCTGTTTTCTGTTTAATTTGTATTTTTTTATTTCTTTTATGCATTATTTTAATTTTGAAGGAGTTTCACATATTCTACGCTACTACATACATGCATATGAATGTACAATTTCAAACAAATTTGAAATTAGAACCAAAAAGAATTCAAGAGGAATATACAGTATATATTAAATATCATCGGATGACCATATACAATTTTGATCAAGTTTCCATACATAATTTAATGCATATAAAGTTCTACGTCCTCGTAATGGTGTTCTCCTTTAGGATGGAGGACTTCCCTCCTGAACCATCCAGCTAGTTCCTCTTGAAGTGGTCGGAAGCGAGCTTCTGGACTAAGCATCATCCGGAGGTTATTCCTCTGAGCATTGGTATCACTCGGAACCCGCTTAGAGGTGTATCTCCGGATCATCTCACAGACATAGTGTCCACATAGATTGGTCCCCCGCTGGCTGAATATCCCCACCATTCTTAGCCTTTGACTTTTTGAATTCTAACTCTTTTTTGAATTCACCGACCTTTGTATCTACGAACCGTCTCCAAACCCTACGAGGCAAAGAAAATTAAATGAACAAGAGAGTTATTAGTTACTTGATATTAGGAAATGAACGAAATAGGCCGATCGATATAGAGCGCAAATAAATGAAAATAATTACTTCTGCAGCATTCTTCTCATGTCGCCCCAAAGCTTTGGATCCATATTCAGAGAGTCGTGGACGAGACATTCTGAGGTGTCAACTTTAATTACTAGCAGAATCCAGTGGAACCTGCGGACACGATACATGCACAGTACGTCATGCATAACTCATCGATTAGCCGGCCACATACCATGCATGGAGTAAACAAAAGAGAATGTGCTCAAGACAGAAACACTCACCCAAAATGGTAAGGAAATAGAATATCACTTTTGAGTTCCTGCTTTGTAAGAAACTGCCACAGGTCTGCCTCCATGTCGGCGGGGTGATGCCGCAACACATATCCATTAACGATGTGTGGGTCAATGAACCCAACATCATGGATGTTCCTTACTCTGCATTCCTTAATCTTCATTCTGCATGTATAATAGCGGACACAACAATATAGTTAGGACATATATATAGTGCAGGCAATATGAACGAGATGGGGTAGAAATAAATCACTTACAGAACGTAGCAACTGATGATAGATTTGTCGAGCTCGCGCAGATTGAAAAGCTGGAACAATTCACTCAGATGAATTTGTACGTAGTAATGTTTGAAGTGATGCTCATATCTAACTTCCGCATAAATATATTCTTTGGCGTTTTTATTTTTTATGTAACCCTTGTACCATTTCAGCAGACCTTTCATTTGTGGAGGTAGATCCTCTTCCTGCGCAGGCTCGACGAGAGGCCCATTCTTCACATATGTAATTACTACCTCCTTCACTGGCGCCTCATCAAGGCCTAACAGTTCACGAAGAGTAATACCTAAGTTGGCCGCTTGTTCTCTGGCACTCGTTACAGTCAATCCAAGTGCTGCCGCAGCTGCTATGATATCGGGGTCATCCGGGCCGGCGGCTTTCACTATAAGCGGGGCAATCGATTGTTTACTTTGTTCCCCGAGCTGGGCAACTCGTTTCCCACTTTTTTTACTTTCTAATTCCGTTTTCTCGGCCTCCTCCAAGGCTTTGTTCTCCTGGTTCTCCGCCCGCTCTTTCTTCTCCTTCAACATGAGTGCCTGCCTACGAAGTTCACGTGCATAGTCGTCAGGCAGATTCTTCGCGGCTTGGGACGGTGTGCTCGAAAATGACTTAGCCCACTTCTTTTGCTCATCAGAAAATACTGGCTTGGGCCCGGGCTCTCTTTTCTTCTTGCAGTCCGCCTTCCATTTCTCAAGATCAGCAGCCGTGGCCGCGGCAGTTTCCTCGGCACTACGTTCCCAAGGCCTTGTGGGGAGAGGCTTCAGTGATGGCTCCGGTACCTTTGTGGTCTTAGGTACATAAGGGTCCGGGTTAATAATCCAGGACTGCTTCTGCTTCTTTGCCGGAGGTGGATTGGGGGGCGGCGTCTGATCACCCGCCGGACGAGGACTGGGGGGCGGCGTCTGATCACCCGCCGGACGTTGTGGACTGGGAGGCGTCGGCTGACGTGACGGAGGTGTAGGTGAACCGCCACCACCACCACCACCACCACCACCGCCACCGCCACCACCACCACCGTAGGGGGGTGGACTTGTTGTCCTTGGCGCCTCGCCTGGAAACATGATAAACTTCTTTTGCCATAGAATGAAATGGCGCTTGACATCTCCAAGTCTTTTCTCCCCTTCAGGTGTAGCAATGTCAATCTCCAGGTCCTCATACCCTTGGACTATGTCCTCCACCGTGACACGAGCATAGCCATCTTGAATGGGGTTGTTGTGGTGGAGTGCTCCAGGTAAACATGGTAAAGCACTGCCGATGGCTACCTTCGTGGACATGTTCCCGATAGGATAATACAGATGACATTCTTTCCTCTCCTTTATATCGTCCACGGGGTAGCGAGGAGGCTCCGGTGCAGTAATTTCGACCACCAGAGGCTCCGGTGCAGTAATTTCGATCGTCGGTGCATCTGCACCAGCCGGTGGGGCCTCTGTGGAAGCCACGCTGCTTCTCCGCTGCTGGCTTCCGAGATCCGCTGGATGATCTTCATGCTGCGCCCAAGCTGCATCTCTTTCGGCTACTAGTACACTCACGGTTTTCTTCATCACATCCATTTCCGATGCCAACCGCGCCACAACATCTGCTTCCCGATCCATCTTTCTCTGACGGCTTCTGTAACCGTACGGGTCATCGTTCTGGGGGAACCCTATTTTCCACGGAATGTGCCCCATGCCTCGTACACGTCCTCCGTGTTCAGGATTCCCGAGGGCTTTTGTCAGTGCGTCGTTCTCTCTGTTGAACTTGATCTTCCCCTCTTGAGCATCCCTCATTGCGTCAATAAGGGCTTGGGTGGGTTTAATTATTTTGCCCTGGTAAACACACTCCCCTGTCTCCGGGTTCAGCGTTCCCCCATGCCCGTACCACCAGCTTTTGGCCCTTGGGTCCCATCCCTCCGTACCTGGACAGATTCCTCGCGCCCTCAGCTCGTTCTCCATCTTCTCCAACCTAGGCTGCCAAAGGCGATACCCTCCTGGCCCCATAATATGATTGTACTCCTTCTTAGCCGCATTTTCCTTATTTTTTTCGATATTTGAATGAACTGCTCCGATTTCTTTTGCTTCACAAATTCTGGCCAATCATGTTTCAGTTTCTCATATTGTCCTTTAAACTCTGGAGTCTTGTTCTGCTTGACAAAGTCATGGGCTAGATTTTGCTTGAATTTTCGGAATGCGTCGGCCATCTTACGAAGAGCGAACTGTTTGACTAGCCTCCTCCTCTCCTTGTTTTCCTCAATCTTGTTACCCTCCTCATCGAATTTGTTGTATTCCGGAGGTAGAACGAAATGTTCCATAAGCTTCTTGAAGCAATCTTTTTTTGTTCTCTTATCGACAAAAGTGAAACCAGCAATTCGTGCCTTCTTTGGCTCATTCCACTCCTGGACGGTGATCGAGACGTTGTCTCTAACAACGGCTCCGCATTGGCTGACAAACTTGGTGGCGTTCTTGCGGGGCTCCAGCGGCCTGCCGGTTGCACTGTCGACAACCTCGATGGTGCATGTTTCTCCTTGTTTCATCGTCTTGGTTGCGCCACGCTTTGACGACGTACTCGATTGTTTCGACGATCCGGCCGAGGGCTAAAATAAGAAAGAGAGTCGCGCACGTTAGTACACACATATTTATTCAAATCAGTTAGTTTGTATCACCAGAGGCTCAATGTATATATATACCTCGGCGCCGGAGGTGGTTGCTACTTCCATTTGAAGATCGTCGTTTATCGACGTTTGTTCGACATCATCTTGCTGACGGCGCCCTTCATCTTCACCGTCAAGGTTCAGATAAGAAGAGACATCATCTTCTTCTTGTCCGGTCGGCACATATAGAATATCGCCGTTTATGATGCCGAACATATGTGCTTCACCGTCCGGATCATAGTTGTCCATAATCGGGTCAGCTCTATCGTCCGCCATTATGTCAGTCCTGAAAACATGTAGTAAAAACAAATTAATTAAGTGAAGAAGGGGGGCGGTGGCGGTGGCGGTGGCGAAAGGGCGGTGGCAAAAGGAGGGGGCGAGGAAGGGGTGGGAGAGGGTGTCGCGGTAGAGCGCGAGACGGGGCGGCAGACGACGGCATCACGGAGAGGGAGGCGAGGACAACACACATGTATAACCCTCGCCATTTGGTTAATTATCAAATTTTACGGTTTTTTGTTAATTATCAAGTTTTAAGTTACTTTTTTTCTTCTTCCTTTTTCTTTCTTCTTTCTTTTGGTTTTCATTTGGTTTTCATTTTTTTCTTCTTCCTTTTTCTTTCTTGTTTTTTCTTCTTCCTTTTTCTTTCTTCTTTCTTTCTTCTTTCTTTCTTCTTTCTTTTTTTCTTCTTCCTTTTTCTTTCTTCTTTCTTTCTTCTTTCTTTTTTTCTTCTTGCTTTTTTCTTCTTCCTTTTTTTTTCTTCTTCCTTTTTTTTCTTCTTTCTTTTGGTTTTGTTTTGTTTTCATTTATTTTCTTCTTCCTTTTTCTTTCTTCTTTTTTTCTTCTTCCTTTTTCTTTCTTCTTTCTTTCTTCTTTCTTTTTTTCTTCTTCCTTTTTTTCTTCTTCCTTTTATCTTCTTCCTTTTTTTCTTCTTCCTTTTTTTTCTTGTTTCTTTTGGTTTTGTTTTGTTTTCTTTTTTTTTCTTCTTCCTTTTTCTTTCTTCTTGTTTTTTTTTCTTGTTTCCTTTTTGGCAGGGGCGGCGGGTAGGGGCTGGCAGCGGGCGGCGCGCGGGCGGCGGCGGCGGCCAGGGGCAGGGCCAGGGGCAGCGGGCGGCGGGCAGGGGGGCGGCGGGCGGCGGGCAAGGGCAGGGCAGGGCAGGGGCGGCGGCGGCCGCGCGCTAGGGCAGGGCACGGGCGGCGGCGGCGCTCAGTCGGGGCGGAGGCGGCGGCGCTCACTGGGGGTAGGGCGTCGGCGTCGGGGCAGGGCGTCGGCGTCGGCGTCGATCGGCGTCGGGGCAGGGCTTCGGCGTCGATCGGCGTCGGGGCAGGGGGCTTCGGCGTCGAGAGAAGAATGGGAAGTGGCGGAAACTGCTAAGTGCAGTATATATAGGCAGACCTTTAGTCGCGGTTGGTGTGGCGGACCGCGACTAAAGGGTAGCTTTAGTCGCGGTCCGCCACACCAACCGCGACTAAAGGATAGCTTTAGTCGCGGTCCGCCACACCAACCGCGACTAAAGGGTTTTGGCGCCGCTTTCGTTCCCGCGCAGGAAGAGCCTTTAGTCGCGGTTGGGGAGGCGGACCGCGACTAAAGCTATCCTTTAGTCGCGGTTGGTGTGGCGGACCGCGACTAAAGGTATGTGCTGGCACTGGCGCGGTGCGGTGGGATGTTTAGTCCCACCTCGCTAGCCGAGAGGCTTCGTCAGTGGTTTATAAGCGCGGCTGCCCTCACCACTTCGAGCTCCTCTCAAATGCAGGCTTACGGGCCTATTCTGTTACTATGAGCCTGTGGGCCTACTGGGCCTTCTGCGGGCCTGAATCCTGGCCGAATAATGGGTTTCTAGTCGTATTCAGGCCGTGGTGGCCCAGTAGGTGGCATATTTTTTATTTTTTGCCTTTTTTTGTTTTCATTTTTGCTTTATTTATTTTGTTTTGTTTCTACTTACAACAAAAAACTTATTTATTTTATTTTATTTTGTTTCTAATTACTTATTTATTTTACTTTATGATAATTATTTTTGCTATTAAAGTTTCTAATTACTTATTTATTTATGTTATTAAAATCTTAAAAATACAATTATATATCAAAAAAATCAGAAAATAAAACTAATTCATTTTAAATTCTTGTTTTTCTTCTGTTTTTTTCTTCCTTTTTTCTTCTATTTTTTTCTTCTGTTTGTTTCTTCCTTTTTCCTGTTTTTCTTCTTTTTTTCTTCCTTTCTTCCTTTTTCCTTTTTTCTTCTGTTTTTCTTCTGTTTGTTTTTTTCTTATGTTTTTCTTCTGTTTGTTTTTTCTTCTGTTTTTCCTTTTTTCTTCTGTTTGTTTTTTTCTTCTGTTTTTCCTTTTTTCTTCTGTTTTTTTCTTCTGTTTTTTTTCCTTTTTCCTTCTTTCTTCTTCTTCCTTTTTGCCTTTTAAAATCAGAAAAATAAAACCAATTTATTTTAAAATCTTAAAAATACAATTATATATCAAAAAAATCAGAAAAATAAAACTAATCCCTTGAAGGTTTGACAAAAGGTTTGATACATCATTCAGTTCATCGACCAAATACAAAGTTTGGTCCAATAAATTATTACACATCAATTCTTCCCTTGTGTCCCTACTTGCTTACGATTGTGCCGTATCCATGGAGCATCCTCATCATTTAACTTAATGCTTGGGTCGGTGTTCACTTTGAAGGGCGGAATTTCAGCAAACATATTATAATCTTCTGACATGTCTGTCTTGTCCTCCACTCCCACGATGTTTCTTTTCCCTGAAAGAACAATGTGGCGCTTTGGATCATCGCATGATGTACTGATCGTTTTCTTATCTTTCCGTTTCCTCGGTTTGCTACTCATGTCCTTCACATAGAAAACCTGAGCGACATCTTTCGCTAGGACGAATGGTTCGTCAAGGTAACCAAGATTGTTGAAATCCACCATTGTCATTCCGTATTGCTGGTCCACCTTTACCCCACCTCCTGTTAGCTTGAACCATTTGCACCGGAACAAAGGGACCTTAAAGGAGGGTCCATAGTCAAGTTCCCATATCTCCTCTATGTAACCATAATATGTGACCTTTTGCCCATTCTCGGTTGCTGCATCAAAGCGGACACCACTGTTTTGGTTGGTGCTCTTTTTATCTTGGGCGATCGTGTAAAATGTATTCCCATTTATCTCGTACCCTTGAAAAGTCGTTATAGTCGAAGATGGTGTCTTGGCCAACAAGTACAGCTGATCTACAACATCATTGTCATTCATTAAATGTTTTCTCAACCAACTGCCGAAAGTCTCCATGTGGGCCTTCCTAATCCAGGATTCAGGCTTCCCCGGGTTGTCCGAGCGTAAAATATTCTTGTGTTTCTCAAAGTACGGAGCCACCTAGCTGGAATTGGTCAGTACAGTGTGGTGTGCTTCAGTCAGAGAATGGCCGTCCATACATATCGTTGATTTCCTTCCGATCGTGCCTTTTCCACTTAGTCTCCCCTCGTGCCGCGATCGAGGAAGGCCAATCGGCTTAAGGTCAGGAACAAAGTCAACACAAAACTCAATTACCTCCTCATTTCCATAGCCCTTGGCGATGCTTCCTTCTGGCCTAGCACGGTTACGAACATATTTATTTAATACTCCCATGAACCTCTCGAAGGGGAACATATTGTGTAGAAATACAGGACCGAGAATGAAAATCTCTTCGACTAGGTGAACCAGGAGGTGCGTCATAATATTGAAGAAGGATGGCGGGAACACCAACTCGAAACTGACAAGACATTGGATCACATCATTCTGTAACCGTGGTAGAACTTCTGGATTGATTACCTTCTGAGAGATTGCATTGAGGAATGCACATAGCTTCACAATGGCTACTCGAACATTTTCCGGCAGGAGCCCCCTCAAAGCAATCGGAAGCAATTGCGTCATAATCACGTGGCAGTCGTGAGACTTCAGGTTTTGGAACTTTTTCTCCGCCATGTTTATTATTCCCTTTATATTGGACGAGAATCCAGACGGGACCTTCATACTGCTCAGGCATTCAAAAAAGATGACCTTCTCTTCTTTGGTCAGAGCGTAGCTGGCATGACCTTGAAACCATTCCGGATGCCGGTCATCAGGGTCTTTCAAATGTTGCTGGTCCTGCCGTGCTTCCTTTGTATCATTTGTCTTCCCATACACGCCCAAGAAGCTTAGGAGGTTCACGCAAATATTCTTCGTAACGTGCATCACGTCGATTGCAGAGCGGACTTCTAGGACTTTCCAATATTCTAGCTCCCAGAATATAGATTTCTTCTTCCACATGGCTGCGTGCCCGTCAGCTCCCTTCGGAACTGATTGTCCGCCAGGACCCTTTCCAAAGATGACTTTCAAATCCTTGACCATATCAAATACCTCAGCACCAGTGCGTTCTGTAGGCTTCGGCCGGTGATCTGCCTTGCCGTTGTAATGCTTGCCTTTCTTTCTTACTGGATGAATTTTTGGAAGAAATCGACGATGCCCAAGGTACACGTTCTTCTTACAATTTGACAAATGTACACTTTCAGTCTCATGTAAGCAGTGCGTGCATGCATTGTATCCTTTATTTGACAGTCCCAAAAGGTTACTAAGAGCAGGCCAATCGTTGATGGTTACGAAAAGCAACGCTCGTAGGTCAAATTCCTCTTGTTTGTGCTCATCCCACACACGGACACCAGGTCTGCCCCACAGCTGTAAAAGTTCATCAACTAATGGCCTTAGGTACACATCGATGTCGTTGCCGGGTTGCTTAGGACCTTGGATGAGCACTGGCATCATAATGAACTTCCGCTTCATGCACAACCAAGGAGGAAGGTTGTAGATGCATAGAGTCACGGGCCAGGTGCTATGGCTGGAGCTCTGCTCGCCAAAAGGATTCATGCCATCTGTACTTAGACCAAATCTTATGTTCCTTGCGTCAGCTGCAAAATCTTTGAACTCTCTGTCGATCTTTCTCCATTGCGTTCCATCTGCGGTGTGTCTCAACTCCCCGTACGACTTACGGTCCTCTTTGTGCCATCGCAACAACTTGGCATGCTCTTTGTTCCTGAACAGACGTTTCAACCATGGTATTATAGGAGCATACCACATCACCTTGGCGGGAACCCTCTTCCTGGGTTTCTCGCCCTCAACATCGTCACCAGGGTCATCGCCTCTGATCTTATAACGCAATGCAGTGCATACCGGGCATTCATTCAAATTCTCGTATTCACCGCGGTAGAGGATGCAGTCGTTGATGCATGCATGTATCTTCAGAACCTCTAAACCTAGAGGGCAGACAACCTTCTTTGCTTCGTACATACTGGCGGGCAACTCGTTATTCTTTGGAAACATATTCTTCAACATTTTCAGCAAGTTTTCAAATGCCGAGTCAGCTACACCTGCCTGTGCCTTCCATTTCAGCAAATCCAGTGTGCAGCCCAGCTTTTTCAGACCATCATCGCATCCGGGGTACAACGACTTTCTGTGGTCCTCTAACATGCGATCCAAATTCTCCCTCTCCTTTTCAGTTTCGCAGCGTCTCCGTGCATCAGCAATGGTCCGACCAAGATCATCAACGGTCTCATCACGTGCCTCTTCTTCACCTTCACCTTCCCCTTCACCTTCCCCTTCACCTTCCCCTTCACCTTCAGCATCCTCCATGAAAGTATCACCGAAATCAGCAAGATAGCTTTCATCGATGAAATCATCCCCTTCTTCATCTTCTTCCATTATAACCCCTCTTTCTCCATGCTTGGTCCAACAATTATAGATTGGCATGAAACCGTGCCGAAGCAGGTGCAGGTGAACTTCTCTTGAGGAAGAGTAACCCTTCTGATTCTTACAGTCAACACATGGACAGATAACAAAACCCTTCTGCTTGTTCGCATTAGCCACTACGAGGAAATCTTTCAAACCCGTAGTGAACTCGCGGGAGAGTCGGTTACCGTACATCCATTGCCGATTCATCTGCATTATTATAATATAAAATATATAATTAACCATCATGCATTTGTTAAACTAACTAGCTATAAACAATAGAAATTAAACAATGAACAACACACATGCATATTTTATCAATGACACACATGCATGAAAGGTTCAAGTTGCTAACCGCGATCGAGGAGGAAAAAAATAAATGAGGAACCTCAAGTGTGGCTCTTGGGGCATTTCATCAAACACCTTGTGTGCATAAGAGGAACCAAAAGCAAACCTACACCCCCTTGTGAAGCTTGTGAAGAGAAGTGGCACCAAATGGCTAAGTGAGTGCGCTGAACAGGTATATATAGGGGAGGAGCTTTAGTCGCGGTTGGCCTGGCCAACCGCGACTAAAGGCCTTTGGGCACCTTTAGTCGCGGTTGGCCTGGCCAACCGCGACTAAAGCCCCTCACGTGCACCAGCTGGCCACCGAGCGCCCTGGGCCCAGGCCTTTGGTCGCGGTTCGTCTGCCGAACCGGGACTAAAGACTTCATTAGTCGCGGTTCCTACAGTTCCGCGACTAATGGGGCTGGACGCAAGCCTCTTTTTCTACCAGTGAAATAAGAAGCAACGTAAAATGGCAAACCTATAAGTCCGCTAAAAAAATGAAATTTGAAACCAGATGCACAAGTATTGTCAGTTATAAATCACTTATGTATATTCAGATCACACTAGGACACAATAGACCCATGGCCACGGAAAACAGAAGTCAAAGGCAATGCAGCAATGAGTAAAAATAAAACAGAAATATATCCTAGCATGAAAGCATTCTCATCTCTGAGAAGGCACTATCATATGCACACATAGGAAATGAGGAGCAGTCCTATGTCACCAATTACTAGAGGGGCTAGAGGGAGAAGAGCCCACCCGGTGCCAGCATAAACTTGGAAGATCAACAATTAAAAGTCATCAGGAATAGAATGAAGGGCTGATGAGGAAGGAATGAGAAAGCTGAGCTTGGAGAAAAGATTAAATTTTTAGCCTGACAAAGCATGATAAAAGGTGGCCAGGTGGGAAGAGTTAAGCAAAGAGTTGTAGAGAAAATCTTAAAAGAGTCCTCACTTGCAATTTGGTACTTGAGAAATGACGGTAAAGAATCGAAGTGATTCGTTTTATAAGAATAGTTTAGATAGTTCAACATACATGCAGAAGATAAGGTTACCTATTCAACCGGTACATCACATAGCATATCTGACTGGAGAATCATCTTATGTATTATGCAAAAGATCAGCTCCATCATGTCCACCACCAATGCTTGTTTCTGCAAGAATAATAAGTAGAATAACCAATGACATTCCAATGCAAAGCCAAGTAGATACAAGGAAGCATTAACAAAATATTTAGATAAATAATTGTTGTTCAAAAAAGGAATCAATATTGACACAAATTCGGAATACATAAATAAAAGCATATGTACTTTCAAAGTTAATGAACATTCCAAAATAAATATAAGCTGGTTAGAAGAGACAAGGGTATCCGTAATTTTTCAGATCATTCGATGCCATATTTGGAAAAAATATCAAACTAATAAATTCAATGAACACATTTAAGTCAACAAAATCATAGCAACATAAGTTATCGAGACTATTAAGATTTGGATTACCTTCAAAAAACTTAGCCTAAAAAAAGATCTTACTAATAAATCCTAGGAACATAAGTGATTGGGACTATTTAGATTTAGATTATCTTCAAATAAATTTAGCCCGAAAAATGAAATAAACTCAACCTATTACTTTTGCCTGGTACAAATGCACTTGCTACTCGTCCACAATAAGATTCTCCTAAAAGTGATAAGAGGAACAATTGTCTGGTAAAACAATTTTGGTATTATCGATTTGTGATTAATAGCAAGATCAGCAGAAATATTAAAATATTGAATGGAAGGAAGAGAAGTAGCTTTCAGCTTCCAATGTCCACATTGAGCTACCTATTTGATATTTCAGTTGGTACAGGCTAGTTTTAGTGTAGTTGTCTTCAACTTCCAACTGTTATATTACCTTATCTGGAGGAAAAACTGCAGCTATCTTATACTTCCTCCGTCCCATAATATAAGAACGTTTTTGATGATGAGGTGCGAACTAGTGAGACACGGTAATGCAAAAGTGTTGGCACCCAATCATCTGCAGTGCTCAACGAAGCAACGATGAACTATAGCGGCAGTAGACACTTTGGATCAAGCAAGAAGCAAGAAACCGAAGCTGACACCCAGATTGATTAGATCAATCTTGACACTAGCAACTCACCGTTGACCTATCGGGAAAGTAAGAAGAAAAGGATTTGGTGCCACCCAACCATTGTGGCATTTTCTGCTTTTCTACTGAATTCGAAATTCAACTCCTTACATGGCCAAAGCCTTCCCATGAGGCCATGATATAGCGTACTGCACACCCTGCCAACTTGATTTCCAAGCCTTGTCCACTCAATAACATGGGAGATCTACTAGAAATCAAAATCCTTAAATTATTGGACTCTCGTCGTCTAAAAACAAGCTAGTCATAACTTAATTAATCAATGATCTATGGTTGCTGATCATCTAAATCCTTCAACAACCGATTAAGACTCCTCGAACAAAAAAAGGCGATCCAGCAATTGATCACCTAGATCCTGCAGCAACCAACTAGGACTCATCAAGCTAAAAAAAAGGTTATCAGGTCAGGTGTGTGTCCTGAAACAGGCTCAGACTCTCCTACGGATGGCACTTCTCCTCTTCTGCAGGAATAACTAAAATGTCGATTGGAATTGTACCGACCAAAAAAGTAGTCATTTCTTCTTCAGCCTAAGTACTACTAAACGTGCTATTTTTCACTGGTTTCTGAACAAAACAATTTGGCAACTGTCACAGGCAAATATCCTGACCTGACTAGTAGGCAAAAGTAGGTATCCGATCCATTGTTTTTCTTCGCAAAAAAAGAAATGAAAAGGTATCCATTGTTTTTTTTTCTCGAATGCTCACCCAAATGTGCGTTGCTGTGCATTAGAATGAAATGTCAAGATGACGCAAAAATGCAAGAGGCTGAAACTCAGAAAAACAAAACTTAAGAGAAGAAGAGAAAACTAAAGCAACACAATATGAAACTTGCTTAGTTTTGCATGTAGTTTCATATTTCCTTATTGGATCCATGTCTTGAATGTGTTTGCTTGATGTTTGAATGCTCTTTGCACCAATGCCATGCTTAACTTGTTTTGCTCATATCTTCTAGGCCGTAGCTCCGAATCTAATGAACTTTATATGTAACTGGACTAGAATTTTGTGTAGATCATGTTGGTGCATCTTAACTTGCTGTTTAACCACTTGAACATAAGATTTATTCAGATCTGGACCAATTTCAAAATTTGCATATGAGGACTTACCGGATTTGTTACATGTTGTTCCCGGCCTCATTTAAACTTGCCTTGATGTGTTGTTCTTGTATGTATCATCTCTTGCCATGAGTAGCTTCATGTAGCCTTATCATGCATCATACTTGGTTGAGCATCCTGCCTTGTTCATGTGTGGTGTGTTTACTATGTTGTGTGCTTCTCTCGATAGTTTCCGTTTTGTTGCGATCGTGAGGATTCGTTCGTCTACGCTTGGTTCGTCTTCGTGGCTTCATCTCCTTCATGGACTCGTTCTTCTTCCTTGCGGGATTTCAGGCAAGATGACCGTCACCTTGGATCTCATTACTATCATTGCTATGCTAGTTGCTTCGCTCTATCGCTATGCTGCGTTGCCTACCAATTGCTTCTCAAGCCTCCCTATTTGCCATGAACCTCTGACCTTTGTTACCCTTCCTAGCAAACCATTGTTTGGCTATGTTACCGCTTTTGCTCAGCCCCTCTTATAGTGTTGCTAGTTGCAGGTGAAGATGAAGATTGCTCCATGTTGGATTAAGTTTATGTTTATGTTGGGATATCACAATATCTCTTATATTATTAATGCATCTATATACTTGGTAAAGGGTGGAAGGCTCGGCCTTATGCCTGGTGTTTTGTTCCACTCTTGCCGCCCTAGTTTCCGTCATATCGATATTATGTTCTCGGATTTTGCGTCCCTAACGCGGTTGGGTGATTTATGGGACCCCCTTGACAGTTCGCTTTGAATAAGACTCCTCCAGCAAGGCCCAACCTTAGTTTTACCATTTGCCTCACCACCACCTACTTTTCCCTTGGGAGTCGGTCTCTCGAGGGTCATCTTTATTTTAGCCCCCCCGGGCCAATGCTTGTCTAAGTGTTGGTCCAAACTAGAGCACCGTGCGGAACCGTCCCTTGGCAACTTGGGTTATGTTGGTACCTGTACGCTTCGCTTATCCGGTGTTGCCCTGAGAACGAGATATGTGCAGGTCCTATCGGGATTGTCGGCGCATCGGGCGGTCTTGCTGGTCTTGTTTTATTACTATCGAAATGTCTTGTAGCCGGGATTCCGAGACTGATCGGGTCTTCCCGGGGAGAAGGAATATCCTTCGTTGATCGCGAGAGCTTATCATGCGCTAAGTTGGGACACCCCTGCAGGGTTTGAACTTTCGATACCTAGTATAATGCTTATTTGCAACTTGCTTGTATGTTTACTATAGGTTTGTTCTAAAAGCCTCTATGATGAATAAAACAGCCTGAAGCTGATAGGTTATGGTGTTAAACGTTATACGGACTTAAACTCGATACATGGAGGTTCTGTCGTTGTACATATGATTCCAATTGGATTTCTTCTTTGAATTTGCTTGTGATGTACTTCTGAATTTGCAGTCCAAGGAAGCAAAGCGAAGACTTCGGAAGCCTGCTTTAGTGCATTTAGCTTATGCCAAAGTTATAAAGAAGCTCAACTTCTGCGGCTAGAAAATGGATGGATGGAGGATGGTGATTGGCACATGAATCTGATCAATGAATACTGATTGCCTACTGTTATCTTGTTACGTTTGTCCTTTGATCCATTGCCATCAGATTTGTTTTTGCTCCCATCTCTTCATTGATGCCGATGATTATTTTATTGTACTACCATCCGCTTGTTTTCTAAACAATCAGTTGATAAAGGCTACCCTGTGTTTTGTTATGCACACGGAGAAGACTCACCATAGTGATGATAGACAACCTGCTGCCAGTAAGGAAACTCTATGTCCCTTATCCTAGCTTCAGATTCAGTGAGCTTCACATGCCAATGCTTTGACCTGGAGTTCAATTGTAGAAATTCAGAGGACATTGTTCTGTGCTGTGTTTTCTCGAATCACATAGTTCACCGCTTTGTTTGTATTGTGGTTGTGATTCGGAGATCTTACTGGTGAAACCTTCTGTCAAGGTAAGCTTTCGGCTGCATGGTGAATGTTGTATTTGCTGGTAACTGGGCAACTCTGTGCCATGATAAGCTATGGGAGCAGATTGAATCTGAGTATGAATGTGAACCCAAGGCTAAAAAGCCTCGTTTATTGTCCATACAGAAAGTTCTCTTTTTGAGCTGCAATTGGTCTAGAAAATTATGCATGAAACTAGAATATAATGGATTGCATTGTCCAGTCTCATCAGAGACTATGGGCAACAGGGCTTGCATTGTGGTAATGAGATTCTTGTTGTCGTCTGAGCTTTTTTCTGCACATTCGGGCCTCAGGTTTTCCTTTCAGCATGTTCCTCCTTTCCTTTTTATCTTTCTTTTTATCCTTTTTTAACAGTGCGGCGTGGCCGGATTTCGCCATCAATCATCATGATGAAAAAGTAGATTGGTGGAACTTGAAGTGATAGATCAAGAGATTGAGAAACAGTTGCCGTGTTAGTAAACTACTACTCTATCCATCCGTCCTAAAATAAGTGTCTGATTTAGTACATAGTTGTTCTAAATCGGTGACATTTATTAGATTGCTTCAAGAAGCGAGTGAAAACTGCATGTATTGGTAAGCTATATACCTTAAGCTAGGTTCAGTATAATTAACCAAGTTGTCATCGACAAGTACATTCGAATCTGGCCTTGCATGTTCTTTTGTTGCTAACTATAGTGACATGCTCTTTCCTTCAAGTAAACATAAAAAGGCCCCCCATAGAAGCTAGAGTAAATAGCACTGGCGGTCTATGAACTTGCACTGCGGGTGCACTTTAGTCACACAACTTGCAAACCGGAAGAACCCGTCACAGAACTTGCATTGCGGGTGCAATCAAGTCACACGCGCCGGCTGAACCGCGCCGACGCCCGGTTTTCTCTGATTTCAGGTCACGCGCGTCGCACGTGACGGCAGCTTTTTTTGCAGATAGCCCCCTGAAGTCTCAAGCAATGCCGCATTGAGACACTCCTCTGTTTTCTCTCGCTGCCTCTGTTCGTTGCCGATGGGAGAGGAGACAGGCGGTGCCGTGCCGTCATGGAGATCGTCGGTGGGCAGGGTGCCGGTCCAGACGGTGTTCCATCGGACGGTGGAGTTGCCGGTTCTTCACACTGAATGGCATGGGGGTCCGACTTACGGTGAGTTTCCCCCTCCCCCTATCCCGTCCCCCAATTTTAGTTAGGGTTTCCTCCTTCACGCAATAGATGAAATACTGGTGGTGCATCTAAATAGTTATAGGTCTGAGATGTGCAGTACTAGGTACTTGACATGGTTGGTACCTCTTTTTCTATGTTGGGCTGCATCCTAGGGTTAGTTCATATTGTGTGGGCATGTTGGGCTGATATTGCCTCCGCTCACAAATGTAGGGTATGATTCGGTGAAATTCAGTGTGGAGGTTCATCATGGTTGGTTTTTTGCGGAAAAAGGAGTGAATCTGACATATTTGGATGAGAAGATAACATGGTTTGACAACCTGGACAGGAATACACTATGTAATGATGTGATCTGCTATATGCTAGCACAACTTAATTATCCTGATGAGGAGAAAACTATGCTATGGTGCCCACCTGGTAAAACTCTTGCAGATGTGGTGGAAATTAACTTGGAAAATGACTATTTAAAGATGGCCAGAGCATCTGTTTACTCCAAGGTACTGGTTCTGTTTGTTAAACATATCAGAGAACAGAATCAAGAGGAGGAAGATGACATTGCAATTAAAGGTTCCCCTGCACTACCTACAGTTATAATGAGCCCTTTTAACACAGAGAAGATTAGGAAGATGAAATCAGAGACAGTGGCAGGTAGTTCAGAAAATGCATCTACTGTAGAGCAACAAGCAGATGCAGCTGGGTCAGAGGGCCAAGAAAAATCAGATGTGTCAGAGAATTCAGAAGTTTCAGAAGAAGAGTATGATTGTGATTCAGACATTGATCCTACTTGGTACGACAGTGATTATGGAATGGAGGAGGAGGATGATAAGGAGTATGATAAGAATGTAGATGATGTTGTGCATGATGCTATGGTTGAGAAGGGCAAAAACATAGGAGCTGAATATTGGCATGTTCCTGGGTCAGATGATGTTCATGAGGATGATCTGCAACTGCCAGAAGAGGATTACTTGGAGAAAAGACATAAAAGTGACTCTGATGATGAGGAGTACAAGGCAAAGAAAAAGAAGGAGAAACCTATATATAGGTTTAAAACATTTAACCCTGCTGTTGACATGGAAAACCCTCAATTCAAGCTAGGAATGGTATTTGATTCAGTGGATCTACTTAGGAAAGTTGTAGCACAATATGCAGTAAAGAACAGGGTGCAAATTAAGAAGAAAAGAAATAACAAGCAAAGGTTTGAGGCTATGTGTTCTGAGGGTTTCCCTTGGAAGCTTGTGGCTGTCAATGACAACAGGACACAGTCCTTCCTTGTAAAGACTTATGTTGGAGAGCATACATGTGAAAAAGTTTGGGATGTGAAGGAACTAACAGCTCCTTTTCTTGCCAATAAATATGTAGAGAAGTTCAGAGACAATGACAAGATTTCACTTTCTACCTTTTCAAGAAAAGTCAGGAAGAAATTCAACATGGAAGTTAGCAGGCACAAGCTAGGGAGAGCTAGGAAAGCAGCATTGGAAGTTGTGCGTGGGGATGAGGTGAAGCAGTACTCATTGCTTTGGAGATATGCAGAGGAAGTAAGACATAGCAATCCAGGGTCATCTTTCTATCTGAACCTAGAGAATGGCCTATTTAGTACTTGCTACATAAGTTTGGCAGCTTGTAAAATAGGTTGGCTGAAGGGATGCAGGCCAATCATTTGTATTGATGGCACGTTCATAAAGACAAAGTATGGTGGCCAATTACTCACTGCAGTTGGTATTGATGGCAATGACTCAGTTTATCCTATTGCAATGGCAGTGGTGGAGACAGAATGTTATGCATCTTGGAACTGGTTCCTTTGTACACTGAAGCAAGACCTCAACATAATTAACACAAGCACAATCACTATCATGAGTGACAAACAGAAGGTAAATCACTGTTAATGTTCAGTTACTAGTCATGTTAGTGTTAGTTCTGCAATTCAGTTACTGTTCATGTAAGTGCTAGTGTTGCAATTCAGCTACTGTAAATCATTGTTACTGTTAAAGTTCAGTTCATACAAACTAAGATATAACTGGTTTCCTCTATTAGTGGCTAATCAAGGCTGTAAATGAGCAGTTTTGTGACTCAGAGCATAGGTTTTGTGTGAGACACTTATACCAAAACTTGCATTCAGTGCACAAAGGTGAGACAATAAGACAACAAGTGTGGGCTTGTGCCAAATCCACTACACCAACCATGTTTGAACTAAACATGGAGAAACTGAAGCAAGATAACCCAGAATCTTATGCTTGGTTGGAAGATAAAGCACCAAATCAATGGTCAAGGGCTTTTCTTCGTGAGCTTCCTAAATGTGACATTCTATTAAACAACACATGTGAAGTTTTCAACAGGTAACTGAATGTTGTTCTTACTTAATTGCCTGTCTTACTTAATAGTTTGTCTTACTTAATTGGATGTCTATAACTGCAATAACTGACTATTGTTCTTACTGAATTCCACTAGGTACATACTAGAAGCTAGAGAACTACCTGTGTTGTCCATGTTGGAGAGGATAAAATCACAGTTAATGCACAGGCATATGTCAAAGAAAAAAGAAGCTACTCAAAAATGGACAGGGAATCTAACTCCCAAAATCAGAGATAAATTAAGAAAAAATATAGAGTTGTCTGCCAATTGTCATCCTGAGGAGTCAGGCATGGGTGTCTTTGGTGTTTTGTCCAATGACAAGCAATACATAGTCGAGTTAAATATGCATACATTTACTTGCAGAAGGTGGCAACTCACAGGTGTTCCCTGCAGCCATGCATGTGCATGTTGCAGACATGAAAGGATTAAACCTGAAACCATGGTTTCTTCTTGTTACACTGTGGAAACATACTGTCTAGCTTATGGGGTACAGATATATCCAACTAGAGATAAAGATGAGTGGGCTGCTGTATCTGCAACACCTATTTTGCCACCACTATATGAGAGAAGAGCTGGAAGGAGAAGGAAGAACAGAAGGCAGCAACCTGAGGAGAGTGAAGATGGCACCAAACTAAGTAGGCATGGTGCTATTATGCACTGTGGTTACTGCAAAGAAGCTGGTCATAACAGAAGTGGCTGCTCAAAGTTGAAAGCTGCTGTAATAAGAGAAGTGGGTGGGGATGATGAGGAACAAGCTGAGCAAGTTCCAGAGCAAAATGAGCATGTTCCAGAGCAGCCTGAGCATGTTCCAGAGCAGCCTGAGCAAGTTCCAGAGCAAACTGAGCATGTTGCAGGGCCAAATGATCTAGTTAGAGCAAAAAGTTCTAGAGGAAGGAAGAGAAAGCCCACTGACAAAATGAATGAACTAGTACAGTAGCTGATGCAAAAGGCAAAGAAAAAGAAGTCCAAAATGGTTATTGATGAGAATGGAGATGTTGACTTTCCAGTAATATTAACTGTGAGTTCTACTTTTTCTACTTACTAAAAGAAAATTAATTAAATCCTTTACTTACATAGTGTTTGTTGATGTTGTCAGCATATTCAACATAGAACTATGAGGCCACAGTTGGACCCAACACAAGTACAAGATAGCATGGTACATATTTTATCACATGAGGTACTTATAAAACAGTTGACATATTTTATTATTCGTTTCACAAATGACATGAACTAACATATGGTGAAATTGACCCTGTCCTCATCTTATTTATTTATGTGTTTAGGGGCCAGCACAAGGAGTACCTGTTTCTAGGATGCACCGAATTCCAGATGAAAGTGCATTTGTTGCTGAGCTTAGGGCCAACATTCCAGATGAACCAGCACACACAACACAAGGAGCAAGAGGAGCAAGAGGGGCAAGAGGAAGAAGAGGAGCAAGAGGAGGAAGAGGTGGGTCAGTGGGAGCAGGAAGAGGACCAGCACATGGACATGAACCAGACCAACCAAGAAAAAGAGGAAGAACAAATTCTAGAAGAACAAGAGGGAAAAGGAAAAGAAAAACTAGGGGAATGTAGTGGCTCTTACTTGGGGAAGGAACAAGTAGAACTGGACATGTGTAAGAGGAAGCCCAAGATGAGTTCCAGGTCACCCATTGAAGTGGCAACTAATTGAACTTCTGTAGTGTTATGTACTGGTCTTTTGGTGGATACGAAACTCTGCTGAACTACTACTTAAACTGTGGCTGAAATTATGGACCGATCTTCTGCATATTTGCAATCATATATGTAGAGCATACTTTTGCACACATGAAAGAAAATCAGCAAATTCACATAAGCGACAACAGTTGTAACAGACAACATTCAGGATTATTACATCAAACTGACGGTAACAAACTAACAACACGACACGACAAGTTCACATTCAACATTACAGACCGACAAATTCAAATGAAAACACCAAACTACTGATCATCGCTTAAGCTATGCCATATTGTCCAGGGCCAGTGCCATCTATCTTGCCGCGCCAGGTGGTGAAAGTATGCTTCCGGGTAAGGTCTTCATCTTCATCAGGGAGAAATTCTACAGCCAAGCCTTCAGTTAGCAATGGGCCACGATCGACGGCCTCTTTGACATGCATAATCACTGGAAAATCTACGGTTGTACGCTCTGTGGGAGAATTTGGAGCCGGCGGTGAATGTGCATTCTCGTCGTCGGAGTCTGGCTTCCATGGCCCCGTAGGAGGTGCAGGAACAGCCACGGTGAGCACCTTTGGCACACCAGAAGGGTTGCGCAGCCACGCGGTGATCGGCAACACCCACTTGTCGGTGGCCGGGAGCATGTCAATGAGCTCGCCGTCGACACCGGCGAGCACCAGGTTGACGGTGTGTGGATCCCAAGCCTCCTCCGGCAACCCCTCCAAACTCAGCAACGTCTTGTACTTGAGCTCCCCCGGCTTGCCACGAGAGAAGCTTGACCAGCGCTGAAAAGAAATCCTGTTGCCACAACAACGAAGCTGCTCCGAAGCGTGCACCACACGAGTGCAATCATCCGTCGACTCGAAGCGAACGAAAAAATGGAATGGTGGGCAAGTGACCTCAACCTTGGTTGTCGTCCGTCGGACAGCACAGTGAGACTCCATCGCCGCCGCTAGTGCCTCCGGCGTCACCACGCTCCGCGGCTGTCCAATGATGGTGGCGTACAGGACACGGCCATAGAAATCTCGCTCGAGAGCCGCCATGCCAGCAGTGCGAGCGATGACAACCCGCCCGCACTCCGGCCGCAACTCCGGCTCGCCCCGCTGCCACACCTCTTGAGGAAACACACGCGAGTCCCGGATGCGAGGCCATGCCACAGCGGGCGCCGGAGACCTGCCATTGCGGACGCCGGCGACGGCGCGGCTGGCCAGTGCCACGCTCTCTTCGCTGCCGCCTGCCATACTGTCCGCCACGATGATGGCGGCACCACGGCTACTTCCGGCGAGGGAGGAGGAACAACTCCAGCCAGGAAAGCCGCCACCGCTCGAGCTCTCGCTGCCGTCACCACCGCCGCCGCCCATCTGCCGCCGCCGTAGGTGTGAGAGGAGAGACGAGAACTAGGGATTTGGTTTCGATTTGGGAACTAGGGTTCGATTCGGTTATAAATCTACCAAGATTGCAATACGGCCCTCAAACAATATCGCGAAGGACTTTTCTGCAAAAGTACTGAGAAAACCGGGCGTCGGCGCGGTTCAGCCGGCGCGTGTGACTTGATTACACCCGCAATGCAAGTTCCGTGACGTGTTCTTCCGGTTTGCAAGTTGTGTGACTAAAGGGCACCCGCAGTGCAAGTTCATAGGCCGCCAGTGCTATTTACTCAAAGCAACACTGTACAAGGGCTGCGCGCTAGCAGAACTTAGAGCTTTGACTTGTTTTATTGTATCGACGTTTCATATCTTATAATAAAGTGATAAAGACAATTTGCTAGGTCTGACTTGAACCACAAAAATCAGAGAAATGAGCCGCAACAAAAGGTAAAGTATATTAGATACCACTGGTAGACACCAGTAACAAAAATCCATTGTTTTATTGTATGGATTTTTTTTCACATTTAATCCTGAGTGTGATGATGAAGAAGGGCAAGTGGGCCTCCTTTTCTCACACACGGATCGTGTGACACGTGTGTAGGAGAAAGAGAAAGGGACGACGGGTTTGTACGGGAGGGGACTTTTCGATGGGAATGGTATAAGTGGGGCTAGTTTCGTTCATACAGCATTAATAACCCTCATGCGCCCTTCTTTCCCGCAAAACGGGCGCGGGGGGGGGGGGGGGGGGGGTTCCGCGCTTCATTTGAAATACGGAGGGAATACTACTTCCAAGGTCATAATTATTACATAGAAAGCCACCATATGCAAGCATCAGAACCGTAAAGCACATCATCGCAATATGTTGAAGATGCCATCAAGCAGCAAAAGAAAGTAGTACTATTACGAGACTACTTCAAATTGCTAACTTAACACAGAGAAGTTTATGAACAGTATTTCCATCAACCAATTATCGAAAACTAACTTTCTTCTTTTTATACTTATATACACGTATGTGTATGGTGTGAAGCAAGATATGACGTACCAGCAGCGTAGACGCTTTCAAACGCATGACAACAGGACACCGCCGCCTTGGGTCTGGCAAGCTTCTTGAACTGCAGTGAGTCGAGTTGGATCATGAAGAAGCCACTTAGCATATCCATAAGTACCACGTTGTTGTCCTCTGCAAATCCTACGATCCGTATGTTCTCCATCCCTGCACGGAGTGAAAGTAACTTGTCGAGTTCGATAGACCTTCCGATCACCCATGAAGCAACACCATCGGCATCGGTCTTCCTCCTCCATAACTGGGCAATGTAGTCTGAATTCGACATGAACAGGAATCCTATCCCACCACCACCACCCTCGGCCCGCATAAGCTTGAAGCAGTTGCCCTTGCTATAGATTGGCACCGGCACCGGCATTACAGCCAGCCTCTTCCTCTCCAAATCAAGCTGGAGAATTCCTTGGAAATTCCCAATGAGCTGCCAGTAAAGGGAATGTCCTGCCAACACAGCATGATCCATGTAAACGCTGGTGGAATACCTCAGAAATAAGCTGCTCGCAGGACCATGGTTTGGAAGGGGTGTTGTGATGAACCTTTCCCATGCGCCGGTCTCCGACGAGTAGACGCAGGCCACTGCTCGCCGGTTTTCTACCCCGCCGTCTGCTGCCACCAAGACCACCTGGAAGTGCCCGGCGTCCCCGGCGGCACCGCGAAGCACCGCCCCGTGGATCCGGCTCGCATCGCAACCATGCTTCGTGAGCCCCGGGGGAACATCGAGGCGGTGCTGGTCGCCGGTGATGGGTTCCCACACCAGGACCTGGAGACGCTTCGGGACGATGATGAGCACCAGTCCGTGGCGGCATCCGAGCGGCCTGCAAACACCGTCGCCCTCGTCGAGCTTCAGGGAGAAGCGCTCGGGAGCGACGCGATCGGGGGCGTCCAGCGTCGGCAGGAAGTCCAGGCTTCCGCACCCATCGAAGAAACCGTGAAGCGGAGGGTTGTGGCGGTGGTGGAGGCGGAAGCGGCGGCGGAATCCCGGGTCGGCGACGTGGTTGCGCCAGCGCGTGCAAGCGAGGGATGCGCGCGGGAGCGAGGAGGGATCCGGAGGAAGGCGGACGAGGATCTGGGGTAGCAGGTTGTCGTCCTCCAGCGGAGACGCCGGCGACGGCGGGTCGCTGCTGGCCGGCATCTCGCCCTCGATGCGGGATCGAGCGATGCGGGGTGTCGAAACTGAAACTAAAACTGAAGTGGGGTGCCAGCAGTACACTGCGGTGCCGGGGTGTTGAAACTGAAACCGACGCGGGATGCCGGATGAAAATATCGATCGGGAGCCCACGCTGTGGTCTCTTGGGCTGGGCGTTTAAAGCCCACGCTGTGTTGTGGACTATCATTTCCTCAAAAAAGAATCCCCTGGAAAAAATCTACTAAAAAAAGAAAAAAACTTCGGCTGTGGATTTGTCTACCTTTTCTGCTCCCCCTCAAAACAAAATTTAAAATCAATTCACCTGTGTGGAATCCATAATGATGTAAAAACCGTCCCCTTTTGGCTTGTCCAATTCCCCGAGTGGATCACAGCAAAGCAAATTCATGTACCTTTTCTGCGCGCGGCCACCAATTTTACAACACCTGGAGGTGGTGATGCAAATTTTACGGAGGGAGTACAAAACAAGTGCCTTGTACTCCTAGCAAAGCACATGCGTTTTTCTTTTTTGAGAAACAGCACGTGCGTACTAGTGGGGTCCGGAATCCCCACTAGTCTGCATCTATGGCAATGCCTAAACACGAAGCTATTTCGGATTCCTAAGCCACTTTACACGTTTTTCTTTGTGGGCAGAGTCGGTACATATACGTTTCTAATCGTGGTATCTCCGTATCCCATACGCCACCACCATTCTTCCCCACTCCAGTTATCAAACGGTGAGTAAGGGGAAAGAGGTCCTCGTGGATGCAACCAAAGTGGTCTTCGTTTTACTCCCATGTTGCAACTATCCGCTACGAAGGGAAAAGGGGCCTGTCATTTCACCCAACTCAAAAACCACACGGTTAGCCAATAGTAATAACCTTCCATCCAGAATTGGCATACGTTGAATGGTCGACTTCTACCCGGTACAGATACGTTCATACTCGTGGTATCAACATAAACAAGCAAAGAGGATATTAAATACTAATATCAAACATCCTATTACACACTAGGGTTCATCCATATCCCAGGAACAATGACTCTACTCACCCATGGTAATGACAATCATCATTGTAATGGTAAATGAATACGCGCGTGAATAGATCAACCGATACATCAAAGGATCCACTAGGGTTTTTGATATTGCAGATGATAAGGATGTGGATGATGATGACGATGAAGACGGTGATGATGAAGATGGTGATGATGACTTCGTAACCCCCGCAATGAGAGGAATCCCCTCCTCCTGGATGATCCTCCCTCCGGATGGGTTCGGGAGGCTAGGGTCCCTGACTTCTAGGTGAGTTTCTTGAGTCTGCCCACGTCTGATCCACGATCCGCTTCGACGGGGTGAAAATAGCCGATCTCCCAGAGGCGGCGACACGTGATGACCCACAAGTATATGAGATCAATTGTAGCCTTTTCGATAAGTAAGAGTGTCAAACCTAACAAGGAGCAGAAGGAAATGACAAGTGGTTTTCAGCAAGGTAATGTCTGCAGGTGCTCAAATTTTAAGTAACATAGTAGTTTGATAGCAAGATAATTTGTAACGAGCAAGTAATGGTAATAGTAACAAAAGTGCAGCAAGATAGCCCAATCCTGTTGAGGCAAAGGACAGGCCAAAACGGTCTCTTATAATAAGCAAAGCGTTCTTGAGGGTACACGGGAATTTCATCTAGTCACTTTCATCATGTTGGTTCGATTTGTGTTCGCTACTTTGATAATTTGATATGTGGGTGGAACGGTGCTTAGGTGTTGTTCTTACTTGAACAAACCTCCTACTTATGATTAACCCCCTCGCAAGCATCCGCAACTAGGGTTTAAGCTTCTGTCACTCTTGCGCCGGTGTCGGAGTAGAGGCGCACGGGGGTCGACGGTGGCAACTGTTGGGGAACGCAGTAATTTCATAAAATTTCCTACGCGCACGCAAGATCCATCTAGGTGATGCACATCAACGAGAGGGGAGCGTGTTGTCCTCGTACCCTCCTAGACCGAAAGCGGAAGCGTTATGACAGCGCGGTTGATGTAGTCGTACGTCTTCACGATCCGACCGATCCTAGTACCGTAAGTACGGCACCTCCGCGATCTGCACACGTTCAACTCGGTGACGTCCCACGAACTATAGATCCAGCTTAGGTCAAGGGAGAGTTTCATCAACACGACAACGTGATAACAGTGATGATGAAGTTACCGACGCAGGGCTTCGTCTAAGCACTAGAACGGTATGACCGAGGTGGAAATCTGTGGAGGGGGCGCCGCACACGGCTAAACAATCAACTTGTGTGTCTATGGGGTGCCCCCTCCCCCGTATATAAAGGAGTGCAGGAGGGGAGGGCCAGCCCTCTCATGGCGCACCCAAGGGGGGAGTCCTGCTCCCGGTGGGAGTAGAATTCCCCCTTCCCTACTTGGAGTAAGAGAAGAAGGAAGGAGGAGAGAGGGAGAAGGAAGAGGGGGGGGGGGCAGCCCCTACCCCAATTTGCAATTTGGATTGGGCTTGGGGGGGGGGTGCCCCCACCTTGCCGCCTCCTCCTCTCTCCCACTAAGGCCCAATAAGGTCTATAGACACCCCGGGGGGGGGGGGGGTCCGGTAACCCCCCGGTACTCTGGTAAATGCCCGAACTCACCCGGAACCATTCCGATGTACAAACATAGCCTTCCAAGATATCGATCTTTATGTCTCGACCATTTCGAGATTTCTTGTCATGTCTGTGATCACATCCGGGACTCCGAACAAACTTCGGTACATCAAAACACATAAACTCATAATACCGATCGTCATCGAACGTTAAGCGTGCGGACCTACGGATTCGAGAACTATGTAGACATGACCGAGACTCGTCTCTGGTCAATAACCAATAGAGGAACCAAGATTCTCGTATTGGTTCCTACATATTCTATGAAGATCTTTATCGGTCAAACCGCATAACAACATACGTTGTTTCCTTTGTCATCGATATGTTACTTGCCCGAGATTCGATCATCGGTATCTCAATACCTAGTTCAATCTCATTACCGGCAAGTCTCTTTACTCGTTCCGTAATGCATCATCCCGCAACTAACTCATTAGTCACATTGCTTGAAAGGCTTATAGTGATGTGCATTACCGAGAAGGCCTAGAGGTACCTCTCCGACAATCGGAGTGACAAATCCTAATCTCGTTCTATGCCAAGTCAACAAACACCATCGGAGAGACCTGTAGAGCATCTTTATAATCACCCAGTTACGTTGTGACGTTTGATAGCACACAAAGTGTTCCTCTGGTACTCGGGAGTTGCATAATCTCATAGTCATAGGAACATGTATAAGTCATGAAGAAAGCAATAGCAATAAACTAAACGATCATCGTGCTAAGCTAACGGATGGTTAAGGTCAATCACATCATTCTCTAATGATGTGATCCCGTTAATCAAATGACAACTCATGTCTATGGCTAGGAAACTTAACCATCTTCGATTCAACGAGCTAGTCAAGTAGAGGCATACTAGTGACACTTTGTTTGTCTATGTATTCACACATGTACTAAGTTTCTGGTTAATACAATTCTAGCATGAATAATAAACATTTATCATGATACAAGGAAATATAAATAACAACTTTATTATTGCCTCTGGGGCATATTTCCTTCAGTATCCCACTTGCACTAGAGTCAATAATCTAGATTACACAGTAATGATTCTAACACCCATGGAGTCTTGGTGCTGATCATGTTTTGCTCCTGAGAGAGGCTTAGTCAACGGGTCTACAACATTCAGATCCATATGTATCTTGCTAATCTCTATGTCTCCGTCCTTGACTTGATCGCTCGATGGAATTGAATCGTCTCTTGATGTGCTTGGTTCTCTTGTGAAATATGGATTCCTTTGCCAAGGCAATTGCACCAGTATTGTCACAAAAGATTTTCATTGGACCCGATGCACTAGGTATGACACCTAGATCGGATATGAACTCCTTCATCCAGACTCCTTCACTTGCTGCTTCCGAAGCTGCTATGTACTCCGCTTTACACGTAGATCCCGCCACGACGCTTTGCTTAGAACTTCACCAACTTACAGCTCCACCATTCAATATAAATGTGTATCTGGTTTGTGACTTAGAGGCATCCAGACCAGTGTCAAAGCTTGCATCGACGTAACCATTTACGACGAGTTCTTTGTCACCTTCATAAACGAGAAACATATACTTAGTCCTTTTTAGGTATTTCAGGATGTTCTTGACCGTTGTCCAGTGATCCACTCCTGGAATACTTTGGTACCTCCCTGCTAAACTAATAGCAAGGCACACATCAGGTCTGGTACACAGCATTGTATACATGATAGAACCTATGGCTGAAGCATACGGAATGACTTTCAATTTCTCTCTATCTTCTGCAGTGGTCGGGCATTGAGTCTGACTCAACTTCACACCTTGCAATACAGGCAAGAACCCTTTCTTTGCTAGATCCATTTTGAACATCTTCAAAACTTTATCAAGGTATGTGCTTTGTGAAAGTCCAATTAAGCGTCTTGATCTATCTCTATAGATCTTGATGCCTAATATATAAGCAGCTTCACCGAGGATGTTTCATTGAAAAACTCTTATTCAAGTATCCTTTTATGCTATCCAGAAATTAATATCATTTCCTATCAACAATATGTCATCCACATATAGTATTAGAAATGCTAGAGAGCTCCCACTCACTTTCTTGTAAATATAGGCTTCTCCAAAAGTCTGTATAAAACCATATGCTTCGATCACACTATCAAAACGTTTATTCCAACTCCGAGATGCTTCCACTAGTCCATAAGTGGATCACTGGAGCTTGCACACTTTGTTAGCATCCTTTGGAATGATAAAACCTTCGGGTTGCATGATACGTCTCCAACATATCTATAATTTTTTATTGCTCCATGCTATATTATCTACTGTTTTGCACAATATTGGGCTTTATTTTCCACTTCTATATTATTTTTGGGACTAACCTATTAACCGGAGGCCCAGCCCAGAATTGCTTTTTTTGCCTATTTCAGAGTTTCGAAGAAACGGAATATCAAACGGAGTCCAAATGGAATGAAACCTTCGAGAACGTGATTTTCTCACCGAATATGATCCAGAAGACTTGGACCCTACGTCAAGAAAGCCAAGAGGTGGGCACGAGGTAGGGGGGCGCGCCCTCCCCCCCGGCATGCCCTCCACCCTCGTGGGCCCCACACTAGTAGAAAAGGGGGCAAAGGTTCAGCCCGGGTAAGCCCATTAGTCCCGGTTCAGTCTAGAACCGGGACCAATGGGTGCATTGGACCCGGTTCGTGAGCCCAGGGGGCTGGCCGGGCCACGTGGGCCATTGGTCCCGGTTCATCTGGACCTTTTGGTACCGGTTTGTGGGACAAACCGGGACCAATGGTCCTGCCTCCTGGCCCACCACCATTGGCCCCGGTTGGAGGCATGAACCGGGACCAAAGGCCCCCCTTTATTCCCGGTTCATGCCATGAACCGGGACCAATGGTGGTGCCTATATTTACCCCCTCACGCAAGAGCAGAGCACACTGCTCTGTTTTTTCTGGCCGAGGGGGAGAGGGCTTGGTGGTGCTCTAGCTCACCTCCTATGCACACAAGGTGTTCGATGGAATGCCCGAGCCCCACTACTTAAGCTTTCTCCTCTCCAACCTCGACCTCCAACCTCGACCTCCAAGCTCCATTTTCGTCAATATTTGTCTAGGTTTAGCGGTCCGTCACGCCCCGCCCCCGTCTTCACCGCCGTCTATCACCCGCGCCGATCTCATCACCGGCACCACCGTGGTGAGCCTCCTGTTCTTATCTTCTTTCTGAAAGGAAAAATATTCTTACTTGTATGTTTAGATAGATACTTGTATCATTTTCTTACTTTTATTATTGCATCTTATATAGTGCGATGGTTTTGGTATCCGCCCCCGTCGGCCCTCGTCCTGTCTATGATTCGGATGTGGTATATATTATCTTTATAACCATTGGTTCGTTTATTGTTTATGAAAATTATGCCGACCAACGTGACATAGATTTTATTTATCTAGGACGTATGTGAACCGGAAATTCCAACCGACCCTATTGTTGAGACGTTAAATTTAGTTGAAGAAGAAAACAATTTCTTGAAGGAAAAAATAAAAAAAATTGAGGAGGAGAAGATGATATTGGAGTCTCATGTTGCGGATGTCGTCGATGATCACAAGATCAAGATGGATGCAATGCGCTTGAAGATTAGAAAGATTTGAAAATATGCCGTTCATACCGAGGCTTGGTATCATTATGCCGTTTGATCAATTGTTACCTTGGTTGCGATTATGATCGCGCATTGAAATGTTTTACATAGTTTCAATGTATGGTTTAATTAATTAGATGCTCTGGAGAGCTATATGTTGTTAGATGAGAACTATGTATGTACTTTGGTTTTAATGTCACTACTGGAAAAAGGACTATAGATGGGATTGACACTAATGGCGCACCAGATAAGAGGTGCGCCATTAGTATATACTAATGGCGCACCACCTACTGATACGCCATTAGTGTTGAAACAACTGATGGCGCACCAGGCATAGGGTGCGCCATTAGTACCAAATTTTTTTTTGAACTAGTGCGCCTGTCCAAACATACTAATGGCGCATCCAGACACAGTGCGCCATTACTAGTTGTAATTAGTGCGCCACTAATGTTGTTTTTTTAATTATATTTTTTATTCCTTTTGTTGCAAAACTACTAATGGCGCACCAGCCATCAATGCGCCATTAGTAACGTTGGTTACTAATGGCGCATTGATGACTGGTGCGCCATTAGTAAAGTAGGACAGCTAGATATTTTGGACAGCCACACCTGCCCACTCACTTTCCCTTCATTCTCTCCACCTCGATCCTCCTCCAAGCTTGTGTTGGCTGCAAACTGGGTGAGTACGCTGTGCCCGCTGTTCCCGCTCTCCACCTCGATTCTCCGGAGGTGATGTTCCAGTTGTGCCCGCTGTGCCCGCTGGCTCGTGCCCACTATGCCCGTTGTGCCGCCGAATCGCTGATGGTCCAGTTTGAAGCCGACTAGATCGGAGCTCATGGAGTGCTAAGATCCGCGCTGCAGTGTGTTCGTCATGGCCTCCCATCTCAGGCTCCGGCAGCGGCTGGTTCGTCACCGCCTCTCCAGCATCACCTCGCGTCCTCCTCGACCTCGTCGGCTGCAAGTCGTTGGTGATCTCCATTTCAATTTTATTAGCTAGTACATGTATGATGCATATAGTTTTATTCTCTTGTGCTTGTTCATGTCAAATCTGCTCATGCCTGAATGATGCACTTTTGCAACTTCGATTTGATGCTCATACTTGTTCAAGCCTTGGTGGTTTGGCAGTCTAATTTGGACATTATGTTTAACTGTTAAGTACTCTGGAGAACCAAGTTAGTAGGTTAAGGACTGGTAGATAATCCTCATTTTGAAATTTAGGACATTGCACTAAAAATAATAATATCTACGGTTGTACTTAAGAGTTTGCCGGCATCTAGACAGTTGATATACTTCAGAGACATACTAGGAAAATTAAACATATGGATGCCGGAGACATACTAGATGGGGTTTAATTAAGTCTGCCATAGTACTTAAGAACCTGCCATTCTACTTAACAGTTCACAAACACTTCATAGTTCACAACCATACTAGCTAGCGCAAAAGTTAAACATCATCAACTTCACAGAGGGTGACTACATGGGACTCATAGCCTTCAGGAGGGCTGCATGCTCTGCCCTGATCTTCAGGTCCCTCCCACTCGTCTGTAAACCACGTGCATGCGACATAAGGTGCTCATACATCCCATCCTTGGGAATTGGCTTAGTGGTGCAGTATGGGCACCTGAACTTGCCCCACTTGTAGTACGCCGCCTTCCCCTTCTCCCTAATCTTGTTGGCTTCCTTCTCAATGAAGGACTTGTGGTTCCACTCTTCCACCTCATCTCCAGAGTTGTACTGCACATACAAATGATTTGCATAAATACATACTTCCCATTTAGAGTAATGTAATTAACAAACATCAGATAATTGCCATTTACTGGAATTTAATGAACAAACAAACATCAGATAACTGCCATCTACTGGAATTTTAATTAACAAACATCAAATAGCTAGCCACGAACGTCCAGGAATTAATTAAACAGAAATAGACCACAGGTAAATCTAACCAAACTGAACTCAAATCACAGGTCTCAATTTTGACATGCGCTAAAACTGCAATTTGATTTGATCATTTGTACCACACGTAAGATGCATATCAACATTACTCAATCCAGATAACTATCCTATGATCGAAGCAGATGCCATCCCAGCAAATGATTAACACATACTAGTAGGGCCAAAAAACAGCTTGGGGTTACCTCCTCGTCGTCGTCAGAATCAGACGGGTCGTTGAACCCAGCAATGTCCAGCTTCCTCTTGTTTCCAACAGCTTCCTCATTCTGCAATATAAGTAATTAATTAGCTGACTAGCTGTTAGTATTGCAAACTAGCCTATTTTCTAGCACTTAGCTTGCTAGCCCTTGCATCCAGCAATGGATTGCCCCAAAAACAGCGCTAGAGCAATGTGTTTTTTTACCTACCTGGCTGGTCGTATCATGCACATGCATAAGAACACAAGAGATCCATGCATCCAGCCAGGTAGCAGCGCCAAGCCATGCAGACGCCTCGTACAAATTTGCCGCCGAGGGAGGCAACACCAAAAAAGATATGGCAGTGGCATGGACAGGGGAATTGTTGCGAATAGTGGGGAAGAAGATAACTATGTGTCCCCAAGTTTTTTTCGCTTGCTCTGTTTTAAAAAAAGAGGTTTGAAGGTCTTTTTTTTATGCAGAGAAAAAACCATGGTTTGGTAAATACTGCAGTATTAAATTCATAGTTTTTAGTGGCAACCAAACAACTCATTGTAGATAAAACTTTGGTAATCTAAAAAACTGTAGTATTCTCATAATACTTAGAAAATACTTTGCTATCAAACAGGGCCTAATTGAGGGAATATGCACAACAAATCTAACAACATATACAACACATAACATAATCTGAGCACATGCGGCAATCCAAATTCTAATATAAATAACCTAACTAAACATCTAATTAGAAAACCCTAACCACTACATCCACTGGATGATTCAATACCAAAATTCCCCCAACTAATTGAATCATAGATTCCACATGTAAGTGGCTATAATTGAATCCAATACCAAAATCCTCCAACTAAACATCTAACTCAAAAACCCTAACTAGTAGATCAATCACACCAAACTTAACCTTTCACTATAAATCAATCAATCAAACATCTAGATCTACTGCTTAATGGGGGTAACTAGAAACGGAGGGGACTGCTGGCAAGGATTACCTGCAGGTCCACGTGCTCGCCGCCGGCCTCCGTAGGTCCATGAGATGGGCCGCTGGACGCCGTCACGCCAAGCTCCGGCACTGCGGAAGCCGCCACGGCCACCTTCTTCTCCTCCACACCCGCCGCCACGGCCACCTTCTTCTCCTCCACGGCGCGTGGGGATGTAGCACCTCCTTCTATCATGGCAGCTTCGCCACGGCCTTGCTCCATCCGAGCCAGAAGCAAGCAGGAGGAGAGAGGGAGCAGGTGGGGTGGCCGGTGAGGGAGACGACGAGGCAGGGGAGAGAGGAGGGGGAGGGAGGCGATTTGGGGGAAATGGGGTGGGCGATGCGGCCAGTGCCCGTTCCCCTCCTCTTATACTAGGGGCATTTTTTTGGAAAATATCCACACACACGTGCACGCGCACGACCACGGGGAAACGGAACCGCCAGCAATGGTTGTGGTTAGCGCGCGTCGCGGCAGAGTATTTTTGCAGTTTTTTTGGAATAATGTGGTTTTCAGAAAAAACTTTGGTATTACATACTTTGGGATGTTTGAATGAAACAAATACTGCGGTTTAAGATACCATGGTATCTCTCATACTGTGGTTTCGGATGGTGGCGATGCGCGTGTGCAGGGTGTGTCGGCGTGGTTGCGGGCGTCTGGCGGCGGAATCGCGGACGCGTGGCCTTGCATGGTGGTGATGCCTGTCGCGGCCGCGGGGCCGTCAAGGGGTGCGAAAGGCGGGGCCTTTCCGCTAGTCTCCTCGGTTGGGGTAGCGGCGGATCTTGGGTCAGATGGTGTCTAGGTCTTGAATGCCGGGGCGGCGCCCCTGGTGGTGGTAGCCCGGTGCTCATGGGCAGAGCACGCGACTCAGTGCTGCTCGATGGCCATGGCCGTGTGGGCGACGGAGGAACCGGATGAAGACGAGTTTCATCGTGATGATGCTCATCGTGATGACCGCAGCTCTCTTCTATGTGATGGTAGTTTAGATGATCGATATCGACTTGTAATGTGAAGACAAACTCGCTACTCGCGGTCTCGAGACTTGTAATATAATGTTCTATCTTTGTTCGGTCTTTTCAATTCGGAGACTAATACGATGAATTGTATTCGGAGACTAATATGATGAATTGTATTCAGAGACTAATCTTCTATTGCATTCGATGAATCTGTTGTTGATGTGTGTTGTCTATATTTTGTCCAATTATACATTTTGTAACCTGTGCAAAAAACAGAAAATTAAAAAATTAAAAAAAACCTAATATTCATACTAATGGCGCATCACATCATAGTGCACCATTAGTATGCCAGAGGATACTAATGGCGCATCATTAAGCAGTGCGCCATTAGTATACCAAGGCACCTGGGTATACATGGCCCCTGGGAGGCATACTAATGGCGCACCAGTGGTGCGCCATGAGTATACCAGATACTAATGGCGTGCTAGTAATGGCGCACCACTAATGCGCCATTAATGGCCAAATTAGGTGCGCCATTAGTAGCCCTTTTTCTAGTAGTGTGTGATGATGAACTTATATTAATTTGGTCACTTAATTATCTATTCATGATGTTCTAACACACTTAATTATATATAACACACGCAGATGAGCCGGCAATGGATGTATGGTGACAGACACACCTCCGAGTACATTAAGGGCGTGCATGAATTTCTCGAAGCGGCTGAGGCAAACAAGCAGAATGGATTTCTCGAAGCGGTTGTGCCCAATGATGCTGCAACGGGTAAAGGTGCTGAAGTTCAAGAGGAACCAGACGATGTGCCCGATGATGATGATCTCCGCCGGGTCATTGTCGATGCAAGGACGCAATGCGAAAGTCAAAAGGAAAAGCTGAAGTTCAATCGCATGTTAGAGGATCACAAAAAAGGGTTGTACCCCAATTGCGAAGATGGCAACACAAAGCTCGGTACCGTACTGGAATTGCTGCAGTGGAAGGTAGAGAATGTTGTGCCTGACAAAGGATTTGAGAAGCTACTGAAAATATTGAAGAAGAAGCTTCCAAAGGATAACGAATTGCCCGACAGTACATACGTAGCAAAGAAGGTCGTATGCCCTCTAGGATTGGAGGTGCAGAAGATACATGCATGCCCTAATGACTACATCCTCTAACGCGGTGCATACAAGGATCTGAACGCATGCCCGGTATGCGGTGCATTGCAGTATAAGATCAGACGAGATGACCCTGGTGATGTTGACGGCGAGCCCCCCAGGAAGAGGGTTCCTGCGAAGGTGACGTGGTATGCTCCTATAATACCACGGTTGAAACGTCTGTTCAGAAACGGAGAGCATGCCAAGTTCATGCGATGGCACAGTGAGGACCATAAGAAAGACGGGAAGTTGAGAGCACCCGCTGACGGGTCGCAGTGGAGAAAAATCAAGAGAAAGTACTGGGATGAATTTGCAAAGGACCCAAGGAACATATGATTTGCTTTAAGCGCGGATGGAATTAATCCTTTCGGGGAACAGAGCAGCAATCACAGCACCTGGCCCGTGACTGTATGTATGTATAAATTTCCTCCTTGGATGTGCATGAAGCGGAAGTTCATTATGATGCCAGTTCTTATCCAAGGCCCTAAGCAACCCGGCAACGACATTGATGTGTACCTAAGGCCATTAGTTGAAGAACTTTTACAGCTGTGGAATGGAAACGGTGTACGTACGTGGGATGAGCACAAACAAGAGGAATTTAACCTAAAGGCGTTGCTGTTCGTGACCATAAACGATTGGCCCGCTCTCAGTAACCTTTCAGGCAGACAAACAAGGGATACCACGCATGCACACACTATTTGGATGACACCGAAAGTATATACCTGGACAGATGCAGGAAGAATGTGTACGTGGGCCATCGTTGATTTCTCCCGACTAACCATCAATGTCGAAAGAAAGGCAAGCATTTCAAAGGTGAGGCAGATCACCGGAAGAAGCCCGCCATGCGTATCGGTGATCATGTACTTGCTATGGTCAATGATTTACACGTAATCTTTGGAAAGGGTCCCGGCGGACTAGCTGTTCCGAATGACGCTGAGGGACGTGCACCCATGTGGAAGAAGAAATCTATATTCTTTGACCTACCCTACTAGAAAGAGCTAGAGGTCCGCTCTTCAATCGACGTGATGCACGTGACGAAGAACCTTTGCGTGAACCTGTTAGGCTTCTTGGGCGTGTATGGGAAGACACAAGATACACCTGAGGCACGGGAGGACCTGCAACATTTGCACGAAAAAGACGGCATGCCTCCGAAGCAGTATGAAGGTCCTGCCAGCTATGCTCTTACGAAAGAAGAGAACGAAATTTTCTTTGAATGCCTGCTCAGTATGAAGGTCCTGACTGGCTTCTCGTCGAATATAAAGGGAATAATAAAAATGCCAGAGAAAAAGTTCCAGAACCTAAAGTCTCATGACTGCCATGTGATTATGACGCAACTGCTTCCGGTTGCATTGAGGGGGCTTCTACCGGAAAACGTCCGATTAGCCATTGTGAAGCTATGTGCATTCCTCAATGCAATCTCTTAGAAGGTGATCGATCCAGAAATCATACCAAGGCTAAGGAGTGATGTGGCGCAATGTCTTGTCAGTTTCGAGCTGGTGTTCCCACCATCCTTCTTCAATATCATGACGCACGTCCTAGTTCATCTAGTCGACGAGATTGTCATTCTGGGGCCCGTATTTCTACACAATATGTTCCCCTTTGAGAGGTTTATGGGAGTCCTAAAGAAATATGTCCGTAACCGCGCTAGGCCAGAAGGAAGCATCTCCATGGGCCATCAAACAGAGGATGTCATCGGGTTTTGTGTTGACTTCATTCCTGGCCTTAAGAAGACAGGTCTCCCTAAATCGCGGTATGAGGGGAGACTGACTGGAAAAGGCATGCTAGGAGCAGACTCAATAATATGTAGGGACGGGCATTCTTGGTCTAAAGCACACTACACAATTTTACAGAACTCTACCTAGGTGCCCCCGTATGTCGATGAACACAAGAATAGTCTGCGCTCAAAACACCCGGAGTAGTGCGACGACTGGATTACATGTGAACACATCAGGACTTTCAGCAGTTGGTTGGAAACATGTGTCAGAGGTGACAACACTGTTTGTGATGAGCTATACTTGTTGTCCAGGGGACCATCTTTGACTGTATTGATTTACAAAGGATACGAGATAAATGGGAATACATTTTACACGATTGAACAAGATCAAAAGAGCACCAACCAAAACAGCGGTGTCCGCTTTGATGCAACAACCGAGAAGGGAAATGACACATATTATGGTTACATAGTGGACATATGGGAACTTGACTATGGGCATGATTTTAAGGTCCCTTTGTTTAAGTGCAAATGGGTCAATCTGACAGGAGGCGGGGTACAGGTAGACCCACAGTACGGAATGACAACAGTGGATCTGAAAAATCTTGGGTACACTGACGAACCGTTTGTCCTAGCCAATGATGTGGCACAGGTTATCTATGTGAAGGACATGTCTACCAGACCGAGAAAAAGAAAAGATAAGGAAGCGAATACATCATACGATGAGCCAAAGCGCCACATAGTTCTTTCAGGAAAAAGGGACATCATGGGAGTGGAGGGCAAGACAGACATGTGTGAAGATTATGAAAAGTTTCATGAAATTCCTCCCTTCAAAGTCAAGGCTGACCCAAGCATCCTGATAAACGATGAAGATTATCCATGGTTACGGCGCAATAAGCAAATGACACAAGCGAAGAAAAAGTGAAGACTTTCTCTTGCAACTTTAATGATGATACCATGCCAACTTTGTAACAGACGAGTATGATACCATTCTCCGTTTTGTACATGCACATGCTATGCCAACTTTTTCAGAGTTCATTTCAAATGCTTTAATGTCTTATGGTTTGGCCCTCGTAATACCATTAATCCCGGTTCACTCCTTGTCAACAATGTTCTCACCAAGAACACTCTCAAGAGGGCAACAAACTTGTGATTCACACAAATTTCGAAGAATTCAAATTTTAACTATTCTGATTTGAAAACTAATGGAACTAACAGAAAGTTTATAATTTTTCTAAAACTAAAAGCAAAAAGAATTAAAAAATAAAGCAAAAAACAAAAGAAAATAAATAATGTAGAAAACAAAACAAAAAAACTGAAATAAAAATAAAAATAGCAACAATAAGTATTTTGTTGTAAGCAGAAACAAAATAAAATAAATAAAGCAACAAAGAAAACAAAAAAACTGAAAAAAAATCAAATTTGAAAACTAATGGCAATAACAAAAAGTTTATAATTTTTCTAAAACTAAAAGCATAAGGAATTAAAAAATAAAGCAAAAAACAAAATAAAATAAAATAAATAAAGCAACAAAAAAACAAAAAAACAAAAAAAGTGCCACCTACTGGGCCCCCATGGGCTAGGATTCAGGCCCGCAGGAGGCCCAGTAGGCCCACAGGCATAGCAGTGACAATTAAGCTCGTAAGCCTGCAATGGAGAGAAGCTCGAGAGGGGTGCAGCAGTGGGCCTTATAAACCACTGCGCACCCCTCTCAACTAGCGAGGTGGGACTAAACTTTCGACGCGGGCACAGCAGCACAAGGCCTTTGGTCCCGGTTGGTGGCACCAACCGGGACTAAAGGGTGGCATTGGTCCCGGTTGGTGCCACGAACCAGTACCAACGCCCCCCTTTAGTCCCGGTTGGTGCCACCAACCGGGACCAAAGGCCGCCGCTTCCCACCCTTTGGGCTGCTGAAAAGTCGCCTTTGGTCCCGGTTGGTGGCTCTAACCGGGACTAATGCTCACCTTTTAGTCCCGGTTGCTGCCACGAACCGGGAAAAAAGGCTCTGCTATATAAGTGCACACTTAGGAAATTTTCACTCTCATCTTGCAGTTGCCGCCCCCGACGCCGCCCGCCCCGGCCCGCCCCCGTCATCGTCGTCGCCCACGCCCCTGCCCCGACGCGCGCCACCCCAGCCCGCCCCCGTTGCCGTCGCCCACGCCCCTACCCCGAGCGCGCGCCCACTGCCCCATCGCCATCCTCGCCGCCGACCCCGCGGTCCTCCTGGTTCGGCTGGCGCCCTCCCTAGCTAGCATTTTTTTCATTTATATGTGTTTTTTCATATATATGCTTGTTTTTATATATATATGTACATATGTTATCTGTGTGTATATATATATATATGTTCATGTATATATATATATATATGCAAAAGATAGTTTTTTAATTATTGGTGATATTAATTATTGTAAATATGAAAATGTTTGTATATTCATATGAACAATGAATTAGGCAATACTACTTCTTGTATATTTAAGAAGGAAGAAGAAGAAAAAGAATGAGAGGAAAAAGGAAATAAGAAGAGGAAGAAAGGAGAAGAAGAGGGGAGAGGAAGAAGAGGAGAAACAAATAAGAAGAAGAAAAAAGAAGAAAAAGAAGAGGAGAAGAAGAAAGGAATAGAGGAGAAGAAGAAAAAATAGAATATATTCTATTTTCTCTTCTTTTCCTCTATTCCTTTCTTCTTCTCCTCTTTTTTTTCTTCTTTTTTTTCTTCGATCTTCTCCTCTAGCTATTCCTTTCTTCTTCTCCTCTTCTTATTTCTTCTTTGTTTTCTTATGTTTTATCGGGTCTGTCGTCGTCGATATACCCCTCCCGATAACTTCAACACGTGGGGGGTCGATATACCCCCTCCCCGATATTATTATTTTCCCACGTAGGTACGTCGTCATTGTCGATGTAGACCCCGATAACTTCAACACTTGGGGGGGGGGGTCGATATACCCACTCCCAATAACTTCAACACGTGGGGGGTCAATATACCCCCTCCCTGATAATATTATTTTCTCATGTACATATGTCGTCGTTGTCGATATAAACCCCTCCCGATAACTTCAACACGTGGGGGGGGGGGATCGATATACCCGCTCCCCGATAACAATATTTTCCCGTGTATGTATCTCATCATTGTCGATATTACCCCCTCCCGGTAACTTCAACACGAGGGGGGGTCGATATACCCCCTCCCCGATAATACTATTTTCCACCATGTACGTATGTCATCGTTGTTGATATAAACCCCTCCCGATAACTTCAACACGTGGGGAGGGGGTCGATATACCCGCTCCCCGATAACATTATTTTCCCGTGTATGTATCTCATCCTTGTCGATATTACCCCCTCCCGGATAACTTCGACAGTGAAAACTCTCGAGGAGTACACCCAAACTAATATACCACGTGCTGTCATGCTTGTGTAATAATTGCCATGTTGTAATATATATTTGCAGAAACAATGGAGCACGGACGAGACGAGCAAGCAGAAGAGACGTTGCCGGACATAATCTTAGACGGAGGTGATGTCATGTCGAGTTTTCTTAACGACAATGATGGTCTGGAAGAACAGCAGGGTGAAGAAGCAGGTCCAAAAGAACAACAGGGTGAAGAAGGTCCGGAAGAACAGCAGAGTGAAGAAGGTCCGGAAGAACAGGGTGACGACTCCGGTGACCGAACAGAGTCCGGCCAGGTAAATATATTAATTAAGCCTGTGCCGAGACTAGCTAATTGATGCATTCATTGTTTTGGTATGTACACATATTAACTAACTCTCGTCTTTCTTCTTTTTTCTAGCCCTCCGGATCGAGCACAACTTCGGTAAAGAGACGAGGCCCGATGAAAAAGTTGCGCGAGGATGAAAGGTTTTAGATCACAGCAATCGCGCGCGACGGCCTACCGATTGAACCCAACCGGACAAAGCATGCATTTACTGCTCAGTGCGGGGTTCTTGTTAGGGACAAGATCCCGATCAGCATCCACCAATGGTTTAAGCCGGCTAAAGAAGACCCTGAGGTGTCTTATGTCAATGATATGCAGAAAGATGATCTTTGGAATGTGCTGAAGGCAAATTTCACCCTACCGCCAGAGGAGGATCCGGAGAAGCCGGTTATAGAACAATTAATTAAGTCTGCTGCTCTTAAGAAGATGGCAGAGCTATTCAGGAGGTGGAAGAATGAGCTGAAAAGGTTTGTCGACAAAAAAGAGACACCACAATTCATCGGCAAATATGAGAAGATCAGAGATCAATGGCCCGCATTAGTGGCCCACAAGACATTGGATAAGAGTAAGAAGATGTCAGAGACAAACAAAAAAAATGCTGCAAAGAAGAAGCTTCACCATCGCACGGGGTCAGGTGGCTACCTCAAAGGCCGGCCTAAGTGGGCAAGGCTGAGACTGATCTGCTTGATTAAGGGATCGAACCAGAGACAATGAACTGGCCAGACCGTTGCCGGACTTGGTTCTTCGGGGCTGGCGGATCCTTGGACCCTGTAACAGGGATGTGCGTTTGGACGGACGAGCAACTTGACATACCCTTCAAGAACCTTCGGTACTATATCGATGCAGCGCAGAAAGAGACGTTTCTTCCACACAGAGAGAACGACGAGCTCACAAAGGCCCTCGGAAATCCTGAGCACCCTGTACGGACACGAGGCACGCCAGGCTCCATTCCGTGGAAGGCTGGGTTTCCGGACGCAGCAGGTTACAAATGCCACGAGAGGAGGAAGAAAGTGCAGCAGACCAAAATGCAGATGCTTAAAGCAAGGGTACAAGGGATAGAGGAACGAGAAGCAAATCGCAGCAAACGACTTGCCGAAGCTTCCCCTGAAGCTACCCCGCCATCTCAGCGGAGAAGCAGCGTGGCTTCCACCGAGCTGCTTCAGCCGGAGCATGTCTTGACGGCTCCTTCCAGCTATCCCGTGGATGCTATCATGGAGTCTCAAAATTGCCACCTTATGACGCAATGGATTAATATGAAGGTCAAGGCGGCTGTTGGCTCTGTTTTTCCTACTGAACCCGGCGCAACTTTTCACTGCCGGCCGATTCCAGAAGGATATGCTAAGGTGATGGTGGATGAAATAACGGAGGGATTTGAGGACCTCCCGCTAGACCACCCCGCCGGAGAAGGGGAGACTCGGCTGGGTTCTTCTCTGAAGACTCCATGCCTATGGTGGAAGGAGCACATCAACCTTCTGAACTGGACGCCTCTGCCTCCTCCTCCTCCTCCTCCGGTGAGTCAGGGCACTCCGCCTCCTCCACCGCCTCCTCCTACGGCGAGTGACGATCAAGGCACTCGGCCGGCTCCTTCTCCGGCGCGTGGCGGCACTCCGCCTCCTTCTCCGCCTGCGCCGGCGTGCCCGAGCAGTCAGCCTCCTCCTTCTCCGCCTCGTCAGCAAGGGCGGAAGAGAGCCGCCGCCGCTCCGGTAGCTGCTCCGGCGCGTCGTAGTCCTTCTCCTCCGCCTCGTAAGCAAGTAAAAAAGACAGCCGCTCCGTCTGCTCGGCCGGCGTCTAGCAGTACAGCCAGAGCTGGGACAAAATACAGATTCGGTCCTTCTCTAAAGACTCCAGAGAAGTTACCATACGAGATGAGCCCGGAGGAGAATGCGAAGATCGCGCGAACCGAAGTGAAGGAATGGTTTGAAGGGTTGAAAGCACAGAGACATCCACCTCCGGTGGAGAAGGTAGATCCGGTGAAAGCGAAGCGCACTCTGGCTGCCCTGGCAAAACCACCCAAGTCTTCGCCGAAAGGCAACTATGAGTGCATTATTGGCAAGACATGGGCTGAAGCGGAGCGGTCGGGAAGTACAGTCAGTGATTAAAGGATGAAAGAATGACGAGCAACTGGGAAACAAATTGCCCAATTCAGCGAACAAGGGAATCAATCGTGCCCCCCGCTCAAGGTGCCTAGCGACATCGCCGATCCGAGGATGTTGCCCGGCTATAGGAATCTTGGAGATTACCTGCACGATGATGTACATTATGATTTCATGGACGTGCAGATACACAGATACGAGTATGGGAAGCCTCTCGTCAAAGATGAAAGATCTCTATCAACGATGATGCGAAGATTGCATGATTGGTACTTGAAAATATGCAGAGAGTCTGGGGGGGAGTAATTTGTATGTGAGAGTTAAACCGGAGCATGACCTCGTTTGAATTGATTTGTTGCCTATTCCATTTGAGGAGTTCTATCAGTTTTTCAATCAATTGACCCTCGATAAAGCAACGGTCACCTGCTACTGCTTGTAAGTACTACTACTTTTGTCATTAAGTCTCTCTATATAGCTTAGCTCTTTCATTGCATGTATTTATAATTATCCTCACTATATTATGCAGATTGAAGATCGCCGAATTGAAGAAAAGACAAATCGGTGATATTGGGTTCATTAACACATATCTCATAGATGCAACTGAGGTTAAATTTCATGTCGCAGATACCAAGGCCAACTTGCTACGATCATTCAAAATAAATGAAAACAAAGATATAATACCCTTTCCTTACAACTTCAAGTGAGTGTTACTGTCTTGTGCATATTCGGTTTCCCAAATATATTAGTATAGGTTATAGTAATGTAATTGATGAGTTATGCATGCGTGCGCAGGTACCACTATATTCTCCTAGAGATTATGCTTGAGCAGGGAGTAGTAACTGTCTTGGACTCTAAACGAAAAGATCCCCAGGAATATGCGAACATGACTAAAATCCTCGAGAATAAGTTAAATCGATCATTATCCACCATATCAGCAACTTTGTTCATTTCCTGATATCAAGTAATTGTTTTCTTTTGTCTGGCAGGGTTTGGAGAAAATTCACCAAAAAATCTCCGGGACTGCCGAAGATGCTGCAATTTAGATACCCGAAAGTAAGTACTATAGTAGCATGTTCCACGCGTCTCCTAGCTATTGATTCAAGCACTAGTTTCATCAATACCATTTGGCATTCTTGCTTATCTGTTTGATTGACCTCTATTTCTTGTAAAGTGGTTGTGGCAGGAACAAGGGAATGATTTCTGTGGATACTACGTTTGCGAGTCCATCCACCACACGACCTGTGAGCGGGGTGGGTACTCTGACGAACAATATGAAGTGCGTAAGAAATAATATTCACAATTTTAGTTTATTACCATCGTTTGTGTTGAGTTTCATTTATTCATATATATATATATATATATATATATATATATATATATATATATATATATATATATATATATATATATATATATATATATATATAACCCCCTTCTTCAAATTAGATGTTCCGGATGCGGGATGAACTCCTACCACCAGATCGCATGCGAGCAATTCAAGAGGAATTGGCGGCATTCTTTCTTGACCACGTGATCGCAGAAGACGGAGAATACTATGTGGACCATGCGTCCGTAGTTTAGGAGATTATATTTTTAAGAGATAATTATTGTATATATGTAGCCGGTAGTGTCGGGCAGATATACGAGAACTTGTTGTTCGACCAATCTCTCGGAGAAGGAGAGGCGGTCGATATCACTTCTCTGTGTATGCATATATGTTCATGACGATCTTCTGTTTCCTTCGTTTGCTTACTAGCTAGCTAGCGTGTCTAGTCCTATCTATATGTATGTAGTACGTAGCGTCGACCAAGCACGAACATAAGAGAGGACACTTCTCTCTATTAATTAGCTATCTAACACAATATATACCTAAATTAACCCCCCAAAACCCCCACCCCCCCCCCCTTTTCAAAAAAAAACAAAAAACCCAGCCATAGAAATGCTGACGCGTGGATGCCTATTGGTCCCGGTTGGTGCCACCAACCGGGACCAAAGGCCCTCCTGCCTGGGCTCAGCACGCATGCCACATGGAGGCCCATCTGTCCCGGTTCTGGTTAGAACCGGGACTAAAGGGTCAGGGCATTAGTAACGACCCTTTAGTCCCGGTTCTGGAACCGGGACAAAAGGCCCTTATGAACCGGGACAATAGGCCCGTTTTCTACTAGTGCCACCTTGCTCTACCGACGTACTTCTTCCTCCTATATATACCTACGTACCCCCAAACGATCAGATACAGAGCCAAAAACCTAATTCCACCGCCGCAACCTTCTGTACCCACGAGATCCCACCTTGGGGCCTGTTCAGGAGCTCCACCGGAGAGGGCGTCCACCATGGAGGGCTTCTACATCATCACCATAGCCCCTCCGATGAAGTGTGAGTAGTTTACCTCAGACCTTCAGGTCCATAGTTAGTAGCTAGATGGCTTCTTCTCTCTTTTTCGATCTCAATACAATGTTCTCCCCCTCTCTCATGGAGATCTATTCGATGTAATCTTCTTTTCGCGGTGTGTTTGTTGAGGCCGATGAATTGTGGGTTTATGATCAAGATTATCTATGAACAATATTTGAATCTTCTCTGAATTCTTTTATGTATGATTGGTTATCTTTGCAAGTCTCTTTGAATTATCAGTTTGGTTTGGCCTACTAGATTGGTTTTTCTTGCAATGGGAGAAGTGCTTAGCTTTGGGTTCTATCTTGCGGTGTCCTTTCCCAGTGACAGTAGGGGCAGCAAGGCACGTATTGTATTGTTGCCATCGAGGATAACAAGATGGAGTTTTTATCATATTGCATGAATTTAGCCCTCTACATCATGTCATGTTGCTTAAGGCATTACTCTGTTTTCTTGAACTTAATACTCTAGATGCATGCTGGATAGCGGTCGATGAGTGGAGTAATAGTAGTAGATGAAGGCAGGAGTCGGTCTACTTGTCTCGGACGTGATGCCTATATACATGATCATACCTAGATATTCTCATAACTATGCTCAATTATGTCAATTGGTCAACAGTAATTTGTTCACCCACCGTAAAATACTTATGCTCTTGAGAGAAGCCAGTAGTGAAATCTATGGCCCCCGGGTCTATCTTCATCATATTTATCTTCCATCACTTTATTATTGCTTTGCTTTTTACTTTGCTTTTTGTTTTACTTTGCATCTTAATAACAAAAATACCAAAAATATTATCTATCATCTCTATCAGATCTCACTCTCATAAGTGACCGTGAAGGGATTGACAACCCCTATTCGCGTTGGTTGCGAGGAGTTATTTGCTTTGTGTTGGTACGTGATACGTCTCCGTCGTATCTATAATTTTTGATTGTTCCATGCCAATATTCTACAACTTCCATATAGCTGTGCCTTCGTTCTTTCGAATCCGCACACTAGGATCGTATGGTGTTGGAGAAGTCTTGCAGTCTGAATATCCAAAACGACTCAAGATCTTCTCAACATAGTGAGATTGCAGAAGTGTAATCCCACCCTCATTATCTCTCAACAGCTTGATGTTTAGGATAACATCAGCCAAACCAAGGTCCTTCATCTCAAAATTCTGAGATAGAAACGACTTAACCTCCTCAATGACTTTGAGGTTGGTTCCAAAAATCAGTATGTCATCAACATACAAGCACAGTATAACTCCTTCGCCCCCACCATGGCGATAGTATACGCATTTGTCAGCTTCATTAACAACAAAACCAACAGATGTTAAAGTTGTATTGAACTTCTCATGCCATTGCTTAGGTGCTTGTTTCAGGCCATATAAAGATTTCAATAACTTATAGACCTTTCCTTCCTGACCATCTATTACAAAGCCATCTGGCTGTTGCATATAGATTTCCTCGTCTAGCTCTCCGTTCAGGAAGGCCGTCTTAACATACATTTGATGGACGAGAAGATCATGCGAGGCTGCCAACGAGAGTAATACTCGTATGGTGGTCAATCTGGCCATAGGTGAATAAGTATCGATGAAATCCTCATCTTCTTTCTGGGAGTAACCCTTGGCCACAAGCCTAGCCTTGTACTTTTCAATCGTACCATCAGGCCTAAGCTTCTTTTTGAACACCCACTTACATCCCAATGGTTTACAGCCGTAGGGGCGTTCTGTGATTTCCCATGTCCCATTAGCCAAGATGGAGTCCATCTCGCTACGGACCGCTTCTTTCCAGTAGTCAGCATCCGGAGACACATAAGCTTCCGAAATAGAAGTAGGAGTATCATCCACAAGGTACACGAGGAAATCATCACCAAAGGACTTTGCAGTCCTCTGTCTCTTGCCCCTACCAAGGGTTTCCTTGTCATCCTCCTCAGGATTTTCATCATGTGTTTGTTCATAATATTCCATCGGAATGGCAGGTTCAGGAGTCTCATCAGATTCCAGTCTAGAAGTTCTTTGCATATCTCTCATGGGAAAAATATCCTCAAAGAATGTAGCATCTTTAGACTCCATAATCGTACCGACCTTCATGTCAGGTACTTCAGATTTCACTACCAGAAATCTATAGCCAACGCTATTCTTAGCGTAGCCTAAATTAACGCAGTCTATGGTCTTTGGTCCAAGCTTACGCTTTTTGGGGATCGGCACATTGACTTTCGCTAAACAGCCCCAAGTACATAAGTATGAGAGTGTCGTTCTTCTCTTTTCCCATTGTTCATAGGGAGTGATCTCATTGTCTTTTGTCGGAACTTTATTCAGGACATGACATGATGTCAATATAGCCTCCCCCCACCATGCCTTGGATGAACCCGATGTATCTAACATGGCGTTAACCAAATCTGTTAGAGTACGGTTTTTCCGTTCGGCAACCCCATTTGACTGAGGTGAGTAGGGAGGCGTCCTCTCAGGAATAATTCCATGTTCCGCACAAAAAGAATCAAACTCATTAGAGAAATACTCTCCACCACGATCTGACCGGACTCGTTTTATTTTCTTTTCAAGTTGAGTCTCAACTTCTGCCTTATAGATTTTAAAGTAGTGTAGAGCCTCATCTTTAGTGTTTAACAGATATACATAGCAGTATCTAGTAGAATCATCTATCAGCGTCGTGAAGTATGTCTTTCCACCTTTAGTCAACACACCATTCATCTCACAAAGATCAGAATGTATGAGTTCTAATGGTGCCAGGTGTCTCTCCTCCGCAGCCTTATGGGGCTTGTGAGGTTGCTTTGCTTGCACACACGAATGGCACTTAGACCCTTTGGCTAAAGTAAAACTTGGAATTAAATTTAACTTTGCTAACCGCGTCATACAACCAAAACCAATGTGACAAAGACGTGAATGCCAAACTTCTGTTTCATTAACATTCGAATGAATATTGTTCACGACTTTATTACAAAAATCAGCGAGGAAAAAACGGAATAGACCTCCGCATTCATAACCTTTTCCAACAAACAGTCCATATTTCGTAACAACTACTTTATTAGACTCGAATACCAACTTAAACCCTTCTCTACATAGAAGGGAACCACTAACGAGATTCTTCTTGATGGCGGGGACATGTTGCACGTTCTTCAGTTGCACGATCCTTGCCGAAGTAAACTTCAGATCGACCGTGCCAACACCATGAACAGAAGCACTCGTGCCACTCCCCATCAGTACGGACCCGTTTCCTGTGGCCTGATAAGAAGAAAACAATGAAATGTCAGCACACACATGAATATTTGCACCTGTGTCAATCCACCAATCGGTAGACTGGCAAACTGAAAATACAGTAAACAAATTACCGTACCCAGATGGCCCACTCTCATTGTTGCTCACAATCATGTTGACAGTCTTGGAGTCCTGTCCTGGCTTCTTGAACTTGTGTGGGCACTTGACAACCCAATGTTCATCCGAACCACAAGTGAAACAGCCACCCTTCTTCTTATCTTTCTTGAAAGGCTTCTTGCCCTTCTTCTTAAACTCGGTATTCTGTTGGACACCAGTCTTCCCCTTGGGCTTGTGGGGGTTGAAGTTCTTCTGCACCATATTGGCGACAGATGTCCCTTCGTTACCTTTTCTGTTCGAGTCCTTTGCTCTCGAGTTCTGCTCAACACTCAGATGGCCAATGACATCCTCAACTGAGAATTCACGCCTCTGATGTTTCAGAGTAGTAGCAAAGTTCCTCCAGGAATTAGGAAGCTTAGCGATGATGCATCCCGCGACAAATTTGCCCGGCAACACACACTTCAGAACTTCAAGTTCCTTAGCGATGCACTGTATCTCATGAGCCTGTTCCAATACAGGACGGTTTTCAACCATCTTGTAATCGTGGAACTGCTCCATAATATACATCTCGCTTCCGGCATCGGTTGCGCCGAATTTAGATTCGAGCGCCTCCCACAAGTCTTTGGCAACCCGCATATGTAAATATGCATCAACCAACTTATCTCCGATCAAGCTTAGAACGCATCCAACAAAGACGACGGTGGCCTCCCTGAACGCCTTCTCCTGTTCAGGAGCAATCGTTCCCGTGGGAGTCACACCGGCGACCCAGAATACGTTCATCGTCGTGAGCCATAAGACGGTTTTGGTCTGCCAATGCTTAAAGTACGTCCCCGTAAACGGGGCTGGTTTCAGTGCAGCAGCAAAACCATGGATCGAAAATTACCATCACGTAATTAGGTTTTTGGATTGTTGAGAATATAGGCAATTGTTCGATTAAATTAATCCAAGAATAAAGCATAAACATGACGTAAACAGTACTAAGCACATGTTGATATTTGATCATGCTATCACGTACTAGACAGATTGCAGAAACATCTACACAAATGACTAGCATAGCACACATAGAAATAACCATGAGAGGGATAAACGAGTTATACCCTCCAGTAGGCCAGTTGGCCGGATCAGCAGCAGAAGCGGCGTCCTCGTCGGCGATCCGCTTGTCGGTGGCGGCCTTGTCGGCAGCAGCCTTGTCGGCGTCGGTGCTGGTGTTCATGTTGAAGACGAAGGCGACGCGGAAGTAGTCGACGTAGAGGAAGTAGACGAACAGTGGCGAGCAGTCGCGTAGAAGACGCTCCCCAAAAACCTAATCGCCCCTCTCCCGTACAGGATCTGGAGAAGCGGGGTTTCGAAGGCCTGCTCTCCCGTCGGCCGTGTACGCGGTAGACGGGATGGGATCACCGGCGACAGCAGCAGTGAGAGGAACGAGAGCAGTGGAGGCGGCTGAGATGGTGCGATTGGATGTTTTTTCTGGAGAGGAGCGACCTCTCTCTTATAGCACAACGAAGGAAGCGAACGGTCCAATAAAACGCATGCAATGAATTCTGGTAACAGCCGTACTTAAGAGCACTTAAGACGATTCATTTCCATTCAAACGCACGCAATGAATTCTGGTAACGGCCGTACTTAAGAGCACTTAAGACGAAACGTTTCAGCTTGTATTCATTTCCATTCAATTGACCGTTCATTTTTCTTATGTGACAAAAATAACACATCGGCTCGGCGAGATTCCCGCAACCCGCGTCGCGTCGCGTCGCGTCGCGTCGCGATGAGACGAGCGGGCGGCGGAGGAGGAGGAGCGCGCGTGTGGAACACCTCTCCTTCCTTCACACCAACTCATACTAGTCGTAGAATGCCTCACCTTATAAGCTGGTGTACATCTCTCCCAACTAGCAATATGGGACTAAACTCCCACCACTTGCTATGGCAGCATGGGCCCTTAGGGATTTTTCTGGAATTATTAAATGGGCCTCTAAGCCCAACTAATATTCAGCATGCAGTCAGGTGTGCATCAGGGAAGAGATGAGAGAGAGATGGGGGATTGAGTGGCTGCATGTGGGGCCGAGTGGAGGTGCCCGAGTGTGACCGAGCAGCCTCATATTGCCTCCAGATTTGAGACCGGTTTAAGATACACCGATCATCAGTCCGGGCGTTTAAAAAGGAAGTGGTGTTTTAGTGTTTATCCCGTGACATGAACTACTTTTTGTGAACTAAGAGCATCTCCAATATATGATGCAAATTTGAAGATGTAAAACTAGATGTTATATAATTTACATCACAAAAAATACATTTTACATCTTTAAAAAGAGGCAACTCCAACAGATGACGTATATTGATGATGTAAAAGTCCAACTCTAATAGATGAGCATATTGAAGAAGTAAAACCGGCCGTCGGCCGCGCTGCTGATGTACAGTCGCGTTTGAACATGAAAGAGCAATATTTTAGGTTTCTATAACCAAAAGTGCATCATGCTAATGAAAGTTTGAAATCGTACAACCAAAAGTGCATCATCTCAAACTAAGTTCTTGGTCCAACAAATTAAATGCGCATAAACATAACATCAAACGTATCACTCAATTTTTGTCCTCCCCGGTGTCACTTGTCACATTGTCGACGGTGGCATCATCATCATCATCAATGGCTTCGTTGCCGATGTTTTCATGTGTTGAAGTCTCGATGCCGCGACCTCCGCCGGAGGCAACTTCATTGCCACCTCCCATGTCGCTCATGTTGCCGCCGAAGTCACCTCCCATGCTCATCATGTTGCCACCGAAGCTACCTCCCATGCTGCTCATGTTGCCACCAAAGACACCTCCCATGTCTCTCATAATAATCCTTGCGCAATAATTTTCTACAATAAAACAAGAAAGATGACATCTTCAAACTATGAAACATTTCAATGTTTGCGCAATGTAGAGAAAACACACATAAGTAGCAAAGAATTATCAAGTCATTAGCACCACAACCACTTGAGTTCATGTGACTAATATTTGCCAAGCAACACGACCACTTTTGGCATTCTCCATTGACAAAGCCCCAACATTGACGTCCCTTGATTGAAAGTGTCCGCTAGTGTTGTGCTCCTCGAAATAATCCTTGATGTGAGCTGGACACTTGTTCGCGGCTTGTTCACTCCCAACAGATGCATCTACAGAGACTCGCTTCCACGTGGTGCAAATCAACACATCTTCGTCGTTGTAATTTGCGGTTCTTCCCTTCACAACGAAGCCCTCTTCGTCCATGTCGAGATTATCATCATCAAATTGAGCATCATATTCTTGTGATGCATACTCTTGAGACAAATAGTCATCATTTGAAACATTTGTGGTGCGCATAAAGCGCCATCATACAAACATGAAGATTTTTTTAACCTTTGCGACATGTCGTCAAACACGTTAGATGCGGTGGCCGTGGGCATGACTGCGTCTTCCTCCATGGCCGCCGACGACAGTGAATCGACTAACACAACCGCAACCGTCTTCAAATTTTTGGTGGCCTGAGATGGGTTCGTCGGCGGATTGCGCACCGCCGACCACTTCACGTCTCTATCACGGGGTCTGGTGGCCCGTTGTTTCTTCGCCGGCGGCGCAGCCATGAGGGCGACCAACCGGGGTGGGGCAAAGATGGGGTGCCGACATGGGGACGGAGGAGGGATTAGGGAAGGTGGTTGCGGCGGCGGCGGCCGCGGCGAGGTGAATCAGACCAGCGGTGGGGTCATCAGAGGCCCCCATGGCCCGGGCGGCGGGCGGCAAGGGGGCAGGCATAATGAAAATGAAGGCAGTTGGGCAGTTGGTGCGCGACCACCAATTTTACAACACCTGGAGGTGGTGATGCAAATTTTACGGAGGGAGTACAAAACAAGTGCCTTGTACTCCTAGCACAACACATGCGTTTTTCTTTTTTGAGCAACAGCACGTGCGTACTAGTGGGGTCCGGAGTCCCCACTAGTTTGCATCTATGGCACTGCCTAAACACGAAGCTATTTTGGATTCCTAAGCCACTTTACATGTTTCTCTTTGTGGGCGGGGCTGGTACAGATACGTTTATACTCGTGGTATCTCCGTATCCCATACGCTACCACCATTCTTTCCCACTTGGGTTATCAGACGGTGATTAAGGGGAAAGAGGTCCCCGTGTGTCGTGGATTTGTCACGGCAGATGTCCTTAGTGTCGGGACTTAGTCGCGAGGCCAACGCATCTATGTGGTAGCTTGAGAGGGGTTGAGTGGGACGAGAGACGCAGGGCGGATCAACACGCAAGACAAGGATTTAGACAGCTTCGGGCCCCGGGAAACATCATCCGGTAATAACCCTACATGCTGTTTGAGGCTAGGTCTCATTATCATCCCGAGGGAGACGCCGTAAACCGGTATTTGTGTCTAGCCCTAGAGATTATTGATTGTTGTCGCTTGTAGCTTCCAACTTCTCTCCCTTGGGGGAACCCTGCCCCTCCTTATATATGTTGAAGGGGCGGTTTACATGTGGAGTCCTATTAGGATTAGGACTAGTCTATCTCTAATACAAACCGGATACAAGTCCGGGTCTTAACTCTTTGTAAGATAAATATTCCTTTCCTCTTAAACCGGCCCACCATAGTTGAACCGGCCTTCTAGGCCTTGGGTCTTGTCATCCGTCTGATCCGCCCGTCGGTTTACCAGTGAGTCATAACGACCAAGCGGATTGCTTGTAAACCGCCAAGGTCAGGGCGGGTCTTCAGATAAACCGCCAAGTCCGGCCGGGTTAACTTCCGGCCGGTTTACACCGCGGGGTATATCCCCGACATTAGCCCCCAAGTTTAGCTTGGATTCATCCATGGTAAACTTATGCTGCAAAACAAACATAAGAACAAATTTGACAGGTTGCGCTCCGGGTTAAGAATTCTTGTAAACCGGCACCTGATTATCCTTAAGTCCTTGTCATTCCTCCTTCTAGAAAATCCAGGTTAACAACCAGCTTCATACTCAAATTGCTGACATTGTTTTCTCATAGAAAAATATTGTAAAGAATAATCCACTTGAGTTTGGCTTCCAAAGCGCCGGTTTAAAAAATATTGGTCTTGTAATACTCATCTGATATTCAGCCGGTTTGAAAATGTAGACTCGTCGGTTTATCATTGTCAAGATTGCCGGTTTATAAGAACTGAATTCCAGGTCATGACTATTTCCAATGCCGGTTCATGATTGTTGTAGACACCGGGTCATAATGATTGGCTCAAAACAGAAAATTGGAAGATATTTCTCCCTTATCTCCATATTACCTGTAGCCCCCCAAGTGTCGGGTTGTCATGCTTGCAGCAACCTGGGACTTGTAATTGACTGATGCCCATAAAACTTCAACCAATGTAGCCCCCAAGGGCCGGCTCATTATGTAATAATCAGCAGGGACTTTGTAAATATAATCTTTTAAACTTTGAACAGCAATGTGTAGCCCCCAAGGGCCGGCTCAGTAAGATAATATTGAGCTGGGACTTTGATATATACTTCTATGATAATATTGAGCTGGGACTTCTATGAATCCACGTCCACAAGGTTAAGAGCTTCGTGCTTTACCAACTGAGCAGTAGACCCTTCAATATAATAGATAAAAAGCTTTGTACCTTGAGTAGTTTGACAGGAGCAATTGGTAGCCCCCAAGGGCCAGCTCATTACGATGTGATGAGTTGGGTCTTCAATAAGATGAGCAAAAATGACCTTGCATTAGCCCCCAAGTGTCATGGTGCTTGCTTGCAGCAACATGAGACTTGCAAATTTGATGTAATCTCAATTTTGAATAATGTAGCCCCCAAGTGCCGGGTTGTAAGCCTGCAGCAACTCGGGACTATTCCTTCAATTGTATAAAATGATAACCATTGCGCTAAAGCGACTTTGAAAACCTTAATCATAATATTAATAACCATAAAAAATCCAGCCATGTTGGCTATTCAAGATAATATAATCCCGTATGAAAACCTTTATTCATCCAATATTATAATGATAATTCAGCCAAGTTTGGCCATTTGAATAATATAATCCAATAATGTATAAGCGCATGATTCCAATGGCGCAATCCAAATATATACTGGCGACTTATAGTCCAAAGCCAGACCGGTTTAATAAACACTGGGTAATTTATCATCATACTGGCGACTTATCGTCTTAAAGCCAGGCCGGTTTAACAAACACCGGATAATTTATAACCATGCTTTATTCAACCTGTTTCTGCATACAACAAGTTTAAAGTGTCCTGGCGGTTTACCGCCGGACGGGTCATAATGCTCAACATATAACCTGGGTTTATAACCAGGGCTGCACTTAAAAATATGAAATATATCATACCTGTGATATAGTCGGTTTACCAACTTTTCATAGTAGGGGAATTTTGAGTAATGATAACTCCTTCCATATTGTGCCGGTTTATGATAAAACCGTACCGGGCTGTGATAAACACCGGTTTAACAATATATAATACTGGTGACTTGTAGTCAAACCAGACCGGGCTGATAATCTCCGGATTATAACTTGATCATGTACTCACAACTTGTAGTTGAAAGCCGACCCGGGTTGATACACACCGGTTTACTCCATAACAGGATGGTAACAGAAAACCAAACCGGGCAGATAATCTCCGGTCTAAGAATGGACCGTGTTCCGCCAAATTGGCTATGTTGAACCGGTGCAAAATATTGTCGGTTTAAAAACGCAACCAGATAAAATAGCAACTCTTTAAGAAAAGATAATGAAGCAAAAGCGGTGACAAAGACTTTTTGCAAAAGAAGAGCTCTACTGAGCTTGGTCAGATGGAATTACCATGGTCAGACGCAACCAAGCCCCCCGAAGGCGTAGCGATGGTGCCAGACAGCCAGGACCCCAAAATGACGCGTGGCGTTACGCCGGCCAAGTGGCATTGCATTGGTTCGGATTCGACCAAGCCGCCAAGTGACTCAGTGGCCTAGGGCCGATCAAGTGGCATTGCATTGGTTCGGACACGACCAAGCCCCCAAATGACTTATTGGCTGTTTAACAGCCGATCAGAAGGCATTACCATCATCAAGACATGACCGAGCTCCCATAAGGTGTAACTACGGTTCAAGTCGATTAGGTCCCCAACTGACTTAGTGGCAAATGTGCCGGCCAGAAGGCATTACCGTCGTCAAGACATGACCAAGCTCCCAGGAGGTGTAGCTACGGTTCAAGTCGACTAGGTCCCCAACTGACTTTGGTGGCTTTCGCCGGCCAAGAGGTATTGCATCGGTTCAAACATGACCGAGCCCCCAAATGACCTTATAAGGATAGCTATGTTCTCTTTGGTTCGAATACGACCTATGTTTGAACAGGAAGCCCCATGTTTGAACCGCGCATCATGGCAGCAGGTCCTCTTCAGTAATTTTTAACCTTTTTGCAAGAGATAAATTCTTCTTGAACCGGGATCTTGAACCGGACATTAAGAGCTTCAAAGCTTTGTGGGAGACATCTTTCCCTTGAACCGGATTTTAAACCGGAATCTTCATTTTCAGCCGGAAATTTTCTGACGGCCTTTAAACTCAAACTTGCGAGAAGTTAATTCCTTTTTTGAACCGGACATTGTTAAACCGGATCTGAGCGCTTCAGAACTTTGTTGGAGAACAAATTTCTCTTGAACCGGATTGTAAACCGGATATTTGAGAGCTTCAGTGATACTGACTTCCCTTCAGCCAGGTTTCAAACCGGAGTCCTTTCTGATGATCCGAAACTTCTTCATTGAGTCGGGATTTTGTAACTGTCGTATACTTTCTAAGCTGGAAATTTTCTGACGGCCTTTAAATTTTCATCAACATAATAGTAGCCTCCGGGATCGGGTTATCTTTCCCTCCATCGTCCTCGGGTCCTTAAACCGGCTGAAACTGGCAAGACTTGCTGCGTCATATCATCGTAGCCCCCCGAGTCTCAAGGTGACTCGAGGAGTTGGCTTGAGATTCTCCATATTTGACCATGATATAAACCGGTATAACTTGTATATCATTGGTGTTGATAACACGATGTGAATACACAGAAGGTTGAGGTGACTGCGGCGGGTTGTAAATGATCCCGTATGAACCGTGTCAGCAACTCGGCCAACGGTTCCTTCCAACTGGTGATTTGAAGTTTAACCAAACTGTAGCGGCGGTGACTTGTGCGCCTGCCCATTGATCCATCCAGTGCAGACGGCGGTTAATGATAATTTGCCTCCAATTTGAAAGAAAACCGGGCTACCCAAGCCGTGACTTGTTCATACTCAATAAATGGCTCACGCAGACAGGTGCGGCCCGGTATGTTGATGTAGACCGGACCGCGAGAGGCGGACGACAAAGACGACCGCAGCACCAAATGCAGCTCGGACAGAAGAACCGGCCGCAGCGTTGTAAGCCGATGCGGACGGGGAAAATCGGCACCGGTGTCGTAAACCGGCACGGACGGGCGAGCTAATCGCGGGTGCGGTCCCGGCAAGCTGATGTAAACCGGGCCATAGGGACGGCGACTTGCTCACGTTCATTCACCGAGTTTGATGGCGTGGTTAGATGCTAGCGCATTATAATGATGGTGCGAGCTATACATCAATGACACCGCCATAGCTTTTGCAGTGAACAATTGTCCTGCATAAACGATATTGCAGACCAAGGCAAAAGGTAAACTGTTCTTTGACAAAAATAATATGTGCTAATAAAATAAGTTTAGAGAGGTATCACCTGATATATTCAGATGAACAATGATCCGTATATTTCATGGGATGAACCGGCGGCGGTTTGCATCAGGGGAATGAGCCAGCGGCGGCCCTCGAACGGTGTTGGCTGGCGGAGCGAGGCAGCTGAGGTGGAGACCGGCGACCCGTCACACCGCTTGCGGGTAGTCGGTCCAGAAGCGAACCCAGACGGCGGTTTAACAGGACTGCGGACGTAGTGACTCGCAGACCAGCAGGTTGGTGGCGCGGCTGAACCGGCGATGAGTTGGAGAGGCGCGGCCGTGGGTTGTTGATGGCGACCCAGAGGAGGCGAGGCGCGGGTTGGCGCAGGCGCAGTCTGAAGTGACTCGGCGCTGCTGTTTGTTGAAGCGGAGGCTGGCCAGTGGCTCATGGCACAAAGCAGTTTAGCCTGAGGTGAGCGATGGTGGGTCACGGCCTCGGCGTGGTTACAAACACCGGAGAGATGACGGCTTGCAGTCATAGAAAACAGGCAGCAGCGGTAGTGGCGCGCGGCAGCTCCAGTTTGTACGGCTCGGCGATCCACGAGGAGAACGTTTCAGACACGGAACCAATCCGACTGCTGATGTGGCCACTGCGGCGGCTCAGAGGTGTCAGGCCAGCAGAAGCGGAGACCCGGTGTCGGTTTGACAACAGGCAGCTCGAAAGTGAAGACCCAAAGCAGAGACCGAGACCGAGTCCTACTTGTTGTTATCTCCCTTGATGTATCCCTCTCTTTGATAACTACGGATGAGATTCACGTAGTTAATCTTTCCTTTTACTAGTATCTTTGCTTGTACACATGCACCAATCAGAAGAAGAGAAGATCGATTTGGCTTCAGGTGACGTGGCTGGTTGACTGATTTTCGTCCGTGCTTCCCTCCCAGCTGCGGTTTGGTGTGACTCGACCGAATACAGGATATGGCCGGTACATGTACGAGTAATCCAGCAGAAGCAGGACGGTTCACCGAGGCTAAAATTCACAAGGCGGTTTGACGGCTACTGCGAGACAAATCGACCGCGGTGGCTTTCCGCAGGCGAACTCGCAACAGTGAGGTGGTTTGATAGTCGAGAAGTAAGGCCAAGGCAACCACGACTCACCCTGATGCTGATTTTTCCTTTAAACAATACTCCGCAAATCCTAACAGGAGACCCCCTTGATGGATTTGATTCTGATCCGGAGTGTTGACCGATCCACGAATATGGAGACTTGATCTTTGATAATAGCTGATGTTGACGTAACAGCCATTGGATCCGCCTTCGTAATTTCTCTGATGAACTCGAAAACTGTTGTAGATCCTTTCAAACCGGCTCTTCTTCATCCGAAAAATTGCAAACTTCTTAATCCATTAAAGAAATCCCTTCAAGAACTCAACACCACCGTGCGCAGGCCCCACGGTGGGCGCCAACTGTCGTGGATTTGTCACGGCAGATGTCCTTAGTGTCGGGACTTAGTCGCGAGGCCAACGCATCTATGTGGTAGCTTGAGAGGGGTTGAGTGGGACGAGAGACGCAGGGCGGATCAACACGCAAGACAAGGATTTAGACAGCTTCGGGCCCCGGGAAACATCATCCGGTAATAACCCTACATGCTGTTTGAGGCTAGGTCTCATTATCATCCCGAGGGAGACGCCGTAAACCGGTATTTGTGTCTAGCCCTAGAGATTATTGATTGTTGTCGCTTGTAGCTTCCAACTTCTCTCCCTTGGGGGAACCCTGCCCCTCCTTATATATGTTGAAGGGGCGGTTTACATGTGGAGTCCTATTAGGATTAGGACTAGTCTATCTCTAATACAAACCGGATACAAGTCCGGGTCTTAACTCTTTGTAAGATAAATATTCCTTTCCTCTTAAACCGGCCCACCATAGTTGAACCGGCCTTCTAGGCCTTGGGTCTTGTCATCCGTCTGATCCGCCCGTCGGTTTGCCAGTGAGTCATAACGACCAAGCGGATTGCTTGTAAACCGCCAAGGTCAGGGCGGGTCTTCAGATAAACCGCCAAGTCCGGCCGGGTTAACTTCCGGCCGGTTTACACCGCGGGGTATATCCCCGACACCGTGGATGCAACCAAAGTATTCTCCATTTTACTCCCATGTTGCAACTATCCGCTACGAAGGGAAAAGGGGCATGTTATGTCACCCAACTCAACAACCAAACGGTCAGCCAAGAGTAATAACCTTCCATCCAGAATTGGCATACGTTGAATGGTCGACTTCCACCCAGTACAGATACGTTTATACTCGTGGTATCAACATAAATATGCAAAGAGGATATTAAATCCTAATATCGAACATCCTATTACACACTTGGGTTCATCCATATCCCAGGAACAATGACTCTACACACACATGGTAATGACAATCATCATTGTAATGGTAAATGAATACACGCGTGAATAGATCAACAGATACATCAAAGGATCCACTAGGGTTTTTGACATTGCAGATGATAAGGATGTGAATGATGATGACGATGAAGACGGTGATGATGAAGATGGTGATGATGACTTCGTAACCCCCGCAATGAGTCAAATCCCCTCCTCCTGGATGATCGTCCCTCCGGATGGGTTCCGGAGGCTAGGGTCCCTGACTTCTAGGTGAGTTTCTGGAGTCTACCCACGTCTGATACACGATCCTCTTCGACAGGGTGAAAGTAGTGGATCTCCCAGAGGCGGCGGCACATGATGACCCACAAGTATATGGGATCAATTGTAGCCTTTTCGATAAGTAAGGGTGTCAAACCCAACAAGGAGCAGAAGGAAATGACAAGTGGTTTTCAGCAAGGTAATGTCTACAAGTGCTGAAATTGTAAGTAATAGAGTGGGTTGATAGCAAGATAATTTGTAACGAGCAAGTAATGGTAATAGTAACAAAAGTGCTGCAAGATAGCACAATCCTTTTGTGGCAAAGGACAGGCCAAAACGGTCTCTTATAATAAGCAAAGCGTTCTTGAGGGTACACGGGAATTTCATGTAGTCACTTTCATCATGTTGGTTCGATTTGTGTTCGCTACTTTGATAATTTGATATGTGGGTGGACTGGTGCTTAGGTGCTGTTCTTACTTGAACAAACCTCCTACTTATGATTAACCCCCTCACAAGCATCCGCAACTACGAGAAATGTATTAAGAATAAATTCTAAGCAGAGTGTTGAACTTTTGGATCCAATCGGTCCCTTACGGAATAGCGCATAAACTACGGTTTAAGCTTCTGTCACTCTCGCAACCCATCATCTAATAACTACTCCATAATGCATTCCCTTAGGCCCAAATATGGTGAAGTGTCATGTAGTCGACATTCACATGACACCACTAAGGGAATCACAACATACATACTATCAAAATATCGAACACACATCAAGTTCAAATGATTACTTGCAACATGATTTCTTCCGTGACCTCAAGAACAAAAGTAACTACTCACAAATGATAATCATGCTCAAGATCAGAGGGGTATTAAATAGCATATTGGATCTGAACATATAATCTTCCACCAAATAAACCATATATTAATCAACTACAAGATGTAATCACCACTACTAGTCACCCGCAAGCACCAATCTATAGTTCTGGTACAAAGATTGAACACAAGAGATGAACTAGGATTTGAGAGGAGATGGTGTTGTTGAAGATGTTGATGGATATTGTCCTCCCCAAGATGGGAGAGTTGTTGGTGATGATGATGATGATGATGATGATTTTCCCCTCCGAGAGGGAAGTAACCCCGGCGGAATCGCTCCACTGGAGGGCAAAAGGGCTCCTGCCCAAGTTCCGCCTTGAGATGGCAGCGCTCCGTCCCGAAAGGCCTCTCCTCAGTTTTTCTAGGTCAAAATGACTTATATACCAGAAGATGGGCACCGGAGGTGGGCCGAGGGGAGCATAACCCACCAGGGCACGCTTGGGCTCCTTGGCGCGCCCAGGTGGGTTGTGCCCACCTGGTGGGCCCCCTATGGTACTTATTGGCTCCAATATTTCTTATATATTCCATAAAAATTTCTCGTGAAGTTTCAGCATGTTTGGAGTTGTGCAGAATAGGCGGCCTGACGTAGCTTTTCGAGGTCTAGATTTCCAACTGCCGGAATTCTCACTCTTTGTCTGTACCTTGCATATTATGAGAGAAAAGACATTATAATTACTCCAAAAAGTATTATTATGCATAAAAACATCATAAATAACAGTAGGTAAACATGATGCAAAATAGACATATCAGCACGCCAAACGACCGCTCATGGGAGCGCGTGCAATCGCATGGAACGGTGGTTTCTTGAGCCTTCTAGCTTGATTCTTTTTATGGAAAGTGTTTATCACCTTTAATACGTGATTCCATTGTCATTTTAGGGATTTTCTCTAGTAAATGAATATTACTTCAAAAACCTTAACCTGAGGGGTTATCAACAAAAGAAGTGTGCGAATGCGGTAAAATTCCACAAAACCTACCTAGTAGGCACGAAAATATCGGTAAAAAGGTCTCATATCTTTGCCTCATCAGTGTTGACGAGGGTCTTGAACTTGGTGTAGTACTCCTGGATGGGGTGATGGCACTTAAAGAGTCCATGAAACTCTCTGAGCGTCTACACACCGTGCTGATTTTGGTTGGAGCAAGAAAGGGTGTGGATCGCCATGAACAGCACGTTGGCCGTGGGGTGGTCGACGTGGATGGTGCCGACGATCTCCTCTGAGCCACACCGCATTGACGCATCGGTCCACCTAGGGCCACACTTGGTCGGAGAGAAGCTGCAAGGCGTCCACTGTGCCATCAATGTGGTCGGTGAGGCCAAACGACTGAATCATTGGATTGAAGAAGGTGGATAAGAGGGTGAAGTTTGGTGGCTTGAGCTGGAGGGTTACATGTACGCGGGAGCATGGTGAGTGGGGAGAGAGGAACCGACAACTGGTCAGGGTCAGCGAAGGCATTGTTGCCAGTCGAGGAGGTGTCAAAGGAGATGTCCATCAGAGAGGAGCGGAAGCAAGAGTCCAAGGATTTAGAAGACTAATACCATGTAGAAATAGAGCTGAGGAATTGACAATTTATATTGATCCTCTTGACAACCTTTATACAAGGTTACAAGTGAGTTGTATTAAGTTAACTACCTCAGCTATACATGAGCATCGATCGTGGGCGTTTGAGGCCGTAACTGAACATCTGTTAGAGATACGACATGCAATAAATTGAGGAAGAATGAAATAGGATTTTAACGTGGAAAATCCCTCCAATGCGAAGGAGAAAAACCACAAGCGCCAGACATCAGAACTTCACTATATATGGAGAGGTTACAAACGCCCATGATTTACAACCGATGAGCTTATCCCATGCAATGGCTTACAGATGATATATATAGTAGAGGTGACCTAGATCAATACCGACCCGTACCACGGTCACCGTCCACCCCCCGGCGACGGGCCTCCGCTCCTCTCCGCTCTGTCAGAAGTTAGCCTTTATACTTTATATGAATTTGGATCACAACTTAGCAACGTCGTGTTCTAAGACAAGGTTCCTAGAAGAACAGTTTGGCAAACAACCAATGACCAGATGAAGAGGCGGTCCATAATTGAGAATGTAGTAGATACACAAGACCTTCCTTGCATAGGGCCTCGAAGGCCGCTACACAATGATTGTCACCAAGGTTTTGGATTCCGATTCGACCATTTTTCTCGAGGGGGGCGGTAAACTCGGTTACCACGATCACCACGAAATTCCGTAAAAATTTCCAGCGAAATTTAAAATCAAAATTTGAATTCAAAATTTTTAAGAGAAGAATACATAAGACTTGAGCACATAAAGTAGTCTACACTAGTGCTAGCGCAGTGGTTAGAGGTGCAGCTGCCAGTCCTCAAACACAACACCCACAGTTCCTTTGAAGATCCCTACCACAGCGACGCGAGTATGCTTGTGTTTCAGCAAGAGATATACATTATTTAACAAGCCGATAGAAGTTTAAATTCAAATAATTCAAAAAGTTCGAAATTTTATGCTTGGTATACATGATTCTCGTGGGGGAGTGGGAAACGCGGTAACCGAATTTACCGCCAGGTACCCAAAACCATGATTGTCACACACCTCGACCCCAAGGCTGCCACGATCAACATACCCCCACCATGGCGCGTAAGGAGTGCCGACCACTAGAAGGAGAAACTGGGCCCGAATTAGGGAAGGCATCACCCGTGATGTGCTGATAACGACACACGTCACACCTCAGAACCCCACACGAGCATCACATTGTCATCTAGTTTCACAGACAAGATTTGGAAGCTAGCATCTCCTGCCGGCACATTGGAGCACTCTAGCTTGGGGCACCTATCGTGCCCCTCCAATGTGAGAATGACGATGTGGCACCGCCATCGCTTGTCTTGACATATAACCTAGGGTTTCTCCCATTGCTGAAGGCTGAAGGAGATCGCAGAGACATGAGCAGGAACCACAACGATGCCCTCCATGGAGGTAATGACGCACGTGGTAGCCCAGCAAGACCAGATAGCGACTACCGACACCCATGTTGTAGGTCTAGCAGGCCAGACGCCCCACCAACACTACATCTTCCAAACCCGTCGGGCATCAAGGTCTCTGCCAAGGTTCTCAGAAGAAGGACTCGTCAACCAGAACCAACCGGTGGAGGACGAGACTCCACCGCGTCCATTGGCTTGGCTTTGCATGGAAATAGTCATTTAGTGAACATGATCCTGTGATATGAACTATTATTTTGTGAACAAGTAAGTATTAACAATGACACACTTGAAAAGATATTGGAAATCTAAGCAAGTCAAATCTTATCAAGAACAAGGTAACTAGAGGAGGAACTAATTCTTACAAAAAGTGCTCAATTTGCTTTTAAACTTTTCTGGTCTGTACAGAACAAGTTTTTTTAGACATGTTTGTACAAAACAAAAAAGAAATGTCTGTACAAAGAAATGTCTATACAAAACAAGCTGTGGTTGCCATTACAGGAGGCGTCGCAGGGTGGTGCGGCTGGAGTGGAGAGCATCATGGAGGCAACCAGCCCAGGGGCCGCTGGTCAACTGACGGAGCCAAGTGTCGAGCTCCGTCAGGAGCAATGAATTGCATGAGTTGGAACTGTCGGGGGGCGGCCAACAAACCAACAGTTCGTGACTTAGTTGGCATGGTGAATGCAACACACACAAAAGTCTTGTTTTTATGTGAGACTAGACAGAGTTCTGAGAAGATAAAAAGATTGCATAGTGGGTTAGGCCTTAAAGGTTTTACTGGTGTCAGTAATAATGGGTTGAGTGGTGGCCTTGCTCTCTTCTGGTGTGATAATTTGCATGATGAAGTTCAATCATCGAATGAAAGATATATTGATGCGCATGTGCGGTTGTCCGAGTATGACCCTTTGTGGTGGTTAACATGTGTGTATGGGGAACCACGGACGGAAAATCGACATCTCATGTGGACTCTCATGACAAGCCTCAAACAACAGTCTGATCTTCCTTGGTGTGTTATGGGTGATTTTAATGAGGCCATGTGGTCCTTTGAGCATTTTCTAGTGACACCTCGCAGTGAAAGCCAGATGCTTGCCTTCAGAGACACATTAGAGGTATGTGAACTTATGGATATTGGTTTCTCTGGCTTACCGTTTACTTATGATAATAAGCAGAGAGGCAGGAAGAATGTGAGGGTCCGTCTAGACCGGGTGGTTGCGGATAACCGATGGCGGGATATATTTGGGGAAGCACGAGTGGTACATAAAGTTTCACCATGCTCAGATCATTGCCCAATTGTGCTGCAGTGTGTTAAAGAGGAGACTAGTCAGGTACGTACTAGTTTAAGAAGGTACGAAACCTGTTGGGAGAGGGATGAGAGCCTCCCTGAATGTGTGGCAGAAGCATGGAGAAGTGCAGGACAGAAGTTTAGCCTTGGAGATATTCGGTCAGGTCTGGCTAGGCTCATGACTGAATTGCACGCATGGATTAAAAAGAAATTTGGTAATATTACTCATGAAGTTGAAAAGTCTCGAACGAGGCTAGAAGAGTTAATGAGTATGAATGCAGATAGGAATGAGATACTTTATGAGTCTGACCATATGCAGGAACTGTTATACCGAGAGGAGATGCTATGGATGCAACGAAGTCGTATTGACTGGCTTCGTGAGGGGGACCGCAACACAATTTTTTCAGAGGCGAGCAGTGTGGAAGGCAAGGAAAAATAAAGTGAAAAGGTTAGTTGATGATAGTCGAGGGAGCCACGGGGAGCATCAGGTAATGGCTAACATGGTTAATTCATATTTTCAAAACATCTTCATTCGTGATGACTCGCTTGTACAGAATAATCTCTTGAACTTGTAAGATGAGAGAGTTACCTCAGAGATGAATGATCGTCTATGTGCTGAATTTAGTGAGAAGGAAATAGCTGACAGTTTATTCCAGATGGGACCCCTCAAGGCGTCGGGAAAGGATGTCTTCCCGGCGAGGTTTTTTCAGAAAAACTAGTTAGTTATGAAGGGCGAAATTATCAGGGCTGTTCAGGATTTTTTTCGGACAGGGGTTGTGCCAGAGGGTGTGAATGAAACAGTAATCGTCCTTATTCCTAGAGTTGATGATCCTGTTAGAATGACTGACTTTCGACCTATAAGTTTATGTAATGTCATTTACAAAATTGTTGCCAAGTGCTTGGTGAACAGACTCAGGCTGCTTCTTGATGACATTATATCACCTTCACAGAGTGCATTTGTGCCAGGTAGGCTGATAACAGATAATGCACTACTTGCCTTCGAATGCCCGCATTTTATTCAGCATGAGAAAAATCCAGAGAATAGCTACTGTGCGTACAAGCTAGACCTGTAGAAGTTCTATGACAGGGTGGACTGGGGGTTCTTGAAGCAAACGATGGAGAGGATGGGCTTCTCTCACCGGTGGGTGCATTGGATTATGACATGTGTCACCTCGGTGAGCTATTCTGTTAAATTTAATGGAGCCATTCTGGATTCGTTTGCACCGACGCGAGGGCTTCGGCAAGGTGACCCACTATCCCCCTTTTTGTACCTCTTTGTGGCGGATGGATTATCTGCTCTTCTGAGACAGGGAGTGCAAGATCATGCCTTCGAACCAGTGAAAATTTGTAGCAGGGCACCGGGAATATCGCATCTTCTATTTGCGGATGACACATTATTATTCTTCAAAGCTAGCGTTGAACAAGCTGAGTATGTAAAAGGTGTCCTTCAGAGTTATGCGGGAGCCACGGGCCAACTCATAAATCTGCAGAAGTGTTCTATTCAGTTTGGTGACAATTGTCCGTTGGTGATACAAACAACAGTCAGGCAGGTACTACAGGTACAAAATTCTGAGTTTGAAGGGAAATACCTTGGCTTACCTACCCCGGATGGGCGTATGCATAAAGGTAGATACCAAATGCTGCAAGCAAGTTTAACTAAATGAATTATGGCCTGGGGGGATACACTCTCACAAGCAGGGAAGGAAACTTTGATCAAATCGGTCCTGCAAGCCATCCCTACGTACATAATGGGTGTTTTCAAACTACCTTATTCTATATGTGATGATCTCACTCGTTTGGTCAGAAACTTTTGGTGGGGGTCAAAAGGAGGCCAGAGGAAGAAGCATTGGCGTGCATGGGAGAAACTGATTGAACCTAAAGGAAAGGGGGGTCTAGGATTCAAAGATTTCCGCATCTTCAACCAGGCATTGCTAGCTCGACCATCATGGTGCCTTGCTAGGGTTCGTAGGGCCGGACTAGACTCGCTAGGGTTGGCCCGGTGACGCCATCCAGTAGGATCAGATCAGCGGCGGCTCTCTTCCTCATCCCCTTCCTCTCGCAAGAACAGCTTGGCTAATGTATCCGGATTCGAGTTGTATCTTTGATTGAGCTATAGATCGATTGGTACCCTAACAGTGAAACTGACGCGGCGGGATGCGGGATGAAAATATCGATCGGGAGCCCACGCTATGGTGTCTTGGGCTGGATGGACGTTTAAGGCCCACGCTGTGTTGTGGACTCTATCATTTACTCAAAAAAGAATCCCCTGGAGAAAAATCTACTAAAATAAATTAAAAACTTCGGCTGTGGATTTGTCTACCTTTCCTGCTCCCCTACAAAACAAAATTTAAAATCAATTCACCTGTGTGGAATCCATAATAATGTAAAATCGTTCCCTTTGGATTATTCAAATCCTCAAGTGGATCACAAAAAAGCAAATTCATCTACCTTTTCTGCGAGAAAGAAATGAGAAATATTTTCTCCTAAAATTCAAAAGTCACTTCAATGTCTTCGCCACATCTCGAGGCAAGAACAAGAAAAATCATGTCAGAGATGAAGCAGCATTCCCTCCTGATGACTGAATCAGTAGGAGGAATTATCTCTTTTTGAATCATATCCCTCTCTTTATTTACGATTCAACCAAGGTTACATCACTTAATAAGAGAGGGATGAGCTCACTAGGAGGCTAAAAAAACTATTACAAGGGAACGTAGCCAAATTTGATAATTCATGAGCAACAGAATTAGCCTGCCTAAGACAATGCACAAATGAGGTATAAGAGAAGCTTCACACGATATGATAGAAATCATCAAAGATTGTTGCCGCTGGACCTGCAGCTCGCCCTCCTTCATTCATCGTACTGATAACCTCAATATTATCTGAATTGACAATAACCTTGTTGGAACCAATTTTTGTGCTAGGCAAATACCATATCGCAACGCAATAGCTTTAGCAGATAGCACATGGTAACAGAAGTCAATTTTCCAGTTCCCTGCATTTTTGAATTTTCTTGCCATGGCAGAGCTTCCTTCTCTCCCACCATAGATACCAACAAGTGATAACTATTATTTCACGCACTTTATTTTGCCCTAGCACAAATATCTCCTATTCTGGCAACTCCAAGAGATACCCAGCTGACATTCTCCTGCTTTATCAGTTAGACGTCCATTACTAATAATATTAATTATCTAGCCCAAGTTCCTTACAAACTTGCATAGTTGCTGGACACTGAAACAATGCATGTAAAAGTAGTATCAGCCCCTGTTATGCAAGCAGGGCATTGTGGTGGTAACTTAACATGTCTGTTTGAAAGATTAACGTGAAAGGTAAAGTTCCATGAAGAGTTTTCGACACAAATATTTTTTACTTTTGCTGGATAGTCCAAACTCCAAATTAATTGCCACACACTTCCGACCTGCATTGTTTCTTGTCCATTTGGTTGACATAGGTTGCCCCTGAATCTGTGATCCCACTCAACATAATATGATGATTCTGCAGAAAGCCTGGAATTTTTTTGTCATACGCCATGCATCGAAGTGAAACATATAATTATTTGGAAGCGGTATAGCTAAGATTCGGTGAACATACACCTGCCAGAAGGTTTGTCTCTCTAGTTCCTCATCCTACGGCTTAGTTCAAGCATCGATCAAGTCATTCACTTTAAAATATGATATGGTTTCCACGTAGAGTACGTAACAACTTTTCGGTAACACGAACCAAGAATCCATTGGTCATCCCATATATTGATTTTATGTCCATCACGCACTGTCCAGATGCACCCATGTTTTAGAGTGTTCACCCCTGCCACAATACTTTACCAAGTGAAGCCAAAGATGAGCACCATGAGGTTAGCCTATATGGGACGAGTGACCGATCACTAATAGTACATTTCTTTCTTTCTCTAGTTTTCTTGCTTGAAGGTACAGATGAACTAAAAGGCCATATTGTTGAGTATTTCTCTAATATATTTTCTTCAGAAGTTCCAAAACATATCCTATTATGTTATCACGGGTGAAGCCATATCCTATTGTGCTATCACACGAAGTGGTGTGTGACACATAACATGAACAATGCTTTATTGGCTCCTTTCACCGTAGAAGATGTTAACACTACTAGGAAAACCCCTATAGCCTATAGGTAACCACTAAGTGGTTACCTGGCATGCGCTGCTACTAATTATTAGTAGCACGGAGTATAATCCCCGTGCTGCTAGTTAGTGGCCCCCACTGTGTCCCCGGGACAGGACATAGTAGTAGCGCGGGGTTCCACACTGCTACTTGTTGGAAATATGCCCTAGAGGCAATAATAAAAGCATTATTATTATATTTCCTTATTCATGATAATTGTCTTTATTTGTGCTATAATTGTGTTATCCGGAAATCGTAATACATGTGTGAATAACAGACAACAACGTGTCCCTAGTAAGCCTCTAGTTGACTAGCTCGTTGATCAATAGATAGTCATGGTTTCCTGACTATGGGCATTGGATGTCAATGATAACGAGATCACATCATTAGGGGAATGATGTGATGGACAAGACCCAATCCTAAACATAGCATAAGATCGCATAGTTCGATTGCTAGAGTTTTCCAATGTCAAGTATCCTTTCCTTAGACCATGAGATCGTGTAACTCCCGGATACCGTAGGAGTGCTTTGGGTGTGCCAAACGTCACAACGTAACTGGGTGACTATAAAGGTATACTACGGGTATCTCTGAAAGTGTCTGTTGGGTTGACACGGATCGAGACTGGGATTTGTCACTCCACTTGACGGCGAGGTATCACCGGGCCCTCTCGGAAATGCATCATCATAATGAGCTCAGTGTGATCAAAGTGTTTGATCACGGGATCATGCATTACGGTACAAGAAAAGTGACTTGCCGGTAACGAGATTGAACGAGGTATTGGGATACCGACGATCGAATCTCGGGCAAGTAAAATACCGATTGACAAAGGGAATCGTATACGGGATTAATTGAATCCTCGACATCGTGGTTCATACGATGAGATCATCGTGGAGCATGTGGGAGCCAACATGGGTATCCAGATCCCGCTGTTGGTTATTGCCCGAGGGCCGTCTCGGTCATGTCTGCATGTTTCCCGAACCCGTAGGGTCTACACACTTAAGGTTCGGTGATGCTAGGGTTGTGAAGATATGTATATGCAGTAACCAGAATGTTGTTCGGAGTCTGGGATGAGATCCCGGACGTCACGAGGAGTTTCGGAATGGTCCGGAGGTAAAGAATTATATATAGAAAGTGCTGTTTTGGCCATCGGGACAAGTTTCGGCGTTATCGGTATTGTACCGGGACCACCGGAGGGTCCCGGGGGGTCCACCGGGTGGGGCTACCTGCCTCGGGGGGCCACATGGGCTCTAGGGGTGCGCCTTGGACTACATGGGCCAAGGGGAACCAGCCCCTAGAGGCCCATGTGCCTAGGGTGGGGAAACCCTAAAGGGGGGGCGCCCCCTTGCTTGGGGGGCAAGCCCCACCCCTTGGCCGCCGCCCCCCTAGGAGATTACATCTCCTAGGGCCGGCGCCCCCCCCTAGGGGGCTATATAAAAGGGGGAGGGGAGGGGGGCAGCCGCACCCTTGCTCCTGGCGCCTCCCTCTCCCTCTCCAACATCTCCTCCTCCTCCGTAGAGCTCGGCGAAGCCCTGCCGGAGTACTGCAGCTCCACCATCACCACGCCGTCGTGCTGCTGCTGGAGCCATCTTCCCCAACCTCTCCTTTGCCTTGCTGGATCAAGAAGAAGGAGACGTTACGCTGACCATACATGTGTTGAATGCGGAGGTGCCGTCCTTTCGGTGCTAGGATCTCCGGTGATTTGGATCACGTCGTGTACGACTACCTCATCCCCGTTCGTTGAACGCTTCCGCTCGCGATCTACAAAGTGGTATGTAGATGCAATCTCTCTCACATGACTCGTTGCTAGATGAACTCATAGATGGATCTTGGTGAAACCGTAGGAAAAATTTTATTTTTCTGCAACGTTCCCCAACACTACTAAGTTGATGTTTTCCATCGAGATTAGTTTCATCACATGGCTTATATATAATCACTGTTCAGGATAACGGTAGCTGGTACCATATAGGCCGGGGGCTAATAAGGGACTAATCGATGAATCAGATTTTTAACTGAATATATCTGTAACCCATTTATCGTTCGGTCAACTAGGGCCATATGTAATATATTCGAGGCTACATAGCAACATGTACTATACTTAATGTCTAAATATGCAATCCTATGCTACATAGCAACAAGGAAGAATGTTACCTTAATGTTCTGATGATGTCTAGATATACGTAGAAGAGCAGCAGCAGCAGCAACAACAACAACAACAGCAACAACAACAACAACAACAACAACAACAACAACAACAACAACAACAACAACAACAACAACAACAACAACAACAACAACAACAACAACAACAACAACAACAACAACAACAACAACAACAACAACAACAACAACAATAACAACAACAACAACAGCAGCAACAACAACAACAACAACACATACAACAACAACAACAACAACAACAACAACAACAACAACAACAACAACAACAACAACAACAACAACAACAACAACAACAACAACAACAACAACAACAACAACAACAACAACAACACATCCCAGTTTGGATACTCAACTTAGCTAGAGGTTAGAGTTACACTGGTGCGCGTCGGTCCTAAACAAACGGTGTTTAACCCCTTTCCGTGATGGCATTTGGAACCATCGCCAAGTGAGTGTGGGCGATAGGGGGGGTCCTTCCCACATGACCCAGAAACCGTCGGGGATAGGGAGCCTTGATGCATAGAGTTGTCCCTATATAACCGTTTCCGAAATCTCGAATATCCCAAACGCTTCATCCTTGCTACTCGTTTGTGCTCGCATTGCCATTGGAGTCGGAGTTTTGTGGTTCTGCCTAAAACCAGGCAGATTCTAGGCATGGGAGCTTTCCAGGCAGATTCTAGGCACGGGAGATTTACGATGCCTGGCACATCACAAACAGTTCATGATTATAAACCGTGTACGATAGGTAGACAATCACAAAGATTTAGTTTTCCCGCACCGTATGTGATAGTGTCTGACATCACACACGCTTTGCGAATGGCAACTGTGTGCATGCTTGCACACGTTTCCTCTCTGTGAACCGTCCCGAATTATGGTGCATATCGCAAACGTTTGTGTTTTACCATCCGTGTGTGCCATAATGACCTGCACAACGTAATTTCACCCTAATTTAATTGCTGCTATTTAAAATTGTACCTAATTTAAACTTGAAAGTAGGCTATAGATTTATTCATATCCATCAGGTTAAACAACCAATGCATTATTCGATTCACATGTACATATGTTTAAGAATTACATAACCACCAAATAAAGAATGATGTACCAGGGTTCTATACTTGTACTATTACAGATGGTAAAGAAAGAGGCGATAGACATTCCAGTTGCTGAACAAGGTGAAGCGGAATGGCCCTATTATGCTCTCCTGGATGCAGAAGGCATGCAGGACTCTAGTCCAACCCCTTGTGATGGCCGGCCGCCAATCATGTAGTTTGAGAGGTAATCTTGAGTAAACTGCTTCAGGATCCACTGCCAAAGAAAAAAGATTCAGATATGGTCATCTAACACAACTCATTACGGGCAGTAAAAAGAAGGCTACAGGGTTCTTACTTACGATCCTGCAGTTCACTGTTGTCTTGCATAAAGTGTAAACAAATAGTTCGATTGACATCTTTTGACCCATTTTAGTAACAATCTTTATCAGTTTTCCTCACTTGATGCTGGTTCATGAATATCTGATTGCCCCATATGCAGAAAGGGTCGAAGTGTGGATCTTTGGCAATGATATATGTACCTAAAAGCACCAAGTTAATATTAGAAGCTAAACAACAATTGAAAAATGGTGTAGTACAACACTCCATCCATCCCATTTTATAAGATTTTATTACCTGTATATCTAGACATCATCAGAACATTAAAGTAACACTCTTCCTTGTTGCTATGTAGCCTGGGATTGCATATTTAGTCATTCAGTACAATGCATGTTGCTAAACAACAATTGAAAAAGGAAAAGGCATGTTAACTGCAACATCCTTAACAACAACCAAATATCGTAATTCATAGTGGTATTGTTGAAACTATTATTGATGAAATTGAACTGCACAACAAATAGTTGCACATATACAGCATCACATTGTGAAGAACTGAAATAAACAAGTCATAAGGACATCTCTAGGCGATCCTTAAAAAGTTAAAGGACTAAAACCCTTAGTGGATATATATATACTCCAGCAATTTTTGGCCTTTTCTAGTCGATCCCCTAAACATAAGGTTGTAAACTTTAATTCGATCAAGTTTAAAGCAGGTTCAACCAAAAGTAGCATGCATTCAAACATAAACATAGATAGTTTTACATAACCAAACATAAAACATAAATTTAAACTAAGCTAATCTACTTTCGGTCGAAGTAGAGGTCGAGCCAATCCTTCCTAGTCATGTTCGGTGTGCCGCGAGCCGGTCCGGGCCAGTATCGTCGTCGGGGTCGTTGGGGATGGCACTCCTCCACTCGTCAATGTTGATCTCCTCAACCTTGGGGACCACCTCGACGCCCTCCGCGCCGCCGTAACTGCCGCCTTCGACCTCGTCATTAGCGGAGAGCGCGATAACCTCGCCGCCCTCCGCGCCGCCATCTTCGCCGCCTTCGACCTCGTCATCGGAGGAGAGCATGATAACCTCGCCGCCCTCCACGCCGGCAAAGATTGCCCGCTCTGCCTCCACGAGCTCCAGGTGCTTCCGGCAGAGCTCTTGCATGTAGGCCTCGTCGGCGGCCTCGGCCTCAAGACGATCCCATGCCATGCGGTCCTCCCGCGCCATAGCCGAGCTCACCACCCCTGGCTCCGGCGGAACTAGGTGGACCAGAGCCTAGCCGGCACGCCGTGGTAGCGGACCTGCCAGCGGTCGTACTGCATGGCCGCGAGCTCGGCCGTGTGGAAGCTACCGAGCCACCGGTGGGTGTGGGTCTCTCGATCTGTAATCTCGGCGACCCACGTACCCCACCGTCGTTGCCGGACCTCTAGGTAGGACTTCGTCGGCTGCCGGGTCCGCGGGAGGATGGGGAAGTCCTCGAACCGGCGTAGGGGCGCGGCGGCCACTCGTCGGTGTCGGGCGAAAAGGCCGCGATAAACCTCTTTTTGGCCATTGGCTACTTGAGCTCCCCGGCACACAGGCAGAGGTTGAAGATGGAGGCGCCCGCGATGGCGGCGACCTACCAATGGTTTCAAGGGTTGTGTGTGTCTGTGTGAGCGAAGGTTGTGTTTGAGGAAATATTGCGGCAACTGAAAATTTTACTAGGCGGGAGTAACAAGGCAGGGCTATTAAAAATTTGGATCAAGGGCGAGCAGATATTGTTGAGATTGCTAGGGATGCTGAGGCGGGAGTAAAATGTCGGGGCTATTGAAATTTTGAATCAAGGGATTGAAGCCCAGCGGGAGTAATAGACATCGCACACGGTCCACGCATACTAATCATGTGTTATCAAACATTAAAACCTTCCAGGCGGTAGATATTTTTGAGATTGCGAGGGATGTAGAGGCTGGAGTTTTGGGGGAGCGAGCTAGTGTGCTTGACACGCCGGCTGTGGACTGTAGCCGGCGCACCTTCTCGCGTAAGCCATAGGCGTACTATACACCGATGGTGCTCCAAGATATTTTGTAGTACATCTCACATGGTTGGTGAGAATAAACTGTATGAGATCTACTTGATTTGAATTACAAAATGGGGTCACAACGGCAATGGACGGTGTTTGAATTGCTAGACCTTTTATCTGCAGGGAACATGCAACTGTATGTGTGTCGTTAAAGAATTGGAATTATTCAGGGTTCGTTTGGACATTTCATACATTAAACTGGTATTCTAGCCATTTCATGTGCACAATTCAAAATGAAACTACATGCACATGCTCGCATACAAATTGGTTGAAAAATCAAATCTGTGTCCTTCAGCGCATGCTTAGGTCCCAAGAAAGAAATGGGAATGAAATTTTCGGGGTTCGTTTGGCCTTTTTTATACATTAACTAGGTTTTTTAGGCATTTTATGTGCATAATTCCAATTTGAACAACAAGCACATGCTCCAATCCAATAAAGGTGGTTGAAAAATTACATGTGTGTCCTTGGGTGAATTTCTAGGTCCCATGCATGAGATGGGAATGAATTTCAAACACCAGGGCATTGTTGATTGCCACCAAAACGTTGAGATACCAGGTTTTTAAATTCTAGTAAATCCAAAACTCGTCGGAAATTCATGAAACTTGGCATGCTATCATGGAGCAGCATCAACATGTCGTGGTGAAAATTTTATCCCATTTGGGGCATGTTTGGGTATAAGCTTCTCACAAACCAGAGCTTCTCACAACAAGCATGATGGTTTTGATAGGGAAAGTACCACCTTTGGGGACGAGATGATATCCGTTCCCTCTTATTGCTTTCAAAAAATTTCTAGTGTCAACATAGAACAACAGGAGTGTTGTATTCAATCTTGGAATTTTTCGGGGTTCGTTTGGCCTTTTTTATACATTAGATGGGTTTTCTAGGCATTTTATGTGCATAATTCAAGTTGGTTGAAAAATCACATGTGTGTCCTTGGGTGAATTTCTAGGTCCCATGCAATAGATGAGAATGAAATTCAAACACCAGGGCACTGTTGATTGTCGGCAAAACGTTGAGATGCATGGTTTTTAAATTCAAGTAAATGCAAAACTCGTATGAAATTCATGAAACTTGGCATGCTATTAGGGACCGGTATCAACATGCCATGGTAAAATTTTTGTCCCATTTGGGGCAGGTTCAGGTATAAGCTTCTCACAAACCAGAGCTTCTCACAACAAGCATGATGGTTTCGATAGGGAATGTCCCACCTTTGGGCACGAAACGATATCCATTGCCTCTTATTGCTTTCAAAAAAATTCTTGTGCCAACATAGAACAATAGGAGTGTTGTGTCAATTTTTGTGATTTTGGAGGTTCATTTGGACATTTTTATGCATTAACTGGGTTTTCTAGGCATTTTATGTGCATAATTCCATTTGGAACTACAAGCACATGCTCCGATGTACTAAATGTTGGTTGAAAAATCTAATATGTGTCCTTGGGTGAATTTCTAGGTCCCATGCAAGAGATTGGAATGAAATTCAAACACCAGGGCACTGTTGACTGCCAGCAAAACATTGAGATGCCTGGTTTTAAATTCTAGTAAATTCAAAACTTGTCTGAAATTCATGAAACATGGCATGCTATCATGGAGCGGCATCAACATGCCGTGTTAAAAAATTTGTCCCTTTTGGGGCAGATTCGGGTATATGCTTCTCACAACAAGCATGATGGTTTCGGTAGGCAACGTCCCATCTTTGGGGACGAAACGATATCCATTGCCTCTTATTGCTTTTAAAAAATTTCTCATGTCAACATAGAACAACAGGAGTGTTGTGTCAATTTCTCGGATTTTCCGTGGTTCGTTTGGACATTTTTATGCATTAACTGAGTTTTCTAGGCATTTTATGTGCATAATTAAAATTTGTACTACAGGCACATGCTCCAATGCACTAACGGTTGGTTGAAAAATCTAATATGTGTCCTTGGGTGAATTTCTAGGTCCCATGCAAGAAATGGGAATGAATTTCAAACACCAGCGCACCGTTGATTGCCGGCAAAACATTGAGATGCCTCATTTTGAAATTCTAGTAAATCCAGAACTCGTCTGAAATTCATGAAACTTGGCATGCTCTCATTGAGCGGCATCAACATGCCGTGTTAAAAAATTTGTCCCATTTGGGGCAAGTTCGGGTATATGCTTCTCACAACAAGCATGATGGTTTCAGTAGGGAACGTCCCACCTTTGGGGACAAAACGATATGCATTGCCTCTTATTGCTTTCAAAAATTTTCTCGTGTCAACATAGAACAACAGGAGTGTGGTGTCAATTTTGGGATTTTTCGGGGTTCGTTTGGACATTATTATGCATTAACTGAGTTTTCAATGCATTTATGTGCATAATTCGAATTTGAACTACATGCACATGCTCCAGTGCATATAAATTGGTTGAAAAATCAAATCTACGTCCTTGGGTGCATGCTTAGGTCGCATGCAAGAAAGGGAATGAATTTCAAACACCAGGGCACCGTTGGTTGCCGGCAAAACATTGAGATGCCTCATTTTTAAATTCTAGTAAATCCAAAACTCATGTGAAATTCATGAAACTTGGCATGCTATCATGGAATGGCACCCGACATGATATGGTATTTTTCATGTCCATTTTGAGAGAAGGAGCACTCGAATAATCATAGCCAACAAAGGCATTTCAAAAAAATAGCTAACACTTTAATATCTCGAACGTTCGTGTAATTCAAAACGTGTGCGTTTTGTTAACCATTCACGTGACGCCAGGTGTCTTGGTTTTAATGGCTGTAGGAGGTGTCGTGGGAACAACTACTTGACCTTGATTGAAGGGGAGGCGTGCGAGCACAGTCCCGTGCGTAGGCTGACCGAGAGGCATGCAAGCTGTCCTCCAATGCGCAGGCTCACCAGGAACCATGCGAGCTGTACGCTGCGCAGGCTCACTAGGAAGCGAGCCCTTTGACTTCCATGGCCACCCGGCTTCCTCTCCATTAATGGCGCACAAGCCACTCTTTAATACGGGCGGCCTTACTGTTCGCCTCCCACTCCCCTCCCCACCCCCCCCCCCCCCCGCCCTCGCAGACCTGCACCGCCATGGCGTAGAATGATCATCTGCCACTAGTCTTCAAGTTTGGTGAAGTCAACTCCGAGCGGGAGGAGATAGAAAAAAAGGAGGAATGGGGCCTCATGGACATGGCCCAGAACAAGCTAGCCGCGGCGGTTGCTACCCCCGCTCCCGTCGCAGCTCCCATCCCCGCGCCCGCGCCAGCGACCATCCCCGTAGCATTGACGGGCTGGTTGCCGAGCACTATCGCAGAGCTGGAAGCCTCGGGCGTCAGCGAGGTCTTTGTGGATCCACGCGAGCTCGTGTACATGCCAGCGCCAGCACCCGTGCCCGTGCGCGCCCCTCCACCCACCGTGGCACCGGCCCCCGTGCATTTGGCTGCACCTGCCGTGCCCGTGCGTGCCCCTCCACCCACTATGGCGCCAGTCCCCGTGCGTTCGGCTGCACCCGCCGCGCTCGTGCCTGTGCCCGTGTGCCCCCACCCCCTCTGCGGCATGGGACGCTGCCGTCGACCGCTACCTCTCAGCGGCTCCAGTTGCCATCCTCCCGTGCCCCACCCACCGATTGCGCGACGACATGATGTTTGATTTACAACTGAAGAACATTTTGTGCTGCCTTGAAGACTTCAACAACGGCGTCCCGGAGGATGCCAACGAAAACGACGGCGCGGCACGCCGCCTCCGCCACTGCCGGAAATAGTTTTTTGGGTTTTAATACAGTATCTCGAATTCTTGATCATATGAATATAAATTCGTAGTGTGACTGAATGAAAGATATGGTTTGAACGAACTTGCGTTTTTCTCTCTTAATACACAGACTTATCAAACGATTTTCTTTTAAAAAATGACAACGGTTTTTAAATATAAAACACTCGTCGCAAATGTTTTAGTTAGAACACTAGTATACAAACTGACAGCTTCCCGAGGAAGCCGAGGGAAAATGAGCCGAGCAGGATTTCTGCATCCCTTCAACGCAAACGGTTGTTTTGCATGGCCCGTGTGCAACCACGTACAGACAATTGAGTAAGATTTGCATATCTGTCATTTTTGGTATGTTGCCATTTGTCAAACTAGAAAGATTGACATTTGTTTATCTAGTAACATTGCCATTTGTTAACCTTGTAACACTGCGATTTGTCAAAATATGCAACTACAAATCACTAGCACTATCTAATTTTTGCAACTAAAATCACTAGCACTGTTCATATGAACACCAGTAGCAGGCGTGAGTTGATGGATGCATATGCAAATGTACCATTGATTACATACAACAAGTCATCAACCCACAACGACAATGAGGATACACGTTTGATTATAGATCATTCCCAACAAAACATTATAGTAAAGTTTTTCTCACACAACAAATAATAAAGCGATGAAATGAACTTCAACTCTACCACTCGTTGGTGTTGGAAACACTTGCTTTAATTTGAACTAGAAGTGATTCTCTCAGAAGGGCCAGCTACTGTCAATCTCGAGACAAACGTAGGACTGATCATCCAGGCTGAAGCGGCCTATGTCAGGATCCATATTGGGACGGTAGGGAAGCATAGCAATGTCCGAGGTATAAAATACAGTTGCTTCTCATAAATGGTAGTAACGTTGTGTCAACAGCAGTTGGATCGCCTTCCACCATCATTAGATAGTTTTGTCCCAGGGAGAGCGAGTTTCCTCCAAGACTTTCAATACAGAACCAGGGAGAAGGTGTTGGCGCTAGTACACTAGTATCCATCCCGAATGCCCTGCAACGGATGTTAGAATAGGTCCGAAGAGTGCAACCATGCGAGACAACACCAGCTTCCTTAGTAACATCAGCAGTGCCCTGTATACAGACAAGAAGAGGTGATCCATCGGAATAAGTTGCTAGGCTTCACTGAGTATATGGGTCCTGCTGGTCCTCATGCTCGTGATCATCAGCATCGTCATCTCCCCCTTGGTTATAAAATTTTTCAAGTATAGGTGGTGGAATGTTCACAGGACCATGTAAACACAAGAAGGTTAATTAGTGAAGGGAAACTAGCTAACCCGCATGCATGAGGATGAAACAATTATACTTATGGTGGAAGACAAATGTACCGAAAGCATCAGGACTCCATGCAAAAACAGTGCCACGAGTGGTGGCAGCAAACACAAGACCCTCGTATTGAATTGCATCACAGTACTCATCCGTGTATAGAAATTGATTTTTGAGCAACATCCATCGAGGAGTGGAAGTAGGGAAGACAACAAGTTTGAAGAAGATAGCAACAACTTCATAGTTCGTGTAATCCCAAGAGCGGTTGGGAACTCGACAAATTGCTATCTTTCGTAGAAGACAGTCACCATGATCGTATTTGAACTCACGTATAATACTGGTGTACTCAACCTCTGGGCCGTCGTCTGAGATTTTTGGAAGTGGAACCCGGTGATGAGTGTTCACATTCAAATGTTCCTACTCGCAGTTGTATCCAATATAAACAACCCAATCTCCATTTGCGCCTGCCCAAACCTTGCCCCCAAGCGATGGCATCTTAACATCATACGTATCATTATCAAGCGACATCTGCACAAGGCGTGGCTTCCCTCATCCCCACGCTAGTCAGCAGGGTCACAACAAAGAAGATAGGGTAGATCAAACCGCTCCTAGACCCTTGGGTTCCTTGTAATGATGTTATTAGTTGAGTCAAGAATGGTCTTGAACGAACCTGCCATGCTAGTCGAGGTGATGACGTCGCACCGATCAATCAGTTCCTCCACCAAGTCATCTTTTAGATCGGGGCAAGAATAACGGGGTCGTTTCCGGCATATTCCCTCCATGGAGAAGATGATCGAACAATGGTAGAAGGTAGGGTGAAGGCAAATGGAGGGAGGAAGAGCGTGCGATAGCAGTTCCAAATCGAGAGGGAAAGGCGAAAAGGCGGTGGACGGTTGCCACGGTACACAAGAGGCGCCTGGGGGAGCGAACGGTTGCCACAAGGGTCACAAACTGATGACAAGGGCCAAGTGAACCGCGTATATCGCACACACCTTGATCTGGCTGACCATTTCTTTTGTGCTGCCTAATCACAAATAGTTCATCCGAGTGAACCGTATGTTGTACATCGCACACACCTTCATCTGGCTACCCATTTCTTTTGTGTTGCCAAATGACAACAGTTCATCCGAGTGAACCGTATGCTGTGTATCTCACACGCCTTCATCTGGCTGCCGTTTCTTTTGTTCCTCCTCATTGCGAACAGATATTTAAACTGAACCATATGCCCTTTATCGCACACGCAACTAAAACCTGAACCATGTTTGACGCATACGTCATCGCGAACGTTTTATGCATTTCTAACAGTTTTCATACATCACCGTTTGCGATTATTGCATCGCATACACTTTCTCGAAGGGTCTCCGATCGTAGTGTCGCGTTAGCATCATCCTGCAATAGTGTTAGTTTCTAGCTCATGATTAAGCCTGAACTAATTCCATCCAAAGAGGTGTTTGGATGACAGGGTTAGATTGACAATAAATGCACTAGGAGAACTAGCTCCAATTAGCACCTCTTGGGTTGGATAGTATTTTTTGGTGGGTTAGATGCAACTAGCTCAAACTAGCCCTCATGTTTGGGTATACTTTAGGGCTATTTGAGACTGAACTAGCTCAAACTAACTCTAACCCATGGATGCAGCAACAGTTAATTAGCCGATAATTTGTAAGAATGCAATAAACTCCTTTCGGCCCATAATATAAGATGTTAATTCATCTAATATGTGAGTATATTGGATGTTATAATATATTATAAAAGTGTGTTGTACTACATTGTTGTGCAATTGTTGTTTAGCTTCTATTATTAACTTGGTGCTTTTAGGTACATATGTCATTGGTAAAGATCCGCGCTTTGACCCTTTCTCCGTATGGGGCAATGAGATATCGATGAACCAGCATCAAGTGAATTTGTAGGATCGAAAGTATGTCTAGAGGGGGGGTGATTAAACTACTTGACCAAATAAAAATCTAGCCTTTTCCAAATTTTAAGTCTTGGTAGATTTTAGCAACTTAGCACAAATCAAGTAGTCAACCTACACATGCAATTCTTAGATTATAACAGCGGGATGTAGAAAAATTACATATGAAGGTAAAGGGAGGAGTTTGGAGGGAGTAAATGCAATGTAGACACGTAGATTTTTTATCCGTGGTTCCGATAGGTGGTGCTATCGCACATCCACGTTCATTGAGACTTCAACCCACGAAGGATAACAGTTGCACGAGTCCACAGAGGGCTCCACCCATGAAGGGTCCACGAAGAAGCAACCTTGTCTATTCCACCATGGCCATCGCCCATGAAGGACTTGCCTCACTAGGGTAGATCTTCACGAAGTAGGCGATCTCCTTGCCCGTACAAACTCCTTGGTTCAACTCCACAATCTTGACGGAGGCTCCCAAGTGACACCTAGCCAATCTAGGAGACACCACTCTCCAAAAGGTAATAGATGGTGTGTTGATGATGAACTCCTTGCTCTTGTTCTTCAAATGATAGTCTCCCCAACACTCAACCCTCTCTCATAGGATTGGATTTGGTAGAAAGATGATTTGAGTGGAAAACAACTTGGGGACGGCTAGAGATCAAGATTTATGTGGTTGGAATGGAATGTCTTGACCTCAACACAAGTGTAGGTGGTTCTCTCTCAGAAAATGTATGTTGGAAGTGTATGCATGTTCTGATGGCTATCTCAACGAATGAAGAGTGGGTGGAGGGGTATATATACCCTCCACACAAAATCTAACCATTACACACAAATCACCAAACTCGCTGGAACCGAATTATAAAACTCGTCCAGACCGATTTAGTTCAAAATGTGAACGTTAGGATTTTCGGTGGGACCGCATGTCAACTCGGTGGGACCGATGTCGTTAGGGTTAGGGAATAACGTAATCTCGGTGAAACCGATTACACAAACTCGGTGGGACCAATTTTGGTAATAGGCAAACAGAGAGTTGATCAGGCAAACTCGATGGGACCGATTCGCTCATCTCGGTTAGACCGAAACATACGTTACGAAGGGGAAACAAAGAGTTTGCATTGCAATCTCGCTGTGACCGATCGCTCATCTCGGTTAGACCAAAATGTTACGAAGGGAAACAGAGAGGTTGCAATCCCATCTTGGTGAGACCGAGATCCCTATCGGTGAGACCGAAGTGACTAGGGTTTGTGGCAGTGCCTATGTCAAGTGAACTCGGTGGAGCCGGATAGGAAATTTCGGTGGGGCCGAGTTTGACTTCTGGTTTGGGACATATGTGGATATGAGAAAGTAGTTGAGGGTTTTTGGAGCATATCACTAAGCATTTTGAGCAAGTAACTCATTAAGCAACACCTCACCCCCTTTTAATAGTATTGGCTTTTACTATGGACTCAATGCGATCTTGGATCACTAAAAGTAAAGTGTAGAGTCTTGTGCTTTGAGCTTGAGACAATTTTTTGTCCTTAGCATTTTGAGGGGTCCACTTTCTAATCCTTTCCATGCCAATCATTGAGCTTTCCTGAAATATTTATATTAAAATAGCATTAGCTCAATGAGCTATATGTTGTTAGGAATTACCAAAACCACCCAGGGATAGTTTCACTTTCAATCTCCCCCTTTTTGGTAATTGATGACAACATATAGATCAAAGCTTCGACAAATGATAATAAGATTGAAAAACATCATCGCTTTGAGAAGTATGTGATAAGCAAGATCTCCCCCTAAATTTGTGCATTATTTAGAATTTGCTTTTTAATGCAAATGCACAATCGATTAGGATCATGGGTTACTCTTCCATGTCACATACATCTTGGTGTTGCGCTCAGAATGATAGAAATTAAAAGCATGCACTCACACCAAGCAAGTGAATGATCATATATGAGATATAAAAGATAGTATCATCCAAACAAGCATTAAGGTAGAAAATGATCAACCACATACAAGTATCTCACACAAAAGGACATAAAGTATCTCACACAATAAAAAGTTCAACCAAAAGAAAAGAAGCAAAACACTCTCTCGAAGCCTATAATCTATACAAATTTCTCCCCATTTGGCAACATGTTACCAAAAAGTTCAAATATGCATAGTGCTATGCGTCTCTCAGGCTTGGTATTCGGGAGGTGGTGTAGAGAGAACTCCAAGGACGAAGGCATCTGTTGATGTAGTTGGAGCTGGTGGAGTGGCTGCTGGAGGTGGCACAAGAGCTGTAGCTGCTGGTGCTGATGTTGTAGCTCTAGAATCTCTCACTGGCACTGTAGCAGACCTCTGTCCTCTAAGCACTCGCTCAAATGCATCAGTAGTTGCCTTGTCTCTCTTCTCTTCTGCTTCCTCCTGAAGCTGCTCAACTGTTGTTTGAATCTCAGTTACCTTTAAATCAAGATCATAAAATATGGTTTCTATGATCCTCTCCAAGATCTCCTGGTTTTGAGTCAGGGTGGCCAAGCCCTTCTCAATCCTCAGTGTAGACTGGATCAGATATCCAAGTTGATCTTGCCTACTCTTCAGGAAAACTTGAGATGCCTCTTCAACACTGGGCATCTTGGCAGATTTCTCAGCCTTTGCTTTGGCTCTCTTTTCCTGTGCTTGAACTGATGATGGTTCCTCCTCATTCATCACTACAGTGTTGTCTCCAAAATCAGGATGTAAGGGTAGATGCTCCTTATCCAACAGATATGTTCCTGTGCCCATCTTGGAGTTGATGAGCTTTTGAAGGTGTGGAGCATACCCACAGCTTCTCTTCTGATCAGTAGCTGTCCTCTTGATTGTTTCTACAATCAATCTCATAACCTTGAACTTCTAAGGGACATCAAAAAGCTATAGCAGGTTGATAGAATGTCCTCTGATCATCTTGTGATCTCCTGACTTGGGTAGTAGAGTGTGCCTAAGGATTGTGTTGATAGCAGGCAGACCAGACAACAGATAGTGTACAGACCCAAGCTTATGTGTCTCCAAAGCTTTATCTGGGATCTCCTTATACATGTTGGCCATAGTGCTGTGGTCTTTCTTACTCATAGCATATATATCCAAGTCATCCTAATGTTCTTATGGGGCATTGATCAGCTTGGCCCACTCCTCAACTGTGGATTGGTACCTTGTACCCTCAGACATCCATACTATCCTCCCATCTGGATTGAAATGAGCAGTGGAGTAAAACTGCATGATTAGCTCATCATTCCATTTTGTGAGCTTCTGCCCAACAAACTCAGCTACTCCACAAGCCTGGAAGCTGTCAAAAACTCATGGATAGTGATCTTCTTCTTCCTTGATGTATTCCCAATCCACCCATTTCATGTCACATATAATGGGCTTCTTGTCAAGCAAAATAGTCTCATAGAAGTCTTGTTGTTCCATTGTGTGAAACCTGTAATCAACTGCCGTCCTCCTCCTTACAGCATAAGGATCAGACTGTCTCCACAATCTCAGTACAACATCCTTTCTGATACACATGTCTTCAGCTAATGGATGAGCATCATTACGGTCAGGAATCTTGCGCTTGAACTTCCTCAAAACAAGTGAATCATCTTCCTCTTCTTCAGCTTGAGGCACTGGGCCCTTGTTCTTTTCCTCAGCAGGTATTTCTACTCCTAATGTCTCAGTTGGTAGTCTTTGTTTCGGGTTTATTTTCGTCCCACTTACCATGGTTTTTTCTGTACCTGCTCCCACCTAACGCTGAGCCACCACGAACCAAAAAAACTCCTAGCGAGGCCCCACCAAGTCCATGCGCAAACATCCCTCGCACCAGCGAAAACCGGTCGAAATAAACCTACAAAAAAACCCAGCGAAAAAAATCCAAGAACGAATGGCACGAGCGAGGCCTTCTGCCCTCAAGCGACCAGTCGCACGCACCAGGTCCCTTCGCCGCCGGCCTCCATCCTTCGCCACCGCAGATCCGTCCCGTCGCCGTCGCTACATCCCTCTCTTCCCTCCAAGCTTGTTGCCGGCGACGAAGCGTACGACGCTCCATCCCTTCGCCTCCAGGAACCTACCACGCGCGCCGAGGCGAGGGCCTCATGGACTCCGTCCGTCGCCGCTTGGCTAATAACTGTCACGACCGGTTTTTCCAGGCATTAATTTCTAGAAAATGGCAGTTGTGCTCACCAGCCCCAGGATTACTGTTAGCTGATGAGGCACCAACTTGATACAGAAATTCCAAGCAAAAGTACAAAACATGTAGTACAAGACCATTGCGGCCTATGAGTACAACAAATGGTTTCTAGTGGTTGAGGGCGGAAGCGTTTTGTGGATCACCACGGTTTATGGGGCTCCATTTTCCACGGGACCAGCTGACCAGGTTAACTCCTATCTTCGCGAGGCTGCTAACACCGTTGCTTAGGTTCCGAGGCTGTCGTCACAACGCTCCTCTCCAAGCAATCAATCTGGCCAAGACAATAGCCAGGGACAAGCCAGGGAGTACTTGTAATGTACTCGCAAACATTAAGAACATAGGTATAATATAGCCACAAATAATCATGCTTCAAAACATTCTATAATCATTCTGATAACTATGGTGTAAGGTTCATGATGCACGCGAGTATATTATTTAAGTAAGTCATGGGTAAACAGTTAAGTAAAGGGAATAACAAATCATGCCACAGTCGGGCGTCTGAGCGACGCCACATACAGGGATTTAAAAGGAATGCCACAGTCGGGCGTCTGAGCGACACCACATATAGGGCTTTTAAAAGAAATGCCGCAGTCGGGCGTCTGAGCGACACCACATACAGGGCTTTAAAAGAAATGCCACAGTCGGGTGTCTGAGCGACACCACAACAGGGCTTTAAAAGAAATGCGACAGTCGGGCGTCTGAGCGACACCACATAAAGGGCTTTAAAAGAAATGCCAACGTCGGGCGTCTGAGCGACACCACCTACAGGGCTTTAAAAGAAAACACAGTAAATATCCAGGAGGTAGAATCATCACGGGGATATTCGAATAAAACCAATGAAATCACGGGTTAGTCAATAATAATAATAATCATGAATAACGCAAGTCTCAAATCATGATCCCAGTTCTGGTTTAATAGTTTCTCCTCCGGAGACCGACACTTGACCCATCCCAGACTGTTATCCTTATCCATGGACACGGCTATTCGAATAGGTTTAATCTCTGCAGAGGGTGTACTCTTTACACACGAGTAACGGATTCCTTTAGTCCATCGGGACTAATTCCGTCTACGGTCTTTTAATTGAAAACACACCTGACGTGCACACACCAGCTTAACTCACCGGTGTCTGGAATAACCCACGACACCTGTCAATCAATCTCTAAGTGGGGAGGCTACAACCTCGACGTAGCATGGGATCACAAAATTTATACCGCGTGCAAACTAGGGGAGCTACCCCCTCGGCTACAACCGAAACACCCATGCCCCCGGACCAGGTGGCATGCCTACCGGATGCAGCCGGTATCTTCCACCATGGCCTCTCTGTACGGTGTGTGCCAAGACAAGGGTTAACAACTTACTGAACCATACCCTACTTATGGTAGGGACCTGTGGCAGTACGAAACAAGTATGGGGGTTACCGGAACAAGACTCGATCTACGGTCGACTCAGGAGGTAGTAATATTTCCTGCAAGATTAGCATAACAATGCATATACTTCAACCAACAGATAGAAACACCATACGACATACCCCGTCATGCCATACCGGACACGACCGTCTCGACGGAGGACTAGGGACAAGACCGCGTCTACCCAAGACAGAGGCCTTTCCGGCATTCCTTCCGGTATGCATAAAAAGTGTATGGCGGTGATTTCCATCACAAAACAAGTCAACTCCATTTGCATGAAATTCACTAATATGCACTTATGAATAGGATCACATCCTCACATAAAATGACGCATGCAAGTGTCGGGGTGGTGTTGTCACCGAGCCAAACAACACACACAAAAAAAAACTACACCAGGGTTCAGAATGCTTGCCTTTAGGTCATGGAAAAGAAGGGTGCATCCAAAACATCTTGAAATCTTCAAAAATCCTACTTAAAAGAATATGTACTAATTAACACATACAATCAAAACAGCACAAAAGGTTGTTTTAAAAAAATTTCAAATAAATCTTAAAATAAACTAGACAATGTTTGAGAGAGGTAGGAAAAATAATTAAATCATTTGGAGTTGTATTTAAAAAGATACAGCTGGTCAAAGTTTGGTCAAAAATCTGTTATTTAAAAAAACACAGATAAGAAATTGTTTCGAATATACGTACACGTCGAAGGCGCATTTTTTAAATGCGCTTCCACTTATCCAGCGTGGACTGCGCCTGGGTCACTGACAGTGGGCCCGCCTGGCCCACCAGTCAGGTTTGACCAGTCCACCCCTCCTTCTTCCTCCTTTGCCCGAACGGTGGCGGGGCGACGGTGATCAACGCCGGCGAACGGCTGCTCCCCGCGGGCTCCAGAGAGTCGGGATGGAACCGCAAGACCGGGGCGGTCCTCATGGTGGTCGACGGGTCGGCGGGGGTGGAGGGAGTCGCCGACGATGAGCTACGCGGCGGAGGAGGCCTCGGGTGCAAAGTGGTTTTGGGGCTGCGGTGGCTCCCGATCGAAATCGAGTAGGGGGAAAGGTTCACGGGAGGGAGAGAGTGTTCCTGGTGGGGAGAGTGGAGAGGGGGAGGCCCTGGTTGCGCCGGAATGGCCGGGACCATAGCGGCGGCTGTGGTTGCCGGAGATGGGGAAGGAGGTCTTCCCGAGTTGATTTGTTGCCAATCGGGTTCCGAGGGAGAGGGTTTGGGACTGCCTGCGTGCGGGGGTGAGCTCGGGGCTCCATATATAGGCGATGGAGGTCGGTTCCGAGTCGGCCGGCGATAAGGATGACGGCGAACCGCCATGCTGTAGCTTGGGCGATGTGGCGGCGACGAGTGCTAGAGGACGAAGTTGTGGATGAGCACGCACTGCTCCAGGAGGCAGGTGGCAAGCGCTGGTGGCTAGGGCGGCGCTGCTTGTGCAGGAGCGGTCGGGCGGCGGTGGCTGCTAGTGGCTGGCCTGCCGGAGACGTGGCGAGCGCTGCGGGGTTGGTGGGTGCAGGAGGGGACATTGCGGGCCGGCTGCGGTCGGTCACGGACTGGATTGAGTGCGGGGCGTGACGCGGCGGCTCGGGCGCTCGCGGGTGCCAAACGCACGCTTTGGGCGCGCCTAGAGCATGCCCGGGACATGCTTGACGAAATGCCAGGGCAGCCTAGAGGTCGCGATTGAGGCTGGCAACAAACAGGTCTAGTCTAGGGTTAGCAATGGAGCTAAGGGACATGGTGGGTTGGTTGGGGGCTCAAGTTCACCAATAAAACTTGAAGTCATGCCAAAACTGGATGTGCACTCAGGGTGTTTGACAAAATGCCAAAGGAACCTAGGTAGTTCTTGGAGTGGCAAAAATTTCCAGATCAGTGTCTCTGAGGATGCAAGAGAGGGTGGTGAAGTTGGTTTGCAAAAAGGAGAAACTTGCTAGTGCAAGTTTTGCAAAACTACATTCCTGGACAGGAAGTAAATTGCATCATTTCATGGACCAAAAATGTTCCAAGGAGTGCATGCCCCTGGACTTAGGGTTTTTGCATGGTTGACTACAAGCATGAGAAAGCACAAGATCACTAGAGCAAGAAATAATAGGGTTGCAGTAGAAAACACAAGTCTGGTCCAGAATGAAAAAGAGGTTGGTTCACTCAAATTCTCCAAAGAAACACACTATGTTTTTTGCATAAAGTTGGATGGCATGCTACTACTGACATCCCACAATTTTGGTGGAGGCTCTAGGGAAATATTTAACATGGTTGTAGTGCAAAAATGCCCACTGGACCAGAGAAGAAAATTAGGTGTAGAGCTCAATTTATTTCAAGAATAAAAGATATTTTTGCACAAAAGTTATTTAATAACATCACATGACATCTCCAAATTCTGGTGGGATTTTTGAATAAATTTTTTTGAAGAGGTTGTAGTTCAAATATGGCCATATAGTCAAGGGAAATCATTTTTTTTAATAAAATGAAGATCAGTCAAATTAATTATGTAATTAGTTCTACTAATAAAGAAAAGTTTTTCTTGAGAGGTTTAAACAAGTCCAATAACATGTTTGAAAAGTTTTCACTTTGGGGGAAAAAACTCCATAATAACAAGAGAGATAAAGGTTCAAAAATTAAAAGGGAGCTCAGAAAATAATAGTTTTAATCTCCTGGCAAGATTTTAATTAATAAAACTTGGTCAAAAAGTTTGGGTGTCACAACACTACCCCCCTTAAGAAAAATCTCGTCCTCAAGATTTGCTAAGGGTTGCTTTGAAAAAAAAATGAGAACTCTCCGGGATTTTTCACGAGGGAAGAACGGTTACAATAAAGGAGCATAAGTCACAACAAAACCATACATATTAGTAGAAGCCAAATAACTTATCCGTCGCGCAAGCTCAGGTTATCACGCATAAGTCACAATACATAATTAAATGTTGTAACCATGAACACAGCAGCGACGTCTAAAATGCAAACGGTAACTGGACGGGGTCCTGCGAGAACGTTTTTGGTACTGAGACACATTCCTCTTCTATCGGGGGAAGGGGTTTAACCAGTCGATGAATGCGTCTCTCTTGGCCGGGCCTCAGTGATCTGCCGATGGCGATCTGAGGATTTAAATCCGCGAGACTCTGGAGATAACCCATCACATGTTGGGTGAAGCGTTCTTGAGCGATGACGTGCTGGACCAGGTTGGCTAGGACTGGGTCTTTCTCAATTCGTCCACCGGGAAAAGATGTTACTCCACCGGGTGCTGCACGGCTCGGAAAGTAATAATACCCTCGTTCGCTGGCATAGGGAACCGCGAATCGAAGGCGAGCAAGCGCTTCGCATGCAGCAGCCTCTATGGCCATAAGCGGGGTTGGCATAGATTTCCCCACGAAGGAGATCTCTGTTGGGTCTTGCTTTGAGTTCACGGGAGGGATGTGCACTGCTGCCCAATATCTCGAGGTGGAAGAGGTGATTCTCGATTTGAACAGCTCGTACTGGGGTGGCTGGGTAGCGCCCATGGTACTGCATGTAAAATCCCACAATATCTTGACAAAACTACCCGGGGTTGCATCTGGGGTTCTCAGATGAATGCAAGGGCTTGGCATGGCAAGAAATGGTTGTGAGGGTGGTGCACAAGGTGAGAGATGCTTTGGCAAGGTCACGCGGTGGCCTTTTATAGCACTGGAACTGGGTCACTTTTACCATGGTGAATGGTAAGGGAACTTCCAGCTCCGCTCCACGGGTCGGAGTCAAGCCACAGATACAGATCTTTCACCGAGGTGACGTGTTACTATGGGGGTTATCGGGGTCTTTGGCAACTGTGCCTGGGGTAGAAATGCTGGCATACCCATGCAAGGCTGCAGGGGCTCAACGACAGGCGGCGTTTATTTACAAGGTCACACGGTTACAAGCGAGAATACACCGGGACTCGATATTACTCGGGTGACTTAGTCTACCTCGTTTACATCCAAGCGGGCGTGCCTGGTGGATGTTGAGGCTTCTCCACGCGTCTCACCGTCGGAATTAGCTGGAGTGGGTTGAGGGGCTGCAGGCTCGGGGTAGCGATGATGACCATTTCGGGGATTGTTGGCTACAACCCCGTTGGAGTGTGCTCCCAATATGCGACGAAGCACTTCTGGGTGTTATTGCAACACCTTGGCCGATGGCTGGGGTAGCTCTCAGGGACTCGATCGGCTGTCCAAACAGCAGGACTGGGTTGTCGGTGTTGGGCTCGTCCTCTTCTCTCGCCGGGGCTCGACGAACCAGCTCTCCACGAGCTGCGATAAGATCAATAGTGACCTGATCGCACAGTTCCTCTAGTGCACTTACGTAGAGCACTAGGTGCAACAATGCAGGATCTGTTTCGTGATCTCCGTTGGCAACTTGGGGTGGTCTACCATACCCTTCACGTCTGGGATAGTAGTGGAACGAGCGATAGTTAACTCTGGGCAACAAGTGTCAGAGATGAATTATAGCTTCTCGAGCGGCTAGTTGGATGGCTTGAGGCTCAAAGGAAGTCATCCCTCCAGTGAACCTATAGGGGCGTTCGGGTGCTAGACCCCTACCATAGATATGCACAGTGGCCCAGAATTGACGGCTCTCACCGCTCATGGACCCTTGGTACACAACATATTCTGGGTCTCTTCTAGCGCATAGGCGCGACAGGTGAGGTTTGCGAGTATGGTCACAAAACCTCCAAGGTTGGTTGCTGTGGTCTCATTGTGCACGACAGGACCAGGCATTGTGGCTCGGTTTAGGATAGCGGCTGTGTTGTGCTGGGTTGGGGTTAGCGTGCCCTTTTTATAGGAAAAAGGGACGGAGTCTTCCTTCGCACGCTTGCGAGAAAGGACTATTTAGGATCCGGTCACTGGTGCATGAGCGACAGGCTAGGTTGATAGGTTGCGCACCGACTGCCAAAAGGTGTCGGGTCACTGTGGGGCTATCTTGCATGAGAAGCTTGGCTGGGGTGTTGGTTATGGCTTGGTGGGTTGGTTTGCCTAAGATTATTGACCTGACTAGGATAGGATTAGCCAATGCTCAGCCTGGCTCTGATACCAAGTCTGTCACGACCGGTTTTTCCAGGCATTAATTTCCAGAAAATGGTCGCTGTGCTCACCAGCCCCAGGATTACTGTTAGCTGATGAGGCACCAACTTGATACAGAAATTCCAAGCAAAAGTACAAAACATGTAGTACAAGACCATTGCGGCCTATGAGTACAACAAATGGTTTCTAGTGGTTGAGGGCGGAAGCGTTTTGTGGATCACCACGGTTTATGGGACTCCATTTTCCACGGGAACAGCTGACCAGGTTAACTCCTATCTTCGCGAGGCTGCTAACACCGTTGCCTAGGTTCCGAGGCGGTCGTCACAACGCTCCTCTCCAAGCAATGAATCTGGCCAAGACAATAGCCAGGGACAAGCCAGTGAGTACTTTGAATGTACTAGCAAACATTAAGAACACAGGTATAATATAGCCACAAATAATCATGCTTCAAAACATTCTATAATCATTCTGATAACTATGGTGTAAGGTTCATGATGCACGTGAGTATATTATTTAAGTAAGTCATGGGTAAACAGTTAAGTAAAGGGAATAACAAATCATGCCACAGTCGGGCGTCTGAGCGACGCCACATACAGGGCTTTAAAAGGAATGCCATAGTCGGGCGTCTGAGCGACACCACATACAGGGCTATTAAAAGAAATGCCGCAGTCGGGCGTCTGAGCGACATCACATACAGGGCTTTAAAAGAAATGCAACAGTCGGGCTTCTGAGCGACACCACATACAGGGCTTTAAAAGAAATGCCAAAGTCGGGCGTCTGAGCGACACCACATACATGGCTTTAAAAGAAATGCCACAGTCGGGCGTCTGAGCGACACTACCTACAGGGCTTTAAAAGAAAACACAGTAAATATCCAGGAGGTAGAATCATCACGAGGATATTCGAATAAAACCAATGATATCACGGGTTAGTCAATAATAATAATAATCATGAATAACGCAAGTCTCAAATCATGATCCCAGTTCTGGTTTAACAGTTTCTCCTCCGGAGACCGACACTAAGACCGACACTTGACCCATCCCAGACTGTAATCCTTATCCATGGACACGGCTATTCGAATAGTTTTAATCTCTGCAGAGGGTGTACTCTTTACCCACGAGTAACGGATTCCTTTAGTCCATCGGGACTAATTCCGTCTACGGTCTTTTAATTGAAAACACACCTGACTTGCACACACCAGCTTAACTCACCGGTGTCTGGAATCACCCACGACACCTGTCAAGCAAACTCTAAGTGGGGAGGCTACAATCTCGACGTAGCATGGGATCACAAAATTTATACCGCGCGCAAACTAGGGGAGCTACCCCCTCGGCTACAACCGAAACACCCATGCCCTCGGACCAGGTGGCATGCCTACCGGATGCAGCCGGTATCTTCCACCATGGCCTCTCTGTACGGTGTGTGCCAAGACAAGGGTTAACAACTTACTGAACCATACCCTACTTACGGTAGGGACCTGTGGCAGTACGAAACAAGTATGGGGGTTACCGGAACAAGACTCGATCTACGGTCGACTCAGGAGGTAGTAATATTTCCTGCAAGATTAGCATAACAATGCATATACTTCAACCAACAGATAGAAACACCATACGACATACCCCGTCATGCCATACCGGACACGACCGTCTCGACGGAGGACTAGGGACAAGACCGCGTCTACCCAAGACAGAGGCCTTTCCGGCATTCCTTCCGGTATGCATAAAAAGTGTATGGTGGTGATTTCCATCACAAAACATGTCAACTCCATTTGCATGAAATTCACTAATATGCACTTATGAATAGGATCACATCCTCACATAAAATGACGCATGCAAGTGTCGGGGTGGTGTTGTCACCGAGCCAAACAACACACAAAAAAAATTACACTAGGGTTCAGAATGCTTGCCTTTAGGTCATGGAAAAGAAGGGTGCATCCAAAACATCTTGAAATCTTCAAAAATCCTATTTAAAAGAATATGTATGAATTAACACATACAATCAAAACAGCACAAAAAGTTGTTTTAATTTTTTTTCAAATAAATCTTAAAATAAACTAGACAATGTTTGAGAGAGGTAGGAAAAAGAATTAAATCATTCGGAGTTGTATTTAAAAAGATACAGCAGGTCAAAGTTTGGTCAAAAATCTATTATTTAAAAAAAACACAGAAAAGAAAACGTTTCGAATATACATACACGTCGAAGGCGCATTTTTGAAATGCGCTTCCACTTATCCAGCGTGGACTGCGCCTGAGTCACTGACAGTGGGCCCGCCTGGCCCACCAGTCAGGTTTGACCAGTCCACCCCTCCTTCTTCCTCCTTTGCCCGAACGGTGGCGGGGCGACGGCGATCAACACCAGCGAACTGCTGCTCCCTGCGGGCTCCAGAGAGTCGGGATGGAACCGCAAGACCGGGGCGGTCCTCATGGTGGTCGACGGGTCGGCGGGGGTGGAGGGAGTCGCCTACGGTGAGCTACGCGGCGGAGGAGGCCTCGGGTGCAAAGTGGTTTTGGGGCTGCGGTGGCTCCCGATCGAAATCGATTAGGGGGAAAGGTTCACGGGAGGGAGAGAGTGTTCCTGGTGGGGAGAGTGGAGAGGGGGAGGCCCTGGTTGCGCCGGAATGGCCGGGACTGTAGCGGCGGCTGTGGTTGCCGGAGATGGGGAAGGAGGTCTCCCCGAGTTGATTTGCTGCCAATGGGGTTCCGAGGGAGAGGGTTTGCGACTGCCTGCGTGCGGGGGTGAGCTCGGGGCTCCATATATAGGCGATGGAGGTCGGTTCCGAGGCGGCCGGCGATAAGGATGACGGCGAACCGCCATGTTGTAGCTTGGGCGATGTGGCGGCGACGAGTGCTAGAGGACGAAGTTGTGGATGAGCACGCACTGCTCCAGGAGGCAGGTGGCAAGCGCTGGTGGCTTGGGCGGCGCTGGCTTGTGCAGGAGCGGTTGGGCGGCGGTGGCGGCTAGTGGCTGGCCTGCCAGAGACGTGGCGAGCGCTGCAGGGTTGGTGGGTGCAGGAGGGGACATTATGGGCCAGCTGCGGTCGGTCACGGACTGGATTGAGTGTGGGGCGTGACGTGGCGGCTCGGGCGCTCGCGGGTGCCAAACACACACTCTAGGCGCGCCCAGAGCATGCCCGGGACATGCTCGACGAAATGCCAGGGCAGCCTAGAGGTCGCGGTTGAGGCTAGCAACAAACAGGTCTAGTCTAGGGTTAGCAATGGAGCTAAGGGACATGGTGGGTTGGTTGGGGGCTCAAGTTCACCAATAAAACTTGAAGTCATGCCAAAACTGGATGTGCACTCAGGGTGTTTGACAAAATGCCAAAGGCACCTAGGTAGTTCTTGGAGTGGCAAAAATCTCCAGATCAGTGTCTCTGAGGATGCAAGAGAGGGTGGTGAAGTTGGTTTGCAAAAAGGAGAAACTTGCTAGTGCAAGTTTTGCAAAACTACATTCCTGGATAGGAAGTAAATGGCATCATTTCATGGACCAAAAATGTTCCAAGGAGTGCATGCTCCTGGACTTAGGGTTTTTGCATGGTTGACTACAAGCATGAGAAAGCACAAGATCACTAGAGCAAGAAATGATAGGGTTGCAGTAGAAAACACAAGTCTGGTCCAGAATGAAAAAGAGGTTGGTTCACTCAAATTCTCCAAAGAACAACACTATGTTTTTTGCATAAAGTTGGGTGGCATGCTACTACTGACATCCCACAATTTTGGTGGAGGCTCTAGGGAAATATTTAACATGGTTGTAGTGCAAAAATGCCCACTGGACCAGAGAAGAAAATTAGGTGTAGATCTCAATTTATTTCAAGAATAAAAGATATTTTTGCACAAAAGTGATTTAATAACATCACATGACATCTCCAAATTCTGGTGGGATTTTTGAATAAATTTTTTTGAAGAGGTTGTAGTTCAAATATGGCCATATAGTCAAGGGAAATCATTTTTTTAATAAAATGAAGATCAGTCAAATTAATTATGTAATTCGTTCTACTAATAAAGAAAAGTTTTTCTTGAGAGGTTTAAACAAGTCCAATAACATGTTTGAAAAATTTTCACTTTGGGGGAAAAAACTCCATAATAACAAGAGAGATAAAGGTTCAAAAATTAAAAGGGAGCTCAGAAAATAATAGTTTTAATCTCCTGGCAAGATTTTAATTAATAAAACTTGGTCAAAAAGTTTGGGTGTCACAACGACCCCGCCACCGGGCAGGAGGAGTGTTCCGCGCCGTGAGGAACCCGCCACGCGCGTCATGGCGAGGCGCCATCTGGGCTCCATCCTTTTCCAGAGCGAGCGCCCGCGAATACCTAGCTAGCCGCCGCCGTCGTGACCTTTCCAGCCACCGCCAAGGTAAGGTGCTTTCTCCATCTCAATTTCCTTCCTTCCCCATCAAGGTTAATTTGGATGCGTACTTAAGTGATTTTGGTGTTGCTTATCGGATTTGTATACGTACGTACGTGTGTCTTCGATCTGCTTCGTTTGGATACGTTGTTAAGTAATTCACATCTTCTCCGTTACAATACGTGCATGATCTTGTCTTGTGCCCTCGGGTTTATATATCTGCTTGCTTAACATCTATCCTACTGCTTAAAATCAGCAGTCAATTTGTTCAGGAAAAGAAATCCACTTATTAGGAAGTAAAGTGAAGCAACCATATCGATACATCAATTTGTTCATTGTATTTTGTTTGATGTGTGATGTGCTTGTGTGGTGAGGGGCGAGGAGTGGCTTCAGGCCCCTCTCCTTTTTGCCTGACTGAGCAAGAAGATAAGAGAAATAGTAGGAGGAATTCAGAACTGTATTTCCTCAATTCAGATTTGCCTTTGTTCAGTGACAAGTTCAGACGAAGTACATTACCCAACCGGCACACAAGCCCCACTCTCACACATCATTAACTCACACACACACTTGTACCCTGCGCCACCAAACACCACATATGGAGGAGGTGGCGCCTGTGTACAGCTAAGGCACGGCGTCATGCATGACATGGTTTTGTATTCTGTATACAGTGTGATACAAATAGTTCGAACATGCTCTGAGTGTTGAAAAATTCAAATTTGGTACCGCAATTTCTCTTGAACGATTTACTTTTGTGTTTTTATTTGTCCTGTATTTATTTTTCGATGCTGATATTGCAGGGTTTAACGAATGCTTCAATATTGTAGGAAGAAGTGTGGAATTAGAAGCATCGGTAGAAATAGTAATGAAGGCAAGGCCGACTTAGAAAAGCTTTTGGTTTTTGTTTACTGTGGTTTTCTTACATAATTTAAGTTTTAAATCCAATGCATTAGCAGAAAATGCTAGGTTCTTAATACCTATGAGACGATATGCAGGAAGTATATTTATTTATTTACTTAGGGAAGGAGAGAATATAATTTAGGTATAATGTACGTGGTCATTTTACTTTTACTTTGACATATGCTTATGTTCCTTTTTTTGTAGGCCGATCAAACTCGGCACAGATGCACATGCACCGCGCGCCTCACGGATGTGAGGATCCATTTCCTCAATCCCCTCTTAATCTCAACATCTCCCCCTTCCAATGTTGGCGTACTTGACCGGAAGTGAGTGCGCGGCGGATCAAAGGCCAGCCTGGGTCTTCATCAATGCAAGACGTGGCAGGAGGGAGCGGGACGTTTTTCAGCTGCATGAATGAGGAAGGTGCTCGACAAATCAGAGATGTATGAATCTTCTGCCGAGGTAATTGATGAGAGAAGCTCCCATGTTTTGTTCTTGATCCTGAAACAAAGCGACAGGTCAGCGTGTTTCTGTACTATGCCCAAATGCCCTTACATGTTTCATCTTTCGTTTTTGCAGTCTTAATATATGGGTCTCATCTATTTTTGGTTGCAGATGTTTGAGAGGGGCAGCATAGACATAAGAGGGATTCAATATTGTTAACTCACATCATCCAGACCAGGTTAGCACACATGCCATGCAGATTCTACTACTTGATGTAGCCTTTCACTTAGATGTAAGTAGTATTTTTACTGTGCTACCCTTTGATCTCGAGTAGTTTGTTTATGTAATGTTTAAGATGCCAAATAGAATTAAATGGAATATAAGTTTCAAAGTTTCATTATGACATATGAAAAGTACACAAAGGTAAACTGATATGTCATGGTTGTCCTTGACTATAGTGTACTTAGGAGGAGGAGATGAACATGAAGAATGAGTTCGTAATGTGGTTGTCAATGATTAATGGCACCCCCGGCAGCGGTGATAATGACCATGGGGAGGAGAGCACGAACATCAACAACCTCTTGGCCTTGTTGGCTTCTCCGACATCAATAATGACGACCAGCTCGCCATACAGTTGCTAGAGTGCTAAAGAATGGTGGAGAAGAACAAGGGATTGTTGATGGAGCCAATCAACAAGGACGATAAGGACGGCCACAACAGTGAGAATAAGAAGGCGGAGCTCATCGCCGTCGGCCGCCAGCTCTGCAGGGAGAAGAAGAACGATAATGCGTTAATGATAAAGAAGTCAACAATGCCACCTAGTGTGCAAAAGGGTCCTCAAGGTATATGTTATGCACCATTGGTATTGACCCATTAGAATATGTAAGCCCCCGATGCAACATACGGGCAATTTATATACATCGTAGCCCATAGCAACGTTGCCTACAGCATTGGAGTTGTATATATTACAATTGAGTTATGATGGCATAATTTTTTCTCACAAGTTAAATGAGCATTGTGTAAAAGTCTAACTAACTTCTCTTTTGCATTCTTCTATAAATTGGAAGTCCAAAATAGATTTCTTAATGTATCATTTTGGGATTATTTGACCCCGAACAATATTGCCATGCTGACCATTTCTCTTGTCTTTGCAATATCTATAGGATCTAATGTAAAAGTATAATGTGCTTCACAGATTTTTTTTATTTCTTTTGATTTTGCCTTGCTTGTTATTTATGCTTATAGCTTTATATGTGAGATTCTATTTAGCGACACCTTTTTCAATTGTTAGTTCAGGTGCTTCTGAGTTTATCAATCAGGTGACGCATGTGGTGCCCTTTCGGAATGTCGTTTTTTTCTTCCTTGCATCTCAAATGCAAGCAACCATGCTTCTACCGAGGCTTAGAAGAAACGAAGATGTATGTTCCAGAACCTCTTTTATATTATTTCATTACAAAAATTTACTGCAATATTTGCTCTTTTTCGTATATACACATGATAGACTTCAACGATCTTCTGTTATATTGCATGATGCCCAATTGATATGGTACGAGAAAAAAAATTCTGATTGTAAGGTTTATCTTCATGTAGCAACTTCCATGAAATATGTTGCAACTTCAGAAATCTAAAATGATGGTTTTAATATTAATGTCCGGGATGATGCCATAGGTTTTTTTGATCCATATCTAATTTTCCAAAGGTTGAAGATGTCTTTACTGTCAAGTTTATAGTCATCAAATGGTCCTTCATTACCTAATTGTAGGCTATTGTCAAGGATTTCACCCCACCCATTGCACTGGATATCACCTCTTGCTGCAGCAATAGTGTGTCAATCTAGCTCATGTGAATTGAGCTATGCAATGTCCTATTATTACTCTGTTACTCAAAGAGTTTGTATCCCTAAATAGTAAGACAGAGAAGATTCTTAGTGAGTTAGTACACGTATTTTATTCTGATCTCCCAGAAAAATTTGTTGTGGTTTAAGCACAACCCATAATATGGTTCTTTTATGCCAATTAAGTTCACTATTCAATGAAATTCCTTTTCACTAAAATAAGAACCACGTAATGCTTACAATTGATCTGGTCAACTAGATAACTAAATGAGTTAAAATTATGTGTACTATCTTTTGACATATGTAATGTGGGGTAGAAGACGAGTGTCTCTTGCTAGGGATTTCTGGAGGCAACATCCCTCTGATTGTATGCACTTAACTACTTTGCTTCTGGCTTCCTGCTATTGTATTTTATGTTGTCTGCAGATGCAAATACTTTTACGACTAATCAGTCTCGGATAATACTTCAACCCAGACATCAACGGAGCAAAGAACTTGATTAAAAGGTACATTCCTGATTACCAATGCCTAGCTATTTTTCGATCTTGACTAACACAAAGGGTGCAATATGTAGGTTCAAGGAGCTCCGATGCTTTCTATGACCAAAGAATTCATTCAAGCCAGATTTTCTTTCAAGATAACAATAATGCCTAGGAGCATCCCTATCCATTGAACAATATCGGAGAGATGGAGCACTACTTCCATACACTTTTCAATATCCCTAGCGATTATCTGTGGATTTTGCAACCCATGTAATCTCCTATTAGACTGGATATGATCAAAATAATTCAGCTTTTCATCATTGGTTGTCATCAAGTAGAGCTTATTTTGTGGATGGATGCATTGATTTATGCTTCCAAGCTTTTAGTTTTCCCCTTATAATATTCCGTTGATTCCCGTGAGGGGCGGCGACCCATGCTGGACGTGTGCTGAGGGAGTGTTGTTGACGCGGTATGGGAGACGTCTCGTGGAGAGAGGGGATGGTGAAAAAGTGGTGGATCACAAATGTTTGGGTGTGCTCGATCTAACAATTGGTATGCATGCTTCAACAATAGTACTTACTTATGTTATGTGAGGAGTAATGCAAGATGCAGTCAAACATGGTGGACATGGCTTCATGACAGACCTGGCGGAGAGATATCAAGGGTGATGTTGAGGCCGGCGGCGAAAGAAATGGCCAAATGGGGCTCCTCAATGCAAGTGAGAAGGCTGATCGATTCCCGTGGAGCAATGCAATGTTGCATCAGAATGTAATGGGTTCCATTTTTGGGCGGAGAGGAAGTGATTAAGGCATGTGCACGATTCATTTGTTCATTCATTTAATCCTTCCTTATTTCACTCAACTTAGATTCATTAACTTCTGCACTTGCTCATGATTGATGGATTGAGAAATTTAGTGACATTAATTGCAATGAGGACTATCATATATCCATAAAACTCAAAAAAATTTCAATAGAACGTGATCATGATGAGCCAATAAGATTTTTGATTTTCTATTAAAACGACCGTGGCAACGCGGTGGGAATAAGGGATGTGTGATGTGCTTGTGTGGTGAGAGGTGAGGAGTGGCTTTTCCTTTTTGTGGGAGGCTGTTCACATTTGTCTGTTCTATTTTTAAATTCAAGATACATACAATTATTTATCATCATTATAATTGAGATAATAAATATTTATTTATTCTAGTATGTGTTGAGTTATTTTGTTTTTGATTTAATATGCTTTCATGGAATGGTAAAAAATTGGTTCATCCAATTTACAAGTTGAGTAATGTATGTTTGCACGTTCTTACATTTTCATGTGAAATCTTCATGCTAACTGTATGAAGTACTCATGCAGGATGGTTACAAGTCAATGAAGATTTTTTTACTATAGTTTCTCAAGTACTGTGCGAAGGAAGCTGAAGACAATATTCTTAATATTTTAGGACATGCAAGTGAAGTGGAATAATGAAAATACATTGCATCAAGTACATTTTTCGATTGTTACTGTAATTTTTTTCTATACATGTGAAATTGGAAGTGCATTATGCTTATGTATGCAATCAGAAAAAAAAATAAAAGTCCCGTGGCAACGCACGGGCATTGTACTAGTACTTCTGGTGTTCCTCTTGGGCTTAGTGGGCTTCTGAGCTGGAGCTTTGGGAGCAGACTTGGGCTTAGATGGAGCAGCCCCTCCCTTTATAGCATCTCCCACAAGCTTCTGAGCTTTGGGTGCTGGTGCAGCATCCTCTTCCTCTTCTTCTTTAGAAGAATGTTTTTCAAATTCATCCATGTGGTCAACTTTCTTGCACCATCTTCCCCTTTTTCTTTCTTTCTTTTCCTTTTCCTCGGCAGCATCATCTCCTCCTGTTGACTTGGAGGTTTTCTGAGTGGATGCTCTGGCTTTTGACATAGGAATTCTTCTGGCAGGTGCCTTCTTGTTCAATACTGGCTTTGTTGCAACAGTTGTTCCATATTCCTTTTCCAGCACCTTCTTTTTGAAGCTTACTTCCTCCTTAGTGGAAACATAATCCTCATCCTTAGATTCTCACGTTCTCTTCTTCCTAGATCTGGTGGCTGCCTTTGGCAAGTTGCTTGGAGTGCTCCTGCTGCTATCATCAGAAGTGCTAGAGGGATCTAAGCCTTCACTCATCTGCACATGTTCCTCAGACCTGTTCTGACTGTCACTTTGATCAGACATCTCTGCAAACTTACTGACATCATACCCTGTGAATAGATATAGATGAGGTAGAGTGGATAAGCATCACAAAGTGCAGAGATTTTGCAAAACAGATGACTTAAAAACTTAGTTTTAGTTCTTCACAGAAAGCATTTCGGATCTACTGATTTGTAAACTTGGTGATACCGAAGCAGCTTTTGGAACCTAAACTATTGAACTCGATCAGACCGAGTCACAGTTTGGTGGCACCGAGACTGCTAGGGTTTCACAAAGAATGGAACTTGGTCACACCAATTTGCAGTTTTTGGTCGGACCGAAAGTGCAAGTGCAATGGCCTAAGCCAAATCGGTGAGACCGATTTCTACAACTCGGTCAGTCGGAGATGAGTTCTGCGGTGACCTAACCCTAAATTTTCAAATCAAACCTAACCTAAGGGATGTTTTCAGTGGATAGAGTGTTTGCATACGTGGAGATAATCATGGCAGAACAATGTGCTACGAATCAGAGGTAACAGAATAGCACAAAGGATCAAACTCGTACCCTAGTTCGGCGGAGTTTGCTACGGCGGCAACAGAGGGGCAGAATTCCGTTGACATCGATGGAAACCAGCGGTGGGAGGTCGCTAGCGGCGAGAAGATGATCCGGAGACCCGAGGCGGCAGAGCAGGATACGCGTGGGCTGAGAGGTTTCGAAGAAATTTCTAAAATCTCACACGTGGGTTTATATATCCTGACCCTGTCGGTGTGACCGAGTGGAAAAACTCGGTGGCACCGAGATGCAGAATCGCTAGCGGTTACTGCAACTCGGTGTGACCAAAAATTTCCAATCGGTTGCATCGAGGTCGAAAACCTAGATCAACTTAGTGGTCTCGGTGTGACCAAAATGGATGACTCGGTCATACCGAAATGCACAAAGAGGTTTTGGAAATTTAACTCTATGAAGAATCGGGGACTCTGAGTGCTCCTCACACAGAGTGGTTCGAATCTGACATGATCAAACTTTGTGATGTAGCATGAATAGAGTTTGAGACGAGAAAAGCATGGATAGCTAGACGGAGTTCTTAGGCATTCTTGTCCATTCATTTGGCAAAAGAGAAAAGGCCAAACAATCAAGGCAACAAATGGATGTCCTCGAATGAGTAAAATATGCATCCAACATGCTCACACAATAAAATGACATAAATATGTGACACAACATGCACAATCACTCTAGCATCTAGCAAGCAAGTTCGCGATGACTAGGTCATCTATATATGAGTATATTGACTTAGGAGTCAAATGAGAACATTTGATCATAGGTCATACTCATCGTTTAAGCACAAGTGGGTTTGCCACTTTTACATAAAGCATTGTTGTGCTCACATCATTAGAGTTGCTTTAGCTCAATTGATTAGAGTAAAGCTCCCCCTAGATGTGATATCCCTCGTAAGAGGGATGAACTAACCTTGGGTTTTGTCGATGATGACTTCATGTTGGTGTTAAAGATGTAGATGCTCAATGTTGATGTAGATCATTCGGAGCAATCCTTTGGAGTGAGTTGCACTTTCAATACCTACACGGATTAGTCCCACAAGGAACAAACAAGGATATCCATAGACATAGAGGGTGTGTTTGGTAGCCTTCACGGAGGGTGCATGAGCCTGAAAGTTCCCTATTCGACCCACTTTTCGCTATTTGGTAGAGTGCATGAGCTCACTTGGGCTATGCTCATCTGATGCAAAAAAAGGCCCTCAGCCGTGCCCATCTCATGCACCCCAGACACGGTAGCATGGAGGCAGCCATGCTCGCCCGGACCTTCGTCTGATGCAAAATTTCAAAAAACATGTTCAGAATTTCAAAATATGTTTAATTTTTTTTAAAAAAGTTAGGAATTTCAAATTTTGTTTTAATTTTTTAAAAAGTTCAGAATTTTATTAAATTTTCAAAAATATTTAAAATTTCAAAAAATCTTAATAATATCAAAATATATTTAAATTTTCAAAAAATATTTGGAATATCAAATTTTGTTTAAATTTTCAAAAAAAATTCAAAATTTAAAAAAAATCAAATTTTTTTAGAATTTCAAAATATGTTTGAATTTTCAAAAAATGTTCAGAATTTCATTTTTTTAATGTTCAAAATATGTTTAAATTTAAAAAAAAACAGAATTTCAAAATTTGTTTAAATTTTAAAAAAATGTTCAAAATTTGTTTAAATTTTGTTCACCATTCAAAAAAATTATTCGGAATTCAAAATTGTTCAGCATGTCTAAACACATGCAGGCTGCCAAACAAAGTCTCAGCTCAGCATGTCTCAGTGCATACACCGCTGCCAAACAACAGCAAATGCATGGACTCAGCATGTCTACACTCAACATGGATTAGAGGAGAACAGCTAGGCTAGGTCCATACATGCTATGAAACACACCCGAAGTGATATTCACATGAGATGATGCCCATGAATGCTATGGTTACCTTGTCCCTTGTCTTACCAACAAGAGGGTTTGTGACTCCTTGAACTAGTGCAAGATATGGAAGTTGTTTGCACTTGTCCTCGCCAAGATGATAGGAGTGAAGTATGTTAGTGGAGTCACCCTCAAGAACTCTCTAGTTCTTCTTGTTAGGGATCCACACCATCTTGATGGGAATCCTTGGAGTTGTAGTCGTACTTGATGAAGTGGAACTTGATGTAGTCTTGGGAACCCACTTGACCAAGACCTTAGGTGCTTGTTCAAATGCATCAATCTCCTCTTGAAGCTTGTCCTTGCCCATTAGTTTGTGGTCTTGTGGTGGAAGATCATCTTGAGCTTGTGTTCCTTGGAAAGAAGTAGGATCATACTTCTCTTGTTGAGGAACAAACTTCGTCTTGGGGTATTGATCATCTTCCCACTCAACTCCATTGGCATTGAACATTCATTCAAAACCAACACCTTGATTCTTCGTATGTCTTCCTTGCTTGCGTACAATTTCCTCAAATTGCTTACTTCCGGCAAGACACTTGTAAACACCTTTCTCTATAATTCCATTAAATAAGCTATTTTCTTGCTCAAGTGTAACTTGGCTAAGAGAATCATTAGTGGAATCAAGAGAACTACTAGAAGCAACAACATTGGATTTAGCATGATTGTTGTTACTACTAGAGGAAGAATCTTTCTTGCTCTTGTTGCTAGATTTAACTTGTGGCATGTAAGTAGACAAGAGTAAACGCTTGGCAATGTAAGAAGAACTATTCTTGCGAAGATCATCATTGATTGCTTTTAAGAACTCATGCTCTTGCTCAAGGTTGAGCTTTTCAAAGAATAGCTTCTCATGAGTCTTTAAAAGTTCTCGATGATCTTCCAAGGTAGTTTCATGAGCTAACTTAAGAGTGTTTAGTTCTTTAGTTAGACGCTCAATCTCCTCCTTATCATCGTCATTCGTTTTATATTGATTATCATCATTAATAACAATTTCATCATAGTTTTTATAACAAGAGTTGTCAACAAGTAAATCATCTTCTTCTAGCAAATCATCTTCAACACTATTAAAATCAACATACTCGGGGTGTGTTACCTTTGGATCTTTAGCCATGAAGCATCTTCCAATTCCTTCATTTGGTGAGTCAAATATGTCCTAGCAGTTGGTTGACACAAGTGCTAGACCGGCAACACCTTCATCTTGAGTATATTCGGAGTCGGAGTGATAACTTCTTTCGGAGTGATGGTCGGAGTCGGAGCCGGATACCCATTCACCAACATGAGCTTGATGTCTTCTTTTTGTGTAGCTCTTTGATGACTTGTCCTTCCTTTCCGAATCTGAAAGCACAAGTGCTCCCTGGGTGATTTTGGTAATTAATGTCAACATAGCTCTTGTTGGACTAATGTTTCTACCTAGTATGTTTCACATAAGTTCAACAATGGAGTGGCATGGAAGAGAGGAGGTGGAACCCCTTCAAGGTGCTAAGGACAAAGGATTGGCTCAAGCTCAAAGCTTAGGACTCTACACTTTTTGTTTTAGTGATCCAAGATCACATTGAGTCCATAGGAAAAGCCAATACTTTTAAGAAGGGATGAGGTGTTGCTTAATGGCTTGCTTGCTCAAAGTGCTTAGTGATATGCTCCAAAGCCCTCAACCACTTTCTCACTTCCACATTTGTCCTAAACCAAAAAGTCCAACTCGGCCCCACCGAAATTTCATATCCGGAGCCACCGAGTTTAGTTGACATAGCCACTGCCAGAAACCCTAATCAATTCGGTCTCACCGATGGGATCTCGGTCTCATCGAGATGGGATTGCAAACTCTCTGTTACCTATTTGCAATAATTTCGGTCTCACCGAAATGCGCAATCGGTCCCACCGAGATTGAATGCAGACTCTCTGTCACCCCTTCGTAATGTTTCGGTCCAACCGAGATGAGCGAATCGGTCCCACCGAGTTTGCCTGACCAACTCTCTGTTTGACTATTACCAAAATCGGTCTCACCGAGTTTGTCTAATCAGTCTCATCGGGATTACGTTATGCCCTAACACTAATGACATCGGTCCCACCAAGTTGATCTAGTCGGTCCCACCGAAATGCCTAACGGTCACATTATGAACCAAATCGGTCCGACCGAGTTCTCTGAATCGGTCCCACCGAGTTTGATTATTTGTGTGTAATGGTTATATTTTGTGTGGCGGCTATATATACCCCTCAACCCACTCTTCATTCGTGGAGAGAGCCATCAGAACATGCCTACACTTCCAACACATATTTTCTAAGAGAGAGTTGAGTGTTGAGGTCAAGATATTCCATTCCAACCACATAAATCATGATCTCTAGCCTTCCCCAAGTTGCTTCCCACTCAAATCTTCTTTCTACCAAATCCAATCCTATGAGAGAGAGTTGAGTGTTGGGGAGACTAGCAGTTGAAGCACAAGATCAAGGAGTTCATCATCAACACACCATTTGTTACTTCTTAGAGAGTGGTGTCTCCTAGATTGGCTAGGTGTTACTTGGGAGCCTCCGTCAAGATTGTGGAGTTGAACCAAGGAGTTTTTAAGGGCAAGGAGATCGCCTACTTCGTGAAGATCTACCCGAGTGAGGCAAGTCCTTCGTGGGCGATGACCATGGTGGGATAGACAAGGTTGCTTCTTCGTGGACCTTTCATGGGTGGATCCCTCCGTGTACTCGCGTAACCGTTACCCTTCGTGGGATGAAGTCTCCATCAACGTGGATGTACGATAGCACCACCTATCAGAACCACAGATAAAAAATCTCCGTGTCTCCAAATTGCGTTTGCACACTCCAATCCCTTCTCTTTACATTCTTGCAACTTGCATGCCTTACTTTCCGCTCCTCATATACTCTTTGTATGCTTGCATGCTTGCTTGATATGTATTGTGAATGTTTAAACTTGTGCTAATACTCCACTTCAACTCAAGAGATTAAAAACTGCAACTTTTCTTGTTTATAGTCTATTCACCCCCCCCCCTCTAGACACCTCTTCTCGATCCTTTCAATTGGTATATGAGCATTGGTATCCATTGCCTTGGTTTAAACACCTTTGGAGGAAGATGGATGTGTCTACTTTGGGGAGTCTTAGACGTAGAGTGCCTATTCTTGATGGAGAATATTTTCATGAGTGGAAAAATGAAATGGTTGAGATTTTCAGTGAATATCATTTGAACAAGTACATTACTAGCCCTTGTGCACCTCATATTGATCCTTTGAATCCAACACCCTAAGAGGATCTTGACATGATTCGCAATCTTAGAACTATCAATCTTATCATAAGAGGATTGCCCAAAATTTTGATTGCTAGTTTGCCCACTCTTGATTGTGCCTATACTATATGGAGATTTCTTGAGGAATGATTTCCAGATTATTCCTTGAAAAATTTAGACGAAATTCTCCATAAGTCTATTGCCTTGAGTAAGATGAATTCTAGTGATCCTAGTTTTGGTGATTGTCTATTTGAGCTTATTAATCTCATGCGTGCCATAGGAGATGTTGGGATCATTAGCAATATCATTTCCGAAGCTATTAGAATCCACAAAGATAACCATAGAAGTGATCATTATCTAATGAATTACCCTCTCTAGGAATTGATCAATCACAAGATGATGTTGAACATGGATACTATGATGAGGATGATGATGATAGTGACTATGATCATGATGATGCAATGAGACACTTTGGTCTTATGGCAAATCTTCGCGGCTACATGACTGGAGGAAAGGAATGGGTCCTTGATAGTGGATGTACCGATCATATGACCGGAGATAAAGATATGTTCTGTGAGCTTGCTGAAAACGACGGCCCTCGAAAATATGTCACCTTTGGTGATAACTCAAAGGGTAAGCTGGTTGGCCTCAGTACGGTGGCCATCTCACATGATAGCTCCATACAAAATGTCATGCTCGTTGAATCCCTTGGGTACAATTTACTTTCAGTATCTAGGCTTGCTGATTTCGGTTTCAATGTCCTGTTTACTGAGGTAGATTGCCAAGTGTTTCGAAGAGACAATCATAAAGTGGTCTTTACCGGTATACGTAGAGGTTATCTTTACATTGTTAATTTCACTAAAAAGGCTCAACCTAGAAATTGCTTAATTACTAAATCCTCTAAGGGTTGGTTGTGGCATAGAAGGCTAGGTCATGCGGGTATGCGAAATCTTGATAAGCTTATTCAAGGTGATCATATGCTTGGAGTAAAAGATGTCATATTTAACAAGGATAGACTTTGTAGTGCTTGTCAGGAAGGGAAACAAGTTGGAGGAAATCATCGTACGAAGAACATCATGACCACGAGAAGACCACTCGAGCTACTTCACATGGATCTCTTTGGTCCAAATGCCTACAAGAGTCTCGGTGGTAACTCGTTTGGACTAGTCATAGTTGATGATTTTTCAAGATTTACGTGGGTGTTCTTTCTTGATGAAAAATCGCACGTCCAAAAGATCTTCAAAAACTTCGCTAGGAAGGCCCAAAATCAATTTGACGTGAAGATCAAAAAGGTTCAGAGCGACAACGGAACGGAGTTCAAGAACGCAAATGTGGATACCTTTCTTGACGAAGAGGGGATTTCACATGAGTTCTCAGCTACGTGCACACCTCAACAAAATGGAGTCGTTGAGAGGAAGAACCGAACTCTTATTGAGATGGCAAGAACGATGCTTGATGAGTACAAGACTCCAAAACACTTTTGGGCGGAAGTGGTTGAGACAGCTTGTCATGCAACACATCGCTTGTATCTTCACAAGCTACTCGGCAAGACGGCATACAAGCTCCTCACCGGTAACAAACCCCAAGTTGGATACTTTGGAGTATTTGGATCAAAATGCTACATTCTTGATAAGCATCGTCGTTCTAAATTTGCTCCTAAATCTCATGAAGGTTTCCTACTTGGTTATGGCTCAAACTCTCACACTTACCGTGTCTACAACAATTTCACCCGAAAGGTTGAAGAGACGGTAGATGTGAAGTTTGATGAATCTAACGGCTCGCAAGTAGAGCAATTGCCAATTGATGTAGGAGACAAAGACCCGTCAGACGCAATCCAAGACTTGTCTATTGGCAAGATTCATCCAACGGAGGTGAAGAAGAGTACCTCGTCTGTCCAAGTGGAAGCTTCGGCCTCACGACAAGGTGAACCAAGAATTGATACGGAAGCATCCACAAGTGGGACACACCAAGACGAAGAAAACGAGGAAACACACCAAGATGAACATCAACAACCTCCTTCTCCACCACGACAAGAGAATGACAACGTCAACAATGAACAAGTCCAAGAAGAAGAACAAGATGAAGAAGATGTTCCACACCGAGCCAAGCCAAAACTCCCACGAGTTCGAGCAAGAATCGCCAAAGATCATCCCGTCGAGCAAATCTACAATGATATCCAAACCGGGAGAATAACTCGCTCTAAAACTCGTTTGGCTAATTTTTGTGAACATTACTCATTCATCACTAGCATTGAACCTATGAAGGTTGAAGAAGCATTGGAAGATCCGGATTGGATAAACACTATGCATGAATAGCTACACAACTTTGAGAGAAATCAAGTATGGACTTTGGTCGAGAAGCCCGACAACAACCACAACATCATTGGTACCAAATGTGTGTTTTGCAACAAGATGAAGATGGTCAAGTCATCCGCAACAAAGCACGCCTAGTTGCCCAAGGCTAAACTCAAGTCGAAGGTATGGACTATGGTGAGACATATGCTCCCGTTGCTAGACTTGAGTCCATTCGCATCTTACTTGCTTATGCTAATCACCATGATATCACCTTGTACCAAATGGACATTAGAAGTGCTTTTATAAATGGAGAAATTGAGGAGGAAGTTTATGTTAAGCAACCTCCCGGCTTTGTCAATCCTAAGAAAACTAATCATGTCTACAAACTTCAAAAAGCCCTTTATGGTCTTAAACAAGCCCCTAGAGCGTGGTATAAATGCTTGACCAAGTTCCTTGTTGAAAAAGGCTTTGAAATTGGTAAAATTGATTCTACTCTTTTTACTAAGAGGGTTAATGGAGAACTATTTGTGTGCCAAATTTATGTTGGTGATATTATATTTGGTTCGACTAACCCTCTTTTTAGTGAGAAGTTTGGAAAGCTAATGTCGGAGAAGTTTGAGATGTCTATGATGAGTGAACTCAAATTCTTTCTCGGTTTGCAAATCAAGCAAACTAAGGAAGGTACCTTTGTCTCTCAAACAAAGTACATCAAGGACTTATTCAAGAAGTTCAATATGCAAGAATGCAAAGGTATGTCTACACCCATGCCTACTAGTGGACATCTTGATATGACCAAAGATGGTGAACCGGTTAATCAGGAAGTTAACCGCTCTATGATTGGTTCATTGTTATATCTGTCTGCCTATCGCCCCGATATTATGCTAAGTGTGTGCATGTGTGCACGATTTCAAGCGGCACCTAAAGAATGTCTTCTTAAGGCTGTGAAAAGGATAGTGAGATACTTAATACATACACCAAATTTTGGCATTTGGTATCCTAAGAGGTCTTCCTTTGATCTTGTTGGCTACTCCGACTAGGACTATGCCAGAGATAAGGTTGATAGAAAGTCCACTTCGGGTAATTGTCAATTTCTTGGTAGATCTATTGTGTCTTGGTCCTCCAAGAAACAAAACTTGGTATCCTTATCCACCGCCGAAGCAGAAGATATTGCCGCTAGTTCATGTTGTGCTCAGTTACTTTGGATGACCCAAACTCTTAAAGATTATGGGATATATGTGAAACATGTTCCATTGCTATGTGACAATGAAAGTGCTATTAAGATTGCTCACAATCCCGTGCAACATTCTCGAACTAAACATATTGAAGTTCGTCATTATTTCATTCGAGACCATGTTGCCAAAGGGGACATTAATCTTAAGCATGTTCACACCGATAAGCAATGAGCAGATATATTTACCAAACCGCTAGATGAGAAAGTCTTTTGTCGTTTGAGAGGTGAATTGAACATCAATGATGCTTCAAACTTGGAGTAGGAACTCCATTTGGATACATGCAAGGCATGAGCCTTTGACTAATCCTTGATATTTCTTTCATGATGCTATCTATATGTCTTGGATACTTTTGCACCCTTGCATGCTATCTAACCCTTGTAGGTACTTGGATGCATCTAAATCCATGAGATTGCAACTCACTCACATCTTGAGCAATCTCTATATCACCAAGTCTCTATACAATGGTGGTTGAAGTCAAGGAAGCACAAAGCCCCTCAAATATATCCTTTGAGTCATTCTTTGTCAAATTTTATGATTGTCATTTTGGATACGCAAGTGCTCTTCCTTGCAAAGCTAACCCATGTAGGAAGATGAAATCATACTCCAAGTGGTGCTCCCAACTCTTGATGAGCTACATCAACCTTGAGCAACCCACACAAGTTCGACTACATGATCAACATCAACACCACCACCCAAGGTATGCTATTCCATCTTAGAGAAGATTTACTCCAAGTCATGGGATAAAGCAACTCAACAAGATGTGAATACATCAAGAAGCTTAAACGAAAAATGGTAACCCCATTTTGAGCTTAAACGATGAGTATGACCAAAGGTCAAGTGATCTCAGTTGACTCCTAAGTCAATATACTCTAACATAGGTGACTTTGTCACTTCCCAATTCTAGATGAAGTTCTCTTTTGTTTCCTCTTGCATTTGTCTTATACATTTGTGTTTCCTCTTTCAAGAAAAACTTCATCTAGATCTTTTCTTCTCTTTCCTGTTCTGCATTTTCTATATCCAAATCATTGCAAATATTTCAGCTAATTCCTTGCAAATCCTTGTGAGATCTTAAAGTGCCTAGTGAGTTGAGGCGACAAGTGTTTTACTGTGATGAACTCGGTCACACTGGTTTGTTTCCTTCAGCCCTACCGAATTCTCTCGGTGCCACCGAAGCACACAACTTGGTGCTACCGATTTCACTACAGGAAAGACAACTTGCCACTTATCTCTGCAGTCTTTTTGCTCCAGCTCCACTCAATGACTCTTGTCCTCTACCAGCATCATAGTCGCTTTTCTTTGTGACTCAAGGACCAAACCCTTTTACAATAAAACAAAAATCCAGAAGAGCCCTTCTTGGAAATTGATGTCAAAGGGGGAGAGAGGGATCACATCAAAGCTCTATGCTTAATCATTTATATAGGGGGAGAGGATACTCAGGGGGAGTGTGTGTAAGAAACCTCAGACCTCAGATGCTTCGTGTTCAAGAGGAGATAAATTACATGTCCTTAAGAGGGGAAAGACATGTTCATAATTCATCATATTTGATTGCTTGCATTAATTAATGTTGTTTTTTCTTTTGCTTTGATTTTCTGTTCCCTATCTTCTCCCAATATCCCATGCAAGATTCAGGGGGAGCAAGACATCTAAGGGAAGGAAATCTCTGATTTTATTGCATATCTTTACCTTTGGGGACATGTCTATACCCAATGGGGTACTCAGTACTCAATCTATACATGTCATCCCAGTCTTGGTTCTCTTGTGGTTTCTTTTGTTTGCTCTGGCTAGTAGGCGTATCTGTGTTGTCTAACCTTGTTTACTCAGGTTCATTCCTTCCTAAGCCAACTCAAGACCACAAGGTAAGTATATGCATCACAATCATGTATATCAGGATTTCTTGCTTATGTACATACTGTTTGGAAGAAGGACTCATGGGCATGAAGGTACATTTCCTATATTCACATCATTTGCTCTGATGCATATAGCCAAGATACATGTAAAACATGGCTTACTCTCTCATGCTTATGAATTCACATTCTCCTATATTTCATATTTACATGATTGCATACATGAAGGGGGCGCCTATGCATGTTACATGTCTTTCCAAAGCTTTGTTTATTTCTCTCTATATCTTTACCTAAAGCTTTGATGTATGTTGTCATCAATTACCAAAAAGGGGGAGTTTGAAAGCACAAGTGTTCGCTGGGTGATTTTGGTAATTAATGTCAACATATCTCTTGTTGGACTAATGTTTCTACCTAGTATGTTTCAGATAAGTTCGGCAATGGAGTGGCATGGACAAGAGGATGTGGAACCCCTTCAAGATGCTAAGGACAAAGGATTGGCTCAAACTTAAAGCTCAGAGCTCTAAACTTTCTGTTTTAGGGATCCAAGATCACATTGAGTCCATAGGAAAAGCCAATACTATTAAGAAGGGATGAGGTGTTGCTTAATGGCTTGCTTGCTCAAAGTGCTTAGTGATATGCTCCAAAGCCCTCAACCACTTTCTCACTTCAACATTTGTCCTAAACCAAAAAGTCCAATTCGGCCCCACCGAAATTTCATATCCGGAGCCACCGAGTTCAGTTGACATAGCCACTACCAGCAACCCTAATCAATTCGATCTCACTGATGGGATCTCGGTCTCACCGAGATGGGATTGCAAAATCTCTGTTACCTATTTGCAATAATTTTAGTCTCACCAAAATATGCAATCGATCCCACCAATATTGTAATGCAAACTCTCTGTCACCCCTTCGTAACTTTCGGTCCAACCAAGATGAGCGAATCGGTCACACCGAGTTTGCCTGACCAACTCTCCGTTTGGCTATTACCAAAATCGGAATCACCGAGTTTGTGTAATCGGTCTCACCGAGATTACGTTATGCCCTAACCCTAATGACATCGGTCCCACCGAGTTGATCCAGTCGGTCCCACCGAAATTCCTAACAGTCACATTATGAACCAAGTCGGTCCGACCGAGTTCTCTGAATCGGTCCAACCGAGTTTGGTGATTTGTGTGTAACAGTTAGATTTCGTGTGGAGGCTACATATACCCGTCCACCCACTCTTCATTCGTGGAGAGAGCCATCAGAACATGCCTACACTTCGAACACATATTTTCTGAGAGAGAACCACCTACACTTGTGTTGAGGTCAAGATATTCCATTCCAACCACATAAATCTTGATCTGTAGCCTTCCCCAAGTTGCTTTCCACTAAAATCTTCTTTCTACCAAATCCAATCCTATGAGAGAGAGTTGAGTGTTGGGGAGACTAGCATTTGAAGCATAAGAGCAAGGAGTTCATCATCAACACACCATTTGTTACTTCTTGGAGAGTGGTGTCTCCTAGATTGGCTAGGTGTCACTTGGGAGCCTCCGTCAAGATTGTGGAGTAGAACCAAGCAGTTTGTAAGGCCAAGGAGATCGCCTACTTCGTGAAGATCTACCCGAGTGAGGCAAGTCCTTCATGGGCAACGACCATGGTGGGATAGACAAGGTTGCTTCTTCGTGGACCCTCCATGGGTGGAGCCCTCCGTGGACTCGCGTAACTGTTACCCTTCGTGGGTTGAAGTCTCCATCAACGTGGATGTGCGATAGCACCACCTATCGGAACCACAGATAAAAAATCTCCGTGTCTCCAAATTGCGTTTGCACACTCCAATCCCTTATCTTTACATTCTTGCAACTTGCATGCCTTACTTTTCGCTACTCATATACTCTTTGTATGTGTGCATGCTTGCTTGATATGTATTGTGAATGTTTAAACTTGTGCTAATACTCCAATTCAACTCAAGAGGTTAAAAACTGCAACTTTTCTTGATTACAGTTTATTCAACCACCCTCTAGACACCTCTTCTCGATCCTTTCAGAATCCTTGCTTCTCCGAGAGGCTCTTCGTTCATAACGATCATCTCTACTCCTTCTCTCTCTTGGCGGTGATTCTTCTCTTATACTTCTTCTTTTGGGAGAATCTTCTCTTCTTTTGTAGGGAGCCGTACACTCATTGGAGTAGTGTCCGGGTCTTCCACAATTGTAGCAATTTCGTTCACGACTTGAAGATCTATTGTGATTGTAGGACCTTGACTTGGAGCTTCTTTCCTTGCTTCTACTCTTGTAAAATTTGTTGAAGTTCTTCACCATTAGGCTCAATTCGTCATTGAAGGTTTGTTTCTCACTTGATGATGTGGGAGCTTCATATGCGGCTTTGTAAGCACCACTTGACTTGTTGTGGCGCTCTTTCTTATCCTTAAGTGACATCTCATGAGCAACAGTTCTTCCAATGACTTCCGTTGGCTTGAGATCTTTGTCATTGGGCATCATTTGGATCAATGTGCACACGGTATCATATTTTCCATCCAAGGCTCTTAGGATCTTCTTGATGATGAATCTATTGGTCATCTCTTCACTTCCTAAGTCGGAAATCTCATTTTTGATGAGAGCAAGCCTAGAGTACATTTCAGCAACAACTTCAGCATCCTTCATTTTGAACTTGTCAAGTTGAATTTGAAGCACATCCAATTTGGATTCCTTGACGGAGTTGGTACCTTTGTGCATATCAATCAAAGTATCCCAAATTTCCTTTGCATTCTGAAGACGGCTGATTTTGTTGTATTCTTCGGGGCACAATCCGTGGAAGAGAATATCACAAGCTTGAGCATTGTATTTTTCAACTCTTCCGCGGTAGCTTCACGGTTCGGTTCTCTCCCATCAAAGAATTCACCTCGTAAGCAAGCCAATACACACAATAGCCCAAATGACGGGGTTATGTCCACCAATATGCATTTTCATCTTATGCTTCCAACTAGCAAAATTAGTACCATCAAAGTAAGGACCTTGATGTCTACTACACAACCTTCTTCTTGTAGACGTTGTTGGGCCTCCAACTGCAGAGGTTTGTAGGACAGTAGCAAATTTCCCTCAAGTGGATGACCTAAGGTTTATCAATCCGTGGGAGGCGTAGGATGAAGATGGTCTCTCTCAAGCAACCCTGCAACCAAATAGCAAAGAGTCTCTTGTGTCCCCAACACACCCAATACAATGGTAAATTTTATAGGTGCACTAGTACGGCAAAGAGATGGTGATACAAGTGCGATATGGATGGTATATATAGGTTTTTGTAATCTAAAAATATAAAAAGGCAACTTAACAAGTGGTAAAAGTTGGCGTAAACGGTATTGCAATGCTAGGAAACAAGGCCTAGTGTTCATACATTGACGGGTGCAAGTTCTCTTTACAATAATAACATAATTGGATCATATAACTATCCCTCAACATGCAACAAAGAGTCACTCCAAAGTCACTAATAGCGGAGTACAAACGAAGAGATTATGGTAGGGTACGAAACCACCTCAAGTTATTCTTTCCAATCAATCCGTTGGGCTATTCCTATAAGTGTCACAAACAGCCCTAGAGTTCGTACTAGAATATCACCTTAAGATACAAATCAACCACAACCCTAATGTCATCTAGATACTCCAATGTCACCTCAAGTATCAGTGGGTATGATTATATGATATGCATCACACAATCTCAGATTCATCTATTCAACCAACACAAAGTACTTCAAAGAGTGCCCCAAAGTTTCTACCCGAGAATCACGACGAAAACGTGTGCCAACCCCTATGCATAGGTTCATGGGCGGAACCCGCAAGTTGATCACCAAAACATACATCAAGTGAATCACGTGATATCCCATTGTCACCACAGATACGCATGGCAAGACATACATCAAGTGTTCTCAAATCTTTAAAGACTCAATCTGATGAGATAACTTCAAAGGAAAACTCGATCCATTACAAGAGAGTAGAGCGGGAGAAGCAACATAAGATCCTACTATAATAGCAAAGCTCGCGATACATCAAGATCGTGCCAAATCGAGAACACGAGAGAGATAGATCAAACACATAGCTACTGGTACATACCCTCAGCCCCGAGGGTGAACTACTCCCTCCTTGTCATGGAGAGCGCCGGGATGATCAAGATGGCCACCGGTGAGGGATCCCCCCCTCTGGCAGGGTGCCGGAACAGGGTCCCCATTGGCTTTTGGTGGCTACAGAGGCTTGTGGCGGCGGAACTCCCGATCTATTCTCCGTTCTCCGAAGTTTTTAGGGTATATGGAGTTATATAGGCGGAAGAAGTACGTCGGTGGACCTCCGGGCTGTCCACGAAGCAGGGTGGCGTGCCCTAGGGGGGTGGGAGCGCCCCCCACCCTTGTGGCCAGCCCGGGGCTCCCCTGGTGCAGCTTCGGTACTCCGTGGGCTTCTTCTGGTCCAAAAATAGGTTACGTGCAGTTTCAGGTCAATTGGACTCCGTTTGATATTCCTTTTCTTCGAAACACTGAAATAGGCAAAAAAACAATTCTGGGCTGGGCCTCCGGTTAATAGGTTAGTCCCAAAAATAATATAAAAGTGGATAATAAAGCAAAATATTGTCCAAAACAGTAGATAACATAGCATTGAGCAATCAAAAATTGTAGATACGTTGGAGACGTATCAAGCATCCCCAAGCTTAATTCCTGCTCGTCCTGGAGTAGGTAAATGATAAAAAAGATAATTTTTGATGCGGAGTGCTACTTGGCATACTTTCAACATAATCTTCTTTATTGTGGTATGAATATTCAGATCCATAAGATTCAAGATAAAAGTTCATATTGACATAAAAATAATAATACTTCAAGCATACTAATAAGCAATTATGTCTTCTCAAAATAACATGGCCGAAGAAAGTTATCCCTACAAAATCATATAGTCTGGCTATGCTCTATCTTCACCACACAAAGTATTTACATCATGCACAACCCCGATGACAAGCCAAGCAATTGTTTCATAATTTTGACATTCTCAAATCTTTTTCAATCTTCACGCAATACATGAGCGTGAGCCATGGATATAGCACTATAGGTGGAATAGAATGGTGGTTGTGGAGAAGACAAAAAGGAGAAGATAGTCTCACATCAACTAGGTGTATCAACGGGCTATGGAGATGCCCATCAATAGATATCCATGTGAGTGAGTAGGGATTGCCATGCAACAGATGCACTAGAGCTATAAGCATATGAAAGCTCTACAAAAGAAACTAAGTGGGTGTGCATCCAACTTGCTTGCTCACGAAGACCTAGGGCATTTTGAGGAAGCCCATCATTGCAATATACAAGCCAAGTTCTATAATGAAAAATTCCCACTAGTATATGAGACTCTCTATCATGAAGATCATGGTGCTACTTTGAAGCACAAGTGTGGTAAAAGGATAGTAGCAATGTCCCTTCTCTCTTTTTCTCTCATTTTTTTTATTTTTTTATTTTTTTATTTGGGCCTTTTCTCCTTTTTTATGGCCTCTTTTTTTTATGTCTGGAGTCTCATCCCGACTTGTGGGGGAATCATGGTCTCCATCATCCTTTCCTCACTGGGACAATGCTCTAATAATGATGACCATCACACTTTTTTTACTTATAACTCAAGAATTACAACTCGATACTTAGAACAAAATATGACTCTATATGAATGCCTCCGGCGGTGTACCGTTATGTGCAATGACTCATGAGTGACATGTATGAAAGAATTATGAATGGCTTTTCCACAAATACAATGTCAACTACATGATCATGCAAAGCAATATGACAATGATGAAGCGTGCCATAATAAACGGAACGGTGGAAAGTTGCGTGGCAATATATCTCGAAATGGCTATGGAAATGCCATAATAGGTAGGTATGGTGGCTGTTTTGAGGAAGGTATATGGTGGGTGTATGATACCGGCGAAAAGTGCGCGGTATTAGAGAGGCTAGCAATGGTGGAAGGAGGAAAAGTGTGTATAATCCATGGACTCAACATTAGTCATGAAGAACTCATATACTTATTGCAAAAATCTAAAGGTTATCAAAGCAAAGTATTACGCGCATGCTCCTAGGGGGATAGATTGGTAGGAAAAGACCATCGCTCGTCCCCGACCGCCACTCATTAGGAAGACAATCAATAAATAAATCATGCTCCGACTTCATCACATAACGGTTCACCATACGTGCATGCTACGGGAATCACAAAATTTAACACAAGTATTTGTCAAATTCACAACTACTCAACTAGCATGACTCTAATATCACCATCTGCATATCTCAAAAGAATTGTCAAGTATCAAACTTCTCATAGTATTCAACACACGCATAAGAATTTTTCTTTTACTAATCTTGTATAAAAAGCATATTAAGATTTTAAGAAAATTACCATGCTATTTAAGACTCTCAAAATAATCTAAGTGAATCATGAGAGATCAATAGTTTCTATAAAATAAATCCACCACCGTGCTCTAAAAGATATAACTAAAGCACTACAGCAAATGACAAACTACTCCGAAGGATATAAGTGAAGATCAATGAGTAGTCGGATAATTATGCAACTATGTGAAGACTCTCCCATTTAATAATTTCAGATCTTAGTATTTTATTCAAACAGAAAGAAAATCTAAAGAAAATAAAATGATGCTCCAAGCAAAACACATATCAAGTGGTGGATAAAAATATAGCTCCAAGTAAAGTTACCGATGAACGAAGATGAAAGAGGGGGTGCCTCCCGGGGCATCCCCAAGCTTAGACGCTTGTTTATCCTTGAATATTACCTTGGGGTGCCTTGGGAATCCCCAAGCTTAGGCTCTTTCCACTCCTTATTCCTAGTCCATCGAATCTTTACCCAAAACTTGAAAACTTCACAACACAAAACTTAACAGAAAAGTCGTGAGCTCCGTTAGCGAAAGAAAACAAAACACCACTTCAAGATACTGTAATGAACAAATTATTTATTTATATTGGTGTTAAACCTACTGTATTCCAACTTCTCTATGGTTTATAAACTATTTTACTAGCCATATATTCATCAAAACAAGCAAACAACACACGAAAAACAGAATCTGTCAAAAACAGAACAGTCTGTAGTAATCTGTAACTAACGCAAACTTCTGGAACTCCAAAAATTCTAAAATAAATTGGTGGACCTGAGGAATTTGTCTAGTAATCATCTGCAAAAATAATTAACTAAATATCACTCTCCAGTAAAAAGTTGAAGCAAATCTCGTGAGCGCTAAAGTTTCTGTTTTTTAGAGCATGATCATAAAGACTTTACCCAAGTCTTCCCAAAGGTTCTACTTGGAACAAACACTAATTAAAACATAAAAGCACATCTAAACAGAAGCTAAATTGATTATTTATTACTAAAAAGAACCAAAAAGAAAGAAAGTAAAATAAAATTGGGTTCCCTCCCAACAAGCGCTATCGTTTAACGCCCCTAGCTAGGCATGATGATTTCAATGATGCTCACATATAAGAATTGAAACATAAAGAGAGCATGATGAAGAATATGACTAGCACATTTAAGTCTAACCCACTTCCTATGCGTAGGGATTTTGTGATCAAACAACTTATGGGAACAATAATCAACTAGCATAGGAAGGCAAAACAAGCATAACTTCAAAACTTTAAGCACATAGAGAGGAAACTTGATATTATTGCAATTTATACAAGCATATGTTCCTCCCTCATAATAATTTTCAGTAGCATCATGAATGAATTCAACAATATAACCAGAACCTAAAGCATTCTTTTCATGATCTACTTTCACAGAAAATTTACTACTCTCCACAAAAGCAAATTTGTTCTCATGAATAGTAGTGGGAGCAAACTCAACAAAATAACTATCATATGATTGAAAATTAAGATCGAGATGACATGTTTCATGGTTATAATTATTCTTTAAAGCATACGTGTCATCACATTAATCATCATAGATAGGAGGCATGCTTTCGTCATAGTAAACTTTCTCATCAAAGCTTGCGGGACAAAAAATATCATCTTCATCAAACATAGATTCCCCAAGCTTGTGGCTTTGCATGTCCTTAGCATCATGGATATTCAAGGAATTCATACTAACAACATTGCAATCATGCTCATCATTCAAAGATTTAGTGCCAAACATTTTAAGGCATTCTTCTTCTAACACTTTGGCACAGTTTTCCTTTCCATCATACTCACGAAAGATATTAAAAAGATGAAGCGTATGTGGTAAACTCAATTCCATTTTTTTGTAATTTTCTTTTATAAACTAAACTAGTGCTAAAACAAGAAACAAAAAGATTCGATTGCAAGATCTAAAGATATAACTTCAAGCACTCACCTCCCCGGCAACGGCGCCAGAAAGAGCTTAGTTGATGGGGTGTGAGTGCCGCTTACCTAGCCTCCCCGGCAACGGCGCCAGAAAAGAGCTTGATGTCTACTACACAACCTTCTTCTTGTAGACGTTATTGCGCCTCCAAGTGCAGAGGTTTGTAGCACAGTAGCAAATTTCCCTCAAGTGGATGACCTAAGGTTCATCAATCCATGGGAGGCGTAGGATGAAGATTGTCTCTCTCAAGCAATGCTGCAACCAAATAACAAAGAGTCTCTAGTGTCCCCAACACACCCAATACAATGGTAAATAGTATAGGTGCACTAGTTCGGCGAAGAGATGGTGATACAAGTGCGATATGGATGGTAGATATAGGGTTTTGTAATCTGAAAATATGAAAACAGCAAGGTAACAAGTGGTAAAAGTTAGCGTAAACGGTATTGCAATGCTAGGAAACAAGGCCTAGGGTTCATACTTTCACTAGTGCAAGTTCTGTCAACAATAAATAACATAATTGGATCATATAACTATCCCTCAACATGCAACAAAGAGTCACTCCAAAGTCACTAATAGCGGAGAACAAACGAAGAGATTATGGTAGGGTACAAAACCACCTCAAAGTTACTCTTTCCAATCAATCCGTTGGGCTATTCCTATAAGTGTCAGAAACAGCCCTAGAGTTCGTACTAGAATAACACCTTAAGATACAAATCAACCAAAACCCTAATGTCACCTAGATATTCCAATGCACCTCAAGTATCCGTGGGTATGATCATACGTTATGCATCACACAATCTCAGATTCATCTATTCAACCAACACGAAGCACTTCAAAGAGTGCCCCAAAGTTTCTACCGGAGAATCAAGAAAAAAAACATGTGCCAACCCCTATGCATAGGTTCATGGCGGAACCCGCGAGTTTCACTAAAACATACATCAAGTGAATCATGTGATATCCCATTGTCACCACAGATACGCACGTGTCCCGCCGTATCTTACTCCGTATCCACCGTGCCCTCCCCGAACGGCACGCGTCGATTACGGCGTCGTGGGAGAGGTTGTGGGTGGTTTCTTTATTCGGAAAAGCGGAACGTCCGCTCCCTTCCTCCTTATAAGCAGGGGAAACAGGGGCAGTTCGCCCATCTGCCCGTTGCTATTCCTTCCCCGAGAATCTTCGCCACTCCCCTTCTTCCCAAAGCTGAAAGAGAGCAGCGCTCCGCCCCCATCACCACCAGCACCACCAACGCCGTCGTCCTCCCTCACCACTCCCGCCATGGCTCCGAAAGCCGAGAAGGTGAAGTCGGCCGAGGCGCAGCGGCTCACGGCGCTGCGAAAGGAGCGGGCAATCTTCCCTCCGAGGCTTGCCGCGGAAGAGCTGAAGGAGTACTACTACCTCTTCTGGTCGACGGGGACGCGAGCGCATCCGCGCACGAAGGTACTCCCAGCCGCCGCTTGGAAAAAGGCTCCCACTGGGTATCCTTTCTTCGCCTTGTTCTTCTACTGCGGGCTCTGCCCGCCCTTTTCTGAATTTTTCTGTAACGTCATGAACACCTATGGGCTCCGCCTCCTTGACTTCACCCCCAATGTTGTCCTGACCATGGCAGTTTTTGCACATCTCTGTGAAAACTTTGTCGGAATCCATCCAAACGTAGCCCTTTTCCGCCATTTCTTTTCGCCTCGAGTTGAGAAAGGAGAGCCTTTATCCGGCGGAATCGCCTGGATCTCAAAAGCCGGCAAGAAGGATGCTTATCTGGATGGAGAGTTCCGCAGCAAGTGGGAGGAGTGGAGGGCGGACTGGTGCCTGATTGTCGAGGAGAACCCGCAGCCGTTTACCGCCCTGCGCCAAACTCCAGTAGTGCGCGGCGGTGATTGGAGTAGCTTGGCGCCGGAAGACGACAGACTGAAGATTGCCGTCGCCCGGATCCTACGCCTCAGGCTTGCCGGGCTTACTTTGGAAGCGGTTGGCGCAGATTTCCTTCGCCGCCGCATTGCCCCCCTGCAGGAGAGGAGGAGACCCGCCTGCGGATATCATGAGGCTGTGGCCGGGCCTCAACTTCAACTTCACTGTCCTGGAGCTCAACGCGATGCTCCAGGAGCTGTTTAAGTACGACCCATAGCATCCCGAAGTGTTCAGGTTGCCGAGGGGCGTCGTTCCGCTGTGCAACAACTCCTCGCTTGACCGCATCCGTGCAATGATGCCGCTGTGCGACTCGCATGGAATTGACCCAGCGTGGATAGAGCATGCAGATGATGTCGTGCGGGCGTTCTTCGATGGCTTGGTAGAAGTGCCGATCGACGCCGATGAGCAGAGGGGCCTCACCCGGGACACCACCGACGAGGAGCTCAAGCGCATCGCCACCAGGCTGGAAGAGGCGGCGGCAGCCGCAGCTGCGGGCGAGTTTGGGTTCACCGTGGAGGAGGCAGAGGCAGCAGAGGCGGCAAGCCTTGCCGAGCGAGAGGATCTTGCCGGCGAGGAGAGGTACGCCGGGCATGACGTCGGGCCGAGCGGGCCCGCCGAGGATACGAGCGGCTCGTTGGAGATCGGCTCCTCTTCCTCTTCGTCTTCGGGCAGCTTGCCGCAAGCAGAGCCCCCGGCTCCACAAGCAGAGCCCCCGGCCCCACCAAGAAGGCGTCTTCGCAAGGCCGGGGACGTAACAGAGCGGCGGACGAGTCAACCGCCGCCGCGCCACACGACACGCTCCTCCGCGGCAAGTTCTGTTGCCGCGGAAGCACCTCACGCTGCAGCGGCAACTGGAGCGGGATCTTCCCGGTCCGCCGCTCCAGCTCCCGCCAAGCGGCCAAGGGATCCTACTCCTCCGCCTCCTCGCGCCGGAGGTGGGCCAGGCTTTGACTTCTCCGCGCTCAGCTCCGACGAGGAAGAAGAAGAGTAAGATTCTTGTTGTACTTGTATGTCTTCAATGCTTGCCGTCTTGTCTTGTATCTCATTTGCTTTACTCTGAACTTATTCCTTTTTAGGACTCTGGCCCAGAGAGCAGCAAAGAGAGCCAAGGTCCCAGTGATTGTCATCGAGGACGATCCCACCGTGTCAGCAGGGGGGTGCGCCTGAGACAAACTTGCCGGACCCGGCAGCTGTTCTTAAGAGCAGCCCCCAGCGTAAGTATATGATTTGCTTCCCGCTGTTAGGCGTGCATGGATACTCTTTGTTTGCAGATATCTGACTGTTGGTTTGTGTAGGAGCAGAGCAGCCCCACCAGGAGCACCCGGAGACCGCCCCTGACTTGCCATCTACTTCAACTACACCGCCAAGGGAGAGTTCTCCGGCAAGGGAGGATCCTCCGACAAGGGAGAGCTCTCCGGCAAGGGGGAGCTCTTCGGCAAGGGAGGAGTCTCCCGCAAGGGACAGCACCAGCGGTCCTACGGTGGTGGAGACCACAACTGCCGAGCCTGGTGCAGGTAAACCTCTTGCTTCAAAACTTCCCTTGGGTTCTTCTTCTTTTGATCTTCTTTTTGGATATTTGCTTGACTTTTCTTCCTTTTCCGGCCGTCAGATCCATCTACTGCGGAGCCGATGGAGACCGAGGTTGCTGTTGATGATGCCGCCGCCACCGAAGAAGCGGGCGGCGCTGATGATCCCGCCGGCGAAGAGGCCGCCAAGGCTGCCGCCGCAGCAGCTGACGAGGGGTCTGGCGATCGCACTGACGACCCTGAGGCCGCAGGAGCGACATGCGCTACACCGACTGCCGATCCTCCCGCCGGTGCCACAGCGTCAGGCTCCGAAGAGCCCCAGCTAGGTGTATACTTGAAGGCCGGCGATGGTGTCTTCATCAAGCTTCCCTGGGAGTCAAGCTCCAGGGCGCTGGTCGAAGGAGAAATCTTGGATGGAGAGGTGCTCGCCTCCGCTAGGATGACGTTGGTTGATGCACCGAGCAGCAGCAGCGGCGAGTCTGAGGAGGAGCGGCTGCTCCGGAGGCTGGTGTCGCTCTACCGCGCTCGACAAGCCAAACTGGAGTCCTGCGAAGCGCTTGTCGCGAAGGAGGGGGTGGACGTGGAGAAGCGCGCGAAGGAGCTCCGAGGTCTCAACCAGGCAGCTCTCCGGTCGCTGGCGGAGGAGCGTGTGCAGCTCGATGAGGCGCATAAGGCCTTCATCCTCGAGAAGGCAGAAGTTGCAGAGCAACAGCGGCTTGCCGCCGAGGAGCTATCTGTGCGGGAGGGCGGGTTGGCGCAGCTGAAGGTCAGCCTGGACAGCCACGAAGAGGAGCTTGCTGCGCGCGAGCAAACACTCAGCGGAGCTCTCAAGGAAGCAAAGGACGCTGCCGCAGCTGCCGAGGTCGCCAAGAAGGAGCTGGAGACGAAGGTGGCGCAGCTGGAGACTGATCTCAAAGCGAGCGGTGAAGAGCTTGCCGCGCTCAAGCATGAGCGCGAGAAGGACGCCTACACCTTTGGCGAGCTGCAGGGTCGTCTCACCGAGAAGATCAAGGAGCTTGCCGCAGCCAAGGACTCCAACGCCGATCTTGAGTTGAAGCTGGCCGCTTTGACCAAGACGCTGGACGACGCCAGGGAGCAGGAGGCGGCCCTGAAGAAGGAGATCAAGGCCGACAAGGCGCTGCTGGAGAGCATTGCCGCCACCCAGGACGATTTTAGAGAAACTATGGAGCAGTGGACGGAGGGTCTTGTGAATGCTGCCGTAGACATCGACAAGGAGCTGGCGCAGCTGAGGATGGAGGATCTCAGGTATCCCTCTGATGAGACCCTCCCGTCCAGCGCCAAGCTCACTCTGTTCTTCAAAGGCGTGGCGACGGCCCTCCAGCGACTCCGGGAGAGGATCCCAAAGCAGCTGGCCGACGAGTCGTGGAAGATCTGCGCAGGAGCTCTTCAGAAGGTGTTGGTGAAGGTGGCCTACCGCAACCCGGGCCTCGTCCTCACCAACGTCCTCAAGTCCCTGCCGTCGGATGCTGATCTGGAGGCGCTCAAGGCCCTTGTCGCACCTATTGTGGACAAGGTGAGCGGGATCAAGAGGATTGAGGGCGACCGCGTGGACTAGGCCACCTATTTTCTTCTTTTCTTGTCGCTGCTGGTCATGTTACGAAAACAGTCTATTAGAGCCGCGACAAGCTATCTTGTAATATATAACTTTATTTTGGGTAGTGATTGCAATGTTATTTCCTTTACTTGATTCCTTCCTTTGTATGTTTTTGACCTACGCTTTTAGGGAACTTGCCGGCGCAGGCACCCTCGCCGCGAGCGCTGAGTGCGGGACGTCAGCAGCCTACTTGCAGTGCCGTTGCCGACAAGAAACCTTGTCGTAACTAGCCGCAGCTCGCTTAAGTTGTTGAGCAAACTCGAAACAAAGTAAGGGCGCGACTCTAGTCGCAGCACACTTAAACTGTTGAGCGAACTCGAAGCAAAGTAAGGGCGCAACTAGCCACGAGCCGGTTCCTTCACGCACAGGTTTTCCAAACAAAGCATGGTCGTTTAAGGAAGATAACTTAATTTTTTTTTAAAAATCTGATTTCTCAAACTTTGGCAACTTAGCTTTTTTGTTGTTTGCATTCCGGCAAGGCGAAACTTTCTTGAACGACGCCTGGTCCACGCCATTATCTTCTCCTCCCCCCCCCCCCCCCCCCCCGGGCAAACTTGTGGGCGAGAGGAACCTTCCTTTCCTTGAGAAAAGAGAGAAGAGAAAATAATGATATGGAGCCGTATGTCTCGTTGTTGCTTGCCGGGGTTTGGCGCTGCACAAAGTGTCAGATAACTCATGCAAAAAAAATAAAAAGCATGAAATTGACAAGACGTGCGGAGCACATGAGCTTTATTTATGCACAGGGTCTGCGCCTGGCTTTGTACAAAGGATTACATGCAACAGCGGCAAGACTTGTACAAAAGGTGGTTGCCGGAACAGGGTCCGGCAACCGCGCCTTATGGGTAAAACTTACGAAGATGCTCGATGTTCCAGGAGTTGCTCACCGGAATGCCATCTTCGGTCTCAAGGCAGACAGCGCCAGGCCTAGTGACTCGTTTCACCCGATAAGGGCCTTCCCACTTCGGCTTCAACTTGTTGGAATTCTTGGCGGAATGAACGCGCCGAAGAACAAGGTCGCCTTCCTCGAGACTTCTGGCGTTAACTTTGCGGCTGCGGTAGCGGTGCAAAGCTTGCTGGTAGCGAGCAGCTCGTACAACAGCCTGAAGACGGTCTTCCTCAAGGAGCAGCGCGTCATCTTGTCTCAGCTGCTCTTTCTCAAGCTCATCATAAGCGAGCACTCGAGGCGACCCGTATACGAGTTCCGTGGGGAGAACTGCCTCCGCTCCATAGACTAGAGCGAAAGGTGTCTGGCCAGTGGCTCGATTTGGCGTCGTCCTGATCGACCAAAGAACCACCGGCAGCTCCTCGATCCAGTTTCTTCCACACCCGTGCAGCCTGTCGAAAGTCCTGGTCTTGAGTCCACGCAGCACTTCAGCATTTGCCCTTTCCGCTTGACCGTTGCTCCTGGGGTGAGCAACAGAAGCGAAGCAGACCTTGGCGCCAAGATCTTGGACGTATTGCATGAAGGTGCAGCTCGTGAATTGCGTACCATTGTCGGTGATGATCCTGTTAGGGATCCCGAAGCGGCTAACATTCGACCTGAATAACTTGACTGCTGACTGTGCTGTCACCTTCCGCACTGCTTCCACTTCCGGCCACTTTGTAAACTTGTCGATTGCGACGTACAAGTACTCAAAGCCCCCGACTGCTCGGGGGAAGGGGCCGAGGATGTCGACCCCCAGACCGAAAATGGCCAGGATAAAGGGATCGTCTGGAGAGCTTGAGCTGGCTGGCGTATTTGCTTGGAATGGAACTAGCACGCTTCACACTTGGTTACTTGTGCAGTTGCATCCTGGAGGGCTGTCGGCCAAAAGAAACCTTGTCGGAATGCTTTGCCGGCAAGTGCTCTTGCACCAATGTGGTGACCACAGATGCCTCCATGTATCTCTGCCAACAGCTTTTGTCCGTCTCCCCGGTGAATACACTTCAATTTCACACCATTGCGTCCTCTTCTGTACAGTTTGCTGTCGACAAACTGGTACATACTTGACTGCCAGGCTACTCTTTCCGCTTCTTCTTGCTCTTCTGGAAGTTCTCCTGTCTGGAGGAAACGGACGATCTGTTGTGCCCATGCTGGAGCTTGTGGCTCGACAACAAGGACTAAAGGCACATCTGCTGTTGTGGGAACATCCGCTTCTATGGCGAGAAACTGCAGCTCAGCCGGAGCTTGACGTTCCCCGGCAAGCTTGCCGGAGCAAAACTTGTCGGGAGCGTCTTCTTCAACGAAACAAACCCTGGGGTTTGCCGGAGCAGACTGCTCCCCAGCACTCTTGGTGTTGATCTTGGGGACCTTCTTGGCGGCGGCTTAGGGAAGCTCTGCCGGAAAATAGTCACCAGAAATCAACTTCCTCTTCTTGCTCTGTCCAGTTGATGGCGTTACAGACGGTTGAGTCAGCTTGAGTACGAAGATCCCTGGTTCCACAGGTAACTTAAGTGCTGCGCACTTTGACAGGCCATCGGCAATGTCGTTCTGAGCTCTTGGAACATGTTCCATCTGTAGGCCGACAAAGTGCTCTTCTAACTTCCTCGCTTCATCAACGTAAGCTTCCATCAACGGACTCTGATAACTCTTATTCACTTGGCGGACGACAAGCTGCGAGTCACCCCTGACGATGAGCTTCTTGATCCCAAGGTCTGCCACGATCCTAAGACCGACAAGCAAACCTTCATACTCTGCAGTATTGTTTGTTGCTTGCTCCTTGGGAAAGTGCATCTGGACTACGTACTTAAGGTGCTCTCCGGTGGGTGCGACAAGCAGCACGCCAGCACCGGCGCCTTGCAGCGAGAAAGCACCATCAAAGTACATCAGCCACTCTTTTCTTGCCTCCTTGACGGGGATGCTCGTTTCTGGAATTTCTTCATCTGGTGTTGGCGTCCATTCTGCTATGAATTCTGCCAATGCTCTGCTTTGGATAGTTGAAGTGCTCTCAAACTTGAGGCCAAAGCTTGACAGTTCCAGTGCCCACTCAACAATCCTGCCTGTTGCTTCTGGATTATGCAGTATCCTCTTCAGCAGAAAACAAGTGACAACTGTTATCTCATGTGCTTGGAAGTAATGGCGCAGCTTTCTCGAGGCCATGAGAAGGCCGAAAAGCAATTTCTGCACACCAGAGTACCTTGACCTAGCCCCCTGTAGAAGGGAACTAACAAAGTAGACTGGGCGCTACACCATTTTCTTCTATAACTGCTCGTGTGCCTGCGCAGATCCATCTTTGCCGGGACCAGAGCTTGTCGGGGAAGCCCCCTGCTTGTCGCCGGATGCGCTTGACGTGGTTGCTGGCTCATCATCTGCCTGCCTCTCCGCTACTAAAGATGTCGGGGAAACTGATCCGCGAGCACCTATGGGGACCGAGCCCCTTTCGGTTCGGCGGGGGGCGGAGGTCGCACGAAGAGCAGATCGAGGCGAGGCACACGAGCAGTTTACCCAGCTTCGGAGCTCTCCGGAGATATAATACTCCTACTGCTGCTTTGTGGTTTGTATTGAGTTCTTGCTCGGGAGCGCTGAGTGCTACAGTATGCACCAGCAGCTAACGAGACCGAGCGTGAGCGTTCTACTGTCCTCCCCCTCTACGTTGTGCATGGGCCTCCTTTTATATGCTCAAGGGGTCTCCAACAGGTGGCAACGTAGACAAGGGTAAAAATGGAAAGGTGTTGTGGTTGGTACAGCTACCTGTACAATGTATCCTACCTAACCCTGACGGCAGGGGACAAGGGCATTAAATGCCTATCTACGTCGCCCAAACAGTGCAGAAAAGGGACCGTCAGGGACGCCACCGCTCGCCACGATGGCGATCTTGTCAGCGCCGCTTGCCACAGTGCACCCCTGGTTGCACAGCCTCCCGCCACGTACGCCTGGAAGGGTCCCAGAGCGACACGTTGGTGGGTGTGCTGGAACGCGGGTACAGAGTGGTTGCTAGCCTGCCGCGTGAAAGTTCCTTGCCGCGGTCGTTGTCTTGTCGCATCCGGAAGCTTGCCGCTCGCCGGGCCTTGCCGGGACGCGTGGTGCGTCGCGGTAAGTACCTTGAGATGCCTTGGTTGGCCTTCCCGGCAAGCTCCTCTTGCGGGGGTCTTGTGTCTTGAGTGGCCTTCCCGGCAAGCTCCTCTTGCCGGGGCCTTGTCTTCTTGGCTTGAATACTTTGTTCTTGAATGGCTCAAAAGGAGCCACAGAGGCCCTTGGCGGTCGCCCGGCAAGCCTTGCCGCGGGGTGCCGCGACTGCCCGTGCACAAGTTCGGGATACTAGGGTACCCCTACTCTAGTACACCGACAGCACGGCAAGACATACATCAAGTGTTCTCAAATCTTTAAAGACTCAATCCGATAAGATAACTTCAAAGGGAAAACTCAATCCATTACAAGATAGTAGAGGGGGAGAAGCAACATAAGACACTACTATAATAGCAAAGCTCGCGATACATCAAGATCGTGCCAAATCAAGAACACGAGAGAGAGAGAGAGAGAGAGAGAGAGAGAGAGAGAGAGAGAGATCAAACACATAGCTACTGGTACATACCCTCAGCCCCGAGGGTGAACTACTCCCTCCTCGTCATGGAGAGCGCCGGGATGATCAAGATGGCCACCGGTGAGGGATCCCCCCCTCCGTCAGGGTGCCGGAACAGGGTCCCGATTGGCTTTTGGTGGCTACAGAGGCTTGCGGCGGTGGATCTCCCGATCTATTCTCCGTTCTCCGAAGTTTTTAGGGTATATGGAGTTATATAGGCGGAAGAAGTACGTCGATGGACCTCCGGGATGTCCACGTGGCAGGGGGCGCGCCCTAGGGGGTGGGCACGCCCCCCACCCTCGCGGGCAGCCCGGGACTCCCCTTGTGCAGCTCATGTACTCCATGGGCTTCTTCTTGTCCAAAAATAGGTTCCGTGAGGTTTCAGGTCAATTGGACTCCGTTTGATATACCTTTTCGTCGAAACATTGAAATAGGCAAAAAACAGCAATTCTGGGATGGGCCTCCGGTTAATAGGTTGGTGCCAAAAATAATATAAAAGCGGATAATAAAGCCCAATATTGTCCAAAACAGTAGATAACATAGCATGGAGCAATCAAAAATTATAGATACGTTGGAGACGTATCATACCTCTACGGTGGTAATTTCCCTCGATAGACGCCATACTCTCCTAGGTTGTGAGACCAAGGCTATGATCACCAAAACCTATGGAAATCAAAGCAAATTGAGACCAAAGCTCTGATACCACTTCTAGGATTGAAAGTATATCTAGAGAGGGGGTGATTAGACTACTTGGCCAAATAAAAATCTAGCCTTTTCCCAATTTTAAGTCTTGGCAGATTTTAGCAACTTAGCACAAATCAATTAATCAACCTACACATGCAATTCTAAGAGTATAGCAGCGGAATGTAAAACAATTGCATATGAAGGTAAAGGGAGGAGTTTGGATTGAGCAAACGCAATGTAGACACGGAGATTTTTTATCCGTGGTTCCGATAGGTGGTGCTATCGTACATCCACGTTGATGGAGACTTCAACCCACGAAGGGTAATGGTTGCGTGAGTCCACGAAGGGCTCCACCCACGAAGGGTCCACGAAGAAGAAACCTTGTCTATCCCACCATGGCCATTGCCAACGAAGGACTTGCCTCACTAGGGTAGATCTTCACGAAGTAGGCGATCTCCTTGCCCGTACAAACTCCTTGGTTCAACTCCACAATCTTGACGGAGGCTCCCAAGTGACGCCTAGACAATCTAGGAGACACCACTTTCCAAAAGGTAATAGATGGTGTTTTGGTGATGAACTCCTTTCTCTTGTGCTTCAAATGATAGTCTCCCCAACACTCAACTCTCTCTCATAGGATTGGATTTGGTAGAAAGATGATTTGAGTGGAAAGCAACTTGGGGAAGGCTAGAGATCAAGATTTATGTGGTTGGAATGGAATATCTTGACCTCAACACAAGTGTAGGTGGTTCTAGGGCATAACGTAATCTCGGTGAGACCGATTACACAAACTCGGTGGGACCAATTTTGGTAATAGGCAAATAGACAGTTGGTTAGGCAAAGTCGGTGGGACCGTTTCGCTCATCTTAGTTAGACCGAAACGTTACGAAGGGATAACAGAGAGTTTGCATTGCAATATCGGTGGGACCGACCGCTCGTCTCGGTTAGACCGAAACGTTACGAAGGGAAACAGAGAGGTTGCAATCCCATCTCGGTGAGACCGAGATCCCTATCGGTGAGACCGAAGTGACTAGGGTTTGTGGCAGTGGCTATGTCAAGAGAACTCGGTGGCGCCGGATAGGAAATTTCGGTGGGGACGAGTTTGTCTTTTGGTTTGGGACATATGTGGATATGAGAAAGTCATTGATGGTTTTTGGATCATATCACTAAGCATTTTGAGCAAGTAACTCATTAAGCTACACCTCACCCCCTTTTAATAGTATTGGCTTTTCCTATGGACTCAATGTGATCTTGGATCACTAAAAGTAAAATGTAGAGTCTTGTGCTTTGAGCTTGAGCCAATCTTTTGTCCTTAGCATTTTGAGGGGTCCACGTTCTAATCCATGCCATGCCAATCATTGAGCTTTCCTGAAATATTTATCTTAAAATAGCATCAGCTCAATGAGCTATATGTTGTTAGGAATTACCAAAACCACCTAGGGATAGTTGAACTTTCAAGATTGTTAGTAAAATGGGTCAAAAGATGGCAATTAAACTATTTGTTTACACTTTATCCAAGACAACAACGAACTGTGGGATGCTAAGCAAGAACTCTGCAGCCTTCTTTTTACTGCCCATAATGAGTTGTGTTAGATAACAATGTCTGATTCTTTTTCCTTTGCAGTGGTTGCGAGAGCAGTTTACTCAAGATTACCTCTCAAACTACATGTTTGGTGGGCATGCAAAGGTTAAAGTATTTCTACCAGAACACGATGATTATCTTATATGTTTCCATGAAGACCGTGAAGGATGGGCAGTCGGCCATCACAAGGGGTGGGACTATAGTCGTGCATGCCTTTTGCATGGAGGAGGACACAATATGGACATTCCGCTTCACCTTATTCAGCAACCAGAATGTATTTCACCTCTTTTTTACCGTCTTTAATAGTACAAGTATACAACTGCGGTTCATCATTCTTTATTTAATTCTTGAACATATGTGCCTATGAATCGAATAATGCATTGGTTGTTTGAACCTGATGGATATGAATAAAGCTATAGCACACGTTCAAATTCAAATTCAAATCCGGTACAATTTGAAATAGCAGCAATTAAATTACGATGGAATTACGATCTCCAGGTCGTTACGGCACACACGGTTGGTAAAAAACAGACGTTTGCGATATACACCATAATCTGACACGGTTCACGGAGAGGAAACATGTGCGAGCATGCACATAGTTGCCATTTGCAAAGCATGTGCGATGTCAGACAATATCACAAACGGTGCGGGCAAACTAAATGTTTGTGATACTTGCCTTATCTTACACGATTGCCAACCATGAACTGTTTCTGATGAAGTATTTATCGTAACCGTTGCACCACAGAATAGGGTGTGCGATAGTTATCGTGTACGGCGATGTTACGACGGTCCAATGTTTCGTATTTCTTTCCGACACTCGTACGGCGATTAGCTAATCTTCTTAATTAGTTATCTCATATGGTTTGGGGAAAGCGAATGTGTGTGATTGTTGTTGGGGAACGTAGCAGAAATTCAAAATTTTCCTACGTGTCACCAAGATCTATCTATGGAGAAACCAACAACGAGGGGAAGGAGATTGCGTCTACATACCCTTGTAGATCGCTAAGCGGAAGCGTTCAAGTGAACGGGGTTGATGGAGTCGTACTCGTCGTGATCCAAATCACCGATGACCAAGTGCCGAACGGACGGCACCTCCGCGTTCAACACACGTACAGCCCGGTGACGTCTCCCATGCCTTGATCCAGCAAGGAGAGAGGGAGAGGTTGAGGAAGACTCCATCCAGCAGTAGCACAACGGCGTGGTGGTGGTGGAGGAGCGTGGCAATCCTGCGGGGCTTCGCCAAGCACCGCGGGAGAGGAGGAGGGAGAGAAGCAGGGCTGTGCCAAGAGAGATATTGAATCGCGTGTATTCGGCAGCCCAAACCTCAAGTATATATAGGGGGAGGGGAGGGGCTGTGCCTCCACCTAGGGTTCCCTCCCCAGGGGTGGCGGCAGCCCCAGATCCCATCTGGGGTGGCGGCCACAAGGGGGGAAGGGGGAGGCGCACCTGGGGTGGGCCTTAGGGCCCATCTGCCCTAGGGTTTGCCCCCTCCCCTCTTGGAGGCGCCTTGGGCCATGGTGGGAGGCGCCCCAGCCCACCTAGGGGCTGGTCCCTTCCCACTATTGGCCCATGTAGGCCTCCGGGGCTGGTGGCCCCTCCCGGTGGACCCCCGGACCCCTCCGGTGGTCCCGGTACACTACCGGTGACGCCCAGAACACTTACGGTGGCCAAAACCATACTTCCTATATATAAATCTTTACCTCCGTACCATTGCGGAACTCCTCGTGACGTCTGGGATCTCATCTGGGACTCCGAACAACATTCGGTAACCACATACAAACTTCCTTATTAAACCCTAGCGTCATCGAACCTTAAGTGTGTAGACCCTACGGGTTCGGGAACCATGCAGACATGACCGAGACGTTCTCCAGTCAATAACCAACAGCGGGATTTGGATACCCATGTTGGTTCCCACATGTTCCACGATGATCTCATCGGATGAACCACGATGTCGAGGATTCGATCAATCCCGTATACAATTCCCTTTGTCTAGCGGTATAGTACTTGCCCGAGATTCGATCGTCGGTATCTCGACACCTCGTTCAATCTCGTTACAGGCAAGTCTCTTTACTCGTTCCATAACACATCATCCCGTGATCAACTCCTTGATCACATTGTGCACATTATGATGATGTCCTACCGAGTGGGCCCAGAGATACCTCTCCGTCACACGGAGTGACAAATCCCAGTCTCGATTCGTGCCAACCCAACAGACACTTTGGGAGATACCCGTAGTGCACCTTTATAGCCACCCAGTTACGTGGTGATGTTTGGCACACCCAAAGTATTCCTACGGTATCAGGGAGTTGCACAATCTCATGGTCTAAGGAAATGATACTTGACATTAGAAAAGCTTTAGCATACGAACTACACGATCTTGTGCTAGGCTTAGGATTGGGTCTTGTCCATCACATTATTCTTCTAATGATGTGATCCCGTTATCAATGACATCCAATGTCCATGGTCAGGAAACCGTAACCATCTATTGATCAACGAGCTAGTCAACTAGAGGCTTACTAGGGACGGACATGGTGTTGTCTATGTATCCACACATGTATCTGAGTTTCCTATCAATACAATTCTAGCATGGATAATAATCGATTATCATGAACAAGGAAATATAATAATAACCTATTTATTATTGCCTCTAGGGCATATTTCCAACAGTCTCCCACTTGCACTAGAGTCAATAATCCAGTTCACATCGCTATGTGATTAACACTCAAGGTCACATCCCCATGTGACTAACACCCAAAGAGTTTACTAGAGTCAATAATCTAGTTCACATTACCATGTGATTAACACACAATGAGTTCTGGGTTTGATCATGTTATGCTTGTGAGAGATGTTATAGTCAACGGGTCTGAACCTTTCAGATCCGTGTGTGCTTTACAAATATCTATGTCATCTCCTAGATGTCGCTACTACGCTATATTTCAAACAACTGTTCTACTATACAAATCCAGTTTACTACTCAGAATAATCTGGATTAGTGTCAAAGTTTGCATCGGCGTAACCCTTTACGACGAACTCTTTTACCACCTCCATAATCGAGAAAATTCCTTAGTCCACTAGTTACTAAGGATAACCTTAACCATTGTCCTGTGATCCATTTCTAGATCACACCTGTACCCCTTGACTGACTCATGGTTTGGCACACTTCAGGTGCGGTACACAACATAGCATACTTTAGAGCCTATGACTAAAGCATAGGGGACGACCTTCGTCCTTTCCCTCTATTCTGCCGTGGTCATGTCTTGAGTCTTGCTCAATACTCACACCTTGTAACACAGCCGAGAACTCCTTCTTTGCTGATCTATTTTGAACTCCTTCAAAATCTTGTCATGGTATGTGTTCGTTTGAAAGTACTATTAAGCGATTTTGATCTATCCTTATAGATCTTGATGCTCAATGTTCAAGTAGCTTAATCCAGGTTTTCCATTGAAAAACACTTTTCAAACAACCCTATATGCTTTCCAGAAATTCTACATCATTTCCGATAAACAATATGTCAACAACATATACTCATCAGAAATTCTATAGTGCTCCCACTCACTTCTTTGGAAATACAAGTTTCTCATAAACTTTGTATAAACCCAAAATCTTTGATCATCTCATCAAAGCGTACATTCCAACTCCGAGATGCTTACTCCAGTCCTTAGAAGGATTGCTGGGGCTTTGCATACTTGTTAGCGTCTTTCAGGATCGACAAAATCTTCTGGTTGTATCACATACAACCTTTCCTCAAGAACAAGGAAACAATATTTTGACATCCTATCTGCAAGATTTCATAAATAATGCAGTACCTGCTAATTCCAACAGACTCTTAGCATCGCTACGAGTGAGAAAGTCTCACCGTAGTCAACTCTTTGAACTTGTCAGGAAACATCTTAACAACAAGTCGAGCTTTCTTAATGGTGACATTTACCATCATTGTCCGTCTTCCTTTTAAAATCCATCTGTACTCAACAGCCTCACGACCATCGAGCCGTTCTGCCAAAGTCTACACTTTGTTTTCATACATGGATCCTCTCTCGGATTTTATGGCCTCGAGCCATTCATCGGAATTCGGGCCCACCATTGCTTCTCCATAGCTCGTAGGTTCATTGTTGTCTAGCAACATGACTTCCAAGACAGGATTACGTACCACTCTGAAGTAGTACGCATCCTTGTCGTCCTACGAGGTTTGGGAGTGACTTGATCCGAAGTCTCATGATCACTATCATAAGCTTCCACTTCAATTGGTGTAGGTGCCATAGGAACAACTCCTATGCCCTGCTACACACGAGTTGAAGTGACGGTTCAATAACCTCATCAAGTCTCCAGAATCCTCCCACTCAATTCTTTCGAGAGAAACTTTTCCTCGAGAAAGGACCCGATATGAGAAACAATCCCTATTGCTTTCGGATCTGAGACAGGAGGTATACCCAACTGTTTTGGGTGTCCTATGAAGATGCATTTATCCGCTTTGGGTTCAAGCTTATCAGCCTGAAACCTTTTCACATAAGCGTCGCAGCCCCAAACTTATAAGAAACGACAACTCAGGTTTCTCCAAACCATAGTTCAAACGGTTTCGTCTCAATGGAATTACGTGGTGCCCTATTAAAGTGAGTGCGGTTGTCTCTAATGCCTAACCCATGAACGATAGTGGTAATTTGATAAGAGACATCATGGTACGCACCATATCCAATAGGGTGCAACTATGATGTTCGGACACACCATCACACTATGGTGTTCCAGGCGGTATTAGTTGTGAAACAATTTCCATAGTGCCAAACTCGTAACTCAGATATTCATTTCTATGATCATATCATAGACATTTTATCCTCTTATCACGAAGATCTTCAACTTCATTCTGAAATTACTTGAACCATTCAATAATTCAGACTTGTGTTTCATCAAGTAAATATACTCAGTATCTACTCAAATCATCTGTGAAGTAAGAGCATAACGATATCCACTGCGTGCCTCAGCACTCATTAGACTGCACACATCAAAATATGTTACTTCCAACAAGTTGCTATCTTGTTCCATCTTACTGAAAACGAGGCTTTTCAGTCATCTTGCCCATGTGGTAAGATTTGCATATCTCAAGTGATTCAAAATCAAGTGAGTCCAAATGGTCCATCTGCATGGAGTTTCTTCATGCGTATATACCAACAGACATGGTTCACATTGCTCAATCCTTTTCAAAAAATGAGTGAGTCCAAAGATCCATCAACATGGAGCTTCTTCATGCGTTTTATACCAATATGACTTATACGGCAGTGCCACAAGTAGGTGGTACTATCATTACTGTCTTATATCTTTTGGCATGAACATGTGTATCACTATGATCGAGATTCAATAAACCATTCATTTTAGGTGCAAGACCATTGAAGGTATTATTCAAATAAACAGAGTAACTATTATTCTCTTTAAATGAACAACCGTATTGCGATAGACATAATCCAATCATGTCTATGCTCAACGCAAACACCAAATAACAATTATTTAGGTTTAACGCCAATCTCGATGGTAGAGGGAGCGAGCGATGCTTGATCATATCAACCTTGGAAACACTTCCAACACATATCGCCAGCTCACCTTTAGCTAGTCTCCTTTTATTCCGTAGCTTTTATTTCGAGTTACTAACACTTAGCAACCGAACCGGTATCTAATACCCTGATGCTACTGGGAGTACTAGTAAAGTACACATTCACATAATGTATATCCAATATACTTCTATCGACAGCCTTCTCATCTACCAAGTATCTAGGGTAATTCTGCTCCAGTGGTTGTTCCCCTTATTACATAAGCACTCAGTCTCGGGTTTGGGTTCAACCTTGGGTTTCTCCACTAGAGCAGCAGCTGATTTGCCGTTTCATGAAGTATCCCTTCTTGCCCTTGCCCTTCTTGAAACTAGTGGTTTCACTGACCATCAACAATTGATGCTCCTTCTTGATTTCTACTTTCGCGGTGTCGAACATCGCGAATATTCCAAGGATCATCATATCCATCCCTGGTATAGTTCATCACGAAGCTCTAGCAGCTTGGTGGCAATGACTTTGGAAAAACATCACTATCTTACCTGGAAGATCAACTCCCACTCGATTCAAGTGATTGTTGTACTCAGACAATCTGAGCACAAGCTCCACGATTGAGCTTTTCTCCCTTAGTCTGCAGGTTAAGAAAATCGTCGGAGGTATTATACCTCTTGACGTGGGCACGAGCCTGAAATCCCAATTTCAGCCCTCGAAACATCTCATATGTTCCGCGACATTTCAACAATGTCTTCGGTGCCTCAATTCTAAACCATTTATCATTACCGAACTATTATGTAGTCATCAAAACGTGTATGTCAGATATTCGCAACATCCACAGACCACGTTCGGGGTCCAGCACACCGAGCGGTGCATTAAGGACATAAGCCTTGTACTGTCCGCATAATTGCTACTATCAACTTTCAACTATATTTTCTCTAGGAACATATCTATAAACAGAAGATCTAAAGCGCGAGCTTACGACATAATTTGCAAAGACCTTTTGACTATGTTCAGGATAATTAAGTTCATCTTATGAACTCCCACTCAGATAGACATCCCTCCAGTCATCCAAGTGATTACATGATCCGAGTCAACTAGGCCGTGTCCGATCATCACGTGAGACGGACTAGTCATGATCGGTGAACATTTTCATGTTGATCGTATCTACCATACGACTCATGCTCGACCTTTCGGTCTCTTGTGTTCCGAGGCCATGTCTGTACATGCTAGGATCGTCAAGTCAACCTAAGTGTTTCGCGTGTGTAAATCTGGCTTACACCCGTTGTATGTGAACGTAAGAATCTATCACACCCGATCATCACGTGGTGCTTCGAAACGACGAACTTTCGCAACGGTGCACAGTTAGGGGAAACACTTTCTTGAAATTTTAATGAGGGATCATCTTATTTACTACCGTCGTTCTAAGCAAATAAGATGTATAAACATGATAAACATCACATGCAATCAAATAGTGACATGATATGGCCAATATCATATTGCTCCTTTTGATCTCCATCTTCGGGGCTCCATGATCATCATCGTCATCGGCATGACACCATGATCTCCATCATCATGATCTCCATCATCGTGTCTTCCTGAAGTTGTCTCGCCAACTATGACTTCTACTACTACAGCTAACGGTTAGCAATAAAGTAAAGTAATTACATGACGTTTATGTTGACACGCAGGTCATAAATAAATTAAAGACAGCTCCTATGGCTCCTGCCGGTTGTCATACTCATCGACATGCAAGTCGTGATTCCTATTACAAGAACACGATCAATCTCATACATCACATATATCATTCATCACATCCTTTTGGCCATATCACATCACATGGCATACCCTGCAAAAACAAGTTAGACGTCCTCTAATTGTTGTTTTCATGTTTTACGTGGCTGCTATGGGTTTCTAGCAAGAACGTTTCTTACCTACGCAAAACCACAACGTGATATGTCAATTGCTATTTACCCTTCATAAGGACCCTTTTCATCGAATCCGATCCGACTAAAGTGGGAGAGACTGGCACCCGCTAGCCACCTTATGCAACTAGTGCATGTCAGTCGGTGGAACCTGTCTCACGTGAGTGTACGTGTAAGGTCGGTCCGGGCCGCTTCATCCCACAATGCCGCCGAATCAAGATTGGACTAGTAACGGTAAGCATATTGAACAAAATCAGCGCCCACAACTACTTTGTGTTCTACGATCTCTAGGTCGTTACGGCACACACGGTTGGTAAAAAACAGACGTTTGCGATATACACCATAATCTGACACGGTTCACGGAGAGGAAACATGTGCGAGCATGCACATAGTTGCCATTTGCAAAGCATGTGCGATGTCAGACAATATCACAAACGGTGCGGGCAAACTAAATGTTTGTGATACTTGCCTTATCTTACACGATTGCCAACCATGAACTGTTTCTGATGAAGTATTTATCGTAACCGTTGCACCACAGAATAGGGTGTGCGATAGTTATCGTGTACGGCGATGTTACGACGGTCCAATGTTTCGTATTTCTTTCCGACACTCGTACGGCGATTAGCTAATCTTCTTAATTAGTTATCTCATATGGTTTGGGGAAAGCGAATGTGTGTGATTGTTGTTGGGGAACGTAGCAGAAATTCAAAATTTTCCTACGTGTCACCAAGATCTATCTATGGAGAAACCAACAACGAGGGGAAGGAGATTGCGTCTACATACCCTTGTAGATCGCTAAGCGGAAGCGTTCAAGTGAACGGGGTTGATGGAGTCGTACTCGTCGTGATCCAAATCACCGATGACCAAGTGCCGAACGGACGGCACCTCCGCGTTCAACACACGTACAGCCCGGTGACGTCTCCCATGCCTTGATCCAGCAAGGAGAGAGGGAGAGGTTGAGGAAGACTCCATCCAGCAGCAGCACAACGGCGTGGTGGTGGTGGAGGAGCGTGGCAATCCTGCAGGGCTTCGCCAAGCACCGCGGGAGAGGAGGAGGGAGAGTAGCAGGGCTGTGCCAAGAGAGATATTGAATCGCGTGTATTGGGTAGCCCAAACCTCAAGTATATATAGGGGGAGGGGAGGGGCTGCGCCCCCACATAGGGTTCCCTCCCCAGGGGTGGCGGCAGCCCCAGATCCCATCTGGGGTGGCGGCCACAAGGGGGGAAGGGGGAGCCGCACCTGGGGTGGGCCTTAGGGCCCATCTGCCCTAGGGTTTGCCCCCTCCCCTCTTGGGGGCGCCTTGGGCCTTGGTGGGAGGCGCCCCAGCCCACCTAGGGGCTGGTCCCTTCCCACTATTGGCCCACGTAGGCCTCCGGGGCTGGTGGCCCCTCCCGGTGGACCCCCGGACCCCTCCGGTGGTCCCGGTACACTACCGGTGACGCCCAGAACACTTCCGGTGGCCAAAACCATACTTCCTATATAGAAATCTTTACCTCCGGACCATTCCGGAACTCCTCGTGACATCCGGGATCTCATCCGGGACTCCGAACAACATTCGGTAACCACATACAAACTTCCTTTATAACCCTAGCGTCATCGAACCTTAAGTGTGTAGACCCTACGGGTTCGGGAACCATGCAGACATGACCGAGACGTTCTCCAGTCAATAACCAACTGCGGGATCTAGATACCCATGTTGGTTCCCACATGTTCCACGATGATCTCATCGGATGAACCACGATGTCGAGGATTCGATCAATCCCGTATACAATTCCCTTTGTCTAGCGGTATAGTACTTGCCCGAGATTCGATCGTCGGTATCTCGACACCTCGTTCAATCTCATTACCGGCAAGTCTCTTTACTCATTCCGTAACACATCATCCCGTGATCAAATCCTTGATCACATTGCGCACATTATGATGATGTCCTACCGAGTGGGACCAGAGATACCTCTCCGTCACACGGAGTGACAAATCCCAGTGTCGATTCGTGCCAACCCAACAGACACTTTCGGAGATACCCGTAGTGCACCTTTATAGCCACCCAGTTACGTTGTGACGTTTGGCACACCCAAAGTATTCCTACGGTATCCGGGAGTTGCACAATCTCATGGTCTAAGGAAATGATACTTGACATTAGAAAAGCTTTAGCATACGAACTACACGATCTTGTGCTAGGCTTAGGATTGGGTCTTGTCCATCACATCATTCTTCTAATGATGTGATCCCGTTATCAATGACATCCAATGTCCATGGTCAGGAAATCGTAACCATCTATTGATCAACGAGCTAGTCAACTAGAGGCTTACTAGGGACATGGTGTTGTCTATGTATCCACACATGTATCTGAGTTTCCTATCAATACAATTCTAGCATGGATAATAAATGATTATCATGAACAAGGAAATATAATAATAACTTATTTATTATTGCCTCTAGGGCATATTTCCAACAATTGTATGCTTATCATACATGTTCTATAATAGTGAACCGTTTGTGATGGGCCGCGCATCGTAAACATAGCACCATAGAATACCGACTGCGACGGCAATGCGAGCACAAACGAGTAGGAGTACTGTATATGCATCTTGGCTCCCTATCCTCGACGGTTTTTGGGTCGTGTGGGAAGGACCCTCCTATCGCCCACACTCACTTGGCGAAGCTTCCAAATGTCGCCGCAGAAAGGGGTTAAAAATCGATTGTATAGCACCGGCGCGTACCAGTGATAAAGATGCTCGACAGGTATATCCGAAGGTGTTTGTTGAGTTGGCATAGATCGAGATTAGGATTTTTAACTCCGAGTATCGGAGAGGTATCTCTGGGCCCTCTCGGTAATACACATCATAAGCTTGCAAGCAAATGACTAAGGAGTTAGTCACAAGGTGATGTATTACTAAACGAATAAAGAGACTTGCCGGTAATGAGATTGCACTAGGTATGAAGATACCGACGATCGAATCTCAGGTAAGTAACATACCGATGGACAAAAGGAATTAGGTATGTTGTCACAACGGTTCGACCATAAAGATCTTCGTAGAATATGTAGGAGCCAATATGGGCATCAGGTTCCGCTATTGGTTATTGACCGAGAGTTGCCTCGGTCATGTCTGCATAGTTCTTGAACCCGTAGGGTCCGCACGCTTAATGTTCAATGACAAGATATTATTATATGAGTTATGTGATTTGGAGACCAAATGTTGTTAGGAGGCCCGGATGAGATCACGGACTTGACGAGGAGTCTCGAAATGATCAGGAGGTAAAGATTGATATATAGGACGATGGTATTCGGACATGGGAAGTGTTTCGCGGGGTGCCGGGTACTTATCGGGTCACCGGAAGGGGTTTCGGGCACCCCCGGAAAAATATATTAGCCAAGAGGGGAAACGCAGTAGCCACAAGGGGCTGGTGCGCCCCCCATATGAGCCAGACTAAGAGGAGAATAGGATTCCCCCTTCCTTCCCTCTCCCCCCTCTTTCCTTCCCCCTCAGACAAATAAGGCAGGGGGCGCCACTTGGGAGGACCCCAAGTAGGATTCAACCTACTTGGGGCGCCTCTTGGCAGCCTACCCTCTCCCTCCAACCTATATATATGTGGGGGTGATACGTCCATTTTGCATCATGCTTTTATATCGATATTTATTGCATTATGGGCTGTAACTTCACATTATGTCACAATATACTTATGGCTATTCTCTCTTATTTTACAAGGTTTACATAAGGAGGGAGAATGCCGGCAGCTGGAATTCTGGGCTCGAAAAGGAGCAAATATTAGAGACCTATTCTACACAACTCCAAAAGTCCTGAAACTCCATTGAATATCTTATAATAAATAATGAAAAATCCTTGCCAAAGATGAAGACCAGGGGGACCACACCCTGTCCACGAGGGTGGGGTGCGCCCCCCTCCCCTAGGGCGCGCCCCCTACCTCGTGGGGCCCCTGGTGGCTCTCCGATGCCCATCTTCTGCTATATGAAGTCTTTCGTCGAGGAAAAAACAAGAAGCAACCTTTCGGGACGAGACTCCGCCGCCATGAGGCGGAACCTTGGCGGAACCAATCTAGGGCTCTGGCAGAGCTGTTCTGCCGGGGACACTTCCCTCCGGGAGGGGGAAATCATCACCATCGTCATCACCAACGCTCCTCTCATCGGGAGAGGGCAATATCCATCAACATTTTCACCAGCACCATCTCATCTCAAAACCCTAGTTCATCTCTTGTATCCAATTCTTGTCTCCAAGTCCGCAATTGGTGCTAGTAGGTTGCTAGTAGAGTTGATTACTCCTTGTAGTTGATGCTAGTTGGTTTACTTGGTGGAATATCATATGTTCAGATCCTTTATTCATATTATTACCCCTCTGATTATGAACATGAATATGCTTTGTGAGTAGTTACGTTTGTTCCTGAGGACAAGGGAGAAGTCTTGCTATTAGTAGTCATGTGAATTTGGTATTCGTTTGATATTTTGATGAGATGTATATTGTCTAGCCTCTAGTGGTGTTATGTGAACGTCGACTACATAACACTTCACCATTATTTGGGCCTAGAGGAAGGCATTGGGAAGTAATAAATAGATGATGGGTTTCTAGAGTGACAGAAGCTTAAACCCTAGTTTATGCGTTGCTTCGTAAGGGGCTGATTTGGATCCATATGTTTCATGCTATGGTTAGGTTTACCTTAATACTTTTGTTGTAGTTGAGGATGCTTGCAATAGAGGTTACTCATAAGTGGGATGCTTGTTCAAGTGAGAACAGCACCCAAGCACCGGTCCACCCACATATCAAATTATCAAAGTACCGAACGCGAATCGTATGAACGTGATGAAAACTAGCTTGACGATATTCCCATGTGTCCTCGGGAGCGCTTTTCCTTATATAAGAGTTTTTCCAGGCTTTTCCTTTGCTACAAAAAGGATTGGGACATCTTGCTGCACTTTATTTACTTCTTTTACTTGTTGTTTGTTACAATTTATCTTATCACAAAACTATCTGTTACCACTTATTTCAGTACTTGCAGAGAATACCTTGCTGAAAACCGCTTATCATTTCCTTCTGCTCCTCGTTGGGTTCGACACTCTTACTTATTGAAAGGACTATGATAGATCCCCTATACTTGTGGGTCATAAAGACTCTTTTCTGGCGCCGTTGCCAGGGAGTGAAGCGCCTTTGGTAGGTGGAATTTGGTAAGGAAAAATTTATTAGTGTGCTGAAATTTACTGTCACTTGTTACTATGGAAAGTAATCCTCTGAGGGGCTTGTTCGGGGTATCTTAACCCCGACCAGTAGAGCAAAGAGTTGCTCATCAACCTACTAAACCTATTTAACAGGAAATTCCTTTTGAATTTCCTTCGGGTATGATAGAAAAACTGCTAGCTAATCCTTTTACAGGAGATGGAACAAAGCATCCTGATGAGCACTTAATATATGTGGATGAAGTTTGTGGATTATTTAAGCTTGTAGGTATACCCGATGATGTTGCTAAGAAGAACGTCTTCCCTTTATCTTTGAAGGGAGACGCATTGACATGGTATAGGCTATGTGATGATACGAGATCATGGAACTATAGAAGATTGAAATTGGAATTTCATCAAAAGTATTACCCTATGCATCTTGTTCATCATGATCGCAATTATATATATAATTTTTGGCCTCGCGAAGGAGAAAGCATCGCTCAAGCTTGGAGGAGGCTTAAATAAATGTTATATTCATGCCCCAATCATGAGCTCCCAAGAGAAACAATTATTCAAAAAAATTATGCTCGGCTTTCTGAAAATAATCGCACCATGCTCGATACTTCTTGTGCTGGCTCTTTTATGATGAAGACTATTGAATTTAAATGGGACTTATTGGATAGAATTAAACACAACTCTGAAGATTGGGATCTCGACGAAGGTAAGGAGTCAGGTATGACACCTAAGTTTGATTGTGTTAAATCTTTTATGGATACAGATATTTTCCGTAAGTTTAGCACTAAATATGGACTTGACTCTGAGATAGTAGCTTCTTTCTGTGAATCTTTTGCTGCTTATGTTGATCTCCCCAAGGAGAAGTGGTTTAAATATCATCCTCCCATAGAAGTAAAAGTAGCTGCACCTATTAAATTTGAAGAAAATACTGTCACTTATAATGATCCTATTGTTCCTACTTCCTATGTTGAGAAACCTCCTTTCCCTGTTAGAATAAAGGATCATGCTAAAGCTTCAACTGTGGTTCGTAAAAGCAATATTAGAACTATACACCTCCTGAGCATGTTAAAGTAGAACCTAATACTGCTATTGTTAAAGATCTTATGTCTGATAATATTGATGGGATGTTATTCAGTTCTGCGGTGAAACTGCTAGAATTGCTAAACCTTGTGCTAAAGATAAACATAGACCTGTGGTAGGCGTGCCTGTTATTTCTGTTAAAATAGGAGATCATTGTTATCATGGCTTATGTGATATGGGTGCTAGTGCTAGTGTTATACCTTACGACTTTTATAAAGAAATCAAGCATGAAATAGCACCATCTGAGTTAGAAGATATTGATGTCACAATTAAACTTGCCAATAGAGATACTATTTCAGCAATGCGAATTGTTAGAGATGTTGAAGTCTTGTGTGGTTAAACAAAATATCCTGCTGATTTTCTTGTTCTTAGTTCGCCACAAGATAGCTTTTGTCCCATTATATTTGGTAGAACCTTCTTGAACACTGTTAATGCTAAGATAGACTGCGAAAAGAATGTTGTTACTATTGGCTTGGATGATATGATTCATGAGTTTAATTTCTCTAAATTTAGTAAGCAACATCGTGAAGAATAATTACCTAGTAAGGATGAAATTATTGGTCTTGCTTCTATTGCCGTACCTCCTAGTCATCCTTTCGAAGATTATTTTCTAGACCATGAGAATGATATGTTTATGAATGAAAGAATGGAAATAGATGAAGTATTCTTTAAACGGGAACCTATTCTGAAACACAATTTGCCTGTTGAAATCCTAGAGGATCCCCCTCCACCTTAGGGTGATCCCGTGTTTGAGCTTAAACCATTGCCTGATAATCTTAAATATGCTTATCTTGATGAAAAGAAGATATATCCTGTTATTATTAGTGCGAACCTTTCAGAGCATGAAGAACAAAGATTATTGAAAACTCCAAAGAAGCACCATGCTGCTATTGGATATACTCTTGATGATCTTAAGGGAATTAGTCCCACTCTATGTCAACATAAAATAAATTTGGAGGCAGACACCAAACCAGTTTGTGATCCTCAAAGACGTCTGAATCCTAAAATGAAAGAAGTGGTAAGAAAATAAATACTAAAGCTTATGGAGGCAGGTATAATTTATCCCATTGCAGATAGTCAGTGGGTAAGTCCTGTCCATTGTGTCCCTAAGAAGGGAGGTATTACTGTTGTTCCTAATGATAAAGATGAATAAATTCCACAAAGAATTATTACAGGTTATAGAATGGTAATTTATTTTCGCAAATTCAATAAGGCCACTAAGAAAGATCATTACCCCTTACCTTTTATTGATCAAATGCTAGAAAGATTATGCAAACATACACACTACTGCTTTCTAGATGGTTATTCTGGTTTCTCTCAAATACCTGTGTCGGCTAAGGATCAATCAAAGACTACTTTTACATGCCCTTTTCGTACTTTTGCTTATAGACGTATGCCTTTTGGTTTATGTAATGCACCCGCTACCTTTCAAAGATGCATGATGGCTATATTCTCTGACTTTTGTGAAAAGATTTTTGAGGTTTTCATGGATGACTTTTCCGTCTATGGATCTTCTTTTGATGATTGCTTGAGCAATCTTGGTCGAGTTTTGCAGAGATGTGAAGAAACTAATCTTGTCTTGAGTTGGGAAAAGTGCCACCTTATGGTTAATGAAGGTATTGTTTTGGGGCATAAAGTTTCTGAAAGAGGTATTGAAGATGATAAAGCCAAGGTTAATGCTATTAAAAAGATGCCATGTCCCAAGGACATCAAAGGTATAAGAAGTTTCCTTGGTCACGCCGGATTTTATAGGAAGTTCATTAAGGACTTATCAAAGGTTTATCGGCCTCTGACTAATTTATTACAAAAAGATGTACCATTTGTCTTTGATGATGATTGTGTAGAAGCATTTGAAATACTTAAGAAAGCATTAGTCTCTGCACCTATTATTCAACCACCTAATTGGAATTTACCCTTTGAAATTATGTGTAATGCTAGTGATTATGATGTAGGTGCTGTTCTAGGGAAAAGAGTTGATAAGAAACTAAATGTTATCCATTATGCTAGTAAGACTTTAGACAATTCTCAAAGAAATTATGCTACTACTGAAAAAAGACTTTTAGCAGTTGTATTTGCTTGTGATAAGTTTGGACCTTATATTATTGATTCTAAAGTAACTATTCACACTGATCATGCTGCTATTAAATACCTTATGGAAAAGAAAGATGCTAAACCTAGACTTATTAGACAGGTTCTCTTGCTACAAGAATTTGATTTGCATATTGTTGATACAAAGGGAGCTAAGAACCCCGTTGTAGACAACTTGTCTAGGTTAGAAAATGTTCTTGATGACCCACTACCTATTGATGATAGCTTTCTTGATGAACAATTAAATGTCATAAATACTTCTCCCAGTAGGCCTTGGTATGTTGATTATGCTAATTACATTGTTGCTAAATTCATACCACCTAGTTTCACATACCAGCAAAAGAAAAAGTTTTTCTATGATTTGAGACATTACTTTTGGGATGACCCACATCTTTATAAAGAAGGAGTAGATGGTGTTATTAGACGTTGTGTACCTAAGCATGAACAGGAACAGATACTATGCAAGTGTCACACCAAAGCTTATGGAGGACACCACGCGGGAGATAGAACTGCACATAAGGTATTGCAATCCGGTTTTTATTGGCCTACTCTCTTCAAGGATGCCCGCAAGTTTGTCTTGTCATGTGATGAATGTCAAAGAATTGGTAATATTAGTAGACGTCAAGAAATGCCTATGAATTATTCACTCGTTATTGAACCATTTGATGTTTGGGGCTTTGATTATATGGGACCTTTTCCTGCCTCCAATGGATATACACATATTCTAGTTGCTGTTGATTACGTTACTAAGTGGGTAGAAGCTATTCCAACTAGTAGTGATGATCATAACACTTCTATTAAAATGCTTAAAGAAGTTATTTTTCTGAGGTTTGGAGTCCCTAGATATTTAATGACTGATGGTGGTTCACACTTTATTCAGGGTGCTTTCCGTAAAATGCTTGCTAAGTATGACGTTAATCATAGAATTGCATCCCCTTATCACCCACAGTCTAGTGGTCAAGTAGAATTGAGTAATAGAGAGCTCAAATTAATTTTGCAAAAGACTGTCAATAGGTCTAGAAAGAATTGGTCCAAGAAACTTGATGATGCATTATGGGCCTATAGAACTGCAGATAAAAATCCTATGGGTATGTCTCCGTATAAAATGGTATATGGAAAAGCATGTCACTTACCTCTCGAACTAGAACATAAGGCATATTGGGCTATTAAAGAGCTCAACTATGATTTCAAACTTGCCGGTGAGAAGTGGTTATTTGATATTAGCTCACCTGATGAATGGAGAACCCAAGCTTATGAAAATGCCAAGTTGTTTAAAGAAAAAGTCAAAAGATGGCATGACAAAAGGATACAAAAGCGTGAGTTTAATGTACGTGATCATGTATTGTTATACAACTCTCGTTTAAGATTTTTTGCAGGAAAACTTCTCTCTAAATGGGAAGGCCCCTACGTTATCGAGGAAGTCTATCATTCCGGTGCCATAAAAATAAACAACTTCGAAGGCAAAAATCCGAAGGTGGTAAACGGTCAAAGAACCAAACATTATATCTCAGGTAATCCCATAAATATTGAAACCAATATTATTGAAACCGCAACCCTGGAGGAATACATAAGAGACACTTTCCAAAACGTTTCAGACTCTGAAAAGGAATAGGTATGTGGTACGGTAAGTAAACCGACTCCAAAACAATTTTTAAGGCAATATTTTGTTGGGACACGTAGTAATTTCAAAAAAATTCCTACGCATACACAAGATCATGGTGATGCATAGCAACGAGAGGGGAGAGTGTTGTCTATGTACCCTCATAGACCGAAGCGGAAGCGTTGACACAACGTAGAGGAAGTAGTCGTACGTCTTCCCGGTCCAACCGATCCAAGCACCGTTACTCCGGCACCTCCGAGTTCTTGGCACACGTTCAGCTCGATGACGCTCCCCGGGCTCCGATCCAGCAAAGCTTCGGGGATGAGTTCCGTCAGCACGACGGCGTGATGACGATGATGATGTTCTACCGATGCAGGGCTTTGCCTAAGCACCGCAACGATATGACCGAGGTGGAATATGGTAGAGGGGGGAACCGCACACGGCTAAGGAACGATCACGAAGATCAACTTGTGTCATGGGGTGCCCCTGCCCCCGTATATAAAGGAGCATGGGGGAGGGGGCGGCCGAACTAGGAGCGGGCGCGCCAAGGGGAGTCCTACTCCCACCGAGAGTAGGACTCCCTTCTTCCTTGTTGGAGTAGGAGAAGGGGAAAGAGGGGGAGAGGAAAAAGGAAAAGGGAGCTGCGCCCCTTGTCCAATTCAGACCAGAGGGGGGCGCAGGCCTCCTTCCTTTTGGCCTCTCTCCTCTATTCCTGTATGGCCCAATAAGGCCCATATAGTCCCCGGCGAATTCCCGTAACTCTCCTGTACTCCGAAAAATACCCGAACCACTCAGAACCTTTCCGATGTCCTAATATAGTCGTCCAATATATCGATCTTTACGTCTCCTCGTCATGTCCCCGATCTCATCCGGGACTCCGAACTCCTTCGGTACATCAAAACTCATAAACTCATAATATAACTGTCATCGAAACCTTAAGCGTGCGGACCCTACGGTTCGAGAACAATGTAGACATGACCGAGACACGTCTCCGGTCAATAACCAATAGCGGGACCTGGATGCCCATATTGGCTCCTACATATTCTACGAAGATCTTTATCGGTCAGACCGCATAACAAGATACGTTGTTCCCTTTGTCATCGGTATGTTACTTGCCCGAGATTCGATCGTCGGTATCCAATACCTAGTTCAATCTCGTTACCGGCAAGTCTCTTTACTCGTTCTATAATACATCATCTCGCAACTAACTCATTAGTTGCAATGCTTGCAAGGCTTATGTGATGTGCATTACCGAGAGGGCCCAGAGATACCTCTCCGACAGTCGGAGTGTCAAATCCTAATCTCGAAATACGCCCACCCAACATGTACCTTTGGAGACACCTGTAGAGCACCTTTATAATCACCCAGTTACGTTGTGACGTTTGGTAGCACACAAAGTGTTCCTCCGGCAAACAGGAGTTGCATAATCTCATAGTCATAGGAACATGTATAAGTCATGAAGAAAGCAATAGCAACATACTAAACGATCGGGTGCTAAGCTAACGGAATGGGTCATGTCAATCACATCATTCTCCTAATGATGTGATCCCGTTAATCAAATGACAACTCATGTCTGTGGCTAGGAAACTTAACCATCTTTGATCAATGAGCTAGTCAAGTAGAGGCATACTAGTGACATACTGTTTGTCTATGTATTCACACATGTATTATGTTTCCGGTTAATAAAATTCTAGCATGAATAATAAACATTTATCATGATATAAGGAAATAAATAATAACTTTATTATTGCCTCTAGGGCATATTTCCTTCATATTTCTCCGTTTTGGAATATTTAGAAAAATAGAAAAATAAGTAGCAGTCTAGGAAGGACACGAGGGCCCCAAGAGGGTGGAGGGCGCGCCCTACCCCCTGGGCGCGCCCCTACCTCTTGAGCACCTCGTGTGCCTTCCGGACTCCATGTTCTTGCACGATACGTATTTTGGTCGGTAAAAATTCAATATATATTCTCCCGAAGGTTTTGACTCCCGTATCACGCAAATCTCCTCTGTTCTTGTTTCGAGCTGTTTTTCTGACAGATCTAGATTATCATGACGTCCCCAAGTGCTTCCAAGGACAAGTTCTTCGACAAGGCCATCAACCCTTACCTCGCGGAGGTGTTGCGACACCCTCAAACCATTGAGATGCGTGATGGGTTGCTGCACATCCGCGATGCTGAGGGACCAAAGGGAACCGGAAGCATGTAGACAAGGCTCGAAGCAATGGAGCAACAAGTTTTCAAGTGCTAGGGGGTGGTGGAGCATGGAATCAACGCTAGCCACACGATGCTCGCGGAGTTCACTAACAACTACAAGCCGGATGCCAAGAACACCGAGGAGGCCATCTTGAAGCTACATGAGAAGATCGAGAACCTCCAAGCCCAAATCTATGACCTGCAAAACCAAAACTGGGAGTATGAATATAGATTCAAAAGGATGAGTTTGGCCGCAGATTTGAGGATTCCGAAGACTCGATCATCCTTCTATGATGGTGAGCCTATGCCTTGGAAGATGGACGACAAGCCCGCATCATCAACAACACCTTCACCTTCTTCACCATCAAAGGAGATATAATCACACGGGTATGGGCACTCCCCTTGGCAGCTGCCAAGCTTGGGGGAGGTGCCCCGGTATCGTATCACCATCACAACTCCTATCTTTACCGTTTTTCTTAGTTTGATCCTATTAGTAGTATCTTGATCTAGTAGAATAAAGTTTATGGCATGATCTAGTTTTGAGTTTTGCTTTATGATCTCTCTATGTAATCGAGTCTGTGAGCTATATAATAAAGATTAGTTTTGAGTCAAGGGCTTGATTGTTTTGCCATGATCTTGAGTGAATAAAAGAAAAGATGAAAAAGAATATAAAAAGAAACAAAAGTTCATATTGATATTATTGAGAGTAATGACTTCACATAGGAAGAGTATGATGATTTAAAATTTGTTGGGAGTTGGCAGACATAGCTTTGGTCATCGTTGCAATTAATAGGAAGTAATAACGAAAGAGAGGTTTCACATATAAATATACTATTATTGACATCTTTTATGATTGGGAGCACTCATTAAAATATGACATGCTAAAGAGTTGATGTTGGACAAGGAAGACAACGTAATTAGTTATGTTTTCTTATATCTGAGATAAAGTATGTTGTCATGGATCCTCTAACATGTTGAGCTTGCATTTCCCCCTCGTGCTAGCCAAATTCTCAGCACTAAGTATAGATAGTACTTGTGCTTCCAAAAACCCTTAAACCAGTTTTGCCATGAGAGTCCACCATATCTACCTATAGATTGAGTAAGATCCTTCAAGTAAGTTGTCATCGGTGCAAAGCAATAAAAATTGCTCTAAATATGTATGATTGATTGGTGTGGGAGGAATAAGCTTTATACGATCTTGTGATGTGGAAGTAATAAAAGCGACGGACTGCACAATAAAGATTCATATCACAAGTGCCAATATAAAGTGACGTTCTTTCGCATTGAGATTTTATGCATCCAACCATAAAAGCGCATGGCAACCTCTGCTTCCCTCTGCGAAGGGCCTATCTTTTATTATTATCTTCTACCTTATGCAAGTGTCACGGTGATCTTCACCTTTCCATTTTCATTTTATCCTTTGGCAAGCCTAGCATGTTGGAAAGAACCTGATATATATATATATATAATTGGATGTAGGGGAGCATGAGTTATTATTGTTGACATTACCATAGAGGTAAAAGGTTGTGGGGCGAAACTATAAGCCCCTATCTTTCTCTGTGTCCGATTAAAACTTCATAACCACAAGTATTGCGTGAGTGTTAGCAATTATGAAGGACTAGATGATAGCACTAGTAGAAAACGGAGCTTTAAAACCAGTTCGTAAGGGCCTTTAGTGCCGGTTGCATAACCAGCACTAAAGGGTGGGCACTAAAGGCCCCCCCCTTTAGTACGGGTTCGGCACGAACCGACGCTAAAGTGCCACCACGTGGCGTGAGCTCGCGCCCTGGTATGGGGGACCTTTAGTACCGGTTGGTGCCAACCGGTACTAAAGGTTTTTTTTATGAATTTTTTTTTTAAATGTTTGGAATTTTTTTTGAATTTTTGTTTCGATTTTTAATTTTTCTGAATTATTTGGTGATTTAGTCTCTAATCACCTCTCTTAACTGCTCAAGTGTGGATCACTCATTCCAAATCATCTAACTTCCCGACCGGTCACCCATCCCTCTCACTACTCCAGCCCGAGCACACTTAACTTTCGGGTTCTGTTCTCCTTCGTTTCCAAGTCTGCACTTGTTGTTTTCCTGACAATAGTAAGATGTCAATCCTATTAACCCTCAGGAGTTTAGCTTGAGCATGAATTCACACATTTCACTGTTTGACTTTGAAACTATTATTCTAAAAGACAGTAATTATTTAGTAACACTAATATTTCTTGAATAAGTTTGACCATAGTATGACCAGATTTGACCAAAATTCAAAAAATTGAAATAATTATTTAGTAACACTAATATTCTTGAATAATTATGTAGTAACATTAATACTTCTTGAATAAGTAGTTTGACCAGATTTAACCAAAAAATTTTAAAACACTGAAAATTGACCATATCTTTTTTTCCTTTTGGAATTTGAGGATACTAAAAAATTGCAAACAGGCCGTCGGCTGTCTCCATCGGATGCGGATTTTTGTGCTGAATTTTTTGATATATTATACGTTTTTTTCCGACATCGTATGGAAAAATTATAGTTGTTTTACATTTTCCCTACACTTTTTGCAAAACATGTCCAAATTTAAGTTTTCAAATTTTCCTAACTAGTAGATGTAGTAATATAACTACCTCTCGAAGGATTTTATTTTTTGAAGTTTTTATCATTTTCTTTTGATTTTTTCAAAACTGAAATGGCGATACACCGGGGGGGGGTAGAGTTTCAAAATTGCCCTATAGTGTCGGTTTGTGTCTTCAACCGGGACTATAGGTTAAGACTCTTTAGTTCCGGTTGGTGACACAAACCGGTACTATAGGTTAGACCTTTAGTACTGGTTTGTGCCACAAACCGTCACTAAAGGGGCTCATGGGGCCCTGGCCTGACGCCAGCCTGCCACCACCCCTTTAGTACCGGTTCGTGGCACGAACCGGTACTAAAGGTTCATTACGAACCGGCACTAATGCGTAGCCATTCGAACCGGCACTAATGGTCACATTAGTGCCGGCTCAAATACAAACCGGCACTAAAGGGGTGAACATTTGACCCTTTTTATACTAGTGTAGTTGAGTATGTGGACTTGCTTTTTAGCTCTGACATAGACTCTTTCTGATGTTATGATAAATTGCAATTGTTTCAATGACTGAGGTTATAGTTTGTTGGTTCTCAATAAAGTTTCTAATTAATACTTTTGCATTGTGAATAGATCATCACTTGAACATAAGTAATCATATGACAATATCTATATATGTTGCTGTTATGAGAATAATAATGATGCCTTCATGTCTGTATTTTATTTTTATCGACGCCTCTACCTCTAAACATGGGGACATATTTATTGTTATCGGCTTTCGCTTGAGGACAAGCGAGCTCTAAGCTTGGGGGAGTTGATACGTCCATTTTGCATCATGCTTTTATATCGATATTTATTGCATTATGGGATGTTACTTCACATTTTGTCACAATACTTATGGCTATTCTCTCTTGATTTACAAGGTTTACATAAGGAGGGAGAATGCCGGCAGCTGGAATTCTGGGCTGGAAAAGGAGCAAATATTAGAGACCTATTCTGCACAACTCCAAAAGTCCTGAAACTCCATGGAATATCTTATAATAAATAATGAAAAATCCTTGCCAAAGATGAAGGCCAGGGGGCCCACACCCTGTCCACGAGGGTGGGGGCGCCCCCCCCCCCCCAGGGCGCGCCCCCTACCTCGTAGGCCCCCTGGTGGCTCTATGATGCCCATCTTCTGCTATTTGAAGTCTTTCGTCGAGGAAAAAACAAGAAGCAACCTTTCGGGACGAGACTCGGCCGCCATGAGGCGGAACCTTGGCGGAACCAATCTAGGGCTCCGACAGAGCTGTTCAGCTAGGGACACTTCCCTCCGGGATGGGGAAATCATCACCATCGTCATCACCAACGCAATCTCCATCAACATCTTCACCAGAACCATCTCATCTCAAAACCCTAGTTCATCTCTTGTATCCAATTCTTGTCTCCATGTCCAAGATTGGTGCTAGTAGGTTGCTAGTACTGTTGATTACTCCTTGTAGTTGATGCTAGTTGGTTTACTTGGTGGAAGATCATCTGTTCAGATCCTTTTATGCATATTATTACCCCTCTGATTATGAACATGAATATGCTTTGTGAGTAGTTACGTTTGTTCCTAAGGACAAGGGAGAAGTCTTGCTATTAGTAGTCATGTGAATTTGGTATTCGTTTGATATTTTGATGAGATGTATGTTGTCTAGCCTCTAGTGGTGTTATGTGAACGTCGACTACATAACACTTCACCATTATTTGGGCCTAGAGGACGGCATTGGGACGTAATAAGTAGATGATGGGTTGCTAGAGTGACAGAAGCTTAAACCCTAGTTTATGCGTTGCTTCGTAAGGGGCTGATTTGGATCCATATGTTTCATGCTATGGTTAGGTTTACCTTAATACTTTTGTTGTAGTTGCGGATGCTTGCAATAGAGGTTAATCATAAGTGGGATGCTTGTTCAAGTAAGAACAGCACCCAAGCACCGGTCCACCCACATATCAAATTATCAAAGTACCAAACACGAATCATATGAACGTGATGAAAACTAGCTTGGCGATATTCCCTTGTGTCCTCGGGAGCGCTTTTCCTTATATAAGAGTTTGTTCAGGCTTGTCCTTTGCTACAAAAAGGATTGGTCCATCTTGCTACACTTTATTTACTTTTGTTACTTGGTGCTCGTTACAATTTATCTTATCACAAAACTATCTGTTACCACTTATTTCAGTACTTGCAGAGAATACCTTGCTGAAAAGCGCTTATCATTTCCTTCTGCTCCTCGTTGGGTTCGACACTCTTACTTATTGAAAGGACTACGATAGTTCCCCTATACTTGTGGGTCATCAGGGGGTGCCCTAGCACACCCCAGACAATTGCCTAGCCGTGTGCGGCGCCCCCCCCCCCTCCACCGTTTACACCCCCGGTCATATTTTCGTAGTGCTTAGGAAAAGCCCTGCGGAGATCACTTCAGCATCACCGTCACCACGCCCTCGTGCTGACAGAACTCATCTACTACCTCGACGTCTTGTTGGATCAAAAAGGCGAGGGACGTCACCGAGCTGAACGTATGCAGAACGCGGGGTGTCGTGCGTTCAGTACTTAATTTGTTGAAGCGTGAAGAAGTTCGACTACATCAACCGCATTGTTAAACGCTTCCGCTTACGGTCTACGAGGGTATGTAGACACACTCTCCCCCTCGTTGTTATGCCTCTCCATGGGTAGATCATTGCGTGTGCGTAGATTTTTTGTTGTTTTCCATGAAACGATTCCCTACACCGGTGTGAAGGAAATATGCCCTAGAGGCAATAATAAAGTTGTTATTTATATTTCCTTATATCATGATAAATGTTTATTATTAATGCTAGAATTGCATTAACCGAAAACTTGATACATGTGTGAATACATAGACAAAGCAAAGTATCCCTAGTATGCCTCTACTTGACTAGCTCGTTAATCAAAGATGGTTAAGTTTCCTAACCAAAGACATGTGTTGTTATTAGATGAACGGGCATACATCATAATGAGAATGATGTGATGGACAAGACCATCCGTTAGCCTAGCATAATGATTGTTAAGTTTTATTGCTATTGCTTTCTTCATGACTTATACATATTCCTTTTACTATGAGATTATGCAACTCCCGAACACCGGAGGAACACGTTGTGTGCTATCAAAAGTCACAACATAATTGGGTGATTATAGAGATGCTCTACAGGTGTCTCCGAAGGTGTTTGTTTGGTTGGCATAGATCAAGATTAGGATTTGTCACTCCCAGTATCGAAGAGGTATCTCTGGGCCCTCTCGGTAATGCACATCACAATATGTGCTTCCAAGTTCCGCTGTTGGTTATTGATCGGAGATGTCTCTCGATCATGTCTACATAGTTCTCGAACCTGTAGGGTCTGCACGCTTAACGTTCGATGACAATTTGTATTATGAGTTATGTGTTTTGGTAACCGAAGATTGTTCGGAGTCCCGGATGAGAGCACAGACATGACGAGGAGTCTCAAAATGGTCGATAGGTAAAGATTGGTACATTGGAAGATAGTATTCGGACACCGGAATGGTTTCAGAGTGATTCGGGTATTTATCGGAGTACCGAGGGGTTACCGGAACCCCCCGGGGAAAGTAATGGGCCACTATGGGCCATAGGGGAGAGAGAGGGAAGCCCACAAGGGGTGGCACCCCCCATTAGCTATCCGAATTGGACAAGGGGAAGGGGACGTGGCTCCCCTTTCCTTTCCCCCTCTCCTTCTCCTTCCCTCTTACCACCTCCGAGAGAAGAAAGGGGGGCGACTTGGACTAGGTGTCCTAGTCGGTTTCCCCCCATGGTGCGCCCCCTAGGGTCGGTGGCCTCCTCCCCTCCTCCTTTATATACGGGGGCAGGGGCACCCCAAAGCACATCAGTTGTTCTGTTAGCCGTGTGCGGTGCCCCCTCCACAGTTTACTCCTCCGGCCATAGCGTCGTAGTGCTTAGGCGAAGCCCTGTGCGGATCACATCACCATCACCGTCGCCACATCGTCATGCTGATGAAACTCTCCCTCGACACGTTGCTGGATCAAGAGTTCGAGGGACATCATCGAGCTGAACGTGTGCAGAACTCGGAGGTGTCGTACGTTCGGTGCTTGATTGGTTAGATCGCGAAGACGTTTGACTACATCAACCGCGTTAAGCTAACGCTTCCGCTTTCGGTCTACGAGGGTATGTGGACACACTCTCCCCCTCTTGTTGCTATCCATCTCCTAGATAGATCTTGCGTGATCGTGGGAATTTTTTTGAAATTGCATGCTACGTTCCCCAACAGTGGCATCCGAGCCAGGTCTATGCGTAGATGATATGCACGAGTAGAACACAAAGTGTTGTGGGCGATCATAGTCATACTTCTTAACACCAACGTCTTATTTTGATTCGGCGGTATTGTTGGATGAAGCGGCCCGGACCAGCCTTACATGACCACGTTCATGAGATCGATTCCACCGACAGACATGCAACTAGTTTTCCATAAAGGTGGCTTGCGGGTATCTGTTCTCCAACTTTGGTTGAATCGAATTTCACTATGGCCGGTCCTTGTTGAAGGTTAAAACAACACACTTGACAAAAAATCGTTGTGGTTTTGATGCGTAGGTAAGAACAGTTTTTGCTAGAAGCCTGTTGACGAGGACATGTATTGGGGGTAGGGTAACAGGCCTGACCTAAAGGCCCTACCCATGGACCCCGTATACATTGTACTGGGCCCCTGGGCCAGATCACCGTCTAGATGTACCGCAACTTGAAAGTCACTCGGACGGCGACAACCACTGGGAGCACGGCACTTCACTCGACGAGCTCATTCCACTCGACCATGTAACTCACTCGGATATGCAAAGACCAATAGTCAGCATGACGGTTTTGTAGTGGGCAGGCATTATGGCATTGATGCTCCACGGTGTAACATAAGGGGTGAGGGGGTGGCGCACTGTATATAAGCCACCCCCACCAGTAGACTAAGGGGCTTTTAACTTCCATCTCTCTCTCTCTTTTTCACCATTAGTCTCAGGACTACGGGGATCTGTTATCCTCTCATTGTAATCTCCGGATACATACTAAGATAAAACAAAGCCTCTCCGGAGCACGAGACGTAGGGTTGTTATCTCCACCGTGAGAGGCCCGAACTCGCTAAAACCACCATGTCACCCATATGCATCTTGATAGATCATGCTCCTTTATCCTACCCATCTCTTATTGTCGGAATCATTACCACGACAGTTGGCGCCCACCGTGGGGCATGGCGTTTATCGAGCCATGATGTAAATGGTTTTTTTTCTTCAATGTTCGCCGCCGATCAGCAATCATCAATGGAGGATCTAATCCAGGATGTTTCGAACATCACTCCATTCACAGGGCAGTCATGATACTCTTCGTACAGAGGGATCAGGAAGTCCTATTCCATACTATCTTATTCCTTACTGTCGATCTTTAATCTAACAATGAGGTGGATGGCTGCATCATCTTCTTCACATCAACCAAAAAGCGCGAACAACAGCGGCATGGAGGCCGAGCTCTCGACATGGCCGGTCCACCGAGTGAACCGCCGCCCGTCCGGCTTCACCGACCTCTGGCGCGTCCATCTGCGCCGGAACCGCACCTCCAGCGGTGTTCCTGAGTCGCACGGCCGGCATAATGCGATGGTGCAGCAATCCTCCCTTTCTGCTCAGTAGAGACACAAGCCTGGCTGGCAACGTGGAACTCCTCGGTCCGGTCGCCCGCTCGGCAATGATCTCCATGGTGGAGGCGCCTCTCCCTCCGGCGTCCCAGGCGCGATGCGCTCCTCCCTCATCAGCTTCTCGGGCATGGACGCATGGTTGTTGCGGCGTACGCGCAGACCCCCTGCGGCGCGGAAATAGGAAGCCGGTCACACCTTCGGGCGCGGCGGTTCTTCCTCCGTCCCCGTCTGCTGGCCATGGCCCTTTTTCCTTTAACCATGCAAGGTGAGTGGGCCACCTTCCCCTTGATTACCTGCATGCAGGTAAATGCGCGCAAGTATAGGAAACGGAAGGACGTGGTGATCTTCAACGTCAGATTAATTGGTTGCCTCATTATGCGGCCAATTGATAAGGATTACTAACGCCACTTAATTGTTGCGGCCAGAACCAGGCAACTGTTTCCACGACTTCGACAGTGCTAACTTGCAGGGTCGCCCGATGGATCTTTCACTCGGACAGCTGCGTACCAGATTCGCTCATAGTTCAAACAGATGAATCCACTCGGCGACTCGGACACAGACTCAAGTTCAGTCGGCCACGGACCCAAATTCACTCGAACTACTAATATGCAGGGTAACTCGGATGGACTTTGCATCCAGACGACTAACTTGCAGGGACGTTTTTGACCCAGCAGAAAATGTATTCGTAACCCTAAAAAAAAAATGTATTCATAGCTATGCTTGCTACTATGAAAATGTATTGGTCACGCGCGCATCGTCACTCGCCGTTCCGCGCGTCACCACTTCGCTGTACGCGTCTACTTCAGTCGGACGCTCCGCTCGACGTCACATCCAGGACGCCTCTACTTCACTTGAACGCTCCGCGCATCGTCACTCCGTGGCACGCGTCTATTTCACTTGGCCGCCCCGCGCATCGCCACTCGATTGGTCACATCATCACCACTCGGCCGCCCCGCGTCGCCATCAGTTGGTCACCACATAACCACTCGGCCGCCCCGCGCGTCGCCATTCGGTTGGTCATCTCATCACCACTCGGCCGCCCCGCGCGTCGCCACTCGGTTGATCACCTCATCACCAATCGGCCGCCCGCGCGTCGCCATCGGTTGGTCACCTCATCACCACTCGGCCGCCCCGCGCGTCGCCACTCGGTTGGTCATCTCATCACCACTCGGCCGCCCCGCGGGTCGCCACTCGGTTGGTCACCTCATCACCACTCGGCCGCCCCACGCTTCGCCATCGGTTGGTCACCACATAACCACTCGGCCGCCCCGCGCGTCGCCACTCGGTTGGTCACCTCATCACCACTAGGCCGCCCCGCGCGTCGCCACTCGGTTGGTCACCTCATCACCACTCGGCCCCCCCGCGCGTCGCCACTCGGTTGATCACCTCGTCACCACTCGGCCGCCCCGCGTGTCGCCATCGGTTGGTCACCTCATCACCAATCGGCCGCCCCACGCGTCGCCACTCGGTTGGTCACCTCATCACCACTCGGCCGCCCCGCGCGTCGCCATCGGTTGGTCACCACATAACCACTCGGCCGCCCCGCGCGTCGTCACTCGGTTGGTCACCTCATCACCACTCGGCCGCCCCACGCGTCGCCACTCGGTTGGTCACCTCATCACCACTAGGCCGCCTCGCGCTTCGCCACTCGGTTGATCACCTCATCACCACTCGGCCGCCCCTGGCGTCGCCATCGGTTGGTCTCCTCATCACCAATCAGCCGCCCCGCGCGTCGCCATTCGGTTAGTCACCTCATCACCACTCGGCCGCCCCGCGCGTCACCACTCGGTTAGTCACCTGATCACCACTCGGCCGCCCCGCGTGTCGCCTCTCGGTTGGTCACCTCATCACCACTCGGCCGCCCCGCGCGTGGCCACTCCGTTGGTCACCTCATCACCACTCGGCTGGCCCGCGCGTCGCCATCGGTTGATCACCTCATAACCACTCGGCCGCCCCGCGCGTCGCCACTCGGTTGGTCACCTCATCACCACTCGGCCGCCCCAGGCGTCGCCACTCGGTTGGTCACCTCATCACCACTCGGCCGCCCCGCGCTTCGCCACTCGATTGGTCACCTCATCACCACTCGGCCGCCCCCGCGCGTCGCCTTCGGTTGGTCACCTCATCACCACTCGGCCGCCCCAGGCGTCGCCACTCGGTTGGTCACCTCATCACCACTCGGCCGCCCCGCGCTTCGCCACTCGATTGGTCACCTCATCACCACTCGGCCGCCCCCGCGCGTCGCCTTCGGTTGGTCACCTCATCACCACTCGGCCGCCCCAGGCGTCGCCACTCGGTTGGTCACCTCATCATCACTCGGCCGCCCCGTGCGTCGCCACTCAGTTGGTCACCTCATCACCACTCGGCCGCCCCGCGCGTCGCCACCGGTTGGTCACCTCATCACCACTCGGCCACCCCCCGCGTCGCCGTCGGTTGGTCACCTCATCACCACTCGGTCGCCCCGCGCATCGCCATCGGTTGGTCACCTCATCACCACTCGGCCGCCCTGCATGTCGCCATCGGTTGGTCACCTCATCACAACACAAATTTTAATAGTTTTTTCTGAAATAATTGTTGTTGCTTATACTTGTAACCAAAATCCCCCAGTGGGTGACTTAGCTGCGAATCTGTTTCGCCTAAGTTCAAGAAATCCTACCGAGTGATGAGTCAACCTCTCACTCGGGGGCTTAGCTGCGAATCTGTTTTGCCTAAGTTTGACAAAATCCTACCGAGTAATGAGCCTGCCTCTCACTCGGGGGCTTAGCTGTAGTCCAGTACTCGCCTAAGTTTGAAAAAATCCTACCGAGTGGAGAGCAAACCTCTCACTCGGGGGCTTAGTTGCAGTCCAGTACTCGCCTAAGTTTGAAAAAATCCTACCGAGTGGAGAGCAAACCTCCCACTCGGGGGCTTAGCTGCAGTCCAGTACTCACCTATGTTTGAAAAATTCCATCCGAGTGGAGAGGAAACCTCCCACTCGAGGGCTTAGTTGCAATCCAGTACTCGCCTAAGTTTGAAAAAAAATCCTACCGAGTGGAGAGCAAACCTCCCACTCGGGGGCTTAGCTGCAGCCCAGTACTCGCCTAAGTTTGAAAAAATCCTACCGAGTGAAGAGCAAACCTCCCACTCAGGGGCTTAGCTGCAGTCGAGTAGTCGCCTAAGTTTGAAAAAAATCCTACCGAGTGAAGAGCAAACCTCCCACTCGGGGGCTTAGCTACAGTCCAGTGCTCGCCTAAGTGTTTGAAATCCTACCGAGTGGAGAGAAAGCCTCCCACTCGGAGGCTTAGCTGCAGTCCAAGGACTCGCCTAAATAGCCAAAATCCGACTGAGACAAGAGAAAACCTCTAACTCAAGGAGCTGCATCACAAGTATAATGTGCGCTCCAGCCCTATCCGCAAGGACACCAAGACGAAGGTCGACTGTCACCAACGCCTCATCACCACTCGGCCACTCGCGCGCCTTCAGACAGCTAAGTCATTTTACATCCTGTTATTTCCATCTTCCCGAGTGTCCCGTAATTCACACATCACGTTCACTCGGAGGCCACGCCACCGAGTATACCTCTACGCTCTGCTGCTTATTTTCACATACTTGCTTAGTACTTGTTATGTGACTCACTAGTCCAGCTTCCATTTTTTCGCATACATCATTCAAGAACACCATGTGTTGTTCTTCATTTCGAGTTTGCATCGCTCCTCCGTGGCTGCAACTCAGTTGAAACACTACACTTCCATTTTATTTGAGCCAGTATTCCAATGAGTTCGGTCGGATCCGTCGCTTCGACAAGTTCGAGCGGATCCTTCACTCTTTCAGACTCTTGCTGGTCAACCAGCAGGCCCCTTGCACTCCCAGCAGGTGTCTATGGGTGTTATTCACACAAATCATTTCAGCACACATCAAATTTCCTCGAGAAATTATTCCGTTGGCTTGTACCATTTTTACACAAGTTACGCGATCACTCGACGGCCCTATGCGCCAACTTCATCGCTGCTCGGACTCGGTCACCGTACCGGTCCTAGCACACCACAACACCGGCCTTGTCGCTCTGTTGACTTCAAACACATCCAGCCAACCCCTTTGTGGAATCCTCTTCATCGTATCAATGATATAGACCCCGCCAGGCATGAGACAGATAAGTCCCTTCTACAATTAAACTTCAAACTTCACTCCTTTGCGAGTTTGCCTCTTTTGAGCATCACTCGGAAGCTTCTCCTCATCTTTACCCGAGTCTGACTTGATGAATTACAAATTATCCATTCAACACTATATTTCTCGTATTTCGACATGTCAGTTGTCGAAGCCTGTAGTACGCTCGGGGGCTACACCACACTTGGGGGCTACATCTCATTTGGAATGACACTCTCCTGAGTAGTCGAGTACTTCATCACCAGTCAGATCCTTCACTTCAACAAGTGCATTCGATCCGCCACTTTAACAAGCTTTATAATCACCCAGACGTTGTGTGCGCCATCTTCATTCCTACTAAAACTCAGTTGTCATGCCGGTCTTGTTGCGTCGCAACCACACTACATCAACCCCATCGCTACATTAGCTTCGAAAGCATCTGGCTAATTCCTTCGAAGACCATTTCAGCCACTTGGCTGGACACATAGCCCTTCACTCGACCACTTCGCTCATCCTCACTCGGCCATCCCGCACGTCGCCACTCGGTTGTGCACGTCTTCACCACTTGACCGCTCCACGTGTCGCCTCTCGGTTGTGCATGCCATCACCACATGTCCGCCCCGCGCGTCACAACTTGGCTGGACACGTAGTCCTTCACTCGGCCACCTCACGCATCCTCACTCGACCGCCCCACGCGTCGCCACTTGGTTGTGCACGTCTTCACCACTTGGCCGCCCCGCGCGTTGCCACTCATTTGTGCACGTCTTCATCATTCGACCACCTTGCACATCATGACTCGGCCGCTCCACGTGTCGCCACTCGGTTGTGCACGTCTTCACCACTCGACCGCCCCACGTGTCGTCACTCAGTTGTACACATCATCGCCCCTCGGACACCTCGAGTGTTTCCATCATTTGGACATGTCTTTACCTCTACACCCCTTTCATGTAAATACCCCTTTCATGCAAAAGGGTGAAAATGAAGCTCCTCTGCGGATACAATGTACTCTTACAAATACCCCTTTCACGCAAAATCTAATGGTAGAAGTACTAATGGAAAGATTACTCCCTGTAGTGTCCAGCTTTTTTCTACAGTCGGCAGTTTCAAAGCCGAATTCATTCACCGTGCCGAGAGCACGAAGATTCACCTGCTTGCCGAGTTCCAGGCTGAATTTATTCCGTGCCGAGTACACGAAGATCATTCCGACTGACTCAGCTCTAGGCTGAGCTTATTTACCAGGTCAAGCACCTGAAGATGCATCTGATTGACTCAATTTCAGACTAAAAGATATTTACAAGTCAACTACGTGGAGGTTTACCAGGAGACTTAAACCCTCTGCCCGACTCATCTAGTCTGACAGAGGCTCGGGGACTACACCCAGCGGGTGCACTCAGCGTGCCCCCACTGGAAGAGAACTCGGAAAGAAACATTTTGCTCGATGCAAAACCAGCTCCAGAATTACTCAACCTCCGAGTTAGAGAAGAACAAGTTCGATCTGTACCATCTAAGAAGAGTTTTAGTTCTCGGGGACTACACCCAGTGGGTGCACTCAGCGTGCCCCTACTGGAGTAATCTCCAGTCGGTACAGCCTGACTAGTCCGAGTGATGAACAACAACAAAAAAGACAGGCTCTAAGACTCCTGCCGACTATTGGTATCCACTCGGAATGGTCCGCCCGGTCCGAGTGACGGCCAAACAACAACAAAAAAGATAGGCTCTAAGACTCCCGCCGACTACCTGTAGTCGACGACAGTCTCTGGAACTACACCCAGTGGGTGCACTTAGCGTGCCCCCACTGGAATGGTATCCACTCGGAACGGTCCGCCCGGTCCGAGTGACGGCCAAACAACAAAACAAAGACACGTCCCAGGCATGAAGAAATTTCGAGTAATCAGTTACTCAATGCAAGACCAGCTCCAAATCACTCCAAAAAAATTGCTATAAGGTGAGTTTAACGCTCCTCCGCGGACCCGTTTGAACTCATTTCACTCGGACACCATACAGTCTGGAATCCGTCAAGGAAACATACGGACATAAGATCGCAGGGTGACCAGAGGGAGTTCATAAGTGCCTCTGCAGCACTCGACTCATCTGGGAATTCACCTCGACTCGACCTGCTCAACCTCGACCGATTCGGGGGCTGACGAAAAGGACATGTATTGGGGGTAGGGTAACAGGCCTGACCTAAAGGCCCTACCCATGGACACCGTATACTTTGTACTGGGCCCCGGGCCATATCGCCGTCCAGATGTACCGCAACTTGAAAGTCACTCGGACGGCGACAACCACTCGGAGCACGGCACTTCACTCGACGAGCTCATTCCACTCGACCGTGTAACTCAGTCGGTTATGCAAAGACCAATAGTCAGCATGACGGTTTTGTAGTGGGCAGGCATTATGGCATTGATGCTTCACCGTGTAACATAAGGGGTGAGGGGGTGGCGCACTCTATATAAGCCACCCCCACCACTAGACTAAGGGGCTTTTTCCTTCCATCTCTCTATCTTTTTCACCATTAGTCTCAGGACTACGGGGATCCGTTATCCTCTCATTGTAATCTCCGGATACATACTAAGATAAAACAAAGCCTCTCCGGAGCACGAGACGTAGGGTTGTTATCTCCACCGTGAGAGGCCCGAACTCGCTAAAACCACCGTGTCACCCATATGCATCTCAATAGATCATGCTCCTTTATCCTACCCCTCTCTTATTGTCGGAATCGTTACCACGACACCCGCACAGCCACGTAAAACTTGCAACTACAAAGTAGAGGACGCCTAACTTGTTTTTGCAGGGCATGTTGTGATGTTATATGGTCAAGACATGATGTGATATAAGTTATTGTATGAGATGATCATGTTTTTTAAAAGTTATCGGCAAGTGGCAGGAGCCTTATGGTTGTTGCTTCATTGTATGAAATGCAATCGCCATGTAATGGCTTTACTTTATCACTATGCTGTAGCGATAGTTGTAGAAGCAATTAGTTGGCGAGATGACAACGACGCTACAATGGATATCAAGGTGTCAAGCTGGTGACGATGGAGATCATGACGGTGCTTTGGATATGGAGATCAAAGGCACAAGATGATGATGGCCATATCATGTAACATATTTTGATTTCATGTGATGTTTATCTTTTATGCATCTTATTCTGCTTATTACAGCGGTTGTATTATAATATGATCCCTCACTAAATTCAAGGTATAAGTGTTCTCCCTGAGTGTGCACCGTTGTGATAGTTCGTCGTGCTGAGACACCACGTGATGATGGGGTGTGATAAGCTCAATGTTCACATACAACGGGTGCAAGACAGTTTTGCACGTGCAGAATACTTGGGTTGAACTTGACGAGCCTAGCATGTACAGACATGGCCTCGGAACACTGAGACCGAAAGGTCGAACGTGAATCATATAGTAGATATGACAAACATAGATATGTTCGCCATTGAAAACTACTCCATCTCACGTGATGATCGGACATGGTTTAGTTGATATGGATCACGTGATCATTTAGATGACTCGAGGGATGTCTATCTAAGTGGGAGTTCTTTAGTAATATGATTAATTGAACTTAAATTTATCATGAACTTAGTCCTGATAGCTTTTGCATATCTATGTTGTAGATCAATGGTCCGTGCTACCGTTCCCTTGAATTTTAATGCATTACTAGAGAAAGCTAAGTTGAAAGATGATGGTAGCAAATACACGTGCTAGGTCCATAACCTGAGGATTATCCTCATAGCTGCACAGAAGAATTACGTCCTTGAAGCACCGCTAGGTGAAAGGCCTGCTGCAGGAGCAAATCCGGACATTATGACTACTCGATAGTTCAGTGTGCCATGCTTTATGCCTTAGAATCGGGACTTCAAAGACGTTTTGAACGTCATGGAGCATATGAGATGTTCCAGGAGTTGAACTTAATATTTCAAGCAAATGCCGGAGTTGAGAGATATTGTGACGCCCCCGATTCAATCATACACTAATCATGCATGCAAATGTGTACGATCAAGATCAGGGAGTCACGGGAAGATATCACAACACAACTCTAAAAGATAAATAAGTCATACAAGCATCATAATACAAGCCAGGGGCCTCGACGGCTCGAATACAAGTGCTCGATCATAGACGAGTCAGCGGAAGCAACAATATCTGAGTACAGACATAAGTTAAACAAGTATGCAATAAGAAGGCTAGCACAAACTAGGATACAGTTCGAAAGAGGCGCAGGCCTCCTGCCTGGGATCCTCCTAAACTACTCCTGGTCATCGTCAGCGGGCTGCACGTAGTAGTAGGCACCTCCAGTGTAGTAGGAGTCATCGTCGACGGTGGCGTCTGGATCCTGGGCTTTAACATCTGGTTGGGACAACCAGGTAGAAGGGATAGGGGGCAAAGAAAGAGAAAGCAACCGTGAGTACTCATCCAAAGTACTCGCATGCAAGTAGCTACACTACATATGCATGGGTATATGTGTCAAGGGGCAATATCGCTGGACTAAACTGCAGAATGCCAGAATAAGAGGGGGGATAGCTAGTCCTGTCGAAGACTACGCTTCTGGCAGCCTCCGTCTTGCAGCATGTAGAAGAGAGTAGACTGAAGTCCTCCAAGTATCATCGCATAGCATAATCCTACCCGGCGATCCCCTCCTCGTCACCCTGTTAGAGAGCGATCACCGGGTTATATCTGGCAGTTGGAAGGGTGTGTTTTATTAAGTATCCGGTTCTAGTTGTCATAATGTCAAGGTACAACTCCAAGTCGTACTGTTACCGAAGATCACGGCTATTCGAATAGATTAACTTCCCTGCAGGAGTGCACCACATAACCCAACACGCTCAATCCCATTTGGCCGGACACACCTTCTTGGGTCATGCCCGGCCTCGGAAGATCAACACGTCGCAGCCCTACCTAGGCACAACAGAGAGGTCAACACGCCGGTCTAAATCTTATGGCGCATGGGTCTGGGCCCATCGCCCATTGCACACATGCACGTTGCGAGGGCGGCCGGAACCAGAACTAGCCCCCTTAATACAAGAGCAGGCTTACGTTCCAATCCGGCGCGCGCCGCTCAGTCGCTGACGTCACGAAGTGCTTCGGCTGATACCACGATGTCGAGTGCCCATAACTGTTCCCGCGTAGTTGGTTAGTGCGTATAGGACAGTAGCCAGACTCAGATCAAATACCAAGATCTCGTTAAGCGTGTTAAGTATCCGCGAACCCCGACCAGGGCCAGGCCCACCTTTCTCCTGGGTGGTCTCAACCTGCCCTGTCGCTCCGCCACAAAGTAACAGTCGGGGGTCGTCGGGAACCCAGGCCCACCACTACCTGGGTGGAACCACCTGCCCCTTCAGCCCCCATCTCTGAACAGTATCACAGGTAATGTAACAGTGTAAAGTATATAGTATATGCCCGTGGTCACCTCCCGAAGTGATCACAGCCCAGTAGTATAGCATGGCAGACGGACAAGAGTGTAGGGCCACTGATGGAACACTAGCATCCTATAGTAAGCAGTAGGATAGCTGGTAAGGTAACAACAATAGTAGCAAGGCCAGGCTATGAAGCAGTATAGGATTAACTGAAAGCAGTAACATGCTATACTACTCTAATGCAAGCAGTATAGAGAAGAATAGGAGATATCTGGTGATCAAGGGGGGGGGCTTGCCTGGTTGCTCTGGCAAGAAGGAAGGGTCATCTTCAATGCAGTCGAACACACGGACATCGGCAGTAGTCTTGGAGTCTACCGGAAAGAAGTAACGGAGGGGGAACATAATAAATAACAGAGAAATCAAAGCAACACAAAGCATAACATGGTGATATGCGGTGCTAGGGGTGACCTAACACAGTAGGAGGTGATACCGGCGAAGGGGGAAAACATCCAGGAAAGTATCCCCGGTGTTTCGCGTTTTTGGACCGGTGAACCGGAGGGGGAAAGTTGCGTGTTTGCTATGCTAGGGATCCGTGGCGGATGAACGGGCTGCGTATCCGGAGTCGTCTCGTCGTTCTGAGCAACTTTCATGTACAGAACATTTTCATCCATGCTACGGTTTATTTATTATGGTTTTTCCAAGTTTTTAAAGAATTTTTGGAATTAATTTAATGTTTAGATTCGAATTATCCAGAATAGTGACAGGTGACGTCATCATGACAGCACCATGATGTCAGCAGGTCAACTGACCTGTTGACCGGTCAAACCTGGCATATGGGGCCCGTTGACTGGGTCAACTGCACAGTCAGCAAGTCCAGTTAGCAATCAATAGTCCTGTTGACTTAGTCAAACTTACGTGTGGGTCTAGGTTGTCTTAGACTGATAGTTTAGTTAATTAGTTTAATCTAAACATATTAATTAGGTTAAGCTAAATAATTAAGTTAATTAATTCATTTATTAATTAATTTAATTATTATTTACTTTTTTTAGTTCTTTCATAAAAAAACATTCTAGGGGCTGGTTCCCAGATGTCATAGGCCCCTTTGGCCTTAGCGGGCGACGGGTGGTTACGGGTGCAGAGGGGGTGTGCGGGCGATGGGTTACGGGCGCCGGGGCGGGGCGCATCCAGGCGCTGGGGTGCAACCCGCCCGGTGCGAGGCGAGGTCGTCGGCGATGGCAGAACCCGCATGACGCTGCTGGCGAGTAGGGGGTGGGTCCGCGGGCGCGGGATGGCAGACGGCGCGGGCAGGGGAAGCCACACAGGCGAGCGGCAGAGGCGGGCACGCGGCTTGGCGTCGGTGGCCGTGGACGGGGGGAGAGGCCGTGGCGGAGTGGAAGCAGGGCGACGGATGTGAGGCCCGGGCGGCGCGGCCACAGGCGCAGTGGTGCGGCGCAGCTGCAGCAGGGGGATGCGGGCGGTAGGGCGGAGCGGGGCCACGGGGCGAGGGGCACGAGCGGGGGAGGTCGTTCGAACAACACGTGGGCGCGGTGGGCGCGCGTGCGCACGACAGAGGAGGCCGGGGCGGGCTGCCGCGATGGAGCGAGGGCGGGTGGTGGCACGCGGGGCTGCCGGTGCAGAGCAGCAGCAGAGAACAGGAGGAGAGGCCAGGGCGCGAGGCGGCGAAGCGGGCGGTTGCAGGAGCATGGTGTGGTGTGGGGAGGAGCAGCATGGTGGTGCGTGGTCGGGGCATGCAGGGGGAGCAGTGGCAGTACGGCAACAGGCGGTCGAGCACGCGCGCTCGCGTGCGCGAGCAGGGGCAGACGGGCACGGCGGCGCGGGCGCGAGACGTCCTAGACAGGGGTAGAAGAGGGGAGGCAGAGGACGATGGCCTCACCAGAGTTGCAGGAGCATGGGGCGGCGAGGCTCGATGGACCTCGTCGAGGAGGAGGACAGGGACGACGCTCCAGCGTGGTGACGAGGTCCGGTGGCGCAATGGACGGCTTCGGGCGATGGGTGGCGGCGCCAAGGGTGATGCGGTCGGGACGGCGCCAAGAGGGACGAGGGAGCGAGGTCTGGACGGGGCAGCATCGGGCGACTTCCGGGCCGCCGGCGACGAGGGCAGCAGGGCCATGGCGCGCGACGGCAGCAGGGGGTCGGGGGCGGCGGTTACCCCCCGATCCAGATCCACGGGGGGGGAGGGGGTGAGAGGAGTCGGGAACGTGGGGGTAGTGTTTCGGGGGCGTGGGCGTTGGGGTTAAGTGGGAGTGGGGACGGGCCGGCCTAGTCGGCCTGGTGGCCAGCTGGGCCAGTTGGCCCAGGGGGTTCCTTTTCCTTTTTGTTAGTTTTCTGTTTTTGTTTTTCCTTCTTATTTATCTTATATCTTTTCTGTTTTATCTCATTTTAAAGTACTTTTATTGTTTGCCTTTGTTTTAAATTTGAAATTCGAACTAGGTTGCAAACTAACGCGAGTTTATCCACAGTAACCCAGGTGGCGTGGCATCGTTAACATGGATTACTGTAGCTTAATTATCCGGGCATCACAATTCTCCTCCACTACAAGAAATCTCGTCCCGAGATTTAAGAGGGGTGCAAGGGGGAAAGTTCTGGTTGCGAAATTCTAACGGATCTTCTCGTCTATGGTTGCTCTTCTCTAAGAGGTCACCATGATGTCTTTATTTCTCTGCTCCAGGTCATGATGATGAAGTCGGCTTCCTTTCTTCGGGAACTCCATCGTACTTACGAAAGAATAAAGGGTGGTTATATTCCGCGAGAACGGACCTCTGCAAGGTTGACTATCTGGTAGCTAACATCGGGGAAGGTGGCGGAAAGTAACTCTCGAACTAAAACTTAAGAAAATATCGAGAGTAAAGTAAGGAGGCACCATGAGAAGTTTCAAGCGGGTAGGCAATCGTTCGTTGCCTGAAACAGAGTGTGAAAGGGGTTCAAAGCAACGGAAACAAGTATTGTTTTTAATACCAGAATTGAGGATCACACGGAAGGTGGCTCGTAAATTACATATGAGGCCAGGTGCAAGGAACAACCTTAAGAACAGGGGGTGTATAGGAGAGTCAGGTTTCGATCTTGTGGAACTGTGGGTTATGGGCCCACCATGTGGTTAAAAGTAGGAAGGGCTTTGACATCTGGCACGGTCATGATAGCAAGACATGTCAGAGGGAAGCCTATCAGTTATGTCGGCAACAATGTCGGTACCAAGGGAGAGGGACGAAGAGAACCATTTTCCTCCTCATTGAAACGAGGAGCACCAATAGGCAAAGTTCTCGTCCATCGGTGGGTACCGAAATGTCACCAACAATAGTAACAGGGTTGTACACTGAGGTGTTTGCACAAACAGGGAATTATTACTACTTATATCATATAGATCATAGAAATGGTTTAAACAAACCAATGGAAAGGGAAAACTGTCTATCAGATTTAATCAGAACAATGGAAAGAAAAATGAGTTTAAACACATAACTCAGGAGTATATCCTTCCCAAGGACAAGCAGAGCATGATATCCATGACAGGATATAACGTAGAAAACCATTTAGGTTAGGGGAGACACTACTAGGAAACGGCCTACTAATGGCGCACTAGTTTTGCCTACTAATGGCGCAACATTAGTGCGCCATTAGTATCACGCCACTGGTGCGCCAATGGCGGGCGTGCAACTGATGGAGGGGCCGCTTGCTGGCGAGGTGCCGGCCGGCTTACACCCGGGTGCATTAAGCTCCAATGCCCGTGCCGATGCCGGAGACACGAATACCGCCTCCGCCGGAGACACCAATGGCGCCGCTGGAGACACCAATGGCGCCGCCTGCGCGCTGTGCGAGTTGCTGGCCGTGAAGCTGGGAACCGGGGGAGGCCCCTGTTGGCCGCCCGCAATCCACGTCGTCAGCCCATGAATCAACGTAGGCACCATGGCATTGAGCGTCGCTCCAAGTTGTTGTTGCACTTGCTCTTGGACAAGCTCCGGAATCCGCGCCACTTGTGCCTTGAGTGCTTCAACCTCGCATGACTGGCTTTCCGAGCTGGTCTTTTTCTTCTTTCGCCCACCAGCGGTATAGTAAGACCATTTTGTGGACAAGCCTTTGCCGGCAACACGACCAGCTGACGTCGGCTTATTGAGCTTATCCCTGTTTTTCATTACGTTCAGCGCCCTATTCAAAGGAGTGTCGAAAGGGGAGCTCTGAGACGACCCCGCGCTACTGCTTTCTTTGTCCTGCGGAAGGAATGTGAACCATTTAGAAATATTGGGGATTAATTAGAATGCAAACATGTGGAGCTAATTACGCGGGTGTGTATTCCTTACCAGAACAAGCTCAAGCTCCTTGGTCTTCGGATCCATGGTAAGCTCCTTTGTTACCGGGTCCTCCTTGTACCGGGCCCTGAGAAAGTTCCTGGTCTGCTTGTCACTGTATTTCTCGAAGCGGGGTGGTAGGCCTTGCTCGGCACGCTCCGCGTCCTCCTTGTCCCATACAGGCTCCGCCACTCTCTAACCGCCGTGACCGAGTTGGTGGACCCCTAAGTTCAACTGCCGCATTTCTTTCCCCCACTGACTTGATTCGGAGGTTGCGGGGATCTCGCACTTGATCTTGAACTCCTTGTAGTCATCTTCGCTCATCAAAGGATATTTCGCCTTGATCTTGTCATAACTATCACCTTTATCAATCATTGCCTTCACCGTGCTTCTCCAAGTAGATAGGGCCGTGCTCATCCTCGTGAGGGCGGCATTGTTCACTTTATTCCCTGAGAGGCGTGTGTTTGCAAACTCAGCGTGGAACTTGTATCGTTCGTGCAGCTTCTTGAAGAGGAGGTTGCGCAAATTCCCTCGGTCCTTATGCCTTAGGTTCTCGGTGTTGATTGAGACGGTGCTCCGGAGAATGCACCCGAGCTGAACCAAGTACCCCTTGACTACTTGTTTGGGCGCCGTCGGTTGCCCGTCGGAGTTCACTTCAGTAAATTCCTCCCTGACGGTGGCGAGCACGCTCGGGTGTCGTTGTCTCTTCGGTTGGCTGCCATCTGTGCGTGCACCGCCATCATCAGTGGTGGCATCCTCGGCGGCGCCATCAGTAGTGTCATCCCCGACGCCACTAGTGGTTGAGTAGTCAGGATCGGTGTGTTCCGTGGCGTCCTCATAGCGGTGAGGTTCTTCCTCCAACTCCTGGGACAGCTCCCAGAATGGCTTGCCGCCCGAACCGCCGACCTCATCATTGTGGGCCATGTTTCGCTCTAAATAGGAAAAAAGTTTGGTCAAAAAGTTGGTTATTGTCAAGGAAAAAGATCATGGTCTCATCATTTAGGGTTTGTCGACATCGAGGCATCCTAAAAGCTAAGCTTTTATCATTTAGGGTTTGTCGACGCCGAAACACCCTAAATGCCTAAGCGTACATCATTGAGGTTCTCATCGACACCGAGGCACCCTATAGAAGCCAAGTTAAGTTTTCATCATTTAGGGTTTATCGATGCCAAGGCACCCTAGGTTGGGCCTAATCACTTGGCACTAATCACTTGGCTCTATTGCCACCTATGTTGGGTTTATCGTCTAGGGTTTATCGATGCTAAGGAGAATTCTAAGTTGGGCCTAATCACTTGGCTCTATTACGACCGATTGTTTAATGCAGCAAGAATGGCGGGGCAGTTAACCCTACTTAACTAAGTACTAAGATACCCCGGCCCTTGCATTAGTCGCAAGTACCCCATATGTCCTATTTTTAGCAAAGTCATGCTAAAATTCACGGAAAATTTCAGCATGACCGTTGCTGAAAATTGGACATATGGAGTACCCGAATTTGCCGGAACGGAAGTTAATCGACATTCCGGCAAACTCAAGGGCCTCTCGGGGTACCTGCAAATTCATCACGACACAATGGTCGGAGACAAAACCCACCAAACTAGCAAGATGATCATCATCTTTGCAAGTCATTACTTGTCAAATTCAGAAGAAGGAACAATTTATTTGTGACATAGTTGGCCCATACAGATGAAGCAACACCCTGCACTAGCCTAAAAACAAGTGAACTTTCACCCATATAAGAACAACTTTATAAAATCAGAGAAGTTGCTAAATTTTTTGTATCCTTCATATACACTGGAGTACAATGCTTTATAATGTTCCATCATCATTACAGAAAATTGACAATTGTCCATCACAGTTAACTACTAGGAGATTATTTCAGTTTTACCTATAGATTTTGACCAAAAAACATATGGTCTTTTTAACAGTTTTCAGTTTGGACAGAATACTGAAAACTACATTTATGTATCAACAACATCTTGTTTGCCCCCTTCAAGGGGCAGTTAGTTGGCCCTATGCAATTCAAGCATCTACACCCACCTACTAGTTGGCTGGACCTGCAGTTAGCGATCAATGAACCAACATTTTTTGTGGGTAAATAGCAAAGAGCTTGTGCATAATTACAAGGGTTATGACCCTCTTTTCGTGTTAAAAAGAAAAGCGCATAAAGAGGGGGAGAAGACCAGGCCCAAGAGAAGGGGGGCAAAAGCATGGGCATGCTTTTGAGCACTCATTTCCTTGGTCCTATCAAAAGTTGGACAAAAGCAATGCAGTACTCACTAGATCTATCCATCACCCTAGGAAAAAATGCACTCCTAGTACATGGCTACTGCTATTTTTCTACTGCTAGGAAAAACATCACTCATTGGAAATGAAAATCTCAGTACCAGCATTTTGAACTTTGAAATGAAATACAGAAGTGGTGGAAGTAGTACATGGAGTAGTGGTATCTTGTGTAAAGTGCCAACTCCACAGATTTCTACAACCTTAGCACCAAGTACAGCAGCAACACGTACAACAGCAGCAAGAAGAAACCAGCAGCAGCAGATAACAGCACAACAACAGCAGAATAACAACAGCAGCAGTAGCAAGAATAAGAAGCAGGACTATAAGAGTCAGTACCATGTAGTATTTGCAATTCCATGCCTATTTAAGTTTATTTAATTATGGCCAAACCAAGCTGTTGAATACCTGCTTCTGCATCCCATTTTCAAAAACTACCTTAAGTGAAAGGAGTAACTCATGCCTTGAGTACATGGGTCAAATACTAGTACAAAAAAACTCCTTTTATCTTTGGAGTCAAAATTGAGACCATATGGATAGCAGAGGAAAATGAGACTTTGTCTCGTGGCTACAAGTGGCAGCAGCTAGCAAGCACATTTTTATTACTATTTATCTCAGGAAAGAATCATAAGCAATACTTAAGTGCATCTTTAGGATTGGTGTGAGATTAGTCATAGAATAGTGGTGGCCATTGATACTTGTTGTGCTTCATATGCAAATGGTGGTAGATATGCTTGTTTTATTCCCCGTCATGAACTTGTATGTTTAGTATCTCATATATGATCGGTTCTCCTGGCATACTTGTCATGATATTAACTTGATTAAACTTGTTAAAAATCTAAAAAAAAACTCAGTCAAAACATTAAAAAAATCCAAGATTCTGAAAACCGGGCCTTTTTTTCCTCGCCCTCACTGATCATTTGGGTGAGTATCTATCACTAGGTGTAAGTAAAAAATGGAAGACTTTAACCACTCATTTGGGTGAGTATCTATCACTAGGTGAGCACGAACTCGGGCGGAGGCGGTGCACAACGTCTACGGCGATGGAATCAAAGGGGAAACAGGGGGGATCGACGTGATGCTCACCGGGGAGCACAAGGGTGGCTCGGCGATGGCTTAGGAGCAGCAGAGGCGGCGGATCGACGGCGGAGGCGGTGGTGCCCGAGGAAGAAGAAGGCGTCGATCCCGTCGATGCGGTCCAGCAGCGCGTCCTCCGCGGCCTCCTGCTCCGCATCGGCCGCCTCTGTCTCCTCCTCCTACTCGTCCTCCTGCTGCGGCTCGAGGGCGGGGGCGGCGGCGCGGGGGAGTTGCAGTGGTGGGGGGCGCTGGGGCGGCGGCGCGGGGGAGCTGCAGTAGTGGGGGCACGGGGGCGGCGGGGATCGGGGCAGCGGCGTGGAGAAGAAGGCAGGGAAGGAGAGGCGGCAGCGTCGCCGACGGCGTGTGGCGGACGGAGGGGGCGGAGCAAGGCGGGGCAGCGACGTACGATTGGGGTGGGTTAGGTCGAGTGGGGGATCTGGCGAGGGAGGGAGAGAGGCCAGAGGGAAATAGGTGGAGTGGGGGGAGGGTTAGCAATGGCACACCTCCCCCTAGTGCGCCATAAGTACGACGACAGCAATGGCGCACCTCCCCCCGGTGCGCCATTAGTAATTGTTTTTTGATTACAGTTCGAGCACTCAAGTTATATTCCACCAAACCGTATCCCCATCAGAACACACACACTAGTCCGACTGGTCAGCACGCAGCACACACACTGGGAGGTCCTGGGTTTGATTCCTAGGCTCCCCAATTTTTGTTTTTATGCATTTTTTCTTTGCACATATCTTTTTATGCATGCATCCAAATATAACATGTCACATATGCTAGATGCTCAGAATTTCTTGTAGAAAAATAATATGCAGTTTGTTGCCATGTTAACAACATTTAAAATGATGTTTGATATTTATTTGTGTTTAAATATGTTCAAACTTGTTTAAATCGTAACTAAATATCCATAGCTCCAAATTTGACAAACATTATATGCTTTTGGGAGTAACATATAACCAAGCACAACTAGTCTTTTTTTGGATTTTTAGTTGCATTCATTTGTGAATTGGTAAAACATTTATGAGTATGAAAAAATATCATCAAATTTGTTATTTAAAAATATCATCAAAATTGGTGGAGGGTGCGGGGCGTCGGCGGCGGCGGTGGGGCGGGTCGGGGGAGGGTGCGGGGGGTCAGCGACGGCGATGGAGCAGGGGGGTGCGGGGGGTGCTCGGCAGCGGTGGAGCGGGGGGAGGGTGCGGAGGGTGCTCGACGGCGAGGGGGATCTGGCGAGGGGGATAGCTATCGAGATGGAGGGGAACCGAGATTGAGTGTCCTCATGAATATTCAATATTTTATCATATTGAATATGAAAAAGTATCATTAAATTTGAAATATATTCATGAATTCAAAAAGTGCCCATGAAATTTAAAAATATTCATGATATCAAAAAGTGCCCGAGAAATGAAGAGTACGATTTAAATATAGTTTATCTTAGCTAGCTATCTGTTCATAATCTTCTTGCCCTTCTTTTTCGCAAATGGAGTTCTTCTGTCGAACGGACGTCCTTTAGGTAGGGTGGTCCTGCTTCTTCTTGTGGTGTATGCTGCTACTTCATCGTCGTCGTCATGTTCGATCTTCGGGTCGCCGTACTTGTTGAAGTCTTGCTCATTGGCTACTCCATCCATTTCGATGATCTTCCTTTTGCCTCTCCTCACGACAACACGACTGGGCTTTGACGGGTCGGTAATGAAGAAGCATTGGTCCACTTGGGAAGCCAGTACCCATGGCTCATTTTTCGCGGTGACGTTTGCGCCCGCGGTCTTGGATTTGGCTTCGGGTATAACCATGCTGGTGAAATACCGGTCTTCTTTTAGGACGCTCTTGGCCCATCTGACACGGAACATCGGGACCTTCTCTCCAGCGTAGCTCAGCTCCTAGATCTCCTCGATCCTTCCGTAGTATCTGTCCTTGTCCTTACCGGTGTAGGATTCCATCGTTACCCCGGAGTTCTGATAACCATCGCTCTTCATGTCCTTGTCCTCGGTGTAGAATGTGTAGTCGTTGATATCGTACGCCTCATAGGTCATCAGGTTGTGCTCGGCGCCCTGTGACAAGGCGAATATGAGTTGTTCTTCCAGAGAAGAATCCTCATGTAAAGGGTACAACAGAAGCTTCTGCTTGAACCAACGCGTGAAACATGAGTTGTGCTCTTTGATTATATCTCCGTCCGTCCTCTGTTGGCCTCGGTCATTGTATGTCTTCTCAATAAAGGTTTTGTGCTCTACCACCCAAGGATCGACCACGTCTATGTGTTGTAGTGCGACTAGGTTTGCTCTTTCAAAGTCGGCGAGTCGACCCTCGAAGTCGACATGCATTTCGCGGCGACCCTCACGGTGACCCCATCCAGCGAGCCTGCCGAGGTGCCTATTGATGGGCAGACCAACGGGGTTCTCGATGCCTAGATAATTCGTGCAGTAGGAGATGCACTCTTCGGTCAGAAAGCCCCTGGCTATACTTCCCTCTGCATGTGCCATGTTGCGAACGTATCCTTTGATGACACAATTCATCCTTTCGAACGGCATCATGCTGTGCAGGAACGTCGGCCCGAGTTGGATGATATCCTCCACAATATGGACCAGCAGATGCACCATAACGTCGAAGAATGCAGGCGGGAAGTACATCTCAAGATCGCATAGTATCACCAGGATCTCTTCCTGTAGCCTTCTGAGTTGCATCACGCCAATCGACTTCCGAGAGATGACGTCAAAAAAGTTGCATAGGCCAAACAGTGTTTCACGGACGTGCGCGTCCATGATCCCACGGATAGCAACTGGAAGTATCTGCTCATCAGCACGTGACAGTCGTGAGACTTCATCCCGCTGAACTTCTGCTTCGCTGGGTGTAGGTATCTGCTTATCTTCCCCGCGTAACAATAAGGAAGTTTTAATCGTATGAGGCAGGTGAAAAACTGCTCGATCTCCTCCTGACTTAGAGTGAAGCACGCGGGAGGGTAGTCATTTCTGGTCCTCTTGGCCTTTTTGCCTTTGCGACGACTTTCTGTGTCCTGCTTCGCCTCATCATGATCATCATCATCATCATTAGCGTGAAGCTCCTGCCTGATGCCCATTGATTTCAAGTCTGCCCTTGCTTTCGGCCCATCTTTGGTCCTCTCTGGCATGTTGAGCAGGGTACCAAGAAGACTCTCGCACACGTTTTTCGTGATATGCATGGCATCAAGGCTATGAGGCACACGGTGGATCTTCCAGTACGGCAAGTCCAAAAAAACAAACCTCATTTTCCATACCTTCAGCAGCGGCTCTGGCGCCTTTCGCTTCTTTCCCGACTATGGCGCCTTTTGCTTCTTTCCCGGCAGTGGTCAATCTTTCCATTTTTTAACAGCCCGTCTATTTCCTCGCCGCTCCTCATACGCGGGCGTCTTCGGAGTTCGGTTTCACCATCGAACAGATCCTTGCGTTTCATCCACGGGTCATCATCGCGAAGCCGCCTTCGATGTCCCATGAACACGGGTTTTGAAGACCCGGGATCTCTATCTAGCTGGCGATACATTGTGTCATCCATGCACCTGACGCATCCAGAAAAACCGTGGACCACCTGCCCCGCGAGATATCCGTAACCGAGATAGTCGTGCACCGTCGTGAGCAGTGCGGCTCTCATAGGGAAATATTCTTTCTCTGCGGCGTCCCACGTATTGGCTGGCATTTTCCACAACGTGTCTAGCTCCTCTTTCAGCAGCCCCAGATACAGATTGATGTCGTTCCCTGGTTGTTTTGGCCCTTCAATTAGCATACTCATGTGAATATACTTCCTCTTCATGCACAACCAGGGGGAAGGTTGTAGATCCACACAAACACAGGCCAGGTGCTATGTGTGCTTCTCTGGCTGCCAAACGGATTGACTCCATCAGTGCTCGCGCCCAGCACGATGTTCCTTGGATCCTTCCCAAATTCTGGGTGTTCGAAGTTCAACGCTTGCCACTGGCTCCCATCCTTAGGGTGACTCAGCATCTTGTCTTTTTTATTTATCTCCAGATCATTTGCATCATCTTCTCACTTCTTCTCCTCCCTATCCGCGTGCCAACGCAGGATCTTGGCTACCTTAGGGTCTGCGAAATACCGCTGCAGATGAGGAGTGATCGGAAAGTACCACACCACTTTTCGAAGAGCTTTCTTTCTCTTCTTTTATCGAGTGACACCGCACACCGGACATATGGTAGACTCCGCGTGCTCGCCCCGATAAATGATGCAATTGTTCATGCACACATGGTATTTCACGTGCGGTAAATCCAGAGGACACACGACTTTCTTCGCCTCCTCGAAACTGGTCAGGCACTTGTTCCCCTTGGGAAGACGTTTGTGCCATAATGACATGTTCTCGTCGAAGCATGCGTCAGTCATTTTGTGTTTTACCTTCATCCCCAAAGCCATGAGCGTTACTTTCAGGCGGGTATCCTCGGGTCTGCATCCTTCATACAATGGAGTAACCGCGTCTATCTCCAGTTGAACCAGCTTGGCTTTCTCTCGGGCGGCAGCTCTTGTGTTATCCGTCTTCTTGAGAAGCAGCTCTTGAATATGAGGGTCCTGTACCCAGCCCATCCATGGTCCATCGTCGTTTGCTCCTCCGGCATCTTGATGTTCATGATCATGCCCTTCGACTGCTCCGGCATCTTCCTCATCATCATGCCCGGCATCTTCTACATGATGACTGTGTACAGCATCACTGTCGTGATCATGTCCTGGAGATTCTTCGTCTTCTCGCCCGCCCGAGCCGCGGTGGTTGTCTTGCTGCCCTTCCTCATTTCTTGCCCGGCCCCCATGGACGACTTCATAGTCATCTTCATCACCTTGCCACCGATAGCCATCCATGAAACCATGCAAAAGAGCAGGTGGTCCCGCACCTGCCCGAAATCCGGGTCTGCAATAAGGCTCTTTAGCTTGCATCTTCAACATAGACATCTTATCTCCGTCTGATTCTTTTGAAGCATCTCGGCCTTCGCGGAGCTCAAAAACCTATTCACGATGCCTTCGGTCATCGTGCGGACCATGGTCGCCTGCAGGGTAGAGCAAAACGATATTTTAGAACCAAGAAGAAATTTGGCATGACTTTCCCTAAAAATAGGACCAAAAAGAATGCATACTGCCAAAATTCTCGCCGAAACGGAAATGAATCAACATTCCGGCAAAATATTGGCAACTATCGCATTTCAAATACCGGTACCTGCAAACACAAACATATATGCAACACCACAAACATACATAGATCTAGCTAGGCCACAAAAAGTGCATGTGCACATTGTTGGAGCGAGCTAGGGAGAAAAAGAGTTGAACTACAACATGAAGATAGCTTTCCCCTTACTTACCTATCAAAAAAGGTAATTTCACCACTTAATTTTGATGAATCTATGGTGCAAATGAGGTGAGGAGGAGGAGGCAGCCGACAAGCTTAGAGAAGGAGGTGGGGGGAACGAAGTGGGGAAAGTGAGTGTGTAGGTGTGGCTGTCCAAAAATATCTAGTTGGTCCCAGGTTACTAATGGCGCACCACACAGCCATGCGCCATTAGTAACCCAACATACTAATGGCGCACCACACATACATGCGCCATTAGTAGTTTTGCAAAAAAGTATTAAAAATAATTTTTATACTAACGGCGCACCGTGGCACAGTGCGCCATTACTAGTTTAAACTAGTAATGACGCACTATGCAATGGTGCACCATTAGTAGTTTTGCAAAAAAGTAAAAAAAATACAGTTGTGGCGCACTCTACGGCTGGTGCGCCATTAGTAGTTATAACTACTAATGGCGCACTTTGCCTGGATGCGCCATTAGTATGTTTGAAAAAATTAAAAAAAACATTTTGTTACTAGTGGCGCACCTTGTGCCTGGTGCGCCATTAGTGTCTTCCACACTAATGGCGCATCTCCACATGGTGCGCCATTAGTATATAGTAGCGGCGCACCACTTCTCTGGTGCGCCATTAGTGTCAATTTCATCTTTAGCCCTTTTCCTTGTAGTGAGAGGAAGTTCATGACATTACCCAAACAACGGTGTTTGGATAATCGAGCAGGAAACATTTAGTATTGGGCTTCAAATGTTTTTGTTGAAAATCGGAGTACCATGGACATGCTTCGAGATAGCACTATCATGGTTTGCAAGCAAAGGTCAGACTTTGTATTCACAAAGGATCCATTAGGAACATCTTATAGAATAAGTCTTACAATTTCCTTATGGAAGAATGGCTAACCTTGCTGAAAAGAGGGGTATTATAACAATGGGTTCCCCAGCCAGGCGTGCTAGGCATGACATCACCTTACCGGGTCATATAAAGACTAATGTTAAAACTCCTAGAAATATGTTCAAACCATCATATCTGACCCGAGATTTGGATCTGATTGGTGTCAGGATGCCTCAGACTCATGATGCCTGAGAAGGAAGGGTGCAATTCAATTTGACGTGATGGAGTTGCAAGATTCTTGGGAAATAAAATATGGAAGCAAGTTCCGAATCATGAGTTCATCATTAAACCAAGGAGAGGATGAGGAGGTGGCTGATGAACTCAACGACAATTCATTGGGATTTCCAAAAGATGGATTTCCACAATCATGTGAACAAAGAGATAACATTTGTCAGATCAAATGATATAAGGAGATATGCTCAAGGAAAACATACCCAATTTAAACATTGGTTGAAAGGTGCATCCGAAATATGGGCTTAGGTAGCATGACCGATATTATAATGGTGATTCGATAACCAATGATCTAAGAATGAAATGTCAACCATTAACTTTAAAGCAATAGGGTTGCTAGAAGGAAAGAATCCAAACAACACCGTTCACTTGTTGGAAGCAACACGGGGACCAAGAAAGAATGGTGATGGTGAGAAGTATCACTATACCAAGAATTCTTAAGAGGCGGAGTAATCCTCATGACATCCTTGATATAAAAGATGGTAATACTCCAAGGTAAAGAAGAAAAAATGCTGGATAGCAAGGATCTCAAGGAATACACAAAACACGAACAAGTTTGTGTTGAACGGAAGGCAATAAAGTGGTCGATGATAGTACAAATTATGGAGGGCAAGGATGGTATTTCTCATCATGAATTCAAATGATATCCCGGAGAGCTCAGAATGCTGATGATGATCACGACACACTTGTCGAGAGATTTCATGAAGATGTAAACAATCGGCGATGGCATCAAGTCAAAGGAATGATGAAGCGAATGGCTATTGGAACCATGGGTACGACACAAACTCGAAATCAAGTTTGTTGTTCAAGGACAAATGATATGACGAGGAAAATCGACCTAAGCTTAGCTCATCATCGAAAGTGGTGCTCGGGAGTAAGGACCAGGTAGCACAGTTAAAAATCATCACGATAATGATATAGCCAAACAGGCTAGGAATGACATGATCGGGTACAAACCCATAAGTAAAGAAGATTACTAAAAGTTGTTGAACCGTAGTGCGGACTCGGCTCACTATTTGGTGTTCTTAGTTGACGACAACCCAGAACCCAGGAAAATTGGAATCAGAATAGTTGACGAAGAACCCATAAGAAGTTATGCAGTTCAATGATATTCTCGAGATATCATAGTGTAATACTCGACGGTAGAGCAGAGTAGAGGATGGCCACGTGAAATGATCTGCAGAAGACAAGTACTTCATCTTGTCTGAGAAACGGAATCAAAGGAGAACAATCATGGTCGGAGCCACGGTTGTAAAGGATCAATTCACAGATACCAGATGATAATATATCAAGGAAATAGTTATTATTTCGAGAAGCTTCCATGATAGGATCTACATCGTGTCCATGGGCATGAACGCAAGGTTCAAGGTCGACTCCCACTTCTTCAATGTATAACCTTCCATTCACTTCTCGCTTTGATAAAGGCATTAGTGTTGAAAGTTTTACCTGCTGGAATACCAGATGAGTATGAGTCATGAAAACTTCTGAGTTCACCCATATGAAGGACAACATAGGTTCAACCCGTCAGGGTATCGTGGAAACATATACCACAAGCTTCAATAGTAAATACCACCAGCTCAAAAACAGAGCATGGTTGAGAAAACAGAGGATACAATTTACCCAAGGCTTTATATATCCGTGGAAAGACTCACAAGGTTATTTGAATATGAAGGACACTGTCGGATAATAATCCAACAAGAGGTCCAGTGGTCTACAACGGAGCTGATGTGAGTATCGGTGCTCTATCAATGGAAGAAGGAATGCAAGTGCATCGGATTATAGAAACAACTGACTCGCTCAAAGCTTAAATTCAAAGGAATTATGAATTCCAAGACAAGGGATCAGAAGCAATGCTCTGATTAGGGATGGATAAGCTGAATAGACTTAGGGATACAATCGATGACAACTTGTTTGGCTGAGATCCAGCTCATGTTTAAGACAATGTCTGAGCCGAAAGGATGAACTCTAGGATCTGATTGAGGATTGCGAGCATTCGCAACATATTGAATCAATGTACTCAAAATGATAGTGACAAAGGCTGCCAATAAGATTACTATACTTATGGGATTAACCATAATGCAAGCAAGCAAGAATTTCAAGAGCAATAAGCTGCTAAGGATTTTCGAAATATTGAATATTATTTTGAAGAACTTATTGAAACACACAAACAACAAGGGATGGGAGGATACTCGGTAAGTGCGAGAAATTATCCGTAAGGGGGTATATGTGTATAATGAACTGTAAGGTAGTAGGTACAAAGTATTGTCGGAACAATAGAGAGAATTTTCGGGGTATCTTGTAATAACAAGATCAATGGGATTGAAAGGACAAGTGTATGTAGTTATCCATAATAATATAACAATGGTAGGGAATTTGCAAGGGCGGTGGGCACAAGTGTCTTGAGAGAACATCGGAGATTATCTTTGGAATCTTCTGGTGAAGCAGTCGATCATCTGTAATGAAGGGGCTCTCCGGCAGGAAGAGGTAACGAGAACCTAGAGTTAGATTTTACCAAAATCATTTAACCCGAATAGAAGAGAGATCAGAGTCCAGAGTAAGGATCAAGGAGTAAAAGATCCTAATACCACCCAATGGCGACGTGTGCCCATGGGCACACTGCCATGTTAGTAAAAGTTTTGCAATGTCTAGACTCGACTTCGGCCAAGGAGTGTGGAAGGGGGATTCCTACAGGCAGTCGGCTCTGATACCAACTTGTGACGCCCCCGATTCAATCGTACACTAATCATGCATGCAAATGTGTACGATCAAGATCAGGGACTCACGGGAAGATATCACAACATAACTCTAAAACATAAATAAGTCATACAAGCATCGTAATAAAAGCCAGGGGCCTTGAGGGCTCGAATACAAGTGCTCGATCATAGACGAGTCAGCGGAAGCAACAATATCTGAGTACAGACATAAGTTAAACAAGTATGCCTTAAGAAGGCTAGCACAAACTGGGATACATATCGAAAGAGGCGCAGGCCTCCTGCCTGGGATCCTCCTAAACTACTCCTGGTCGTCGTCAGCGGGCTGCACGTAGTAGTAGGCACCTCCAGTGTAGTAGGAGTCATCGTCAACGGTGGCGTCTGGATCCTGGGCTCCAACATCTGGTTGCGACAACCAGGTAGAAGGGATAGGGGGAAAACACTAGTAGGTAAACCACCATTATCCCCGGTTGGTAAGGTCCTTTTGTCCCGGTTCCTGAACTGGGACTAAAGGGTCGTTACTAATGCCCTAGCCCTTTAGTCCCAGTTCAGTCCAGAACCGGGAAAGATGGGCCTCCACGTAGCCGGTGCGCTGAGCCCAGGCAGGAGGTCCTTTGGTCCCGGTTGGTGGCACCAACCGGGACCAATAGGCATCCACGCGTCAGCATTTCACGGGCTGTGGTTTTTGTTTTTTTTGAAAGGGGGGGGGGGGTTGGGGGTTTTGGGGGGGTTAATTTAGGTGTTTCATATATTGTGTTATAGCTATAGCTAATTAATAAAGAGAAGTGTCCTCTCTTATGTCTGTGCTTGGTTGACGCGCTACGTACTATATACGTATAGATCTAGACACGCGAGCTAGCTAGTAAGCAAATTAACAAAGGAAATAGAAGATGGTCATGAACATATATGCATACAGAGAGAAGTGATATCGACCACTTCTCCTTCTCCAAGAGATTGGTCGAACAACAAGTTCTCGTATATCTATCCGACACTACCGGCTACATATATACAATAATTATCTCTTACAATATAATCTCCTAATTATATACGAAGTCAAGCTCCACATGGTATTCTCCGTCTTCAGTGATCACGTGGTCAAGGAAGAATGCCGCCAATTCCTCTTGAATTGCTCGCATACGATCTGGTGGTAGGAGTTCATCCCGCATCCGAAAGATCTAATTTGAAGAAGGGGGTCAATACATATATATATGAATAAATGAAACTCAACACAAATGATGGTAATAAAATAAAATTGTGAATATTATTGCTTACGCACTTCATATTGTTCTTCAGTGTACCCCCGTTCACAAGTCGTGTAGCGGATGGACTCGCAAACGTAGTATCCACAGAAATCATTCCCTTGATCCTGCCACAACCACTTTACAAGAAATAGAGGTCAATCAAACTGATAAGCAAGCATGCCAAATGGTATTGATGAAACTAGCGCTTGAATCACTAGGAGACGCGCGGAACATGCTACTATAGTACTTACTTTCGGGTATCTAAATTGCAGCTTCTTCGGCAGTCCCGGAGCTTTTCTGGTGAATTTTCTCCAAACCCTTCCACACAGAGAAAACAATTACTTGATATCAGGAAATGAACAAAGTTGCTGATATGGTGGATAATGATCGATTTAACTTACTTCTCGAGGATTTCAGTCATGTCCGCATACTCCTGGGGATCTTTTCGTCTCGAGTCTGAGACGGTTAGTAGTCCCTGCTCAAGCTTAATCTCTAGGAGAATATAGTGGAAACTGCGCACGCATGCATAACTCATCAATTACATTACTATAACCTGGACTAATATATAAGGGAAACCGAATATGCACAAGACAGTAACACTCACTTGAAGTTGTAAGGAAAGAGTATTATATCTTTGTATTCATTTATTACCAACGATCGTAGCAAGTTGGCCTCGGTATCTTTGGCATGAAATTTAACCTTAGTTGCATCTGTGAGACTTGTGTTAATGAACCCAATATCACCGACTTGTCTTTTCTTCAATTCGGTGATTTTCAATCTGCATCATATGGTGAGGATAATTATAAATACATGCAATGAAAGAGTTGTCCTATATAGAGAGACTTAATGACAGAAGTAGTAGTACTTACAGACAGTAGCAGGTGACCGTTGCTTTATCGAGGGCCCTTTGATTGAAAAGCTGGAAGAACTCCTCAAATGGATAATTCAACAGTTCAATTCCAACGAGGTCATGCTCCTCTCTAACTCTCAGCGTCAAAGGTCCCCCCCCAGACTCTCTGCAGGTTTTCATGTACCAATCATGCAATCTTCGCATCATCGTTGATAGAGATCTTTCATCATTGACGAGAGGCTTCCTCTACTCGAATCTGTGTACCGCCTCCACCTCCACGAAATGATAATGTACATCATCGGGCAGGTAATCTCCAAGATTGCTATAACCCGGCACCATTCTCGGATCATTAGAGACGATGTCGCTAGGCACCTTGAGCGGGGGGCACGATTGGTTCGCTTGTTCGCCGAGCTAGGCAATTTGTTTCCCAGCTTGTCGTTCTTTTATCCTTTGATCACTGACAGTAATTCCCAACTGCTCCGCTTCAACAAATGTCTTTCCAATAATGCACTCATAGTTGCCTTTCGGCGGAGACTTTGGTGGTTTTCTCAGGGCAGCCAGAGTGCGCTTCGCTTTCACCGCATCTACCTTCTCCTCTGGAGGTGCATGTCTCTGTGCTTTCAAACCTTGAAAGAAGTCCTTCACTTCGCTCCGCACGATCTTCTTGTTTTGTTCCACGGTCATCTCGTACGGTAACTTCTCTGGAGTTTTCAGAGAAGGATCAAATCTGTATTTCCTCCCGCCTCTGGATGTACTACTAGACGCCGGCAGAGCAGATGAAGGGGCTGCGGCTGTCTTCTTTCCTTTCTTACGAGGCGGAGGAGAAGGACTAAGACGCGCCGGAGCAGCCGGAGTGGCGACGGGTCTCTTCCGCCCTTGCTAACGAGGCGGAGAAGGAGGAGGCTGGCTGCTCGGGCGCGCCGGCGCAGGCGGAGAAGGAGGCGGAGTGTCGCCACGCGCCGGAGAAGGAGGCCGAGTGCCCTGATCGTCACTCGCTGGAGGAGGAGGCGGTGGAGGAGGCAGAGTGACTTGACTCGCCGGAGGAGGAGGAGGAGGCGGAGGTGTCCAGTTTGGAAGGTTGATGAGCTCATTCCGCCATAGGCATGGAGTCTTCAGAGCAGAACCCAGCCGAGTCTCCCCTTCACCAGTAGGGTGGTCAAGCTGGAGGTCCTCAAATCCCTCCGTTATTTCATCCACCATCACCCTAGCATATCCTTCTGGAATTAGCCGGCAGTGAAAAGTTGCGCCGGGTTCAGTAGGATAAACAGAGCCAACAGCCGCCTTAACCTTCAAATTCATCCATTACGTCATAAGGTGGCAATTTTGAGACTCCGTGATAGCATCCACGGGATAGCTGGAAGGAGCCGTCAAGACATGCTCCGGCTGAAGCAGCTCGGTGGAAGCCACGCTGCTTTTCCGCTGAGATGGCGGGGTAGCTTCGGGGGAAGCTTCGGCAGTTCGTTTGCTGCGATTTGCTTCTTGTTCCTCTATCGCTTGTGCCCTTGCATGCAGCGCCTGCAGTTGGGTCTGCTGCACTTTCTTCCTCCTCTCCTGGCATTTGTAACCGCCTGTGTCCGGAAACCCAGCCTTCCATGGAATGGAGCCTGGCGTGCCTCGTGTCCGTCCAGGGTGTTCAGGATTCCCGAGGGCCATTGTGAGCTCGTCGTTCTCTCTGTCTGGAAGGAACGTCCCTTGCTGTGCTGCATTGATATAGTGCTGAAGCCTCTTGACTGGTATTTTCATTTGCTCGTGCGTCCAAAGGCACTTCCCTTATACAGGGTCCAAGGTTCCGCCAGCCCCGAAGAACCAAGTACGGCAACGGTCTGGCTAGTTCATTGTCTCTGGTTCGATCCCTTTATCAATCAGATCATTCTCAGCCGTGGCCCACTTAGGCCGGGCTTTGAGGTAGCCACCTGACCCCGTGCGATGGGGAAGCTTCTTCTTCGTAGCATTTTGCTTGTTTGTCACCGACATCTTCTTACTCTTTTCCGATGTCTTGTGGGCCACAAATGCGGGCTAGTTATCTATGATCTTCTCATATTTGCCCTTGAATTCTGGTGTCTCTTCTTTGTCGACAAACCTTTTCAGCTCATTCTTCCACCTCCTGAATATGTCTGCCATCTTCTTAAGAGCAAAAGACTTGATTAATTGCTCTTTAACTAGCTTCTCCGGATCATCCTATGACGGTAGGGTGAAATTTGACTTCAGCTCAGTCCAAAGATCATTTTTCTGCATATCTTTGACAGAAGACACCTCAGGGTCTTCTTTAGCCGGCTTTACCCATTGCTGGATGCTGATTGGGATCTTGTCCCTAACAAGAACCCCGCATTGAGCAACAAATGCATCCTTTGTCCGGATGGGTTCAATCGGTTGGCCGTTGCGCGCGATTGCTATGATCTCAAACCTTTCATCCGAGCACAACTTTTTCTTCGGGCCTCGTCTCTTTATCGAAGTTGTGCTCAACCCGGAGGGCTAGAAAAAAGAACAAAGACGAGAGTTAATTAATATGTGTACATACCAAAACAATGAATGCACCAATTAGCTAGTTATTATAGGCTTAACTAATATATATACCTGGCCGGACTCGGTTCGGTCACCGGAGCAGTCATCACGGTCTCCTTCTTGCACCATCATTGGGTCACCGGAGCCGTCCTCACGGTCTCCTTCTTGCACCGGCATTGGGTCACCGCAGCCATCATAATCATAGCCAGCTGCTTCTTCACCCTGTCCTTCCAGACCATCGGTGTCGTTGAGAAACAACGAGCAGACGACATCACTTCCTTGGGCGATTATGTCCCCCGACAACGCTTCTTGTGCTTCGTCTCGGGGTGTGTCCATAGTTTCTACAAATATTTACAACATGGCAATTTTTATTCAAACATGACAGATGGATATATTAGTGGCAAACGTAGAACTAGCTAGCTAATCACAGTAAGGAATCATATGAATTAGTGGCCTCGACGCTGCTTCTCTAGGGTTTGGGGTGGCCTCGACAACGCTTCTCTAGGGTTTGGGGTGGCCTCGACAACGCTTCAAGGGTTTGGGGTGGCCTCGAGAACACTTCAAGGAGGGGGTAATATCGACAACGACGACATACATACACGGGAAAATAATGTTATCGGGGAGGGGGTATATCGACCCCCCCCCCACGTGTTGAAGTTATTGGGAGGGGTTTATATCGACAACGACGACATACGTACATGGGAAAATAATATTATCAGGGAGGGGCTATATCGACCCCCCCACGTGTTGAAGTTATCGGGAGGGGGTATATCGACCCCCCACGTGTTGAAGTTATCAGGAGGGGTTTATATCGACAACGACGACATACGTACATGGGAAAATAATATTATCGGGGAGGGGGTATAATCGACCCCCCACATGTTGAAGTTACTGGGAGGGGGTATATCGACCCCCCCCCCCACACACGTGTTGAAGTTATCGGGAGGGGTTTATATCGACAACGACGACATACGTACATGGGGAAATAATATTATCGGGGAGGGGGTATATCGACCCCCTTGTGTTGAAGTTATCGGGAGGGGTATATCGACCCCCCCCCCACTTGTTGAAGTTATCGGGTGTTTATATCGACACGACATACGTACATGGGAAAATAATATTATCGGGGAGGTGGTATATCGGCCCCCCCCCCTCGTGTTGAAGTTATCGGGAGGGGTATATCGATGACTACATATCCGATAAAAAATAAGAAGACGAAGAAGAAATAAAAAGAGGAGAAGAAGAAAGGAATAGAGGAGAAGATTGAAGAAAAAAAGAAGAAAAAAAGAGGAGAAGAAGAAATGAATAGAGGAGAAGAAAAGAAAATAGAATATATTCTATTTTCTCTTCTTCTCCTCTTCTTTTTCTTCTTTTTTCTTCTTCTTATTTATTTCTCCTCTTCTTCCTCTACTTATTTCTTTTTTCCTCTCATTCCTTTTCTTCTTCTTCCTTCTTAAAAATACATAAAGTAGTTTGCTTGTTTTCTTAAATAATGTTCAAATAGAAATTTTAGAAAAAAGTAAAGGTTTTGCCTAATTCATTGTTCATATGAATATACAAACATTTGCACATTTACAATAATTAATATCACCAAAAAAATCTATGAACAGAAAAAAATCCTAATTTTTCTAAAAATCTATCTTTTGCATATATACAGGAATATATATATACACAGAGAACATATATACATTTTTATAAAAATGCAAAAAACAAAAAATCTAAAAAAAGGACATATAAATAGATATACACACATACTTATACTCATACATATACATATATTCAGGAAAAAAACAGGGGGAAGAGGGGGGCGGTGCGGCATGGTCGGGGTAGGGGCACGGCGCGCGTCGGGGTAGAGGCGCCGGCGGCGTGGTCGGGGAAGGGGCAGAGGCGACGGCAGCGTGGTCGGGGCAGGGCGAGGCAGAGGCGACGGCGGCACGGGGCAGCTGGGTCGACGACGACATGGTCGGGGCAGGGGCGCACGGCGTGGTCGGGGCGGGCCGCCGGCGGCGTGCTCGGGGCAAGGCGGCTGCCCGTCGACGAGGCAGCAGAGGGCGGCGACGGCGGCGACGGTGCGAGCCCGGGCAGCCTGGCGGCGTCGTCTAGGCGGGGGAACTGATGCAGATGAATCTGAAAAATGCCAAGTGCTTTCTTATATACTGAGAGTATTGGTCCCGGTTCGTAGCACCAACCGGGACCAATGCTTCCCTTCAGTCCCGGTTGGTGGAACCAACCGGGACAAAAGGCCTCTTTTCAGCAGCCCAAAGGGCGCGAAGCGGCGGCCTTTGGTCCCGTTTGGTGGCACCAACCGGGACTAAAGGGTGGCATTGGTCCCGGTTGGTGCCACGAACCGGTACGAATGCCCCCCTTTAGTCCCGGTTGGTGCCACCAACCGGGACAAAAGGCCTTGTGCTGGAACTAGCGCGGTGCGGTGGGATGTTTAGTCCCACCTCGCTAGCCGAGAGGCTTCGACAGTGGTTTATAAGCGCTGCTACGCTGACCACTTCGAGCTCCTCTCAAATGCAGGCTTACGGGCCTAAAGTCACTATATTTGCCTGTGGGCCTACTAGGCCTCCTGCGGGCCTGAATCCTGGACCATGGTAGGGTTTCTAGTCGTATTCAGGCCGTGGGGGCCCAGTAGGTGGCACTTTTTTTGTTTTCTTTGTTGCTTTTTTATTTTATTTTGTTTCTACTTACAACAAAATACTTATTGTTGCTATTTTTTTCCAGTTTTTTGTTTTGTTTTCTGCATTATTTATTTTCTTTTGTTTTTTGCTTTATTTTTTTAACTCTTTTTGCTTTTAATTTTAGAAAAATTATAAACTTTCTGTTAGTGCCATTAGTTTTCAAATTTGAAAACACTTTTTTTTGTTCTTTTGTTTTCTTTGTTGCTTTATTTATTTTATTTTGTTTCTACTTACAACAAAATACTTATTGTTGCTATTTTTATTTTTTTCCAGTTTTTTTGTTTTGTTTTCTGCATTATTTATTTTCTTTTGTTTTTTGCTTTATTTTTTAATTCTTTTTGCCTTTAGTTTTAGAAAAATTATAAACTTTGTGTTAGTGCTATTAGTTTTCAAATTTGAATAGTTAAATTTTGAATTCTTTGAAATTTGTGTGAATCACAAGTTTGTGATTAACTTTACTATAAAAATAGTTTTTTTCCATATTTTATTCTGTTTTTTGCATTACTTATTTTCTTTTGTTTTTTGCTTTATTTTTTAATTCTTTTTTAATTTGAGGTTAGCAAAATTATAAACTTTCTGTTAGTGCCATTAGTTTTAGAAAAATTTGAATAGTTAAAATTTGAATTCTTGGAAATTTGTGTGAATCACAAATTTGTGATTAACTTTACTAAAAAAAGAACATAGATGCGCCTATAGAGAAAATTCAACCTAAATTCATAATAAATTTCTATGAAGTTCAGAGAAATTCACTATGAATTTAGGTCAAATTCCCTGTATAAGGCATCTATTTTCACTTTGAGAGGAGCTCAACAAGGCAGAGAGGGACGAGCTTATAAACTGGTGTGAGCGCCCTTCGGTTGGCGAGGTGGGACTAAACTCTGACCGCAACGAGGACCAACCCTTTAGTCCCGGTTTGTGGCACAAACCGGTACTAATGGTCATGGGCCAGGGGCGAGGCACATTGGTCCCGGTTCGTGCGTAGAACCGGGACCAAAATATCACAGCCCTAGCTTTGGCCTTGCTTGTCATTGCATCATCATCTTGGAGCATGATTAAATCCCATTTAAATTTGAAATGGGGATGACAAACCCTAGCACCAAATGGAATGCAATTAGGATCATTATAAAAATATTTTCAATTATCCCAAATGCCCTTTAGAAAAGTTCATGATTTTTGTCAAAGGGGAAAACCTCTGCCAAAAGTCATGCACATATTTCTAGGCCATTATGGATTTTTTTTGAATTAAATCATATCATATTTGAATTTGGGCATTTAAATACTATAAAATATTTAAAATGCCTAAATAATCCTAAACTGAAATGTTCCATGTTGGATATATTCTATACAGTGGGCATGTACAGTTTGGTGATTTTTGAAAGGGTCTAGGTATTTTTAGAAAAGCCACAAAGATTACAGAAAAATAGAAAACAGAAAAAAAGAGAGAGAGAAGGACTAACCTGGCGCTTACCTGAGGCCCACCTACCTGGCCGGCCCAGCTGGCAGCCCAGCCACCTGGCCCAGAACAACTCCCCACCGTCTTCAACCTCTGCCAGTAGGCAGAGGCGTGTCGACGCGCGCACGCTCGAGCTCCACCTCCTGCTTCCACGCAGCTGCTCCCCCTCGCCCTGGACGCGCCACGACGACGCCCCGAAGCCCCGTCCCCTTTCCCTCACTCACCGCTCTCTCTCTCCTCACCTGGGTCCCTCTCCCTTCCCCACCAAGCGGAGCTCGACGTCGCCGACGAGCTCCACCATGGCCAGAGCCACCCCCTCACCCCTCTGACGTGCCCACAAGCTCCGTTTTCGTCGTACACGCCTCCTCGACGACTCACGCGACGCCAGACGCCCCCGAACGCTCTCCCCATCGTCGTCTTCAACCTCGGGAAGCCGAGATCGCCGGCGACCTCCCGTCGTCACCAGCCCCTCCCCGAGCTCGCCGATGCCCCCGTTGCAACCGCTGTGAGCTCCTGCCCCCAACCCCCCTCCTCCCCGCATCGATTGCACCGTGTAGCCGTCGATTTCACCGGAGCCGAGACCACCTCGCTGCCGGCCATGGCGCCGTCGCGGCTACAGGCGTCGTAGCTTGAACCTGAGCATGTAATCGTGCTCGGGTTGCTCCTAGGAGACGGCCCCGACCACTAGATGGTCCTGCCGTGCACCAGAACACTGAACCCGCGCGTGTCCAAACTCCGGCCGCCGCGGATGACCTCGCCGCGGTCATCTCCGGCCACCCCAGCTCCTGCTGTCTGCTCTGTTAGCTGCGCGCGAGTAGCAGCTCTTCGTAGAGCCTCTCCACGCCCAAAACCATCGCCTGTGGGCATTTTTCGAAGCCCTCCGCCGCGCCTGTCGTCACCGGCGTCGAGTCGCCGGTGGGTTTGACCCCGCCAGCCTGGGGTTGACCCCGCTGACCAAGTTGACTCCGGCTGGGCCCAGTTGACCCCTCTGGCTCAATGACAGGTGGTGCCCGGCCCTGCTAATTAATTAGGATTAGTATTAACTGTTTTAGTTAAACTAATTACACTGACACGCGGGACCCACAGGTCAGATTTGACCTGGACCATGCCCCGTTGACCTGCTGACGTAATGATGATGTCAGGCTGACGCACTAATCCTTTTCTGGAATTTAAATAAATCTTAAATGATTTGTTTAATTCAGAAAATATCCAAAACTTTGAAAAATCATAGAAATTAATCTATAGCTCCAAATGAAAAGATTTATATATGAAAAATTATCAGAAAAATTCAAGGAATCCATCTGTACCATTTTCATGCATGTTTGAACAATGTTTGTCCTCTGTTTTGGACAAAACAAATAAAGGACATTTAAATAATCATATATGGAGTTGGATTTTGAATCATGTATTCAAACCAACTTCATTTAAATCATAACTAGATGCATTAGCTCAAATTACAGCATATTGCCATGTCATGATCATGCATCATATTGTGGCATTGCATTGATTGTGTTCTTTCTCAGTTGCCGGTGTTTGTCCCCTCTCGATAGACGTGGTTCCGACGATGTGATCGTTGACACTGATGAAGACTCAATGTTATCTTCAGAAGTGCCAGGCAAGCAAAACCCCCTTGTTCATTCCGATAAAATCCCACTCTCTCGCTCCTGCTCTCTTTTATTGCATTAGGACAACAACGATTCATGTGTTACTTGCTGCGGTAGTTGAACCCCTTTATCCTTTGCATGACCTGTCATTGCCACAGTAATTAGATGAAACCCACTAGCATGAGTAGGAGTTGTTTGAGCCCTGATGTGCCTACTCATACATGTTTGTTTGTCATGCCTGCTACTGCTTAGAGTTGAGTCGGGTCTGATTCATCGGGTATGAATCGGAATGGTGTTGAACATGTCCTACTGTGTGTGAGCTAAGTGTGTGAACACGATTTGGTAAAGGTAGCGGTGAGAGGCCATGTAGGAGTACATGGTGGGTTGTCTCATTGTAGCCGTCCTCAGGAACTGAGTTCTGTGTTTGTGATCCATGAAACAGTTACTACCACGCATTGGGCCCGAAACCAATGGACCCTCTCGGCTTCTTGATCACCCTTGTCCTCTGTCCAGGAGTTGCAAAGTAGTTTCTGGTGTTTGTAGAATGCTGGGGGCCGCACGCAGCGCTGACCGTAGGGGTGGGCTGTGTTGCGGTAGGCACGTGGCCGGGCAGCCGGGCGCCCGTTTGGTGTCTCGGACCCTGCACACATCGTTCGGGGCCGTTAGTGGAAACCTCGGCCGGACTCCCTGCGGATGGAACCCGAATAGGCGATAAACCTGGACTAGAGACTTGAGTGTTTAGGTAGGCCGTGGCCGACACCCTCGCTGGGCTTCCGCTTGAAGGTTGCCGAGTACATGTCGTGTAAACGGCGGTAAGTGGTGAGAGCGTGTGTGAAGAAGTACACCCCTGCAGGGTTAACATCATCTATTCGAATAGCCGTGTCCGCGGAATTGGACTTCTGGGTTGCCTATAACAGTTCATAGACAAGTGAAAGTGGATACTCTAAAATACGCAAGATAAGCGTGAGTGCTATGGATGGCCTTCTCGTAGGGAGACGGAAGTGGATCCATAGTGGTGTATTGGATGGTGAATATGTGGACTCGTGTGCGCCACCTCAAAAGAGTCGCTTGCAGTCGTAGTTCAGGATAGCCACCGAGTCAAAGCTGGCTTGCTGCAGTCAAACTCCACCAACCCCTTTATTGAAACTGATGCATATGTAGTTAGTTCTGATGTAAGTCTTGCTGAGTACGTTTGTACTCACGTTTGCCTATTTTATGTTTTTGCAGAGAGACGTCAGTCTCGCTAGTAGTACCGCTTGGACTTCGACGTTTAGCTTGATACCTCAGCTACGATCTTGTGCCCTCGGCAAGATCTGGTAGATAGTCAGGCTTCTCAGCCTTTTTCATTTGTAGATGCCTGTACTCAGACATGTTAAGCTTCCGCATGTGCTTGTTGCTTGTATGCTCTGAATGTTGGGTCATAAGACCCATGTTTGTAATATCTCGCTCTTCAGAGCCTAATGAATAAATACTTTGAGTCGTAGAGTTATGTTGTGATGCCATGTTGTATCTACTCATATCGGGCATATTGTGTGTATGATTGAAATGCTTGGTATGGGTGGGATCCGACTATCTAGTTGTTTATCCTTGGCAGCCTATCATATGGGGAAATGTAGTCTAGTGCTTCTGAGAGATAGTAGTCCGCTACAGCCCGGTTCACCGGAGTCCTGCTAGCCCAGCACTACTGCTCGGAACACTTGACTGGCCGGCATGTGATTCACTTCGCTCCTATGTCTGTCCCTTCGGGGAAATGTCACGCGGTGTTATCCGGAGTCCTGCCTAGCCTGCTACAGCCCGGATTACCGAAGTCCTGTGAGCCCAGTGCTACAGCCCGGATTTATACGTCGTTGACCGACATGCTCGATGTGATTCATGTATGCCTGTCCTCATAGGTTAGTGCCGCCTTGGGTTAACGACTAGCCATGTCGGCCCGGGTTCTCTGTCATATGGATGCTAGCGACACTATCATATACATGAGCCAAAAGGCGCAAACGGTCCCGGGCCAGGTAAGGTGGCACCCGTGGGAACACCGTGCGTGAGGCCGCAAAGTGATATGATGTGTTACATGCTAGATCGGTGTGACTTAGGATCGGGGTCCTGACAGCGTTGGTGTCCTACTTTGTGTGAGCTAAGTGTGTGAACACGATTTGGTAAAGGTAGCAGTGAGAGGCCATGTAGGAGTACATGGTGGGTTGTCTCATTGTAGCCATCCTCAGGAACTGTGTTATGTGTTTGTGATCCATGAAACAGTTACTTCCACGCATTGGGCCCGAAACCAATGGACCCTCTCGGCTTCTTGATCACCCTTGTCCTCTGTCCAGGAGTTGCAAAGTAGTTTCTGGTGTTTGTAGTATGCTGGGGGCCGCACGCAGCGCTGACCGTAGGGGTGGGCTGTGTTGCGGTAGGCACGTGGCCGGGCAGCCGGGCGCCCGTTTGGTGTCTCGGACCCTGCACACATCGTTTGGGGCCGTTAGTGGAAACCTCGGCCGGACTCCCTGCGGATGGAACCCGAATAGGCGATAAACCATGACTAGAGACTTGAGTGTTTAGGTAGGCCGTGGCCGACACCCTCGCTGGGCTTCCGCTTGAAGGTTGCCGAGTACATGTCGTGTAAACGGCGGTAAGTGGTGAGAGCGTGTGTGAAGAAGTACACCCCTGCAGGGTTAACATCATCTATTCGAATAGCCGTGTCCGCGGAAATGGACTTCTGGGTTGCCTATAACAGTTCATAGACAAGTGAAAGTGGATACTCTAAAATACGCAAGATAAGCGTGAGTGCTATGGATGGCCTTCTCGTAGGGAGACGGAAGTGGATCCATAGTGGTGTATTGGATGGTGAATATGTGGACTCGTGTGCGCCACCTCAAAAGAGTCGCTTGCAGTCGTAGTTCAGGATAGCCACCGAGTCAAAGCTGGCTTGCTGCAGTCAAACTCCACCAACCCCTTTATTAAAACTGATGCATATGTAGTTAGTTCTGATGTAAGTCTTGCTGAGTACGTTTGTACTCATGTTTGCCTATTTTATGTTTTTGCAGAGAGACGTCAGTCTCGCTAGTAGTACCGCTTGGACTTCGACGTTTAGCTTGATACCTCAGCTACGATCTTGTGCCCTCGGCAAGATCTGGTAGATAGTCAGGCTTCTCAGCCTTTTTCATTTGTAGATGTCTGTACTCAGACATGTTAAGCTTCCGCATGTGCTTGTTGCTTGTATGCTCTGAATGTTGGGTCATAAGACCCATGTTTGTAATATCTCGCTCTTCAGAGCCTAATGAATAAATACTTTGAGTCGTAGAGTTATGTTGTGATGCCATGTTGTATCTACTCATATCGGGCATATTGTGTGTATGATTGAAATGCTTGGTATGGGTGGGATCCGACTATCTAGTTGTTTATCCTTGGCAGCCTATCATATGGGGAAATGTAGTCTAGTGCTTCTGAGCGATAGTAGTCCGCTACAGCCCGGTTCACCGGAGTCCTGCTAGCCCAGCACTACTGCTCGGAACACTTGACTGGCCGGCATGTGATTCACTTCGCTCCTATGTCTGTCCCTTCGGGGAAATGTCACGCGGTGTTATCCGGAGTCCTGCCTAGCCTGCTACAGCCCGGATTACCGGAGTCCTGTTAGCCCAGTGCTACAGCCCGGATTTATACGTTGTTGACTGACATGCTCGATGTGATTCATGTATGCCTGTCCTCATAGGTTAGTGCCGCCTTGGGTTAACGACTAGCCATGTCGGCCCGGATTCTCTGTCATATGGATGCTAGCGACACTATCATATACGTGAGCCAAAAGGCGCAAACGGTCCCGGGCCAGGTAAGGTGGCACCCGTGGGAACACCGTGCGTGAGGCCGCAAAGTGATATGATGTGTTACATGCTAGATCGGTGTGACTTAGGATCGGGGTCCTGACAGCGTTGGTATCAGATCCTGACTGCCTGTAGGATTACCAAGCCAAACTGGTCGAAGTTGTGTCTAGAAATGCTTTAGTTATGTAAGGGAATTGATTGTGGAAGGGAACGTAAGGCTCTTTTTACTCCTTATACCTCATGCCCTTCTGATCTGAGTCAACCTCTTCTCTTCTACGGGGATTAAGAACTAGGCCTCTCTTCTATCTCTCAGGATGACGTGTTACTAAACCATAGTTGCCTAGGATTGTTGAGTTCAAGCCTCAGTTCGGTTCCTACTACTTCCATGTGTTCTTAGTTGATCTCAGAACGTTGGTATTGTGATGTTGAGTGGCTATGCCACCATTTTGTAGGATGTCTCAAATCATTTTTGAGCATTTACAGCCGTTATGCTGTCCGAGTCATCCCAGGTTTCTAACTAGTCTGATGCATTTGCAAATCCTTTCCTTCCATTCCCGATGTCCTTTTGGTCGGAATAAGCACACGAATCGGTCTGTTGAGGTACCCCATTGCCTTGACATATATGTTGGAACTATTATTATGACCCTAGGTGTCTTAGGGATTCATCTAGTAATCTAGCAATGCTATGTGTTCTCGGTGTGATGATTCTGGCCACCATTCTCGAAAGCATCCCGTGATGCCGTTTAGTAGTAGGTATTCTACTCCTGGGTTCTCGAACCGAGATTCACTCTACTCACTTCTTGTTGATAGTGTTTGCTAGTTCCATTAGGATAGTAGTAACCTTTGCATTAGTCCTCGAGGTCCATGGTAAATCCTTCTTCCAATACCATGAACTACTTATGGCAGAAGTTCATTGTTGAACCAAAAATCACAACTAGAGTGCTCTTGAGGAGTACTCCATTCATATTGTGACTCTGCCAGTTCTACCTTTCTGCATGGGTTATCCGGAAGAAATTTGTTGAACTCGTTTGACATACTAACCCATGAATCCACAACTCAGAAAGTTATTTGTTCCTTGAGTTGACCCTCCTCAGTTGTATTCCGACCCTAGTCTATCAATTGATAGTCAGGAATAGTTGTGCATTCGTGTTCATCGATGCCTATTATTCTTGTGGTCCGTCAAGTCATTCTATTTCAGAATGACTAGGAGAAACAAACTCCAGTACCTCATCCATATCTAGGATTGGGTCAAAGCAATTGTACTTCGCAGATCAAAATGCCAATCCAGCTTTTGTTCTGTTCTACCCTGGAGTGTCACCCTCTTTCTTATCAAGAATATCATGAGAATTGCACACCTCTTATGTATTATTGATTTAGTGATACTTCCTGCCATCATTGTACATTCCTCGGTTCCCGTGTTGTTGTAACCGGAATGCCAACAAGTGAATTGTGATGTGTGAAATCAATACTCCTAGCAACCCAGTTGCTTGGTAGTTAATGGACAATAATTTCATTTTAGCGTGTTGGTTATTCAATCATCATTCTAAGACTAATCGTGCTACCTAGTCCTTATTACCGGTGCACTCTTCGATCAATGAGTTAGGATTATTCAATCCCTTACTCTTCTGATCATGTCGTCTTGCCTTGAAAAGCAAGATTGTTCTCGAGCTTAGAGACATATCGGTGGTTCGTGATTTTCCGAATATCTTCTCGGAAGTATTACCAGGTTGTCCCCAGACTGTTATGTTGAGCTCGTGATCAAGTTGGTTCCTTGTGAACCACCCTTTCTCCAAGAATCTGTGTTAGATATCCCTGAGCTAGTTGGTTGAGCTAGACAACAACTTGGAGAGTTGGAAGATAAAAGCTTGTCTAACTTAGTTCATGTTAAGGGATATCTTTGTGTGTGTGTGTGTGTGTGTGTTGGAGAAAGATGATATCTGCATCGATTGGTCCTCGTGATCAGTTGTTCGATCTATTGTCTTGTCAAAACTTTGACTTGAGTATGGGCTATCATCAAGTCAAATCAGAACCAACGATGTTCATATTGTTGTCTTACTCGTGGTTGATTCCTCGAGCATACACCATTACATCTTTTGGTCTGACCAATGCTATCACCGTGTTCACATGATGGTGGAAGTCCAGTGATATGGAAATTCCGATGAGGTGTTGTTGAGCCCATCAACAGCATTTTGTCTCCCCCATGGATCATGTTGAACATCAACCTAGTGTTGGAAACTTTGTAAGCAATGTCTTCATGTTCCGCTCATGAAGCTTATGCTTGGATGGAAGAAGTGACTTGCTCGAATTCATGTGCACTTGGTGCAAGTTGCCCCCGTGAGTTTGAGAAAGGTTTGTTTTGTATTCCTTGGAATCATCCCAAATCAGTCATGCATACGTGCAAAGTATTCTATGGTTTGGTAGATTAATTACCTCCACTCCATATGTGTTCCTAGCACATCAAGCCACTGATTGATTTGTTCAAGGAGAAGGAGTTCCTTCATAATAACTAGTCATGACTTATGTTAGGACTTCGTTATCCTCGATGATGGTTCCCAATCTGAACTCGGTAGTGTTTCATTGTAAGACTACCATGTGGTCATGCTTGTCTTGGGCAGCATGTTCACGGGTTTGTAGCAGAACCAGCTCATGTTTTGGAGCTTGCTATCGTAGTTCATTTCCCGAGAATCTCGCAACGTCATCTCATCGATGTGTGTTGCAAAATTTCTTTTCCAGACAGGCTGTCTGAAATATTCTGTTACCAACCAGATCTGAATCTCAGGCAGATATGATGGTTGGAACTTTTCCAAGATCTATTATGTAGGTCCCGACAAGGTTGATGTCTGGCCGACACACCTAGCCGGAAGATCTATCATTGTAGTATCTTGATTAAACTATTTAACCATTTTCTCCATGAGGATCTCGCGCGACTTATTATAGAAGTTGCTTCCTAGGGATTCTTGTGCTCTTGGGTTCCTCGATTAAGCTATAACCATTCAAACGGTGGAATCACCCTCGTTGAGTTATTCCCAGTTACCAGAATCATTCCCAGCATTTGCATCTTGTTCCCAGCTTGCACCTCAGCAAGTACTGTTTAGGATCATTTTCAAAAGTGGTCATGTCATGGTCCCATCCATTTCCGGTGATAAGCAAAAGTCATCCATTGCATTGTCTTCAACAACGTAGTCCACATTGTCCATCCTAGTCTGAGTATGCCATTCTTCCGAACTTCCTCGAACGATCGTTTGTGATTGCCTTATGCTGACATAAAGAGTTCGAATGATCTTGTATCAAAAGTAATTCTTTTTGCCACTGAAGGGAATAGTTCTTCAAGTCACCTTCCCTGAGGTGCCCCGTTATGGAATCATGGCAATTCACTCCTCGCTACTTTGAAACCTATGCGCCATCTTACTCAAGCGTGGTTTTGTTGCCTGCCAAATTGAAACCCTCATCTTCTAATCCCCTCCATCACTTGGATGTATGTGTTGTGTCTCGGCTCAAGAGACGCTCCAACATCTCATTCCATGAGTTGGTCATGACTTGCTCGATCTTGTGAAGATCAAATCCTATACAGTTTTCCTCTCTTCCATTGTCATAACCGGATGAAGGTCTCGAAGGCAAAGATGTCAAGATCAAGATGATGATCGAATCAACGTTCTTGAAGTGCAACCTGGATCGTGAAGACCATGCTAGTTTGTGTCCCCTCTGTCTTCCTACCCCACGTCCTGAATCTCGGGACGAGATTCTTGTTTAGTGGGGGTGAGTTGTCACAGCCCTAGCTTTGGCCTTGCTTGTCATTGCATCATCATCTTGCATCATGATTAAATTCCATTTAAATTTGAAATGGGGATGACAAACCCTAGCACCAAATGGAATGCAATTAGGATCATTATAAAAATATTTTCAATTATCCCAAATGCCCTTTAGAAAAGTTCATGATTTTTGTCAAAGGGGAAAACCTCTGCCAAAAGTCATGCACATATTTCTAGGCCATTATGGATTTTTTTTGAATTAAATCATATCATATTTGAATTTGGGCATTTAAATACTATAAAATATTTAAAATGCCTAAATAATCCTAAACTGAAATGTTCCATGTTGGATATATTCTATACAGTGGGCATGTACAGTTTGGTGATTTTTGAAAGGGTCTAGGTATTTCTAGAAAAGCCACAAAGATTACAGAAAAATAGAAAACAGAAAAAAAGAGAGAGAGACGGACTAACCTGGCGCTTACCTGAGGCCCACCTACCTGGCCGGCCCAGCTGGCAGCCCAGCCACCTGGCCCAGCCCAACTCCCCACCGTCTTCAACCTCTGCCAGTAGGCAGAGGCGTGTCGACGCGCGCACGCTCGAGCTCCACCTCCTGCTTCCACGCAGCTGCTCCCCCTCGCCCAGGACGCGCCACGACGACGCCCCGAAGCCCCGTCCCCTTTCCCTCACTCACCGCTCTCTCTCTCCTCACCTGGGTCCCTCTCCCTTCCCCACCGAGCGGAGCTCGACGTCGCCGACGAGCTCCACCACGGCCAGAGCCACCCCCTCACCCCTCTGACGTGCCCACAAGCTCCGTTTTCGTCGTACACGCCTCCTCGACGACTCACGCGACGCCAGACGCCCCCGAACGCTCTCCCCATCGTCGTCTTCAACCTCGGGAAGCCGAGATCGCCGGAGACCTCCCGTCGTCACCAGCCCCTCCCCGAGCTCGCCGATGCCCCCGTTGCAACCGCTGTGAGCTCCTGCCCCTAACCCCCCTCCTCCCCGCATCGATTGCATCGTGTAGCCGTCGATTTCACCGGAACCGAGACCACCTCGCCGCCGGCCATGCCGCCGTCGCGGCTACAGGCGTCGTAGCTTGAACCTGAGCATGTAATCGTGCTCGGGTTGCTCCTAGGAGACGGCCCCGACCACCAGATGGTCCTGCCGTGCACCAGAACACTGAACCCGCGCGTGTCCGAACTCCGGCCGCCGCGGATGACCTCGCCGCGGTCATCTCCGGCCACCCCAGCTCCTGCTGTCTGCTCGTTAGCTGCGCGCGAGCAGCAGCTCTTCGTAGAGCCTCTCCACGCCCAAAACCATCGCCTGTGGGCATTTTCCGAAGCCCTCCGCCGCGCCTGTCGTCACCGGCGTCGAGTCGCCGGTGGGTTTGACCCCGCCGGCCTGGGGTTGACCCCGCTGACCAAGTTGACTCCGGCTGGGCCCAGTTGACCCCTCTGGCTCAATGACAGGTGGTGCCCGGCCCTGCTAATTAATTAGGATTAGTATTAACTGTTTTAGTTAAACTAATTACACTGACACGCGGGACTCACAGGTCAGATTTGACCTGGACCGTGCCCCGTTGACCTGCTGACGTAATGATGATGTCAGGCTGACGCAGTAATCCTTTTCTGGAATTTAAATAAATCTTAAATGATTTGTTTAATTCAGAAAATATCCAAAACTTTGAAAAATCATAGAAATTAATCTATAGCTCCAAATGAAAAGATTTATATATGAAAAATTATCAGAAAAATTCAAGGAATCCATCTGTACCATTTTCATGCATGTTTGAACAATGTTTGTCCTCTGTTTTGGACAAAACAAATAATGGACATTTAAATAATCATATATGGAGTTGGATTTTGAATCATGTATTCAAACCAACTTCATTTAAATCATAGCTAGATGCATTAGCTCAAATTACAGCATATTGCCATGTCATGATCATGCATCATATTGTGGCATTGCATTGATTTTGTTCTTTCTCAGTTGCCGGTGTTTGTCCCCTCTCGATAGACGTGGTTCCGACGATGTGATCGTTGACACTGATGAAGACTCAATGTTATCTTCAGAAGTGCCAGGCAAGCAAAACCCCCTTGTTCATTCCGATAAAATCCCACTCTCTCGCTCCTGCTCTCTTTTATTGCATTAGGACAACAACGATTCATGTGTTACTTGCTGCGGTAGTTGAACCCCTTTATCCTTTGCATGACCTGTCATTGCCACAGTAATTAGATGAAACCCACTAGCATGAGTAGGAGTTGTTTGAGCCCTGATGTGCCTACTCATACATGTTTGTTTGTCATGCCTGCTACTGCTTAGAGTTGAGTCGGGTCTGATTCATCGGGTATGAATCGGAATGGTGTTGAACATGTCCTACTGTGTGTGAGCTAAGTGTGTGAACACGATTTGGTAAAGGTAGCGGTGAGAGGCCATGTAGGAGTACATGGTGGGTTGTCTCATTGTAGCCGTCCTCAGGAACTGAGTTCTGTGTTTGTGATCCATGAAACAGTTACTACCACGCATTGGGCCCGAAACCAATGGACCCTCTCGGCTTCTTGATCACCCTTGTCCTCTGTCCAGGAGTTGCAAAGTAGTTTCTGGTGTTTGTAGTATGCTGGGGGCCGCACGCAGCGCTGACCGTAGGGGTGGGCTGTGTTGGGGTAGGCACGTGGCCGGGCAGCCGGGCGCCCGTTTGGTGTCTCGGACCCTGCACACATCGTTCGGGGCCGTTAGTGGAAACCTCGGCCGGACTCCCTGCGGATGGAACCCGAATAGGCGATAAACCTGGACTAGAGACTTGAGTGTTTAGGTAGGCCGTGGCCGACACCCTCGCTGGGCTTCCGCTTGAAGGTTGCCGAGTACATGTCGTGTAAACGGCGGTAAGTGGTGAGAGCGTGTGTGAAGAAGTACACCCCTGCAGGGTTAACATCATCTATTCGAATAGCCGTGTCCGCGGAAATGGACTTCTGGGTTGCCTATAACAGTTCATAGACAAGTGAAAGTGGATACTCTAAAATACGCAAGATAAGCGTGAGTGCTATGGATGGCCTTCTCGTAGGGAGACGGAAGTGGATCCATAGTGGTGTATTGGATGGTGAATATGTGGACTCGTGTGCGCCACCTCAAAAGAGTCGCTTGCAGTCGTAGTTCAGGATAGCCACCGAGTCAAAGCTGGCTTGCTGCAGTCAAACTCCACCACCCCCTTTATTGAAACTGATGCATATGTAGTTAGTACTGATGTAAGTCTTGCTGAGTACGTTTGTACTCACGTTTGCCTATTTTATGTTTTTGCAGAGAGACGTCAGTCTCGCTAGTAGTACCGCTTGGACTTCGACGTTTAGCTTGATACCTCAGCTACGATCTTGTGCCCTTGGCAAGATCTGGTAGATAGTCAGGCTTCTCAGCCTTTTTCATTTGTAGATGTCTGTACTCAGACATGTTAAGCTTCCGCATGTGCTTGTTGCTTGTATGCTCTGAATGTTGGGTCATAAGACCCATGTTTGTAATATCTCGCTCTTCAGAGCCTAATGAATAAATACTTTGAGTCGTAGAGTTATGTTGTGATGCCATGTTGTATCTACTCATATCGGGCATATTGTGTGTATGATTGAAATGCTTGGTATGGGTGGGATCCGACTATCTAGTTGTTTATCCTTGGCAGCCTATCATATGGGGAAATGTAGTCTAGTGCTTCTGAGCGATAGTAGTCCGCTACAGCCCGGTTCACCGGAGTCCTGCTAGCCCAGCACTACTGCTCGGAACACTTGACTGGCCGGCATGTGATTCACTTCGCTCCTATGTCTGTCCCTTCGGGGAAATGTCACGCGGTGTTATCCGGAGTCCTGCCTAGCCTGCTACAGCCCGGATTACCGGAGTCCTGTTAGCCCAGTGCTACAGCCCGGATTTATACGTTGTTGACCGACATGCTCGATGTGATTCATGTATGCCTGTCCTCATAGGTTAGTGCCGCCTTGGGTTAACGAGTAGCCATGTCGGCCCGGGTTCTCTGTCATATGGATGCTAGCGACACTATCATATACGTGAGCCAAAAGGTGCAAACGGTCCCGGGCCAGGTAAGGTGGCACCCGTGGGAACACCGTGCGTGAGGCCGCAAAGTGATATGATGTGTTACATGCTAGATCGGTGTGACTTAGGATCGGGGTCCTGACACAAAAGGTCCAGACGAACCGGGACCAATGAACTCTGAAAAAGTTGAAAGTTGGCATATTATCATAATTTCACCCACATAGCATGTGCATGTACAAAACGGACAATGGTATCATACTCGTCTGTTACAAAGTTGGCATGGTATCATCATAATAGTTGCGGGAGAAAGTCTTCACTTTTTCTTCGCTTGTGTCATTTGCTTATTGCGCCGTAACCATTGATAATCTGCATCGTTTATCAGGATGCTTGGGTCAGCCTTGACTTTGAAGGGAGGAATTTCATGAAACTTTTCATAATCTTCAGACATGTCTGTCTTGCCCTCCACTCCCACGATGTCCCTTTTTCCTGAAAGAGCTATGTGGCGCTTTGGCTCATCGTATGATGTATTCGCTTCCTTATCTTTTCTTTTTCTCAGTCTGGTAGACATGTCCTTCACATAGATAACCTGTGCCACATCATTAGCTAGGATGAACGGTTCGTCAGTGTACCCAAGATTTTTCAGATCCACTGTTGTCATTCCGTACTGTGGGTCTACCTGTACCCCGCCTCCTGACAGATTGACCCATTTGCACTTAAACAAAGGTACCTTAAAATCATGTCCGTAGTCAAGTTCCCATATGTCCACTATGTAACTATAATATGTGTCCTTTCCCCTCTTCGTTGTTGCATCAAAGCGGATACCGCTATTTTGGTTGGTGCTCTTTTGATCTTGGTCAATCGTGTAAAATGTATTCCCATTTATCTCGTATCCTTTGTAAATCAATACAGTCAAAGATGCAATAATAAAAGTAAGAAAATAATACAAGTATCTATCTAAACATACAAGTAAGAATATTTTTCCTTTTAGAAGGAAGACAAGAACAAGAGGCTCACCACGGTGGTGCCGGCGATGAGATCGGCGCGGGTGATCGACGGCAGTGAAGACGGGGACGGGGCGTGACGGACCACTAAACCTAGACAAATATTCAGGAAAATGGAGCTTGGAGGTCGAGCTTGGAGAGGAGAAAGCTTAAGTAGTGTGGCTCGGGCATTCCATCGAACACCTTGTGTGCATAGGAGGTGAGCTAGAGCACCACCAAGCCCTCTCCCCTCGGCGGCCAGAAAAAACAAAGCAGTGTGCTCTGCTCTTAAGCGAGGGGGTATATATAGGCATCTCATTGGTCCCGGTTGGTGGCATGAACTGGGACTAAAGGGAAGCCTTTGGTCCCGGTTCATGCCACCAACCGGGATGAATGGTGGTGGGCCAGGAGCGAGGCCCATTGGTCCTGGTTCGTCCCACCAACCAGGACCAAAAGGTCCAGACGAACCGGGACCAATGGCCCACGTGGCCCGGCCGGACCCCTGGGCTCACGAACAGGGTCCAATGCCCCATGGGTCCCGGTTCTGGACTGAACCGGGACTAATGGGCTGACCCGGTCTGAACCTTTGCCCCCTTTTCTACTAGTGAAAGAAGGAGAAAGCAACCGTGAGTACTCATCCAAAGTACTCGCAAGCAAGGAGCTACACTACATATGCATGGGTATATGTGTAAAGGGGCAATATCGGTGGACTGAACTGCAAAATGCCAGAATAAGAGGGGGGATAGCTAGTCCTATCGAAGACTACGCTTCTGGCAGCCTCCGTATTGCAACATGTAGAAGAGAGTAGACTAAAGTCTTCCAAGTAGAATTGCATAGCATAATCCTACCGGCGATCCCCTCCTCATCACCCTGTTAGAGAGCGATCACCGGGTTATATCTGGCACTTGGAAGGGTGTGTTCTATTAAGTATCCGGTTCTAGTTGTCATAAGGTCAAGGTACAACTCCAAGTCGTCCTGTTACTGAAGATCATGGCTATTCGGATAGATTAACTTCCCTGCAGGGGTGCACCACATAACCCAACACGCTCGATCCCATTTGGCCGGACACACTTTCCTGGGTCATGCCCGGCCTTGGAAGATCAACACGCCACAGCCCTACCTAGGCACAACAGAGAGGTTAGCACGTCGGTCTAAATCCTATGGCGCAGGGGTCTGGGCCAACCTCCCATTGCACACCTGCATGTTGTGAGGGCGGCCGGAAGCAGAACTAGCCCCTTAATACAAGAGCAGGGTTACGTTCCAATTCGGCGCGCGCCGCTCAGTCGTTGACATCATGAAGTGCTTCGGCTGATACCACGACGTCGAGTGCCCATAACTATTCCTGCATAGTTGGTTAGTGCGTATAGGCCAGTAGCCAGACTCAGATCAAATACCAAGATCTCGTTAAGCGTGCTAAGTATCCGCGAACGCCGACCAGGGCCAGGCCCACCTCTCTCCTAGGTGGTCTCAACCTACCCTGTCAGTCCGCCACAAAGTAAAAGTCGGGGGCCGTCGGGAACCCAGGCCCACCACTACCTGGGTGGAACCACCTGCCCCTTCAGCCCCCATCTCCGAACAGTATCACAGGTAATGTAACAGTGTAAAGTATATAGTACATGCCCGTGATCACCTCCCGAAGTGATTACGGCCCAGTAGATAGCATGGCAGACGGACAAGAGTGTAGGGACACCGATGGAACACTAACATCCTATACTAAGCAGTAGGATAGCAGGTAAAGGTAATGTGACACCCCAAAAAATTTGACATTTTTTTAGTAATTAAAATCTTGCCAGGAATTTAAACATTTCATTTTCTGGGTTTTCTTTGATTTCAGTACCATCCTTTCTTGGATTTTTATGGAGTTTTTGTCCCAAGTGAAAACTTCCAAATATATTATTGGACTTGTTTTCCCCCTCAAGAAAAACATTTCTATTAAAAGTGGATTTAATTGCATAACTAATTCTCCTTGAGATTTATTCCTTAAAATGATTTTTTTTAAAGTTTCAGGACCCAATTTGCACTGCAACCTCTTGATATATTTATCTAAAATTCCAACCAAAATTTGGAGATGTTATGTGTTGTGTTCAAATCACTTTTATGCATAAATATACTTCACTCATTGAATATTTTGAGCTCTACCCCAAGTTTTCAATACTGGTCCAGATGGCAGTATTGCACTAGAACCCTTTTAAATACTTCTTTCTAGCCTCCACCAAAATTGTGGGATGTTAGTAGTGGTATTTAATTCAACTGTATGCAAAAACCCATTGATGTTCTTTGAAAAATTTGAGTGAAACAACCTCTTTTTCATACTGGTCCAACTTGGTGATTTCTACAGCAACCCTAATTATTTTTGCTCTAGTGACCATATGCTTTCTCCTGCTTATAGCCCTTGCTACAAAACCCTTAAGACCAGAAGAGGGGACCCATTGGAAGATTTCTGGTTCTTGAAACAATGCCATTTACCTGTTGTCCAGAACTGAAGTTTTGCAGAACTTGCACTAACAAGTTTTTGCTTTTGTTAAACTAACCTCACAACCTTCTTACTCATCCAAGGAGACACTGATCTGGAGAATTTGGCCACCCCAAGAGTTGCCTAGATGCCATTGGCATTTTGTCAAATACCCTGAGTGCATGACCAGTTTTGGCTTAGTTTCTGGTTTGTGTTATGAACTTGATCCCCTGACTAGACCAGCATGTCACATGGATTTTCCCTAGACAATAGCCCCACCCTGCTAATTCTCTTGTGGATTGGAGCCCCCTATCATGCCCTGGCATTTGGTCGAACACGTCGCGTACGTGCTCTGGGCGCGCCCAGAGCGCACGTTTTGCACGCGCGTGCACCGAGCCGCCGCGTCGCACTGCCGTCGCCTCGCGCTCGTTCTGGCCTTCCCCGCTCGCAGCCAACACCCCCGCCCCTTCCCCTCGCCGCAGAGCCACCCCTAGCACTCCACAGAGCCGTCGTCAGGTCGGCCGTGACCGCAAGTGGCCGACCACAGCAGCCTTTGCCGTGGACGGCGCTGCCCGAGCCACCAGCGCCCGCCAGCTGCCCCCTTGAACAGCTCAAGCTCATCTGCAACCTTGTCCGCAAGCCCTCGTCGCCGCCACGTCGCCCTAGCTACAGAATGACGGTCGTCGGCGTTCTTATCCTCGGCCATCATCGGAACCGCCCCCGATCGCTATATAAGGACCCCCCGAGCTCACCAAACCCTCAAGCAACCTCCCACACTCCCTCATCGATCCGCCTGTAGCAGTTGAAAGACCAGAGGGGTCGTCTTCCTCATCTCTGGCAACCACGGCCGCCGCCACTGTCTCGTTCACTCCGGCGCCAACAGGGCCTCCCCCTCTCCACTCTCTTCACCAGGGGGCCCTCCCTTCTTCTCGTGAGTCCACCCCCAATCTCGATTTTGATCGGGAGCCACTGGAGACAAAGCCCCCAATCATGCCCGAAGCTCCCTCCGCCGCGAAGCTCGCCGCCGGTGATTCCCTCCGTCCCCGTCGGCTAGTCGACCACCGGGAGGACCGCCTAGGAGTGGCGGATCCATTCCTGGCCTCGGGTGCCCTCGAGGAGCCTCCATTCGCCGGCGACGATCACCGGAGTCCCGCCCTCGCTCGGGCAGAGGAAAAGGAGGGAGAGGCGACTGGTCAAACCTGACCAGTGGGCCCCGCGGACCCACTATCAGTGACCCAGCCCCGCCTCCATGTGTTTTAAGTGAAGGCGTAAACTTCATAAGTACGTCTCCTCCGCCCCGGAAGCGTATTTCTATCTGAAACGTTTTTCTTTTTCTGTTTTAATTTAAAAACAGAATTTGACTTAACTTTGACTGGCTACAACTTTTTATATATAAGTCCAAATGAATTGATTCGTTTTCCTACCTCTCTCAAATTTCACCTAGTTTATTTTAAGATTTATTTCAAAAATAATTAGGACAACTTTTTGTACTGTTTTTAAAGTATGTGTTATTTGCATATTTTCGAAATAGGATTTTGGAGAGAGAGAAGAGAGCTTTCAAAAAGTATTGGAGTGCACCTCACCTCTCGACACCATGAAGGCAAGCATTCTGAACCCTGGCATAATATTTTGTGGATTGTTTGATACGGTTATAATACCACCCCGACATGAAGCATTAATTATTTTTATAACGATATGATCATACTCATTGAGTGCATAAATGAAAGTTCTTGCTGTTGGAAATGGATATGCTTTGGATAGCAATCACCCTCATATGCCTCTCATGCCTACCGGGAAGGATCCGGGAGAGTCTCTGTCTTGGGTAGACACGAGCTTGTCCCTCGTCGAGACGGTTATGACCGGTGGGGCAGGGGAGGTATGATGAGTGGTGGTTGTGTGGGATGGATGTGGAATATTATTCTTGTGCTAATCATGCAGGACATACTTAAGCCTCCTGAGTAGGCCATAGATCGAGTCTTGTTCTAGTAACCCCCATACTTGTTTCGTGCTGCCACTTGTCCCTGCCATAGGTAGGGTACATTTCAGTAAGTTGTCAACCCCTGTCTTAGCACACACCGTATAGAGAGGCCATGGTGGAAGATACCGCTTGCAACCGGTAGGCATGCCACCTGGTCTGGGGGCATGGGTGTTTCCGATTGGGACCGAGAGGGGGGCACCCCTTAGAGCGCGCGATAGAAAATTGATCCCATGCTACGCGAGGTTGTAGCCTCCCCACTTAGAGTTTTGCTTAATAGGTGTCATGGGTGATTCCAGACACACGAGTAAAAGCTGGTCTGTGCAAGTCAGGCGTGTTTTCGGCAAAAAGACCGTAGACGGAATTAGTTCCGATGGACTAAAGAAATCCGTTACTCGTGGGTAAAGAGTACACCCTCTGCAAAGATATTAAACCTATTCGAATAGCCGTGTCCGTGGTTAAGGACTACAGTCTGGGATGGGTCAAGTGTCGGTCTTAGTGTCGGTCTTCGGAGGAGAAACTACTAAACTAGAATATTGATTATGACTTGTGACATATGGTGGTTATGATTATTATCCTTGTGGACTAACCGTTCGCATTGTTTGAAATAATGAATATCCCTAGGACGGTACTACCTCCTGGATATTCAGTGTGATTATGTTTATATATAAGCCCTTTATGTGGCGTCGCTCAGACGCCCGACTGCGGCATGTTTGTTACTTCATTTATAGGTAAGCCCTTTATGTGGTGTCGCACAGACGCCCGACCGTGGCATGTCTGCTATTTCATTTACTTATAAGCCCTTTATGTGGTGTCGCACAGACGCCCGACCGTGGCATGTCCGTTATTTCATTTACTTATAAGCCCTTTATGTGGTGTCGCACAGACGCCCGACTGTGGCATGTCCGTTATTTCATTTACTTATAAGCCCTTTTTGTGGTGTCGCACAGACGCCCGACTGTGGCATGCTTGTTGTCCCTTTTATATATAAGCCCGATCGGTGCTTTATATTTTTACACCCTAATTGTTTACTCACGATTTATTTAAATGATCTACTTGCGTGCATCATGAACCTTATTTCATAACTGATGAAGTGATCATAGACTATTTTCGAAACATGATTATCAGTGGCTGTATTATACCTGTGTTCTTAATGTTTGCGAGTACATTCAAAGTACTCACTGGCTTGTCCCTAGCTATTGTCTTGGCCAGATTTCTTGCGTGGAGAGGAGCGTTGCAATGACAGCCCCGGAACCTACGCAATGGAGATAGCAGCCTCGCGAAGATAGGAGTTATCCTGGTCAGCTGTTCCCGTGGGAAATGGAGTCCCATAGACGCTGATGATCCGCAAACCGCTTCCGCCATCAACCATTAGAAACCATTTGTTCTACTCATAGGCCAGAATGGTCTTGTACTACATATTATGTACTTTGCTTGGATTTTCTGTATCAAGTTGCTGCCTCATCAGCTAACAGTAATCTTGGGGCCGATGAGCACAAGGGCCATTTTCTGGGAAATTATATCCCGAAAACCCGGTCCTGACAGGTAACAACAGTAGTAGCAAGGACAGGCTATGCAGCAGTATAGGATTAACTGAAAGCTGTAACATGCTACACTACTCTAATGCAAGCAGTATAGAGAAGAATAGGCGATATCTGGCGATCAAGGGGGGGCTTTCCTGGTTGCTCTGGCAAGAAGGAAGGGGCATCTTCAATGTAGTCGAACACACGGACATCGGAAGTAGTCTCGGAGTCTACCGGAAAGAAGTAATGGAGGGGGAACATAATAAATAACAGAGCAATCAAAGCAACACAGAGCATAACATGGTGATACGCGGTGCTAGGGGTGACCTAACACAGTAGGAGGTGATACCTGCGAAGGGGGGAAACATTCGGGAAAGTATCCCCAGTGTTTCGCGTTTTTGGACCGGTGAACCGGAGGGGGGAAAGTTCTGAGCAACTTTCATGTACAAAACATTTTCATCCGAGCTACGGTTTATTTATTATGATTTTTCCATGTTTTTAAAGAATTTCTGGAACTAATTTACTGTTTAGATTCGAATTATCCAGAATAGTGGCTGGTGACATCATCATGACAGCACCATGATGTCAGCAGGTCAACTGACTTGTTGACCGGTCAAACCAGACAGATGGTGCCCGTTGACTGGGTCAACTGCACAGTTAGCAAGTCCAGTCAGCAGTCAACAATCCTGTTGACTTAGTCAAACTTACGTGTGGGTCCCGGTTATCTTAGACTGATAGCTAACTAACCTAGTTAATTAGTTTAATCTAAACAGATTAATTAGGTTAAGCTAAATAATTAAGTTAATTAATTCATTTATTAATTAATTTAATTATCATTTACTTTTTTTTAGTTCTTTCATAAAAAAACATTCTACGGGCTGGGCCCCAGATGTCATAGGCCCCTTTGGCCTTAGCGGGCGATGGGTGGTTACGGGTGCAGAGGGGGTGTGCGGGCGATGGGCTACGGGCGCCGGGGCGGGGCGCATCCAGGCGCTGGGGTGCAACCCGCCCGGTGCGAGGCAAGGTCGCCGGCGATGGCAGATCCCCCATGACGCCGCGTGCGAGTAGGGGGTGAGTCCGCGGGCGCGGTACGACAGACGGCGCGGGCAAGGGAAGCCGCGCAGGCGAGCGGCAGAGGCGGGCGCGCGGCTTGGCGCCAGTGGCCGTGGGCAGGGGGAGAGGCCGTGGTGGAGTGGAAGCAGGGCGACGGATGCGAGGCCCGGGCGGCGCGGCCACGAGCGCGGTGGTACGGCGCAGCTGTAGCAGGGGGATGCGGGCGGTAGGGCGGGGCGGGGCCACAGGGCGAGGGGCACGAGTGGGGGAGGTCGTCCGAACCACGCGTGGGCGCGGTGGGCACGCGTGCGCACGGCAGAGGAGGCCGGGGCGGGCTGCGGCGATGGAGCGAGGGCGAGTGGGGGCGCGCGGGGCTGCCGGTGCACAGCAGCAGCAGCACAGAGCAGGAGGAGAGGCCAGGGCGCGAGGCGGCGACGCAGGCGGCTGCAGCAGCATGGTGTGGTGCGGGGAGGAGCAGCACGGTGGTGCGTGGTTGGGGCGTGTAGGGGCATGGGGCGGCGAGGCTCTATGGAGCTCGTCGAGGAGGATGACGGGGATGACGCTCCGGCGTGGTGACGAGGTCCGGTGGTGCCGGGGACGGCTTCGGGCGATGGGTGGCGGCGCCAAGGGTGATGCAGTTGGGACGGCGCCAAGAGGGATGAGGGAGCAAGGTCTGGACGGGGCGGCATCGGGCGACTTCCGGGCCGCCGGCGACGAGGACGGCGGGGCCATGGCGTGCGACGGCAGCGGGGGGGGGGGGGGGGGTCGGGGGCGGCGGTTGCCCCCCGATCCAGATCCACGGGGGGGGAGGTGGTGAGAGGAGTGGGGAACGTGGGGGTAGGGTTTCGGGGGCGGGGGCGTGGGGGTTAAGTGGGCTTGGGAACGGGCCGGCCTAGTCGGCCTGGTGGCCAGCTGGGCCGGTTGGCCCAGGGGGGCTCCTTTTCCATTTTGTTAGTTTTCTGTTTTTGTTTTTCCTTTTTATATATCTTATATCTTTTCTAGTTTATCTCGTTTTAAAGTACTTAGGCATTCTGTAAAAGCGTGGTCTCTTCACCATAAATACCTAGGCATTAATTGGCAAACTCCGAACATTCTCGTTTTAAAATTTGAAAACTTTTATTGTTTGCCATTGTTTTAAATTTGAAATTCGAACTAGATTTCGAACTAACGCGAGTTTATCCACAGTAACCGAGGTGACGTGGCATCGTTAACATGGATTACTATAGCTTAATTGTCCGGGCATCACAGATATGAAGTCTCCAACAAGTTCTATAGCTTCAAGAGGGAGGAGAACAGTTCTGTCAGTGAACACATAATCAGAATGTCTGGGTACCATAACCACTTGACTCAGCTGGGAGTTAATCTTCCGGAGTGTTATTGACAGAGTTCTTCAATCACTGCCACCAAGCTATAAAGGTTCACGGTGAACTATAATATGCAAGGGATGGAAAAGATAATTCCCGAGCTCTTCGCAATGCTTAAGGCTGCGGAGGTAGAAATCAAGAAGGATCATCAAGTGCTGCTGGTTAACAAGACCACTAGTTTCAAGGGTAAAGGTAAGAAGGGGAGCTTCAAGAAGAATAGCAAGCAAGTTTCTGCTCCTGAGAAGAAGCCCAAGTTTGGACCTAAGCCTGAAACTGAGTGCTTCTACTGCAAAGGGCTGGTCACTGGAAGCGGAACTGCCCCAAGTATTTGGCGGATAAGAAGGATGGCATAGTGAAAGGTATATTTGATATACATGTTATTGATGTGTACCTTACTAGTGCTCGTAGTAGCACCTGGGTATTTTATACTGGTTTTGTTGCTCATATTTGCAACTCAAAACAGGGGCTACATATTAAACGAAGATTGGCTAAGGACGAGGTGACGATGCACATCAGAAATGGTTCCAAGGTCGATGTGATCGCCGTCGGCACGCTACCTCTACATCTACCTTCGGGATTAGTTTTAGTCCTGAATAATTGTTATTTGGTGCCAACGTTGAGCATGAACATCATATCTGGATCTTGTTCGATGCGAGACGATTATTCATTTAAATCAGAGAATAATGGTTGTTCTATTTATATGAGTAATATCTTTTATGGTCATGCACACTTGATGAGTGCTCTATTTTTGTTGAATCTCGATCGTAGTGATACACATATTCATAACATTGGTGCGAAAAGATGCAAAGTTAATAATGATAGTGCAACTTATTTGTGGCACTACCGTTTAGGTCATATTTGTGTAAAGCGCATGAAGAAACTCCATGCAGATAGGCTTTTGGAATCACTTAATTATGAATCACTTGATGCTTGTGAACCATGCCTCATGGGCAAGATGACTAAGACTCTGTTCTCCGGAACAATGGAGCGAGCCACAGACTTATTGGAAATAATACATACTGATGTATGCGGTCTGATGAGTGTTGAGGCTCGCGGCGGGTATCGTTATTTTCTTACCTTCACAGATGATTTGAGGAGATATGTGTATATCTACTTAATGAAACACAAGTCTGAAACATTTGAAAAGTTCAAAAAAATTCAGAGTGAAGTGGAAAATCATCGTAACAAGAAAATAAAGCTTTTACGATCTGATCACGGAGGCGAATATTTGAGTTACGAGTTTGGTCTTGATTTGAAACAATGTGGAATAGTTGCGCAACTCACGCCACCTGGAACACCACAGCGTAATGGTGTGTCCGAACGTCGTAACCATACTTTATTAGATATGGTGCGATCTATGATGTCTCTTATTGATTTACCACTATCGTTTTGGGTTATGCTTTAGAGACGGCTGCATTAACGTTAAATATGGCACTATCTAAATCCGTTGAGACGACACCATATCAACTGTGGTCTGGCAAGAAACCTAAGCTGTCGTTTCTTAAAGTTTGGGGTTGCGATGCTTATGTGAAAAAGCTTCAGCCTAATAAGCTCGAACCCAGATCAGAGAAGTGCATCTTCATAGGATAACCAAAAGAAACTGTTGGGTACACCTTCTATCACAGGTCTGAAGGCAAGATATTTGTTGCTAAGAATTGATCCTTTCTAGACAAGGAGTTTCTCTCAAAAGAAGTGAGTGGGAGGAAAGTAGAACTTGATGAGGTAACTGTACCTACTCCCTTATTGCAAAGTAGTTCTTCACAGAAATCAGTTCCTGTGACTCCTACACCAATTATTGAGGAAGCAAATGATGATGATCATATAACTTCAGATCAAGTTACTACTGAACCTCGTAGTTCAGCCAGAGTAAGATCCACACCAGAGTGGTACAGTAATCTAGTTCTGGAGGTCATGTTACTTGACCATGACGAACCTACGAACTATGAGGAAGCGACGATGAGCGCAGATTGTGCGAAATGGCTTGAGGCCATGAAATCTGAGATGGGATCCATTTATGAGAACAAAGTATGGACTTTGGTTGACTCGCCCGATGATCAGCAAGCCATAGAGAATAAATGGATCTTCAAGAAGAAGACTGGCGCTGATGGTGATGTTACTATCTACAAAGCTCGACTTGTTGCGGAAGGTTTTCGACAAGTTCAAGGAGTTGACTATGATGAGACCTTCTCACCCGTAGTGATGCTTAAGTCTGTCTGAATCATGTAAGCAATTGCCACATTTTATGATTATGAAATTTGGCAAATGGATGTCAAAACTGCACTCGTTAATGGATTTCTTAAAGAAGAGTTGTATATGAGGTTTTGTCGATCCTAAAGGTGCTAACAAAGTGTGCAAGCTCGAGCAATCCATTTATGGACTGGGCAAGCCTCTCAGAGTTGGAATATACGCTTTGATAGTGTGATCAAAGCATATGGTTTTATACTGACTTTTGGAGAATCCTGTATTTACAAGAAAGTGAGTGGGAGCTCTATAGCATTTCTAATATTATATGTGGATGACATATTGTTGATTGGAAATGATATAGAATTTCTCGTTAGCATATAAGGATACTTGAATGAGAATTTTTCAATGAAAGACCTTGGTGAAGCTGCTTATATATTGGGCATCAAGATATATAGAGATAGATCAAGATGCCTAATAGTACTTTCACAAAGCACATACCTTGATAAAGTTTTGAAGAAATTCAAAATGGATCAGTCAAAGAAAGGGTTCTTTCCTGTGTTACAAGGTGTGAAGTTGAGTCAGAATCAATGTCCGACCACTACAGAAGATAGGGAGAGAATCAAAGTCATTCACTATGACTCTGCCATAGGTTGTATCATGTATGCAATGTTGTGTACCAGACCTGATGTGTGCCTTGCTATAAGTTTAGCAGGGAGGTACCAACGTAATGCAGGAGTGGATCAATGGATAGCGGTCAAGAACATCCTGAAATACCTGAAAAGTACTAAGGATATGTTTCTCGTTTATGGAGGTGACAAAGAGCTTGTCGTAAATGGTTACGTCGATGCTAACTTTGACACTGATCCGGATGACTCTAAGTCGCAAACCGGATACGTATTTATATTGAATGGTGGAGCTGTCAGTTGGTGCAGTTCCAAGCAGATCGTCGCGGCGGGATCTACGTGTGAAGCGGAGTACATAGCTGCTTCAGAAGCAGCAAATGAGCGAGGCTGGATAAAGGAGTTCATATCCGATCTAGGTGTAATACCTAGTGCATCGGGTCCAATGAAAATCTTTTGTGACAATACTGGAGCAATTGCCTTAGCGAAGGAATCCAGATTTAACAAGAGAACCAATTAAGAGACGGTTCAACTCCATCCGCGATCAAGTCAAGGAGGGAGTCATAGAGATTTGCAAAATACATATGGATCTGAATGTTGCAGACCCGTTGACTAAACCTCTTCCACGAGCAAAACATGATCAACACCAAGACTCCATGGGTGTTAGAATCATCACAATGTAATCTAGATTATTGACTCTAGTGCAAGTGGGAGACTGAAGGAAATATGCCCTAGAGGCAATAATAAATTTGTTATTTATATTTCCTTATATCATGATAAATGTTTATTATTCATGCTAGAAGTGTATTAACCTGAAACTTAGTACATGTGTGGATACATAGACAAACAGAGTGTCCCTAGTATGCCTCTACTAGACTAGCTCGTTAATCAAAGATGGTTAAGCTTCCTGACCATAGACATGTGTTGTCATTTGATGAACGGGGTCACATCATTGGAGAATGATGTGATGGACAACACCCATCGGTTAGCTTAGCATAATGATCGTTAAGTTTGTGTATTAAAAGGAAACTTGATACATGTGTGAATACATAGACAAAACAAAGTATCCCTAGTATGCCACTACTTGACTAGCTCGTTAATCAAAGTTGGTTAAGTCTCCTAACCATAGACATGTGTTGTCATGTCAAGAACGGGATCACATCATTAGGAGAATGATGTGATGGACAAGACCCATTCGTTAGCCTAGCATAATGATCGTTAAGTTTTATTGATATTGCTTTCTTCATGAGTTATACATATTCCTTTGACTATGAGATTATGCAACTCCCGAATATCGGAGGAACACCTTGTGTGCTCTCAAACGTCACAACATAACTGGGTGATTATAAAGATGCTCTACAGGTGTCTCGGAAGGTGTTTGTTGGGTTGGCATAGATCGAGATTAGGATTTGTCACTCCGAGTATCAGAGAGGTATCTCTGGGCCCACTCGGTAATGCACATCACAACAAGCCTTACAAGCAATTTGCCTAATGAGCTAGTTGCGTGATGATGTATTACGGAACGACTAAAGAGACTTGTCGGTAACGAGATTGAACTAGGTATGAAGATACCGATGATCGAATCTCGGGCAAGTAACATACTGATGACAAATGGAATGACGTATGTTGTTATTGCGGTTTGACCGATAAAGATCTTCATAGAATATGTAGGAACTAATATGAGCATCCAGGTTCCGTTGTTGGTTATTGATTGGAGATGTGTCTCGATCATTCCTACATAGTTCTCGAACTCGTAGGGTCTGCACGCTTAACGTTCGATGACGATTTGTATTATGAGTTATGTGTTTTGGTAACCGAAGATTGTCTGGAGTCCCAGATGAGATCACGGACATGATGAGGAGTCTCGAAATGGTCAAGAGGTAAAGATGGATATATTGGACGATAGTATTCGGACACTGGAATGGTTTCAAAGTGATTCGGGTATTTATCGGAGTACCGAGGGGTTACCGGAACCCCCCGGGGAAAGTAATGGGCCACTATGGGCCATAGGGGAGAGAGAGGGAATCCCACAAGGGGTTGCGCCCCCCCATTGGCTATCCGATTTGACAAGGGTAAGGGGGCACGGGCCCCCTTTCCTTTCCCCCTCTCCCTCTCCACCTTTTCACCTCCAAGAGAAGGAGGGGGGTGACTTGGACTAGGAGTCCTAGTCGGTTTCCCCCCCATGGCGCGCTCCCAGGGCCGGCGGCCTCCTCCTCTCCTCCTTTATATATGGGGGCAGGGAGGCACCCCAAAGCACATCAGTTGTTCTCTTAGACGTGCGCGGTGCCCCCCTCCACAGTTTACTCCTCTGGTCATAGCGTTGTAGTGCTTAGGCGAAGCCCTACGCGGATCACATCACCATCACCGTCACCACGCTGTCGTGCTGACAAAACTCTCCCTCGACACTTTGCTGGATCAAGAGTTCGAGGGATGTCATTGAGCTGAACGTGTGCAGAACTCGGAGGTGTCGTACGTTTGGTGCTTGATCGGTTGGATCGCGAAGACGTTCGACTACATCAACCGTGTTAAGGTAACGCTTCCGCTTTCGGTCTACGAGGGTACGTGGACACAATCTCCCCCTCTCGTTGCTATGCATCTCCTAGATAGATCCTGCGTGATCGTAGGAATTTTTTTGAAATTGCATGCTACGTTCCCCAACAAGGTGACCGCCCCAAGGGTTGCCAAAGTGTACGGGTTCCGGTGACCGCCCCCAAGGGTTGCCATTTGTACGGGTTCGGTGACAGCCCTCAAGGTCGATTAATGGAATCACGACATCTTGCACTACTAGGAAAAGGCCTACTAATGGCGCACCTGTTTTGGCTACTAATGGTGCACTGCAGGTGCGCAATTAGTACCACGCCACTAGTATATTTTAGTAATGGCGCACCACAGGTGCGCCATTAGTATCCCACAGGTGCGCCATTAGTATCTGGTATACTAATGGCGCACCTCATGGAAGTGCGCCATTAGTAACAATTTTTTTAATTTTTTTTCGTTTTTACTTAATCTCAGGTCACTATTTCACATATGAGATATCCAACACATATATATACAACAAGCATCCATATAACAATCATATCCAACACACAAGTTTCATCATATATACATACATAGCCAACACATAGTTCCATCGTTACATATTACAAAAGTTTCACATTGTTCATCCAACACCGTTATCCATCAATTCACAAAATCTTCACATTGATACAAAATAAAAACACAAATGGAAAAGAAGCACTCCATCCATGCAAGCTTCCGTGAATTAAATCAAATCTTCAAAATGATAAAAAGGAAGTTAGAAGAAGAAGAAGAAGAAGAAAAAGAAGAAGAAGAAGAAGAAGAAGAAGAAGAATAAGAAGAAGAAGAATAAGAAGACTAGAAGAATACTAGAAGAAGAAGAACACTAGAAGAATACTAGAAGAAGAATAAGAAGAATAAGAAGAAGAATATAAGCTTATTATGTAAACTTGATCATTTTTGTCTAAAATAAGTAATTTTGGAGCTAACCTATAGGAAACTAAGCATATAAGCTCTCTAAGTTAGCGTATTAGAGCCAACTTAGGTAAAATGAAGCTAACCTATGTCATTTTGGAAAACAAGAAGAATAAGAAGAAGACTATAAGCTTATTATGTAAACTTGGTCATTTTGTGCTAACATAAGTAATTTTCTAGCTAACCTATAGGAAACTAAGCATATAAGCTCTCTAAGTTAGCATATTAGAGCCAACTTAGGTAAAATGAAGCTAACCTATGTCATTTTGGAAAAAAAGAAGAATAAGAAGAAGACTATAAGCTTATTATGTAAACTTGATCATTTTGTGCTAACATAAGTAATTTCGGAGCTAACCTATAGGAAACTAAGCATATAAGCTCTAAGTTAGCATATTAGAGCCAACTTAGGTAAAATGAAGCTAACCTATGTCATTTTGGAAAAGAAGAAGAATAAGAAGAAGACTATAAGCTTATTATGTAAACTTGATCATTCTGTGCTAACATAAGTAATTTTGGAGTTAAACTATAGGAAACTAAGCATATTAGAGATCTGACATACCTGACATAGTTCAGTTCTCATTGTTCTTCTCCTTCTCCTTCCTCAGCCTGATGCGCCAAGAGCGGCGAGGCGGTGGAGGCAACTGTGGGATGTAGTCTTCTACCACAATTGGCGTGGTCATGTCGCCCAGCTGTGGGATCGTCGGCGCCACCACCGATGCGTGGTCATTGTCAGGCACCACCACCATCGCGAGGCCACCTTCAGGCAGGACGGGCACGACCATCGCTAGGTCATCCTCAGCCACCACCATCTCTTGCCCATGGTCAGCCAACACCATCTCTTGCCCATGGTCAGCCACCACCATCTCTTGCCCTTGGTCAGCCACCACCAGCATTAGGTCATCCTCAGCCTGATGCCCATCGTCATCCTGCAGCTCCTCATCCCCACTCTGCTCCTCTTCTCCCCCACTCCAGTCCGCATCATCCTTCTTGTTGTCTTTGCTGCTGCCAGAATCGCTGCTGCTTTCGCTAAAGACAGAATCGTAGTTGCTTTTGCTACAACCATAATCGTTGCTGCTTTGGCTGTAGCCAGTGTCGCTGCCGCTGCTCCCATTGCCTGTCCAAATGCAACAATGACCGTTAACAATCGATGTGAGACAAAGCCAAATGTAGAGGAATAAGAAGAGGCAGAACGCACTGGCATCGTCGTCATCAGCGTAGCGCATGCGACACATAGTCGCGTTGAAAACCTTCACGATGAGCATTGTGGCGTCATCGTCGTACCTGAAGAGAAGAAAGTACCCGGTCCGCAGGTCGTAGGCACGGTAGAACTTCTCCCAGCCACGACACAGGTACATGTGGCCCTCCTCGATCACCAACTCCATGTCCCATAGCCTGCGAACCCCGCTGTCGGCCTGTCGGAGCTTCACATTATCTAGCGGATCTTCACCCATCATGTTCATAAAAGTGTTAGGCAGCATCTGCAATTTGGGACAAGGAGTGATGTAGCAAACAACAGAGTTATCATAATGAGATGGGTGAAGGGGAGATCTCTCGTTTTATATACCTGCCTCGTGGCTGATACTGAAGTCCCAAGTATGATACTGAAGAACTCGAAAGCATGCAACTCGTACTCCGGTGAGGCAGAGCGGCGGTGGCTGCTTCCCCCCATCTCTGATAAGCAGCAGAAAAGACCAATTAGTACCCTTACAACATTATCATACAACATTATAGCAGCATAAATTTTGAGCAGAAGATAATCAACTACACCAATGCACTTCTGAAGTTCCCGCTTCCCACCCATGACTAGTGCCAAATGCATTTTCGGTATGAAAATACATCACAGGCCACTATGTTACTTAATATCATTCTTCTCGAAGACTAATGATTGTTACATCCTACTAAAATGATGTTCTGTCCTCAGAGATGTCTCGTTGCTTATGAGGAAGCAGCAAATAAACACTTGAAAAAAGCTCTCGTCCTCGAAGATGCATTCTTGGTTCTATTACCGTTCTGAGTTATGTTGTTCTGTTAATTTATTTGAAGACATGAAGGGTTACTTATTTGAAGATGCTACTCCTAAGAAAGGTCAACTTTTCGATCATCAGCCTCTACAATTAAACAATGATGCATTCTTCCTTTTCCTTTCCATCTTCTTCTTCTCCACCTCTCTTCTTTTATTGTTCTCCTTTTTCTTTCTTCTCCTTCCTCCTCCTCCTCTTCTCCTTCTTCCTTTCTTGTTCTTTTTTTCAACTTTCTTCTTATTCTTCTTCCTTTTTTTTTCCTTTTTCCTCTTCTTCTACTTCTTCTTCTTTTTTTTCAACTTTCTTCTTCTTCTAATTATCTAAACCTAAATCTAGCACTAACCTAAACCAACCACTAACCTAAACCTATCAATAACCTAATTAAACCTAAACAGCAAAGAAAAATAGTAGAAAAAAACAAAAAAAAATGCTCACCTTGGCTCCGGGGGCAGGGGTGGTGGTGGACGGCCGCGGTTAGGGCAGCAGCGGTGGCCCTGGCGCCGGGGGGGCACGAGGCGGACGCAGGGGGGCCGCGGCGAGCCTGGATCCAGGGGCGGCGCGGGCGCAGGGGCGGCGGCGAGCCTGGCTCCGGCGGCGGCGCGGGCGTAGGGGCCGACGGGCAGGTGGTGCGGGCGGCGGGGCACCAGGGGGGCGCCGTTCGGGCGACGGGGCGGCGGGGCGGTGGCGGGTGGTGGGGGCGACTGGGCGAGGGGCGGTGGGGCCAGGGGCGGTGGCGGGTGGCGGCGGCAGCGGCGGGTGGTTGGGACGGTGGGGCGACGGGGCGAGGGGAGGTGGGGCAATGGGGCCGCGAGGGGAGGTGGGGCTCGGCATTACTAACAATTTTTTTTTATTTTTTTAAACTACTAATGGCGCACGGTGGGTGTGGTGCGCCATTACTATGTCAACTAGTAATGGCGCACTATACCACGGTGCGCCATTAGTAACAATTTTTTTTATTTTTTTAAAAACTACTAATGGCGCACCAACACATGGTGCACCATTAGTATATAGTAATGGCGCACCACATGTCTGGTGCGCTATTAGTGGCTATATCATCTATAGCCCTTTTCCTAGTAGTGTTGCATTGTGCGAGGGCGCGAGGAGATTACGGTAGCCCTAGTGGCTTCTTGGGAAGCATTGTGCATCCACACTCCATACGGAGATTAGCATCTGCAACGGTGTGAACATTCGTATACATTGTCGGTTCTGCGTGCCTTGGTTATCTCTTACCCGAGCCCTTTACTTATGCACTTTACTTTGTGACAACCATAGTATGACATGATATATATCTTGCTATCACTTAGTTGTTTATCTTGCTTAGCATAAGCTGTTGGTGCACATATGTGAGCCTAGTTGATTTAGATTTTGTGCTTGATAAATTAAAAACTAGTTTTATTCCGTATTTGTTCAAGCCTAAACCGTAATTGTTTTAAAGCGCTTATTCACCCCCACTTTAAGCTACATCCACGATCTTTCAATTGGGACCACAACAATGCACCCATGGGAGGTAATGACGCTCGTGCCCATCTAGCCAGACCAAGTACCAGCACCAGATCTAGAGACCACCGATGTCCATGCTCTAGGTCTAGAAGGCCAGACGCCCCACCAACGCTACATCTTCCAAACTCGTCGGTCACTGAGGTCCGGAGGGAAGTGTCCCTGGCAGAACTGGTTTGCCGGAGCCCTAGATTGGTTCCGCCAAGGTTCGGCCTCGTGGCGGCGGAGTCTCGTCCCGAAAGGTTGCTTATGATTTTTTTCCTTGACGAAAGACTTCATATAGCAGAAGATGGCCACCGAAGAGCCAACAGGGGGCCCACGAGGCAGGGGGCGCGCCCTGGGGGGTAGGGCGCGCCCCCCACCCTCGTGGCCAGGTGGGTCCCCCTCTGACGTACTTCTTCCGCTCAATATTTTTTATTATTTCGAAAAATAACTTTCATGGAGTTTTAGAACTTTTGGAGTTCTGCAGAATAGGTCTCTAATATTTGCTCCTTTTCCAGCCCAGAATTCCAGCTGCCAGCATTCTCCCTCCTTATGTAAACCTTGTAAAATAAGAGAGAACTAGTGGTGTGGCCCGCGCAATTGCGCGGCTAGCATTGAAATAATTTTAATTTTGATATCCATTGTTTTCATTGTTTCTTCATGCCATCTTTTGGAATAATTTAAGATAAATAAGAAGCCAAAATTACGATGGTTGGTTCGTAGTGCTAAAACTTGTGCACGTGTAGAAATGCAGGCCCGAGTAACTTCACCATATAGTAATGCAATCTACCATTGAGCTTGTATTCTTTTGTTTGACTCTCGCAAACAATGATGCCTAAGCACTCCTGGAGTGACTTAGCCATGTCTAGTAACACTAACAAAGATTGGCGATCTACATACTCGATGCATTATTGGCATCTCCTCCCAATTATGCTATTTTTTGATCAATCTTTTGAATTAAAATATATATATATGTGAATCACCTAGTTAAATTTTCTATTATGATAGAAACAATACACAGAAACAGATATATGAAATTTAATTTCATACATTAGGTAAATTATTGAAGGTTTTACATATTACATAAGGATGAATAATCGACGAAGCCATTAGTTGAGTTTTTGTGTTTTGATGTCTCCTTCAAAGTCTTTCGAATATTCTGTCATCTATATTTTCTAGTAGACATGAGGTTGTGTACCAATATGCATGTATACTCTTGAAACGTGGAGTATAATGTATACTTTTATTTTTCTTATATAATTAAGTTGTACCATAATAAATGTACTTTAAATGATTATAAATGTCGCCTAACATTTCATTATTAAATCCAGCGTGCTTACTTGATCGTCTTATGTTTGAACTTATTATCCAAATGTGTCTATTTTTCCTCTAACTATAATTTATTAATAGCTTTAACTGACCAAAGTACTTTATGGTCTAAAATTAGCACATCCCTAACATGTTAAAACAGGAGATTTTAAAGATAATTGAAATGAGTATATATGCTTTATGGGTACTGTATCCACTCCATTATACAGAAAATATTTTCTTAGAAGATAAGTATTATAGGAATGCTAATATTGTGTGAAATAGTGCAATTTGGCTACCCATTTTGTTATGAAATATCTCATATTCTCTCCCCTGATCCTCTCATGTGCTGATGGGAGAGCTCAGTGCCAAAATACCCTATTGATTTGTGAAAAAAAAAGTAAAAGCTACCTGAGGTATCGACACAAAATATTTTCTGGAAAATCTATTGTCATGTATTCTACAAACCATTATCCAAAAGGATCTGACACCTGCAAATAAGGAAAGAAAATCTGAAATATATAAACAAAGACTAATGGTTTTCTCCAGAAAGTTATACTGCTATTGTTTTACATGAACGAAGAATGTAAGCATTTAGTTGTTATATCTAGGATAAATGGACATGATAAATACCAGGAATCTTATGCTCTTTAAAAGAAAATCAGTTATAGTTTCCATTCAGTCATCGACAATGAAGTCCCCAATAATTGAATGTGTACTAATTTCAACTGAGATGGCTCCAAGATCGTAGTGCTTGACATGAATATCGAATGTAAATCTATGTTTGAAAAGTCATTTAATCAACACATCCCCCCTAGGCTTAACCGCTTAACTCTAGCTACCATGCATCTCATCCAAGTCTTCAGCTATCAAACTCTTATACCGACTGAGATTCTGAGAATGTACTTACTGGTGAATTGTTGTTACCCTGGACACATCTTGTACGACACTTTTGACTCACCATGACACTTTCTTTTAGGGAATGCAAGCACTTGTACATTTCTATTAGGAAACTCATGTCTTTTACAATTATATGGTCTAGAGATATTGGCACACGTCTTAGGCTGAAGAAATCTCCACTACTTCGAAATTATTCACTGCTGGCCTTTGCTTCCACATACGTCGTCCACCATTTGGATCAGTCTGTATCGCTGGCAGTTAAAGCCACCACAGCAGCAGAACAATCAGTCAGCACCAGTGTTGGGCCCTTGTACAGTTTTTAAGTTTGTACCGGGACAGCAGGCCTCTGCCCATGGCTTCCTTCATATCTTTGCAGCCTGACAGGAGACAACCTGCAGAAAATGTCACATCGCCACTACTGTTTCGAGCGATAACCTCAGCACTCGCCAATCCTGATGCCACAATGAAGGATGCATCAGTGTTCAGTTTCAGAAATCCTTCTGGGGGTGTACACAAAAGACTACTGGCACTGGATGTATCAGCCTAAGTAGCCACATGTATTTTATGTGCAGGTTTATTCCCTTTTAATCTGATTCGTCTTGGATTTCATTTGTTAGACCTGCCCACTCACCATTGGATGCCACTCCTTCGCCATGAACAGTATCACTATGCAAGTGTCAATTGTGTCAGGCACGCCATGTATAAAAGCAGAAGGATTTTATCTCGGAGCTGGCCAGTGCATCTGCAATCACCATGACACCTTTGAAGACTATTTTTCTCTCTCTTTAAGATAGTGGGATAATAACTATAGACTTAACATAACAGTTGATTTTTTGTTGTTGTTCTGCTCTCCATCTAGTCCTTGCATGGATACAAATATCTTTTTGTTGTTGTGCTCTCCATCCTTGCATCATCCATGCAGAACTTGAGCTCATGTAAGTAGTGTAAATGGCTGCAGGCTCGATGGTCTAACATATAGATCGCGAGTTATTGACGAATAATGCAGCCCGCATGTGCTGGTGTTGTAGCCGCTAAGATCCCATAACAGGAGGCGCGAGCTGGGCTTGAGTGTGGAGAAGCCTTCGCTCGTTGTCGCTATTGCGTCGCCAGCCCCCCGGTCCATGGTTTCTTCAGCCAGTTGACTCTGATAGCCGAGAGGTACAACACCATAGCATCTCCTCCTAGCATGCGGCCGCGAGGTAATTCGAGTCTCGACCCAAACAATTCTGCTGTGATTTTGAGAGAGGAAACGGTCACCTTGCTACTGCTCGTGATGCAGAGGAATAATGCAGTCCGCTTGTGCTGGTGTTGTAGCCGCTAAGATCCCCTAACAGGAGGCGCGACCCGGGCTTGAGCGTGGAGAACCTTCGCTGGTTGTCGCTGTTGCGTGACCAGCCCCCAGGTCCATCGTTTCTTCAGGCAGTTGCCTCTGAGAGCTGAGAGGTACAGCGCCATAGCATCTCCTCCTAACATGCGGCCGAGAGGTAATTCGACCCAAACAATTCTGCTGTGATTTCGAGAGAGGAAACGGCGACCATGCTACTGCTCGTGATGCGCCGTGGCCGTACGTGAGTTTGTCTTTGTGGGGATCTCCCGTGAGTTTGCTTGGATTACGTTTTCTCCTCTCCCCATGAGTTTCCTTGGATTACGTTCTCTTTCCTTTTCCAACACGGCATGATTTCTATCTTTCCTATTTCTATTTCTGGATGATTTCTTCTTTATTAATCAAAGAGAAAGGTAGCACAAGAGATTTTTTTTCTAAATCATTGCAGCATATACACGTGACAATGAGACTGTTCAATAAGTTTGCTATGTACATATTGGCTTGTTACGTAAAAACTTTAAATCTTAGCCATTATTGCTCTAATCGGACGGTGCAAATAATATTACCACAAGATGGCTTGTTTGTCTCTTGTCTTAATTATAGAGTAAAATGCATCATAGGTCCTATAACTATCCGAGGTGTGTCACTTTAGTCCTATAACTATCAAAGTGCAGATTTGGGTCCCAAAACTATTTCGAGTCGTTCACTGCAGGTCCTATGGTCGCCCCAGCAGTGATTGTTGGCTGACGTGTCACCTGGACTAGTGCCACAACGACCCAGGGCGCGTGGTGGAAGATTTCCCGCCATTGGTGGTTAATACATTTTGCAATTTGGTCCATATCAAACTATTTGCTCTCCAACCGCAGCCCTCCTCTCTGCAATCTCATCTCTCTTTCATCAGTTCTGCCATGTCTGGAACAAGCTCGACGGCATCAAGATGTAGCAGGAACAAGCCGGCGCGGCAAATGATCATGCAAGTGACAAATGAATGTTGCAACTTAACAGGAAAATATATAGATGAGAATTGCCACACTTCCACGAAGTAGCACATCATATTGTCATTACATAAAGAGTGCTCTTGCATAAACATAGATACACACTAAAGCTTGCAACTATGTAATGTGGTACTGGGTTGCACTCTGCATGATGTAGTACCACATTACATAAGTAGTACCTCCGTCCAAAATAAAGCCTTCAATTTGTGAAGGCCCTAACCATCTCTATGTATCCAAAAGAAACCAAACTCTGTCCAAAAGGAAACCAGGTTCTATCCAATAGAAGGCATGTCCACTTCATCTTCTATTTCTTCTTCCTAGGAATAACATTCTCCTTCTCCGTGATCTTCTCCTTCCTTTTCTTCTTCTTTGCTGCTACATGGATTATAGTTGTGGTCTGTTTTGTCATTGGTAGATCCTCTATTTGGCTTGCAAGAAATTGATTGTCAGGAAGAGGTCTTGGTGCCTGGGATTCTTGGGACGGTTGTGACTGCAAATGTGAAAACATGTGTTACATCAGTTTTGGAATAGGAGAGTTTCCATGAGATTCACAAAAGTTGAAAAGAACTTACGGATTGCATCAGTATGTCGAACACAGACATGTTCTGCTCTCACACTTGTATTACACTAGATCCAACCACACTTGCAGAAGATGTGGTATACAATTCCAAAGTAGTTTTGGATTTAAGTAAGCAACTAACTAACTAGAAGTAACATAAAGGAAATTATCTAGTAATTGTTACCTGATCAGTTGAAGTAATCCTTCTCTTCACTGGTAATTTTGCCTTTTTGGCAATATGCCTTGGAATTGAGTTTTGTCCTTGAACTGCCTCACCTTGCTGCACTTGCCCTGCCTCTCGCTGCTCCCCTTGCCTTGCCTCATCTTGTTGCTCCTGTCTACCTTTTTCAGGGCAAGTTCTTTTATTATGATCAGCTGACCTACAAATACTGCAGTGAGAAACCGCACCATGCTTGCTCAACTTTCCTTCATCAGTCTCTACAGGGTTCTTCTTTCTTTTATTACTAGGCCTCCCAACATGCTTTTCGTATAGGGGTGGCAAGATTGGAGCAGCATTCATCTTTTCCCACTCTCTTGGGTCTCTGCAAGGCATAATAACTTCACCATATACTTTCTTGAATGCTGCAATACTATAGCATGGACAGACAACATTCTCTGGTTTGATTCTTTCACCTCTGAGACAAGAGATGCCATGTCTACATGGTATGCCTGTTAGTTGCCAAGCTTTACATGAACATGTGTATTTGTTTATGTCAACCTTGTACTCGCCTCTGAGTCCCAAGACAGTAAAGATGCCTTTGCCAGAAGGCAATGCCTAACAATCATTAGCCATTTCTGCATTCTTATCAAGTATCTTTTTGATCTTAGGAAAAATTGTTCCACACCACTCTTCACTTTCCTTGTTCTTGCTATAAAACCTTGTCGACAATTGATGTTTGATTTTCTTGAACATGCTCATGACAGGCAGCTCTCTAGCATCAAGTATCCACCTTCATTGAGAAGAAACAAATCAGTTCAGAATGTAAATTCAAACCAGATATATCCCCGACATAGCAGCGAGATAGTGCGCTATGTAGAACTAGAATGGAAAACTATATGCAAAAATATATTAGAATGGAAAAAGCGATAGGAAACTTACTTATTAAAGACCTCACAATTATTGTTTAGTAGCAGGTCACACTTTGGTAATTCTTGGAAAAAGACCCTGCACCAGGAACTTGGTTCAATTGCTTCTAAGTACTCATAAGCTTCCAGATTTAATTCCTTCATGTCATCCATGTTTTTTCTCCAATCAATTTTATTGTATGACCTTGCAATTGCCCATAACTTGTTCTTCAGGTTCTCGCCCTTCCACTTCTTTGCAAAATTTTGGTAAAGGTGCCTCACACAAAACCTGTGTTGTCCATGAGGGAACAGAGCAGTAACGACATTTATTAGTCCTTTTTGCCTATCACTCATCACTGTCCAAGGTGATGTGTTCACTATGTGCAGATCATCCTTCAAAGCCTGTAGAAACCACTTCCATGTTGGTGTGTCCTCCACTTCAACTACAGCCATAGCAATGGGGAAAATACAGTTGTTTGGATCAATCCCTACAACAGTCAACAATTGTCCACCATATTTTGTTTTAAGATGGCACCCATCAACACAAATAACAGGGCTGCATCCAGCCAAAAAGCCTCTTTTACAAGCATCTAATGACATGTAACATTGGTGGAATCTGCCATCTTTGAGTTTGATAAACATGCTACTTCCAGGGTTTGACATTCTGATCTCTTGTGCATAGTCCCACATCATCGAGTATTGTTTCTCCTCATCTCCATGAATCTGCTTTATTGCTATCCTTCTTGCTCTTGCTAGCTTGCTCCTTGTAGGGATCATGTTGTAGTCCTTCTGCACCAACCTTGCAAAATTCATTAATGTCATCTTTTCGTCTGCCCTGAAGTTCTCCAAATACTTGCCTGCTAGATATCTTGATGTGAATCCATTAACCTCCCATTCTTTACTGTAGGTGTGATCCCCCACATAGGTTTTCACCACAAAACTTGTGGTTCTGCTGTCATGTGCTGCGAATAAATACCATGGACAGTCATCCGAGCAGTGTGCCCTAATTATTTGTTTACCGTTCTTTGCATACTTGATTGCAACTCTATTCTGAATATCGTACTCTCGAATTGCCCTTCTAAGATCACCTGCAGTAGGGAACTTCATACCCAATTTGAATATCGGTGCTTTCATGTCCTCTGGCTTGAAAGACCTGAGCTTCACCTTCTTATTTTTCTTTTTTTCCCTTTTTCCATAACAACCTCATGTTCTGATTCATTTCCCTCATTCTCTGAAGCTGGCAGTTCTAGCTCATCAGTGTCATAGTCACTATCCCTCTCGTACTGTACTGCTTTATTTTTCTTTGCTCTGAGATCCTTATTGAAGTCATCAACCCACTCCTCAAACAGATTATCATCGCCATTCTTAAAGTCATTGTCTGAGTCAGCCCAATCTTCATAACTACAATCACTATCACTGTCATTGTTTTTCTGCACTTGTTCTTTAGTTCTCCCTTTTTGTGCCTTGCTCTTGATCCTAGGACTACTCCTAATATAACTCTTTGTACCTCTTTCTTGTGGCTTCACGGGACTCATGATATCGGGCATTGTAGGTGAGCTAATTATGCATATGTCATCCATATTCAGCTCGCTATAAATATCACCATGATCCATGTACAACTTGAAATGCTTGAACTTTGGCACAACAGCAGTCATACTAAGACAGTCTGCATCTCTATCAATAATTCTCAGTCCATTATCCAAATTAATGCCAGGAAGTAACCAGAAACATTGCACTTTACTTGGATCATAGCCAAGCTGCTGCACAAAATCTTTAATCCACAACGGCGACCAGGTTTCAACCTCACAATGATCAAAGAAATCTGTTTTGCAATCCATGTATTTCTTGTTTGCTCCAAAGCCGAGAAAAACCCCACCATGATTAATCTCTACTGAGAACAGATCCTCCTTGGGTCCTATTACATGAAAAAAAACAGAGTACATATATACATCAGCAGTACAATTTCTTTTGCATCACCACTAGTACATATATACATCAGCAGTACAATTTCAAATGGTACTATAGGTGTACAGGACGAGCTTATAATGCAAAAAAAGATACCACTGTACATAACAAGGTTTCAGTTACAGCAGGGATTATATACTGCAGGAAAAATACTGCCCAAATCACCATACACACAGGAAGATGCCCAAATCTCCATACGTACAGGAAGATGCCCAACTCTTTTGAAATAGATTTTAGTACAGAAAGATTTTAGTACAGACAGAAGATTTCAGTACGGGAAGAGAAGCCATATGTACATTCAGACTGAATCGACACAATATCTAACCTGTAATGCCCAAATCGTGCCAAATCTTGCTACTCTATTGAAATCTCTAAGCCAAAAGGGGGTGCAGCAGGGACTGGGGTTAGGGTTCTTACCATACTCCAGAGGAGGGGTGTTGGGAAGCCGCCGCGATGGAGCCATCGGACCGGCGCCGTGGTCGGATTAGTAGCCCCGACTCCCGTCCTGCGCCTCCAATCGCTGGACATCAATCGCGAACGTCGCCGGTCGCCACCATATCGCCGCCTCAGAGAGATTCGTTCATAGAAGAGAGATGGAGAGTCTGAGAATGAGACGAGCTGAGATTTCAAGGGCTTTCCTGCAAATAAACGCTTCATTGTTTAGCCTGGTGGGCCCCTCTGGTCGATGTGGCACCGGTCCTGGTTACACGTCGGACGGTCAACGCTGCTGCGGCGACCATAGGACCTGCAGTGAACGACTCGAAATAGTTTTGGGACTCAAATCTACACTTTGATAGTTATAGGACTAAAGTGACACACCTCGGATAGTTATAGGGATAGTTATAGGACCTATGATGCATTTTACTCTTAATTATATAATAGATGACACACTTGAAAAATATTGGAAATCTAAGCAAGTCAAATTTTATCAAGAACAAGGTAACTAGAGGAGAAACTAATTCTCACAAAAAGTGCTCAATTTGCTTTTGAACTTTTCTCGTATGTACAAAACAAATTTTTGTTCGACGTGTCTGTACAAAACAAAAAAGAAATGTTATACAAAACAAGTGGCTTGTACTCCTAGCAAATTAAAGCACGTGCGTACATGTGCCCAGGGAATACAACGAAACGGAACGGGACAAAAATAGTGAGCGTGATTTCTTGTGTGGGCCGACCCACTTCCTTCCGCACATCACTTTCTTTGGGCTTCGACCACGCCACAGTTGCGAGAGGAGAGAGGAGGGGAGGGCGAGATGGGTAGCCTCCGCCGCCACCACCCACGCCCACGGTCGTCGGCGGCGGCGCCCCTCGATGATGACAACCTGCTCTCCGAGATCCTCCTCCGCCTCGACCCACAGCCGTCCTCCCTCCCCCGCGCTTCCGCCGTCTGCAGGCGCTGGCGTCTCCTCGTCTCCGACCCCGGCTTCTGCCGCCGCTTCCGCCTGCACCACCGCCGCAACCCTCCCCTCCTTGGTGTCCTTGACAAAGTTTTGCACGGCGATCTTTCCTTGGTACCTACCGTGGAGGCCCCCAGTCGCTTCCCGGCGGGGGGCTTGTCTCTGAGGCTCGACGATCTTTTCGTGCCCATCCGATGTCGCCATGGCCTTGTGCTCGTGCTCCTCTCCCTCAATTCTTGGAGAGAGATCCTGGTGTGGGATTCCATCACCGCCGACCAGGACCGCATTCCCTTGCCCTCTGGCTTTATGACGCGCGCGCGGGGGGGGAGGGCATGATCAGTGGGGCCGTGCTTCGGGCCGCCGGAGACGACGACGACTTCCAGGTGGTCGTGGTGATGGCAGACAAAAGCAGACCACACAGGCAAGCTTTCTTGTGTGTTTACTCTTCAAAGACCGGCCTATGGGGTGAGCTCATATCAACGGTACTTCCATCTATGAGTCTGACTGATGTTGCTGTGCTGGCTGGGAATTCTCTTTACTGGCTGCTTGTCGGGAAGATTTTTGTAATTCTCGAGTTTGATATGGAGAAACAGAACCTAGCCTTGATACAGGTGCCAGTGCATATGCTTGAAAGACATGAGCATACTAGCGCTCGCCGAGGAAAACAGTGTGATGTTCATGAGGAAAGGTGGCGTCGTCTTTATGGTCCATCTTGACTCATTGCAGTTCAAGAAACTTCTTGAAGACGACAACGTTAATTATTATGAGCCATTCGAAAGTGTCTACACCGCAGGTAATACCATGCCTTCACACATATCGATTATAATAAACCCAAATTACTTTTGATAATTGGTTGACAGCGTACGGTTCACATCATTTCATGCTAAGTTAACAATGTCAAGTCACGTGTTTCTTTTTCTGCTTGATGACCTCTTCAACATACAACAAACCAATTATTTGTTCGATAATTCGGCGAAGAAAATATTTCACACCATGTCGCGGTAAGCCAACAATTTTCAGTAGTTTCTTTTTATGCTTGATGACCTCTTCAACACTTGCTGATATTGTTCTGTTCTGATGATGCTTGAGTCGTCGTGTTTGGTCATCTGGATGTTATCTATTAGTGGTATCAAATATACTCTATGTCCTGTAGCCAGACAGTGGGTTGTAATTTGTCCACTGTTAGCTGAATTTATGTAATTTTCTAGATTCTAGTCAGAGCTAGTAATCTGCCTTTATCTGTTTATCATGTATAAATATCTGCTGACAAAAAAATAAATAACAAGACTAGCAAATTCTTTGTAGAATAACTGAACTAAATAAATAATTAAATATCCCTTCCCGTCGACAGATGTGACAATCATCTAGTGTAAGTGTTAGAGCGTAGCGATAGTATGCCTTTTTTTTCTCAAGGTGAGATCACAGCAGTTTGAAGATCACTACATGAGAACTAGATTGAACAAACTAAGAAAAAAATAACTAAGATGTCAAATTGGTATCTCAATTGGTAGGTTTGGAAGCTTAAGAGTAGTTATATTCTTTTTTCGGCATAGTTATGTCTGCTAATCTTGCTAGTAATCTTAAATTCATAATAACCACTTTGTTGTCAACTTATGGATAAATTGTTCATTTTATTGTCCCGCGCTTCTGCTGTTCACATGGCAAGTCCATTTGTACCACGGAAAATTAGTAAATGGGCGTAATTTATTTCCACCTTTTTAGGCATATTTTACATCAAAGTATAATATATACCATGATCATTTATGTTGCCAGGACTTTTTTATTACAAGTATAGTTTATCAATATCCAGCATGGTGTGGAACAAGCTTAAGAATAGCTCTAAATGACTTCTCTATTCTGACCAGCTAATAGTCTGTGAATGTACATTCTTTATCTCTACAATATTAATGAGCACTGGTGGAAAAAGGGCCTTTGGTCGCGGTTCGCAACTGCCATTAGTCGCGGTTGCGCAACCGCGACCAAACAGGCGGGACTAAAGGCTCCACGTGGGCGCCAGGTGGCTTAAGAACCGCGACTAAAGGCCCGTCCACGTGGGCGCCAGGTGGCCGTCGGGGCGGAGGACTTTTAGTCGCGGTTCTTCTGGCCAACCGCGACTAAAGACCGTCGCAGGTTTAGGGTTTTAGCCCCCCCCCTAAACCTGCCCCCCCCTAAACCTGTTTTCTGTTTAATTTGTATTGTTTTATTTTTTTATACTTTATTTTAATTTTGAAGGAGTTTCACATATTCTACGCTACTACATACATGCATATGAATGTACAATTTCAAACAAATTTGAAATTAGAAGCAAAAAGAATTCAAGAGGAATATACAGTATATATTAAATATCATCGGATGACCATATACAATTTTGAACAAGTTTCCATACATAATTTAAGGCATATAAAGTTCTACGTCCTCGTAATGGTGTTCTCCTTTAGGATGGAGGACTTCCCTCCTGAACCATCCAGCTAGTTCCTCTTGAAGTGGTCGGAAGCGAGCTTCTGGACTAAGCATCATCCGGAGGTTATTCCTCTGAGCATTGGTATCACTCGGAACCCGCTCAGAGGTGTATCTCCGGATCATCTCACAGACATAGTATCCACATAGATTGGTCCCCGCTGGCTGAATATCCCCAGCATTCTTAGCCTTTGACTTTTTGAATTCTAGCTCTTTTTTGAATTCACCGACCTTTGTATCTATGAACCGTCTCCAAACCCTACGAGGCAAAGAAAATTAAATGAACAAGAGAGTTATTAGTTACTTGATATTAGGAAATGAACGAAATAGGCCGATCGATATAGAGCGCAAATGAATGAAAATAATTACTTCTGCAGCATTTTTCTCAGGTCGCCCCAAAGCTTTGGATCCATATTCAGAGAGTCGTGGACGAGACATTCTGAGGTGTCAACTTTAATTACTAGCAGAATCCAGTGGAACCTGCGGACACGATACATGCACAGTACGTCATGCATAACTCATCGATTAGCCGGCCACATACCATGCATGGAGTAAACAAAAGAGAATGTGCTCAAGACAGAAACACTCACCCAAAATGGTAAGGAAATAGAATATCACTTTTGAGTTCCTGCTTTGTAAGAAACTGCCACAGGTCTGCCTCCATGTCGTCGGGGTGATGCCGCAACACATATCCATTAACGATGTGTGGGTCAATGAACCCAACATCATGGATGTTCCTTACTCTGCATTCCTTAATCTTCATTCTGCATGTATAATAGCGGACACAACAATATAGTTAGGACATATATATAGTGCAGGCAATATGAACGAGATGGGGTAGAAATAAATCACTTACAGAACGTAGCAACTGATGATAGATTTGTCGAGCTCGCGCAGATTGAAAAGCTGGAACAATTCACTCAGATGAATTTGTACATAGTAATGTTTGAAGTGATGCTCATATTTAACTTCCGCATAAATATATTCGTTGGCGTTTTTATTTTTTATGTAACCCTTGTACCATTTCAGCAGACCTTTCATTTGTGGAGGTAGATCCTGTTCCTGCGCAGGCTCGACGAGAGGCCCATTCTTCACATATGTAATTACTACCTCCTTCACTGGCGCCTCATCAAGGCCTAACAGTTCACGAAGAGTAATACCTAAGTTGGCCGCTTGTTCTCTGGCACTCGTTACAGTCAATCCAAGTGCTGCCGCAGCTGCTATGATATCGGGGTCATCCGGACCGGCGGCTTTCACTATAAGCGGGGCAATCGATTGTTTACTTTGTTCCCCGAGCTGGGCAACTCGTTTACTTTGTTCCGGATCGGGGTCATCCGCTCGCCCTTTCTTCTCCTTCAACATGAGTGCCTGCCTACGAAGTTCACGTGCATAGTCCTCAGGCAGATTCTTCGCGGCTTGGGACGGTGTGCTCAAAAATGACTTAGCCCACTTCTTTTGCTCATCAGAAAATACTGGCTTGGGCTCGGGCTCTCTTTTCTTCTTGCAGTCCGCCTTCCATTTCTCAAGATCAGCAGCCGCGGCCGCGGCAGTTTCCTCGGCACTACGTTCCCAAGGCCTTGTGGGGAGAGGCTTCAGTGATGACTCCGGTACCTTTGTGGTCTTAGGTACATAAGGGTCCGGGTTAATAATCCAGGACTGCTTCTGCTTCTTTGCCGGAGGTGGATTGGGGGGCGGCGTCTGATCACCCACCGGACGAGGACTGGGGGGCGGCGTCTGATCACCCGCCGGACGTTGTGGACTGGGAGGCGTCGGCTGACGTGACGGAGGTGTAGGTGAACCGCCACCACCACCACCACCACTACCACCGCCGCCACCGCCACCACCACCACCGTAGGGGGGTGGACTTGTTGTCCTTGGCGCCTCGCCTGGAAACTTGATAAACTTCTTTTGCCATAGAATGAAATGGCGCTTGACATCTCCAAGTCTTTTCTCCCCTTCAGGTGTAGCAATGTCAATCTCCAGGTCCTCAAACCCTTGGACTATGTCCTCCACTGTGACACGAGCATAGCCATCTTGAATGGGGTTGTTGTGGTGGAGTGCTCCAGGTAAACATGGTAAAGCACTGCCGATGGCTACCTTCATGGACATGTTCCCGATAGGATAATACAGATGACATTCTTTCCTCTCCTTTATATCGTCCACGGGGTAGCGAGGAGGCTCCGGTGCAGTAATTTCGACCACCAGAGGCTCCGGTGCAGTAATTTCGATCGTCGGTGCATCTGCACCAGCCGGTGGGGCCTCCGTGGAAGCCACGCTGCTTCTCCGCTGCTGGCTATCGAGATCCGCTGGATGATCTTCATGCTGCGCCCAAGCTGCATCTCTTTCGGCTACTAGTACACTCACGGTTTTGTTCATCACATCCATTTCCGATGCCAACCGCGCCACAACATCTGCTTCCCGATCCATCTTTCTCTTACGGCTTCTGTAACCGTACGGGTCATCGTTCTGGGGGAACCCTATTTTCCACGGAATGTGCCCCATGCCTCGTACACGTCCTCCGTGTTCAGGATTCCCGAGGGCTTTTGTCAGTGCGTCGTTCTCTCTGTTGAACTTGATCTTCCCCTCTTGAGCATCCCTCATTGCGTCAATAAGGGCTTGGGTGGGTTTCATTATTTTGCCCTGGTAAACACACTCCCCTGTCTCCGGGTTCAGCGTTCCCCCATGCCCGTACCACCAGCTTTTGGCCCTTGGGTCCCATCCCTCCGTACCTGGACGGATTCCTCGCGCCCTCAGCTCGTTCTCCATCTTCTCCAACCTAGGCTGCCAAAGGCGATACCCTCCTGGCCCCATAATATGATTGTACTCCTTCTTAGCCGCATTTTCCTTATTTTTTTTCGATATTTGAATGAACTGCTCCGATTTCTTTTGCTTCACAAATTCTGGCCAATCATGTTTCAGTTTCTCATATTGTCCTTTGAAATCCGGAGTCTTGTTCTGCTTGACGAATTCATGGTTTAGATTTTGCTTGAATTTCCGGAATGCGTCGGCCATCTTATGAAGAGCGAACTGTTTGACTAGCCTCCTCCTCTCCTTGTTTTCCTCAATCTTGTTACCCTCCTCATCGAATTTGTTGTATTCCGGAGGTAGAACGAAATGTTCCATAAGCTTCTTGAAGCAATCTTTTTTTGTTCTCTTATCGACAAAAGTGAAACCAGCAATTCGTGCCTTCTTTGGCTCATTCCACTCCTGGACGGTGATCGAGACGTTGTCTCTAACAACGGCTCCGCATTGGCTGACAAACTTGATGGCGTTCTTGCGGGGCTCCAGCGGCCTGCCGGTTGCACTGTCGACAACCTCGATGGTGCATGTTTCTCCTTGTTTCATCGTCTTGGTTGCGCCACGCTTTGACGACGTACTCGATTGTTTCGACGATCTGGCCGAGGGCTAAAATAAGAAAGAGAGTCGCGCCCGTTAGTACACACATATTTATTCAAATCAGTTAGTTTGTATCACCAGAGGCTCAATGTATATATATACCTCGGCGCCGGAGGTGGTTGCTACTTCCATTTGAAGATCGTCGTTTATCGACGTTTGTTCGGCATCATCTTGCTGACGGCGCCCTTCATCTTCACCGTCAAGGTTCAGATAAGAAGAGACATCATCTTCTTCTTGTCCGGTCGGCACATATTGAATATCGCCGTTTATGATGCCGAACATATGTGCTTCACCGTCCGGATCATAGTTGTCCATAATCGGGTCAGCTCTATCGTCCGCCATTATGTCAGTCCTGAAAACATGTAGTAAAAACAAATTAATTAAGTGAAGAAGGGGGGCGGTGGCGGTGGCGGTGGCGAAAGGGCGGTGGCAAAAGGAGGGGGCGAGGAAGGGGTGGGAGAGGGTGTCGCGGTAGAGCGCGAGACGGGGCGGAAGACGACGGCGTCACGGAGAGGGAGGCGAGGACAACACACATGTATAACCCTCGCCATTTGGTTAATTATCAAATTTTACGGTTTTTTGTTAATTATCAAGTTTTTCTTCTTCCTTTTTCCTTTCTTCTTCTTTCTTTCTTCTTCTTCCTTTCTTCTTCTTTCTTTCTTCTTTCCTTTCTTCTTTCTTTCTTCTTCTTCCTTTTCTTCTTATTCCTTTCTATTCTTTCTTTCTTCTTCTTTCCTTTTTCTTTTTTCTTTCTTTCTTCTTCTTCCTTTCTTCTTCCTTTCTTCTTCTTCCTTTTCTTCTTATTCCTTTCTATTCTTTCTTTCTTCTTCTTTCCTTTTTCTTTTTTCTTTCTTTCTTCTTCTTCCTTTCTTCTTCCTTTCTTCTTCTTTTTTTCTTCTTCCTTTTCCTTTCTTCTTTCTTTTGGTTTTCATTTGGTTTTTATTTGGTTTTCATTTTTTTTCCTTTTTCTTTCTTGTTTTTTCTTCTTCATTTTTCTTTCTTCTTTCTTTCTTCTTTCTTTTTTTCTTCTTCCTTTTTCTTCTTTCTTTTTTTCTTCTTCCTTTGTTTTTCTTCTTCCTTTCTTTTTTCTTCTTTCTTTTTCTTTCTTGTTTTTTTTCTTCTTCCTTTTTCTTTCTTCTTCCTTTGTTTTTCTTCTGTTTTTTTGTTTTCTTTTGTTTTTTCTTCTGTTTAATTTGTTTTTTTTTGTGTTTTCCTTTTTCCTTTTTCTTCTTCTTCTTTTTCCTTTGCTTTTTCGGCCGGCGCGGGTAAAATAAGCAGGGCCGGCCGGCGCCGGCCAGCAGGCGGACGGCAGGGCGACGGGCGGCGGGCGGCAGGGCGTCGGACGGCGGGCGGCAGGGCTGCGGGCGACGGGCAAGGGCGCGGCGCGCGCGCGGGCAAGGGCGGCGGCGCGCAGGCGCGGGCAAGGGCGGCGCGCAGGCGCGGGCAAGGAAGCGGCGCTCACTGGGGACGGGGGCGGCGGCGCTCACTGGGGACGGGGGCGGCGGCGCGCAGGGCTTCGGCGCCGGCGTCGGCGTCGGGGCAGGGCTTCGGCGTCGGGGCGGCAGCGCTTCGCGGTGCGTCGAGAGAGAGGAGATGGAGTGGCAAAACTGCAGAGTGAAGTATATATAGAAAACCCTTTAGTCGCGGTTGGGGAGGCGGACCGCGACTAAAGGTGCCCTTTAGTCGCGGTCCGCCTCCCCAACCGCGACTAAAGGTCTTCCTGCGGCCAAAACCCTTTAGTCGCGGTTGGGGAGGCGGTCCGCGACTAAAGGGCACCTTTAGTCGCGGTCCGCCTCCCCAACCGCGACTAAAGGGTCTGTGCTGAACTGGCGCGTTGCGGTGGGAAGTTTAGTCCCACCTCGCTAGCCGAGAGGCTCCGACAGTGGTTTATAAGCGCGGCTGCGCTCACCACTTCGAGCTCCTCTCAAATGCAGGCTTACGGGCCTATTCTGTTACTATGAGCCAATGGTCCTACTGGGCCTTGTGCGGGCCTGAATCCTGGCCCATTAATGGGTTTCTAGTCGTATTCAGGCCGTGGTGGCCCAGTAGGTGTCATATTTTTTATTTTTTGCCTGTTTTTTGTTTTCATTTTTGCTTTATTTATTTTGTTTTGTTTCTACTTACAACAAAAAACTTATTTATTTTATTTTATTTTGTTTCTAATTACTTATTTATTTTTACTTTATGATAATTACTTATTTATTTTACTTTATGATAATTATTTTATTTTATTAAAGTTTATATTATTTTGTTTCTAATTCATTTTAAAATCTTAAAAATACAATTATATATCAAAAAAATCAGAAAATAAAACTAATTCATTTTGTTTCTTGTGTTTGTTTCTTCCTTTTTCTTGTTTTTCTTGTTTTTCTCTTCCTTTCTTCCTTTTTCCTTTTTTAAAATCTTCTGACTTTTTTAAAATCTTAAAAATACAATTATATATCAAAAAAATCAGTAAAATAAAACTAATTCATTTTAAAATCCCTTGAAGGTTTGACAAAAGGTTTGATACATCATTCAGTTCATCGACCAAATACAAAGTTTGGTATAATAAATTATTACACATCAATTCTTCCCTTGTGTCCCTGCTTGCTTACGATTGTGCCGTATCCATGGAGCATCCTCATCATTTAACTTAATGCTTGGGTCGGTGTTCACTTTGAAGGGCGGAATTTCAGCAAACATATTATAATCTTCTGACATGTCTGTCTTGTCCTCCACTCCCACGATGTTTCTTTTCCCTGAAAGAACAATGTGGCGCTTTGGATCATCGCATGATGTACTGATCGTTTTCTTATCTTTCCGTTTCCTTGGTTTGCTACTCATGTCCTTCACATAGAAAACCTGAGCGACATCTTTCGCTAGGACGAATGGTTAGTCAAGGTAACCAAGATTGTTGAAATCCACCATTGTCATTCCGTATTGCTGGTCCACCTTTACCCCACCTCCTGTTAGCTTGAACCATTTGCACCGGAACAAAGGGACCTTAAAGGAGGGTCCATAGTCAAGTTCCCATATCTCCTCTATGTAACCATAATATGTGACCTTTTGCCCATTCTCGGTTGCTGCATCAAAGCGGACACCACTGTTTTGGTTGGTGCTCTTTTTATCTTGGGCGATCGTGTAAAATGTATTCCCATTTATCTCGTACCCTTGGAAAGTCGTTATAGTCGAAGATGGTGTCTTGGCCAACATGTACAGCTGATCTACAACATCATTGTCATTCATTAAATGTTTTCTCAACCAACTGCCGAAAGTCTCCATGTGGGCCTTCCTAATCCAGGATTCAGGCTTCCCCGGGTTGTCCGAGCGTAAAATATTCTTGTGTTTCTCAAAGTACGGAGCCACCAAGCTGGAATTGGTCAGTACAGTGTGGTGTGCTTCAGTCAGAGAATGGCCGTCCATACATATCGTTGATTTCCTTCCGATCGTGCCTTTTCCACTTAGTCTCCCCTCGTGCCGCGATCGAGGAAGGCCAATCGGCTTAAGGTCAGGAAAAAAGTCAACACAAAACTCAATTACCTCCTCATTTCCATAGCCCTTGGCGATGCTTCCTTCTGGCCTAGCACGGTTACGAACATATTTCTTTAATACTCCCATGAACCTCTCGAAGGGGAACATATTGTGTAGAAATACAGGACCGAGAATGAAAATCTCTTCGACTAGGTGAACCAGGAGGTGCGTCATAATATTGAAGAAGGATGGCGGGAACACCAACTCGAAACTGACAAGACATTGGACCACATCGTTCTGTAACCGTGGTAGATCTTCTGGATTGATTACCTTCTGAGAGATTGCATTGAGGAATGCACATAGCTTCACAATGGCTACTCGAACATTTTCCGGCAGGAGCCCCCTCAAAGCAATCGGAAGCAATTGCGTCATAATCACGTGGCAGTCGTGAGACTTCAGGTTTTGGAACTTTTTCTCCGCCATGTTTATTATTCCCTTTATATTGGACGAGAATCCAGACGGGACCTTCATACTGCTCAGGCATTCAAAAAAGATGACCTTCTCTTCTTTGGTCAGAGCGTAGCTGGCACGACCTTGAAACCATTCCGGATGCCGGTCATCAGGGTCTTTCAAACGTTGCTGGTCCTGCCGTGCTTCCTTTGTATCATTTGTCTTCCCATACACGCCCAAGAAGCTTAGGAGGTTCACGCAAATATTCTTCGTAACGTGCATCACGTCGATTGCAGAGCGGACTTCTAGGACTTTCCAATATTCTAGCTCCCAGAATATAGATTTCTTCTTCCACATGGCTGCGTGCCCGTCAGCTCCCTTCGGAACTGATTGTCCGCCAGGACCCTTTCCAAAGATGACTTTCAAATCCTTGACCATATCAAATACCTCAGCACCAGTGCGTTCTGCAGGCTTCGGCCGGTGATCTGCCTTGCCGTTGTAATGCTTGCCTTTCTTTCTTACTGGATGAATTTTCGGAAGAAATCGACGATGCCCAAGGTACACGTTCTTCTTACAATTTGGCAAATGTACACTTTCAGTCTCATGTAAGCAGTGCGTGCATGCATTGTATCCTTTATTTGACAGTCCCGAAAGGTTACTAAGAGCAGGCCAATCGTTGATGGTTACGAAAAGCAACGCTCGTAGGTCAAATTCCTCTTGTTTGTGCTCATCCCACACACGGACACCAGGTCTGCCCCACAGCTGTAAAAGTTCATCAACTAATGGCCTTAGGTACACATCGATGTCGTTGCCGGGTTGCTTAGGACCTTGGATGAGCACTGGCATCATAATGAACTTCCGCTTCATGCACAACCAAGGAGGAAGGTTGTAGATGCATAGAGTCACGGGCCAGGTGCTATGGCTGGAGCTCTGCTCGCCAAAAGGATTCATGCCATCTGTACTTAGACCAAATCTTATGTTCCTTGCGTCAGCTGCAAAATCTTTGAACTCTCTGTCGATCTTTCTCCATTGCGTTCCATCTGCGGTGTGTCTCAACTCCCCGTCCGACTTACGGTCCTCTTTGTGCCATCGCAACAACTTGGCATGCTCTTTGTTCCTGAACAGACGTTTCAACCGTGGTATTATAGGAGCATACCACATCACCTTGGCGGGAACCCTCTTCCTGGGTTTCTCGCCCTCAACATCGTCACCAGGGTCATCGCCTCTGATCTTATAACGCAATGCAGTGCATACCGGGCATTCATTCAAATTCTCGTATTCACCGCGGTAGAGGATGCAGTCGTTGATGCATGCATGTATCTTCAGAACCTCTAAACCTAGAGGGCAGACAACCTTCTTTTCTTCGTACGTACTGGCGGGCAACTCGTTATTCTTTGGAAACATATTCTTCAACATTTTCAGCAAGTTTTCAAATGCCGAGTCAGCTACACCTGCCTGTGCCTTCCATTTCAGCAAATCCAGTGTGCAGCCCAGCTTTTTCAGACCATCATCGCATCCGGGGTACAACGACTTTCTGTGATCCTCTAACATGCGATCCAAATTCTCCCTCTCCTTTTCAGTTTCGCAGCGTCTCCGTGCATCAGCAATGGTCCGACCAAGATCATCAACGGTCTCATCACGTGCCTCACCTTCCCCTTCACCTTCCCCTTCACCTTCAGCATCCTCCATGAAAGTATCACCGAAATCAGCAAGATAGCTTTCATCGATGAAATCATCCCCTTCTTCATCTTCTTCCATTATAACCCCTCTTTCTCCATGCTTGGTCCAACAATTATAGCTTGGCATGAAACCGTGCCGAAGCAGGTGCAGGTGAACTTCTCTTGAGGAACAGTAACCCTTCTGATTCTTACAGTCAACACATGGACAGATAACAAAACCCTTCTGCTTGTTCGCATTAGCCACTACGAGGAAATCTTTCAAACCCGTAGTGAACTCGCGGGAGAGTCGGTTACCGTACATCCATTGCCGATTCATCTGCATTATTATAATATAAAATATATAATTAACCATCATGCATTTGTTAAACTAACTAGCTATAAACAATAGAAATTAAACAATGAACAACACACATGCATATTTTATCAATGACACACATGCATGAAAGGTTCAAGTTGCTAACCGCGATCGAGGAGGAAAAAAATGAATGAGGAACCTCAAGTGTGGCTCTTGGGGCATTTCATCAAACACCTTGTGTGCATAAGAGGAACCAAAAGCAAACCTACACCCCCTTGTGAAGCTTGTGAAGAGAAGTGGCACCAAATGGCTAAGTGAGTGCGTTGAACTGGTATATATAGGGGAGGAGCTTTAGTCGCGGTTGGCCTGGCCAACCGCGACTAAAGGCCTTTGGGCACCTTTAGTCGCGGTTGGCCTGGCCAACCGCGACTAAAGCCCCTCACGTGCACCAGCTGGCCACCGAGCGCCCTGGGCGCAGGCCTTTGGTCGCGGTTCGTCTGCCGAACCGGGACTAAAGACTTCATTAGTCGCGGTTCCTACAGTTCTGCGACTAATGGGGCTGGACGGAAGCCTCTTTTTCTACCAGTGGAGTATATGTTATTTTTGGAATATTCAATAAATTTGACAATATGTGTGCTTTGTTTAACTTTACTTAGTACTATATCAAAATAGAGTTGTTTTCCCCAAATTAATAGTTGTGTTGTCTAAGTATCTTGTTGAGGTGTCCTCGTTTCTATTTGACTTTTCCTTGGAATGCCCTTGGGTCGTGTGCTTAGCATTTGGAGGTTACTCCCCCTTTTCTAGTTAATTGATAGCTTATACTGATTGCATCGTTGTGTCGTTATGTGGGGAGTTAAGAAATATGGAAGCCTCGGTTGTATCATCATATCATAAGGGTGGGTCAGGGTGCAAGGGTGCGCAGCAGGACGTCCGCACGGCCTACCCCTCGTACGACCTTAAGCGGCAGCCTGTGGTGTATGCTGCAATGCCTCTCCGTTCTTTCTTCATAATGACCAGGACGTGTCAACATAGTTGCACATTTACACATTATGTGTCCCATTATGCCATAGTACAGACACTAGTACTGGCCTGAGTAGAGCAGTCACAGTACCTGCACCAGATCTAGAACCGACGATCCATGGGATGACAACACCACAGACTCACTGGTGTGTGTCGTGGCGTCCGGGATGACCACACCAGGACGGGAATATAGTCACCGGACTTCTATTCCGTGTGACGTTGCCTCCACTGTCGAGCCACCATATATAATCAAGATGGCATGACCAGATTTGTCATAAAAACTGATTTCATCACCGGTAACATTTTATACTTTTACTATGATATTATCAAGTAGTTTGGAAGTATTAATTTTGGTCACACGCAGAGTAAAAGAAGTACAGTACTTTTCAACCAAAGAAATATCAATTAATAAGATGATGCATGATCCCCTACTTCATGGATTTATGAAAGTTGACTTGTGTGACTATCTCGCTACTTCATGACCCCCTCATGTGCCCACTGTTCTTTTAGGCTCTACTTAGATCATGTGTAGCCAAGAACTGCTAATATTAGAGGTTGAAGGTGTGCTTTATCTGTTTCACATGTTGGTTTTGTCTAATGATGAGGTGATTCAACTTTGAAGCTTTTGGCATAATTTCCACAGTGGTTGAAGCTAACGTTTAATGATTGAGAGTAACTCCAACAGCTTTTCGTGCATGAATAGTAGAAAATTGCTTGACTGATGATCTTGCTTGCTTTGCAGGTATCTAGAGCTACATTCTAATGGCTGGGAGACAGAAATGAGTTGTTGGGTGTAGGTTCTTTCATTTTGCACTAGTAGAAAATCGGCCTTTTGTCCCGGTTCATAAGGGCCTTTGGTCCCGGTTCCTGAACCGGTACTAAAGGGTCGTTACTAATACCCTCACCCTTTAGTCCCGGTTCAAACCAGAACCGGGACAGATGGGCCTCCACGTGGCCGCTGCCGGCAGCCCAGGCAGGTGGGCCTTTGGTCCCGGTTGATGACAGAAACCGGGACCAAAAGGCTTCCACGCGTCAGCAGCTGGCTGGAGCTGAGGTTTTTCTTTTTCTTTTTTAAAAAAAGTCGCTGTTTTAGGGGTTTAGGGGGGTATTTTTAGGTTGTTATTAGCTAGCTAATAGAGAGAAGTGTCCTCTCTTATATCTTCATCCTTGGTTTACCTACGTTACTGCTATGTTCATTTCACCCGCAGATATATATATAATAATTCATGCATGCTCGCATCATACATCATCATATATAATAACAAGTTCTACTAGCTAATTAATCAAGCATCATCATACAACTTCTACTCGTTATTAATAATAAGCCATACGATCATCATCCTCATAGTCATCGAACCCAACCCTACATAATTGTTCTTAGCACATGATAATCAGTATCAGGTAGGACCTAAACACACTTAAGGTAAACTAGCATAAAACAATATAGACCCTGACTCTCCATTATGAAGAATGGAGATCATCATATCTCCAATTCTTGCGCCTCGCTTCCTTTTGCTTCCAAGAAGCTCATTACGACTGTCCATACATTTTTTCCATCCTTTGATGGTCATGTCTTCACTTCTTTTAGAAACTCGGTATGGACAATTGAGATTCGTAGGATGACCTGGATATATGTTCAAAACACGAAGGCTATTGCCATTCTGATACATCAAATGAGGCACACAATCCTATGGGATTCTCTGTTGAAAAACATAGTAATAACTTCGTAGTTAGCAATGATGTACTAGTTTTGGAAGTATGCAAAAAGATGCACGGATGTCGTAATAGTAAAAAATCTTACCAGGGTATCTCCATGGTAGTTACCGTAGTTCAACACGTGCACTAGTGGCACGTATTGACCATAATGTTGAGGATTTCTATTGTAGATATTGTAATTCTCAAGATCATTACAAAATCCAACCAGATGAGTTTTCTCCTTGTAAGTTAACCCAGAGCCATCGGTGTAGTAAGTTCTATCTACCATCTTCTGCATATTCTTTGATACTTCAAAATAAGTTGTCAATGGAAATAAGCTGTCAACTATTTTGAAATGAACAATATAAATTAGTTAATAATTAACTATGTTTGAGAAACTCACATAGCGGTAGAACTGGAGGAGTATCAACAAGGACCCAAATGTCCATATTGTCTTGCTCGATTTCAGGATCACCAAGATCGATGGTGACAAGCATACCCTCATCAAAACCATACAATTTTCAAAATGCCTCCCAATTTTTGCAACCAAAATGGGTTACGCTCTCAGCATTATACAACTTTACTTCAAAATCCACATCATGATGGTCCTTAGGTGAATTTTCTTCGTTTCAAAATTTTCATGGTCTTCAAAATCCAACCTCTCCAAGACATAGCGTCTTGCATAGCATGGGATAAACTATACTCGAATTGTAAAAGATGAAAATTACACGTTGAAATAGTTGAAGTCATGCTTAATTATGAAAAAAAAACACTTGTCGTCGTTGCGTACCGTTTCAACTTCGAAGGTCTCCTCGAGCTTAATGCTGAAGCGCCGACCATCGTCCAGGTGAGGCCTGTCGCACTGACCTCGATCGTCGTGGCACCAGTCGCACTCCCCCGGGAGACTTTCGTCGTTCGATGATGACATTTCCTATACGTTCATAATTCAAAGACTAAATTAGATCATTATTATTCAACTATTCATATGCATATGCCTTGCATAGTGCTCCCCAATTTGAGCATTCAATAAGAAAAATCAAATCGCAAAATAAAGTAGTATTCAAATTAAGATGCCTTCAATTATAAGAAAAACTACATCATCTCCATGTGTCCGTACATCGAATATTATCATTAATACACGTCGAATACTATATATCATACATATCGCCAGTACAGCTAGAACCGTAGCGCCCGACGGGTATCGGCGCGGGCGGTGGACACCCAAAGGGAAGGAACCATCACGTGATCATAGCTCCAGTGAGATCCCTGAAGAACCTGTCAGGTATTCTCGAACCTGCCCTCCAACGCAACCATGTAGCGACGGACGTGCTCGTCCTCCTCGCTGACATGGTGACGTACCACCTCCGCGGTGTCCGGAAGCCTCGGCACCATCACTGGCCCACGCGACCGCCACCAAACAAGGATCGGGTCAACGACGGGCTGGGTCCTCACCAAGCTACGCCACCTGGAAGGTAGCGCCTCCCAGTACCACCCCGACGGAGCCCAGTCCCGGACATGGCCCATCTGGTCAAGCAGGTGTCGTCCGCCGCCGACTCGACGACAAGGATGCGGGATAGGCATCGTCCACGTCGATGCGGGAATAATTGCTTTAACTAAAAAAATAAACTAGTTCTATTAATTTTCTTGCTAAACATTAACTACTTCTATAGTAAAATAAACCAGTTTTATTAAATCAACTAGTTCAACTACTAAGCACTTACTATAAATAGAATAATGTAGTACTTACTAAAAATAAACAAATTTCCCTAGTTCTAACTAATTTCATTAAACACTTTCTAAGTAGTACTAATTACTAAAAGTTATCGGGGAGGGGGGTATGTCGACAACGACATACCCGATAACAAAAAATAAGAAGAGGAAGAAGAAGAAAAAAAGAGGAGAAGAAGAAAGGAAAAGGAGAAGAAAAAAAAAGAAAAAAAAGGAGAAGAAGAAGGAATAATAGAGGAGAAGAAGTAGAATTCTTCTTCTTCTCCTCTATTATGCCTTCTTCTTCTCCTCTTTTTTTTCTTCTTTCGCATCTTCTTATTTATTTCTCCTGTTATTTCTCTCCTCTTCTTCTTCTCCTTCTTCCTCTTCTTATTTTCCTTTTTTCTCTGCTTCTTTTTCTTCTAAATATGAACATATACATAAATGACTTTGATCATACATAATTTTCAGATTCCTACACAATATGAACAAAATTACAACAGAAAAAAATAATAAAAATTCTATGAACAAAAGAAAAATTCTATGAACAAAATTACAACAAAAAAATCATAAAAATTCTATGAAAAAATTGACATATTATTTGCATATATATGAACGCACAAACTTTTGCATATGCAACAATAATATCACCAAAAAAATGTATGAACAGAAAAAAAATCTAATTTTTGCATCTAAACTATACATCTAAATTAAGTACAACTAAATTCACTATACATCCTAACTATACAACTAAATTAACTATACATTCTAAATTAGGAAATTACGCAAGCCGGGGCGGCGATCGACGAGGAGGGGCACGGCGTCGGCGGCGAGGAGGCAGGGGGCACGGGGCGGCGACGGCGACGGCGAGGCACGGGCGACGGCGACGGCATGGTCGGGGGCGACAGCAGGGGAGGCGGACGGCGACGGTGAGGGGCACGGTGTCGGCGGCGAGGAGGCAGGGGGCACGGGGCGGCGACGGCGACGGCGAGGCACGGGAGACGTCGACGGCGCGGTCGGGAGCGACGGCAGGGGTGGCGGACGGCCTCGGGGCAGCCTGGCGGCGTCGATGTGCTCGGCGTCGTCGGGGGCAACTGCGAGGGAAATGTGAAAAATTCCCAAGTCTTTGCTTATATAGCAAAGCCATTGGTTCCGTTTCGTGGCACAAACCGGAACCAATGCACCCCTTTAGTCCCGGTGTGTGCCACGAACCGGGACCAAAGGCCACTTTTCGGCAGCCCAAAGGGCGGGAAAGGGCGACCTTTAGTCCCGGTTGGTGCCACGAACCGGGTCCAAAGGCGCCCTTTCATCCCGGTTGGTGCCACCAACCGGGACCAAAGGGCGTGTACTGGAACTGTCGCGGTGCGTTGGGATGTTTAGTCCCACCTCGCTAGCTGAGAGGGGCTCGGAGTGGTTTATAAGCCCTCCGGAGCCGACCACTTCGAGCTCCTCTCTACTGCAGGCTTACGAGCCTAAATCCACTCTCTGTGCATGTGGGCCTACTGGGCCTACTGTGGGCCTGCATCCTGACCCAACTAGCGGGTTTCTGGTCGTATGCAGGCTGTGGTGGCCCAGTAGGCGACATTTAAAAAAATCCAATTTTTTGTTTTTTTACTAACAGCAAAATACTTACTAGTTTTTCAGTTATTATTTTTGGTTTTAGGTAATATAAAAATTATAAACTTTCTGTTAGTGCCATTAATTTTCCAATTTGAACAGAAAATACTTTGATAATTTTATTCTTTGTTGCTTTATTTATTTTCTTTTTTTCTACTTATAACAAAATACTTATTGTTAATATAAGTATTTTTTCCAGATTTTTTTTTGTTTTCTGCATTATTCATTTTCTTTTGTTTTTTGCTTTATTTTTTAATTCTTTATGCTTTTAGTTTTAGAAAAATTATAAACTTTTTGTTAATGCCATTAGTTTTCAAATTTGAAAACACATTTTTCTTTGTTTTATTTGTTGCTTTATTTATTTTATTTTCTTTCTACTTATAACAAAATACTTATTGTTAATATAAGTATTTTTTTTCCAGATTTTTTGTTTTGTTTTCTGCATTATTCATTTTCTTTTGTTTTTTTATTTATTTTTAATTCTTTATGATTTTAGTTTTAGAAAAATTATAAACTTTTTGTTAATGCCATTAGGTTTCAAATTTGAAAACACACTTTTTCTTTGTTTTCTTTGTTGCTTTATTTATTTTTAATTCTTTCTACTTATAACAAAATACTTATTGTTAATATAAAAACTTCTCTGTTAGTGAACATAGATGCCCTTATAGAGAAAATTAAACATAAATTCATAATTCATTTCTATTTATGAATTTAGGTCCAATTTTCCTCTATAGGTGCATCTATTTTCACTTTGAGAGGAGCTCAACAACGCAGAGTGGGACGGGCTTATAAGCTGGTGTGGGCGCCCTTCGGTTGGCGAGGTGGGACTAAACTCTGGGTGCAACGTGGGCGAACCCACAGTTTAGTCCCGGTTTGTGGCACGAACCGGGACTAAAGGGGAGTCTGTGGTCCCGGTTCATGCCACGAACCGGGACCAATGGTGGTGGGCCAGAAGCCAGGCCCATTGGTCCCGGTTCGTCCCACCAACTGGGACCAAAAGGTCCAGAAGAACCGGGACCAATGGCCCACGTGGCCCGGCCGGCCCCCTGGGCTCACGAACCGGGACCAATGCCCCCATTGGTCCCGGTTCTGGTCTGAACCGGGACTAATGGGCTGCGCCGGCCTGAATCGTTGCCCCCTTTTCTACTAGTGTTGCATGCTCGACGTGGGATCTCTATGTAACATCACTAGTGCAGAACCGGGCAATAGCACCGGTTCGTAAGGCCCTTTAGTGCTGGTTCCATAACCGGCACTAAAGTGTGGGCACTAAAGCCCCCCCTTTAGTATCGGTTCAGCACGAACCGGTGCTAAAGGGCAACCACGTGGCACGAGCCAGCTCTGGGGGCCGGGAGCCCTTTAGTACCGGTTAACACTTGAGAAAGTTTGTCCAAGTTCGGCCATAAAAAAAGTAGCGATCTTCTTGGTTCATGAACCCAACTCGGAACTTATATCCATGGCTTGTCTTCACTTTGACCATTAAACTAGTGTATTCAGTTATGGCAAGGCCGAGCATCTTGAGTACATGTGTTCTGGCAGAGCAAATAATACACTGCAGGAAAAATAATATGAGAACATAGCATGTTCAAAAAAACCCAACCCTCCCGGATAGAAAAGAGGGTTCTAGGAACATACTGTGCGCATTTCAAAATGCTGTGTTAGGATGAGAAGGAACAAGTGTGGCGTCTCACCGAGTGCGCAGATACCTGTTGGCTACCCGCACTTTGGGCACTGCAAATGAAACACACTAGATTCAGTAGGAAGAAAAATGCATCAACGGCGGTGGCTGCCATCCTAGGATTACCTGCGACCAAGGGACTTGGATTTATCAGGGATGGATGAAGAATTTGTACCTGGTTCTCCATGAGAAAACCCTCTGCAATCGCCGAGAGGGGGTTTTCTCTGAACAAGCAGACGAGGGAGAAGGGGATTCAGGCCCAGTGAAATATTGTCACTTCGTCCGTCCAGCTTACTGGTAAAGCTGGAAAGGGGGGTTGTGATTTGACAGCTCATTGGGCATTACTGCGGCGCTACGACCGAGGTGTGTCTACCGTGAAGTTGTGCACTCTAATTTGTGCATATGGCACGTGGACCCCGTTGCCGGTTGCCCCACATATCAGCGAAAGGAAGTAGAAAGACAGGAGTAACTAGTTACACATAAATGTATTTTTTGACAGAGAGATACTCCCTCTGTAAAGAAATATACAAATCTTCTATATCACAGGCTCACCTTGCCAAGAAATATACTCCCTCTACAACGCACGGACATTATGGGGGTTCAGCTTTTTTTATGGGGGTTCGGTTGAGAATATAATACTCAGATAGGCTCACAGTTCTAGACTTTGGGCCGCAGGCCGACCCTGCATGTTTGGGGGCCCATGTGTTCTACCTCAGCGCTTTTCATATTGCAAGCGATCGGTACAGCGCTGGTTTTAGATGCTGTCGCAAGGCGAATACACAAAATTGAATAAAGCACGGCAGCTATTGGAATGAAATCGAACGACAGTGCCTAACCAGCAATCAGAGTTGCAATTCTATCAATGATATACCATGTGATAAATAATACTATCGTACTACTTATACACACAGGACACTTATTTCACCATGCCAGATTATTACATCAAAATCTCTCGGACGACAGATCAGTTCGGCAGTTGCGTGCTGCTACTGAAGAATTTCAAAGTTGATTTGGACCAGCTCTCCTTGCCGAGAAAGTTTGAATTTGACATCATCCCCCACCGCAAGATATGATTTAGATTTGAACCTTGACCATCCTTTAGCATCAATCATCATGCGACCATCCTTTGTACTTACGGTATATTGAGCAGGTTCATTCACACCAAGGTAGCGCATGGTAAGAGAAACTTGGCCGCGGTCGCCCGGATTGTTGAAGGACTCCCTCGTTGCTCTAGGAATTCTTTGTTTGCAGACAAGAAGACATAACCAAATAGTTAGATCAACACAGTGAATCATGTGAAACAACATGGAAAGAAAAAAGAACGAAGCACTTGGGCGGCCAATGCTTACCGATAAGGTGGACATGTCGATTTTTGTAAGGACTTTGGTATATGAAGTGCGAACTGCAGCCCAGTCTGTTGCCGGTACAACTGCATGGGCCGGAGCAGATGCAAGTGCAAGTGTTGGTGCAGATGCCGAAGCCGCTGCTGCTGCCGGAGATGGTGCTCCTTGTAGAGTTGGTGCCGGTGTCAGAGCAGGTGCCGGTGTCGATGCCCGGTCCTCCGGTAAATCAGACTGATCCGCTGACGCGGTCGGTGCCCAATCCTTAGCTGGATCAGACTGAGCTGCTGCCGCTGTCAGTGCTAGAGCAACTGCCGGTGCTCAATTGATACGTCTCCAACGTATCTATAATTTCTGATTTCTCCAAGCTATATTATCTACTGTTTTGGACAATATTGGGCTTTATTATCCACTTTTATATTATTTGTGGGGCTAACCTATTAACTGTAGGCCCAGCCCAGATTTGTTGTTTTTTGCCTACTTCAGTGTTTCGAAGAAAAGGAATATCAAACGGAGTCGAAATGGAACGAAATCAACGGGAGAAGTTATTTTTGGAAGGAAAGCTACCGGAGGGGGGAATCCTCGCCGGTGGCCATCTACATCATCCCGGCGCTCTCCATGACGAGGAGGGAGTAGTTCACCCTCGGGGCTGAGGGTATGTACCAGTAGCTATGTGTTTGATCTCTCTCTCGTGTTCTTGATTTGGCACGATCTTGATGTATCGCGAGCTTTGCTATTATAGTTGGATCTTATGTTTCTTCTCCCCCTCTACTCTCTTGTAATGGATTGAGTTTCCCCTTTGAAGTTATTTTATCGGATTGAGTCTTTGAAGATTTGAGAACACTTGATGTATGTCTTGCCGTGCGTATCTGTGGTGACAATGGGATATCCCATGACTCACTTGATGTATGTTTTGGTGATCAACTTGCGGGTTCTGCCCATGAACCTATGCATAGAGGTTGGCACACGTTTTCGTCATGATTCTCCGGTAGAAACTTTGGGCACTCTTTGAAGTACTTTGTGTTGGATTGAATAGATGAATCTGAGATTGTGTGATGCATATCGTATAATCATACCCACGGATACTTGAGGTGACATTGGAGTATCTAGGTGACATTAGGGTTTTGGTTGATTTGTGTCTTAAGGTGTTATTCTAGTACTAACTCTAGGGCTATTTGTGACACTTATAGGAACAGCACAACGGATTGATTGGAAAGAATAACTTTGAGGTGGTTTCGTACCCTACCATAATCTCTTCATTTGTTCTCCGCTATTAGTGACTTCGGAGTGACTCTTTGTTGCATCTTGAGGGATAGTTATATGATCCAATTATGTTATTATTGTTGAGAGAACTTGCACTAGTGAAATTATGAACCCTAGGCCTTGTTTCCTATCATTGCAATGCAACACCGTTTATGCTCACTTTTACTGTTAGTTACCTTGCTGTTTTTATATTTTCAGATTACAAAAACCTATATCTACCATCCATATTGTACTTGTATCACCATCTCTTGGCCGAACTAGTGCACCTATACAATTTACCATTGTATTGGGTGTGTTGGGGACACAAGAGACTCTTTGTTATTTGGTTGCAGGTTTGCTTGAGAGAGACCATATTCATCCTACGCCTCCCACGGATTGATAAACCTTAGGTCATCCACTTGAGGGAAATTTGCTACTGTCCTACAAACCTCTGCACTTGGAGGCCCAACAACGTCTACAAGAAGAAGGTTGCGTAGTAGACATCAAGCAGTTTCTGGTGCCGTTGCCGGGGAGGTGAGTGCTTGAAGGTATATCTTTAGATCTTGGAATCGAATCTTTTTGTTTCTTGTTTTAGCACTAGTTTAGTTTATAAAAGAAAACTAAAAAATGGAATTAAGTTTGTCTCATACACTTCATCATTTTAATATCTTTCGTGAGTATGATGGAAAGGAAAATTGTGCCAAAGTGTTAGAAGAAGAATGCATTAAAATGTTTGACACTAAAACTTTGAATGATGAACATGATTGCAATGTTGTTAGTATGAACTCCTTGAATATCCATGGTACTAATGATGATTGCACTAGTTATGATGAAAATGTCTCCTATAAACATGTTAATTTTTGTGGAGTAGATTGGTTTTGCAAGTACACACCAAATAGGGAAGATAGATATTGCAAGAGGCATAAGTACTTAGAAACTAAATTGTTGCAAGAAAGTCTTGATGATTGCTCTGAAAGATTCAATATTTATCGCGCTCCTTGTGAACTTTGCAATGAACAAGGTCATTTAAATCTCCAATGATATTTGTTTCATGATCAAGTCGTGTCCAAATATTGTGATATTTGATTACCCTTGAGCATCATAAAGAGCTTAGCCTTCTTTTGGGTTATGAAGAAATGAAACGTATAACTAAGGGTATTCCAAAATATAATCTTGATAAAATTCTTGATTTTGATCTAGAGAAGATTTATATGTATTGTGCGGTGAATTGCATTGAAAATCTTATATTGCCAATTACATAAAGAAAAGAAAACAAATAGAGTATGAAGAGAATACTAATGAAAGGGAAGAGACTTCCCAATATTCTCCTATTATTTCTTATGATGAATCAGGTAATGAGGAGGAGCCTTCTATTCAACCAATCTCATTAATAAAGAGCTTCAAAAAGAGGATTGAACCCACATATGAGGTGAAGAAGAAGAAAAGAAAAATTAAGAGAGGTAAAAAGGTATCTCTCCCAAATAAAGTTCCTCCTATTATTGTTGTGCCTCATGAAAATGAATCAAAAATAGTTGTGGAAGATGATGCACTTGACGATGCTCTAGGTATGCCTATTGCTTGTTGTGATGATTATGATTGGGAAGATAATGATACTTCTTATGATCTTGAAAATCTTTTTGGCACTTGCTTGGAAGAATATAATAATTGCTATACTATCGGTGCTATCTATACTATTAATGATGAGAGTGATTATGCTTATGATATGAAAAGGCCCAAGCTTGGGGCAGCTATGTTTGATGAGGATGACATATTTGAGAATATATTTGCTGTAATTATTGTTTGTCCCAAGCTTGGGGATGCTATGTTTAATAATGATAATATTTTTAGCCTCCCAAGTTTTGATATGCAAAGTTGTTATGATGATAGCATGCCTTCTACCTATGATGATTATATTGATGAAAGCGGGTTTGTAAGAGTGTCAACTTTAGGAAGTAGTGATCCCACAATATTGGAGGATGGATAATCTTATAATATTTATGAAAGTGGATTTGGAGAGGTCATGACTTTATTCAGTGATGTATCCACTATTTCGGAAGAGGTCTCAATTGATTATGATGAGAACAAAGTCGCTACTTATGATGATTATTGTGATGAAACTTATGCTATAAAAAGTAGTGATGATTATATTTATAAACTTGTCATGATTGTGATTACCCTTTTTCTGAACATTACTCTTTTAATGTGGAAACAATTTATAGTATTCAAGTCTCTTATGATACTCCCACTATTCCGAATGAGAAGAATTTTGCTTATGTGGTGAGTAATAAAATTTCTATGCTAGTTGATCACGAAAAGAATGCTTTAGGTGCTGGTTATATTGTTTAATTCATTCATGATGATAATGAAAATTATTACGAGGGACGAATATACGCTTGTATGAATTGCAATAATATCAAGTTTCCTCTCTATGTGCTTAAAATCTTGAAGTTATGCTTGTTTTACCTTCCTATGCAAGTTGATTCTTGTTCCCATAAGTTGTTTTCTCACAAAATCCCTATGCATAGGAAGTGGGTTAGACTTAAATGTGCTATTCATATTCTTCATGATGCTCTCTTTATGTTTCAATTCTTATCTTTTATGTGAGCATCGTTGGAATCATCATGCCTAGCTAGGGGCGTTAAACAATAGTGCTTGTTGGGAGGCAACCCAATTTTATTTTAGTTTCTTGCTTTTTGGTTCTGTTTAGGAATAAATAATCCATATAGCTTCTGTTTAGATGTGGTTTTATGTTTAAAATAGTGTTTGTGCCAAGTAGAACCTTTGGGAAGACTTGGGTGAAGTCTTTATGATCATGCTGTAAAAAACAGAAACTTTAGCGCTCACGAGATTAGCTAAAACTTTTTACTGGAGAGTGCTATTTAGTTGATTCTTTTTGCAGATGATTACTCGACAATTCCTCAGGTTCACCAATTTATTTTATAATTTTTGGAGTTCCAGAAGTATACGTTTGATACAGATTACTACAGACTGTTCTGTTTTTGACAGATTCTGTTTTCATTGTGTTGCTTGCTTATTTTGATGAATCTATGGCTAGTAAAATAGTTTATAAACCATAGGGAAGTTGGAATACAGTAGGTTTAACACCAATATAAATAAAGAATGAGTTCATTACAGTACCGTGAAGTGGTGTTTTGTTTTCTTTCGCTAACGGAGCTCACGAGTTTTTTGTTAAGTTTTGTGTTGTGAAGTTTTCAAGTTTTGGGTAAAGATTCGATGGACGATGGAATAAGGAGTGGAAAGAGCCTAAGCTTGGGGATGCCGAAGGCACCCCAAGGAAATATTCAAGGATAACCAAGCGTCTAAGCTTGGGGATGCCCCAGATGGCATCCCCTCTTTCGTCTTCGTTCATCGGTAACTTTACTTGGAGCTATATTTTTATTCACCACATGATATGTGTTTTGCTTGGAGCGTCATGTCATTTTCTTTTATTTTGCTTGCTGTTTGAATAAAGTATCAAGATCTGAAATTCTTAAATGTTAGAGAGTCTTCACATAGTTACATAATTATTAAGGTACTCATTGATCTTCACTCATATCTCTTGGAGTTGTTTGTTGTTTGCTCTAGTGCTTCACTTATATCTTTTAGAGCACGGCGGTGGTTTTATTTTCTAGAAATAGATGAACTCTCATGCTTCACTTATGTTATTTTGAGAGTCTTAAATAGCATGGTAATTTTCTTAATCCTAATATGCTAGGTATTCAAGACTAGTAAAAACTTTCTTATGAAGTGTGTTGAATACTAAGAGAAGTTTGATGCTTGATAATTGTTTTGAGATATGGAGATGGTGATATTAGAGTCATGCTAGTTGAGTAGTTGTGAATTTTAGAAATACTTGTGCTAAAAGTTTGTGATTCCCGTAACACGCACGTATGGTGAACCTTTATGTGATGAAGTCGGAGCATGATTTATTTATTGATTGTCTTCCTTATGGGTGGCGGTCGGGGACGAGCGATGGTCTTTTCCTACCAATCTATCCCCCTACGAGCATGCGCGTAATACTTTGCTTTGATAACTTGTAGATTTTTGCAATAAGTATATGAGTTCTTGATGACTAATGCTGAGTCCATGGATTGTACGCACTCTTCTTCCTTTCACCATTGCTAGCCTCTCTAATACCACGCACTTTCCATAGGTATCATACACCCACCATAAACCTTCCTCAAAACAGCCACCATACCTACCTATTATGGCATTTCCATAGCCATTCAGAGATATATTGCCATGCAACTTTCCACCGTTCGTTTATTATGACACGCTCCATCATTGTCATATTGCTTAACACGATCATGTAGTTGACATCGTATTTGTGGCAAAGCCACCATTCATAATTCTTTCATACATGTCACTCATGAGTCATTGCACATCCCGGTACACCGCCGGAGGCATTCATATAGAGTCATATTTTGTTCTAAGTGTCGAGTTGTAATTCTTGAGTTGTAAGTAAATAAAAGTGTGATGTTCTTCATTATTAGAGCATTGTCCCAGTGAGGAAAGGATGATGGAGACTATGATTCCCCAACAAGTCGGGATGAGACTCCGGACGAAAAAAAAAGAGAGAAAAAAGAGGCCATAAAAAAAGAGAAAAGGCCCAAACAAAAAAAATAAAAAAAATAAAATAAAATGAGAGAAAAAGAGAGAAGGGACAATGCTACTATCCTTTTACCACACTTGTGCTTCAAAGTAGCACCATGATCTTTATGATAGAGAGTCTCCTATGTTGTCACTTTCATATACTAGTGGGAATTTTTCATTATACAACTTGGCTTGTATATTCCAAGGATGGGCTTCCTCAAAATTCCCTAGGTCTTCGTGAGCAAGCAAGTTGGATGCACACCCACTTAGTTTCTTTTGTTGAGCTTTCATATACTTATAGCTCTAGTGCATCCGTTGCATGGCAATCCCTACTCACTCACATTGATATCTATTGATGGGAATCTCCATAGCCCGTTGATACGCCTAGTTGATGTGAGACTATCTTCTCCCTTTTTGTCTTCTCCACAACCACCATTCTATTCCACCTATAGTGCTATGTCCATGGCTCACGCTCATGTATTGCATGAAGATTGAAAAAGTTTGAGAACACCAAAAGTATGAAAAAATTGCTTGGCTTGTCATCGGGGTTGTGCATGATTTAAATACTTTGTGTGGTGAAGATAGAGCATAGCCAGACTATATGATTTTGTAGGGATAACTCTCTTTGGTCATGTTATTTTGAGATGACATGATTGCTTTGTTAGTATGCTTGAAGTATTATTATTTTTATGTCAATATGAACTTTTGTCTTGAATCTTTCGGATCTGAATATTCATATCACAATTAAGAAGAATTACATTGAAATTATGCCAACTAGCATTCCACATCCAAAATTATCTTTTTTATCATTAACCTACTCGAGGACAAGCAGGAATTAAGCTTGGGGATGCCTGATACGTCTCCAATGTATCTATAATTTTTGATTGCTCCATGCTATATTATCTACTGTTTTGAACAATATTGGGCTTTATTATCCACTTTTATATTATTTTGGGACTAACCTATTAACCAGAGGCCCAGCCCAGATTTGCTATTTTTTTTGCCTATTTCAGTGTTTAGAAGAAAAGGAATATCAAACGGAGTCGAAACAGAACGAAATCAACTGGAGAAGTTATTTTTGGAAGGAAAACTACCAGATGGACTTGGACCCCACGTCAGGAGAGAAGGGAGGTGCTCACAAGGGTGGGGGGCGCCCCCCTAGGGCGTGCCCCCTACCTCGTGGGGCCCCTGAAGTTCCACCGACGTACTTCCTGCACCCATATATACTCATGTACCCTAAAACTTCCAGAAGGGATAATAGATCGGGAGTTCCGCCGCTGCAAGCCTCTATAGCCACCAAAAACCAATCAGGACCCTGTTCTGGCACCCTGCCGGAGGGGTAACCCTCACCGGTGGCCATCTTCATCATCCCGGCACTCTCCATGACGAGGAAGGAGTAGTTCACCCTCGGGGCTGAGGGTATGTAGCAGTAGCTATGTGTTTGATCTCTCTCTCTCTCTCTCTCGTCTTCTTGATTCGTGAGCTTTGCTATTATAGTTGGAGCTTATGTTTCTTCTCCCCCTCTACTCTCTTGTAATGGATTGAGTTTCCCCTTTGAAGTTATTTTATCGGATTGAGTCTTTAAAGATTTGAGGACACTTGATGTATGTCTTGCCATGCCACTACTAGGAAAAGGGCTACTAGTGGCGCACCAGTTTTGCCTACTAATGGCGCACTACTGATGCGCCACTAGTACCACGCCACTAGTATTTTTTACTAATGGCGCACCACTGGTGCGCCATTAGTATCTGGTATATTAACGGCGCACCACTCCGTGCGCCATTAGTATAGAACACAATGCGCCATTAGTATGCCTCCCAGGAGGCCATATTTAACCATGTGCTTTGGCATACTAATGGCGCACTCTGGGGTGATGCGCCATTAGTATCCTCTGGCATACTAATGGCGCACTGTGTAGTGATGCGCCATTAGTATCCTTTGGCATACTAATGGCGCACTTTGAGGTGATGCGCCATTAGTATGAATATTAGGTTTTATTCTTTTTTAATTTTCTGATTTTTGCACAGGTTAGAAAATATATTATTGGACAGAATATAGACAGCAGCACACAGCAACAGCAAATTCATCGAATACAATAGAAGCTTAGTCTCTGAATATAATTCATCATATTAGTCTCTGAATTCAAAAGACCGAACAAAGATAAAACATTACCAGTCTCGAGACCGCGAGTATCGAGTTTGTCTTCACATTACAAGTCGATATCGATCATCTAAACTACCATCACATAGAAGAGAGCTGCGGTCATCACGATGAGCATCATCGCGATGAAACTGGTCTTCATCCGGTTCCTCCAACGCTCCCTCCTCTCTCCCGCTAGATAGCGGGCATATCTAGATTCCGCCTCCGCCCTAGTGGTGTACCCTTTGTAACTGTTATCGCTAAAACGGTGAACCTGTCTCTGACACTCCTCCCAGTCGTCGTAGACTCCGGGAACCTTACCCTTGTACACGACATACGACGACATCTTTATGCACAAGCCAAACAACAGACAATACATAAGCAATATATAAGTATGCAACAAAAGGATCGGAAGAGAAAAGCAAGACATTAATAGCACGATTCATGGTCCTACTAATAAATAGCATCGATTACATCTAAGTTGAACGACTGTCCAAACCAAAGAGACATACAATTCATTAAAGTTTAATTACAACATGAGACAATCAATGTTTCAGAACTACACATAGCATCACTACTTTTGACTCGACTCATGGGACCGGAGCGTGGATGAAGCCGCCGTCTGTCGTGATGGTCATGAAATCGCGGGTGTTGTCAGCCTGCATTTGTAGCGTTCTGTCTATGTCACTGTTGGACGGTTGATATCTGAGGTAGAACTGCCCCGAGGTATGAAGGACATCTTGATGGATGATGTCCGCAAACTCCGACTAGATGCGAAAGAATTCTTGTCTGATGTCCGTGTCCTGGATTGCCGACAAGCTCGCGGCCCAATCTTTGAGATTATCTGGTAGCAGAAGGTGATGGTGGTCCCGTATGATCGCCCACATGTGATGGAGGGCGTAGTAGGCATCATTCTGTCCGCCAGGCGGCTGCTTGACGCAGGAGAACGTCGTATTGTGGGTGAACACGTACCTGCCATACCTACGAACTGGCCTGGTGAAGGTGCCTCCAGATTTGGCGTAGCCGGGGACAACATCATCAAGAACTTTCTTGATATTTGTGTAGTCCATCTTGGAGTCATGGTTCGGGTAGAAATACGTGTGCAATGTGTGTCACTGCACAGAACACGGAATGTTAGAAAAAAAAGAACAATCGAAATCTAAGAAATCATATGTTATGGGGCGGTTAAGGGATGAATTACTCGGGAAAGTAAGCCATGAGGATGTCATCCTTATCTGGGTTAGCCAGAATGACGCCTTCGAGGTGTGAACTCGCGACTTGGCGGTCCCCAGCACTGCCCAAGAGCTTGGCACGCATGTAGAATGGGTCGACTATCACGATGTCCGGGGTCTTGTCTCTAATGATCCGCATCTCCATACTCAGCGAAAACAGCCGAACAAAGGTGTAGTGCAGCGGATGAAGGTTAAACATAGCAAAGATGTCATCAAACCGCAGGACGATCGTACCCCCGATGGCGCCATCCACAAAGCCCTTGCCCTCTGGCACCTTGGCCATGAAAACCGGGTATGCCACATCATTCTCTCTGAGACGCCGCTTCTCCAAGGAAAGAACACTGTCGTGCAGACTCCGCATAGCACCGGTTGCAGCATTGAGCATATTTGTTGGTAGCATCGCCCTACCCTCCACATGCACCCTCCTCGAGATATCCTTAGGTGAAGGTGGCCCGTCCTGAGCACAAATCGTACTCGGTGCCGGCTGGCTCGCACCGGCGCCCTTTTTAGTCTTTCTTTTTCGGCCCTTCTTCTTGATCTGCTGTAATGGGACCGAGTTATGCTCACAGACCGCCTTCTTGAGCGTGTTGGGGCTGATAATATTTCGCACCTCAGCTATCTGAGGCTCGATGAAGGCGGCAGCTAGAGGCATCTCCTGAGAACTGAACGCTAGACGACGCCTGTTGCAACTGAGTTTCTCCGCCCACTACTAGGAAAAGGGCTATAGATAGGAGTGATACTAATGGCGCACCAGGGAAGCAGTGCGCCACTAGTATATACTAATGGCGCACCGGAAACAGGGTGCGCCACTAGTATGAATTATTATTTTCTTCCATTTTCCCATACATACTAATGGCGCATCTGGTCCATAATGCGCCATTACTAGTTATAACTACTAATGGCGCACCAAGCAGACAGTGCGCCATTACTGCAAATTTTGTTTTATTCTTTTTTTTGCAAAACTACTAATGGCGCATCTTCTCACAGTGCGCCATTACTAGTTTAAACTAGTAATGGCGCACTCTGTGAAGATGCGCCATTAGTATATATATATATTATTTTTTTTACTTTTTTGCAAAACTACTAATGGCGCACCACCTGCTGTGCGCCATTAGTAACCAGGGTTACTAATGGCGCATTTGCTTGTGGTGCGCCATTAGTAACCTGGGACCCCAACAAGATATTTTGGACAGCCCACACGTACCCACTCACTTTCCCCACTTCATTTCATCCACCTCCTTCTCCAAGCTTTCGGCCATCTCCTCCTCCTCACCTCATTTCCACCATAGATTCAACAAAATTAAGTGGTGAAATTACCTTTTTTTGATAGGTAAGTAAGGGAAAGCTATCTTCATGATGTAGATCTACTTTTTTTCTCCCTAGCTCGCTCCAACAACGTGCACATGCACTTTTTGTGGCCTAGCTAGATCTATGTATGTTTGTGGTGTTGCATGTGTTTGTGGTGTTGCATATATGTTTGTCTTTGAAGGTACCGGTATTTGAAATGCGATAGTTGCCAATATTTTGCCGAAATGTTTTGATTCATTTCCGTTTCGGCGAGAATTTTGGCACTATGCATTCTTTTTGGTCCTATTTTTAGGGAAGGTCATGCCAAATTTTTTCTTGGTTCTAACATATCGTTTTGCTCTACCCCGCAGGCGACCATGGTCCGCACGATGACTGAAGGCATCGTGAATAGGTTTTTGAGCTCCGCGAAGGCCGAGATGCTTTAAAAGAACGAGACGGAGATAAGATGTCCGTGTCGAAGATGCAAGCTGAAGAGCCTTATTGCGGACCTGGATTCCGGGCAGGTGCGGGACCACCTGCTCTTGCGTGGTTTCATGGATGGCTATCGGTGGCAAGGTGATGAAGATGACTATGAAGTCGTCCATGGCCGGGGCCAGGCAAGAAATGAGGAAGGGCAACAAGACAAGTACCACCGTGGCGAGGGCGGGCGAGAAGACGAAGAATCTCGAGGACATGATCACGACGGTGATGCTGTACACAGTCATCATGTAGAAGATGTCGTACATGATGATGAGGAAGATCAAGACGAAGGGCATGATCATGAAGATGAAGATGCCGGAGCAGACGACGATGGAGGCTGGGTGCAGGACCCTCATATTCAAGAGCTGCTTCTCAAGCAGACGGATAACGCAAGAGTTGCCCCCGAGAGAAAGCCAAGCTGGATCAACTGGAGATAGACGCGGTTACTCCATTGTATGAAGGATGCAGGCCCGAGGATACCCGCCTGAAAGTAACGCTCATGGCTCTGGAGATGAAGGTAAAACACAAAATGACCGACGCATGCTTCGACGAGAACATGTCATTCTGGCACGAACGTCTTCCCAAGGGGAACAAGTGCCCGACCAGTTTCGAGGAGGCGAAGAAAATCGTGTGTCCTCTGGATTTACCGCACGTGAAATACCATGTGTGCATGAAAAATTGTATCATTTATTGGGACGAGCACGTGGAGTCTACCATATGTCCGGTGTGCGGCGTCACTCGATACAAGAAGAGGAAGAAAGCTCCTCGAAAATCGGTGTGGTACTTTCCGATCACTCCTCGTCTGCAGCGGTATTTCGCGGACCCTAAGGTAGCAAAGCTCCTGCGTTGGCACGCGGATAGGGAGGAGAAGAAGCAGGAAGATGACGGAAATGATCTGGAGATAAATAAAAAAGACAAGATGCTGAGTCACCCTAAGGATGCGAGCCAGTGGCAAGCGTTGAACTTCGAATACCCAGAATTTGGGAAGGATCCAAGGAACATCGTGCTGGGCGCGAGCACCGATGGAGTCAATCCGTTTGGCAGCCAGAGAAGCACACATAGCACCTGGCCTGTGCTTGTGTGGATGTACAAACCTTCCCCCCTGGTTGTGCATGAAGAGGAAGTACATTCACATGAGTATGCTAATTGAAGGGCCGAAACAACCAGGGAACGACATCAATCTGTATCTGGGGCTGCTGAAGGAGGAGCTAGACACAATGTGGAAAACGCCAACCAATACGTGGGACGCTGCAGAGAAAGAATATTTCCCTATGAGAGCCGCACTGCTCACGACGGTGCACGACTATCTCGGTTACGGATATCTCGCGGGGCAGGTAGTCCACGGATTTTCTGGATGCGTAAGGTGCATGGATGACACAACGTATCGCCAGCTAGATAGAGATCCCGGGTCTTCGAAAACCGTGTTCATGGGACATCGAAGGTGACTTCGCGACGATGACCCGTGGAGGAAACGCAAGGATCTTTTCGATGGTGAAACCGAACCCCGAAAACGCCCGTGTACGAGGAGCGGCGAGGAAATAGACGAGCTGTTGAAAAATTGGAAAGACTGCCCACTGCCGGGAAAGAAGCGAAAGGCGCCAGAGCCGCTGCTGAAGGTATGGAAAACGAGGTCTGTTTTCTGGGACTTGCCGTACTGGAAGATCCACCGTGTGCCTCACAGCCTTGATGTCATGCATATCACGAAGAACGTGTGCGAGAGTCTGCTTGGTACCCTGCTCAACATGCCAGAGAGGACCAAAGATGGGCCGAAAGCAAGGGCAGACTTGAAATCAATGGGCATCAGGCAGGAGCTTCACGCTAATGATGATGATGATGATGATGATGATGATGAGGCGAAGCAGGACACGGAAAGTCGTCGCAAAGGCAAAAAGGCCAAGAAGACCGGAAATGACTACCCTCCCGCGTGCTTCACTCTAAGTCAGGAGGAGATCGAGCAGTTTTTCACCTGCCTCCTAGGAGTAAAACTTCCTTACGGTTACGCGGGGAAGATAAGCAGATACCTAGACCCAGCGAAGCAGAAGTTCAGCGGGATGAAGTCTCATGACTGTCACGTGCTGATGACGCAGATACTTCCAGTTGCAATCCATGGGATCATGGACGCGCACGTCCGTGAAACGCTATTTGGCCTATGCAACTTTTTTGACGTCATCTCTCGGAAGTCGATTGGCGTGAGGCAACTCAGAAGGCTACAGGAAGAGATCGTGGTGATACTATGCGAGCTTGAGATGTACTTCCCGCCCACATTCTTCGACGCTATGGTGCATCTGCTGGTCCATATAGTGGAGGATATCATCCAACTCGGGCCGACGTTCCTGCACAGCATGATGCCGTTCGAAAGGATGAATGGTGTCATCAAAGGATACGTTCGCAACATGTCACGTCCAGAGGGAAGTATAGCCAGGGGCTTTCTGACCGAAGAGTGCATCTCCTACTGCACAAATTATCTAGGCATCGAGAACCCCATTGGTCTGCCCGTCAACAGGCACCTCGGCAGGCTCGCTGGATGGGTTCACCGTGAGGGTCGCCGCGAAATGCATGTCGACTTCGAGGGTCGACTCGCCGACTTTGAAAGAGCAAACCTAGTCGCGCTACAACACATAGACGTGGTCGATCCTTGGGTGGTAGAGCACAAAACCTTTATTAAGAAGACGTACAATGACCGAGGCCCACAGAGGACGGACGGAGATATACTCAAAGAGCACAACTCATGTTTCACGCGTTGGTTCAAGCAGAAGCTTCTGTCGTACCCTTTACATGAGGATTCTTCCGCGGAAGAACAACTCATATTCGCCTTGTCACAGGGCGCCGAGCACAACCTGATGACCTATGAGGCGTACGATATCAACGGCTACACATTCTACGCCGAGGACAAGGACATGAAGAGCGATGGTTATCAGAACTCCGGGGTAACGATGGAATCCTACACCGGTAACAACAAGGACAGATACTACGGAAGGATCGAGGAGATCTGGGAGCTGAGCTACGCTGGAGAGAAGGTCCCGATGTTCTGTGTCAGATGGGCCAAGAGCGTCCCAAAAGAAGACCGGTATTTCACCACCATGGTTATACCCGAAACCAAATCCAAGACCGCGGGCGCAAACGTCACCGTGAAAAATGAGCCATGGGTACTGGCTTCCCAAGTGGACCAATGCTTCTTCTTTACCGACCCGCCAAAGCCCAGTCGTGTTGTCGTGAGGAGAGGCAAAAGGAAGATCATCGGAATGGATGGAGTAGCCAATGAGCAAGACTTCGACAAGTACGGCGACCCGAAGATCGAACATGACGACGACGATGAAGTAGCAGCACACACCACAAGAAGAAGCAGGACCACCCTACCTAAAGGACGTCCGTTCCAAAGAAGTACTCCATTTGCGAAAAACAAGGGCAAGAAGATTGTGAACAGATAGCTAGCTAAGATCGATTGTATTTAAATCGTAGTCTTAATTTCTTGATTGTATTTCATGGGCACTTTTTGATATCATGAATATTTTTAAATTTCATGGGCACTTTTTGAATTCATGAGGACACTTGATCTCGACCCCCCTCCATCTCGATCTCGACCCCCCTCCATCTCGATCTCGATCCCCCTCCATCTCGATCCCACCCGCACCCTCCCCCGCTAGCTCCACCACCGCCGACGACCCACCGCAACCCTCCCCCGCTCCACCGCCGCCGACGAGCACCCCCCCGCACCCTCCCCCGCTCCTCCGCCGCCGCTGATGATATTTTCAAGTAACAAATTTGAACATATTTTTTAAAAAAATATTACTGTTTTTATAAAAAATATTACTGTTACGATTTAAACAAGTTTGAACATATTTAAAGACAAATAAATATAAAAAACAGCATTTAAAATGCATAAAAAAATATTGGGGAGCCTGGGAATCGAACCCAGGACATCCTGGTGTGTGTGTTGCGTGTTGACCAGTCGGGCTAGTGGGTGGGTTCTGTTGTAGATAGGGTTAGGTTGTAGATATGGTTAGTGGTCTAGATTAAAACAAAATTCTAATGGTGCACCGAGGGGTGGTGCGCCATTAGAATAGTCATACTTATGGCGCACGACTGGACGGTGCGCCATTAGAACCCTCCCCCTAGCTATCCTCCCTCTCTCTCGCCAGGTCCCCTTCGACCCTCTCTCCCTCGCCACCAGATCCACCCGCGCGCCGCCCCGACCCACGATGTCGTCGCCCCGACCCTCACCGGACTCCACCCCCGCCGCCCCCGCGCCCCAACCCAGCCGCCCCGACCCTCGCCGGACTCCTCCTCGCCGTCTGCGCCTTCTTCCACATCCTCCAGGCTTCCGCCGCCGCCGGCTGCCAAGGCACCAACCACCTCCTCTGACGGGGCGCTCTTCCTCGCGCCCTCCTCACCAACCACGACGCCGGCCACCTGCTCCTCACCAACCACGACGTCGGCCACCTGCTCCGTCGTCTCCGGCAGAGGTTACTCCACCTAGGTGCAGCACTCGTGCGCTTGGCGGCTAGGGTTTGCCTCTAGCCTCTCCCCTCCCCTGTCAACGAGAGGAGCACCCGGTGCCCCCGCCCTCAAGTTCGTCCACGGCGCCGTCCTCCAGCCGCAGCCGCCGCAGGTACAGAGCCCCCGATTCCATCTTCCCCCTCGCCCCCATTTTTTTCCTCGATCCAACCCATCTTTTAGATGCAACTCTGTGATCTCCATCTTTCAGATGTTATAGTGTACAGGAGCAACTTTGCACCAATGCATGATTCTAGTTAAAGTGACAAACATTCTTAAACAAATGATTTTTTTTTGCAATTTGACATGATTACTTTAATCTTCTAGATGCTTCAGTCTCATTGTAGATTGAATTTGTTCATGCCATACATCTGTGTTGTGCTTCATAGGCAGCAACAATCGTTCTTATCGATATATGGCCCGTTGATAAAACTGCATTCATATAGATTAGCCCGTTGGGTAGAGAGAGAAGAGTGGGTTTCAGTTTGCTCTGGGCAGTGATGTGCACTGGAGTAGCCCTGTTGACATAGCTCATAGCAGTAGGTATTTCAAAATATATGGACTAATGCATAAATTTGTACTCCAGCAAGCTTACTCCAGTACTCAGTTTAAAATTCAGTTTACTGTTAAATGACAGTAATTCAGTTTACCGTTAAATTTCATTTTCACAGGCTAGTTTCCAACAAACAAAGCCTATGCTTATGAAGAATAAATCAGTTGAAATGAGATACTGATCCTTTTTTACTTTGTTTGTTTAGATTGTTGGAAATTTTAAGCTCTCAATCACTGAAGGCCACTGTAGTTCTTTGAATTCAACCATTTAGGTGAGCTACAACTAGGAGGATTTTGGAGTAGTACTCTGAAACTGTTGCTGTTAGAACATGCTGTTACTTGCTGTCAGTTAACTGAATCGGTAGAAAACTCTTCTATGGAGTTAACCGAAGACCAGCAAGCAAATCAAAATCTGCAACACATTTTCTTCAGTCCCTAACTGACAACACAATTTCTTCAGTCTAGTGATGCAGCAATTTCTTCAGTCTAGTGTAAATGTAACTGACTACTGGTCAAATACTCTAGTGTATTTAGTGTAAATCTAGTCTGAAACTAGTAGAGCTCTTGGTGATTTGCAAATTCAGTTTAAATAAAAATTTGGTACATGACTACTGATCATGTATGAAAGATGTTTCTACTGGATGAGCACAAGAACTACTCAATAGATAATTGATTTTGTAGAACAAGTTTTGTTGCCAGTCTTGAACCAATAGATAATCTTAATTGAAATTTGACCATGTCTTGTTGCCAGCCCTAATGAAAAAAGCAACTGAATTTCCAACAACCTGCTAGGTAGAACAATCCATTACTACATGATTGCAACTGAATTGTCAACTCTATGTACTATGTATGCTGTGGCATGTGGTGTGGTCCGAGTGATCAGGTTTCAAGTGATTTTGAATTTTTACGATTTTTATGCACATATATATGTGTATGATGATCCTCCTTTCCTGTAGTATTATAACTAGGATATTACCAAAAAAGATTGTTATATTGCTCCCTGGTACAATAAATAATAAACTAAAATAGTTCCTTGTACAAAAAAATAAACTATACATAGTTAATTTCTTCATCTTTGAATTGTTTCAGAAATTGGTATGACCAAAGATGCTATTGTATATAAATGGGCTGCAGTAGAACTATTCTTCATCTTTACAGTGCTGTTGTATAGAAATATGCTGAATTTTCTGCTCTGATTGTTGCTCAAAGAAATTTAGCAAAAAAATGGGGTCCTGGGAGACGCCGCTGCTGCTTGAGGCCCTTGAGATGTCCTTCGTGCTGTGATGATTTTGCAGGTACCCCGAGAGGCCCTTGAGTTTGCCGGAATGTCGATTAACTTCCGTTCCGGCAAATTCGGGTACTCCGTATGTCCTATTTTCAGCAAAGGTCATGCTGAAATTTTCTGTGAATTTTAGCATGACTTTGCTAAAAATCAGACATATGAGGTACTTGCTACTAATGCATGGGCCGGGGTATCTTAGTACTTAATTAAGTAGGATCAACTGCCCCTTTATTCTTGCTGTATTAAACCATAGGTGGCAATAGAGCCAAGTGATTAGTGCCAAGTGATTAGGCCCAACCTAGGGTGCCTCGGCATCGATAAACCCTAAATGACGAAAACTTAACTTGGCTGCCCCGGATGCCTCGGTATCGATGAGAACCTAAATGATGTACGCATAGGCTTTTAGGGTGCCTCGGCGTCGACAAACCCTAAATGATGAAAGCTTAGGCTTTTAGGGTGCCTCGGTGTCGACAAACCCTAAATGATGAGACCATGATCTTGTTCCTTGACAATAACCAACTTTTTGACCAAACTTTTTTCCTATTATAGAAAAACATGGCCCACAACGATGAGGCCGGTGGTTCGGGCGGCAAGCAATTCTGGGAGCTGTCCCAAGAGCTGGAGGAACAACCTCACCGCTATGATGACGCCGCGGAAGACACCGATCTTGATTACACAACCCCTAGTGGCGTCGGGGATGACACCACTGATGGTGCCGCCGAGGATGCCACCACTGATGATGGCGGCGCACACACAGATGGCAGCCAACCGAAGAAGCAAAGGAAGGACTGGCGCCCGAATGCGCGCCGCACCGTCAAGGAGGAATTCACTCAAGTGGACTCCGACGGGAATCCAACGGAGCCCAAACATATAGTCAAGGGGTACTCGGTTCAGCTCGGGTGCATTCTCCGGAGCACCGTCTCGATCAACACCGAGAACCTTAGACATAAGGACCGAGGGAATTTGCGCAACCTCCTCTTCACGAAGCTGCACGAACGATACAAGTTCCCCGCCGAATTTGAAAACACATGCCTCTCAGGGAATAAAGTGAACAGTGCCGCCCTCACGAAGATGAGCACGGCCCTGTCTACTTGGAGAAGCGCGGTGAAGAGAATGATTGATAAAGGTGATAGTTATGACAAGATCAAGGAGAAATATCCTTTGATGAGCGAAGATGAGTACAAGGAGTTCAAGATCAAGTGCCAGAGCCCCGCAACCTCCGAATCAAGTCAGTGGGGGAAAGAAATGCGGGAGTTGAACTTAGGGGAACACAAACTCGGTCCCGGCGGTTACAGAGTGGAGGAGCCTATATGGGACAAGGAGGACGCGGAGCGTGTCGAGCAAGGCCTACCGCCCCGCTTCGAGAAATACAACGGTGACAAGCAGACTAGGAACTATGTCAGGGCCCGGTACAAGGAGGACCCGATAACAAAGGAGCTTACCACGGATCCGAAGACCAGGGCGCTTGAGCTTCTTCTGGTAAGGAATACACCCCCGCGTAATTACCTCCATATGGTTGCACTCTAATTAATCCCCAATATTTCTAAATGGTTCACGTTCCTTTCGCAGGAAAATGAAAGCAGTAGCGCGGGCTCGTCTAAGAGCTCCCCTTTCGACACCCCTTTAAATAGGGCGTTGAACGTAATGAAAAACAAGGATAAGCTCAATAAGCCGACGTCAGCTGGTTGTGTGGCCGGCAAAGGCTTGTCCACAAAATGGGGGTCATACTATACCGTTGGTGTGCGGAAGGAGAAAAAGACCAGCTCGGAAAGACAGACGCGCGAGGTTGAAGAACTCAAGGCACAAGTGGCGCGGATTCCGGAGCTTGTCCAAGAGCAAGTGCAACAACAACTTGGAACGACGCTCAACGCCATGGTGCCTACGTTGACTCATGGGCTGACGACGTGGATTGCGGGCGGCCAAAAGGGGCCTCCCCCGTGTGACACTCCAAAAAATTTCATTTGGGTTTTTGCAAAATTCTTGCTGGATTTTTCCTTTGAGATTTGAGGCTCTCAGAAGCAATCCTCTTAAAAATCCTTTTCTTTGACTAGGGTTTGTTATTTCTGTTTTCTCCATCAAACTTTGGGTTTGACCTTCTTAAAACTCCTTCTCTATTGTTTCCCTTCTCAAATTTTATTTTTTTTGGAGTTTAATCTTTTCTTTTTAAGAAAAGCTCCATGAAAGATTTGGGATCTTCATTCTATTGAAAACCACTCCAAAACCTCCTCTCCTCTTTGTTATCAATCTAAGATCCCTGTCCCAACTCATCCAAGCAAATTTTGGATTTTATTTTGATTGTTTCTTCTCTCAAATATTTTTCTATCAATTATTTTGGGCCAAATGGTTTTTCAAAGCAAGTACCCCTTTTCAGTTGAGATTTGAACTCAAAACAACTCTACTGGCTAGTCCTTTGAACCCACAACCCAGAACCATCTTGATCCACTCTCCTCCTTTTCAAATTTTTCAAATTTCACTCCCTGCAAGTTTGGACCAGATTTGTCAAATTTGGTGAAATTCATATCTACACTTCTCCAAAAATTCCACCAAAAATCAGGCAGCCTACTGGAGCAATGAGAAGTCACTCCACCAAAAATCAGCCCAAGGAAAAATCCCTACATGCCTGGAACATTCTGTCGAACACCTTGCATGCATTGTTCGAACACTTTCAGTCAAATTCAGTCTTCAGTGTCGATTTCTTCAGTTCAGTTCAGTCACGCGCCCACAGTGTCCTTGGCACGTTGCTCGCCGCCTGGCTTGCTTGTCCGGAGCCCCGCACGCGCGCTTGGCTTCTTCCTGGCGTCGGTGGCGCCCTGGCCCGACCATGTCGGCGTGTCCCGCGGCGGCTGAACCGCCGTGGCAGCCAACAGGGAGCAGAACGGCGGCTCAACGCCGTTCCGCACCGCCCAACCCCGCTGGTGGCTCCACGTGGCCAACTCCCCGCCAGCGCACGCATGCAGCACCGTCGCCGTGGCGCGACACGCACAGAGCGTGCACTCTGCCGCCGACGTGCCCGCGCTGCTCCGTTCCGTCGAGTTCCCCCAAGACTTCGAGTCCCAGCTTGTTTAACACCAAAACGGACCCAATGGACCTTCACGACCGCGCTCAATGCCTTAACCACCCGACCAATGCTCTGCATCACCGTAATCCCTCGCCGGACTTATCCCGTTCACGGCAACCGCCTCGGGCCGGCTATTTATAGCGCCCCCGAGCCCACTCTCACTCCCGCACGGCTCCACCACCTCACCACACCCCGCCTGGCCACTGGAGGGGCCTCGAGGAGCCCTTCTTCCTCGACTCCGGCCACCTCCGTCCGCCTCGGGCTCCAGCTCAATTCACTGCGGTGAGGTCATCCCCGGTGCCCAAACTCCATCAAGCACCACCTCTAGCTACCAGTACTCTAACCCCCTCGTCAATTTGATCATTTCAGCCCTCTCCGGCAAGGTCCACGACCACCCGAACCGCCGTCCGCCGGAGCAAGGGCCACCGTCGACACAGTGCTCGCCGGCGACCACCACCACCACCACCCGAGCGGAATGGCACCCTAAGCACGGAGGTACCCTCCGATCTCCCCACCTCGCCGTGGATCGCCGCCGGCGACCACCGCGGCTCTCGGGCGCCAGCGAGCCCCGACCCGCCTCTTTTAAATTTTAAACCTGACGGATGGGACCCGCCTGTCAGCCTCTCTGTCTTTTCTAATCGAATCGTTTTCTGAAAACGTGTTTTGCCAGAATACGCTTTCCCTCTGGGCCGGCGTAGTTTCTATCGAAACGTTTTCTGTTTTTATAATAAAAACCCTGGGAAGTTTCTGTTTCATTACAGATGAGTCCCTGGGGAAAAACCCTTATAACTTTTTATCAGAAGCATATTTTTGATTGATTCTTTTTCTGTTCTCTTCAAAATTTTGTCTAGTTTTTTATCAGATTTATTTGAAAAATATTTGCAATACTTTTTCTGCACCTCTCGGTATTCACGTTAGCGCGTATGTTTTCTCTGTACCGTAGATACCAACGGAGGTGACGGGGCCGCAAACTTCACCGAGCTAGGCTCCGACTACTCTGAACCAGGCAAGCAATGTTCGAACTTTTGATATGATGAGTGTCTTGGCATGTTTGCATGTAGATAGTTTCTTGGCATGTGTGAAGCATACCGATGAACCGTTCATTATGTATTGTTGAGGCAAGCAAGCCCGATGATTTCACACGTCGTTGGACGTAAGTATGCAAGGCCATGTGTTGGCATGAAGATGGGTAAGATGGCAGTGTTGTAGCATGCCATTCTTAGGCCATGCAAGTTATCTTCAGTACCAACCCATATCGGTTGGGTTCATATCCATTTCCTTTCCCTGTACTACCACATGTTTCCCGAAAGGGATATGGTTTAGTAAGTCGCAAACCGCTTTCTTGGTACACACCAAAAAGGAGAGGCCGGGATGATGGTTCCATGGCCCTGGATTAAAGCCAGGCATCCGGTCAGGGGGCATGGGTGTTTCCGGTTGGGACCGAGAGGGGGGCACCCCTTAGAGCGCGCATATATAAATTTGATCCCATGCTATTCGAGATTGTGATCTCCCCGTCTCAATAGTTTTTCTTGGACGATGTTGAGGGTGATTCCTGGCATCGAAGAGTTGGATGGGTGTGTACTGGTTAGCTGTGTTTTCTTCTGAAATACCGTAACGGAACTAGTCCTGGTGACTACGGAAATCCGTCGACTGTGGGAAATTTTTGTACAAACTCTGCAGAGCTCTATGTCCTTAAATCATCTTATCTATATCCAAGTTCCCTGCTAACAGTCATGTGCCAGTTTGGTGACAGATTATCCGGTGGGACACATGAGCACTAAGACCGGTTAAATGTTTATTCTTGTGGATGGATTAACCCGTTTAATTCCTTGAGTTGATTATATATATGATGAATATATTATTTCCTTATCAGTCAAAAGCCCTTTATGTGGTGTCGCTCAGACGCCCGACTGTGGCATTTCTTTTAAAGACCTTTATGTGGTGTCGCTCAGATGCCCGACTGTGGCATTTCTTTTAAAGCCCTTTATGTGGTGTCGCTCAGACGCCCGACTGTGGCATTTCTTTTAAAGCCCTTTATGTGGTGTCGCTCAGACGCCCGACTGTGGTATTATTATCCCGCATTTTCCGCTCGAGGAGTCTTTCAGACACTCGTTTGGCACCAGTATTATTATCCCGCGTTTTCCGCTCGAGGAGTCTTTCAGACACTCGTTTGGCACCAGTATTATTATCCCGCATTTTCCGCTCGAGGAGTCTTTCAGACACTCGTTTGGCACCAGTATTATTATCCCGCATTTTCCGCTCGAGGAGTCTTTCAGACACTCGTTTGGCACCAGTATTATTATCCCACATTTTCCGCTCGAGGAGTCTTTCAGACACTCGTTTGGCACCCAGTATTTATTACCTCTATGTCTGATCCTACTGGTTAACTTATTCATGTATTTCATGTTAGCAGTTGTTATATCTTATGTCCGAACTGTCTTGCGAGTACTTTCAAAGTACTCACTGGCTTGTTGATTTGGCCAGATGCTGACGAAGGTGATCTCATGGATGAAGAGTTCGATAGCGAATCCGACGCCTAGAGGAGTCCCAGTCAGTCTCGTGCAACACTGGAGTTGGTCGTTGTATTATATCCGCTTCCGCTACCCTAATAAATTCATCGAGCCTCACCTCGACGCTCGATGGGATGTTAGTTTGAGAATCCCATATCCACTCCCCACTGTGTTACTCCACCTCTACCTTATTTGCGAGTCAGTAGTATGCCACCACTCCCTTGTGTCATTAATTGCCTTTATGTATAATTATTGGCACGCTTGTAATAAAATTGTTGAGCATCGTCAGCTCAACCCTGTAATATATTTATGCTACTGGCTTTTTGTATCAAAAGTTTGTCTGCCAGTGAGGAGGTTTTATCTCAAACTGGATTCTAAAGATTGGTTTCTCAATAAATATTTTTATTGGAAAACCGGTCGTGACAAGCTTGGTACCAGAGCCAGGCTGACTGTAGGAAGCCACTAGGTGCGATCGCTAATCGGTTATTAGCATGATAGAGCTTATTCGTGTTTTTGCAATAGTACTCATTTTTCTGACAGTTAGCATATATTTATGATCTGACCATTCAGGATTTTTGCCTACTTTTGTAGAAGGCCGACCGCAGCTGCGAGTCTCAGACCTTCGCCAACGTGCCCGATGGGTTTGTCAAGCTTCTCTCCTTCGTCGTTCAGGTCGCGATGGGGCCGTCTATGCGCCCAGTCGTCACTCTCTGTCAGCACAGAGTCAACGACAGTCTGACTATGCACCAGGCCGTGGTGCAGTTCAAGGGAGGGCGTGGTGAGCTACGCCGCTTCCGGTTCTTGGGGAGAGCCATGCCTACGGAGAAGCATGCCATCCAGATGGCAGCCTGCGAGGCGATAGCTCGTCTCAGGGATGCCCTTCCCGCGATGAAGGCTCGTCGCTACCGCTATCTTCCATGCCATGTGCCCTACACCTGTCACTACGCATTCTCCTGCCACAGAGGAGAACGAGACGAGGCTTTTGAGATGCTTATTGAGTATCTCCGGGCCTTGGAGGCAGCCTTCGACAACTTGGTGGATGACTTTGTGGCCGCCCGCATGGACTCAATCCACGGTTGTGCCGCCAACAGGAGGGAGCTCCTGCCCACCGCACCGCCACTGACTTTTGTCTCGTCCTCTGCATCCCATGCTCCTGCTCGTCGCCTGCCTACCACTGAGGAGTTCAACCAGGTCATTGCGCCCACTCCAGCGCGCACTGCACCGCCACTCGCACCGACTCCAATCCGTGTCATTCCGCTCCTGGCACCCGCTCCATCTACTCGGCGCAGCACTACTCGCTTGGAGCCTATTAGCGAGGAAGAAGTCGAGTCCCCGGCTTCGCTACGCCTCACCCTTGGCAGGGCCAAGGACGTCATCAACATCTCCGACTGAGTATGCTTAGCCGCCATGCGTGGCATCGCCATGTAAGATGTTGTGAGAAGTAGCTTGTTTGCGCATCATGTAGGATCTGGAGAAGCGCACTAGCCTAAATAACATGTCAGGATTATGTACGCATATCCTGAGTGATGTATTGTATAATTATCGCCGCGTGTAAGATACGTAATGACGCAGTCCTTCTCTATGTGCAAATCGATTTGTTTTCCCTTGAGTAATCTTGGCTTTAAAAATTTATTTGTCAACCTTGTGCATTATGGGTTTTATCTTTGCAACCCTTCCATTTTTTTCTTATGGGTTTTACAAATGCATCCCCAGAGTGAAAAATGTCTCGTCCTTGGACTCGCTCCATGCCAGCCCCACCAGAGGAAGATTATGGCAATCAACTGGGCAACAATTTTGCACGAGGTCAGACAAGTCAACAGGACAGTGAAACGGCACTTTCCCAAATGTGCCGCCTTTATGAACAGAGTCAGCAACAACATCGGGAAATAATGAACCAAGTCATTAACATGGGGAATCACCATGGGCAGTATCCGCAGCATTCCAAGTTATCTGAGCTACAGAAGACACGTCCCTCAACATTTTCTCATACTGACAAGCCACTTGAGGCCGAAGACTGGCTTCGCGATATGGAGAGAAAGTTAATTATTGCAAAATGCTCAGACCCATAAAAGGTACTGTACGCACCGCATTATCTCACGGGAGCAGCCGCATCCTGGTGGGAAAATTTTCTGCACATGCATCCCAACGAAAATGATATAACCTGGGATGATTTCAAAGAAGGTTTCCGTGGCGCGCATATTCCTAAGAGTATTATGAAAATCAAGAAAAGAGAGTTCGATGACCTCAAGCAAAGGAACATGACAGTGTCAGATTACAACGGCCAATTTACTCTGTTATCCCGCTACGCCAACGAAGAGCGTATGACTGAAAGCAAGAAAATGGAGAAGTTCCTTGACGGCCTAGCGCCCGCGCTTAAATGCCAACTGGTCATACACACTTTCCCAGATTTTAAGACGCTGGTGGATAAAGCCATTACTCTATAAAATGAAAGACGCAGTTTGGAAGATATCCGCAAGCGAAAAAGGGACCAGACTAACCATGCTCGCAATCACCGAAGTAAGACCGATTTTCAGAAGGGTGGGACGCACAAATCATCATCCAACGTCTCACGCCCAACAAAGAATTTTCATGCTAGGGACAAGGAGTTCACATATCGCCCAGGTGTTACTTGTTACGCCTGTGGAGAAGAAGGACACTATGCCAAGCAGTGTCCCAAGCCAAGAAGCTCAGCACCAAAGCCGAACAACGGCAACAATAATTCAGCGCCCAAGCGAAACAGCTTCAATCCCAACAATAACCACAGGAAAGGTCATCTGAACCACGTGACCAAAGAGGAGGCACAAAATGCTTCGGATATCGTACTCGGTATGTTCCCTGTCAACACAATACCTGCAATGGTTTTGTTTGATTCTGGAGCTTCTCACTCTTTTATTTCGAAAAGTTTTGCTTTGCAAAATAATTTTTCGATGATTCCTTTGGAGAAATCCATGATCATCAAGTCCCCTGGGATTCAGCAAGTCACTCAGAATTACTGTCAGGATGTGATTATTGAGTTCAAAGGATTGAAGTTTCACGCCAATCTCATTGTGTTGGAAAATAAGGGACTGGATGTCATCCTAGGGATGGACTGGTTAACCACCAACAAAGGTTTCATTGACTGTTTCAATCGGACCGTGATTCTCACACACCACCATGGTAAGACAATAAGAGTATCCGCCAAAGAAAGGGAAATGCCCAGACAACCAAGACTGAACAAGGTGGACATTTCTAAATTAAACAAGGTTCCAGTAGTATGTGAATTTCCAGACGTATTTCCCGAAGAGCTACCAGGCATGCCACCAGACCAAGAGATAGAATTCAGCATTGAGATAGCACCAGGGACCACCCCCATATACAAGAAGCCATACCGAATGGCACCATCCGAGTTAGTTGAACTGAAGAAACAAATAAAGGAATTGCTTGACAAAGGATACATTCGAGCCAGTTCCTCACCATGGGGATCACCAATTTTGTTTGCCAAAAAGAAAGATGGAACACTGCGATTGTGTATTGACTACCGAGCACTCAACATGGTCATGATCAAGAACAAATACCCGATGCCAAGAATAAATGATTTATTCGATCAACTCGCTAAGGCCAAGGTATTCTCAAAAATCGACCTAAGGTCAGGATACCATCAATTAAAGGTACGAACAGAAGATATCCCCAAGACAACCTTCACCTCCAGATATGGACTGTATGAGTTCACAGTAATGCCTTTTGGATTAACAAATGCCCCTGCATATTTTGTTCACCTCATGAACAAAGTATTTATGAAGTTTATGGACAAGTTCGCTGTGGTATTCATCGACGATATTTTAGTATACTCCAAAACACCAGAAGAACACGCTGAACATCTCAGAATTGTACTAGGAGAACTCAGGAAACACCAATTGTACGCCAAGTTCAGCAAGTGTGAATTTTGGTTAAGGCAAGTAGGCTTTGTAGGCCACGTACTAACCCAAGAAGGGATCGCCGTGGACCCAGAGAAAGTCAAGGCCGTAGTTGGCTGGAAGTCACCAGCCAGCGTAACGGACATACGGAGTTTCTTGGGAATGGCAGGATATTACCGCAGATTTATTGAAGGATTTTCCACCATAGCCAAGCCAATGACACAGTTGCTCAAGAAAGATAAGAAGTTTGGATGGACAGAAGCCTGTGAGAAAAGTTTCCAAGAGCTAAAACGGAAATTAACAACAGCACCAGTATTGATTGTGCCAGACATACGCAAGAATTTTGAAGTATATTGTGACGCGTCCAGAAAGGGACTCGGATGCGTATTAATGCAAGAAGGTAAGGTTGTCGCATACGCTTCGAGGCAACTTCGCAAGCATGAGAAAAACTATCCCACTCATGACTTAGAAATGGCAGCAGTTATACATGCACTCAAGGAATGGAGGCATTTCCTACTTGGAAATCGATGTGAAATATATACGGACCATAAAAGTCTCAAATATATTTTCACACAGCCAGAGCTGAATTTAAGGCAACGACGCTGGTTGGAGCTAGTAAAGGATTATGATATCGGAATCCACTATCATCCTGGAAAAGCAAATGTAGTAGCCGATGCTCTTAGTCGGAACCCCAGCACCGACAACAACAGTCCGCCCAACTTAAGACCCGAATTCAAAAAAGAGTTTGGCAGACTCAACTTGTTGATGGTAGCAGAAGGCACCATAACAAACTTGGAGATACAACCCAACCTTGTGAAAAGAATCAAAGAAGCCCAGCCGGGTCACCCCAGCATTGAAGGCATCAAAAGAAAGGTGAGTATGGGCAAGGCCTCAGAATTCATCATAGACGAAAAAGGGACACTATGGTACGGAAACAGACTCTGCGTGCCAGACGTAGAAGACCTCAAACGGCAAATTCTAGCTGAAGCCCACACCGCTCCATATTTGATCCACCCTGGAGGAACCAAGATGTATAAGGATATCCAGGAAGGATTTTGGTGGCACGGTATGAAGAGGGACATAGCCACCTTCATTGCATGTTGCGACTCTTGTCAACGTATAAAGGATGAACATCAGAGACCAGTCGGACTGCTGCAACCAAATAAAATACCTGAGTGGAAATGGGATGAAATAGGGATGGATTTCATTGTCGGACTACCTCGATCACGACACGGGAATGATGCCATATGGGTTATCACCGACAGGTTGACTAAGGTGGCACATTTCATTCCAGTTAAGACGACCCACACCACTCAGAAACTTGCCAAGATGTATCTCTCTCGCATAGTTTGTCTGCACGGTGTCCCGAAGACTATAATATCTGACAGAGGAACATAGTTCGTCTCGAGATTCTGGGAGCAGTTACAACAGGCTCTAGGAACTCAACTAGCCTTCAGTACGGCATACCACCCCCAGACGGATGGACAAACAGAACGGGTAAACCAGATTTTAGAGGACATGCTGAGAGCATGTCTCCTCACCTATGGAACCAGTTGGGAAGACAGCCTGCCATACGCCGAGTTCGCATACAACAACAGTCATCAGGCCAGCCTGCAAATGGCACCATTTGAGGCCTTGTATGGGCGAAGATGTCGTACCCCGTTAAATTGGTCAGAGACCGGAGACAGCCGTATCTTCGGCCCAGACATGCTCAAGGAAGCCTAGGAAAAGGTCCAGCTAATCAAAGATCGACTCAAGACCGCCCAAAGCCGACAAAAAAGTTATTACGATCAGAAACATCATGGGGTCAGCTTCGAACCCGGAGAATTCGTGTATCTACGAGTATCCCCTATGAGAGGACTACAACGATTCAAGATCAAAGGGAAACTAGCACCAAGGTTCATCGGGCCATTCGGTATATTGGCACGGAGAGGCACTGTAGCCTACCAGCTAGACCTACCTAAGGAACTATCAGATATCCACAACGTATTCCATGTTTAACAATTAAGGAAATACGTGAGCAACCCAGAGAAACAAGTATCCCATGAGAACCTCGATGTGCAACCAGACCTCACCTATCGGGAACGTCCAGTAAAGATATTAGAGGAGACTGAAAGGAGGACCCGGCAGAAAACCGTCAAATTTTTCAAAGTTCAGTGGAGTAATCACACCGAAAGTGAAGCAACATGGGAAAGAGAGGATTTTCTTCGAACAGAGCATCCACACTTATTTAAGGACCAACTGAAATCTCGGGGACGAGATTTTTCCTAAGGGGGTAGGTGTTGTGACACTCCAAAAAATTTCATTTGGGTTTTTGCAAAATTCTTGCTGGATTTTTCCTTTGAGATTTGAGGCTCTCAGAAGCAATCCTCTTAAAAATCCTTTTCTTTGACTAGGGTTTGTTATTTCTGTTTTCTCCATCAAACTTTGGGTTTGACCTTCTTAAAACTCCTTCTCTATTGTTTCCCTTCTCAAATTTTATTTTTTTGGAGTTTAATCTTTTCTTTTTAAGAAAAGCTCCATGAAAGATTTGGGATCTTCATTCTATTGAAAACCACTCCAAAACCTCCTCTCCTCTTTGTTATCCATCTAAGATCCCTATCCCAACTCATCCAAGCAAATTTTGGATTTTATTTTGATTGTTTCTTCTCTCAAATATTTTTCTATCAATTATTTTGGGCCAAATGGTTTTTCAAAGCAAGTACCCCTTTTTAGTTGAGATTTGAACTCAAAACAACTCTACTAGCTAGTCCTTTGAACCCACAACCCAGAACCATCTTGATCCACTCTCCTCCTTTTCAAATTTCACTCCCTGCAAGTTTGGACCAGATTTGTCAAATTTGGTGAAATTCATATCTACACTTCTCCAAAAATTCCACCAAAAATCAGGCAGCCTACTGGAGCAATGAGAAGTCACTCCACCAAAAATCAGCCCAAGGAAAAATCCCTACATGCCTGGAACATTATGTCGAACACCTTGCATGCACTGTTCGAACACTTTCAGTCAAATTCAGTCTTCAGTGTCGATTTCTTCAGTTCAGTTCAGTCACGCGCCCACAGTGTCCTTGGCACGTTGCTCGCCGCCTGGCTTGCTTGTCCGGAGCCCCGCACGCGCGCTTGGCTTCTTCCTGGCGTTGGTGGCGCCCTGGCCCGACCACGTCGGCGTGTCCCACGGCGGCTGAACCGCCATGGCAGCCAACAGGGAGCAGAACGGCGGCTCAACGCCGTTCCGCACCGCCCAACCCCGCTGGTGGCTCCGCGTGGCCAACTCCCCGCCCGCGCACGCATGCAGCACCGTCGCCGTGGCGCGACACGCACAGAGCGTGCACTCTGCCGCCGACGTGCCCGCGCTGCTCCGTTCCGTCGAGTTCCCCCAAGACTTTGAGTCCCAGCTTGTTTAACACCAAAACGGACCCAATGGACCTTCACGACGGCGCTCAACGCCTTAACCACCCGACCGATGCTCTGCATCACCGTAATCCCTCGACGGACTTATCCCGTTCACGGCAACCGCCTCGGGCCGGCTATTTATATTGCCCCCGAGCCCACTCTCACTCACGCACAGCTCCACCACCTCACCACACCCTGCCTGGCCACTGGAGGGGCCTCGAGGAGCCCTTCTTCCTCGACTCCGGCCACCTCCGCCCGCCTCGGGCTCCAGCTCAATTCACTGCGGTGAGGTCATCCCCGGTGCCCAAACTCCGTCAAGCACCACCTCTAGCTACAAGTACTCTAACCCCCTCGTCAATTTGATCATTTCAGCCCTCTCCGGCAAGGTCCACGACCACCCGAACCGCCGTCCGCCGGAGCAAGGGCCACCGTCGACACAGTGCTCGCCGGCGACCACCACCACCACCACCCGACGCGGAATGGCACCCTGAGCACGGAGGTACCCTCCGATCTCCCCACCTCGCCGTGGATCGCCGCCGGCGACCACTGCGGCTCTCGGGCGCCAGCGAGCCCCGACCCGCCTCTTTTAAATTTTAAACCTGACGGATGGGACCCGCCTGTCAGCCTCTCTGTCTTTTCTAATCGAGTCGTTTTCTGAAAACGTGTTTTGCCAGAATACGCTTTCCCTCTGGGCCGGCGTAGTTTCTATCGAAACGTTTTCTGTTTTTATAATAAAAACCCTGGGAAGTTTCTGTTTCATTACAGATGAGTCCCTGGGCAAAAACCCTGATAACTTTTTATCAGAAGCATATTTTTGATTTATTCTTTTTCTGTTCTCTTCAAAATTTTGTCTAGTTTTTTATCAGATTTATTTGAAAAAATATTTGCAATACCTTTTCTGCACCTCTCGGTATTCACGTTAGCGCGTATGTTTTCTCTGTACCGTAGATACCGACGGAGGTGACGGGGCCGCAAACTTCATCGAGCTAGGCTCCGACTACTCTGAACCAGGCAAGCAATGTTCGAACTTTTGATATGATGAGTGTCTTGGCATGTTTGCATGTAGATAGTTTCTTGGCATGTGTGAAGCATACCGATGAACCGTTCATTATGCATTGTTGAGGCAAGCAAGCCCGATGATTTCACACGTCGTTGGACGTAAGTATGCAAGGCCATGTGTTGGCATGAAGATGGGTAAGATGGCAGTGTTGTAGCATGCCATTCTTAGGCCATGCAAGTTATCTTCAATACCAACCCATATCGGTTGGGTTCATATCCATTTCCTTTCCCTGTACTACCACATGTTTCCCGAAAGGGATATGGTTTAGTAAATCGCAAACCGCTTTCTTGGTACACACCAAAAAGGAGAGGCCGGGATGATGGTTCCATGGCCCTGGATTAAAGCCAGGCATCCGGTCAGGGGGCATGGGTGTTTCCGGTTGGGACCGAGAGGGGGGCACCCCTTAGAGCCCGCATATATAAATTTGATCCCATGCTATTCGAGATTGTGATCTCCCCGCCTCAATAGTTTTTCTTGGACGATGTTGAGGGTGATTCCTGGCATCGAAGAGTTGGATGGGTGTGTACTGGTTAGCTGTGTTTTCTTCTGAAATACCGTAACGGAACTAGTCCTGGTGACTACGGAAATTCGTCGACTGTGGGAAATTTTTGTACAAACTCTGCAAAGCTCTATGTCCTTAAATCATCTTATCTATATCCAAGTTCCCTGCTAACAGTCATGTGCCAGTTTGGTGACAGATTATCCGGTGGGACACATGAGCACTAAGACCGGTTAAATGGTTATTCTTGTGGATGGACTAACCCGTTTAATTCCTTGAGTTGATTATATATATGATGAATATATTATTTCCTTATCAGTCAAAAGCCCTTTATGTGGTGTCGCTCAGACGCCCGACTGTGGCATTTCTTTTAAAGCCCTTTATGTGGTGTCGCTCAGACACCTCGCCAGCAAGCGCCCCCTCCTTCAGTTGCACGCCCGCCGTTGGCGGTGCCTCGACATTAGCTGAGCTCGACGGCATCACGGTAACTAAGCCTCTCGGCCGATGACTTCATCTCCTTGCCTTTGACTGGGCATCCCTGACGCCCTATACATGTTTTCGTAGGGCACCGCCGACGTTCCTTGCACTCTTCTGCACTTCGTGGGCGCCGAGTTGGTCGATGTCGCCAAGGGCAGAATCGTTCAACCGAGCAACCCCATGTTCCACGGTAATCCGATGCCACCCACAATGAATTGGGTTGAAGTGGTCCGGGTGCTGCCAGGCTGCGACGAGCTGGTACCTCCGATTCGACCTGCTGGGGCCGATGAAGAAGATGAGATGACCCTCGGCACCTGCGTAAACTGGCCCCTGCTATGGCCAAAGAGCCAGATTCGTTTGGGGGCGGGGGACACCACCCCACAGACAAGACCGCCAGTCGTGCCGGCGCCAAGCCATGGCAAGAACGCCGCAACGCTACCGGACCTGCCGGACATCCCTATGGCACCGGATCTGGACAGCCCTATGGCACAGGATCCGGACGGCGACGACAACGACGACGGTACATTTACCAAAGTTGATAAGTACTTTGCCGAACATGGGTACGCTGACGAGTTCTGCGGGCCTCTTTCTCAAGAACCCAACCAAGACCACCGCGATCTAGCTGGTACGGCGGAGAAATCCAATTGCAACAAGCGTCGTCTGGCGTTCAGTTCTCAGGACACGCCTCCTGTTCCCGCCTTCACCGAGCCTCAGATAGCTGAGGCGCGAAATATTATCAGCCCCAACACGCTGAAGAAGGCGGTCTGTGAGCAGAACTCGGTCCCATTACAGGAGATCAAGAAGAAGGGACGGAAAGGAAAGACTAACAAGGGCGCCGGTGCGAGCCAGCCGACACCGAGTTCGATCCGTGCTCAGGACGGGCCACCTTCACCTAAGGATATCTCGAGGAGGGTGCATGTGGCGGGTAGGGCGATGCTACCGCCAAATATGCTGAATGCTGCAACCGGTGCTATGCGGAGTCTGCATGACAGTGTTCTTTCTTTGGAGAAGCGGCGTCTCAGAGAGAAGGATGTGGCATACATGGTTTTCGTGGCCAAGGTGCCATAGAGCAAGGGCTTTGTGGATGGCGACATCGGGGGTACGATCGTCCTCCGGTTTGATGACATCTTTGCTATGTTTAACCTTCATCCGCTGCACTACACCTTCGTTCGGCTGTTTTCGTTGAGCATGCAGATGCGGATCATTAGAGACAAGACCCCGGACATCGTGATAGTCGACCCCTTCTACATGCGTGCCAAGCACTTGAGCAGCGCTGGGGACCGCCAAGTTGCAAGTTCACACCTCGAAGGCGTCATTCTGGCAAACGTAGATAAGGATAACTTCCTTGTGGCTTACTTTCCCGAGTAAGTCATCCCTTAACCGCCCCGTAACATAAGATTTCGATCGTTCTTTTTTTTTCTAACATTCCGTGTTCTGTGCAGTGACACACATTGCACACTCATCCTCTTAAGCCCGAAATATTCCATGGCCACGTATTTCGACCCGAACCGTAACTCCAAGATAGACTACACAGATGTCAAGAAAGTTCTTGATGATGTTCTCCCCGGCTACGCCAAATCTGGAGGCACCTTCACCAGGCCAGTTCGTAAGTACGGCAAGCACATGTTCTCACACAATACGACGTTCTGCTGCGTCAAGCAGCCGCCTGGCGGTCAGAAGGATGCCTACTACGCCCTCCATCACATGCGGGCGATCGGAAGGGACCATCATCACCTTCTGCTACCAGATAATCTCAAAGATTGGGCCGCGAGCTTGTCGGCAGTCCAGGACGCGGACCTCAGACAAGAATTCTTTAGCATCTAGTCGGAGTTTGCGGACATCATCCATCAAGATGTCCTTCATACCGCGGGGCAGTTCTTCCTCAGATATCAACCGTCCAACAGTGAGATAGATGAAACGCTACAAATGCAGGGTGACAACGACCGTGATTTCATGACCATCACGATAGATGGCGGCTTCACCCACGCTCCTGTCCGATGAGTCGAGTCGAAAGTAGTGATGTGTAGTTCTGAAACATTGATTGGCTCATGTTGTATTAAACTTTAATGAATTCGTATGTCTCTTTGGTTTGGACAGTTGTTCAAATTAGATGTAATCGATGCTATTTATTAGTAGGACTATGAATCGTGCTATTAATGTCTTGCTTTTCTCTTCCGATCCTTTTGTTGCATACTTACATATTGCTTATGTATTGTATGTTGCTTGGCTTGTGCATAGAGATGCCGACGTATGTCGTGTACAAGGGTAAGGTTCCCGGAGTCTACGATGACTGGGAGGAGTGTCGGAGATAGGTTCACCGTTTCAGCGGTAACAGTTACAAAGGGTACACCACTAGGGCGAAGGCCGAATCTAGATACGCCCGCTATCTAGGGGGAGAGAGGAGGGAGCGTTGGAGGAACCGGATGAAGACCTGTTTGATATCGATGATGTTCATCGTGATGACCACAGCTCTCTTCTATGTGATGGTAGTTTAGATGATCGATATTGACTTGTAATGTGAAGGCAAACTCGATACTCGCGGTCTTGAGACTTGTAATGTTTTATCTTTGTCCGGTCTTTTGAATTCGGAGACTAATATGATGAATTGTATTCGGAGACTATTGTATTTGATGAATCTGATGTTGCTGTGTGCTGCTGTCTATATTTTGTCCCATAATATTTTTTTTAACCTGTGCAAAAATCAGAAAAGCAAAAAAATCTAATATTCACACTAATGGCGCACCACACAAGACACTAATGGCGCATTGTGATCATCACACTAATGGCGCATTGGCTGCCGGTGCGCCATTAGAGTGCCAAAGCACATGGGTACATATGGCCCCCTGGGAGGCACTCTAGTGGCGCACCAGTGGTGCGCCATTAGAACACCAGATACTAATGGCGCACCAGTGGTGCGCCATTAGAATTTAATTCTAATGGCATGATGCCAGTGGCGCACCAGCAGTGCGCCATTAGAAGGCAAATCCGGTGCTCCACTAGCATGCCTTTTCCTAGTAGTGGCCGTACCAGCTAGATCGCGGTCGTCTTGGTTGGGTTCTTGAGAAGGAGGCCTGCAGAACTCGTCACCGTACCCATGTTCGGCAAAGTACTTATCGATTATGGTAAATGTACCGTGGTCGTTGTCGTCGTTGTCCGGATCCTGTGCCATATGCATGACCGGATCCTGTGCCATAGGGATGTCCGGCAGGTCCAGTAGCATTGCGGCGTTCTTGCCATGGCTTGGCGCCAGCATGACTGGCGATCTTGTCTGTGGGGTGGTGTCCCCCGCCCCCAAACGAATCTGGCCCTTCGGCCAAAGGAGGGGCCAGCTTACGCAGGCGCTGAGGCGGTCATCTCATCTTCTTCGTCACCCCCAGCGGGTCGAATCGGAGGTAACAGCTCGTCGCAGCTTGGCAGCACCTGAACCACATCAACCCTATACACTGTGGGTGGCATCGGATTACCGTGGAACAGGGGGTTGCCTGGTTGAACGATTCTGCCCTTGGCGACATCAACCAACTCCCCGCCCACGAAGTGCAGGAGACTGCAAGGAAACATCAGCGGCGCCCTGCGAAAACATGTAGGGCGTCAGAGATGCCCAGGCAAAGGCACGGAGATGAAGTCATCGGCCGAGAGGCTTAGTTACCGTGATGCCATCGAGCTCGGCTAATGTCGAGGCACCGCCAACGGCGGGCGTGCAACTGACGGAGCGGCCACTTGCTGGCGAGGTGTCGGCCGCCGTACACCCAGGTGCATTAAGCTCCAATGCCCGTGCCGGCGCCGGAGACACGAATACCGCCTCCGCCGGAGACACCAATGGTGCCGCCGGAGACACCAATGGCACCGCCTGCGCATTCTGCGAGTTGCTGGCCTTGAAGCTGGGAACCGGGGGAGGCCCCTGTTGGCCGCCCGCAATCCACATCCTCAGCCCATGAATCAACGTAGGCACCATGGCGTTGAGCTTCGTTCCCAGTTGTTGTTCCACTTTCTCTTGGACAAGCTCTGGAATCCGCGCCACTAGTGCCTTGAGTGCTTCAACCTCGCGTGACTGGCTTTCCGAGCTGGTCTTTTTCTCCTTTTGCCCACCTGCGGTATAGTGTGACGACCATATTGTGGCCAAGCCTTTGCCGGCCACACGACCAGCTGACGTCAGCTTACTGACCTTATCCTTGTTTTTCATTACGTTCAACGCCCTATTCAAAGGGGTGTCGAAAGGGGAGCTCTGAGACGACCCCGCGCTACTGCTTTCTTTGTCCTACGGAAGGAACTTGAACCATTTAGAAATATTTGGGATTAATTAGAATGCAAATATATGGAGCTAATTACGCGGGGGTGTATTCATTACCAGAACAAGCTCAAGCTCCCCGGTATTCGGATCCGTGGTAAGCTCCTTTGTTACCGGGTCCTCCTTGTACCGGGCCCTGAGAAAGTTCCTGGTCTGCTTGTCACGGTATTTCTTGAAGCGGGGCGGTAGGCCTTGCTCGGCACGCTCCGCGTCCTCCTTGTCCCATATAGGCTCCGCCACTCTGTAACCGCTGGGACCGAGTTGGTGGACCCCTAAGTTCAAATGCCGCATTTCTTTCTCCCACTGACTTGACTCGGAGGTTGCGCTGCTCTCGCACTTGATCTTGAACTCCTTGTAGTCATCTTCGCTCATCAAAGGATATTTCGCCTTGATCTTGTCATAAATATCACCTTTTTCAATCATTGCCTTCACCGTGCTTCTCCAAGTAGACAGGGTCGTGCTCATCCTCGTGAGGGCGGCACTGTTCACTTTATTCCCTGAGAGGTGTGTGTTTGCAAACTCAGCGGGGAACTTGTATCGTTCGTGCAACTTCGTGAAGAGGAGGCTGCGCAAATTCCCTCGGTCCTTATGCCTTAGGTTCTCGGTGTTGATCGAGACGGTGCTCTGGAGAATGCACCCGAGCTCAACCGAGTACCCCTTGACTACTTGTTTGGGCGTCGTCGGATGCCCGTCCGAGTTCACTTCAGTAAATTCCTCCTTGACGGTGCCGAGCACACTTGGGCGCCGGTCCTTCGGTTGCCTCTTCGGTTGGCTGCCATCTGTGCGTGTGCCACCATCATCAGTGGTGGCATCCTCAGTGGTGCCATCAGTGGTGTCATCCCCGACGCCACTAGTGGTTGTGTAGTTAGGATCGGTGTCTTCCGCGGCATCCTCATAGCGGTGAGGTTCCTCCTCCAACTCCTGGGACAGATCCCAGAATTGCTTGCCGCCCGAACCGCCGGCCTCATCGTTGTGGGCCATGGTTCGCTCTAAAAAGGAAAAAGTTTGGTCAAAAAGTTGGTTATTGTCAAGGAACAAGATCATGGTCTCATCATTTAGGGTTTGTCGACACCGAGACATCCCAAAAGCTAAGCTTTTATCATTTAGAGTTTGTCGACGCCGAGGCTCCCTAAAAGCCTAAGCGTACATCATTTAGGTTCTCATCGACACCGAGGCACCCTATAGAAGCCAAGTTAAGTTTTCATCATTTAGGGTTTATCGATGCCGAGGCACCCTAGGTTGGGCCTAATCACTTGGCACTAATCACTTGGCTCTATTGCCACCTATGTTGGGTTTATCATCTAGGGTTTATCGATGCTAAGGAGAATTCTAAGTTGGGCCTAATCACTTGGCTCTATTGCCACCTATGGTTTAATGAAGCAAGAATGGCGGGGCAGTTGATCCTACTTAACTAAGTACTAAGATACCCCGGCCCATGCATTAGTCGCAAGTACCACATATGTCCTATTTTTAGCAAAGTCATGCTAAAATTCACGGAAAATTTCAGCATGACCTTTGCTGAAAATAGGGCATATGGAGTACCCGAATTTGCCGGAACGGAAGTTAATCGACATTCCGGAAAACTCAAGGGCCTCTCGGGGTACCTGCAAATTCATCACGACACAATGGTCGGAGACAAAACCTAGCAAATTAGCAAGATGATCATCATCTTTGCAAGTCATTACTTGTCAAATACAGAAGGAGGAACAATTTATTTTGTGACATAGTTGGCCCATAGAGAAGAAGCAACACCCTGCACTATCCTAAAAACAAGTGAAGTTTCACCCATATAAGAACAACTTTATAAAATCAGAGAAGTTGCTAAATTTTTTGTATCCTTCATATACACTGGAGTACAATGCTTTATAATGTTCCATCATCATTACAGAAAATTGGCAATTGTCCATAACAGTTAACTACTAGGAGATTATTTCAGTTTTACATGCAGATTTTGACCAAAAAACACATGGTCTTTTTAACAGTTTTCAGCTTGGACAGAATACTGAAAACTACATTTATGTATCAACAACATCCTGTTTGCCCCCATCAAGGGGTAGTTAGTTGGCCCTATGCAATTCAAGCATCTACACCCACCTACCAGTTGGATGGACCTGCAGTTAGCCAGCCATGAACCAACATTTTTTGTGGGTAAAAAGCAAAGAGCTTGTGCATAATTACAAGGGTTATGACCCTCTTTTCCTGTTCAAAAGAAAAGGGCATAAATAGGGGGAGAAGACCAGGCCCAAGAGAAGGGGGGAAAAGCATGGGCATGCTTTCGAGCACTCATTTCCTTGGTCCTATCAGAAGTGGGACAAAAGCAATGCAGTACTCACTAGATGTATCCATCACCCTAGAAAAAAATGCTCTCCTAGCAAATGCACCATAACGTCGAATAATGCGAGCGGGAAGTACATCTCAAGCTCGCATAGTATCACCACGATCTCTTCCTGTAGCCTTCTGAGTTGCCTCACGCCAACCGACTTCCGAGAGCTGACGCTGAAAAAGTTGCATAGGCCAAATAGCGTTTCACGGATGTGCGCGTCCATGATCCCACGGATTGCAACTGGAAGTATCTGCGTCATCAGCACGTGACAGTCGTGAGACTTCATCCCGCGGAACTTCTGCTTCGCTGGGTCTAGGTATCTGCTTATCTTCCCCGTGTAACCGTAAGGAAGTTTTACTAATACGAGGCAGGTGAAAAACTGCTCGATCTCCTCCTGACTTAGACTGAAGCACGCGGGAGGGTAGTCATTTCCGGTCTTCTTGGCCTTTTTGCCTTAGCGACGACTTTCTGTGTCCTACTTCGCCTCATCATCATCATCATCATCATCATCATCATTAGCGTGAAGCTCCTGCCTGATGCCCATTGATTTCAAGTCTGCCCTTGCTTTCGGCCCATCTTTGGTCCTCACTGGCATGTTGAGCAGGGTACCAAGAAGACTCTCGCACACGTTCTTCGTGATATGCATGACATCAAGGCTGTGAGGCACACGGTGGATCTTCCAGTACGGAAAGTCCCAGAAAACAGACCTCGTTTTCCATACCTTCAGCAGCGGCTCTGGCGCCTTTCGCTTCTTTCCCGGTTCTGGCGCCTTTTTCTTCTTTCCCGGCAGTGGGCAATCTTTCCAATTTTTCAACAGCTCGTCTATTTCCTCGCCGCTCCTCGTACGCGGGCGTCTTTGGGGTTTGGTTTCACCATCGACCAGATCCTTGCGTTTCCTCCACGGGTCATCGTCGCGAAGCCACCTTCGATGTCCCATGAACACGGTTTTCGAAGACATGAGATCTCTATCTAGTTGGCGATACGTTGTGTCATCCATGCACCTGATGCATCCAGAAAATCCGTGGAGCACCTGCCCCGCGAGATATCCGTAACCGAGATAGTCGTGCACCGTCGTGAGTAGTGCGGCTCTCATAGGGAAATATTCTTTCTCTGTGGCGTCCCACGTATTGGCTAGCATTTTCCACAACATGTCTAGCTCCTCTTTCAGCAGCCCCAGATACAGACTGATGTTGTTCCCTGGTTGTTTCGGCCCTTCAATTAGCATACTCATGTCAATGTACTTCCTCTTCATGCACCACCAGGGGGGAAGGTTGTACGTCCACACAAACACAGGCCAGGTGCTATGTGTGCTTCTCTGGGTGCCAAAAGGATTGACTCCATCGGTGCTCGCGCCCAGCATGATGTTCCTTGGATCGTTCCCAAATTCTGGGTGTTTGAAGTTCAATGCTTGCCACTGGTTCCCATCCTTAGGGTGACTCGGCATCCTGTCTTTTTTATTTATCTCCAGATCATTTGCATCATCTTCTCGCTTCTTCTCCTCCCTATCCGTGTGCCAACGCAGGAGCTTTACTACCTTAGGGTCCGCAAAATACCGCTCCAGACGAGGAGTGATCGGAAAGTACCACACCACTTTTCGAGGAGCTTTCTTCCTCTTCTTGTATTGAGTGACGCCGCACACCGGACATATGGTAGACTCCGCGTGCTCGCCCCGATAAATGATGCAATTGTTCATGCACACATGGCATCTCACATGCGGTAAATCCAGAGGACACACGACTTTCTTCACCTCCTCGAAACTGGTCGGGCACTTGTTCCCCTTGGGAAGACGTTCGTGCCAGAATGACATGTTCTCGTCGAAGCATGCGTCGGTCATTTTGTGTTTTACCTTCATCTCCAGATCCATGAGCGTTACTTTAAGGCGGGTATCCTTGGGCCTGCATCCTTCATACAATGGAGTAACTGCGTCTATCTCTAGTTGATCCAGCTTGGCTTTCTCTCAGGCGGCAGCTCTTGCGTTATCCGTCTGCTTGAGAAGCAGCTCTTGAATATGAGGGTCCTGCACCCAGCCCATCGATGGTCCATCGTCGTCTGCTCCGCCGGCATCTTCATCTTCATGACCATGCCCTTCGTCTGCTCCGGCATCTTCCTCATCATCATGTCCGGCATCTTCTACATGATGACAATGTACAGCATCACTGTCGTGATCATGTCCTGGAGATTCTACATCTTCTCGCCCGCCCGAGCCGAGTGGTTGTCTTGCTGCCCTTCCTCATTTCTTGCCCGACCCCCATGGACGACTTCATAGTCATCTTCATCACCTTGCCACCGATAGCCATCCATGAAACCACGCAAGAGCAGGTGGTCCCGCACCTGTCCGGAATCTGGATCCGCAATAAGGCTCTTGAGCTTGCATCTTCGACACAGACATCTTATCTCCATCTTGTTCTTTTGAAGCATCTCGGCCTTCGCGGAGCTCAAAAACCTATTCACGATGCCTTCAGTCATCGTGCGGACCATGGTCGCCTGCGGGGTAGAGCAAAACGACATTTTAGAACCAAGAAAAAATTTGGCATGACTTTCCCTAAAAATAGGACCAAAAAGAATGCATAGTGCCAAAATTCTCACGGAAACGGAAATGAATCAACATTCCGGCAAAATATTGGCAACTATCGCGTTTCGAATACCGGTACCTGCAAACACAAACATATATGCAACACCACAAACATATGCAACACCACAAACATACATAGATCTAGCTAGGCCACAAAAAGTGCATGTGCACGTTGTTGGAGCGAGCTAGGGAGAAAAAAGTAGATCTACAACATAAAGATAGCTTTCCCCTTACTTACCTATCAAAAAAAGGTAATTTAACCACTTAATTTTGATGAATCTATTGTGCAAATGAGGTGAGGAGGAGGAGGCAGCCGACAAGCTTGGAGAAGGAGGTGGAGGGAATGAAGTGGGGAAAGTGAGTGTGTAGGTGTGGCTGTCCAAAATATCTAGCTGGTCCCAGGTTACTAATGGCGCACTATATATATCTAGAAGGTAATTTAACCACTTAATTGCGAAACTACTAATGACGCACGGCCAGCAGGTGCGCCATGGCATAGTGCGCCATTACTAGTTTAAACTAGTAATGGCGCACTATGTCACGGTGCGCCATTAGTAGTTTTGCAAAAAAAAAGAATAAAAAAAGTACAGTAGTGGTGCACTTTGTGACTGGTGCGTCATTACTAGTTAGAACTAGTAATGGCGCACTTTGCCTGGATGCGCCATTAGTATGTTTGGAAAAATGAAAAAAAATTGTTACTAGTGGCGCACCTTGTGTTTGGTGCGCCATTAGTGTCTTCCACACTAATGTCGCATCAGCACATGGTGCGCCATTAGTATATAGTAGTGGCGCACCACTTCTCTGGTGCACCATTAGTGTCAATTTCATCTATACCCCTTTTCCTAGTAGTGTGTGTATCTGTGGTGACAATGGGATGTCACGTGACTCACTTGATTTATGTTTTGGTGATCAACGTGCAGGTTCCGCCCATGAACCTATGCATAGGGGTTGGCACATGTTTTCGTCGTGATTCTCCGGTAGAAACTTTGGGCACTCTTTGAAGTACTTTGTGTTGGATTGAATAGATGAATCTGAGATTGTGTGATGCATATCGTATAATCATACCCATGGATACTTGAGGTGACATTGGAGTATCTAGGTGACATTAGGGTTTTGGTTGATTTGTGTCTTAAGGTGTTATTCTAGTACGAACTCTAGGGCTGTTTGTGACACTTATAGGAATAGCCCAATGGATTGATTGGAAAGAATAACTTTAAGGTGGTTTCGTACCCTACCATAATCTCTTCGTTTGATCTCCGCTATTAGTGACTTTGGAGTGACTCTTTGTTGCATGTTGAGGGATAGTTATATGATCCAATTATGTGATTATTGTTGAGAGAACATGCACTAGTGAAAGTATGAACCCTAGGCCTTGTTTCCTATCATTGCAACACCATTTATGCTCACTTTTACCATTAGTTACCTTGCTGGTTTTATATTTTCAGATTACAAAAACCTATATCTACCATCCATATTGCACTTGTATCACCATCTCTTCCCTGAACTAGTGCACCTATACAATTTACCATTGTATTGGGTGTTGTCGGTGTCAAAACCGGCGGATCTCGGGTAGGTGGTCCCGAACTGTGCGTCAAGGTCGGATGGTAACAGGAGACAAGGGACACTTTATTTTACCCAGGTTCGGGCCCTCTCGATGGAGGTAAAACCCTACTCCTGCACGATTAATATGGATGATATGGGTAGTACAAGAGTAGATCTACCACGAGATCAAGGAGGCTAAACCCTAGAAGCTAGCCTATGGTATGATTGTGTATGATGATGGTTCTTCTACGGACTACAACCATCCGGTTTATATATACACCGGATACGGTTAGGGTTACACAGAGTCGGTTACAATGGTAGGAGATCTTAAATATCCGCACGCCTAGCTTGCCTTCCACGCCAAGGAAAGATCCTTCCGGACACGGGACCAGGTCTTCAATCTTGTATCTTCACGGTCCTAGAGTCCGGCTATCCGAACACCCCCTAATCCAGGACTCCCTCAGTAGCCCCCGAACAAGGCTTCAATGACGATGAGTTCGGCGCGCAGATTGTCTTCGGCATTGCAAGGCGGGTTCTCCTTCAAACTTTGTGTACCTGCGGGTATAACGTCCGATTTTTATAATGCAGCGCTCCTTGGCTTTCACGCCCAATAATGGTCGCCTTCCACGTGTCAAACGAATGCGAAGAGCCGGGGCAGTTTTACATCCAAGCCCCTAGACGTATAAATGAGCCGCCTATCTAATAGGATGAGGATTCAGATCCAAACCACACCTTCCCCTTCTGCGAGAAATCATCAGAGCGTCTCCAGCAAAGATCCATTCCAACATGGCCAGCCGCCGTAGCTCCTCCTCTCGCCCTTCCAGTCCTATCCTAGGAGACTGGGAGAGTTGTTCCATCCCGCATAGCGAATTAGTGTCGCTCCAAGCCAAGGGATTTCTCCCTCAAGCCTATATGGTCTCGGTCCGAGCCGGACTCGCCACTTATCAAGGCGGAAAACAAGCGGAGAACTCACCTAATCCCTCTAAAGGGGAGCGGGTGTGCCTGGTCCCTTATCTAATAAGGGGACTGGGATTTCCAATACATCCCTTTCTCCGCGGGCTTCTGGAGTTCTATGGCCTCCAGCTGCACCACCTTACACCCGGCTCCGTGTTACACATCGCGGGCTTCGTTGCTCTTTGCGAGCTATTTTTAGGCGTCGAGGCTCATTTCGCGCTGTGGAAGAAGATATTCTGCCTGGTGCCCCGTTCCCAAGAGGGGTCCATATATCAAGTGGGCTGAGCCGAAGTATGGCGCATCGCCGGGACCGGATACCCGTCCGGAACACCGAAGAAGGCGTCCGAGGACTGGCCTTCAGAATGGTTTTACATAGACGACGTCCCCCTGCCGGACCCTATCCGGGACGGTCTCCCTGAGTTCAACAATGCTCCCCTGAAGAAACGCCTGAGTTGGCGCCCTCGGAGCTCTCAGAGAGAGAATGACAGAGACGTCCTTTACTTAATGGGCCAGATTAAGCTACTGGCTCATTCCGGACTAACCATGATTAAGGTCATGGCCATATGCATTATGCGGGGGGTGCAGCCGCTCCAATACAGAAGCCACCCCATGTGGGATTTCAACGAGGAAGATGACGCCACCCGTCACGGCCGTAAAGGGCCGGACTCGCCTGCCGCCCTAATGAAGATCTTATCCTCTTTGTACAAGGGAGAAGAAGAGGAATTTCTCTGTGTCGACCCGCAGGGCGGATTTTCCATGTATAGTCCTCCGAATTGGGTAAGCGGACAGTCGTGCTTCCATGTTCATTTTACATTCCCATGATTAAATAGGCAGTCTAACGACTTCAATGCAGGACCTGCGTCACGAGGTAAAAAACATAAACAGCCGTCCTCCACAGCCAGAGGACCCAGAACGGTCCCTTGATCCAGACTCCGAAGAGGATCCGGACTTAGCGGTGGAGTTTATCGATGGTGTGTTTTATCCGCTAAGCAAGGACGATACCCTGATAGCTATTTTAGCTGATTACCCAGGGTTAATCCCGGCTTCCCAGGTGACAAATACCGGAGCTTTACCCCCTTAAGAGGGGTTCCGTTTTCATGGGTTTGGTTGTTCTGACAGCAACCGTGCTTTGTAGGGGAGATTCCCGAGGCGGGAAGCCGACCCCGCTGCAGCTAGCCGGCGGGGGGCCGCAGGGCCCCATGGGGCAAAAAGGAACGTAGTCCGGACTGAGGTGCCAGAGCAAAGGTATGGCGTACCCTCTCTTTTTCCCTGGGGTTTTACTCCTCCAGGGTATATTAACATTCGTGCTATCTTCAGGACGAAGAGACCTCGCCAGACTATATCCGGAGAGGTTGCCAATCGCGCCTCCACCAGCCATACTCCAACGCCCGGCCCAGAAGCGGAGGCCCGCGCAAGGCACGCACCGGACGCTCCTCCATCAGAGGATGCGGACAGGCTGTCTGCAACCCATTCCGAGGTGGAGAGTGCCATGAACCACAGGCGTCGCCGGACAGTCCTTCGCGACGCATGTTTCTCCCAGGAGGCTTTAGATGCCTTCAATTCGGGAGACGCGTACCTCCGTGCCGCTCAAAATGGTTTATCCAGAGTCACGGAGCAGTACGTAAAAGACATACGGGTAAGAAAATTTTGGTAAATATAGATATGCCAGTAGCCCCCGAGACTTGAAGCAGTGGAAATAACTGATTCGAGAATCATATAACATGCAGTTTCTTATCGAGCAGAACACCGCGCTGTCCCAGGAGCTGGAAAGTTGCAGGGCCCAACTAGAGGCCGCACTAACGGCAGCAGGGGGGTCTAAAGTGACCCCTGCAGGTAAACAATACACCAGAATATTTAGTATTGTGCGGATTTAAGTGCCAATCTGACAAATGGTATTACAGATGGCGCCGGACTCGATCCGGACAGGCAACAGCTTCTACGCCGGTTAAAGGCTAGTGAAAGCATGCTAACAAAGGTGAGGCGGGAGAAGAATGATCTCCAGGATGCCAACACCAGGCTGGATGTTGAACTAAAAGATGTTCGTGGCCAGCTGTCGGACTCCAATAAGGAGAATCAGCGACTTCGACGCGGCATTTTTAGTAAGTGCTTAAGCGAACTCTTGAAAAAGGAGTTCGGCGAGGAAGATGACTAACAGAGTTATGTCTATAGATATGCTGACAGGTCGTCCTGCAGAGGAGATGCCCGGTTCAACGGGCGATCTTCTTCCCGAACTCTCGCAACTGCACGAACGAGTTCGGCAGGTGATGCGAGGTATTACCCGAGCCTTGTGGCCTGCCCACTCCATACCTAAGGGCCTTGGAGAACTTGCGGAGAAGTTGAAGGGAGCTCGGCAGCGCTTCCGGTTGTGGAAGATATCAGCCTGCCGGCAGGGCGCTAGGGTGGCATGGGCCATGGTGAAGACCCGCTTTACGAAGTCTGAGCCCAATCACATGGCCGAGGTCGGACCGGTGGGGCCTGACGGGAAGGAGATCCCTGTGAGCTTAGTGTATGGACAGGTAGAATTGGCCGCAAAGTATTCCCAGCAGGACTGTAAATTAGACAGCCTGTTAGATGGTATAGAGGACGAATACAATCAATCAGGATGACTATGCAATTTATAATTGACATGTGTAATGCCTTCTAGCCGGATTGTAGATCATTTGTCGTTGCCGACCTTTTCGCTTTGACCTCGGGACCTGACGGTCCGGAGTGTGTCCGAATACCATAACGGTTATATAAGAACCGAGGTATGCATGGAGACCAGGCGTAGGGGTCATTAGTGCTTTATCAGACAAGTGCCCAACTAGTTATGTTATATTACATGGTTAGTAAGAAACATCTTCCAGAGAGAATAGTTCGTTAAGGGTTCCTTTCGCTGGGGTGGCGTGCCCTGAAGTGCACGTCCGGACTGCAAATGCAGGAAAACATCTGGGGGCATGTATAAGTAAAAAAGGTTCATCTTTAGTTCACCGACCAAATATTCCCTTAAGAACGCTAGCTTTCGGCTTCACCCAGTATGAGGTACACATCCGGCTTATCCGGCAGTAGCAGTCGCAGAGGTGCTCCCTTTACCGCCTAGCCGAACAATCGGGAACATAGGGGTAAGCACAGGAGCCAGGCAACCCAGCTTGGCCAAAACTTAAGTCATATCGATGCATATAATGGTGAAGAAAAGGTGCCTGCGGAAGTCTGACGCATGCGTTGGGCGTGAAACCCATATAAACAAGCTTCTGTTAAACAAGCCCCTGGGTTTAAGGAGCGCGGGTAGCGCATCACATGATGAGCCTTTAAGGGCTATAAAAGGAAAGAGTGGGAGGAGACAAATAAAAACAGAAAAATATATATATAAATGGACAGAGGAAGGAGACAAACCCAGAGTCCGGCGCTAGGCATAGAATCATCGGAGACGTGCGACGTTCCATGGGTTCGGCTCGAGTCGGTTATCCGACGCATCTCGTAGGCGGTACGCTCCACCAGCCAGGACTTGGTTAATTATGAAGGGACCTTCCCATTTGGGCTTGAGTTTGTCCTTTTTCTTATCTGGTAGGCGTAGAACTAGTTCGCCAACGTTGTAATTTTTGGCCCATACTTCTCTGCTTTGATATCTTTGATCCTACTGTTGATAAAATGCGGAACGGGCTTTAGCCACGTCGCGCTCCTCCTCTAAGGCATCCAGGTTGTCCTGCCGATCAAGCTCGGCTTCTCTTTCTTCGTACATGCGCACTCGAGGTGAGTCATGAATTATGTCGCAGGGCAGAACTACCTCTGCGCCGTACACCATAAAGAATGGTGTGAATCCGGTGGTACGATTCAGCGTGGTTCGCAGCCCCCAGATGTCAGGACCCCGATCCTAAGCCACATCGATCCAGCATGTAACACATCATATCACTTTGCGGCCTCACGCACGGTACTCCCACGGGTGCCACCTTACCTGGCCCGGGACCGTTTGCGTCTTTTGGCTCACGTATATGATAGTGTCGCTAGCATCCATATGACAGAGAACCCAGGCCGACATGGCTAGTCGTGAACCCAAAGCGGCGCTAACCTATGAGGACAGGCATACGTGGGTCACATCGAGCATGTCGGTCATCAACGTGTGAATCCGGGCTGTAGCACTGGGCTAACAGGACTCCGGTAACCCGGGCTGTAGCAGGCTAGGCAGGACTCCGGATGTCACCGCGTGACGTTTCCCCGAAGGGACAGGCACAGGAGTGAAGTGAATCACATGCCGGCCAGTCAAGTGTTCCGAGCAGTAGTGCTGGGCTAGCAGGACTCCGGTGAACCGGGCTGTAGCGAACTACTATCGCTCAGAAGCACTAGACTACATTTCCCCATATGATAGGCTGCCAAGGATAAACAACTAGATAGTCGGATCCCACTCATACCAAGCATTTTAATCATACACACAATATGCCCGATATGAGTAGATACAACATGGCATCACAACATAACTCTACGACTCAAAGTATTTATTCTACAAATGAAAAAGGCTAAGAAGCCTGACTATCTACCAGATCCTGCCGAGGGCACAAGATCGTAGCTGAGGTAATAAGCTAAACGTCGAGGTCCAAGCGGTACTACTAGTGAGACTGAAGTCTCTCTGCAAAAACATAAAATAGGCAAACGTGAGTTCAAATGTACCCAGCAAGACTTACATCAGAACTATCTACACATGCATCGGTATCAATAAAGGGCGTGGTGGAGTTTAACTGCAGCAAGCCAGCTTTGACTCAGTGGCTAACCTGAACTACGACTGCAAGTAACTCTTTTGAGGTGGCGCACACGAGTCCACATATTCACCATATCAATACACCACTATGGATCCACTTCCGTCTCCCTACGAGAAGGCCATCCATAGCACTCACGCTTATCTTGTGCATTTTAGAGTATCCACTTTCACTTGTCTATGAACTATGCAAGGGGTCCAAGTTTCCATATCCGAGGAATCCGGCTATTCGAATAGATAATGATAACCCTGCAGGGGTGTACTTCTTCACACATGCTCTCGCCACTTATCGCCCTGTACACGTCATGTACCTCGGCAACCTTCAAGCGGAAGCCGGGCGAGGGAGTCGGCCACGACCTGACTAACCACACAAGTCTGTAGTCCAGGTTTATCGCCTATTCGGGTTCCATCCGCAAGGAGATCCGGCCGGGGTGTCGCTCACGGCCCCAAACGATGTGAGCAGGGTTCCGAAGCCCACCATCCGGGTGCCACTTGGTACACCGTGCCACTGTGCCTAGTCTGTCCCAAGCCCACCTGTACCGGGTGACACTTGGTAGACTACTAACACTACCTACAAACACCAGAAACTAGTTGCAACTCCTGGACAGAGATCAGGTTGGTTAATAAGTCGACAGGGGAACTTAAGCATTCCAATGTGTGGTAGTAACTGTTCATGGATCACAAACACAAAACTCAGTTCCTGAGGACGGCTGAAATGAGAAAACCCACCATGTACTCCTACATGGCCTCTCACCGCTACCTTTACCAAATCGTGTTCACACACTTAGCTCTCAACAGTAGGACATGTTCACCACATTCCAATTCATTCCCGATGAATCAGACCTGACTCAACTCTAAGCAGTAGTAGGCATGACAAACAAGCATGAATGAGTAGGCACATCAGGGCTCAAACAACTCCTACTCATGCTAGTGGGTTTCATCTATTTACTGTGGCAATGACAGGTCATGCAGAGGATAAGGGGTTCAACTACCGCAGCAAGTAACACATGAATCGTTGTTGTCCTAATGCAGTAAAAGAGAGCAGGAGCGAGAGAGTGGGATTGTATCGGAATGAACAAGGGGGTTTTGCTTGCCTGGCACTTCTGAAGATAATATAGTTCTTCATCGGTGTCATCGATCTCATCGTCGAAACCACGTCTATCGAGAGGGGCAATACCGACAAACAAGGAAGAAACACAGTCAATGCCATGCAACAATATGATGCATGAATGTGACATGGCAATATGCTGTTGATTAGCCTGATGCAACTGGCAACAAGTTAAATGGAGTTGGTTTGAACACTAGGTTCAAATTCAAACTCCATATGCTTTCTTAAAAGCCATTTAATTGAATTGCCCTAAACAGCAAGTTTAAGTTGTTCCAACATGCATGAAAATGGTACATATGGATTCCTTGAATTTTTCTGATAATTTTTCATATATAAATTATTTCATTTGGAGTTACGGTTGAATTTCTATGAATTTTAGAAGTTTGGGGGATTTTCTGAAATTTCCTGAATAAAAATAAATCCAGAAAACGTAATACTGCGTCAGCATGACGTCGGGGTGACGTCAGCAGGTCAAAGGCGCCAGCCCAGGTCAAACCTGACGACTGGGACCCATCAGTCAGTGACTCATCTAACTAATTCCTATTTATTAGTGTAAATTTAATCCTAACTAAAATGTCAGCAAGGGTGGCACACACGTCAGTGTCTGCAGCTAATTAAGTTTAATTAACATCTAACTAAGTTAGCACGGGCCTGGCCCACTTGTCAGTCCGGCGAGGTCAAAGGGGTCAAACCCCCTGGTCAGCGGGGTCAACTCGCCGGCATTTAGCCGCCGACGAGGCTAAACGCGGCGGAGGGCCTCGGATTTGGTCCTCCGGTGACCAAATCGGCGGCGGAGACGTGCTACGCGTAGCTGGGGAGCTGCCGCATCCAGCGTTGGCAGTGGGAGGGCGTCAGGTGGCCGGAATCGACGGCGGCGAGCTCGGTTGCGGCCGCCGGAGTTCGGGTGACCACGGGTTGGTTGCTGCGGTGTGCAAACGGGCGGGTGCTTGCGCTAGGGATGCTTTACGGGATGCCACAAGTACGTTGGGATCGCCGGGGTGACCAAATGGTCACCAGAGCTACGTCGACGGCGAGCTCGGGTGGCGGCGTGCTACGGTCATCAAGGGGGGCGACGTCTACGGCGAGCAAATGACGCGGGGAAGAGGGGGGTTCGACGCAGAAGCTCACATGGAGTGCAGCGGTGGCCTCAGCTTGCTCGGGGAAGCTCGGACGACGGCGAGTCGGCGATGGAGATCCGCGACGGCCGACGATGAAGAAATGGTCGGGGACAGCGCGTAGGAGCTCTTCCGGCCATGTGAGATGACGGAGAGGACTAGGGTGGCATGGCGGAGCTCGGGGGCTGGTCCATGGGTCTAGTGCTGGCCGGTGGCCGCGGTGGTGATGAACGGCGGCGACGAACCCGTTCGGTGGTTGCGTGCGAGGGAGCAGAGGAGGAGAGGAGCTCGGGGAGAGAGTGAGAGGGGTCCGAGGGGGCCGCGTGGCATCGTATGGAGCCGTCCAGGCTGTCGAGGAGGCATCGTATGGGTGGAGGTGGCGCCGCGCGCGTCGGGCACACGCCCTGTCCTACTGTCCGAGGAGGAAGACAACAGGGAGGGTGGCGGTGGTGGGCTGGGCCGCCAGATGGGCTGACCAGCTGGGTCAGCCAGGTAAGCGCCAGGTAAAACTGGCCCAAGTGGGTCTCTCTCTCTCTGTGTTAATTGTTTTTGTTTTTCTATTTCTCTGTAATTCTTTAGGGCTTTATTAAAAATACCAATGCTATCCCAAAAATCATGAAACTTGCTCAAGCCCACTGTTTGGAAAATATCCAACAGCAAACATTTAAGTTTATGATTATTTGAGCATTTAAATTATTTTATAGTTTTTAAATGCCCATATGCAAATAAAATATGAATTAATTCAATAGTCCAAATGTCATGGAAAAATGTGCAATATCTCTGGTTACTGTTTCCAGCATTTCCCAAGAATGGTGAACATTTTTTTTAAGGCCATTTGGGTTCATTGAAAAAAATATTCTCTTGGTTGAACCTATTTGAACTGTTTTAGTGCTAGGGTTTATCAGCCCCCATTTCAAAGTTTCATGAAATTTTAGACATGATGCACGGAGGCTAATGCAAGACAGGCAAGGCCAGAACTAGGCTGTGACACCAGACTACGGAGTCGAGCTCCTCCACCCAGTGCGTATTAGATTCCTTGAGGGACCGCACTAGTCTGGGTTTAATGCCGCTCATGATGAGACCATTTGGACGTTCGACCTGACCGTTAGTTTGTGGGTGATAGACAGAAGCATAGTCGAGCTTAATGCCCATGTTTTTGCACCACAGCTTTACTTCGTCGGAGGTGAAGTTTGTGCCGTTATCGGTGATGATGCTGTGAGGGACGCCGTAACGGTGTACGACCCCGGATATGAAGTCTGTCACAGGTCCGGATTCGGCCGTCTTAACAGGCTTGGCTTCTATCCATTTGGTGAATTTATCCACCATGACCAATAAGTATTTTTTCTTGTGGGTTCCACCTTTAAGGGTTCCCACCATGTCAAGCCCCCAGACCGCAAAAGGCCAAGTGATGGGGATAGTTCGGAGGGCGTTGGGCGGCATATGGCTTTGGTTTGCCAAGAGCTGGCAACCGACACATCGTTTGACTAAGTCATGAGCGTCTGCTCGGGCCGTCGTCCAATAAAAGCCCGTACGGAAAGCCTTGCTTACAAGGGACCGAGCTGCGGCGTGGTGACCACCAAGTCCGGCATGAATTTCAGCCAACAGACTCCGCCCTTCCTATTCGGAGATACATCTTTGAAGGACTCCTGTAGTGCTTTTCTTATATAGCTCTCCCTCGTGGACTTTATAGGATTTAGATCACCGCACTATGCAGCGTGCCTCGTTTTGGTCCTCTGGGAGTTCCTGCCTAGTAAGGTAGGCAAGGAATGGTTCTGTCCATGGGGCGACGACCGCCTTTATTACGTGGGCTGAAGGTGTGATTTTGGTGGCAGACCCTCCGATTATGTCGGATTGTTCGGCGTCGGGTGGTGCGGTTGTGTCCGGACTGTTATCCGAGGGTTCCCCCTCCCATGCTACAGATGGCTTGAATAATCTTTCTAAGAAGATGTTGGGGGGGATTGCATCTCGTTTTGCTCCGATGCGTGCCAAGACGTCTGTTGCCTGATTATTTTCTCGGGCTATATGGTGAAACTCCAGTCCCTCGAACCGAACTAACATTTTTAGGACGGCATTGTGATAAGCTGCCATTTTTGGGTCTTTGGTGTCGAAGTCGCCATTTATTTTGGATATCGCGAGGTTTGATTCCCCGCGTACTTCCAGGCGTTGATTGCCCATGGATGCTGCCATCCGGAGACCATGTAGAAGGGCCTCGTACTCGGCTGCATTGTTGGAGTCCGTGTACATAATTTGGAGTACATATTGGACCGTGTCTCCTGTAGGGGACGTCAAAACGACGCCAGCCCCCAGTCCGGCCAACATTTTGGAGCCGTCGAAATGCATGATCTAGTTTGAATACGTGTCGTACTCTTTAGGGAGTTCGGCCTCTGTCCATTCGGCGACGAAGTCGGCTAGGACTTGCGATTTAATGGCTCGCCGTGGTTTGTAGGTTATGTCGAACGGGAGGAGCTCTATGGCCCATTTTGCTATCCGGCCCGTTGCATCGTGGTTGTTGATAATATCGTTGAGTGGTACTTCCGAGGCTACTGTTATAGAACACTCTTGAAAGTATTGTCGTAGCTTCCGGGATGCCATAAACACCGCGTATGCAATCTTTTGGTAATGCGGGTACTGTGATTTGCATGGTGTGAGGACAGTGGACACGTAGTAAACCGGCCTTTGAAGGGGGACTTTGTGTCCGTCCGTTGCCCGCTCGACGACGAGTACTGTGCTAACAACTTGATGAGTTGCGGCAATGTACAATAGCATGGGTTCGCCAGTGTTCGACGCAGCCAGGACTGGGTTTGTTGCCAAGATGGCCTTTATTTCCTCGAGTCCGGCCGTGGCAGCGTCTGTCCACTCGAAGTGTTCGGTGCGCCTGAGGAGGCAGTAAAGGGGCAATGCCTTGTCTCCCAGGCGCGAGATAAAGCGGATTAAAGCCGCCACGCATCCGATGAGTTTCTGTATTTGTTTGAGGACTTTTGGGACATCCAATTGTGACAAAGCTCGAATTTTGGCTGGATTTGCTTCAATTCCTCTACCGGATACAATGAAGCCCAGGAGCTTTCCGGCCGGAACGCCGAAAGCGCATTTTTTCGGATTGAGATTAATGTTGTATTTTCGGAGGTTGTCGAATGTAAGCCTCAAGTCGTCTACTAGAGATTCGACATGTCTTGATTTAATGACCACACCATCTACATACGCCTCCACTGTTTTGCCGATCTGGTTTGCCAGGCACGTTTGAATCATGCGCTGATATGTTGCGCTGGCGTTTTTTAGCCCAAAGGGCATTGTGTTGAAGCATAATGGGCTGTATGGTGTGATGAATGTTGTTGCGGCTTGGTCTGATTCTGCCATCTTGATTTGATGGTAACCGGAATATGCGTCGAGGAAGCACAGCGAATCGTGTCCTGCAGTGGCATCGATGATTTGATCTATTCGAGGGAGGGGGAAAGGATCCTTTGGGAAAGCCTTATTAAGGTCTTTGAAATCGACACACAGGCGCCAGGATTTGTCCTTCTTTGGTACCATCACCAGGTTTGCTAGCCAGTCCGGGTGTTTTATGTCTCTAATGAATCCGGCCTCCAATAACTTGGCTAGCTCCTCTACCATAACCAGCGTGGGATTCCTGGCATGTCTGAAGGGTGCCAAGCAAAAATGTCCCAGTTCTCTCGTAGGAACTCTCGAAGTGCGGCGCCCATATCAGGGTTCAGTCTTGTCCCGATGGAGGCTGTTTTATTGGGGTCCGTTGGGTGGACCTGGAATTTGACTATTTCGTTCGCTGGTTTGAAGGATGTGGATTTGGATCTCTTATCGAGTATCACATCATCCCTATTGACCGTGGATCGCAGCGCAGTCAGTTCTTCGGCCGCTAAGGTTTCGGATAGTGCCTTGAGGGCCAATGCAGCTGTCTTGTTCTCGGCACGGAGTGCTATGTCCGGATCACTACCGAGAGTGATAATTCCGTTTGGCCCAGGCATCTTAAGCTTCATGTACCCGTAATGGGGTATAGCTTGGAAAACTGGGAATGCCTCCCGTCCTAGTATAGCGTGATATCCGCTTTTGAACGGGGCCACCTGGAACGTGATCTGCTCGGACCTGTAATTATCCGGTGTGCCGAATACCACATCTAGTGTGATCTTTCCGGTGCAGCGCGCTTCCTGACTGGGGATTATTCCTCTAAAGGTTGTGCTACTTCGCTCAATGTGGTTCCAGTCTATTTCCATCTTTTGGAGGGTTTCCTCGTAAATGAGGTTCAATCCGCTGCCTCTGTCCATGAGTACCTTTGCGAGGCGATAGCCGTCCACTATGGGACTGAGGACCAATGCGGCTGGTGCTCTGGTTGTTCGAAATTTAGGTTCGTCACTCTCGTTGAAGGTGATAGCAGTATTACTCCATGGGTTTATTGTCGCTACTTGATAGACTTTAGTGAGGCTGCGAAGTGTTCTTTTTCGCATGTTATTTGATGCGAAAGTCTCAAAGACTGTGAGAACAGAACTGGAATTCTCGGGCTTGTTTCCTTCAACCTCTGGAATTAGGAGGTCCTCGCCAATTTTGGCCACCTGCCGGAGTATCCAACATGCCCTGAGGCTGTGAGTTGGGGTGGCATCCTCTACACTGTGAATCTTGCAGGGTCCATCTAGCCACTTTTCCAGTACGGTTCCATGCCCTCTAAAGGGTTTTGATTTTTTGGTATTTAGTCCGGGTGCCTTACTGTGGTGTGCCCTCTTAATTCGGACGAGATTGCTATTCAAGGCCGGATTATCCCAAAATTTTATTTCGGTTTTCCAAGCACTTTCCATCGCACCGTACTTTTGTACTATGGACGCCAAGTCAGCAAAGCGTGTAATATTACGACGACTTACGGCGTTGAGTATTCCCTTGTCCGTGCAGTTACTGCAAAAGATTGAAATTGCGTCTCCCTCGCGGCAGTCCTTTATCCTCTTCATAACCAGGATGAATCTGGCCCAGTAATGATGTATTGTTTCTTCCGGCATTTTCCTGATTTGGGAAAGATTGCTTAAGATCGGGCGGGTGGGTGTCGTTGAATCTGAGACCTCGCCCAGTTTGTTGTTCGGAGGCCGAAAAACTTCCGAATTCTGAGATCCGGAGTCTTGGATGTTATCCGATTTGCCTGATTTTAAGCTCAGGTCTTCGATTGTATCCTCCCCTCCGCGGATATCCGGCATGGAGGGTTCGGGAATTCGGACGGAGCTAGTCCTTAAGATAGATGAAGGGTCGCCGTACTGTGTCTCCACCACAGCAACGTGGTGGGTGACTTGGGGAGAGTTAATTTCTCTTAGATCGGTTTAAGCCCAACCTGGTCGTAATTTGTAGCGATATCCAGAGCGGCGATGCGATCCAGGAGCTCGTTTATAGAAGAGAGCTCCATCGGATCCAATTGCTCGGCGAGTTCTGAGCTGACGTGGAGGTTGCTTTCGATGACCCGGGAGGTCACCGTCGGCGCAACAGCCGAATAGGCGGTTGCGAGAAAACCACCTAGCCGGAGAGTTTGGCCGACAGCCAAGGCTCCTTTTGTAATGGCACCGTCTTTAAAGACGGGAAGAGGCATCCTTCCTGATCGCGACGGCACAGAGGAACTCTCAACGAAAGCACCAATGTCGGTGTCAAAACCCTGGGATCTCGGGTAGGGGGTCCCGAACTGTGCGTCAAGGTCGGATGGTAACAGGAGACAAGGGACACTTTATTTTACCCAGGTTCGGGCCCTCTCGATGGAGGTAAAACCCTACTCCTGCTAGATTAATATTGATGATATGGGTAGTACAAGAGTAGATCTACCACAAGATCAAGGAGGCTAATCCCTAGGAGCTAGCCTATGGTATGATTGTGTATGATGATGGTTCTTCTACGGACTACAACCCTCCAGCTTATATAGACACCGGATAGGGTTAGGGTTACACAGAGTCGGTTACAATGGTAGGAGATCTTAAATATCCGCACGCCTAGCTTGCCTTCCACGCCAAGGAAAGATCCTTCCGGAAACGTGACGAAGTCTTCAATCTTGTATCTTCACGGTCCTGGAGTCCGACTATCCGAACACCCCCTAATCCAGGACTCCCTCAGGTGTGTTGGGGACACAAGAGACTCTTTGTTATTTGGTTGTAGGGTTGCTTGGGAGAGACCATCTTCATCCTACGCCTCCCATGGATTGATAAACCTTAGGTCATCCACTCGAGGGAAATTTGCTACTGTCCTACAAACCTCTGCACTTGGAGGCCCAACAACGTCTACAAGAAGAAGGTTGCGTAGTAGACATCATCGATCTGTGCGAGACAGTGGCGATCGTGTCTGGTCTGCTATGATCAGCTTTCTAACTTGACTAGGATGTGTGACCGTGATCCAGTTTTCTTCATTTCTTTTAAACGTGAGAAGGACTAATTGTGGCATTTTTGTTAAACCAAACTGCAGTTCATCATAGGGATTCAGCTTGTACTCAGACAACAGACTGATCCAATTTTTTCCAGTAATATAGGTGATGGACGGTGCCTTCGTTACTGACACGACATAAGAAGTGAAACCTGCAAAAACAGCCATCGTAGAGTAAAGCAAACGGTTTATTCTGTGATGAATGTCACATGGCAAAACCTGCATCGTAAAATTGCAAGAAAAGAAAGAAAACATGACATTAAATCAATAACATTTAGACAGTAAATCAATAAGATTTACTTGATGTGACACGAGTGAATCCTTACCATGAAATCACTATGTTGAAGTACTAAACAGAAGATTGATCGTCCAACTACGCGTGGCATGCAGGGGCCCCGCCTACTCCCACAAGCAGGACAGTCCAAAGGTCGTGACAAATCGTATGGACCGAACATCCATGGGACTGGAAATCCTGGTGGGTGCGATAAACCCTGCAATGCATACAGATATTGGAGTGTAACCATAATTGATAAACCGTCCTCACAAAAAATATGATCTGGATACTTCAAAATATACAGACTGAATTGAGTGGACAGACATTGACATAGACCGTTCTCAGGACTGACCACACACCAAAAGCGGTAGTACTAATAAACAATACAGGGATCACAAACACAAATCAAGTACTGAACAATAGTACTTACTACAGACAAGAAAAGTTGCACTAACTAAACTCTGTAGACAATTTCTTGCCACCGACCTACGGGATGAACCCCGCATAACTGACTAGGCCATGGACTTCGTGTGAGATGTCTACATGCACCATCACCATCTTGTCAACCTTGGAGAACCTAACAGAGTGGTCTTTCCACTCATAAACATGATGATGAAGACAGGCCGCATCAGATTTGTTGGGAAGCTTTACAAGAACCACACCCTTCGTAATCGAAGGCACAACCAGGAAATTGTTGTGGTCAAGTAAAGCCTCGAGAACACGCCTGACAACAATGCTACAGGAAAACACTAGTTCAGGACACGTGGCGACAAGGACACTGCAGATGGACAGTTCAGCAGTAGAACTCATCATCAGGTCTTCCAGTTCACACGGCATGACTTTGAGAACTTCATCTCCACCTCGGACCTGGTTCTAATTCAAACAGAAACCATATTTTATTACTACCTCCGTTCAGAAATATAAGATGATTTTCGATATTATACTCCATATATGACTACATATACGCACAGAAATGAGTGAACAAAGACACTAGAAAATGTCTTGAAAGGCATGAGAGCAGAGGGATTACATGCAATATCCATAACACAAGTTACTAAGGCTACCCTCTTAAAAGGTAGCATTAATGTTCATAAAGTACTCCCTCCGTCCAAAAATTCTTGTCTTAGATTTGTCTAGATACGGATGTATCAAGTCACATTTTAGTATTAGATACATCTGTATCTAGACAAATCTAAGACAGGAAATTTGTTACAGAGGGAGTAGTTGAAAGTAATCTCTAAGAAATCAGTGTCAACCTCTCGCATATTTTGGTCAAAAGAGGAATTTAGAACCATCATTTGGCACACAAAAATCACATGCAAGATCACTCAGAAAGTTGTAGTACTAGTACTAGTACTGCGTGTTAGATGAAAAAACACGATCAGGATCGAGAAAAAGATCGCCAAGAAGAGATATTACCTGGACTTGCTTAATGAGGGATCCCGGAGAGGGGGGCTTGGACAGGGCGATTTCTTTGAGCTTGTCTGCGGTAGTCTCGGCGGGGTGCTTGCGCTTCTTCGTACCATGAGCCTCGACGGTTTTGGCCGGAGCCATAGACATCACTTCGGCCGGTGCTCCAGCGTCCATCAAGAAACTGTCAAACAGAAATAAAAGAAAAGAAACCATAATCACAAACCCAAAATAAGAAAAGAGAGGGAGTTATAGGATCAGTCTCGGGGTTGCAAGACCGGGCCTTGGCCAGAATCAACACCATTGATGCCCTCACCTTTCCTTCTTTGGGAGAGAAGAACAATGGCAGAAGCAGGTCGGGGTTTTCTTGAAGAAATGAGGAACAAGATGAGGCAGAAGCGTTGGTTGGGTAGAGAGGAAGCTGAGAGAGAAGAGTGAAATGATGGTTGCTTCGTCCGTCCAATTTACTGCTGGAAAGGAGGGGGTTTTGTGATTTGACGGCTCATTGGGAATTACTCCGGCGCTTCGATCGGGGTAGTCTACCGTCACTCTACTACGGAGTAATTTAGTGCATGGCTGGTGGACCCCGATGCTGGCTGTCCCACACGTCGGTGAAAGTGAGTAATTTAGTGCATGGCTGGAGGAGGATCCGCATGGTAGAGCGTGTCCACTGTTTTTCTGAAGAAAAAAATGATTACAGCAAGCGTTTCCACTCTTATGACGGAGGAGTGTGAAACACGGCAGCCACTTGAACATACACAATGCTCCTACTACTAGGCATGTGGAGTGGTTCATACGTCAGTACTACACAATCTTGTTGCTAGTGTAGTAAGATATGACGATAATAAACGATGGTGTGCGCATGTCAACTACTCCTGTATGTAACATAGTACCGCTTTTTCGACTGTCCGGTCGAGAATGAACGGTGAGATCAATGTTAACAGAACTAGGTCCACATCGCACGGAGAGTACGGTGCTACAGTACTTCACGAAACATGAACCATATGAAGCACGAATAGTGTTAGGCAGGGTGTACGAAGGGTGCACGGGATGGGAGCAAAAGTTCCATTTTCGACCCACTTTTGGGTGTTTGGCAGAGTGCATGAAGGGTGCATGAGTCCACACTAGTAGGTTGACAAAAAACACGAAGAGGAAACAACTATATTGAGATGAGAATGCAACCAAACACACCCACACGCTTTGTGCTACAGTGACTGATCTCCACCATCTGAGTTTGATCCAACGGTCATGTTGCGCCGAGACATGGACATGCCCATGCAGAGGGTGCCTAAACACCACCGAAGTCCCTCTGCTTCTCGAGGCGCACAATGTTGGTGATGCAGGGTGCAACCGCCCGCAGAGCCCGCTCCCGGTCGACGAGAGCCAGCTCGTCAAAGACGGCGTCCAATGGCACGAATGGATTCCGGTGACGGATCCCTGAAAGGATTCGTCCGGCAACTGCGAAGGCAGCCCGCAACCCCTCCTTGTCTAGCTCAGCCCCCACCATCGCGCGGAGATGGCTCAGCTCCTCGGAGATATAGGTGAAGAAGGAGACCAGGTCAGGAAGCCGCAGCTCGTTGAAGTCGACCGGGTGGTCGAACGGGTTTAGCCCGACGGCCGGCATCGTCGCGCTGGCAAGACGGTAGGCATCGCGCAGCCGCAACACATGTGTGGCAACTAGGTTCACCAAGTGGCTGAGGCGATCCTGGACCTCATCACGTTCAGCCCGCTCGTGCTCCAGCCGGCTCCCCTGACGGCATATCGTATCTCCCGCTTTCTGCAGTAATGCCGCCGACGCCTCGAGCATATTTGTGGTGGACGCCTGCCGCTTTTGAAGCTCCGTGAACTCCCGCACATAAAGGAGAAGAATGACACTCCTCTGCTCCTTGAGCTCACGGAGCTCCACGTCCTTGGCCGTGAGCTCTGCAGCCTTGGCATGGAGCTCCTGTGTCAGGAGCCTCACCTCGGACTCCGTGATCTGCTGCGCCGCCATGTCACTAGGTAGAAGCAATGGGGAGAGGAAGCAAAGGGGGCGAAACGGCTGAAAGGCAATGCAATCTACGGGAAGGCGGAGGGAGCGGGGAATCTTTTGGTTTTCACCACGGTAAAACACCAGTCGACGACTTCTCACATCAGGGAGCAGTGGGTTTTTACAGGCGTAGTCATCGTGACTAATTGCTACCGCGCCTGCTCCCGTCAATCAAAAAATTAAAAATCCTGCAGCGCCTGCTCCCGTCAATCAAAAAAATAAAAATCCTGCCGCACCCAAACACCAGAGCAACGCCGCGGTGGATATTTAAATTTACCTGCCGGCAAGTAGATAAAAAAGGGGTGAAAAAACAAATGTGGCGGCGGCCTAGCTAATCGGTCGAACTAGCCCAACTAGCTAGCCACCGTGCCTCACTGATGTACTCGGCGGGAAAGGTGGTCTTTCTTGATTTGACGACTCATTTACTTGCTTCGGCGCTATGACCGAGGAGGACCCAGAAAACGCACGGTAGGGCGTCCCACGTCAGGAAGAATATATGCGTGCACCACCCGGGAGGACCCCGAAACCGCGCGGTAGGGTGTGCCACGTCTCGGCACGGAGGAAAAATGTGCGTGTAAAAATATACTGTATCAGACGTAGTACCTATGGTTTGACCTCGGGACCTAGCCAGTCGGTCGAAAACACCCCACTAGCCACACAGCTTCATCATGCAAATGTGGCACGGAGGATAGATGTGGTTAGCTCCGTCTCGACTAGCCACAACGTCTCTTGTTCTAGGCGATTCTTCTATTTTCCAAGATTTTTTGTTGTTGTAATAACACCACGGCAAGCTAGCGCCGCTCTTCGTGTGTGCCTGTGCAAAGGTTAGACGATGGAGAGAAGAGAGATTGAGATCGCAAAACTGGGACCCACCAGTAAGTGAGACAACGGTCATGCACGTGTTGACGAGGCACTCCCTCTACTCTACTCAACGCAAGTACTGTATAAATAAAATCAAGTTATGGGACAAAGCCAACAATCGTTCGTTTTTTCAGGCTATCGACTTACGCTTTGTAGTCCAGGTTGCCAGTTCGAATCTCGTCTTTCAGATTTGTTAGTTTTAGGTCCAAATTTGATTAATGACAAGTGGGACACCCGTGTGTTGTTCCGATATTTCAGTGTAGGATGGTTTTTTTTGAACAAACACTTTGCGCGGTTAGACAAGTAATGGCACGAGTTACACATATTTTGGAAGTTTACGAACAAAAATGACAGCGGCATAGAATATCACATCCACCCCGCAGCTTAGATACTATGGTGATACGAGTTTTTACACCGTTGGAGGTGAGATCCAATGGCTTGGGAGTAGTCTTTGTAATTATGCGCAATTTCCAAACTCTCCAAAGGTTTTTTTTTGCAAATAAAACATTCAGGCCTCGTGTGTGCCGCTACATCTTCGATCCAACGGCTCCCCGGTGCTCATATTAGGTGCTCCCCGTAGCTTAATTACCCGCTATGGTGATATGAGCATCTAGGTCATATGATCAGTGATCAGATGGCACATGCATAGTACTTGTACTTTCTGCACATTTCCCAAACTCTATCAGCCGTATATTGCAAAAACATTCAAACCTCCTATTGTGGGCCGTTACATCTCAGTGAACTCGTATCACCATAGGAGCTATGGTGCGGGAGCACCTCATACTCTCCCGTGTGAGAAAACATAAGGTGCTATCGCAGCTTGGATGCTACGGTGATACGAGCTTGGAGGTTGTTTGATCTGAGATCCAATGGCATCTGAGCAGTCTTTGTGCTTGTAAGCAGTGGCCGAACTCTTTTGGATCTTTTCTGCAAAAAACCATTCGAACCACCGAAGAGGTGTTGGGTCACAAATCCAACGCCTCCAAAGAGCTTGTATCACCATAGCATCTAAGGTGTGGTAGCACATGATATTCTTACATACAGGAGAATATGATATCCTCCTTCATCTTAGATGCTACGGTGATATGAGCTTCGAGGTCGTTGGATATGGGATCAAAGGGCATCTAAGTAGTTTTTGTACAAATTGTGTGAAATTCTCAAACTCATCAAGGTTTCCTCCAGAAATATTAAGACACATCATGTGAGCTACTATATTTCAGATCTACAAGCTCCAGGCAACTCGTATCGACATATAGCATCTAAGGTATGGGGGCACATGATATTCTCCCGAGGAGGAGGGGTGGGGGTGCACAACCAATCGGTGGTTGGGAGGGTGGGGACAAATATAATCTAAACAACCCTAAACAAAGCTCCACAATTTTATCTAAGGTCGAGGATGTAAGTGCATCTAGTGCCACCCCTAGTTGGTTTTGGAGTATTGACGACAAATTTGGTTGAGGGACTAATGTGTTTGTGAGAATTGCAGGATAACACAGGTAGTGTCCCTCATTGATTTGGTTTACCTACCGGAGATGACACCTAAAAATGTATGAAGACATTGACGACAATGGTGGTACATGAAGATATTCATGCTGAAGACTACGACATGAGAAGACATTCTGTGAAGACTATAGAGCGCGAAGACATAGTTGTTTCGTTGTTTTCCTTTTCTTCTTTGTTGAGTCATAGGAACCACCATACTGTTAAGTGGGGTCCAAGTGAATACAGTCAGAGTGACTGAAGTGATGCTCAACCCAAATCCTATGTCTCCGAGCGAAGATAATCAGAGCAAATCTTATCCAGAGCTGGATAAGTCAGCTTTGCTTGTAAGCCAAGTAAAGTTGTCGCGTGTGTTTGAAATCTGACCGTTGGAACCCGTGTCAGTTCCTTAGTGACCCAGGGTCATTTCAGACATATCAGGTCGGGTTGCCTAGTGGCTATAAATAGCCCACCCCCTACAGCATAAATTGGTGCCTGCTCAGAGTTAGTACACGGCTTTTGTCGTTTGAGAGCAACCCACCTCGAAGCCTTTGAGAGAGAGAAATCCTTGCGAGGACAAAGCCCAAACAGCCAGAGCCAAAGAGTGTTAGGCATCACTGAAGTATTTCTGTTTGTGTGACCTGAAGACTTATTACACTTGAGGACTGTGAATCCTCCAGCCGGTTAGGCGTCGCGTTCTGAGCATCCAAGAGCCATTGTGGATCGCCAGTGAACGAAGTCTGTGAAGGTTTGGAAGTCTACCTTGAAGACTTACCAGAGTGATTGGGCGAGGACTGTGTGTCTTTAGCTCAAGGGGAATAAGGTGAAGACGCGGTCTTCTGAGTTGAATCTCAGCCTCCCTAACCAGATGTACAGTTGTCACAGCAACTGGAACTGGTCAAACAAATCCTGTGTCTTCATCGAGTGACTGGTTCTATTCTCTCTTCCCTTTACTTACAGTTTGTCTTCGTGAAGTCATTGCCTGCTTGCCATGCCTGTTTGACTTCCTTGCTTGACTACTATTGCTGTTTGGCTTCATACTATCTTCCACCCTGATCCTTACTACCTAGTTGCCATTAGTCATCGTACACTCACATTATTGCATACTTGACTATGGCTTGCCTTGTGTAGTTTATCTTCCGCTGCATATCAATAGGGTCATTTCTACTGTTTGACTTTCAAACGTCCATGTTTTGAAGACTTTCATAAAAATCGCCTATTCACCACCCTCTAGTTGATAGCAAGTACTTTCAATTGGTATCAGAGCAAGGTACTCCCTTGTTCTGTGTGATTCGGTTTAACCACCTGGAGTTTTAGCTATGTCGACTGCAGGGATAATCAAAGTCTCCGCTGCTTGCCCCGTGTTCGATGGAACTGAATATCCCTGCTGGAAGAAAAAGATGCACATGCATCTTAAAGCCATTGATGTCGACCTCTGGTATGTCGTCAAGAACGGCGTTCCCAAGACTGATGAAGGTGTCACCCCTGCTGATGTCAAGAAGTTCATTCAACTGGACTCTACTGCCAAGAACATCATCCGTGGTCATCTGTCCAAAGGACAGTATGGCCGTGTGAGTGCTCTGGAGACGTCAAAGCTAGTCTGGGACTGGCTATCCAAGGTCAACGAAGGCGTCTCAACCCAGAGAGATCAAAGGATCAGTGTTCTTCGCAACCTCTTCAACCGCTTCAAGACAAACGATAATGAGAATGTCCAGCTCACGTTTGATCGCCTCACTGATATCACAAATGAGCTTCGTGCTCTCGGCGCCACTGAGATTACCAAGCATGAAATCGTCAAGACGCTACTGAGATCACTTGAAGGCTCCTTTGACACCCTTGCCCTCATGATACAAGAACGTCCTGACTTCAAGACACTCGATCCGTCTGATATACTTGAGAGGCTCAACACACATGAGTTCCAGCTATCTGAGAAAAGAGATATCTATGGTCCCAACTATGGCCGAACTCGCGCTTTAAAGGCAAAAGTTGTTTCCTCATCTGAAGAAGAATCTGACTGCAGTTCTGATGATCCTAAAGACATTGGAAAGGAACTTGCTATGCTTGTGAAGAAGTTCCAGAAGTTCACTAAGAAGAAAGGCTTCAGAAAGTCTTCACGATCCAGCTCAAGAAATGGTGAAGTTTCTACTCATGACTACAAGAAGAGAACATGTCACAAGTGCAAGAAACCTGGACACTACATCTCTGAGTGTCCACTGTGGGACAACGAGAAGAAGAAGAAGAAGAGCAAGGAATATGATTCTGATGACAAGAAAAAGAAGAAATCTTCAAAGTCTTCTTCCAAGTCCTCATCAAAGTCTTCACCTCACAAGAAGAGCTCATCTGGCAAGGCTCGTGCTATTGTTGGGAAGGAAATGGATTCAGAGGGGGAGTCTGCTTCTGAGGAGGCGGAGGTGGAGTCTGAGAAGGAGTCTGACCCTGGTGTTGCAAGTCTGGCTCTAGCCACTGCCTATGTTGCCAAGTCCATCTTCAACACTGAAGACAATGACTTCCATGCCAACGGTGAAGCTGATGATAAGGATAACCCTACTCCCACCTACTGCTTCATGGCACGTGGTGCCAAGGTAAAATCACGCGATGATTACTTTCAAACATCTAGTGAAGATGAATCTGATTGTGAATCCAAGCCTAGCTACAAAACACTTGCTAAAATTGCAACTGAACAACAAAAGGCTATGGGACATACTCAAAAACTTTTAGACAAAAGCGATGACCTGTTGGACGCGGAAGTGACTCGTTCACAGTCCTTAGATGAAGACATAAAAAATCTTCATGCTAAGTACCAAGAACTTGAAAGTCGTCATGATACGCTCACAACCACTCATGAAAAGCTCTCCTATGATTATCTTCAAAGGAAGCAAGAGCTTGAGAAGTTGAGAGCAGCTCATGAAGATCTTCAAAAAGAGAATGAGTCACTACGCACTCAACAGATCAGTCCCGCTCAGGATGGATTTGAACCACCATGTCTAAAATGCCTTGAGCGTGATAACGCTACCTCTGTTGCTGGATGTTCCACTACTGCTGCTGTTGCATTGTCTTCAACTACTGATGTGGTAACTAACCCCTCAGCGGAGGATACCACTACTATTGCTGATGAAAATGCTAGGTTGAAGACATTACTTGAAACAGGGATGTATAAAAGCCTGAAAGGGCATCAGACACTTTGCGATGTCCTCAAAAAGCAGATTCTGAACCGAAACCCTAGGAAAGAGGGTGTTGGGTTCGAGAGGAAAATGAATGCTGATGGTTCCTACTGGAAGCCTGAGCAGTATCCCAAAACCACATGGGTTGCTGCAAAGGGACCTTCAGTGGATCCATCCACCTTATCTGGCTTTACCTGTGCTAACCCTGTCATCATTGATGAATCCTTTGATGCAAACTATAAACTGTTCAAGAATCAGAATGGTGAAGTGTTTGCCAGATATATTGGTACTAACTGCAGGAATGGGCCACCTATGAAGAAGATCTGGGTCCCCAAAAGCTGTCTTGAAAAGCTTCTAGTGAATGTCATCATGACACCACCTGGGAAGAAGACAAATCCCAGACCTAAGGCTTCATATGGTCCAAAGGCTTCATACAGAAAGAGGACTCACCTGAGTCACCCTAACGCCAATGTTTTGCAGGGAAACCGTACTCAAACCTATGAATATGAGCGTGTGTCTTCAAACCGCTATGTTCATAAAACTAAGAACTTTTCTACTTATTCATATGAGTATCATTCATCTCCTGCAAGGCTATTTGCTAGGGCTCCAAAGCCGAAGTTCTCAGATGCTGCACTTAGACTCATTGGTTCTAAGCCACCCCTGAAGATGTGGGTGGTTAAGAAGAATTAACTTTCTTTTGCAGGGAAAGGTCTCCAGCCAAAAATCAAAGGCGTCTCATGCTATTGCTGGGGACCTAAAATATCTTGGAGGGCGCAAGATCAAATGCCCAAATGGTCTCACTATGTATTTTGTTGCTGAATCGCTTGCCATTCATCCTATCAGTCCTAATCTTGATCTGAGCTTCCATAATCCTCTTGCCCGTCAAATGTTTATGCTTCACAATACTTTTGGTGAAGCCTATCCTCCTAACTGTAATGCAGAGTATGACACCTCGTGCTTCAGAATGGATTATGGACAGCGGATGCACTAATCATATGACTGGTGATCAAAGTCTTCTCATGGACTCAACCTTACGTCCATCTGATAAGAGTCACATCACATTTGCTGACACCGATAAAAGCAAGGTAATGGGTCTAGGTAGAGTTGCAATCTCAAGGGATCAGCACATGGATAAAGTGATGCTTGTTGAATCCCTTGGCTTCAACTTAATGTCTGTATCAATGCTTTGCGACCTGAACATGGTTGTAATATTTGGAAAGTATCGTTGCCTTGTACTAATGGAATCTGACAAATATCTAGTCTTTGAAGGGTACAGGAAAGATGATCTGTACATGGTAGATTTCTCAGCAGGTCCACAGCTTGCAAGATGTCTTCTTACAAAAGCTTCAGAATGCTGGCTATGGCATCGGAGGCTAGGGCATGCTGGGATGAGGAACTTACATACGCTCGTCAAGAAGAAGCATGTCTTTGGCATTGAAGATGTCAAGTTCAAGAAAGATCATTTGTGCGGTGCCTGCGAAGCTGGAAAGATGACTAGGGCCAAGCATCCCTCGAAGACAATCATGACTATGTCTCAACCCTTCGAGCTGCTACACATGGACTTATTTGGCCCTACTCACTACTCTACCCTCACTACGACTGCCTGCCTCTATGGCTTTGTCATTGTTGATGATTACTCAAGATAAACATGGGTGCACATAATTCTCTACAAGACCGAAGTGCAAGTTGTTTTTAGACGCTTTGCCAATCGAGCCATGAACAATTATGGAGTCAAGATCAAGCATATCAGAAGTGACAATGGCACTGAATTCAAGAACACCGGACTTGATCTTTATCTGGATACAATGGGAATCACTCATGAGTTTTCTGCTCCTTACACACCTCAGCAAAATGGCATCGTAGAGCGCAAGAACAGAACCCTCATTGAGATGGCTCGGACGATGCTGGACGAATACAAAACACCAAGAAAGTTCTGGCCTGAAGCTATTGATACAGCATGCCACGTCATTAACCGTGTTTACATCCATAAGCTTCTGAACAAAACATCCTATGAGCTCCTCACTGGCAAGAAGCCAAATGTAAGCTACTTCACAGTATTTGGAGCACGGTGCTGGATCAAGGATCCCCATCACAAGTCAAAATTTGCACCAAAAGCTCACGAAGGCTTCATGCTCGGTTACGGAAAGGATTCGCACTCTTACAGAGTCTTCAACCTCTATCTCTATAAAATCGTCGAAACTGTAGATGTGCGGTTTGATGAAACCAATGGTTCACAAAGAGAGCTCCTACCAAGTAATCTTGAAGAAGCTCCACCCAGCGAGTCTATCAAGCTAATGGGAACTGGTGAAATCATGCCTGCTGAAGCACAGCCTGATGAGGAACTTATCATTTCTGCACCCAACCATTCTGAAGAAAATGCTCAGCCTGAAGACAATCCTCCCAATGATGACAATGATCAGCAAGAACAAATTCTTCGCCCAGCTCATCCTCGTGTTGCAAGTGAAGTGCAAATTGAGAAGATAATTGATAGCATCAATGCACCTGGTCCACTTACTCGTTCAAGAGCAACGCAGTTAGCAAATTTCTATGGGCACTTTTCTTTTGTGTCAATATCAGAACCCAAGAAAGTTGCTGAAGCCTTTATGGAACCTGAATGGATTCAAGCAATGCAAGAAGAGCTTCAACAGTTCAAGCTGAACAATGTTTGGGAACTTGTCAAGAGTCCTGACCCTCGCAAGCATAACATCATTGGAACAAAATGGATATATCAAAACAAGCAAGATGATCATGGCCAAGTCGTCAGAAACAAAGCACGTCTCGTTGCACAAGGATATACTCAAGTGGAAGGGATTTACTTCGATGAAACATTTGCTCCTGTGGCTAGATTTGAAGCTATTCGCATATTGCTAGCCTATGCTAACCACAACAATATCCTGCTATATCAAATGGATGTGACGAGTGCATTTCTCAATTGCAAGATTGAAGAAGAAGTATACGTTGCACAACCACCCCGCTTTGAAGATCCAAAACATCCTGGTATGGTGTAGAAACTAAACAAAGCACTGTATGGCCTCAAACAAGCTCCTCACGCTTGGTATGATACAATCAAAGACTTCCTGGAGAGCAAAGGCTTCAAACCTGGATCCCTCGATTCTACACTCTTCACGAAGACATATGATGGTGAACTGTTTGTGTGCCAAATCTATGTGGATGACATTATCTTCGGCTGCACCAACCAGAAGTACAGTGATGAGTTTGGATACATGATGCAAGAGCAATATCAGATGTCCATGATGGGTGAGCTGAAGTTCTTCCTTGGTCTTCAAATTCATTAGCAAAGGAATGGCATCTTCATATCTCAAGAGAAATACCTCAAAGATTGCCTGAATAAGTTTGGAATGCAAGATTGTAAAGGTTACACGACGCCAATGCCAGCCAAACATCATCTGGGTCCCGACGAAAATGGTAAAGAGTTCGATCAACAGGTATACCGCTCCATGATTGGTTCTTTACTTTACCTATGTGCATCTAGGACAGATATTATGCTTAGTGTTTGCATGTGTGCTCGATAACAAGCGGCACCAAAGGAATCGCATCACCTAGCTGTGAAAGCGAATTCTTCGATATTTGGCTCACACCCCAACACTAGGATTATGGTATCCAAAGGGCTCAGAGTTTGATCTAGTTGGATTTTCGGATGCTGATTATGATGGATACAAGGTGGATCGCAAGTCTACATCAGGCAAATGTCACTTTCTGGGACGATCACTTGTTTGTTGGTCTTCAAAGAAGCAGAACTGCGTGTCACTCTCAACTGCTGAATCTGAATACATTGTTGTTGGATCTTGCTGTGCTCAGCTTCTATGGATGAAGAAAACTCTCAAGGACTATGGCATCAATCTGAAACAACTACCTCTCTTCTGCGACAACGAAAGCGCCATCAAGATTGCCAACAACCCAGTCCAGCACTCGAAGACAAAGCACATTGAAATTCGTCATCACTTTCTCAGAGATCATGTCATGAAGAAAGATATTGATATCATTCACGTCAACACTGAAGAGCAATTGGCAGATATCTTCACAAAGCCCTTGGACGAGAAAAGGTTTTGCAAGTTACGGTGTGAGCTAAATATCTTGGAATCCTCAAATGTCCTGTGATCAGGCACACATCCTAACACTTATGCATGTTGATAACTTAGATGTGCAACACACGAAGTAAAGTATATCTTCAATCAATGAAGACTTACATTCTGAGTGTGAATACATTAACGTGGAATTTGACTTCGGAGCGCCACGATAATTGTGGGCCATGTCTGGGTCTAATACTTCGTATACGGGGGTAACGCCACCACCAAACTTTTCTGTTTGAAGTGTTTCACTCATGACGTTGCATTTGAATGACTTCGCATTCGGTTTGTCTTCAAAGTTCAGTTTATCATCATGATTATCTTCACTATGTTGATTTGATTGTTGTTTGATATATATACTAGTGTTCTGTCCTCTACAACATTCACTTATAGCTATGTTTTCTTGTTGAATCTTTTGAACTAAGTGAATGTGATCGGACCCTAATCTTTCTATGCTTCCTATCTCAAACTCTATCTGTCCAAATCATATGCATTCTATTGAAACTATCGAATGTCTTCTCTGTGTCCTTGTCAACAGAAGATACAGAGACATACATTAAATCTATTTTAAAAGTGTCATCCTTATTGCCTGAAATCCGGAGAAGCCGGAACGTCTATCCGACAAACCTGGCAGGCGTGGGAACGTGGGACAACTCTATGTATGTTGCATGCTTGCCACGTGCCCGTCAGATGTGAACCGCCAGGGGCACCTATGTAATTGCGATGTGCCACCCACTTCCTTATAAATACTTTTCCCCTGCGGTAAAAGAAACTTCTTCCACCTCTCCACCTCGTCAAAACCCTAGGGCCACAACTAGCTCTCGACGACGCCGGCGACGAAGCGCTTAGCTGCCGCGACTTCTTCGACGCCATCCTCACGCCAGCCACGGACATCGCCATCTCCACCGCCGCCAAGTTAGGGCACGGTGGATTGAACTGCTCCATCTCCTACTCTTCCCATCTAGAAGTTCTTCGTGTGGTAAATAAAACTCTCTTTTTACCATCTTTTTGATCTTCATAGATTCATCCTGTCTACCAAAATAGGTTTCTGCCTATACAAGTTAGATCCATTCTGTCTGCATCTCATACTGCCTAGCATATTCAGTTAAGCTTCATAACAAGTTAGATTCATCACTTGTACCTATTTGCGGATTCATACAAATCTGGAACCAACTCTCAACATATAAGCGAATGTCTTCGCATCATGAGGTCAATGTCTTCAAACTAATTTATCTTCAAAATCTTCTGAGAATGCATATGACCTCTTCCCCTTCCCTCGCATATCTAATGCTGTCACAGGTACATGTCCGTGGGAGAATCCCTTGCTTCTCATAGTCTGCATTCGTTTGCAGAATTTTTACAGCACCACATTAATTCTCCCGAAGCCAGTTCCTGTTTCTCCAGCAAGAGGAAGACTTTGAAGCCTTTGAACGTATTGAAACCATTCAGTTTGAAGTTTATGGCTATAGAAAAATCAGCAAGGAAGGGTGGCAGACAGCGTCGTGGCAACACATCAAAAGTTTGCCACCAGATCTAGCAGAGCTTTACAAGACAGATCCTGAGGAGGATTACAATCAGCGCAAGACATGAATCCAATGGTTTCGAAGATATTGGGCTGAGGAATGGTTCAAGTACCGCTTTGTGACCAAGGAATACGCTGAGAAGAATGCGATAAAGTGTCCTTGGGGAGATATCACTTACAGAGGTCTTCAACCCAAGAACAAAGCTGAAGCTATTGAACAAAGGTTCTACCCGTGCATGGTCAGAGGACCACAACCTACAAATGCCGACCCCACTTCTCTCTTGTGGTGTCGCAATGACGACCTTTTCAAACGCAACTTTCAATTTGCTAAGGCATCAGCAAAAGAGAACAATAAGTCATTGGGTTTGAACTTCAACCCTGGCCCATCTGCTCCTAGGGAGGATGGCACTCGTGAAGCTGATCAAAACGAGATTGGCCCCTTCTATGACTTTCAAGGTCTCCTCACCTACATTGCAGTCCAAGGAGCTGCTGTTGGGGACGCTTCTGAAGAGGCTGACACAGATGAAGCACCTCCTGCCCCAAAGCCCCAGAAGCAGAAGAAGGCTAAGGCGTCAAAACCAACTGCATCACCAAAAGCTTCGCACTTGAAGCCACTGGCCACTGCACCTCCTGGAGATAGTGTGCAGTCTGAAGATTTGTCACGCATCTCCAAGAAGACGGAGAAGAAAAAGAAACTTGTCAAGCGTACTGATCAGGCACTGACCCCTGCTGCTATTCTGCGTGAAGAGCACATTTATCTGTCTAGTGATGAAGATCTAGCAGATGATGCCCTTGAGCAACTGATCAAGAGCAAGGAAGAAGCAGAGATCTTCAATGATTTTCCTCTCTTTGATGTGGCAATCATTCACAACTTCATTGATGAGTGGTTTGACTCACTAAATCTCAGCTTTGACGATCTGCAACTTCCCATTGGCCTCAGAGTCTCCTTCAATGGAGCCATTGCTTCAGAGCTTGCTCTCACTCAGCGCATCGTTGAGCTGAAGCACAAGATCGACCATGAGAAAGCCCAATTCAAGAAGCATGTGGCTAAGCTCAGCGTGCAAGATGTCAAGCACTTCAAGATCATGCTGCACGAGCTCAAGGAATCCTTCCTCAAGAAGCGTGAAGAAGCCAAAGGTTCTCGAGAGCGCATGAAGAACCTGGCTGACAAGTGTGTGCAAGCCTACAATGAGGCTGAGAAGCGCAAGGCTCTTGGTCGTCCTGGCATCGACCCAAGAATGGCTGCCAAGAAGAAGAAGCCTTCGACTGACCAAACTGCTCCTTCAAGGCATGAAGAGCCGCGCATTGTCTTCTCAACTAGCATGACCGGCTCGAAACAAAAGGTCAGATCAACCGCTTCTGAGCTAAAGAAGACGAGAACTGCTGAGGCTGAAGCCAGAAAAAGGAAAAATCCTAAAGCCTCTGACGATGCTCCCACTAAGAAGAAGCGCAGAACCAAAAAGTATAGGGCTGCTCCCTCAGAGCCCTTAGTTGTTGAACCAATTTCAATGGTCCCTCCTACATCTGATCATCAAGAACAAAGGATGATAGTTCATGAGCCTGCTTCCACAGAGGCTCATGAAGCTGAAGACATTCCAGCAGTTGACCCCAACACTACTGAAGACATTGGTCACCATGACAATGTTGAAGATCATGAAGTCCTTCCTTAGATCGAACACAACCAGGTATCATCGCCTGTTCTCACGAACAGCGAACTCATCAGCATTGGTCGTCCTCTGACGCCAATTGCACAGGATGCTTCGTGGGCTAATCACCCACAACAACAAGACACCCCAAGTTCTCCCCAACATCAAGCTACCCCATCTGTGCGAAATGAAGATGACAACTTTGAGGCACAGCCAACTCCATCTCCAAAGGCGTCGCCAGCGTTACGCATGCTTCGCAAAGGACCAAGGCCTCAAGTCAGCACGTCGAACGTTCCAGAAGGAGAAGTGCCTCAACAATCTGTTGCACGTCAAATGTTTCTAGATGCCACTCCCACTGTGAATGTCTCTGAGTCTGAAGCGAAAGGTGCTCAAGACATTCCGGCTGCATCAGCCGATGAAAAACAAGAAGAAGAATGTGTCCCAACTCCCCCCGTTGAAGAAGAAGTGGTTCCTAAAGTGAACCTGCCAGTGCCCGACCCTCCAGCTAGTCAAGTGGAGGTTGAAAATCTTCAGGCTGCCACCACCAACACCAATGAAGCCAATGACGTTGTCATGGCTGACGCAAATGTGGATCCTGCACCGACAAATGTGCCAGAAGCCAATGCTGCATCTGCACCTGAAGCCAATGTTGACGCCTCTGCTCCTGTTCCGCCCCCAAGGCCACACACTATCGAGCAAGCTTTCAACTATGGTCAGCTCATTTCTGTCAAATAGCCTGTTCTGACTCCTCCGCCTACTGCTACTGGTCCTCAGTTTGAGTACCATGTTGAGCACAGGTCACGGGTTCAGAAGCCAAAGCCCAGGTTGCGAAGGTTTCCAGGTACTGCATCAGCACCAGGATCTTTCAATATCAATGGCTTCAAAGCAGACAATACCTTCTTTGACAGTGCAAAGAACCCTTACTCAAGAGCAAGGATATCTTCTGATCAGTTCTGGAGCTATCAGCAGCGAAGCTATTACTCATGCATTCTGTACAATCAAGGTCGCATTTTCCCACATATGCGTCTTGATGCTGAAGCCATCACTGGTCTGCCCTGTCTGGAAGAGGCTCTGGACTGCTTCAGAGAGTCCGGCCTGCTGCGGTTTGTCACCGATAAGGAGCACTGGAATGAAGAGTTACTGCTCCAATTCTATGCCACTCTCCATATTCGTGGCTACTACAAAGATACAAAGACATGGGTTCTTGAGTGTATGACCGGAAATGTTCATCATGAAGCCAAAGCCATTGATGTCATTGAGCTTACTGGCCTGCCCTCCGCAGATGATCTTTATGAACCTGGCTGTCAGCTACAATGATGCTATGGAGAGCATCTTCCACAAGTCTGAACCCAATATGAGTCAGATGCTCAGCATGATGAAGCCATTGCCTCCAGATGCTGAATACCCAAAGGCGTTCTTTGTTGAAGACCTTGAGTATCTGCCCCGCACCATCTATCATATAGTCAGGCGAACTCTTTGGCCTATCAAAGGACACTCTCCTCATGCCAAGCTGGAAGGCGCAATGAAGACTTTGGTTTTCCATATTCTTCATGGCAAACGCTTCAATGCACAAGATTTCTTTATACGCCAACTTGCTGCATCAGGATCTAACATCTCTGGTCTAAAGTTCTATGCTCCCTGGATCATGCGACTGATCAAGCTTCACTCTGCCTTCAACTATCAACCCTCTTCACGCAATCATATCATACTCATGCCAGATGTTGATTTGTATGTTGAAGCCATATACCCAGAGACTGCAAAGGAGCCTCTTAGTCTTCAGAATGCTGACCATCAAAGCTTCACTCACAATGATGAAGGAATTCAAGCTGTCACTCGAGTCTACCCTCTGGCTGGGATTACTCGCATGCCTGATCCTGCGCAAACAGAAGCCACTAAGAGCACAATTGCCCAAAGGCCTAAGAAGCGCTCCCGCATTCTCAATGACCGAGAGCTTCTGGTTGCCCTTCATCAGAAACATGATAAGCATCATGACTGGCTTAAGCGCCAAATGCAGAGCCTCTTGGTGGATGTCAATCACATTCGCAATCTTGCCACCAAGAATGCCTTTGTCACGCATGAAACGTGTCGGCGATCATGGAAGAGTTTGACACTGCTCAGTGCTGAGGCGGATCTTCAAGATGATGGCTTCACAGAAAAATTCAAGTTCGACTCCACTCCTCCACGGAATGTTGTCCTACGTCGCACTCCATCTCTTGAAGACTCTGAATATTCCTCTTCTGCTGCAACTGTAAATGCCAAAGTGGTCGATGAAGAAGACGATGCTACTTCACTGACCCCTTCTGCAAGAATCGACACTGCACCAAGCTCGTCTGCACCGCCAAACGACAACACCAACCCTGCTGCTTCACCTACTCATCATGAGGACGAGTTGATGCTCTATGTCTTCAAACCTTTTTGGTCATTACTGACAAAAGGGGGAGAAGCGTATGAGTTTGATAGTCTTCGAGCGGGTTCATATGGGCGGTTGCTTTATATTTTGCCTAGTGTTACAACTCTCGCGTTTTGATACATTTGGTTCTTTGAGTTGTAACACTTAAACTTGATGGTCGTCTGCTACTTATTTGATATTCTGTGATGCGATGATAAATTCCGCATATGCGATGATAACTTCCGCACTTAGGTCATTCTGCAGACGTCCATTTTTCATTATGCATGTCATAATCTTTGCTATATCTTATCATGCATGATGAATTGTCGTCATAAGTTGAAGAGGATCTCCACAAGTACAACCTTCCATGTGCATTTGCAATCCAAAAGCAAATTACTTATATGCACATCTTCAGGGGGAGCCTTTGAAACTTATGAAGACAATCCTCTACCCTGTACAATTTCACATACTCTATCGACGTTGAAAACTTCAACCAGTTTGTCATCAATCACCAAAAAGGGGGAGATTGTAAGTGCATCTAGTGCCACCCCTAGTTGGTTTTGGAGTATTGACGACAAATTTGGTTGAGGGACTAATGTGTTTGTGAGAATTGCAGGATAACACAGGTAGTGTCCCTCATTGATTTGGTTTACCTACCGGAGATGACCCCTAAAAATGTATGAAGACATTGACGACAATGGTGGTACATGAAGATATTCATGTTCAAGACTATGGAGCGCGAAGATTTAGTTGTTTCGTTGTTTTCCTATTCTTCTTTGTTGAGTCATAGGAACCACCGTACTGTTAAGTGGGGTCCAAGTGAATACAGTCAGAGTGACTGAAGTGATGCTCAACCCAAATCCTATGTCTTCGAGCGAAGACAATGAGAGCAAATCTTATCCAGAGCTGGATAAGTCAGCTTTGCTTGTAAGCCAAGTAAAGTTGCCGCGTGTGTTTGAAATCTGACCGTTGGAACACGTGTCAGTTCCTTAGTGACCCAGGGTCATTTCGGACATATCAGGTCGGGTTGCCTAGAGGCTATAAATAGCCCACCCCCTACACCATAAACTGGTGGCTGCTCAGAGTTAGTACACGTCTTTTGTCGTTTGAGAGAAACCCACCTCGAAGCCTTTGAGAGAGAGAAATCCTTGCGAGGATAAAGCCCAAACACCCAGAGCCAAAGAGTGTTAGGCATCACTGAAGTGTTTCGGTCTGTGTGACCTGAAGACTTATTACACTTGAGGACTGTGAATCCTCCAGCCGGTTAGGCGTCGCGTTCTGAGCATCCAAGAGCCATTGTGGATCGCCGGTGAACGAAGTCTATGAAGGTTTGGAAGTCTACCTTGAAGACTTACCAGAGTGATTGGGCAAGGACTGTGTGTCTTTAGCTCAAGGGGAATAAGGTGATGACACGGTCTTCTGAGTTGAATCTCAGCCTCCCTAACTAGATGTACAGTTGTCATAGCAACTGGAACTGGTCAAACAAATCCTGTGTCTTCATCGAGTGACTGGTTCTATTCTCTCTTCCCTTTACTTACAGTTTGTCTTCGTGAAGTCATTGCCTGCTTGCCATGCCTGTTTGACTTCATTGCTTGACTACTATTGCTGTTTGGCTTCATACTATCTTCCACCCTGATCCTTACTACGTAGTTGCCATTAGTCATCGTACTCTCACATTATTGCATACTTGACTATGGCTTGCCTTGTGTAGTTTATCTTCCGCTGCATATCAATAGGGTCATTTCTACTGTTTGTCTTTGAAACTTCCATGTTTTGAAGACTTTCGTAAAAATCGCCTAATCACCCCCCCTCTAGTCGATAACAAGCACTTTCAGAGGGGTTGACCCCCGACAATCATAGCTCTGCCTAGACACAACATTTGCATGTACTGTAGTACTAGACTTAATATTCATGTTTTAGTTTCATGTTCATTTTAAATAGTGAACTGAGGACCATGGATGTCTTACATCTTACTCCCTTCGTTCCTAAATATTAGTCTTTTAGAGGCTTCAAATGGACTGGCACATACTGATGTATATCGACATATTTTAGAGTCTAGATTCACTCATTTTGCTCTGTATGTAGTCACTTATTGAACTCTCTAAAAGACTAGTATTTAGGAATAGAAGGAGTATTTTTGAATTCTTGTCATACATGCATGGTTTGGAAAAATAGACGGACCATACTTATTGGATTGTTGTTGTGTTCGTGCGTGTGTGTCTCTCTCTCTCTCTGTGTGTGTGTGTGTGTGTGTGGTCATATGCTTGATACATACAAAGTTTTCTCACCTCCATATTGTTCATCTTTTAAATTTGAATTTGCATTGGAAAACTTACTCGGGATACCATGAAATGTGAAATCCACATTGAGATCACTATATCACAAACTCACCCTAATTCAACAACTCGTCATAAATCAATTACCACGTTGAGATTAGTATTTGCAAGGAAAATACGGGTATTGTAATACACATAGATTCGTTCGGCAATTTAAAAGGTTCCTTTTGTATTCTCGAATGGTAGGACCCAACGGCGTACCAGCCGGACCTTGGCTCGTGTTGATCCTAAAAAAAAAACGGGCTCGTGTCCTTCGGTGGCGTGCGTGGTACGCATATTAGGCAACCCCAACTAGTCGAGCCTCAGCGTTTCAAGTTGAAATATCTGGCGGCCAGAATTCCAGCCCTAGGAAATTCCGCTCATGTCCCCGGTCCATAATGACTACCAATGAACAATGGAGGGATGCTTTAGTAACTAGACAACGTTACCTACTGTGCCGAGCACGGTTCAATTCCCTCGATCGCCGCTCATCAAGGTCACCCATCAAATTTATTGCCTACTACTACTACTACACCAGGATGAGCACAGAATTGAGCCCGTTTCACTACAAGGAATATGTCAACTTGTGACCACCACTATTGGTCACTGAAAGGTCACAAATTTCCATTTACGACCTTTTTGTGACCAAAAACAGAAGGTCAAAAGTTGGCCGTCGTAAACTGACTATAGCGACCTTTCTTCTAGAATGGTCAAAGACGTTTACGACCAAAATAGTCCTACTGTGGCGTTTTGGTCACTAGCAACCTCCGCCAGGCCACGTAGGCATCCAGCGTGGCAAGCTGATGTGGCACAAGATTCAGCCCAGTCCGATTCGGCGTTTTACATGGGCCGAGCCCAATAATTCAACCTATTTGTGTTTTTTTTTCTGTCAATTTTTGGTCAGGTTCATGGGCCAAGCCCTACAATTCGGCCTTTTTATTTTCTGGGCTTAGGCCATTTTGCATTCTGTTTCATTCAGCCTTTTGTTTTTGTTTTTCATAAATGCACAATATTCCAGTCCACTATTGTTTGGGCCATAGCCTTTTTAGAGCCCAAATATTATTCAATCCAATAGACGAACATTCAGCCTTTTTCATTCACAGATTTCAATTTTACACATTTCAACAGCAAACAATAAATAATTCTCACAATTAAATGATCAAATCCAAAAATCACTCTATGAAACTCAGAATAGCACATCTGCATGATCCATCAAGCGTACATACAATCAGAAACACAAAACTATTGTGGACATCTCCAAGCTTCTTCTGATCTTCGGTCACAGCAACAGCCACCTCGGTCGCTTGCCTCGCGCTGGCGAAACTTGACATGAGGGATGAACTGGAGCTACAGTAACCATGCAGGCAAGCATCACCCAATACTTGGGTGCGCTAAAAAGAACACCATGTCCTCAACAACAGTCACATGCACCTGCATCAACAAGAGGCGCCAAAACTGAGAAATGAGAACAAAATGTACATATTCATATTTTCGGATTGATAGTCTCTGCACTTTCATGTATCTTGGAAAGGGAAGGACTGCTAGCAAATAGCACATATTCATATTTTATTACTGTTCCAAGGCAGCAGTATATATGTATGTTGCATCACATAGCTACAGAAACCATATCATGAGTAAACTAAGCATTTGCAAAAGTAGAACCAGGTTCTCTCAAGGATTGTAGCGTTTCATATATTTATGATACGTACTTCCTACATTATCATTTCACTCTAATCCTACCTGACTAAACTAACAAGTGCTCAGATTACTAGTAAGCTGGGTGCAAATTTATCCACTCCATATGACAGTAAATCTAAGAGGTGGCAATCAATGGTCCAACAATGCAATATAGAAGCTCAGTTGCAATAAATAACTACAGACCTACATCAGCTCAAAGTGGCAGTAGCTCAAAAACAAGCAGCGTGTAGTAGAGCAACTCCACCCTACATCCACACATATACGAATCATTCAACAAGCCCATCAACAAGAAAGGAGATCGAGATTTCAAAGTGGGGAGGAAGCAACTAATCGTCCAAAGAAGACGGGCCAGTTATAGATGGAGAGTTAGGCACGCTTGAGTGTGGACGCCATCGCTGCTGCCATCATCTGGATCAGGGTGTCAGGGAGGAAGCAATCCGAAGCAAGAACTGAGAAAAATGAAAAGTATGAATGGCCAGAAGCATGTAGGCAATAGTACTGGATAATCTGTTGCTGCATATAAATACTGAATTACAACAGCAGACATGCTTCGAAAACTACATTACATACTACAGCAGCATGATAAAAATGTACTCAAATATATTCACAGAAGCACACAGACTATTACCACAAAGAAAACAGGGAAAACATTAAAAAGCAAAAAGAAAATAAAGTGGAAGGATATCATGACAAAACTAACAAGTTTCTTCATACTTACAAAATTACCACATGAAGGAAAGGGCAAATCCTATCTCTGTAAAATTTACCACATTTTTTTAGTGAATTACAGTGCTCGAATTGCCACTGACACTGGACACAAGCAGTGGCACAACTAATGCATCGGCAGACAAATAATGAACTAGCATACGCCCTTTTATGAATATTAATGCACATCAAGGAAACATCAATGGCAAGATACCATGACAAAAGCATAGAAGTCTTTGTGATACTTCCAGAATTATCATATGAAAAGAAGGGTTGCTAATACTCAGAAAGAAAGGAAGCTGATTTGTTTCCCTGTTGTACGTATGCATGTATCCACCCATCCATCCATCCATCCACGGTCTTCCTCTTGTGAAGCAGCAAGCAAGCAAGCAGCGTGACAATGGTAGAAACTGAAGCAGGAAGTTGGCTGTTGCACCGTACCCATGGATGCTGCTGCTACTGCTGCACAAGGAAGAAGACAGAAATGTAGTTCAGCTGAAGTCGAAATCCATTCCATGGTGACAGAGAGAGAGAGAGAGAGAGAGAGAGAGAGAGAGAGAGAGAGAGAGAGAGAAACAGAGACGTACCAAGGGGAAGGAAGCAGAGGGAGGTCCCATGGTGGGTCTGGAAGGGAGCTTCCATGGCAGGCGTCGCGTCGGTCGTCCTCGCCGGAGATGGCGCGCGTCCGTCCTTGGAGGTTGAGGAAGGAGCCGGAGCCGGCCGCCGGAGTTGGAGGCGACCGAAACCCTAGACAGCCAGCCACGGGGTAGGTAGGTAGCCAGCCATGGCCAAGGCCGAGCTAGCGTGGGGCGCCATGGGAGATGCCGCCCCTCACCGGCATGGCCGCTGCTGGACTGGATTGGATCTGGATCCAGCGCCTCCGCGTAGGGAGAGAAGAAGGAGAGGGTGGTGGTTGCCGGCAGCGGGGTGATGGAGGGAGGGCGGATCTGTACGGTGCTGGAGGGGGCTCGCTCTCTCTCGATCTGGACTATATCGGGATCGGTTTGGTGGGTGGGATCGGTAGGGGAGGGGAGAGGGGATCGCGCGCCGTGGAAGGAGGCCGTGGACGGGGAGGAAAGGAGGCCGGGGACGGGGAGGAAAGGAGGCCGGGGACGGGAAGGAGGTGGCGGCGGCGACGAGACGAGGACAAGGGAGGGAGCGGATCTGCTGCGGGAGGTGGAGGGAGGGAGCGGAAGATGGGGAACGATGGGCGGCGCGCGGATCTGGCGTCGTCAGGCTCGGACGATTCTGGCCGAAGGCGAGGGAGGAGTGGAGGGGGAAGGGGAGGGTTCAGACGAGGGGAGAGGTCGGCGGCGGAAGGAATGGGAGGACGGCGAACGGCGGGAGCAGGTGGTCGTCCACGAAGGTGGCGGCGGCGGTCCAATGGAGGGAAAGGGGAGAGGGGTTAGGGTTTCGGCTGCGGGGAGAGGAGTGGTGTGCGGGGGAGAGGAGGAGAGGGGGGAGGAGTGGTGTGCCCACGAGGGGGCGGAGTGGGTGAGTGGTGGCATTTTGCGAATGACAGGTGGGCCCGTGAGGAATTAGGCCCACATGTCAGTGTCCTCAACGACATGTGGTGTAGGTGAGTGGAGCTGCTTTCGGGGGGTGTGGGTGGGGAGTGGGTGAGGGGTATGGGCCGTTGGATCTGGCAGGATCCGACGGTCTCTAATGCTTGATCCGCGTGACATGCCCATTGACCAATCAGAATGAAGTTCAGGCTTTCATGATGTTATGACCATCTAAAATGGTCGTAATCAATTTTTCATTTATCGAGTGCCCAGAATGAGTTTTTTTGTGAAGGACCTATAATATATTTTTGCAAAATTGGACCTAATCAATTTTATAAAATACTAGGACATATTTAATGCACAATTTACCAAATGGTTAGGTTTCAAAAGTTTTTATCCAACTCTAGTGAAAAAGACAAATTTCCGCCGATTCAGCTGGAAGCGGGTCAAATTTGAACTGCAGTTGCCTCATAGTTTGCTCTTTATTTTTTCCAAAAATCATTTCTAGGTACATAAGTATCTATTTAATCAGAGAAACACCAAAAAAATTCCAAGATTCAACCACTAGCTAGGAACGGTCATTCCCGCCGTTTTGACCGCATTTTGGAACGGGCATAAAAAAATTCAAAAAAAATCAAAAAATTGGGAAACCTTCGCATCGTGTCATCATATGTGGCCAAGTTCCTAGGAAAAATAACAAACTTGTAATACAGCAATTATTTTAAAAAAGTGTTCTCAGAAACGAGCTATCATGTGTGGAGATCAATGGCTTTCAAGCCAAATGATCAATCTTATGGCCACATTCATGGCATAGTTTGTTCAAATGATCTCATATTGTGCACAAGGGTGCATATTGTAATGGCAAACAATGTTGCCTAAGGAAGTTCTCATTTTCGTTGGACGAAAAAACCATTTTCCATTTTTCGAGTGCCCGAAAGGAGGTTTTTTGTGAAGGAACTACCAAATAATTGTTGAAAAATTGGACCAAATCATTTTTATAAAATACTAGGCCATATTTAATGCACAATTGTCAAAATGGTTGGGTGTAAATTTTTTTGATCCACCTCTCGTGAAAAAGACAAATTTCCGGCGATTCAGTTGGAAGCGGGTCAAATTTGAACTGCAGCTGCCTTGTAGTTTGCTATTTATTTTTTCCAAAAATCATTTCTAGGTACATAAGTATCTATTTCATCATAGAAACACCAAAAAAATTCCAAGATTCAACCACTAGCTAGGAATGGTCATTCCCGCCGTTTTGACCGCATTTTGAAACGGGTATAAAAAATTCAAAAAAAATCAAATAACTGGGAAACCTTCGCATTGTGTCATCATATGTGGCCAAGTTACCAGGAAAAATAACAAACTTGCAATACGGCAATTATTTTAAAAAAGTGTTCTCAGAAATGAGCTATCATCTCTGAAGATTCATGGCTTTCAAGCCAAATGACTAATCTTATGGCCACATTCGTGGCATAGTTTGTTCAAATGATCTCATATTGTGCACAAGGGTGCATATTAGAATGTCAAACAATGTTGCCTAAGGAAGTTCTCATTTTCGTTGGACGAAAAAACCATTTTCCATTTTTCGAGTGCCCGAAAGGAGGTTTTTTTGTGAAGGAACTACCAAATAATTGTTGCAAAATTGGACCAAATCATTTTTATAAAATACTAGGCCATATTTAATGCACAATTGACAAAATGGTTGGGTGTAAAAATTTTTGATCCACCTCTCGTGAAAAAGACAAATTTCCGCCGATTCAGGTGGAAGCGGGTCAAATTTGAACTGCAGCTGCCTTGTAGTTTGCTCTTTATTTTTTCAAAAAATCATTTCTAGGTACATAAGTATCTATTTCATCATAGAAACACCAAAAAAATTCCAAGAGTCAACCACTAGCTAGGAACGGTCATTCCCGTCGATTTGACCGCATTTTGAAACGGGCATAAAAAATTCAAAAAAAATCAAATAGTTGGGAAACCTTCGCATTGTGTCATTATATGTGGCCAAGTTACCAGGAAAAATAACAAACTTGCAATACAACAATTATTTTAAAAAAGTGTTCTCAGAAATGAGCTATCATCTCTGAAGATTCATGGCTTTCAAGCCAAATGACTAATCTTATGGCCACATTCGTGGCATAGTTTGTTCAAATGATCTCATATTGTGCACAAGGGTGCATAATGGAATGTCAAACAATGTTGCCTAAGGAAGTTTTCATTTTCTTTGGACGAAATAACCATTTTTCATTTTTCGAGTGCCCAAAAGAAGGTTTTTTTTGTGAAGGAACTACCAAATAATTGTTGCAAAATTGGACCAAATCAATTTTATAAAATAATAGGACATATTTAATGCACAATTGACAAAATGGTTGGGTGCAAAAAGTTTTGATCCACCTCTCATGAAAAAGACAAATTCCCGCCGATTCAGGTGGAAGCGGGTCAAATTTGAACTGCAGCTGCCTCATAGTTTGCTATTTATTTTTTCCAAAAATCATTTCTAGTTACATAAGTACCTATTTAATCATAAATACATGGTTTGGTGGCGATACGTCGAGGTTTGGGCGGTGGCCGAGGGCCCCAACTCTAGAGCGCGTAAGCTCGCATGCCCGCCGCGTGGTCACCGCGTGACCGTGGTGTTGCCATGTGTTCTGGGTGGCCTAAGCATGTCTAGTGGGTTGGACACTCCCCATGTAGGTGCTAGGAAGAAAATTACAACATAAGATTCTCACGAGGAGACCGATCGGTGCTCAAACATGAATTAGCAGCCAAGTGTTTGATTAGCGGTACAGGAAATGTACATGGCTAATGGGCGTGAGTTTTGGCTGAGGATGATCAGTTTCTAAGAAGACCGTCTTCACAAATTTTTAGCTCAAAAGGAGGAGCCTAGCTGGTACTTGCTTTGCAAACCACCACACTGGACATAAATACAAATGTTGAAGCTCGGCTCAAAATAATTAATGGATTGAGCTCGCATTTGGTGGAGGATGGTTATTTGGGCATAGGAAAGCACTATAGAAAATGGATACTATTTGGACATGCCAAACTGGTACTTCCTTCACAAACTGTTACTCTGAACAGAATAGGAAAATGAATATTTTTGAATTATTTTTGAACTAGGCAAGGAAGGCTTTTACATATTTGACGAAGATATGACCCAAAGAATTTATGAGAATTTTGTGGGAATTTTGGGAATGACAGAAATATAGGTTGCTTCACAACCTAGGGCAAAAATTGCCACATGGACATGCCACATAGGCAAAACTGATGAGGTGGCGCCTAGTTATAGCAACCCACCACAATTTACAAGGCTATGACCATCTATATTGGTCGTTAACAACTAGAAATAAGGCAGCGGACTAGCGCTTTTTGCTTTATGACCTTTTCGTGTGAGGAAATTACGACCTTTCTGACCAAAATGGTCGCAATGGTTTAGGGTTTGGAGCCCCCCGAACAGCTTTTGACCAATTGGTCTGAAATGGTCATAAATTTATGACCAATTCTTCGAGGGTCACTGACAGAAGGTCATAAGTTGACATATTTCTTCTAGTGTTTGTTCGTGCCTAGTACTTGAGGGATTATCCTTTTACTCTGCATATATAACTTGACTCAAGTCTAACTAAGCAAAATGTTTGACCAAATCCTTCCTTAAGAAATACAACATGACAGATGTACGGCTTGAAAATTTATTGCATGATGCAGGCTATGATATTGTTTCGAATCCTGGATCTTAAATTTCAGAAAATCTAAAAGTGAGCATAAATTCTTGAAACTAAGCATGGTCACGTGATATGGCACAAATATTACTTCGTAAGTTTTTTCTTCAATTTGAGACAAGCTGCTTATGAAAAGTTGCACAAATGAAGAGCCAAGGTATTTTGGAACAAAGACCTGTCACGTTAAGGCGAACGCTTTCACTATTGAAACCGTGGGCGTTTACGTGCCGCCATGAGTGCTTCTCATCGGCAGGTGCCATCCGAGCAAGAGTGTGAGTTGACGGGAGGCGTGCGAGCAGACTGCTGCGCCGGCTCAGGGAGGCGTGCGAGCAGACCGCTGTGCAGGCTCACCGAGAGGCGAGCCCTTTGACCAGGCTCCACCGCCCACCGTCATCCCAACTGCTCACACTTTTAATGTCGCCGGCGCCACAATTTAAAATCAACCCCACACTACCCGGTATCGCTGCAATCCTCTCTCTTCCTCTCCGATTCTCCTGTCGTCTACCTCCAACTAGCCTGACCTAAACGTACGCCATGCCGCATCACGATGGTCTGCCCTTAGTGTTCCAGTTTCCTGAGGAAGACACCCAGCCGGAGTCTCAAGAACATAAGGCGCTTTGGGACGAGCTTGAACTGGCCTTGCAGGAAGATGCCGCGCCTGTCCCCGCTGCCGTTTCGGCTCTCGTCGCCCCGACTGCGCCAGCGCCAATCCCCGTTCCATGAGGTCCCCGCCGACTTTCACGCGCCCGTGCACCTGCCAGCGCATGCGCCTGCGCGTGCACTGACGTGCACGCCCGTGCCGGTGCTCGTGCACACGAATGTCTCCGCCGCGCCGTTGACAACGCCTTTCCCCGCGCGGGTGCCAGTGCCCCAGTCAGCGGCATGGATGGCCGCCGTCGACCGCTTCCTTGCACCAACGCCAGTCGCCTCCTCCCGCTAGTTGACTCGCTCCAAAGTCCAGAACATTTTGGCCTTCCTTGAAGCTAGGCCAACGTCCAGGAGTACGCCAACAACGGCGCAAGACGCCGCCGTCGCCGTCGGTCAGTGGCCCGACGACGCACAGAGCACGACAGAGGAGCCACTTCCCACCGCGAGACGCCGCCGCCGCCGCGTAATCTAAATTTTCCATGAAAAACGTTCGGATTGGCATGCTTAAAATCTGAACATTTATCATTTCCGTTTATTTTATATCGATCATCGTATAATTTAAAGTCAGAGTCAGACTGAACGAAATGTATGGTTTGATCGATTGAATGTTCTGCTAGAGCCGTATCAAATTAAATATAAAATGTCATCAAGCCACATGTATTCCTTGTCATCCAACGACCTAGACTGCTTCAATGTCGAACGCTCAACACGTTTAGCGTGTAGTTAATTTCATGCCAAAATAGTGCTAATCACATGACAACACGCAAATAATATCGTAGTAGTTAATATCCGCATGCACTTAATATACTTCCAAATTAACGTGCATTGCACCTACACACTGACTAGTGCTACTAGTACGTGAAACTGGTGTTGTGACTGATGAACTCGTCCAGATATGGTCAACGGCAATATCGCCCGCGAGTTCTTCCTGTTTTCCCGTGCGTCTAAACGCAGAAGGGGACGAGATAGAGAGAGCACACATGGAACCCACCAGTAAGTGAAGGCGAATAGTACTAAAAATAATATTACAGGTTATCCATTAATTAGGCTGGGGTAATATAAAAACATTATGTGAACAAAGGGGTACAACAAACATTGCTATTCTACGTATGTTGCCTATTGACATGCGGCTTGAAGGCCCGGTCGCATGTTCAATCCTCGTCCTTTATTTTTAAATTTGTATATGGATCCAAATTTGTTTCATGACATGTGGGCCCCTCGGTGTGTAGTTTGTAGCACTTTAATTTGTGGGTCGAAATTTTTTCCATTCCAAGTGGACTACCGGTGTGTAGTTTTGTAGCTTATTTATAATAATTAAAGAGAACAACATAGTTTTTTCAATAATACCATGGTGCGACGTTGAAGGCGAGAAAAGACGTGCGAGAGAGTGATGACCGAGCCAGAGGGAAATCAACTAGGGGAGTTGCGTGGGTTGCAACGGTGTTTGGAGTAGTTGTGGGCCGAATGCTACGAAAATATAATCTAAACCGGCTGGAATAAATGCCTACACAAAGTAATCCAAGGTTGGAGTGCCCCTCTCAATGTAAACCGGCCGGAATAAATGCTTACACAAAGTAATCCAAGCTCCGGCTTTGCGAGGGATGGAGAGGTAGTAGCTTCAATGCGTGGAAGATACGGTGTGAGAAAGCGAGGTCAATCGAGAGACATATAGATAGAGACACTAGTGCAGAACCGGGCAATAGCACCGTTTCGTAAGGCCCTTTAGTGCCGGTTCCATAACCGTCACTAAAGTGTGGGCAACCACGTGGCACGAGCCAGCTCCGGGGGCCGGGAGCCCTGTGGCACTCAAAAATTTTCAGTTGGGTTTTTGCAAAATCCTTACTGGATTCTCCTTGAGATTTGAGGCTTTCAGAAAAACAACCCTCTTAAAATTCCTTTTCCTTGACTAGGGTTTGCTATTTCTGTTTTCTCCTTCAAGCCTTGGGTTTGACCTTCTTAAAAACTCCTTCCCTCTATTGTTTCCCTTCTCAGATTTTATTTTTGGGAGTTTTCTTTTTAAGAAAAAACTCTATGAAAAAGATTTGGGTTTTTCATTCTATTTGAAAACCATCCATGACCTTGTATTTTGCCCATGAGGTTAAACCACTCCAACATCTTCTCCCCTCCTTGTCAACAACTCAAATTCCCTATCCCAACTCATCCAAACAAGTTTTGGATTTTGTTTTATCTCTCAAATATTTTCTGTCAATTATTTTGAGCCTGATGGATTTTCAAAGCAAGTACCCTTTTTCATTTGAGATTTGACTTCAAACCAACTCTACTGGCTAGTCCTTTGCACCCACAACCCAGAACCATCTTGATCCACTCATCTTCTTTTAAAATTTTTCAACTTACACTCCCTGCAAGTTTGGACCAGATTTGTCAAATTTGGTGAAATTCATATCTACAATCCTCCAAAAATTTCACCAAAAATCAGGCAGCCTACTGGAGCAATGAGAAGTCACTCCACCAAAAATCAGCCCAAGGAAAAATCCCTACATGCCTGGATCATTCTGTCGAACACCTTGCATGCACTGTTCGAACTCTTTCAGTCAAATTCAGTCTTCAGTGTTGTTTTCTTCAGATCATCTTCAGTCACGCGCCCACAGTGCCCTTGGCACGTTGCTCGCCGCCTGGTCTGCGTGTCTAGAGCCCCGCACGCGCGCTTGGCTTCTTCCTGGCGTCGGTGGCGCTCTGACCCGACCACGCCGGCGTGTCCCGCGGCGGCTGAACCGCCGTGGCAGCCAACAGGGAGCAGAACGGCGGCTCAACGCTGTTCCGCGCCGCACAGCCTCGCTGATAGCTCCGCGTGGCCATCTCCACGCCAGCGCACGCATGCACCACCGTCGCCGTGGCGCGACGCGCACAGCGCGCGCTCTCTTCCGCCGTTGAGCCCGTGCGGTCACCTCACCGTGGACACACGCCATTACGCCGGGGCCAGCTCCGTTTAGTAGCAGAACGAGTTTAGTAACCTCCACTGATGCTGCCCGACCGCTCAAGACACCCTCTAATCCACTGCTCCGCCGTAATCGCTCGCCGGAGATTCTCCGTTACGGCCACCCCGTCGATCTGCCTATAAATAGAGGCCCCGAGCTTCAACTCGAGCACCCACTAGCACTGCACTCCCCCAAGAGCACGCCAGGCCTCTGGAAGAGCCCCGAGGAGTTCTTCTTCCTCGACTCCGACCGCCGCGACCCGCTACTGGATCCAGCCCGATTCGCCCCCGTGTGTGCTCCTCCACCTCCATTCTCCTACCAGTAGCTTCTCCATGCATCCCTCATTCTGACCCGCACTTCAATTTGAAGCTTGCAGCCCTCCACCGGAGTTCCCCATCCTCACCCGAATCGCCGTCCGCCGGAGTTAGTGTCGCCGTCGATGTGGTGCTCCCTGTTGGACGAGTCCACCACCCACCGATGCGGAAGAAGACACTGAAGCTCTTGATACCGACGGAGGTGACGGGGCCGCGAACTTCACCGAGCTAGGGTCCGACTTCTCTGAACCAAGCAAGCATGTTCGAACTTTTGATATGATGAGTGTCTTGGCATGTTTGCATGTAGATAGTTTCATGGCATGTGTGGAGCATACCGAGGAACCGTTCAATATGCATTGTTGGAGCAAGTAAGCCCGATGATTCCACACGTCGTTGGACGTGAGTATGTAAGGCCATGTGTTGGCATGAAGATGGGTAAGACGGCAGTGTTGTACCATGCCAGTCTTAGGCCATGCAAGTTATCTTCAGTACCAACCCGTATCGGTTGGTTCATATCCATTCCCTTTCCCTGTACTACCACATGTTTCCCGAAAGGGATATGGTTTAGTAAGTCGCAAACCGCTTTCTGGGTACACACCAAAAAGGAGAGGCCGGGATGCTGGTTCCATGGCCCTAGATTAAAGCCAGGCATCCGGTCAGGGGGCATGGGTGTTTCCGGTTGGGACCGAGAGGGGGGCACCCCTTAGAGCGCGCGTATATAAATTTGATCCCATGCTATTCGAGATTGTGATCTCCCCGTCTCAATAGTTTTTCTTGGACGATGTTAAGGGTGATTCCTGACATCAAAGAGTTGGATGGGTGTGTACTGGATTTGCTGTGTTTTCCTCTGAAATACCGTAATGGAACTAGTCCTAGTGACTACGGAAATCCGTCGACTGTGGGAAATTTTTGTACAAACTCTGCAGAGCTCTATATCCTTGAATCACCTTATCTATTTCCAAGTTCCCTGCTAACGGTCATGTGCCAGTTGGGTGACAGATTACCCGGTGGGACACATGAGCACTAAGACCGGTTAAATGTTTATCCTTGTGGATGTACTAACCCATTTATTTCCATAAGTTTAATATATTTATGATGAATATATTATCTCCTTATCAGTCAATAGCCCTTTATGTGGTGTCGCTGAGACGTCCGACTGTGGCATTTATTTTAAAGCCCTTTATGTGGTGTCGCTCAGACGCCCGACTGTGGCATTTCTTTTAAAGCCCTTTTATGTGGTGTCGCTCAGACGCCCGATCGTGGCATTATTATTCCGCATTTTCCGCTCGAGGAGTCTTTCAGACACTCGTTTGGCACCAGTATTATTATTCCGCATTTTCCGCTCGAGGAGTCTTTCAGACACTCGTTTGGCACCAGTATTATTATTCCGCATTTTCCGCTCGAGGAGTCTTTCAGACACTCGTTTGGCACCAGTATTATTTTTCCGCATTTTCCGCTCGAGGAGTCTTTCAGACACTCGTTTGGCACCAGTATTAGTTTTCCGCATTTTCCGCTCGAGGAGTCTTTCAGACACTCGTTTGGCACCAGTATTATTATTCCGCATTTTCCGCTCGAGGAGTCTTTCAGACACTCGTTTGGCACCAGTATTATTTTTCCGCATTTTCCGCTCGAGGAGTCTTTCAGACACTCGTTTGGCACCAGTATTATTCCGCATTTTCCGCTCGAGGAGTCTTTCAGACACTCGTTTGGCACCCAGCATCATCACCTCGATGTCTGATCGTACTGTTTAATTTTATCCATGTATTTCATGTTGGCAATTGTTATATCTTACGTCCGAACTGTCTTGCGAGTACTTTCAAAGTACTCACTGGCTTGTTGATTTGGCCAGATGCTGACGAAGGTGATCTCATGGATGAAGAGTTCGATAGCGAATCCGACGCTTAGAGGAGTCCCAGTCAGTCTCGTGCAACCCTGGAGTTGGTCACTGTTTCACATCCGCTTCCGCTACCCAAATAAATTCATCGAGCTTCACCTCGACGCTCGATGGGACGTTAGTTTGATAATCCCATATCCACTCCCCATTGTGTTACTCCACCTCTACCGTGTTTGCGAGTCAGTAGTATGCCACCACTCTCTTGTGTCATTAATCACCTTTATGTATAATTATTGGCACGCTTGTAATAAATTGTTGAGCATCGTCAGCTCAACCCTGTAATATATTTATGCTACTGGCTTATTGTATCAAAAGTTTGTCTTCCAGTGAGGAGGTTTTATCTCAAACTGGATTCTAAAGATTGGTTTCTCAATAAATATTTTTATTGGAAAACCGGTCGTGACAAGCTTGGTACCAGAGCCAGGCTGACTGTAGGAAGCCACTAGGTGCGATCGCTAATCGGTTATGAGCATGATAGAGCTTATTCATGTTTTTACAATAGTAGTCATTTTTCTGACAGTCAGCATATATTTATGATCTGACCATTCAGGATTTTTGCCTACTTTTGTAGATGGCCGACCGCAGCTGCGAGTCTCAGACATTCGCCAACGTACCCGATGGGTTCGTCAAGCTTCTCTCCTTCATCGTTCAGGTCGCGATGGGGCCGTCTGTGCGCCCAGTCGTCACTCTCTGTCAGCACAGAGTCAATGACAGTCTGACAATGCACCAGGCCGTAGTGCAGTTCAAGGGAGGGCGTGGTGATCTACGCCGCTTCCGGTTCTTGGGGAGAGCCATGCCTACGGAGAAGCATGCCATCCAGATGGCAGCCCGCGAGGCGATAGCTCGTCTTAGGGATGCCCTTCCCGCGATGAAGGCTCGTCGCTACCGCTATCTTCCATGCCATGTGCCCTACACCTGTCACTACGCATTCTCCTGCCACAGAGGGGAATGGGACGAGGCTTTTGAGATGCTTATTGAGTATCTCCGGGCCTTGGAGGCAGCCTTCGACAACTTGGTGGATGACTTTGTGGCCGCCCGCATGGACTCAGTCCACGGATGTGCCGCCAACAGGAGGGAGCTCCTGCCTACTGCACCGCCACTGACTTTCGTCTCGTCCTCTGCATCCCATGCTCCTGCTCGTCGCCTGCCTACCACCGAGGAGTTCAACCAGGTCATTGCACCCACTCCAGCACGCACTGCACCGCCACTCACACCGACTCCAATCCGTGTCGTTCCGCCCCTGGCACCCGCTCCATCTTCTCGGCGCAGCACTACTCGCATGGAGCCTATTAGCGAGGAGGAAGTCGAGTCCCCGGCTTCGCTACGCCTCACCCTTGGCAGGGCCAAGGACGTCATCAACATCTCCGACTGAGTACGCGTAGCCGCCATGCGTTGCATCACCATGTAAGATGTTGTGAGAAGTAGCTTGTTTGCACATCATGTAGGATCTGGAGAAGTGCACAAGCCTAATAACATGTCAGGATTATGTACGCATATCCTGAGTGGTGTATTGTATAATTATCGCCGCGTGTAAGATGCGTAATGATGCAGTCCTTCTCTATGCGCAAATCGATTTGTTTTCCCTTGAGTATCTTGGTTTTTAAAAAAAAAATTGTCAACCTCGTGCATTATGGGTTTTATCTTCGCAACCCTTCCATTTTTCTTATGGGTTTTACAAATACATCCCCAGAGTGAAAAATGTCTCGTCCTTGGACCCGCTCCATGCCAGCTCCACCAGAGGAAGATTATGGCAACCAACCGGGTAACAACTTTGCACAAGGGCAGTCAAGTCAACACTATAATACTCAATCAGGCAACAATTTTACACGAGGTCAGACAAGTCAACAGGACAGTGAAACGGCACTATCCCAAATGTGCCGCCTTTATGAACAGAGTCAGCAACAACATCGGGAAATGATGAACCAAGTTATTAACATGGGAAATCATCATGGGCAGTATCCGCAGCATTCCAAGTTATCTGAACTACAGAAGACACGTCCCTCAACATTTTCTCATACTGACAAGCCACTTGAGGCCGAAGACTGGCTTCGCGATATGGAGAGAAAGTTAATTATTGCAAAATGCTCAGACCCAGAAAAGGTACTGTACGCACCGCATTATCTCACGGGAGCAGCCGCATCCTGGTGGGAAAATTTTCTGCACATGCATCCCAACGAAAATGATATAACCTGGGATGATTTCAAAGAAGGTTTCCGTGGCGCACATATTCCTAAGAGTATTATGAAAATCAAGAAAAGAGAGTTCGATGACCTCAAGCAAAGGAACATGACAGTGTTAGATTACAACAGCCAATTTACTCTGTTATCCCGCTACGCCAACGAAGAGCGTATGAATGAAAGCAAGAAAATGGAGAAGTTCCTTGACGGCCTAGCACCCGCGCTTAAATGCCAACTGGTCATACACACTTTCCAGATTTTAAGACGCTGGTGGATAAAGCCATTACTCTGGAAAATGAAAGACGCAGTTTGGATGATATCCGCAAGCGAAAAAGGGACCAGACTAACCATGCTCGCAATCACCGAAGTAAGACCGATTTTCAGAAGGGTGGGACGCAGAAATCATCATCCAACGTCTCACGCCCTACAAGGAATTTTCACGCTAGGGACAAGGAGTTCACATATCGCCCAGGTGTTACTTGTTACGCATGTGGAGAAGAAGGACACTATGCCAAGCAGTGTCCCAAGCCAAGAAGCTCAGCACCAAAGCCGAACAACGGCAACAATAATTCAGCGCCCAAGCGAAACAACTTCAATCCCAGCAATAACCACAGGAAAGGTCATCTGAACCACGTGACCAAAGAGGAGGCACAAAATGCTCCGGATATCGTACTCGGTACGTTCCCTGTCAACACAATACCTGCAACGGTTTTGTTTGATTCTGGAGCTTCTCACTCTTTTATTTCGAAAAGTTTTGCTTCGCAAAATAATTTTTCGATGCTTCCTTTGGAGAAATCGATGATCATCAAGTCCCCTGGGATTCAGCAAGTCACCCAGAATTACTGTCAGGATGTGATTATTGAGTTCAAAGGATTCAAGTTTCACGCCAATCTCATTGTGTTGGAAAATAAAGGACTGGATGTCATCCTAGGGATGGATTGGTTAACCACCAACAAAGGTTTCATTGATTGTTTCAATCGGACCGTGATTCTCACACACCACTATGGTAAGACAATAAGAGTATCCGCCAAAGAAAGAGAAATGCCCAGACAACCAAGACTGAACAAGGTGGACATTTCTGAATTAAACAAGGTTCCAGTAGTACGTGAATTTCCAGACGTATTTCCCGAAGAGCTACCAGGCATGCCACCCGACCGAGAGATAGAATTCAGCATTGAGCTAGCACCAGGGACCACCCCCATATACAAGAAACCATACAGAATGGCACCATCCGAGTTAGTTGAACTGAAGAAACAAATAAAGGAATTGCTTGACAAGGGATACATTCGAGCCAGTTCCTCACCATGGGGATCACCAATTTTGTTTGCCAAAAAGAAAGATGGAACACTGCGATTGTGTATTGACTACCGAGCACTCAACATGGTCACGATCAAGAACAAATACCCGATGCCAAGAATAAATGATTTATTCGATCAACTCGCTAAGGCCAAGGTATTCTCAAAAATCGACCTAAGGTCAGGATACCATCAATTTAAGGTACGAACAGAAGATATCCCCAAGACAGCCTTCACCTCCAGATATGGACTGTATGAGTTCACAGTAATGCCTTTTGGATTAACAAATGCCCCTGCATATTTTGTTCACCTCATGAACAAAGTATTTATGAAGTTTATGGACAAGTTCGTTGTGGTATTCATCGACGATATTTTAGTATACTCCAAAACACCAGAAGAACATGCTGTACATCTCAGAATTGTGCTAGGAGAACTCAGGAAACACCAATTGTACGCCAAGTTCAGCAAGTGTGAATTTTGGTTAAGGCAAGTAGGCTTTCTAGGCCACGTGCTAACCCAAGACGGGATCGCCGTGGACCCAGAGAAAGTCAAGGCCGTACTTGGCTGGAAGTCACCAGCCAGCGTAACGGACATACGGAGTTTCTTGGGAATGGCAGGATATTACCGCAGATTTATTGAAGGATTCTCCACCATAGCCAAGCCAATGACGCAGTTGCTCAAGAAAGATAAGAAATTTGAATGGACAGAAGCCTGTGAGAAAAGTTTCCAAGAGCTAAAACGGAAATTAACAATAGCACCAGTATTGATTGTGCCAGACATACGCAAGAATTTTGAGGTATATTGTGACGCGTCCAGGAAGGGACTCGGATGCGTATTAATGCAAGAAGGCAAGGTTGTCGCATACGCTTCAAGGCAACTTCGCAAGCATGAGGAAAACTATCCCACTCATGACTTAGAAATGGCAGTAGTTATTCATGCACTCAAGGAATGGAGGCACTTCCTACATGGAAATCGATGTGAAATATACACGGACCATAAGAGTCTCAAATATATTTTCACACAGCCAGAGCTGAATTTAAGGCAACGACGCTGGTTGGAGCTAGTAAAGGATTATGATGTCGGAATCCACTATCATCCTGGAAAAGCAAATGTAGTAGCCGATGCTCTTAGTAGGAACCCCAGCGCCGACAACAACAGTCTGCCGAACTTAAGACCCGAATTCCAACGGGAATTTGCCAGACTCAACTTGTTGATGGTAGCAGAAGGCACCATAACAAACTTGGAGATACAACCCAACCTCTTGAAAAGAATCCAAGAAGCCCAGCCGGGTCACCCCAGCATTGAAGGTATCAAAAGAAAGGTGAGTATGGGCAAGGCCTCGGAATTCATCATAGACGAAGAAAGGACACTATGGTACGGAAACAGACTCTGCGTGCCAGACATAGAAGACCTCAAACGGCAAATTCTAGCTGAAGCCCACACCGCTCCATATTCGATCCACCCTGGAGGAACCAAGATGTATAAGGATATCCAAGAAGGATTTTGGTGGCACGGTATGAAAAGGGATATAGCCACCTTCATTGCATGTTGCGACTCTTGTCAACGTATAAAGGACGAACATCAGAGACCAGCTGGACTACTGCAACCAAATAAAATACCTGAGTGGAAATGGGATGAAATAGGGATGGATTTCATTGTCGGACTACCTCGATCACGACACGGGAATGATGCCATATGGGTTATCACCGACAGATTGAATAAGGTGGCACATTTCATTCCAGTAAAGACGACCCACACCACTCAGAAGCTTGCCAAGATATATCTCTCTCGCATAGTTTGTCTGCACGGTGTCCCGAAGACTATAATATCTGACAGAGGAACACAGTTCGTCTCGAGATTCTGGGAGCAGTTACAACAGGCTCTAGGAACTCAACTAGCCTTCAGTACGGCATACCACCCCCAGACAGATGGACAAACAGAACGGGTAAACCAGACTTTAGAGGACATGCTGAGAGCATGTGTCCTCACCTATGGAGCCAGTTCGGAAGACAGCCTGCCATACGCCGAGTTCGCGTACAACTACAGTCATCAGGCCAGCCTGCAAATGGCACCATTTGAAGCCTTGTATGGACGAAGATGTCGTACCTCGTTAAATTGGTCAGAGACCGGAGACAGCCGTATCTTCGGCCCAGACGTTCTCAAGGAAGCCGAGGAAAAGGTCCAACTAATCAGAGATCGACTCAAGACCGCCTAAAGACGGCAAAAGAGTTATTACGATCAGAAACATCGTGGGGTCAACTTCGAACCCGGTGAATTCGTGTACCTACGAGTGTCACCTATGAGGGGGTTGCAACGATTCAAAATTAAGGGAAAGCTAGCGCCAAGATTCATCGGGCCATTCGGTATATTGGCACGGAAAGGCGCAGTAGCATACCAACTAGACCTACCTAAGGAACTGTCAGATATCCACAACGTGTTCCACGTATCGCAGTTGAGGAAATGTGTGAGCAACCCAGAGAAACAAGTATCCCATGAGAACATAGACGTGCAGCCAGACCTCACTTATCGGGAACACCCAGTAAAGATATTAGAGGAGTCTGAAAGGAGGACCCGATAGAAAACCGTCAAATTTTTCAAAGTTCATTGGAGTAATCACATCGAAAGTGAAGCAACATGGGAAAGAGAGGATTTTCTTCGTACAGAGCATCCACACTTATTTAAGGATCAACTAAAATCTCGGGGACGAGATTTTTCCTAAGGGGGTAGGTGTTGTGACACTCAAAAATTTTCAGTTGGGTTTTTGCAAAATCCTTACTGGATTCTCCTTGAGATTTGAGGCTTTCAGAAAAACAACCCTCTTAAAATTCCTTTTCCTTGACTAGGGTTTGCTATTTCTGTTTTCTCCTTCAAGCCTTGGGTTTGACCTTCTTAAAAACTCCTTCCCTCTATTGTTTCCCTTCTCAGATTTTATTTTTGGGAGTTTTCTTTTTAAGAAAAAACTCTATGAAAAAGATTTGGGTTTTTCATTCTATTTGAAAACCATCCATGACCTTGTATTTTGCCCATGAGGTTAAACCACTCCAACATCTTCTCCCCTCCTTGTCAACAACTCAAATTCCCTATCCCAACTCATCCAAACAAGTTTTGGATTTTGTTTTATCTCTCAAATATTTTCTGTCAATTATTTTGAGCCTGATGGATTTTCAAAGCAAGTACCCTTTTTCATTTGAGATTTGACTTCAAACCAACTCTACTGGCTAGTCCTTTGCACCCACAACCCAGAACCATCTTGATCCACTCATCTTCTTTTAAAATTTTTCAACTTACACTCCCTGCAAGTTTGGACCAGATTTGTCAAATTTGGTGAAATTCGTATCTACACTCCTCCAAAAATTTCACCAAAAATCAGGCAGCCTACTGGAGCAATGAGAAGTCACTCCACCAAAAATCAGCCCAAGGAAAAATCCCTACATGCCTGGATCATTCTGTCGAACACCTTGCATGCACTGTTCGAACTCTTTCAGTCCAATTCAGTCTTCAGTGTTGTTTTCTTCAGATCATCTTCAGTCACGCGCCCACAGTGCCCTTGGCACGTTGCTCGCCGCCTGGTCTGCGTGTCCAGAGCCCCGCACGCGCGCTTGGCTTCTTCCTGGCGTCGGTGGCGCTCTGACCCGACCACGCCGGCGTGTCCCGCGGCGGCTGAACCGCCGTGGCAGCCAATAGGGAGCAGAACGGCGGCTCAACGCCGTTCCGCGCCGCACAGCCTCGCTGATAGCTCCGCGTGGCCATCTCCACGCCAGCGCACGTATGCAGCACCGGAGATTCTCTGTTACGGCCACCCCGTCGATCTGCCTATAAATAGAGGCCCCGAGCTTCAACTCGAGCACCCACTAGCACTGCACTCCCCCAAGAGCACGCCAGGCCTCTGGAAGAGCCCCGAGGTGGTCTTCTTTCTCGACTCCGACCGCCGTGACCCGCCACTGGATCCAGCCCGATTCGCCCCCGTGTGTGCTCCTCCACCTCCATTCTCCTGCCAGTAGCTTCTCCATGCATCCCTCATTCTGACCCGCACTTCAATTTGAAGCTTGCAGCCCTCCACCGGAGTTCCCCATCCTCACCCGAACCACCGTCCGCCGGAGTTAGTGTCGCCGTCGACGTGGTGCTCCCTGTTGGACGAGTCCACCACCCACCGACGCGGAAGAAGACACTGAAGCTCTTGATACCGACGGAGGTGACGGGGCCGCGAACTTCACCGAGCTAGGCTCCGACTACTCTGAACCAGGCAAGCATGTTCGAACTTTTGATATGATGAGTGTCTTGGCATGTTTGCATGTAGATAGTTTCATGGCATGTGTGGAGCATACCGAGGAACCGTTCAATATGCATTGTTGGAGCAAGTAAGCCCGATGATTCCACACGTCGTTCGACGTGAGTATGTAAGGCCATGTGTTGGCATGAAGATGGGTAAGATGGCAGTGTTGTAGCATGCCAGTCTTAGGCCATGCAAGTTATCTTCAGTACCAACCCGTATCGGTTGGTTCATATCCATTCCCTTTCCCTGTACTACCACATGTTTCCCGAAAGGGATATGGTTTAGTAAGTCGCAAACCGCTTTCTGGGTACACACCAAAAAGGAGAGGCCGGGATGCTGGTTCCATGGCCCTGGTTTAAAGCCAGGCATCCGGTCAGGGGGCATGGGTGTTTCCGGTTGGGACCGAGAGGGGGGCACCCCTTAGAGCGCGCGTATATAAATTTGATCCCATGCTATTCGAGATTGTGATCTCCCCGTCTCAATAGTTTTTCTTGGACGATGTTAAGGGTGATTCCTGACATCAAAGAGTTGGATGGGTGTGTACTGGATTTGCTGTGTTTTCCTATCAAATACCGTAACGGAACTAGTCCTAGTGACTACGGAAATCCGTCGACTGTGAGAAATTTTTGTACAAACTCTGCAGAGCTCTATATCCTTGAATCACCTTATCTATTTCCAAGTTCCCTGCTAACGGTCATGTGCCAGTTTGGTGACAGATTACCCGGTGGGACACATGAGCACTAAGACCGGTTAAATGTTTATCCTTGTGGATGTACTAACCCGTTTATTTCCATAAGTTGAATATATTTATGATGAATATATTATCTCCTTATCAGTCAAAAGCCCTTTATGTGGTGTCGCTCAGACGTCCGACTGTGGCATTTCTTTTAAAGCCCTTTATGTGGTGTCGCTCAGACGCCCGACTGTGGCATTTCTTTTAAATCCCTTTTATGTGGTGCCGCTCAGACGCCCGACTGTGGCATTTCTTTTCAAAGCCCTTTATGTGGTGTCGCTCAGACGCCCGATCGTGGCATTATTATTCTGCATTTTCCGCTCGAGGAGTCTTTCAGACACTCGTTTGGCACCAGTATTATTATTCCGCATTTTCCGCTCGAGGAGTCTTTCAGACACTCGTTTGGCACCAGTATTATTATTCCGCATTTTCCGCTCGAGGAGTCTTTCAGACACTCGTTTGGCACCAGTATTATTTTTTCGCATTTTCCGCTCGAGGAGTCTTTCAGACACTCGTTTGGCACTAGTATTATTTTTCCGCATTTTCCGCTCGAGGAGTCTTTCAGACACTCGTTTGGCACCAGTATTATTATTCCGCATTTTCCGCTCGAGGAGTCTTTCAGACACTCGTTTGGCACCAGTATTATTTTTCCGCATTTTCCGCTCGAGGAGTCTTTCAGACACTCGTTTGGCACCAGTATTATTCCGCATTTTCCGCTTGAGGAGTCTTTCAGACACTCGTTTGGCACCCAGCACAATCACCTCGATGTCTGATCGTACTGTTTAATTTTATCCGTGTATTTCATGTTGGCAATTGTTATATCTTACGTCCGAACTGTCTTGCGAGTACTTTCAAAGTACTCACTGGCTTGTTGATTTGGCCAGATGCTGACGAAGGTGATCTCATGGATGAAGAGTTCGATAGCGAATCCGACGCCTAGAGGAGTCCCAGTCAGTCTCGTGCAACCCTGGAGTTGGTCACTGTTTCACATCCGCTTCCGCTACCCAAATAAATTCATCGAGCTTCACCTCGACGCTCGATGGGACGTTAGTTTGAGAATCCCATATCCACTCCCCACTGTGTTACTCCACCTCTACCGTGTTTGCGAGTCAGTAGTATGCCACCACTCTCTTGTGTCATTAATCACCTTTATGTATAATTATTGGCACGCTTGTAATAAATTGTTGAGCATCGTCAGCTCAACCCTGTAATATATTTATGCTACTGGCTTATTGTATCAAAAGTTTGTCTGCCAGTGAGGAGGTTTTATCTCAAACTGGATTCTAAAGATTGGTTTCTCAATAAATATTTTTATTGGAAAACCGGTCGTGACAAGCCCTTTAGTACCGGTTGGTAACACCAACCGGTATCAAAATGTTTTGGTTTTTTTTTGGTTTTATGATTTCTTTTTCATTTAATTTTGTGTTTTCCATTTTAATTCTTTTTCGTTTGCCGGTATTTTACGATAGTACACATTGTACACGTTATGCATATATATATATATATATATATATATATATATATATATATATATATATATATATATATAATTTTCTAGTAGAACCAATCATATATATAGATCATCAATGTCTCACAAACCACCATATTAATTCACACATACACACATGTATAGCTATATACAATTTCTCCTACATATGCATGTTGCCTTCGGAGCCAGTGGCATTAGCCTAATTGGTGCCTTCGGAGCACGATGACAATTGGAAGTGGTTCATGACCTGGTCGATGGGGGCGGTAGCGGGTAATAGTATTCTCCCTTCGGATTTATGACCTGGTCGAGAAAAAATCCCGCTATTTCCTCTTGAAGTGCTTGTACGCGCTTCGTTCCTAGGAGCTTGTCCCGCACCTCTGTGAACTGTTAAGAAGGAGATCAATATGCATGTGTATTAGTTGTGTGACTAGATATCGATAATGGTGTACAAATTGTGAATAGTGTTCTGACAAGCGCACTACTAGGAAAAGGACTATAGATAGGATTGATACTAATGGCGCACCATGGCAGCAGTGCGCCACTAGTATATACTAATGGCGCACCTGTTGGTGATACGCCATTAGTGTGGAAGACACTAATGGCGCACCAGAAATAGGGTGCGCCACTAGTGTTAATTTTTTTTTCCATTTTTTCCATACATACTAATGGCACATCAGGTCGAAGTGCGTCATTAATAGTTCTAACTAGTAATGGCGCACCAAATAGATAGTGCGCCATTACTGTAAAAAAAAATTTATTCTTTTTTTGCAAAACTACTAATGGCGCATCGTTTCATAGTGCGCCATTACTGTCGTACCCTTTACATGAGGATTGCCCCCTCCATCTCGATTCCCCCCTCCATCTCGATCTCGATTCCCCCCTCCATCTCGATCTCAATCCCCCTCCATCTCGATCGCTATCCCCCTTCATCTCGATCTCGATCCCACCCGCACCCTCTCCCGCTAGCTCCACCGCCGCCGACGACCCACCGCACCCTCCCCCGCTCCACTGCCGCCGACGAGCACCCCCCGCACCCTCCCCCGCTCCACCACCGCCGATGAGCACCCCTCGCACCCTCCCCCGCTCCACCGCCGCCGACGACCCACCGCACCCTCCCCGGCTCCACCGCCGCCGACGACCCACCGCACCCTCCCCGGCTCCACCGCCGCCGCCGATGATATTTTCAAATAACAAATTTGATGATATTTTAAAAAAAATTATTTACTATTTTTATAAAAAATTATTACTGTTTCATATTCATATTCATTTTCTAAATAATAATAATAATGAAGTGTAAAATACAATTGTTGTTAAACAATACTTATTACTGTTTTTATCAAAAAATATTACTTTTTCATATTCATATTCATTTTTAAAAAATAATAATAAATAAACATACTAATGGCCCACCGGTTTGTAGGTGTGCCATTGCTACCTAAAAAAAGATTTCTAATGGCGCACCTCTCGTGCGTGCGCCATTGCTATCTAAAAAAAAGATTTCTAATGGCGCACCGCTAGGTGGTGCGCCATTAGTAATCTTCCCCCCTAACTAGCCCGACCCCTTCGTCCCTCCCTCTCGACAGATCCACTTCCGCCCGCTGCCCCGACCCACGCCGCCGCCGCCCCCGCGCCCCCCACCACTGCAGCTCCTGCCCTGCCCTTCGTCGCCGTCGCCGACAGCCCCTGCCCGCGCCCCCATCGCCGTCTTCGAGCAAGGGCTTGGGGAAGCAAGAAGGCGTCGCCGCCTCCTCGACGCACCGCCGCCCGCCACCTCCTCGACGTCGGCGCCCTCCTATGGCAGCCTGCCGTTATCCCACAGGCGATTCCTCACCTCTCCCCCTTCCCCTCCTTCCCCCTCTGATGTGTTATAGGGTTTGATCCGCCACTGCCTAGTGGCCTTGGATGGCAAGATCAGTAGTATTGTAAATTTTCTTTTCATTATATAATCCTCAAAGGCAAATTAGGGACTTGATGCAAGGATTAATGACAGCAAAAGCAGTGTGTGTAAATCTACATATTACATGATGTGCCTGACCGTGTGGACTAAATTTGGATGCAACTTATGAGTTCAAAGTTCAGACAAATACAACAGTGAGCAACTCAGTTTCTTGCGTGTTTTTCCTCTCACTACTAGAAAAAAGCTCATTAGTGGCGCACCACTTTTGGGTATTAGTGGCGCACCAGAGGTGCGCCACTATTACCACGCCACTAGTAATGTGTATTAGTGGCGCACCAGAGGTGCGCCACTGATATTGCTACAGGTGCGCCACTAGTAACAATTTTTTTTTTCAAATTTTTTTCCAGAATTTTTTTTTTCAATTTTTTTTTCAATTTTGGCGGGAATTTTTTTTCCTTAATCTCGGGTCACTATGGCTTAATCTCGGGTCAATATGGCTTAATCTCGGGTCAAATCGCACTCCGTGGTCAAACTTCCCGGAAGGTCACCCATCCTACACTACTCCAGCCCAAGCACGCTTAACTTCTGAGTTCTATCCAACCCCAGCACCAGCTCACTTAGCAGGCACTTGTTGATATATCTATCATATCAATCCTATTAAACCTTGTTGATGTCTAGGAGTTTGTTCATGTTCATGAGTGTGATGAAATTTTGAAAAAATATTTCAAACTTCCCGGTCATTTTACATATCATATTTTGAATTTTTTTTAAAAAAACTATTTTTTTAAAAAAAACCATTTTTTTTTCAAAAAAACTATTTTTTTCAAAAAAAACATTTTTTCAAAAAAAACCATTTTTTTCCCAAAAAAATTTTTTTCAAAAAAAAATATTTATTCCAAAAAAAATAGTTTTTCAAAAAAAAATTCAAAAAAAGAACTATATTAGTGGCGCACCACACCCACGGTGCGCCACTACTATTTTTGAATTTTTTTGCCTCTAGATCTTAAAAGCCCCGTATCTTTTATTCGGTTAGGTTTTTGGGGATTCTAAGAATCTTCAACGGGGTTCCCCATGTTGAATTCGGATGTAACTTTTCGAGTAGATTCTTTTTCATATAAAAAACTTTTTCATCGGAGTTCGTATGCAAAAGTTATGCCCATTTTACAAATTCTCGAGAGATTTTGCAAAAAAAGTCGAAATTCATGTTTGTAAATTTTGCTAACAACTAGACCACAAATCACATTGGAATCTTATTTTTTTTTATTTTTTTGACATTTCTATCATTTTCCTTTATTTTTTTTAAACTGAAAAGGCGGTCCAGGGGGGTGCATTTGGTGAAAATGCGTTAAATCTGAAAAATGATAGAAATGTTAGTAGTGGCGCACCGTGGCAGAGGTGCGCCATTACTAGTTAAAACTAGTAATGGCGCACCTCTGCAACGGTGCGCCACTACTACCTTTGAAAAAAAATTTAAAAAATAAAATGTTAGTAGTGGCGCACCGTGTGGAGGTGCGCCATTACTAGTTCAAACTAGTAATGGCGCACCTCCACACGGTGCGCCACTACTAACTTTGAAATTTTTTTTAAAAAAAAAATGTTAGTAGTGGCGCACCGTGTGGAGGTGCGCCATTACTAGTTAAACTAGTAATGGCGCACCTCCACACGGTGCGCCACTAGTATGTCTGGGGAGGGGGGTGTGCACAGAACAAACTTACTAGTGGCGCACCACACACCAGGTGCGCCACTAGTAAAAAAATAGTAATGGCGCACCTGTTTATGGTGCGCCACTGCTATATAGCAGTGGCGCACCACATCCTCGGTGCGCCACTAATAGTGATATTACGGATAGCCCTTTTTCTAGTAGTGTCTGTTTCTTTTGTTTCGATAGAAAAAAAGATTGCTCTGTTTCTGCTTGCTGCATTTGACAAGATCATGTTCTTTCAGATCAAAAGTTCATAGTATCATTAGTTGAATCTGCAGATTTATTTTCTCTCTGAAAAACTGACCTCCCTTTTCAGTTCAAAAGAAAATATTACAGTGAACAATGATCCAATTGGTATCACACTTGTTTTAGTAAGTGTATAAAAAAGATATCATCAAACAAATCCTATAGTTATTGTCTCTGTTCATGCTTATCTCTGCACAAATAGTTGTTGCAACGGGCTATTGGAACTTTCGATGCTCAAAACTTGCTTCCATGCTCTGCTTCAGATAGCACACAGACAAGATTCTACTCCATATACTACTAATACTACTACTGTATTTCATTTCAAAGTTCAAAATGCTGGTACTGAGATTTTCATTTCCAATGAGTGATGTTTTTCCTAGCAGCAGAAAAATAGTAGTAGCCATGTACTAGGTGTGCATTTTTTTTCTAGGGTGGTGGATAGATCTAGTGAGTACTGCATTGCTTTTGTCCCACTTTTGATAGGATCAGGCTGAGGAAGGAGAAGGAGAAGAACAATGCATGAGAACTGAACTTTGTCAGGTATGTCAGATCTCCAAAATGATATATATATATATATATATATATATATATATATATATATATATATATATATATATATATATATATATATATATATATATATATATATATATATACTTAGTTACCTATGTTATCTCTAATATGCTTAGTTTCCTATAGGTTAGCTCAAAAATAACTTATGTTAGCACAAAATGATCAAGTTTACATAATAAGCTTATAGTCTTTTTCTTATTCTTCTTCTTTTCCAAAATGACATAGGTTAGCTTCATTTTACCTAAGTTGGCTCTAATATACTAACTTAGAGCTTATATGCTTAGTTTCCTGTATGTTAGCTCGAAAATAACTTATGTTAGCACAAATTGATCAAGTTTACATAATAAGCTTATAGTCTTCTGTTTATTTCTTTTCTAAAATTATTCTTATTCTTCTTCTGGTGTTCTTCTTCTTCTAGTATTCCTCTAGTCTTCTTCTTTTTCTTCTTCTAACTTCTTGTTTATCATTTTGCAGATTTGATTTAATTCACGGAAGCTTGCATGGATGGAGTGTTTCTTTTCCATTTGGGTTTTTATTTTGTATCAATGTGAAACTTTTGTGAAGTGATGGATAACGGTGTTGGATGAACAATATGAAACTTTTATAATATGTAACGATGGAACTATGTGTTGGCTATGTATGTATATATGATGGAACTTGTGTGTTGGCTATGTATGGTATATGGATGCTTGTTCTATATATATGTGTTGGATATCTCATAGGTGAAATATTGACCTGAGATTAAGAAAAAAAATAAAAAAATATTGTTACTAATGGCGCACTACCATGTGGTGCGCCATTAGTATAGCAGACACTAGTGGCGCACCATGGGAAAAACTAACGGCGCAAGGCCTGGTGCGCCATTAGTAATTAATACTAGTGGCATGGTACTAATGGCGCACCGGTGGTGCGCCATTAGTAGGCAAAACCGGTGCGCCATTAGTAGGCCTTTTCCTAGTAGTGGCGTGCCCATTCCTGTCTTTGAGATCTTCTCCTTTCGAACGCCATCATGCGAATGTTCTCGCAAACGCAGAATGCACACAAATCAGTCCCCTGCGCCTGCTTTAGGGCCTTTACAAGAATGGAATTTAATTTGATCAGATAATAATTAATCAAGCATGATAATATTCAGGAACACCCATTTCAGCTGTCGTTTCCATTCGCCTTCCGTGACGCTGATGAACCTTGCCCAAGCCCTGCCCGCCGACAAAGAAAATGAATAAAGGGGTTATTAAATAGTTCATATCATGAAATGAAGAACTAAATAGGCCGAGATATATAGTTAATAATGATTGAAATTACCTGTTGACTATCCCAAACAAGATGTTATAGTCACTATTTTCTTTGAGTAGTGAGTCCAGTATTTCAACTGTTCCGGCGTCAACTTTAATGATACACAAAACCCAGTGAAATCTGCATGCACACACGTTTGCATGTCTTAATTAAGCGGGCATATGTAAGAAAAAACATGTAGCTAGCTAGGTAGTAGGCAAAAACAGAGAATTTGTAGTACAAGAAAGTGTGACTCACTGGAAGTTGTAAGGAAGTAGTATATCTTCATTGTATTTGAGGCGCTTCAAGAACTCTAGCATGCTGTCCTCTACCTGCTTTTCATAATGCTTGTTTATTTTCCATGTGTATTCATTAACGATGTTTGGGTCAATGAACCCAATGCCATAGCGTCCACCTTTTGTCATTTCATACATCTTCATCCTGCATAATACCATACCACAGAAAAGAATATAGTGAGGATAATTACAGGTAATGATTGATCAAAAGGATCACTACAACTAGCTTGAGACTTAAATTACATAAAGAAATCACTTACAGACAATAGCAACTGTCGATAGATTTGTCGAGTGCGTCTTGATTGTATAACTGAAACAGTTCAGAATACTCAACGGTCACAGGTTTCAGATGGTAGTAATGATCCTTCTTGACTTGCACCATGAGGGAATCTCGATCGGATATCTCGGTAATGTCCATGTACCATTGATGCAATTCATACATTCTCGTTGGGAGCTTCTTGACCTCTTCTGGCTTGACCAAAGGTTGGCCCCGGACATATTTCCATTTTATTTCCTCCTCTGTAAGCACAGGCATGTCCTCGATCTCGAGGAGTTGTTCAACAGTGATGTTGAGAGTTTCAGCCTGCATTATATGCTCCTGGGTTATTACCACATCGCCCACCTGGGGAACGTAAACTGTTTGCCCATAATAATATTGGGCGCGCGTACTGTCACGTGTTGTTGGCGGCACAACAAGCGGGGGGATCGATTGCGCCCACTGTTCTCCCAGATGGGCAACTGTTTTCCCGCATTTTTTGACAGCTGCTTGTTGTTTGCTCGAGCTCGAGCTCGCCTCCTTCTGTAGACGTTGTCGATGTAACTTCCTGATGTGACACTCATAGTCTGTGTCAACAGGCTTAGGAGCTGGTGGTTCAGCCATACGAATGAAGTGGTCAATAACTTCCACATGCACTTTCTCCCTTCGAGGCGGTGGCGGTTTCGGTCCAAAATGGGCGTCGACTTGTGCCCGCACTATGGCCTTGGTTTGCTCCTCGGTCCTGTCGTAAGCCCTCTCAGGAAGAGGAGTAGTGAGGTTTGGACCATATTTATATCGCTTGCCTCCGCCTGTACTTCATGTACTATGACCTCGGCTCGTACCGCTACGCACCATAGCTGCGGGGTGTCTCTTCTGCGATTGCCGAGGTGGCGGAGACGGCTGACGGGGCTGAGTTGGACGAGGAGGAGTGCCCTGAAGATGTGCCGGACTTGGAGGAGGAGTGGCCTGAGGTTGTGCCAGACTTGGAGGAGGAGTGGACGTCTGACGTTGTGTCGGACTAGGAGGAGGAGTGGCCTGACACTTTGCCGGACTTGGAGGAGGAGGAGTGGCCTCACGCGTTGGTGGACTTGGAGGAGCGGGAGTCTGCTGACTCGGTGGTGGACTTCGAAGAGGAGTCGGGTGACGCGGTGTCGGTGGCCATCGAAAGATGATGCAATCCTTTCTCCATAGGATGATACGATGTTTGGCCTCTCCGAGTGTGTGCGCCTCGTCACCTCCAGGAATGTCAAGCTCTAGCCCCGAATATTGGTCCACCACCTCATCAACCACGACACGAGCATAGCCTGCTGGAATCGGGTTGCAATGGAAGGTTGCATCGGGGGAATTTGTATAAGCAACGGCATCCGCCACCTTCATGGATATGTTCTTCATTTTGAAGTGTAGCTCACAGTTAGTGTTCTCCATGATGTCATCCACGGGGTATCTATCCAGCATTGCATCAAACAGGGCGGAACCCACGCTGCTTCTCGGCATGGATGGGATGGTGGTATATAATGCTGGATCATCCGCTACCTGTTGCAGCTGCTGAGACCCCCTTTGCTAGCTATGTGAGTCGATCTGCTCCTGTTGCCGCTGGAATTCGTGTGCCAAGTCCACGTGCTTTGATTCTAGGCCTTGAAGGCACTCATAGTCCAGCTTCCTCTTCTCCTCCTCCATCTTCCTCTGCTTCTCCTCCGCAATCTTCCTTCTCGCACGGGTTCTATAGTCGATGTTCCAGTCGGAAAACCCCTCATACCACGGAATAGCGCCCTTGCCTCGTGTTCTTCCCGGGTGTTCAGGATTTCCCAGGGCACGCGTAAGCTCGTCGTTCTCTCTGTTGGTCTGGAACACCCCCATTCGAGCCTCTTCTATTGCAACAAGTATGTTATCGTCGGCTCCGTTCAGACATGCCTTCGTCGAAACTTTGCCTGTCTTCGGGTCCAACTCCCCCCCATGCGCATAGAACCAACTCCTGCACTTGGGGGGCCAACTCTTAGTAACCGGAGTGACACCTGCATCCTCCATCTCTTTCTCAGACTTATCCCACTTAGGCATTGCCACCGCGTAGCCACCTGGCCCCAGCTTATGGAACTTATCCTTTTTTTCGGCCTTGTTCTTGTTTATTCTCGACCGTTCCTTAGCTAATTCTGAATCCTTGAATTTCACAAAATCGTCCCGATGAGCACTTTGATTCTCTAGTGTCCCCTTGAATACTGGAGTCTTCCTTCCTCCCTTGACGTACTTGTCCCATTCATGATTGTTGTGGTTCTTGAATGCAACCACCATCTTCCTAAGAGGAGCGTCCTTGACTTTCTGCACATCTGCTTCTGTGAAATGATCTGGTAGGGTGAAATGTTCCATGAGAGTATCCCAAAGCAGACTTTTTTGTCTGTCGTCGACAAAAGTAAGATCTGGACATGGCTTTGCTGGCTCTCTCCATTCTTGAAGGGAGATCGGGAGTTGGTCCTTCACAAGAACTCCGCACTGACGAACGAACTTGTCCGCAATCTTCTTAGGCGCTAATGGTCCGCCATTAGGTCTGATTGCCTCGATATTATACTTTACGCCCTCCTTCAACTTTTTGTTCGGGCCTCGTTTCGTCCTGTTGCCTGAAGATTTGCTCGATCTGGATGGCTGAAAGAAGAAAGATCGATTTGTTAATATATCTTCAACTCATTTAAAACATGTGATGATCACCAGAAGCCTGCTTATATAAATATATATACCTCGCCGGTCATTGTTGTTTTAGGATCAACATGTTCTTCATCATTGTCATAATCGTAGTTCATGACTTCATCAATTCGGTCGTCGCGATCGAATATCATATCACCCTCTCCGGTGTTGTTTAGAAATTCGGAGCCGTCATAATCTTCTTCGTTCTCATCATCATCTGACCCACGTATCATATCGAACATGGTCTGTTCTCTCTCTCTCTGTCGGTATTGTCCGCCATAGCTTTTATTTAACTATGCTAAAAGAAATATAAAACAATTTAGTATTCAAATTACCTCGTCTCGAATAATTGATATAATCTCGAATACATCGTCTCGAATAATAGATATAATCTCGAATACATCGTCTCGAATAATAGATATAATCTCGAATACATCGTCTTGAATAATAGATCTAATCTCGAATACATCGTCTCGAATAATGTATAATATTGAATAGTACATCACTGGATATGTAGCTAATTAAAGATCGAATACTACAGAAGAATCTAGGACACTCGCGGTTCCTGCAACGCGGGCGGTGGACACCCAAAGAGAAGGAACCCTCACAGGATCATAGCTGAAGTGAGATCCCTGAAGAAACTGCCAGGTATTGGAGAACCTACCGCCCTCTAAGGCAACCATGTAGCGATGTACGTGCTCGTCCTCCTCCCTGACACGGCGACGTACCACCTCCGGCGGGGCCGGCTCCCTCCACACCGAAACTGGCCCACGCAAACACCACCAAACGAGATCAGGGTCGACGACGGGACCCGGAGCCGGGTTCCTCATCAAGCGGCGTGCCCCTCCAGGCAGCACCTACCAGTGCCAGCCCGGCGGAGCCCAGTCCCGGACATCGGTCAGCCGGACGTCGTCGTGGACGGGTCGACGGCGAGGATGCGGGCCGGGCATCGTCGAGAACAAATACTAGCTATATACCCGCAAAAAGTAACATTTTTTAATGATTGGATTTTGATAACTAAAATTTCTAACATTTCTATATAACTAACATTTCTATAACATTTCTAACAATGCTATATATAACTAACATTTCCATAACATTTCTAATATTTCAATAACTAAAAAAAGAAAAATTTCTAACTTTTTTATAACTATTTCTATAACTAAAAAATAGAAAAATTTCTAACAATTCTAACTTTTTTATAACTATTTCTATAACCAAAAAACAGAAAAATTTCTAACAATTCTAACATTTCTAACAATTCTAACATTTCTAACTATTCTAACAATTCTAACATTTCTAACTATTTCTAAAAAAACAGAAAAATTTCTAACAATTTCTAAACAAACAGAAAATTTTCTAACAATTTCTAAAAAAACAGAAAAAATTCTAACTATTTGTATAACTAAAAAACAAAAAATGTATGTGTGTGTGTGCGCACTCACCGGCCGGTGAGGCGAGAGGCAACGGGGGGCGCGCGGCGACGGGGACGGCGATGGGCGCGGCGACGACGGGGATGACGACGACGGGGCGGCGACGACGGGGACGGGGACGTACGGGACGGGGCGGCGACGACGACGGGGACGGGGACAACGCAGGACGGGCCGGGACCGGCGGCGGTGACGATGGGGACGACGGGGATGGGACGACGGGGCGGCGATGACGGGGACGGGGCGGCGACGGGGCAGCGACAGGGCGGCGACGAGGGATATGGAGGCGGCGGGCGACGGTGTGCAGAGGAGAAGAAGCAGAGGGAGAGATGAGAAACTGACAAAATTTTGAAGTGTTTTCTTATATAGAACCCACCTTTAGTACCGGTTGGAGCCACCAACCGGTACTAAAGGCCTATTTTGGCCAGGCCAAGCGGCAGAAAGCGCACCCCATTTAGTACCGGTTGGTGGCTCCAACCGGTACAAAAGGCCCCCCCTTTAGTACCGGTTGGTGCCACGAACCGGTACTAAAGGGGGTGCGCTGGCGCAGGTGCGGTACGCAAGTTTAGTCCCACCTCACTAGCCGAGGGGCGACCGCACTGGATTATAAACCCCCCTGCGGTAGCTCTCTCGAGCTCCTCTTCAAAGCAGGCCTACTAGGCCTACATGTTCTGTGCTGCCCTGTGGGCCTACTGGGTCTTTGCGGGCCTGCATCCTGGCCCAACAACGGGTTGGGTTTCTAGTCGTATGCAGGCCGCTCTGGCCTAGTAGGCGGGCTTTTTTTATTTTTTTTGCTTTATTTATTTTTTAGTTGTTTTTTTGTGTGTATTTAGAGTTTCTTTGTGAATATTTTTGCTTTAGGTACAAAAAATTACAAACTTTCTGTTAGTGCCCGTAGTTTTCAAATTTGAATAGTTTAAATTTTGAATTATTTGAAATTAGTGTGAATCACTAGTTTGTGAATAACTTAACTTTAAAAATCAGTAAAGTTATGAAAGAATTTGATTGCACATAAAATTTTCTTCGCATTTCAAATGCCAAAACACATAATTAACTACCCTAACTATTACAGAGATTCCCTTCTGGGTGTGAAACACAGAAGAAAGTGATGATAGTGAAGCCGATCACATCCCAGATCTTTGCGTGTGAAACTTTTTCTTCGCGTCTGTCCCTTTGCGTCGTAACCATGGAAAATCTTCATCATTTAACGGGATGCTCGGGTCAATATTCACTGTGAATGGAGCAATTTCATCAAACTTTTCATAATCTTCTAACTTGCCTGTCTTGTCATCCACTCCCACGATGTTTCTCTTCCCAGAAAGAACTATGTGCCGCTTTGGCTCATCGTACAATGCATTCGCTTCCTTATCTTTTGTTTTTCTTGGCTTGGTTGACATGTCCTTCACATAGAAAACCTGTGCCACATCATTGGCTAGGACGAATGGTTCGTCTGCATACGCAAGATTGTTGAGATCCACTGTTGTCATTCCGTACTGCGGCTCTTCCGTTACCCCGCCTCGTGTCATATTGACCCATTTGCACCGAAACAAAGGGACCTTCAAACCACGTCGATAGTCAAGTTCCCATATGTCCTGTATATAAACATAATATGTTCACTTTCCCGTCTTGGTTTCTGCATCAAAGCGGACACCACTGTTTTGGTTGGTGCTCTTCTTATCTTGGGCGATAGTGCAAAATGTATTACCATTTATCTCGTACCCTTTGAAAGTCATTATATTCGAAAATGGTAACTGGGACAGCAAGTACAGGTCATCTTCAATAGAGGTGTCATGCATGGTACGTGTCTGCAACCAGCTGGCAAAACTCCTGGTTTGTTCATGTGTAATCCAGTCATTAGACCACTCCGGGTGTTTGGAGAGTAGCAAATTCTTGTGTTCATCCATATACGGAGCCACCAAGGCGGAATTCTGTAGAACTGTGTAGTGTGCTTCAGTGAGAGAATGTTCGTCCATACATATTATTTGTTCCCCTCCTAGCGTGCCTTTTCCATCTAGTCTGCCCTTATGCCGCGATTCAGGAACACCCATCGGCTTAAAGTCAGGAATAAAGTCAATACAAAACTCAATGACCTCCTCATTTTGACGGCCCTTGGAGATGCTTCCTTCTGGCCTAGCACGGTTATGAACATATTTCTTTAAGACTCCCATGAACCTCTCAAAGGGGAACATATTGTGTAGAAATACAGGACCCAAAACGTTAATCTCTTCGCATAGGTGAACTAGGACGTGCGTCATGATGTTGAAGAAGGATGGTGGGAACACCAACTCGAAACTGACAAGACATTGCACCAAATCATTATGTAACCTTGGTATGATTTCTGGATCGATTACCTTCTGAGAGATTGCATTGAGAAATGCACATAGCTTCACAATGGCTAATCGAACGTTTTCAAGTAGAAGCCCCCTCAATGCAACAGGAAGCAGTTGCGTCATAATCACGTGGCAGTCATGAGACTTTAGGTTCTGGAACTTTTTCTCTGCCATGTTTATTATTCCCTTTATATTCGACAAGAAGCCAGATGGTACCTTAATACTGAGCAGGCATTCAAAGAAGATTTCCTTCTCTTCTTTGGTAAGAGCGTAGCTTGCATGACCCTGATGTATGCCGTCTTTTCCGTGCATACGTTGCTGGTCCTCCCGTGCCTCAGGTGTATCTTTTGTCTTCCCATACACGCCCAAGAAGCCAAGCAGTGTCACACAAAGATTCTTCGTCACGTGCATCACGTCGATTGCGGAGCGGACCTCTAGGTCTTTCCAATAGGGAAGGTCCCAAAATATAGATTTCTTCTTCCACATGGGTGCGCGTCCGTCAGCGTCATTCGGAATAGGTTGTCCACCAGGACCCTTTCCAAAGACCACCTTCAAATACTTGACCATATCATGTACATCAGCACCAGTACGGTGGCGAGGCTTCGTCCGGTGATCGGCCTCACCTTTGAAATGCTTGCCTTTCTTTCTTACTGGATGCCTGCTCGGAAGAAATCGACGATGTCCCAGGTACACATTCTTCTTACAATTAGCCAACTATATAATGTCGGTATCGTCCAAACAGTGCGTGCCTGCGCGGTATCCCTTGTTTGTCTGTCCTGAAAGGTTACTGAGAGCAGGCCAATCATTGATGGTCACGAACAGTAACGCCTTTAGGTCAAATTCTTCCCCCATGTGCTCATCCCACGCACGTACACCTGTTCCATTCCACAGTTGTAAGAGTTCTTCAACTAATGGCCTTAGGTACACATCAATGTCGTTGCCGGGTTGCTTAGGGCCTTGGATGAGCACTGGCATCACAACCAAGGAGGAAGGTTGTACAAACATAGAGTCACAGGCCAGGTGCTATGGTTGCTGCTCTGCTCCCCAAAAGGATTAATGCCATCTGCGCTTAGACCAAACCATACGCTCCTTGCATCATCTGCAAACTCCTTCCCGTACTTTCTTTCGATTTTTCTCCACTGCGACCCGTGAGCGGGTACTCTCAACTTTCCGTCTTTCTTACGGTCTTCTCTGTGCCATCGCATCGCCTTGGCATGCTCTTTGTTTCGGAACAAACGTTTCAACCGTGGTATTATAGGAGCATACCACATCACCTTGGCAGGAATCTTCTTCCTGGGGCGCTCGCCCTCGACATCACCAGGGTCATCGCGGCTGATCTTATAGCGCAATGCACCACATACCGGGCAAGTGTTCAAATCCTCGTACTCACCGCGGTAGAGGATGCAATCATTAGGGCATGCATGTACCTTCTGCACCTCTACCCCTAGAGGGCAGACAACCATCTTTGCTTCGTACGTACTCTCGTGCAATTCGTTGTCCTTTGGAAGCATATCCTTTATCATTACCAGCAACTTTCCAAATCCCTTGTCAGATACATCATTCTCTGCCTTCCATTGCAGCAATTCCAGTGTGGTGCCCAGCTTTTTCTTGTCACCTACGCAATTTTGGTACAACAATTTTTTGTGATCCTCTAACATGCGCTGCAACTTCTTCTTCTCCAAATCAGTTGCGCAGTTTCTCTTTGCATCGGCAATGGCCCGACCTAGATCATCAACGGGCCCATCTGATGCCTCTTCTTCAGCTTCTTCCCGCATTGCCGGCTCAGCTTCTTCCCGCATTACCGGCTCAGCTTCTTCCCCCATTGTTGTAACATCGTATTCAGGCAACCCATGGCCAGGATAGCTGTCGTCGTCCTCTTCTTCTTCATTGTCTTCCATCATAACCCCTCTTTCTCCATGCTTGGTTCAAACATTATAGCGGGGCATGAAACCGGACTTAAACAGGTGGACGTGAATGGTTCTTGACATAGAGTAATTGTGACCATTCTTACAGCCAGCACATGGACAAGGCATAAAACCATCCGCCCGCTTGTTTGCCTCAGCCGCAAGCAGAAAAGTATGCACGCCCTCAACGAACTGGGGAGAGCATCGGTCATCGTACATCCATTGCCGGCTCATCTTCATGACACAACACCGAATAGACCAAATTAATACAAGTTCATACATAAAGTTCATACAACACTTAAATGCAACAAACAACTAACTCTCTAGCTAAAGCATTTCAATGCAACAACAAATGCGATCAAGATCGCAACTAAGGTAAAAATGGATCCAACAGCATAATGATACCAAGCCTCACTATCGATGGCATATTTTCTAATCTTCAAGCGCATTTTCTCCATCTTGATCTTGTGATCATCGACGACATCGGCAACATGCAACTCCAATTCCATCTTCTCCCCCTCAATTCTTTTCAATTTTTCTTTCAAGTACTCGTTTTCTCTTTCAACTAAATTTAACCTCTCGACAATAGGGTCGGTTGGAATTTCCGGTTCACATACCTCCTAGAAAAAATTTCTATGTCAACTTGATGGGCATAATTTGTCATAAACACGAAATGCAACTAGTTTTAAAAGAGAATATATATACCACATCCGAATCATAACAAGGATGAGGGCCGACGGGGACGGATATCAAAACCATGGCATTATATGTATAACAAACAACGTACGTGTAAGATAATTATACGAGTAACTATATATCCAAATCACACAAACATCAATTTTTATATAAAATTTCATGAACAAAGAGGCTCACCACAAGGTGGTGCCGGCGACGGGACGGTGCGGGCGATCGACGGTGGTTACGACGGAGATTTAGAAGGCACTAAGTAAACCACACCTACATATGCAAACTAAGTGTTATTTTCTACCTCAAATTGCATATAAATCAAATACTAGCACACATATATATTTCCTCCCAAATTACTAAACTCACAAACTAATCACTATATAAAGCATTGCAAGAGCTAATCTAGCAATGAGAGATGAAAGGACAAAGTTGCTAACCTTTGTGATCATTTCAATGGATGGGGGCCTTCAAATCTTGACAAATTTTGGGCAAAATGTGTGATGAGCTCGAGAGGAAGAGGGGAAGAACAGAGAGGAGAGGGTAAAGGGGAAGAACAGAGCGAGCTCGGGTGGATGAAGGGTTTATGTAGGACGACCTTTAGTACCGGTTCATGCCAAGAACCGGTACTAAAGGGGCCGGAGGGTCCCCAGTCTGACAATATCCTGCCACCACTCTCATTAGTACCGGTTCATGGCACGAACCGGTACTAAAGGTTCGCCACGAACCGGTACGAATGAAAGCGGCCCGGCTAGCGGTTGGAACCGGCACTAATGTATACATTAGTGTCGGCTCAAATACAAACCGGCACTAATGTGCTTCACGTTTGACCCTTTTTCTACTAGTGAGAGACAAAGTGAGTGTGCTCCGACATTCAATGAACAAATATATATGCTCTGGAGAGATATTGTCCGATTGATCTTTCTGACAAGGGTGAGGGCTGTAAGATAGAGCTTGAGAGATGATCCAGTCACAGACGTGTAGATATATTTTGTGCGTGGGAGGAAGCAAGGTCAACGGATCACATAGGGTCGCCGTGCGATCAAAAGAGTGAGACGGGTTGGAGAGAGTGACCTAGATAGACGATGTGCGTGAGAGAGTATACAATGTGAATAGGTCGAATTGGGCTCAAACATTGTGATATATCATTTTTGTCCGAGAAAGAGCGAGGTCAATCGAGACATACGGAGAGAGAGATAGAGAGAGAGAGGGAGAGAGAGAGAGAGAGAGATTGAGTGAGCATGGCCCACCATGAGGTCGAAAGAGTGGCGGCGGCTTGGATGGACTAACCTAGATAGACAATCTGCGTGAGAGAGTATAGAGTGTGTCGATCGAGGCTCGAACAGGGAGATATATCATTTGTGTGTGAAAGAAAACGAGATTAAACGAGACTCGGATAAAGAGAGCGAGACTGAGCGAGTGGCCCGCCGTGCGGAAGAAAGAGTGAGACAGTCTCGAGGGAGTGACCTAGATATACAACGTGCGTGCGTGTGCACGAGAGGTTGGGGGGCTAGATAGGCAATGCATGTATTTAGCGCGAGAGGGTGAGAGGGAGAGGGGGAGAGAGAGAGAGCTCGGCATGGGGTGCAATGGCGGGTGTGTGAGGTAAATACATTTGGTAACAGAGTGGAAAAAGGGGTTGTGTAGTTGGGAGACTTAGAGATCAAAACATGGAGAGAAAGAATGAATGTGTGTTGGAAACCGATAGCTTCCTAAGGTGGTTAGGAGAGGAAGATTGACCGATACAGGAAGTATGTAGCGTTTGTGCGGGGGGTGGGGGGCTAAAAACAACATTTGAATGTACATAGTACGAGACTTAATATCGATGTTTCAATTCGGTGTACATTGTAAGATTTGAACCGAGGACCAGGCATACGGGTAATTATTTCGAATTCGTGCCATACTAAGTTTCGAAAAGTTGACATTGACTCAGTTTGTTTTGCTATTTTGTAGGTCATATGTTTGAATTCATCCAAAAGTTTTATCACTACCATGGTGTTCATCATATACATATGAATTTGTATTAAAAAAGTAGTGTGGATACAGTGAAATGCGAAATCCACGTTAGAATTGGAGATCGCTACGTGACACACACTCTAATTCAAATAACTAACTATGTGACACACACTCTAATTCAAATAACTAATTATGTGACACACACTCTAATCCATGTTAGCGTGGGTACCGTTTCGATTTTTTTCAAATAACTCCTCATTAATTAATTTATAGTACTCCCTCTCTTGACTTTTATAAGACCTTGAAGACATTTCAGATAATGTGCAAAACAGTTCATTTTAAGTTGTCTGAAACGACTTACAAAAGTGAACGGATGGAGTATCTCATTTCGAATGACTAATTATTGCAAGGAAAACACGGGCACGGTAATACATACAGATTCGTTTGCAAATGAAAGAAGATTCGTTTGCATTCTCAAATGTAGGTGCTTCGGTGCCTGAGAGGCAACTGCCTTTGGGTCACTGACATTTGGGCCAGCCACCTGTTGGGCCCACATGTCATGGATAAAAAGGCAGGTGCCTTAAGGCACCGAAGCATAGTCTTGTCGGGGTGGTCGCATGTGTCGGACGGACGCGTAGCACCCAGCCACCCACCCCCTCCCCCCCAAAAAAAGGGCGACGACAATATAAGTTAGCGCTTCCACGTTTCGGATTGAAATATCTGGCGGACCCAATTCCAGCCCTGCAAAATCTCTCTTCTCCACCGTCCCCTTCTGCACCCAAATTGCTCAAATCCCTAATTTGCCGCCAACCCCTCGAATCGCCCCTCGTCTCGTCTCTTTCCCCAACATTCCCCACCTCTGTGCCAGATGACGACGGCTAAGGGAGTCCTGGATTAGGGGGTGTTCGGATAGCCGGACAATACCTTCAGCCGGACTCCTGTACTATGAAGATAGAAGATTGAAGACTTTGTCCCGTGTCCGGAAGGAACTTTCCTTGGCGTGGAAGGCAAGCTTGGCGATGCGGATATTCAAGATCTCCTACCATTGTAACCGACTTTGTGTAACCCTAACCCTATCCGGTGTCTATATAAACTGGAGGGTTCTAGTCCGTAGGACAACTTCATCATACAACAATCATACCATAGGCTACCATCTAGGGTTTAGCCTCCTTGATCTCGTGGTAGATCTACTCTTGTACTACCCATGTCATCAATATTAATCAAGCAGGAGTAGGGTTTTACCTCCATCGAGAGGGCCCGAACCTGGGTAAACTTCGTGTCCCTTATCTCCTGTTACCATCCGGCCTAGACGCACAGTTCGGGACCCGCTACCCGAGATCCGCCGGTTTTGACACCGACATTGGTGCTTTCATTGAGAGTTCCTCTGTGTCGTCACTTTTAGGCCCGATGGCTACTGTGATCATCAACGACGATGCGGTCCAGGGTGAGACTTTTCTCCCCGGACAGATCGTCGTCTTCAGCGGCTTCGCGCTGCGGGCCAATTCGTTTGGCCGCCTGGACCAGATGGAAAGCTACGCCCCTGGCCATCAGGTCAGGTTTGGAAGTTTGAACTACAAGGCTGACATCCGCGGGGACTTGATCTTCGACGGATTCCAACCACAGCCAAGCGCGCCGCACTGTCTCAATGGGCATGATCTAGCTCTGCCGCCGAACAGTGCCCTAGAGCCCGCACGCGTGTCGGTTCCGACCCTTAATTCGGAACCTGCGGCGCCGATCGAGGGTGAGCGGTTGGACGCCACCTCAAGGGCTGCGATCTCAAGATCGAGCCAGATACCAGCCCCGCACTCTGCATGACCCATGACTCCAAGGATCCGGATTCCCTCTGGACTCCGAACCCCCCGTGCCCCTGCCAATCGAATCTGATTGGGCGCCGATCATGGAGTTCACCGCCGCGGACATCTTTCAGCACTCGCCCTTCGGCGACATCCTGAACTCACTAAAGTATCTCTCTTTATCGGGAGAGCCCTGGCCGGTCTATGGTCAGCAAGGATGGGATACGGACGATGAAGAAATTCAAAGCCCACCCACCACCCACTTCGTAGCCACTGTCGACGAATTAACCGACATGCTCGACTTCGACTCCGAAGACATTGACGGCATGAACGACGATGCAGGAGACGAACAGGAACCAACACCTGTAGGGTGCTGGAAGGCCACCTCGTCGTATGACATATATATGGTGAACGCTCCAAAAGATGGAGATGGCGATGGAAAAGCGGGAGATGATACTTCTAAGAAACATCCCAAACGCCGACGTCAGCGGCGCCGCTCTAAATCCTGCCAAAGCAAAAACGGTGATTCCAGGACCGAAGATAATACTACTCCAGATAGCGCTGAAGAACACCCCCTCCAGCAAGATTCGGCACAGGAAGATGGAGAAGCCAGCCCTCATGAGAGGGCGGCAGACCGAGAGGTTGAGGACGATAACTACATGCCTCCCTCCGAAGACGAGGCAAGCCTCGACGACGATGAATTCGTCGTACCATCAGACCCCGCCGAACAAGAGCGTTTCAAATGCAGGCTGCTAACCACGGCAAGTAGCCTCAAGAAAAAGCAACACCAGCTTAGAGCTGATCAAGGTTTGCTAGCTGACAGATGGACTGAAGTCCTTGCGGCCGAAGAGTATGAACTCGAACGCCCCTCCAAGCGTTACCCAAAGCACAGGCTGCTACCCCGATTAGAGGAGGAAGCACCTACATCACCAGTGCATGACATGGCCGACCGGCCACCTCGTGGCCACGACAGAGAGGCCTCTAGGCCCTCCACTCTAGCCATGCCCCAACGCCGCACAAAACATGCTAAGGCACGGGAAAACGTGCCAGACCTGCGAGATATACTGGAGGACAAGGGAAGGAAAACAAGATCGATCTACGGATCGCGCGGGCGCCCCATGGCACGTGACGGAGATCGTCACTCCGGATACGATAAATCCGGCCAGGCCAAACACAATGGACAAAGCTCCTCTGAGCTGCGCCTTGATATAGCCCAGTATAGAGGCGCTGCAGACCCACTATGCTTCACAGATGAACTAAAGGATCATAAAATCCCTGAGGGCTTCAAACCCGTAAACATCGAATCATACGATGGCACAACAGATCCCGCGGTTTGGATCGAGGATTATCTCCTTCATATCCACATGGCCCGTGGTGATGATCTACACGCCATCAAATATCTCCCACTCAAACTCAAGGGACTGGCCCGACATTGGCTCAACAGCTTGCCAGCAGACTTAATCGGTTCTTGGGAGGACCTGGAAGCCGCATTCCTCGACAACTTCCAGGGCACTTATGTGCGACCACCGGATGCCGATGACCTAAGGCACATAATTCAGCAGCCGACGAAGACAATCTGCACGCCGGACTCGTCATCATTGAAACCTGGTTCAGGGGCTACTGAGGGAGTCCTGGATTAGGGGGTGTTCGGATAGCCGGAGAATACCTTTAGCCGGACTCCTGGACTATGAAGATACAAGATTGAAGACTTCGTCCCGTGTCCGGAAGGGACTTTTCTTAGCGTGGAAGGCAAGCTTGGTGATGCGGATATTCAAGATCGCCTACCATTGTAACCGACTTTGTGTAACCCTAACCCTATCAGGTGTCTATATAAACCAGAGGGTTCTAGTACGTAGGACAACTTCATCATACAACAATCATACCATACGCTAGCTTCTAGGGTTTAGCCTCCTTGATCTTGTGGTAGACCTACTCTTGTACTACCCATATCATCAATACTAATCAAGCAGGAGTAGGGTTTTACCTCCATCGAGAGGGCCCGGACCTGGGTAAACTTCGTGTCCCTTGTCTCCTGTTACCATCCGGCCTAGACGCACAGTTCAGGACCCCCTACCCGAGATCCGCTGGTTTTGACACCGACAACGACGAAGACGACGGTCGCACTTCACCACCACACCGGAGCTACCTCATCTACGCCCTCGTCCACCGCACTGGGTGGTCCACCGACAACGTCAACCGCCGCAACTGACGTGCCTCACAGACACCGAGTTCCACCACATCAGGTGCGCTTCACCAACACCGTCTCCCAGCTCACCGGGGCTACTTCACCGAGCACATCGTCGCACCTCCGCCCCCCGAGGCCGTTGGGGCTTCACCAATGGTCTCGTCCACCGCATCGTAGCGCTCCGCTGCCACTCAAGATCTGCATCCGTGCACGGCCAGCCAACGCCAGCGCATCACCCTCAACGGCTCTGAAGTGACCTGCACTCTAGCTAGGCGAGCATACCCAAACGCCAGCCCGAACTAGGTATCCACACATCACTCCCTTGTGCATTGTTCTAACGATGTTTGGATATCCTTTCACTGCTCTCTTAGCATACATGCCTATGAAACTATGACTTTAACTCTTATTTCTTCTGGAGATATCATCTGAAACAAGCAAATCCATATTTTAGCGAAGCATGACGGCGCTACGGGATCTGGTACACATCCTGCACACCCGTATAACCTTGTAAGTATCTGTCCTCCGGTACAACATCAAGGTAAATTCCTCTTATTTGATCAACCATTCGCCGTGTGAAAAATGCAGAGGGGATGCAAGGAGCACAAGGCCTGCACATCCAAGCAATTGGTAACATGGACTTGTACATGGAACATCCCAAGCGCAAGCAGAGCTGCAGTGAGCCTGTACAACGAGCTAGCATAAGTCCCTCCATTTCATTTAATTCGTACTGGCATTCATGTATGATTTGTGTGAAGTGGCTGATCCACGAATTCAAATTACCAGGGGCGAACATTTAACTTAAAAAATACGAAGGCACTTGCACTCCGGAAATCAACATAACTTGAGAAATGTGAAGCCACATGCACTTTGAAAACCAACTAATGATCCAAAGTAGTTCAGATTATAAACACTAAATGATGCAAGCACCAAAAAACACAAAATGCAACATGGTGTACAAGGACTACAAACATGGTCTGTACCTGCTGGAATTATTCGTTCTCTGGCTGAAAATATCGAAGTGTAATTGCACGTATAACCAGTGCGCAAACTGCATATCAATATATCTATCCTGCACAAGTATGCCAATAGTTTCAAACAACGTATTAGAAAAGTATTTATGCTATATGTTGTCATGATACGGGGACTTTCTGGTAGACGGCCTCGACGTTTCCTCAAGCTATGAAAATGCACTATAGTTTGCTTGTCATCAATGCCTGCAAATCTCTGTCTCTCTCAACATAGTAGATTATCATTACACACTAAATCCTTCAATGAGCTTGCAAAATGCTTGCATTAGATCCCCCATTAGACACTATATGTTCATCACCAGGAGCATGTAAAATGTTTGCATCAAATCCTTCATTAGCAGTCTGTTCATTAGACACTTCAGGCTCAAGAACAACATGAGATTGTATGTTTGCACCGGAAACTTGATTAGATACATCAGATTCAGTCAGTTCAGTATTGATTGGGGGAGTTATAAAATAAGTAGAAATTGGTTTCATTTTCTCATAGATTCCCTACATACAAGCAATTTTGCAACACCGCCAGGTTTAACTATTGGCCAGAAATTGAAGAGTTGAATTAGATATAATCAGGGATGTGATGTACCTTCTCGTTGCGCATGCTACTCTTGCAAGCTGTGACTGTCCGTTTGTGCAAGCTCGATGCCATGCCCGTGATGCCGCCGCTGCCTCCCACGTAGGCTACACCCAGGGTTGGATCTTGATCTTCTTGTCCTTCCGTTCGCTTGAAGCCCGGCGACCGCCCTCCAACGAGGGCGCGAGGAAGTGTTGTGTCGGTCTGTCCAGCGGCGGCTAGGTTAGGAGCGAACTAGACTGGAGCCTGCTATAGGGCCTGCCTTGCACTTATGTTATTGGCCCATCCAAATTGAAACATTTGTCTTCATTTTTTACATTGCCTGCTCGTGCATTGGGACGAACAAATCTAGTGTGGGCCAACCTGGACGATTCAAACTAGGTGCACACTTTCCAGCCACCTGAGACGACCGCCCATACCAGCCCCTGTGGTGGCGTCGCCCCTTTTTGCATGTATGATTGGATAGTGAAAAATATTCCAGTGGCGCTTTTGATTTACCCACAAAATGGTTGAATTGCTTGTTTCTATGAACTGAGTTCCCCAATAATGTGAAGGATGCCAGTCTTTTCATCCTATTGTAGATTGCTTAGATCTCGATATGCCAAAAGTAATCGCATGAAATATATACAGTAAAAGCCAGTGTGATGTGTTTGGCTACAACTAGTCTGACTACACGTCCTCATATAACATATCAAGGACGCACCATCTTACCAGATTAACCATTCGAGTTACCCATGCAGTGTGGGAAGAAAGAAGTATTGGGACTGCGTATCCAAGCAATTGATGCCATGGACTCCTTCGTACAACCTTGTAAGCAAAAAAGAAGTTGCAGTGTGCCTGTACAAAGAACTAGCGTAAGTTCAGTTACCTGCTTCTCAGAATTTTAGTTAGCCACTTATTGCAAAATTGTTCAATTACGTTGCTTGGCTTAATTTAGTTTGCTACTGATTACATAATGGCACAGCCTGTTAATCATATTGTAGACTGCGCCTATCTATGTGTTTGATACTTACTATTAAGAATTACCTGTTTGCCTTAACTTAAATATCAACTTGTTTGTTTAACTGCTTTGCTGCTGCAACAGCGGGTTACAATGATGTTAATAACTACTTTTCAGCATCCAATTGAAACTCTTTAATTCCTTGTTTGTTTAACTGGTTTGCTGTTATAACTCCCAGTTGAGATGTTTTGCTAACTTCAACTTTTCTGAATCCAATCGGAACTTTAATGGAAAAACTGGTTAGCCCAAGATCAAAGAGCGAGGTCCCCATGGACGTTGCATCATCCCACAGCAGTCGCACCGGCCCAATCGTGCATTATGAATTGCCAACTGTTGATGCTCTAGAGACTAAACTAGTGGTAGAAAGAGATTCTGCTTCTGCACTTACGGATGAAGTTAACATGTTGAGGAAGCAAACAACACAATCACAAGCAGTACTCAAGACAACCATTAAATATGTGGTGGATTTCAAAACGAAGCAGGCAGAGACTGACCAGATTGTTTAGGCCCTGAAGGAAAAAACGAAATTAAATTCCTACTTGGTAAATCATAGGTGAAATGTTCTTTCCATAGTTGAATAACCTTTGTGTTCTTTGTTGATGTAATCCATCAAACCATTTGTTTTAGAGATCCTGTAATAATTGTTTTTTTTGTTTATAGTTTTATTTGAGCACAAGTCTGTATTAATTGATAAGACTCGGAGACACTTCATTTGGATTGCTGTGCCAGACCTACAAATATGCCAATCGGGCTGAATGTGCATTCAACAATAGTAGTATAGATGGACCATAAGTGGCACGCATCGGAAAGGGCCAAGATGCTGGCTATAAAAAGGATGTTGTTGTAGCCAATAAAAAGTACAGCGGCCTGGTTTAGGTATGTTAGTTGATATTATTGATCCATATACTCTATAAGTGTTTATATGTCTGTTAGTTCCGTACATTCTTGGTTGATCGACTCGGTATTTGAATCTTGATACATCGCTTGTGTACATATCTAAATGGGAGTACACATTATGCTGCGTGTGACATTTGAGTTGGACATGAAGTGTTCCAAATATTCGAATTCACCGTAAACTGGATTCTAGTTTCTGAATTTGAGTATCGGCACTTCTAAACCATATTCATATATGACAGTGGAATACATCTTTGTCATCCTTTTGAAGATATATAAAAACACATAGAATGATTTATAAAGATTCATATAGAAATACAAAATGGATTCGAATTTAGTTGCCAGGGTAAACGTGGATGCTTATTGTCCCAAAATTCGAAAGAAACAGCAAAATGTCCACTCCCATGTCGGCTGCCCGAAGCCAAGTGTTTGGGAGATGGAAATTATTGTCTACCCATTACACGGACAATCCATTGGCCCGATTTCCACTGCTCTAAATAGGGGTAGGTTAGTAACTTCAATTAGACGTGACACGACCGACTCTGAGCCCATTCCGACACGGTCGGCGTCAAACATGGGCGGCAAACTCATTTGATTCAAGCTCGTCTGAAAGATCTCTGTTTCTCCCTCCATTCCCCATTCATACACAGTGGGCGGCAAAACAAACTCTCCTCGTCCAAAATCGATGTAGGCTAATATTTTAATTAGGGGCAGATGTGTAACTTCCATCAGACGTGACACAACCGCCATACCTATCAGCCCCGTTCATACACCATGGGCGCCAACCGTAGACGGCAAAACACCCTCTCCTCGCCCAAAATAGTTTCCAGCAAATATTTGGGAGATGCGAGATTACCGTCCTATCCCCAACCGACGAGATGTCCAAATTTTAAACGGGGGCTAAGTTCGTAACTTTCCCATATTTCAGACAGGCGTGTCCCAAAAACATGGTTCCCCGTACCTCTCCCTCCATTTTCCCATTCATACACCGTCCGCGCTAGAACACCCCATCCCCACACCAGCCTCCGTCCGTCACCCCATCCATCGCCGCCGTCCTCCACCACATCCATCGCCACCGTCCTCCACCATCCCGGAGTGCCTACCAAGACCACGTCGTCCACTGCTAGAGATGGACGTTTCTCATCCACGGCGACAAACCAATAGCCTTGCATCGCGACCTCTCGCTTCATCGGCGCCGTCGTCCTCTTTGCATGTGCCACTCACACGACCTTCTCTTCCACCGCAACGGGACTTATCCCCCGATGCACCCGTCTACTGTCGCAGATCTGCTTCAACGCCACCGACAGCCATCACACCCCCGATGCCTAGATGGCACCGCAAGAGAGGTGGTACTTCATATCTCCTCAACTTTTTGATCTCAACCAGAAAATAGATCTTAACTTGGTTACTCTACTTTCTTTTCAGCTCTTAGAATTTAGTTCTTAGTTCAAAGCAAACAATGGATGCTAAATATCATTTCTCCGGTTTGCAGCTTCAAATCTGCCATGGCACAACCATAATACGGTTTAATTGACCATGCTTAGGGTTTAACTGATCATGTTGGTTCCGTGGTGGTTTCTTTAATAGAAATCGGAGGGGAAACCCTCTTTTGCTAAAAAAATATATGCTTACAGTTTCCCCCTTTTATGATCACTATACGATCAGAATACGTGCTTCGTGTCATAATAACACTGCTCCACCCTTCAAGCTAAACAAGCTCAGTTGTTCAAATACGAATTTGATATTATTAAAACAGAGTTGTATAATTGGTCAGCTAAATGTTCCTAAATTAGTTTCGAAAATGCATGTTCGCCGCTCGGGTGTGTATCTCTGTGTGCAGTCTGGTCAGCACAGTTGGGGAGGTGAACTTTGCATATGCAGGGGTTTATAGGGAGACACTGTCTGAGTTGAATCCGCAATGCATTCCATAGATAATCTGACTACTTTTTATGTTTTCATGAATCTCAGATTCTGAACGGCATCATAATGATTATGAGCTTGCGCGCATGAAACGAATAAAGCAGAACAATGCCATGGCTGTCAAACTTGGCTTTAAGGGACTGAAATCTAGTCTGGATGCAATGCAATGCAAACACTCTCCACCTACAGATTCATGCTCAGAATATGATCCTAACTATGATTCTGAGCTAGAGGGAGACCTAAGTCAATGTAGCTCCCTAGTGGAGGAGTCATAGGAAGATGCCCTATCTTATTCACCCATCAAGGTACTTGCTCTAACTTTCCAAGGTTACATTGCTCGCACATATCTTGCAACTGATGCTTTGCATTGCTTCTACTTTATTGAACTACCATTAGCTTAGTTTACACATCGTGTATGTGAATACGCCCTGCCTATCTATTTTCAGTACATATTCGATCTGTCATCATACCATATTTATCCATTCAAATGATGTTCTTGTGTATCAGACGTTCAAAAGGAAGATGGCGGTTGCTGATCATGGAGGAGCACAAGCAAAGTATTTGGAAAAGGTAGTGGCACCTGATAAATCAAATAGCCCATTAGGTGTAGTTGCAATATCACCTGACCCACAAAATACCCCAACTCTAGCAGACTCTAGCCCTACTACACTGGTCATTTCTGATGCCCCAACTCAGCAGACCCCAACTGCAGCAAACAGTATGATTATGCCAGTTGACATAGCACCAGCTATACGACGCAAAACCCCCATTCCAGCAAAGAGTGCACCAAATCTAGTTGCCAAATCCCTTTTCGAACCAGGGAGAGCCCCAGTTGCAGCAAATAGGACCCATGTTCCATTTCTTCCCAGTTTAGAAGATGAAGCTTATGTTGTTGTCAGGAACTTTGTGCGCATCTTTCCTTCATGGAAAGATTATACCGCAGACACAGAACAATTTCCAGTCTTCCTCCGCAACTTATGCATAAGCAATGTACTAATTTTATTCATGGTCATTACTGCATATGTTTCTGCTGATAGAAGACACAAGATTTCATTCTTTTAAATAGGCGAGGAGCATACTGGATTGTGATGATGAGCAAGGGTTTGTTGCGCTTTTCAAGCACTCGTTGATGAAGTATCGTTCCTACCTGAGGCAAGCGCACTTCGATGGCAAGCCTCTGAACGAAATTTCTGTAAAGTCTCCAGTGCTACATTTATTCGACGGTGACTGGAATAATCTTGTTACGCATTGGTCTCGGCTGCAGCGTAAGGTACTGTCTATGATATCACAACACAATTTAACCTACATTTCTGCATTTGCCTTAATGTCTCACTTGAACGAAAACTGTTAGCAGAAGAACATTCGTTCTCAAGGGACCACAGAATCTCGCAACTATACTGCACACTTCATTGCTCTTGTGAGTACCTCTTGCCCTGTATGACCATACTTACTTTCATAGTTGTTTGATTATGTAGCATCACTGCACATGTTAGCCTCGTAATCGTCCATTTGGTGGACATTATAAGATCTATATGGACTCTTACATAAATTTAGAATCAACCCAATGCTTTTGAAGAAGTTTAGCTCTGCAGTCCTCTTGTAAGGACTGAACGTGGTCTATCACTGTACTTACATTAATTGCTACTCCTTCCGCCCCATAATATAAGAGCATTTTGTACAGTACACCAGTGTTCAAAACACTCTTGTATTATGGAAAGAGGGATTGGTTCATTTTGTAGCATTCTGCATCTTATCTCCCTCGCCCACCATTTACTAAAAAAGATCAGATCTATATTTAATCTTACCAACAAGTAGAATACACAGACAATGCCAGTGCAGAAGTGTAGCCCATTGCTCTTGTCAGTACATTTTGTCCTGTAATGCTTGTACTTCTAGGGATTGGTAGTTGATTATGTAGCATCAATCTACATCTTATCTTCATTATCCTCTAACCCTTCCAGTATTATCATATCTATAATTACACTCTACAAAATGTAGAGTACAGGCAATGCTTATGAAAAAGATTTTGTGCTGAAATTCTTGAGTTATCCTTCCCTTGACATGGAGAAGGGCATTATAAGGCCGGTGTTAACTGTTAATGTAAGTCAGTCCTTCTAAAGCCTTTATCCTCAATGTTGTTTAATTTGCTAATACTCCATATCATTTACTGCTGTTTAGTTTGCTGTTTCTACCAAAATGCATGTTCGTAAGAACCATAAGTTCTAAGTTTTACTTGTAAAACCAAATTCCTTATTCATACCATTCGCATTACTTAATACTCCCTATATGTATGCTTGTTTTTGTGGATCTATAATCTAGTGTGTGGTGAAGCAGCCCACATTTGCACCTTGTCATCTCCTGTTTATCTTACTGATGTGGCAGATGATATGAACAACATGCCATGCATATTATCCAAAATAGATACAATGATTTTCTTTGCCCTTCATCTATGCTTGTTATGTTGACATGGTAATCCAGTAGTGTGGTGAAGCTCCCCGCATTATGAACAATGCCAAATTATGTTATTGATATTTTGAACATACTCTTTATTTTCAAATTTGAAATTGGATAGAATTGACAGAACAGTTATCATCTTTGTTTATACACATGAAAAACCTGTCATCTCTCTACTTTGTTTCAGGGTGATATGCCTGATGGCATGCACAAGTCTGCTGAAGGTTGTGAGACAAACCCAACATATATTGCAGCAAAGAAGGCAAAACATCTTGAAGATAGCGAGACAACCCCAAAGTCTTGTCTTGATGCAGTGTTCAGGTTACTTGAGACTAACAGTCAGACAAGCTCACAGAATTCGTTGTCTGAATCAGTTCGACTTCTTCAGTCCCAAGTTCTAGCAGAAAGGCATTCTGCAACTCAACTTCGACTTGAAGTCCTATCTCTAAGAAAGATTGCGGAGAACCCTAATGAGAACCTCATCGCTAAACAGCTGCACCTGGAAGCTATCACCGACATGCTAGGCCGGTCTCACAGCCTTGCTCAGCAGCTTGTGCAGCAGTTCCCCCGCAAGGCTAACCTTTCTTGAATTGTCTTGGAAGTGGTCTCGGTTCAGTATTATTTTGTTACGCTGCAATGGTGCCCAGTTTTTGTAATCTGCATCTTCATTGCGCTTTATGATCACTGGTGGCGAACTTTGATGCCCAGTGGATGTAATATACCTTAAATCCTTTATTATATAGTGTAGGTTTATTCTTAGTTACTATGCCGTAATTTCTTTATTGTATAGAGTGGGTTTGTTCTTAATTCTTACTAGTTTGGCCCAATCAGATATCGGCTGCGAGCAGGCCGGATGCAAACCGGGCCGTAGTTAGGCCCAACAATATGACGGGCTTTTAACAGGCCGAAATTAATATAGGGCCAAAATGTTAAACGGGCCCTTAATAGGCCAAAACTAATATCAGGCTGAATTACTAAGTGGGCCTTTAGCAAGTGGGCCCAAAAGCATAGTGTCCAGTTGACGGGCCGAATCTGATATGGTCCATAATTGAGCCCAAAGCCTCTTAAAGGGTCGGACCTGATCTGAGCCGTAATTTGGCCCAGAACATGGTAGGCTTTTAACGGGCCGGATCTCGTATGGGCCACTATTAGGCCCGGAGTGTGGCAGGCCATTAATGGACCGGATCAAATATGGGCCGGCATTTGGCCCAAAACATGGCAGCCAGTTAATGGGCCGGCCTACTAGGGTCCTCAAAATCTTGTGGGCCTACAGCTGGGCCGGCCCATTAATGTCGGCGAACTCTCGTGGGCCTTTAGCTGGCCCGGCCCATTATGACCCGCAAGAATATTGTGGGCCTTTACCTGGGCCGGCCCATTATGGCACACAAAAATCTTGTGGGCCTTTACCTAGACCGGCCCATTATGGCCCACAAAATCTTGTGGGCCTTTAGCTGGGCCAGCCCATTATGGTCCGCAAAATCTCGTGGGCCTTTAGCTGGGCCGACCCATTATGGTCCGCAAAATCTTGTGGGCCTTCAGTTGGGCCGGCCCATTTAAACTTGATGGGCTGGTCCATGTGTCAACATATCATAGGCGCGTCTCGCCCATTGGATGAGTGACACCTGTGCCAATGCGGACCTGACACGTGTCTCCTCCAGCCAATGATGATTTTACACGTGGAAAATCCCCATTGGTCGGTGCTGTTAACGGGTTATCGGTTCCAAAACCCGACCCGATAGCTTAACGGCGTTCTGTTACGGTGGATGCCACGTGTCGGTCACCCTTGACGAAAGCACTTCTGTGACGCGTGATTTATCGTCATGGAAGTGGACACTTCCATGATGATAATTTTGGTAATGTCATGGAACACTTCTACGACAGCACGGGTATGACTATCTTGATTCTTTCATAAATTTGTCATGGATGTACATGCATGACAAAAAACGCGACCTACTGTGACAAACACGTATCATCACGGAAGTGTATTTTTTTTGTAGTGCTTCTGCTCTGCATCTTCCTCTTTTGTCGTTCCTTCAGTTACTTGTCCAACACCCCAACCTGCTGGTATTGGGATTCCTTGGCTAAGCAAATAATCAGCGTAGTTGCACTCCCCCACATCAGCAACTTCCCAGAAATAAAATCACATGAATCTTCCCTTTTCTGCACGAATCAAATTGGAAGATCATCAACCAAACTATTAAAAAAAATCAGCAACTGAAAGCAGCAGAACAACACTTAAACATATTATTACCCCATGATTCGGGCATTTGTAGAAGACTCGGTCAGGGTTGAGGATTGTGGTTGAGACGCGATGGATGACTCTTCGTGATTTGCAGCAGTGGCACCACACCAACGGCAGCGGGTTGCGATGAGCAACCGGCCGCAGTGCGCGTGGCAGCGGGGGTGTGATGAGACCCACAGGCGATGGTACAGGTGGCGACTTGGCACATATTTGGTTGTTGCCTGCTGAAGAGCAGGTGGACGAGCAGCCAGCGGACATGGTTGCTGCGGCCAGAGCTTCTGATGCTAAGCAGAGTAAGTAGAGAAGAGGAGAAGCGAACGTTGGATATGCCAGTTTCATTACTTGCAGAGTAGCATAGCACCATATATATTCATAGTCTAGGTTTGTATTTCGAACCAGCTACAGGATCACGTCTCTTATTTTTCTAAAACTCAACAACGTCTCTTTACTGGTACACTAGCTTGTTTTGTACGCCTTCTCAAGTCTTTGATTACTCCACCTGACATCTGGGACGCACCAGAAGGGCCTCTATATTTCGTGAAAAAACGTGCCCTCCGCTGATAGGTCGGACCCACCAGCTATCTTCACACGCAAGGAAGTGCCTCCTTATTACGCACAAAAAAATGAATACTCCCCCTGCCAGCTGTTACCCAACATCGTGGGAGGATGACTTGTGGGCCTACCAAGTTGACGGGGACGGAGGGTTTTGTCAACTTAGTCAATATGAACGATTCTAGCTCCAGTTACCGTATGATGTTCATCCAACGGCAATAGTGCTTCTTCAACCTCTGGTCTACTTGCTCCAGCCGCCCAAACCAGTGCCGGTCGTGTCGCGTACTCCTACCTACTGTGGCCGGCTGTGATGCCGCGGAGGCCTCACTGCCCCCTACTACTCCCACCACTGGTCAGGCCATCCCTATACTCACCCACACCCCCTGTTATTCTGCGGCGACGGCAGCCTCACACCATAGCCGAACCAGTGAACCCTCGTACTCCTATCCGTGTGGGCATCCACTGCCGCGTCTTCCCCAGCTCCGCATCGTACCCTTCCTAGGCCTCGCCGTCGTCCACCACATTGGTGCTCTCGACGCGGCATGGTCAATGTGGTCAACGACCGACTTCCATCCGAAGAGTACTATACGTGGAGAGGCTGACAGCTGGGTCCACGGCCGCAGCTGGGTCCACGGACACAGCCCAGTTTTTTTGTGATTTGCCAAGTAAGTTGCTTTGTCAGGCCTATTGGGCTGCAAATCCTTCAAGACGAGGAGAGCTTCATTCGGCTGGCCAAGAAAATGGCCTATCAGTAATGAGAAATGGGTTGTACATTTTTAAAACACATCAAACCGGCAATTAGTTTCAAATTTCTTTTTTTCATTTCAAGATTTTAAATTGCATTGATTTTTACACATGGACAATTTGTTGGATTTTATATTGATATACATTTATTTTAAAAATCAATTAGAATGTGACTCGAAATTTCGGGATTAAAAACAGTTCGGACCGCACCGAAATATGCAAAATTTCGTATAATTTTTTAACTGTGGCAACAATATGGGTTGTAATGCTAACAAAAAGAATATGGGCTCCAAAAAACCTTAAGAATTAGAAAATGGGCAGTAAATTATTAGAAATAATGGCAGATGGGCTGTATCATGCTTTCCACATATTTGAGGCTTTCCTAAAAAAAGGTTGACGCACAAGCAGTGACTGTTGGATGTCCATCCAATGGGCGTCGTGCTTCTTCCATCTCTGCTCTTCCTGCTCCAGCCGCTCAAACAAGCGCCGGCGCGACTGCCCGCTCTCTCCTCCCCGCGGCCGGCTGTGCTGCCGCACAGGCCTCACCGCCCCATCGTACTCCCATCGCTGGCCTAGCAATCCCTCTACTCACCCACACCTGCTGTTATTCTCCGGCGACGGCAGACGAACCAGTAAACCCTCGTACAGTCGTACGCCCCTCTGCGTGGGACACAACTAGCGAGTCTTCCCTGCCTCTGTGTCGTTCCCTTCCTAGGTCTCGCCATCGTCCACCGCCCTGGTGCTCTCGGCGCGGCCTGGTCAACGTGGTCAATGACCGACATGCATCTGAAGTGGACTGTACGTGGAGAGGCTGACAACTGGGTCCACGGCTGCACGCAAGGAAATGCCTCCTTATTACGTGCAAAATAATGATTCCTCCACCTGACATCTGGGACCCACCTAAAGGGCCTCTGTATTTCGCGAAAAAAACGTTACGGCCGCTAACATCTTGGACCCACCAGATATATCTTCGCACGCAAGGAAGTGCCTCCTTATTACGCACAAAAAAATGAATACTCCCCCTGCTAGCTAGGACCCAGTATAGTGGCAGGCTGACTTGTGGGCCTACTAAGTTGACGGGGACTTAGGGCTTTGTCAACTTAGTCAATATGCACGATTCTAGCTCCAGTCACCATACGATGTCCATCCAACGGCCGTAGTGCTTCTTCAACCTCTGGTCTTCTTGCTCCAGCCGCCCAAACCAGCGCCGATCGTGCCTCATGCTCCTGCCACCGGTGGCCGGCTGCGATGCGGAGGAGGCCTCACCGCCCCCTACTAATCCCACTGCTGGCCAGGCCATCCCTCTACTCACCCACACCCCCTGTTATTCTGTGGCGATGGCAGCCTCACACCGTAGCGAACCAGTGAACCCTCGTACTCCTCTCCGCGTGGGCATCCACTGCCGCGTCTTCCCCAGCTCCCCGTCGTCCCCTTCCCAGGCCTCGTCGTCGTCTACTGCCCTGGTGCTCTCAGCGTGCCGTGGTCAAGGAACGACTTCCATCGGAAGAGTACTGTACGTGAAGAGGCCGACAGTTGGGTCCACAGCAGCCGCTAGGAAGTGCCTCCTTATTATGCGGAAAATAATTATTCCTCCACCTGACAGTAGGGACCCACTGGACGGGCCACCGTATTTGGCGAAAAAAACATTTCCCCTAACTGTTGGGACCCACCGGACGGGCCAACGTATTTCTCAAAAAAAACGTTCCCCCGCTGTCAGCTCGGACCCACCGGAGGTGCCTCCTTATTATGCACTATAAAATGAATACTCCCCCTGCTAGTTGGGACCCACCTTGGTGGGAGGTTGCCTTGTGGGCCTACTAAGTTGACGGGGACAGAGTGCTTTGTCAACTTAGTCAATGTGAACAATTCTAGCTCCAGTGACCGTACGATGTCCATCCAACGGTCGTAGTGCTTCTTCAACCTCTGGTCTTCTTGCTCCAGCTGCCCAAAGCAGCGCCGGTCGTGCCGCATGCTCCTGCTCCCGTGGCCAGCTGTGCTTCCGCAGAGGCCTCACCGTCCCCTACTATTCCCACCGCTGGCCAGGACCTGCGGTGACGGAAGCTTCACACCGCAGCAGAACCAGTGAATCCTCGTACTCCTCTCCGCGCGGGCTTCCACTACCGCGTCTTCCCCGGCTCCGCGTTGACCCCTTCCTAGGCGTCACCATCGTCCACCGCCCTGGTGCTCTCGGCGCAGCGTGGTCAACGTGGTCAAGGAACGACTTCCATCGGAATAGTACTGTATGTGGAGAGGCTGACAGCTGGGTCCATGGCGGACGCAAGGAAGTGCCTCCTTATTACGCGCAAAATAATTATTTTGCCACCTGACAGCAGGGACCCACCGGACGGGCAACTGTATTATGCAAAAAAACGTTTCCCCCTAACTGCGGGGACCTACCAGCTACATCTTCGCACACAAGGAAGTGCGTCCGGGCAAAAAAATGATTCGCCCCCCTGACTGCTGGGACCCACCAGCTAGATCTTCGCAGGCAAGGAAGTGCCTGACAGTCGGGACCCACCTGGTCGAAGCGTACGTAGTGTTGTCATTCTAGTCGCGAACGTGTACATACATACTGGTCGATGTAGAGGCGCGCACGTAGCATGTACACGTACGTACAGCGGCCAGTATGCAAGAAAGAAAATACGGCCACGTACGTCTAGTATGCCTACTCGTGCATACGTACGGCCAGGGCTTGTGTGCATGGCTGGGTCGGAACGGAGAAACAGCGTTGTCGTCGTATTCATGGGGAGCCAACCGGCTGGGTCGGAACGGAATGCGTCGTCGTGTTCATTAGGAGGGCTTGGACGAAATAGGCGATGGAAACCAGGCCTGGCGTACCGCAGAATGGAGGAAATGGCCTTGTGTTCGACCGGCCACGGCCGAAACGCGATCCTATTCATCGGGAGGGGTTTGGCGTACCGCAAAACGGAGGAAACGGACCTCCTACGGTCGAAACAGGGGTCCTGTTGATCGGGAGGGGTGTGGCCTATCGCAAAACGGAGGAAACGGACTTGTGTTGGAGCGCTACGGTCGAAACGAGGGTCTTGTTCATCGGGAGGGGTGTGGTGTACCGCAAAACGGGACTCCACGGGATACTATTCATATCCACTGTCGAGCCCCTCTAGCCTCCACGGGCTACTGTTCATCCACCGTCCACCTCCTCCAGCCTCCACCTGCGACTGTTCATCCACGGGGTCATGTTCATCCAACCTCCACCGCGCGCTACTCCACTTGCTACTATTCAACCAGCCCTCTTCACGGGCTCCTGTTCAACCACCCCTCCACGTGCTATTGTTCATCCAGCTCTCCACCGTCTACTGTTCATCCTATTCTCCACGGGGTGGTCCTGTTCATCCTGCCCTCCACGGGGTCCTGTTCACCCAGCCCCAACCGACTCGATCGATCGGGGTCCTGTTCATCTAGAGGCAACACCACGGGGTCCTGTTCATCCACCCCCACCGGGAACTGTTCATCCAACCCCCCCCCTCCCCAGCAACGCTCACTGTTCATCCAGAGGCAGCATCAATCGGCTTCAGTTAGCAGCAGTAGCGAAGGAATCGCTCGATCGGGTTCGGTTAACAGCCATCGATCGATCGCTCGGGTTCAGTAACACGTAGCCTGCAGTGCAATCGTTCGGGTTCAGTTAGAGCCCAACGCCTCGCACTGATATGTCTCCAACGTATCTATAATTTTTTATAGCTCCATGCTATATTATCTACTGTTTTGGACCATACTGGGCTTTATTTTCCACTTTTACATTACTTTTGGGACTAACCTATTAACCGGAGGCAAAACCAAAAATTGTCGTTTTTTGCCTATTTCAGTGTTTCGAAGAAACGGAATATCAAACGGAGTCCAAACAGAATGAAACCTTCGGGAACGTGATTTTCTCAACAGATATGATCCAGGAGACTTGGACCCTCCGTCAAGAAAGGAGGGAGGCGGTCACGAGGGTGGAGGGCGCCCCCCAGGGCGTGCCCCCTGCCTCGAGGGCCCCCCAAAGCTCCACCGACGTACTCCTTCCTCCTATATATACCTACGTACCCCCAAACGATCAGATACGGAGCCAAAAACCTAATTCCACCGCCGCAACCTTCTGTACCCACGAGATCCCGTCTTGGGGCCTGTTCCGGAGCTCCGCCAGAAGGGGAATCCACCATGGAGGGCTTCTACATCATCCATAGCCCCTCCGATGAAGTGTGAGTAGTTTACCTCAGACCTTCGGATCCATAGTTAGTAGCTAGATGGCTTTATCTCTCTTTTTGGATCTCAATACAATGTTCTCCCACTCTCTCATGGAGATCTATTCGATGTAATCTTCTTTTTGCGGTGTGTTTGTTGAGACCGATGAATTGTGGGTTTACGATCAAGATTATCTATGAACAATATTTGAATCTTCTCTGAATTCTTTTATGTATGATTGGTTATCTTGGCAAGTCTCTTCAAATTATTAGTTTGGTTTGGCCTACTAGATTGGTTTTTCTTGCAATGGGAGAAGTCCTTAGCTTTGGTTTCAATCTTGCGGTGTCCTTTCCTAGTGACAGTAGGGGCAGCAAGGCACGTATTGTATTGTTGCCATCGAGGATAACAAGATGGGGTATTTATCATCTTGCATGAATTTATTCCTCTACATCATGTCATCTTGCTTAAGGTGTTACTCTGTTTTCTTGAACTTAATACTCTAGATGCATGCTGGATAGCGGTCGATGAGTGGAGTAATTGTAGTAGATGCAGGCAGGAGTCGGTCTACTTGTCTCGGACGTGATGCCTATATACATGATCATACCTAGATATTCTGATAACTATGCTCAATTCTGTCAATTTCTCAATAGTAATTTGTTCACCCACCGTAGAATACTTATACTCTTGAGAGAAGCCACTAGTGAAATCTATGGCCCCCAGGTCTATTCTCATCATATCAATCTTTCATCACTTTATTATTTGCTTTGCTTTTTTACTTTGCCTTTTATTTTACTTTGCATCTCTATTCCAAAAATACCAAAAATATTATCTATCATCTCTATCAGAATCTCACTCCCGTAAGTGACAGTGAAGGGATTGACAACCCCTAATCGCGTTGGTTGCGTTGAGCTATTTGTTTTGTGTAGGTACGAGGGACTCGCGGGTAGCCTCCTACTGGATTGATACCTTGGTTCTCAAAAACTGAGGGAAATACTTACTCTACTCTGCTGCATCACCCTTTCCTCATCAATTTAATCCAATGCAGTGCTCAAGAGGTAGCAGGAAGATTTCTGGCGCCGTTGCCGGGGAGTCTACGCAAAAGTCAACGTACCAAGTACCCATCACAATTCCTTATCTCTTGCATTACATTATTTGCCATTTGCCTCTCGTTTTCCTCTCCCCCACTTCACCCTTGTGGTTTTATTCTCCCTCTCTTTTCCGTTCGCCTTGATGTCTTTCTTGGCTCGTTTTCTCGCTTGGTTGAAATAGTTGAGTATTTATTCCTAAACAGAGAAGCTAATATCTATGGATCCTCATCCGATTGCCAATCTTTTTACGAGATCCAATTATGATGAACCAATTCCTAGTGATTTGGATGCACTAGATTATCTTTATAAGCTTTTGCCTGAAATCCGTAAATCTGAAAATTGAGATGAAGTGCTTCACGATAGATCTTTGAATAAAAAGTATGATTGCAATGATTTTACTATAAATTCTATTGCTGTAAATTATGCTAATAATATGCAAAACCCTAAGCTTGGGGATGCTAGTTTTGCTATGTCCAATAGTCATGATTGGGGAGATTCTTCTTATGATCTTGAAAATCTATTTAAGCCCCATGATGAATATAAGATTGATAATTGTGTTTGCAATAATATTGAAAGTGGGTTTGGAAGAGTGTCAACTTTAGATCCCACATATTTGGATAATATTCAATCTTATGAATTTTTTTATAAAAGTGGGCTTGGAGAAATCATGACTTTAGTTAATGATAATCCCACTATTTTGGAAGAGTGTCAACTTTGCATGCATGTGGATCGTGTTGAGGATATGTTATGTGATAGCTATATTGTTGAATTTTCTTATGATCCTACATGTAATTATTATGAGAGAGGAAAATATGGTTATAGAAATTTTCATGTTACTAAATTACCTCTAGTTATGTTGAGATTGCTATTGTTCCTTTCCGCTTCCTTGCATATGATAGTGTTTGCTTGCTACGATAATTTGTTTGCCTATACTGCCTATGCATAGGTAGTATGTTACACTTAAGTGTGTTTCTCACATGTTTTATGATGCTCTCTTTGTGCCTCAATTCTTGCCTTTCTTGTGAGCATCATTGAAATCTCAATGCCTAGCTAAAAAGGCTTTAAAGAAAAGCGCTTGTTGGGAGACAACCTAATATTTTTCCTTGCTGCTTAGTAATAAATAATCCATCTACCTTCTATTTAGATGTGGTTTTATCTTTCAATTAGTGTTTGTGCCAAGTCAAACCTATAGGATCTTCTTGGATGATAGTTATTTGATCTTTCTGTAATTTCCGAAACTTTCTGTTCACGAAAACAATTATTAAAAATCACCAGAACGTGATAAAATACTAATTCCATTTGCTGCTAATCAATAAACAAATTGCCTAGGTCGTCCTATTTTGTCTGATGTTTTGGAGTTCCAGAAGTTTACGTTAGTTACAGATTACTACAGACTGTTCTGTTTTTGAAAGATTATGTTTTTCGTGTGTTGTTTGCTTATTTTGATGAATCTATGGCTAGTAAAATAGTTTATAAACCATAGAGAAGTTGTAATACAGTAGGTTTACACCAAAATAAATAAAGAATGAGTTCATTACAGTACCTTGAAGTGGTCTTTTGTTTTCTTTCGCTAACGAAGCTCACGAGATTTCTGTTGAGTTTTGTGTTGTGAAGTTTTCAGGTTTTGGGTGAAATCTTTTGATGGATTATGGAACAATGAGTGGAAAGAGACTAAGCTTGGGGATTCCCATGGCACCCCCAAGATAATCCAAGGACACCAAAAAGTCAAAGCTTGGGGATGCCCCGGAAGGCATCCCCTCTTTCGTCTACTTCCATCGGTAACTTTACTTGGAGCTATATTTTTATTCACCACATGATATGTGTTTTGCTTGGAGCGTCTTGTATGACTTGAGTATTTTCTTTTTAGTTTACCACAATCATCCTTGCTGTACACATGAATTGGAATTTGATAGAATACTCTATGTGCTTCACTTATATCTTTTGAGCTATATAGTTTTTGCTCTAGTGCTTCACTTATATCTTTTAGAGCACGGTGGTGGATTTGTTTTAAAGAAACTATTGATCTCTCATGCTTAACTTAGATTATTTTGAGAGTCTTAAATAGCATGGTAATTTGTTTAATAATAATCATATGCTTGGTATTCAAGATTTGTAAAACTTTCTTTTGAGTGCGTTGAATACTAAGAAAAGTTTGATGCTTGATAATTGTTTTGAGATATGAATAGAGTCATGCTAGTTGAGTAGTTGTGAATTTGAGAAATACTTGTGTTAAAGTTTGTGATTCCCGTAGCATGCACATATGGTGAACCGTTATGTGATGAAGTCGGAGCATCATTTATTTATTGATCGTCTTCCTTATGAGTGGCGGTCGGGGACGAGCGATGGTCTTTTCCTACCAATCTATCCCCCTAGGAGCATGCGCGTAATACTTTGCTTTGATAACTTCTAGATTTTTGCAATAATTAAGTATATGAGTTCTTTATGACTAATGTTGAGTCCATGGATTATACGCACTTTTCCCATCCTTCCACCATTGCTAGCCTCTCTAATACCGCGCACTTTTCGCCGGTATCATACACCCACCATATACCTTCCTTAAAACAGCCACCATACCTACCTATAATGGCATTTCCATAGCCATTCCGAGATATATTGCCATGCAACTTTCCGCCGTTCCGTTTATTATGACACGCTCCATCATTGTCATATTGCTAGCATGATCAAGTAGTTGACATCGTATTTGTGTCAAAGCCACCGTTCATAATTCTTTCATACATGTCACTCTTGATTCATTGCATATCCCGGTACACCGCTGGAGGCATTCACATAGAGTCATATTTTGTTCTAAGTATCGAGTTGTAATTGTTGAGTTGTAGGAAAAATAAAAGTGTGATGATCATCATTTTTATAGCATTGTCCCAAGTGAGGGAAGGATGATGGAGACTATGATTCCCCCACAAGTCGGGATGAGTCTCCGGACGAAAAACAAAATAGAAAAAAAGAGGCCATAAAAAAAGAAAAGGCCCAAATAAAAAAAGAAAATGGGAGAAAAAGAGAGAATGGACAATGTTACTATCCTTTTACCACACTTGTGCTTCAAAGTAGCACCATGATCTTCATGATAGAGAGTCTCTCATTTCATCACTTTCATATACTAGTGGGAATTTTTCATTATAGAACTTGGCTTGTATATTCAAATGATGGGCTTCCTCAAAATGCCCTAGGTCTGCGTGAGCAAGCGAGTTGGATGCACACCCACTTAGTTTCTTTTGTTGAGCTTTCATATACTTATAGCTCTAGTGCATCCGTTGCATGGCAATCCCTACTCACTCACATTGATACCTATTGATGGGCATCTCCATAGCCCGTTGATATGCCTAGTCGATGTGAGACTATCTTCCCCTCTTTTTGTCTTCTCCACAACCACCATTCTATTCCACATATAGTGCTATATCCATGGCTCACACTCATGTATTGCGTGAAGATCGAAAAAGTTTGGAAAATGTCAAAAGTATGAAATAATTGCTTGGCTTGTCATCGGGGTTGTGCATGATTTAAATACTTTGTGTGGTGAACATAGAGCATAGCCAGACTATATGATTTTGTAGGGATAACTTTCTTTGGCCATGTTATTTTAAGAAGACATAATTGCTTTGTTAGTATGCTTGAAGTATTATTATTTTGATGTCAATATGAACTTTTGTCTTGAATCTTTAAGAACTGAATATTCATACCACAATTAATAAGAGTTACATTGAAATTATGCCAAGTAGCACTCCGCATAAAAAATTCTATTTTTATCATTTACCTACTCGAGGACGAGCAGGAATTAAGCTTGGGGATGCCTGATACGTCTCCAACGTATCTATAATTTTTGATTGCTCCATGCTATATTATTTACTGTTTTGGACCATATTGGGCTTTATTTTCCACTTTTATATTACTTTTTGGACTAACCTATTAACCGGAGGCCCAGCCCAGAATTGTTGTTTTTTTGCCTATTTCAGTGTTTCGAAGAAACGGAATATCAAACGGAGTCCAAACGGAATGAAACCTTTGGGAACGTGATTTTCTCAACAGATATGATCTAGGAGACTTGGACCCTCCGTCAAGAAAGGAGGGAGGCGGTCACGAGGGTGGAGGACGCCCCCCCCAGGGCGCGCCCCCCCTGCCTCGTGGGCCCCCCGAAGCTCCACCGACGTACTCCTTCCTCCTATATATACCTATGTACCCCGAAACGATCAGATACGGAGCCAAAAACCTAATTCCACCACCGCAACCTTCTGTGCCCACGAGATCCCATCTTGGGGCCTATTCCGGAGCTCCGCTGGAAGGGGAATCCACCACGGAGGGCTTCTACATCATCCATAGCCCCTCCGATGAAGTGTGAGTAGTTTACCTCAGACCTTCGGGTCCATAGTTAGTAGCTAGATGGCTTTCTCTCTCTTTTTGGATCTCAATACAATGTTCTCCCCCTCTCTCGTGGAGATCTATTCGATGTAATTTTTTTTTGCGGTGTGTTTGTTGAGACCGATGAATTGTGGGTTTATGATCAAGATTATCTATGCACAATATTCGAATCTTCTCGGAATTCTTTTATGTATGATTGGTTATCTTTGCAAGTCTCTTCGAATTATCAGTTTGGTTTGGCCTACTAGATTGGTTTTTCTTGCAATGGGAGAAGTGCTTAGCTTTGGGTTCAATCTTGCGGTGTCCTTTCCCAGTGACTGTAGGGGCAGCAAGGCACGTATTGTATTGTTGCCATCGAGGATAACCTGGTCGAGCAAAAATCCCACTATTTCCTCTTGAAGTGCTTGTACGCGCTCCGTTTCTAGGAGCTTGTCCCGCACCTCTGTGAACTGTTAAGAAGGAGATCAATATGCATGTGTTTTAATTGTGTGACTAGATATCGATAATGGTGTACAAATTGTGAATAGTGTTCTGACAAGCGCACTACTAGGAAAAGGACTATAGATAGGATTGATACTAATGGCGCACCATGGCAGCAGTGCGCCACTAGTATATACTAATGGCGCACCTGTTTGATACGGCATTAGTGTGGAAGACACTAATGGCGCACCAGAAACATGTGCGCCACTAGTGTTAATTTTTTTTCCATTTTTCCATACATACTAATGGCGCATCAGGTCGAAGTGCGCCATTACCAGTTCTAACTAGTAATGGCGCACCAAACAGACGGTGCGCCATTACTGTAAAAAAAATATTCTTTTTTTTTGCAAAACTACTAATGGCGCATCGTTTCACAGTGCGCCATTACTGTCGTACCCTTTACATGAGGATTCCCCTTCCATCTCGATTCCCCCTCCATCTCGATCTCGATTCCCCCCTCCATCTCGATCTCGATCCCCCTCCATCTCGATCGCTATCCCCCTTCGTCTCGATCTCGATCCCACCCGCACCATCTCCCGCTAGCTCCACCGCCGCCGACGGCCCACCGCACCCTCCCCCGCTCCACCGCCCCCGACGAGCACCCCTCGCACCCTCCCCCGCTCCACCACCGCCGACGAGCACCCCCCGCACCCTCCCCCGCTCCACCACCGCCGACGACCCACCGCACCCTCCCTGGCTCCACCGCCGCCGCCGATGATATTTTCAAATAACAAATTTGATGATATTTTTTCAAAAATTATTTACTGTTTTTATAAAAAAATATTACTGTTTCATATTCATATTCATTTTCTAAAAAATAATAATAATAAAGTGTAAAATACAATTGTTGTTAAACAACACTTATTACTGTTTTTATCAAAAAATATTACTGTTTCATATTCATATTCATTTTTTAAAAATAATAATAAATAAACATACTAATGGCGCACCGGTCTGTAGGTGTGCCATTGCTACCTAAAAAAAGATTTCTAATAGCGCACCTCTTGTGCGTGGCCATTGCTATCTAAAAAAAGATTTCTAATGGCGCACCGCTAGGTGGTGCGCCATTAGTAATCTTCCCGCCTAACTAGCCCGACCCCTTCGTCCCTCCCTCTTGCCAGATCCACTTCCGCCCGCTGCCCCGACCCACGCTGCCGCCGCCCCCGTGCCCCCCACCACTGCAGCTCCTGCCCTGCCCTCCGTCGCCGTCGCTGACAGCCCCTGCCCGCGCCCCCATCGCCGTCTTCGAGCAAGGGCTCGGGGAAGCAAGAAGGCGTCGCTGCCTCCTCGACGTGCCGCCTCCTCCTCGATGCGCCGCCGCCCGCCGCCTCCTCGACGTCGGCGCCCTCCTATGGCAGCCCCCCGTTATCCCACAGGCGATTCCTCACCTCTCCCCCTTCCCCTCCTTCCCCCTCTGATGTGTTCTAGGGTTTGATCTGCCACTGCCTAGTGGCCTTGGATGGCAAGATCAGTAGTATTGTAAATTTTCTTTTCATTATAGAATCCTCAAAGGCAAATTAGGGACTTGATGCAAGGATTAATGACAGCAAAAGCAGTGTGTGTAAATCTACATATTACATGATGTGCCTGACCGTGTGGACTAAATTTGGTTGCAACTTATGAGTTCAAAGTTCAGACAAATACAACAGTGAGCAACTCAGTTTCTTGCGTGTTTTCCTCTGTTTCTTTTGTTTCGATAGAAAAAAATATTGATCTGTTTCTGCTTACTGCATTTGACAAGATCATGTTCTTTCAGATCAATAGTTCATAGTATCATTTGACAAGAAAAAAAAATTGTTACTAATGGCGCACTACCATGTGGTGCGCCATTAGTATAGCAGACACTAGTGGCGCACCATGGGAAAACCTAACGGCGCACGGCCTGGTGCGCCATTAGTAATAAATACTAGTGGCGTGGTACTAATGGCGCATCGGTGGTGCGCCATTAGTAGGCAAAACCGGTGCGCCATTAGTAGGCCTTTTCCTAGTAGTGGCGTACCCATTCCTGTCTTTGAGATCTGCTCCTTTCGGACGCCATCATGCGAATGTTCTCGCAAACGCAGAATGCACACAAATCAGTCCCCTGCGCCTGCTTTAGGGCCTTTACGAGAATGGAATTTAATTTGATCAGATAATAATTAATCAAGCATGATAATATTAAAGAGATGGCAGCCAGCTAGCTATCTAGTACTACTTAATTACTTACCTTGGGTCGAAACCATTTCAGCTGTCGTTTCCATTCGCCTTCCGTGACGCTGATGAACCTTGCCCAAGCCCTACCCGCCGACAAAGAAAATGAATAAAGGGGTTATTAAATAGTTCATATCATGAAATGAAGAACTAAATAGGCCGAGATATATAGTTAATAATGATTGAAATTACCTGTTGACTATCCCAAACAAGATGTTATAGTCACTATTTTCTTTGAGTAGTGAGTCCAGTATTTCAACTGTTCCGGCGTCAACTTTAATGATACACAAAACCCAGTGAAATCTGCATGCACACACGTTTGCATGTCTTAATTAAGCAGGCATATGTAAGCAAAAATATGTAGCTAGCTAGCTAGTAGGCAAAAACAGAGAATTTGTAGTACAAGAAAGTGTGACTCACTGGAAGTTGTAAGGAAGTAGTATATCTTCATTGTATTTGAGGCGCTTCAAGAACTCTAGCATGCTGTCCTCTACCTGCTTTTCATGATGCTTGTTTATTTTCCATGTGTATTCATTAACGATGTTTGGGTCAATGAACCCAATGCCATAGCGTCCACCTTTTGTCATTTCATACATCTTGATCCAGCATAATACCACAGAAAAGAATATAGTGAGGATAATTACAGGTAATGATTGATCAAAAGGATCACTACAGCTAGCTTGACACTTAAATTACAGAAAGAAATCACTTACAGACAATAGCAACTGACGATAGATTTGTCGAGTGCGTCTTGATTGTATAACTAAAACAGTTCAGAATACTCAACGGTCACAGGTTTCAGATGGTAGTAATGATCCTTCTTGACTTGCACCATGAGGGGATCTCGATCGGATATCTTGGTAATGTCCACGTACCATTGATGCAATTCATACATTCTCGTTGGGAGCTTCTTGACCTCTTCTAGCTTGACCAAAGGTTGGCCCCGGACATATTTCCATTTTATTTCCTCCTCTGTAAGCACAGGCATGTCCTCGATCTCGAGGAGTTGTCCAACAGTGATGTTGAGAGTTTCAGCCTGCATTATATGCTCCTGGGTTATTATGACATCGCCCACCTGGGGAACGTAAACTGTTTGCCCATAATAATATTGGGCGCGCGTACTGTCACGTGTTGTTGGCGGCACAACAAGCGGGGGATCGATTGCGCCCACTGTTCTCCCAGCTGGGCAACGGTTTTCCCGCATTTTTTGACAGCTGCTTGTTGTTTGCTCGACCTCGAGCTCGCCTCCTTCTGTAGACGTTGTTGATGTAACTTCCTGATGTGGCGCTCATAGTCCGTGTCAACAGGCTTAGGAGCTGGTGGTTCAGCCATACGAATGAAGTGGTCAATAACTTCCACAGGCACTTTCTCCCTTGGCGGCGGTGGCGGTTTCGGTCCAAAATGGGCGTCGACTTCTGCCTGCACTATGGCCTTGGTTTGCTCCTAGGTCCTGTCGTAAGACCTCTCAGGAAGAGGAGTAGTGAGGTTTGGACCATATTTGTATCGCTTGCCTCCGCCTGTACTTCCTGTACTATGACCTCGGCTTGGAGGAGGAGTGTGTCGGTGTACTAGAGTAGGGGTACCCTAGTATCCCGAACTTGTGCATGGGCAGTCGCAGCGTCCCGCGGCAAGGCTTGCCGGGCGACCGCCAAGGCCCTCTATGGTTCCTTTTGAGCCATTCAAGAACAAAGTATTTAAGCCAAGGAGACAAGTCCCCGGCAAGAGGAGCTTGCCGGGAAGGCCAACCAGGGCATCTCAAGGAACTTGCCGCGACGCGCCACGCGTCCCGGCAAGACCCGGCGAGCGACAAGCTCCCGGACGCGACAAGACAACGACCGCGGCAAGGCACTTTGCCGCGGCAAGCAACCACTCTGTATCTGCGCTCCAGCACACCCACCTACGTGTCGCTCTGGGACCCTTCCATGCGTACGTGGCGGGAGGCTGTGCAGCCAGGGGTACACTGTGGCAAGCGGCGCTGACAAGATCGCCATCTTGGCGAGCGGTGGCATCCCTGACGGTCCCTTTTCTGCAATGTTTGGGCGACGTAGATAGGCATTTAATGCCCTTGTCCCCTGCCGTCAGGGTTAGGTATGATACACTGTGTAGGTAGTTGTACCTACCGCAGCACCTTTCCATTTTTGCCCTTGCCTATGTTGCCACCTGTTGGAGACCCCTTGAGCATATAAAAGAAGGCCCATGCACAACGTAGGAAAAGGTGGGAGGAAGGACGAACAGTAGAACAATCACGCTCGGTCTCGTTAGCTGCTGGTGTGTACTGTAGCACTCAGCGCTCCCGAGCAAGAACTCAATACAATCCACAAAGAAGCAGTAGGAGTATTATCTCTCCGGAGAGCTCCGAAGCTGGGTAAAACCGCTCGTGTGCCTCGCCTCAATCCGCTCTTCGTGCGGCCTCCGCCCCCCGCCGAAACGAAAAGGGGCTCCGTCCCCATAGGTGCTCGAGGAGTCAGATTTCCCTGACATCTTTGGCGCGCCAGGTAGGGGGCGTCGAGGTTGTGTGAACCTGATCCGGCGTTCACACGAGCTAGATCATCATCGCCTTCATCGACTTGACGCCGAAGAAGAAGGCTTCAGAAGCGGCTGCTCCGTCCGCGTCGAACCAACCGCCGCCGGAGCAAACGGCTGGTGGGGAAGACGCCGACGGAAGAACGGGCGTCGACGAGGGAGCCCACGGTGCCGCCAGGTCCAAGGACAAGGCTGCGCTGCCCGTAGGCGGCGTAGCAGGCTCCCACGACGACCGGGCGTCCGTGGATGCTCCGCGCCCATCTCAGGAAGCGCGGGACCGGCAGCGTCATGGTACTCATGGTACCATACGCTCACTGGACCCAAATCGAGCTGGCGGATCTCGGGGTGCTCAAGGCCAACATGCACGCCAACGTGCTGGCATGAGCGAGGCACGGTCGCCTGGACGGAATACTGCTCCTTCTAACATCGTTGGAAGTCCGAGCATATCGCGCTCCTCGCACCGTTCGCCACCGCTGGCCGCCACTCCAGCAGAAGCTTTGGCGCGAGCTCAACTGCTCCTAGACTTCCCTCCAACGCCAGACAAGATCGACGACTGGAGGGCCACCATTCAGAGCCTCATCGGCTTCGCCAACGGCGACACTCCACGGCAGCCGACCACATCGCAGCCGCGGCAAGCCAGCCAGGTGCGAGCCGATGGCGACATAACTGGTGGGGGTGCAACCACTGTGCACTCTCCGCCCCGAAGGCCAAGATCGCCGACTCGCCGGGACCACCGCGACAACGACTCCACTGTACATCAGATCCACGAGTTCGTCGCGATCAGCGCCAAGTTCTTCACGAACGACAGCAAGACGCTCGCACTCGCATCGAGCGTCGAAGGGAAGCGCGGCGTCAATCAGACCGGCGCGCTGGGCCCACTGTCGACATGCATGCGCCAGGGGAACCATGCGACCTGCCATATGCGATAGGTTGCCCTGCGTTTACTCGTGAGCTGCGGCAAGTCCAGTGGCCCAGCACGAAGAATTTCAAGCCAGACGTACCGGAGAAGTACGATGGCAGGTTGCATCCGTCGGAGTTCCTCAGCATCTACACCATCGCGGTGCAGGCTGCCGGGGGGCGAGATGACAAGATCCCTGCCAACTACTTCCCGCTGGTGCTCAAACCCAACGTCAGGTCCTGGCTCATGCACTTGCCAGAAAACTCCATATCTTCGTGGGCAGACCTATGCCATCAGTTTGTCGGCGCCTTTACGGGCGGCCACAAACCTCATGGCCAGGAGAATGACCTTCACCTGCTTGCCCAGAAGGAAGGAGAACCCCTGCGCAAGTACATCCAGAGATTCAGACAAGTGCAACGCAACATCCCAGATGTCCACCCCGCCGCGGTCATCAGCGCGTTCCATCAGAACGTGCGTAACCGCAGGATGCGGGAGGAGATGGCGATGTGCAAGATCAGAGACGTCAGTGAGCTGTATGCCCTGGCTGACAGGTGTGCTTGTGCTGAGGAAGGGACGAAACTCCCCGGAGAAAATACAGGAGCAGGAGGATCTGACAGCGATGATGCTGCCCTGGCAAATAAAAACCGGCGGCGGAACAACAGGAAGAGGAAAGGCAAAGATGTGCTAGTTGTTGAGCAGTCCGGCAACGACGATGGCGCCAAGAAAGCCAAAGATGGTAGCTCCGGCAAGGAGGTTACCGCATGCGCCAACTGCCAGGCTATGGCGGCCGCCGACAAGCAGGAAGGCACCAACAAACAGTACTGCATGATCCACCGCACCAAGGGCCATGACCTCCAGAGCTGCAAGAAGGACGAGCAGCTTGTCGAGCTACAAAAGGCCGAGTACGAGCGACGCGACAAGGAGAAAGCCCAAGCAGGTGCTGGAGGATCCGGTACGAAGCGCACCGGCCGGGGAGGACGCCGCGGCAAGGCCAATCAGCGGCAAGGAGACAGACCTCCCCGCGGCCGCGACAAAGATGAAGACGACAACGACGAAGACATGGATGATGATGAGACCAGTGAGCAGGAGTTTCAGAAAGCCACAGAGGTCTTGTGTGTTGACGGCGGTGCTTCTCTGCATACTTCACACCGCCAACTCAAGCAGTGGGTGCGGGAAGTCAATGCGGCCGAACCACCCGTCGAGTCAGGCAAGCTTCTGAAATGGTCCAGCACGCCTATCATCTTTGATATTGAGGACCACCCTGATCGCACAATTGCGGTCGGGTGTTTGCCGATGTTGGTCTCACCAACTATCCGCAACCTCAAGGTCACTAAGATGCTAGTTGATGGCGGGGCCGGCTTGAACCTGATCTCCTCCGCTGTGCTCCGGAAACTCCAAGTCCCTGACAGCGAGCTCGAAGAGACCGGCACATTCCAAGGAATCAACCCGGGAAGGAGCAAGCCAAAGGGGAAGATCACGCTGCCGGTGACACTTGGCAGCGAGCTAAACTTCAGGACTGAGAGTATCACTTTTGACATTGCCGATTTTCCATTGCCTTACAATGGAATTCTCGGCCGTCCAGCGCTCGCCAAGTTCATGGCGGCCTCTCACTAGGCATACAACATGCTGAAGATGCCAGGCCCGATAAGTGTCATCTCTATCACTGGCGACAAGAAAGATGCTCTTATCTGTGCTGACAAGATCTACCGGGAAGCAGCAGCCGCAGCGGATCGCAAGACACTTGCCGCTGAAGCACCCGGGGGGAAGAAGAAGACCAAGTCCGGCAAGAGTTCTTATGCCCACTCCGGCAAGCGCACCTCTTCGGAGTCCAAATGGAATATCAAACGGAGTCCAAACGGAATGAAACCTTTGGAACGTGATTTTCTCAACAGATATGATCTAGGAGACTTGGACCCTCCGTCAAGAAAGGAGGGAGGCGGTCACGAGGGTGGAGGACGCCCCCCCCCCCCAGGGCGCGCCCCCCCTGCCTCGTGGGCCCCCCGAAGCTCCACCGACGTACTCCTTCCTCCTATATATACCTATGTACCCGCAAACGATCAGATACGGAGCCAAAAACCTAATTCCACCACCGCAACCTTCTGTACCCACGAGATCCCATCTTGGGGCCTATTCCGGAGCTCCGCTGGAAGGGGAATCCACCACGGAGGGCTTCTACATCATCCATAGCCCCTCCGATGAAGTGTGAGTAGTTTACCTCAGACCTTCGGGTCCATAGTTAGTAGCTAGATGGCTTTCTCTATCTTTTTGGATCTCAATACAATGTTCTCCCCCTCTCTCGTGGAGATCTATTCGATGTAATTTTCTTTTTGCGGTGTGTTTGTTGAGACCGATGAATTGTGGGTTTATGATCAAGATTATCTATGCACAATATTCGAATCTTCTCGGAATTCTTTTATGTATGATTGGTTATCTTTGCAAGTCTCTTCGAATTATCAGTTTGGTTTGGCCTACTAGATTGGTTTTTCTTGCAATGGGAGAAGTGCTTAGCTTTGGGTTCAACCTTGCGGTGTCCTTTCCCAGTGAATGTAGGGGCAGCAAGGCACGTATTGTATTGTTGCCATCGAGGATAACCTGGTCGAGCAAAAATCCCACTATTTCCTCTTGAAGTGCTTGTACGCGCTCCGTTTCTAGGAGCTTGTCCCGCACCTCTGTGAACTGTTAAGAAGGAGATCAATATGCATGTGTTTTAATTGTGTGACTAGATATCGATAATGGTGTACAAATTCTAAATAGTGTTCTGACAAGCGCACTACTAGGAAAAGGACTATAGATAGGATTGATACTAATGGCGCACCATGGCAGCAGTGCGCCACTAGTATATACTAATGGCGCACCTGTTGGTGATACGGCATTAGTGTGGAAGACACTAATGGCGCACCAGAAACAGGTGCGCCACTAGTGTTAATTTTTTTTCCATTTTTCCATACATACTAATGGCGCATCAGGTCGAAGTGCGCCATTACCAGTTCTAACTAGTAATGGCGCACCAAACAAACGGTGCGCCATTACTGTAAAAAAATATTCTTTTTTTTTTGCAAAACTACTAATGGCGCATCGTTTCACAGTGCGCCATTACTGTCGTACCCTTTACATGAGGATTCCCCCTCCATCTCGATTCCCCCCTCCATCTCGATCTTGATTCCCCCCTCCATCTCGATCTCGATCCCCCTCCATCTCGATCGCTATCCCCCTTCATCTCGATCTCGATCCCACCCGCACCCTCTCCCGCTAGCTCCACCGCCGCCGACGACCCACCGCACCCTCCCCCGCTCCACCGCCGCCGACGAGCACCCCTCGCACCCTCCCCCGCTCCACCACCGCCGACGAGCACCCCCCGCACCCTCCCCCGCTCCACCGCCGCCGACGACCCACCGCACCCTCCCTGGCTCCACCGCCGCCGCCGATGATATTTTCAAATAACAAATTTGATGATATTTTTAAAAAAATTATTTACTGTTTTTATAAAAAAATATTACTGTTTCATATTCGTATTCATTTTCTAAAAAATAATTATAATAAAGTGTAAAATACAATTGTTGTTAAACAACACTTATTACTGTTTTTATCAAAAAATATTACTGTTTCATATTCATATTCATTTTTTAAAAATAATAATAAATAAACATACTAATGGCGCACCGGTCTGTAGGTGTGCCATTGCTACCTAAAAAAAGATTTCTAATAGCGCACCTCTTGTGCGTGGCCATTTCTATCTAAAAAAAAGATTTCTAATGGCGCACCGCTAGGTGGTGCGCCATTAGTAATCTTCCCGCCTAACTAGCCCGACCCCTTCGTCCCTCCCTCTCGCCAGATCCACTTCCGCCCGCTGCCCCGACCCACGCTGCCGCCGCCCCCGTGCCCCCCACCACTGCAGCTCCTGCCCTGCCCTCCGTCGCCGTCGCTGACAGCCCCTGCCCGCGCCCCCATCGCCGTCTTCGAGCAAGGGCTCGGGGAAGCAAGAAGGCGTCGCCGCCTCCTCGACGTGCCTCCTCCTCCTCGATGCGCCGCCGCCCGCCGCCTCCTCGACGTCGGCGCCCTCCTATGGCAGCCCCCCGTTATCCCACAGGCGATTCCTCACCTCTCCCCCTTCCCCTCCTTCCCCCTCTGATGTGTTCTAGGGTTTGATCCGCCACTGCCTAGTGGCCTTGGATGGCAAGATCAGTAGTATTGTAAATTTTCTTTTCATTATAGAATCCTCAAAGGCAAATTAGGGACTTGATGCAAGGATTAATGATAGCAAAAGCAGTGTGTGTAAATCTACATATTACATGATGTGCCTGACCGTGTGGACTAAATTTGGTTGCAACTTATGAGTTCAAAGTTCAGACAAATACAACAGTGAGCAACTCAGTTTCTTGCGTGTTTTCCTCTATTTCTTTTGTTTCGATAAAAAAAATATTGATCTGTTTCTGCCTACTGCATTTGACAAGATCATGCTCTTTCAGATCAATAGTTCATAGTATCATTAGTTGAATCTACAGATTTATTTTCTCTCTGAAAAAACTGACCTCCCTTTTCAGTTCAAAAGAAAATATTACAGTGAACAATGATCCAATTGGTATCACACTTGTTTTAGTAAGTGTATAAAAAAGATATCATCAAAGAAATCCTGTAGTTATTGTCTCTGTTCATGCTTATCTCTGCACAAATAGTTGTTGCAACGGGCTATTGGAACTTTCGATGCTCAAAACTTGCTTCCATGCTCTGCTTCAGATAGCACACAGACAAGATTCTACTCCATATACTACTAATACTACTACTGTATTTCATTTCAAAGTTCAAAATGCTGGTACTGATATTTTCATTTCCAATGAGTGATGTTTTTCCTAGCAGCAGAAAAATAGTAGTAGCCATGTACTAGGTGTGCAGTTTTTCTAGGGTGATGGATAGATCTAGTGAGTACTTCATTGCTTTTGTCCCACTTTTGATAGGATCAGGGTGAGTAAGGAGAAGGAGAAGAACAATGCATGAGAACTGAACTTCGTCACGTATGTCAGATCTCCAAAATGATATATATATATATATACTTAGTTACCTATGTTATCTCTAATATGCTTAGTTTCCTATAGGTTAGCTTCATTTTACCTAAGTTGGCTCTAATATGCTAACTTAGAGCTTATATGCTTAGTTTCCTATAGGTCAGCTAAAAAATAACTTATGTTAGCACAAAATGATCAAGTTTACATAATAAGCTTATAGTCTTTTTCTTATTCTTCTTCTTTTCCAAAATGACATAGGTTAGCTTCATTTTACCTAAGTTGGCTCTAATATACTAACTTAGAGCTTATATGCTTAGTTTCCTATAGGTTAGCTCCAAAATAACTTATGTTAGCACAAAATGATCAAGTTTACATAATAAGCTTATAGTCTTCTTCTTATTTCTTTTCCAAAATTCTTCTTATTCTTCTTCTAGTGTTCTTCTTCTTCTAGTATTCTTCTAGTCTTCTTCTTTTTCTTCTTCTAACTTTTGTTTATCATTTTGCAGATTTGATTTAATTCACGGAAGCTTGCATGGATGGAGCTCTTCTTTTCCATTTGTGTTTTTATTTTGTATCAATGTGAAACTTTTGTGAATTGATGGATAACGGTGTTGGATGAACAATGTGAAACTTTTGTAATATGTAACGATGGAACTACGTGTTGGCTATGTATGTATATATGATGGAACTTGTGTGTTGGCTATGTATGGTATATGGATGCTTGTTGTATATATATGTGTTGGATATCTAATAGGTGAAATATTGACCTGAGATTAAGAAAAAAAAATTGTTACTAATGGCGCACTACCATGTGGTGCGCCATTAGTATAGCAGACACTAGTGGCGCACCATGGGAAAACCTAACGGCGCACGGCCTGGTGCGCCATTAGTAATAAATACTAGTGGCGTGGTACTAATGGCGCATCGGTGGTGCGCCATTAGTAGGCAAAACCGGTGCGCCATTAGTAGGCCTTTTCCTAGTAGTGGCGTACCCATTCCTGTCTTTGAGATCTGCTCCTTTCGGACGCCATCATGCGAATGTTCTCGCAAACGCAGAATGCACACAAATCAGTCCCCTGCGCCTGCTTTAGGGCCTTTACGAGAATGGAATTTAATTTGATCAGATAATAATTAATCAAGCATGATAATATTAAAGAGATGGCAGCCAGCTAGCTATCTAGTACTACTTAATTACTTACCTTGGGTCGAAACCATTTCAGCGGTCGTTTCCATTCGCCTTCTGTGACGCTGATGAACCTTGCCCAAGCCCTACCCGCCGACAAAGAAAATGAATAAAGGGGTTATTAAATAGTTCATATCATGAAATGACGAACTAAATAGGCCGAGATATATAGTTAATAATGATTGAAATTACCTGTTGACTATCCCAAACAAGATGTTATAGTCACTATTTTCTTTGAGTAGTGAGTCCAGTATTTCAACTGTTCCGGCGTCAACTTTAATGATACACAAAACCCAGTGAAATCTGCATGCACACACGTTTGCATGTCTTAATTAAGCAGGCATATGTAAGCAAAAATATGTAGCTAGCTAGCTAGTAGGCAAAAACAGAGAATTTGTAGTACAAGAAAGTGTGACTCACTGGAAGTTGTAAGGAAGTAGTATATCTTCATTGTATTTGAGGCGCTTCAAGAACTCTAGCATGCTGTCCTCTACCTGCTTTTCATGATGCTTGTTTATTTTCCATGTGTATTCATTAACGATGTTTGGGTCAATGAACCCAATGCCATAGCGTCCACCTTTTGTCATTTCATACATCTTGATCCAGCATAATACCACAGAAAAGAATATAGTGAGGATAATTACAGGTAATGATCGATCAAAAGGATCACTACAGCTAGCTTGACACTTAAATTACAGAAAGAAATCACTTACAGACAATAGCAACTGACGATAGATTTGTCGAGTGCGTCTTGATTGTATAACTGAAACAGTTCAGAATACTCAACGGTCACAGGTTTCAGATGGTAGTAATGATCCTTCTTGACTTGCACCATGAGGGGATCTCGATCGGATATCTTGGTAATGTCCACGTACCATTGATGCAATTCATACATTCTCGTTGGGAGCTTCTTGACCTCTTCTAGCTTGACCAAAGGTTGGCCCCGGACATATTTCCATTTTATTTCCTCCTCTGTAAGCACAGGCATGTCCTCGATCTCGAGGAGTTGTCCAACAGTGATGTTGAGAGTTTCAGCCTGCATTATATGCTCCTGGGTTATTACGACATCGCCCACCTGGGGAACGTAAACTGTTTGCCCATAATAATATTGGGCGCGCGTACTGTCACGTGTTGTTGGCGGCACAACAAGCGGGGGATCGATTGCGCCCACTGTTCTCCCAGCTAGGCAACGGTTTTCCCGCATTTTTTGACAGCTGCTTGTTGTTTGCTCGACCTCGAGCTCGCCTCCTTCTGTAGACGTTGTTGATGTAACTTCCTGATGTGGCGCTCATAGTCCGTGTCAATAGGCTTAGGAGCTGGTGGTTCAGCCATACGAATGAAGTGGTCAATAACTTCCACAGGCACTTTCTCCCTTGGCGGCGGTGGCGGTTTCGGTCCAAAATGGGCGTCGACTTCTGCCCGCACTATGGCCTTGGTTTGCTCCTAGGTCCTGTCGTAAGACCTCTCAGGAAGAGGAGTAGTGAGGTTTGGACCATATTTGTATCGCTTGCCTCTGCCTGTACTTCCTGTACTATGACCTCGGCTTGGAGGAGGAGTGTGTCGGTGTACTAGAGTAGGGGTACCCTAGTATCCCGAACTTGTGCATGGGCAGTCGCAGCGTCCCGCGGCAAGGCTTGTCGGGCGACCGCCAAGGCCCTCTATGGTTCCTTTTGAGCCATTCAAGAACAAAGTATTTAAGCCAAGGAGACAAGTCCCCGGCAAGAGGAGCTTGCCGGGAAGGCCACTCAAGGCACAAGACCCCGGCAAGAGGAGCTTGCCAGGAAGGCCAACCAGGGCATCTCAAGGAACTTGCCGCGACGCGCCACGCGTCCCGGCAAGACCCGGCGAGCGACAAGCTCCCGGACGCGACAAGACAACGACCGCGGCAAGGCACTTTGCCGCGGCAAGCAACCACTCTGTATCTGCGCTCCAGCACACCCACCTACGTGTCGCTCTGGGACCCTTCCATGCGTACGTGGCGGGAGGCTGTGCAGCCAGGGGTACACTGTGGCAAGCGGCGCTGACAAGATCGCCATCTTGGCGAGCGGTGGCATCCCTGACGGTCCCTTTTCTGCAATGTTTGGGCGACGTAGATAGGCATTTAATGCCCTTGTCCCCTGCCGTCAGGGTTAGGTATGATACACTGTGTAGGTAGTTGTACCTACCGCAGCACCTTTCCATTTTTGCCCTTGCCTATGTTGCCACCTGTTGGAGACCCCTTGAGCATATAAAAGAAGGCCCATGCACAACGTAGGAAAAGGGGGGGGGGAGGAAGGACGAACAGTAGAACAATCACGCTCGGTCTCGTTAGCTGCTGGTGTGTACTGTAGCACTCAGCGCTCCCGAGCAAGAACTCAATACAATCCACAAAGAAGCAGTAGGAGTATTATCTCTCCGGAGAGCTCCGAAGCTGGGTAAAACCGCTCGTGTGCCTCGCCTCAATCCGCTCTTCGTGCGGCCTCCGCCCCCCGCCGAAACGAAAAGGGGCTCCGTCCCCATAGGTGCTCGAGGAGTCAGATTTCCCTGACATCTTTGGCGCGCCAGGTAGGGGGCGTCGAGGTTGTGTGAACCTGATTCGGCGTTCACACGAGCTAGATCATCATCGCCTTCATCGACATGACGCCGAAGAAGAAGGCTTCAGAAGCGGCTGCTCCGTCCGCGTCGAACCCACCGCCGCCGGAGCAAACGGCTGGTGGGGAAGACGCCGACGGAAGAACGGGCGTCGACGAGGGAGCCCACGGTGCCGCCAGGTCCAAGGACAAGGCTGCGCTGCCCGTCGGCGGCGTAGCAGGCTCCCATGACGACCGGGCGTCCGTGGATGCTCCGCGCCCATCTCAGGAAGCGCGGGACCGGCAGCGTCGTGGTACTCATGGTACCATACGCTCGCTGGACCCAAATCGGGCTGGCGGATCTCAGGATGCTCAAGGCCAACATGCACGCCAACGTGCTGGCACGAGCGAGGCACGGTCGCCTGGACGGAATACTGCTCCTTCTAACATCGTTGGAAGTCCGAGCATATCGCGCTCCTCGCACCGTTCGCCACCGCTGCCCGCCACTCCAGCAGAAGCTTTGGCGCGAGCTCAACTGCTCCTAGACTTCCCTCCAATGCCAGACAAGATCGACGACTGGAGGGCCACCATTCAGAGCCTCATCGGCTTCGCCAACGGCGACACTCCACGGCAGCCGACCACATCGCAGCCGCGGCAAGCCAGCCAGGTGCGAGCCGATGGCGACATAACCGGTGGGGGTGCAACCACTGTGCACTCTCCGCCCCGAAGGCCAAGATCGCCGACTCGCCGGGACCACCGCGACAACGACTCCACTGTACATCAGATCCACGAGTTCGTCGCGATCAGCGCCAAGTTCTTCACGAACGACAGCAAGACGCTCGCACTCGCATCGAGCGTCGAAGGGAAGCGCGGCGTCAATCAGACCGGCGCGCTGGGCCCACTATCGACATGCATGCGCCAGGGGAACCATGCGACCTGCCGTATGCGGTAGGTTGCCCTGCGTTTACTCGTGAGCTGCGGCAAGTCCAGTGGCCCAGCACGAAGAATTTCAAGCCAGACATACCGGAGAAGTACGATGGCAGGTTGCATCCGTCGGAGTTCCTCGGCATCTACACCATCGCGGTGCAGGCTGCCGGGGGGCGAGATGACAAGATCCTTGCCAACTACTTCCCGCTGGTGCTCAAACCCAACGGGCGGCCACAAAACTCCATATCTTCGTGGGCAGACCTATGCCATCAGTTTGTCGGCGCCTTTACGGGCGGCCACAAACCTCATGGCCAGGAGAATGACCTTCACCTGCTTGCCCAGAAGGAAGGAGAACCCCTGCGCAAGTACATCCAGAGATTCAGACAAGTGCAACGCAACATCCCAGATGTCCACCCCGCCGCGGTCATCAGCGCGTTCCATCAGAACGTGTGTAACCGCAGGATGCGGGAGGAGATGGCGATGTGCAAGATCAGAGACGTCAGTGAGCTGTATGCCCTGGCTGACAGGTGTGCTTGTGCTGAGGAAGGGAGGAAACTCCCCGGAGAAAATACAGGAGCAGGAGGATCTGACAGCGATGATGCTGCCCCGGCAAATAAAAACCGGCGGCGGAACAACAGGAAGAGGAAAGGCAAAGATGTGCTAGTTGTTGAGCAGTCCGGCAACGACGATGGCGCCAAGAAAGCCAAAGATGGTAGCTCCGGCAAGGAGGTTACCGCATGCGCCAACTGCCAGGCTATGGCGGCCGCCGACAAGCAGGAAGGCACCAACAAACAGTACTGCAAGATCCACCGCACCAAGGGCCATGACCTCCAGAGCTGCAAGAAGGACGAGCAGCTTGTCGAGCTACAAAAGGCCGAGTACGAGCGACGCGACAAGGAGAAAGCCCAAGCAGGTGCTGGAGGATCCGGTACGAAGCGCACCGGCCGGGGAGGATGCCGCGGCAAGGCCAATCAGCGGCAAGGAGACAGACCTCCCCGCGGCCGCGACAAAGATGAAGACGACAATGACGAAGACATGGATGATGACGAGACCAGTGAGCAGGAGTTTCAGAAAGCCACAGAGGTCTTGTGTGTTGACGGCGGTGCTTCTCTGCATACTTCACACCGCCAACTCAAGCAGTGGGTGCGGGAAGTCAATGCGGCAGAACCACCCGTCGAGTCAGGCAAGCTTCTGAAATGGTCCAGCACGCCTATCATCTTTGATATTGAGGACCACCCTGATCGCACAACTGCGGTCGGGTGTTTGCCGATGTTGGTCTCACCAACTATCCGCAACCTCAAGGTCACTAAGATGCTAGTTGATGGCGGGGCCGGCTTGAACCTGATCTCCTCCGCTGTGCTCCGGAAAATCCAAGTCCCTGACAGCGAGCTCGAAGAGACCGGCACATTCCAAGGAATCAACCCGGGAAGGAGCAAGCCAAAGGGGAAGATCACGCTGCCGGTGACATTTGGCAGCGAGCTAAACTTCAGGACTGAGAGTATCACTTTTGACATTGCCGATTTTCCATTGCCTTACAATGGAATTCTCGGCCGTCCAGCGCTCGCCAAGTTCATGGCGGCCTCTCACTAGGCATACAACATGCTGAAGATGCCAGGCCCGATAAGTGTCATCTCTATCACTGGCGACAAGAAAGATGCTCTTATCTGTGCCGACAAGATCTACCGGGAAGCAGGAGTCGCAGCGGATCGCAAGACACTTGCCGCTGAAGCTCCCGGGGGGAAGAAGAAGACCAAGTCCGGCAAGAGTTCTTATGCCCACTCCGGCAAGCGCACCTCTTCGGAGTGCTTCGCTACCGTCGAGGACGCACAATTGAGCTCCACCGGCAAGTGTAAGAAGACGATGGCAGCTCCGCCAGCGACCAAGAAGGTGTCCGCCAAGGAGGACGGCACTGGTGGTACCTTCACCATCAGTGCCACTCTCGACCCTAAATAGGAAAGCGCGCTCGTTGCTTTCCTGCGGGCGAATGTCGATGTGTTTGCGTGGCAACCGTCTGACATCCCCGGCGTTCCCAGGAAAGTAATTGAGCACCACCTTGCCGTCTGTCCTCATGCGCGGCCCATCAAGCAAAAAGTCAGGAAACAAGCAGTGGAGCGCCAAGAATTCATCACGGAAGAGATCAAGAAGTTGGAAGCAGCAGGCCTTGTCAGAGGAGTGCTCCATCCTACGTGGTTGGCCAATCCTGTAGTCGTGCGCAAGGCAAACGGGAAATGGAGGCTTTGTATTGACTTCACTTATGTCAATAAAGCTTGTCCCAAAGATCCATTTCCGTTATCGCGCATTGACCAGATTGTTGACTCCACGGCCGGATGTGATTTTCTTTCATTCCTTGACGCATACTCAGGATATCATCAGATCTTCATGGCAGAAGAAGATGAGGAGAAGACCGCATTCATCACTCCATGTGGCACGTACTATTTCGTACGGATGCCTTTTGGTTTGAAAAATGATGGTTCAACATTTGCAAGGGTAGTCCATACTGCTTTTGAACCGCAAATACACAGAAATGTGGAAGCCTACATGGATGACATAGTGGTCAAGAGCAGGGACAAAGCAACTCTGATTCAAGATCTAGAAGAGACTTTTGCGAATCTGCGCAAGATCAGCCTCAAGCTCAACCCCGAGAAGTGCGTGTTTGGAGTCCCTTCCGGCAAGCTTCTCGGGTTTTTCGTGTCTCAGAGGGGAATCGAAGCCAGTCCCGACAAGATCAAGGCCATTGAGCAGATCGAAGCACTGAAGCGCGTCAAGGATGTACGAAGACTTGCCGGCTGCGTGGCGGCTCTCAGCAGGTTTATCTCTAAGTCTGCTGAGCGCGCCCTGCCATTTTTCAAAATTTTGAAAAAGGCAGGTCCAATGAAATGGACTCCGAAAGCGGAGGATGCGCTGCAGGACTTGAAGAGATACCTGTCCTCCACTCCAATACTTGTCGCACCTAAGCCACAAGAGAAGTTGCTGCTGTATCTGGCGGCAACCAATAAAGTGGTTAGTGCTGCGTTAGTAGCGGAGAGGGAGGCAGATGATGAGCCAGTGACCACGGCAAGCACATCCAGTGACAAGCAGGGGGCTTCCCCGACAAGCTCTGGTCCCGGCAAGGATGGATCTGCGCAGATGTGCGAAGAGATACAGCAGAAGAAAATGGTGTAGCGCCCAGTTTACTTTATCAGTTCCCTTCTGCAGGGGGCTAGGTCAAGGTATTCTGGTGTGCAAAAATTGCTTTTCGGCCTTCTCATGGCCTCGAGAAAGCTACGCCATTACTTCCAAGCACATGAGATAACAGTTGTCACTCGTTTTCCGCTGAAGAGGATACTGCAGAATCCAGAAGCAACAGGGAGGATTGTTGAGTGGGCACTGGAACTGTCAAGCTTTGGCCTCAAGTTTGAGAGCACTTCAACTATCCAAAGCAGAGCATTGGCAGAATTCATAGCAGAGTGGACGCCAACACCAGACGAAGAAATTCCAGAAACAAGCATCCCCGTCAAGGAGGCAAGCAAAGAGTGGCTGATGTACTTTGATGGTGCCTTCTCGCTGCAAGGCGCCGGTCCTGGCGTGCTGCTTGTCGCACCCACCGGAGAGCACCTCAAGTACGTAGTCCAGATGAACTTTCCAAAGGAGCAAGCAACAAACAATACTGCAGACTATGAAGGATTGCTCGCCGGTCTCAGGATCGCGGCAGACCTTGGGATCAAGCAGCTCATTGTCAGAGGTGACTCGCAGCTTGTCGTCCGCCGAGTGAACAAGAATTATCAGAGCCCGTTGATGGAAGCCTATGTTGATGAGGTGAGAAAGCTAGAAGAGCGCTTTGTCGGCATACAGATGGAACATGTTCCAAGAGCTCAGAACGACATTGCTGACGGCCTGTCAAAGTGCGCAGCACTTAAGTTACCTGTGGAACCAGGGATCTTTGTGCTCAAGATGACTCAACCTTCTGTGACGCCATCAACTGGACAGAGCAAGAAGAGGAAGTTGATTTCTGGTGACTATTTTCCGGCGGAGCTTCCCGAAGCCGCCGCCAAGAAGGTCCCCAAGATCAACGCCAAGAGTGATGAGGAGCAGTCTGCTCCGACAAGCCCCAGGGTTTGTTTCGTTGAAGCAGACGCTCCCGACAAGTTTTGCTCCGACAAGCTTGCCGGGGAACGTCAAGCTCCGGCTGAGCCGCAGGTTCTCGCCGTAGAAGCGGATGTTCCCGCAGCAGCAGATATGCCTTTAGTCCTTGTTGTCGAGCCACAAGCTCCAGCATGGGCACAGCAGATCGTCCGTTTCCTCCAGACAGGAGAACTTCCCGAAGAGCCAGAAGAAGCGGAAAGAGTAGCCCGGCATTCAAGTATGTACAAGTTTGTCGACAACGCACTATACAGAAGAAGACTCAACGGAGTGAAATTGAAGTGTATTCACCGGGAAGATGGACAGAAGCTGTTGGCAGAGATACATGGAGGCATTTGTGGTCACCACATTGGCACAAGAGCACTTGCCGGCAAAGCGTTCCGGCAAGGCTTCTTTTGTCTGACAGCCCTCCAGGATGCAACTGCACAAGTAACCAAGTGTGAAGCGTGCCAGTTCCATTCCAAGCAGATACACCAGCCAGCTCAAGCTCTCCAGACAATCCCTTTATCCTAGCCATTTTCGGTCTGGGGGCTCGACATCCTGGGCCCCATCCCCCGAGCAGTCGGGGGCTTTGAGTACTTGTATGTCGCAATCGACAAGTTCACAAAGTGGCCAGAAGTGGAAGCAGTGAGGAAGGTGACAACACAGTCAGCAGTCAAGTTCTTCAGGTTGATTGTTTGCCGCTTCGGGATCCCTAACAGGATCATCACCGACAACGGTACGCAATTCACGAGCCGCACCTTCATGCAGTACGTCCAAGATCTTGGCGCCAAGGTCTACTTCGCTTCTGTTGCTCACCCCAGGAGCAACGGTCAAGCGGAGAGGGCAAATGCTGAAGTGCTGCGTGGGCTCAAGACCAGGACTTTCGACAGGCTGCACAGGTGCGGAAGAAACTAGATCGAGGAGCTGCCGGTGGTTCTTTGGTCGATCAGGACGACGCCAAATCGAGCCACTTGCCAGACACCTTTCGCTCTAGTCTATGGAGCAGAGGCACTTATCCCCACGGAACCCGTATACGGGTCACCTCGAGTGCTCGCTTATGATGAGCCTGAGCAAGAGCAGCTACGACAAGATGACGCGCTGCTATTTGAGGAAGACCGTTTTCAGGCTGCTGTACGAGCTGCTCGATACCAGCAAGCTTTGCGCCGCTACCATAGCCGCAAAGTTAACGCCAGAAGTCTCGAGGAAGGCGACCTTGTTCTTCGGCGAGTTCAGTCCGCCAAGAATTCCAACAAGTTGACGCCGAAGTGGGAAGGCCCTTACCGGGTGAAATGAGTCACTAGGCCTGGCGCTGTCCGCCTTGAGACCGAAGATGGCTTTCCGGTGAGCAACTCCTGGAACATCGAGCATCTTCATAAGCTTTACCCGTAAGGCGCGGTTGTCGGTCCCTGTTCCAGCAACCAGCTTTTTGTACAAGTCTTGCCGTTGTTGCATGTAATCCTTTGTACAAAGCCAGGCGCAGACCCTGAGCATAAGTGAAGCGCTGGCGCCCTAAGTTATAGCATGCATGCTGGGTCGAGTCTCGTCCTTGATTAGGGTTGATAGTGCTTAGTAGCGGCTAACCCCTAACTTAGAGGTCGAGTTGCGTCCCTTTGCCGTTCTTTCGTTTCCCTTGGTTCGCAGGGCTCGCATATCCTGACCGGACCACTTGAGGACGAAAAGGAGAAGAAGGACGGACCAACATCTGGACCCCGGCAAGCCAGTGTTGCCGGGGGCTGCAAGTACAAAGATTAACCCACGGCGAACCAGAGTTGCCCGGGGCTGCAATCTCAGATAAGTTTTTCATCCCTTATCATGCATTCTCTTATGGACTGAGGAATGCGAAACCTCGTTTCTTCCTAAAAGCTACCGTGCTCCCTTAACTCTAGGCCCTAGGGCTCGTTCCCGGGGCCAGGTTTGGTCGTAGTCGCGGCAACAAAGGGACAAAACGAGGAGCCTGAACCCGCCTCGTCCCTGCCTCCGCCAAAAGCGTGAGAAAGGTCAAGCGACGTGGGAAGACGGCAGGGCCTGCTGCCGAGAAAAAAGTGTCTATCTTAAAGATATCAAGGATTTGCTCCTTGACATGGGTTCCACCCGCAAGACAAGTGACCCGGCAAGCATCCCCTTTTCAATAAAAAAAACATTCCACTCAGGTACAGTTCATAGAGAATGAAAAACATGAATGATGGGATTACAAGTTTTAAATGTAGCTAAGGCCCGAGGGCTTATAAATTAAAAAGAGATAAGGTGCCCGTAATCCCTTTCTTGTCCCTATCTTCAGGAGGTAGGGCCAAGAGGCGAAAAGGGCAAAAGGGGCGCCTAGGCGAGCTACGGGAAGCAGAAGACACCAAGAGAGCATCTCAGTGGCCGTCCAAAGGCTGGATGGTGATGGCAGCGCCGGAAGCAGGGCTCGAAGACGAGGCGGCAGGACGTCAGCATGCTGTCGAGGGCATCACACCCACGTACTCCGAGTTGACGGCCTTGCCGCCCACCCTCTTCCTCTTCCGTAGCCTCCCTACTCCAGCCGCCCAAGGAGACGGCCCCAAGAAGCTCCACGAGCCGGCGACGCGGATGATGGGGTCGCCGGTGCCGCACGGAGCGGCGCCCGACACCTAGTCGGACCCGTCATCCTGCCGCCCGCTACCCTCATCGTCGCTGTCACTGTCCTCCTCATCACTCCTGCCCGAGGAGGAGTCTTCGCTATCAGAGGAGCTCTCCACGCAGCACCTTGCCCGAGTCCTGAAGAACCCGAAGACCTTGACAGAGAGGAGACCGCCCTCCATCAGCTTAAAATGGAGGGTGAGCCCCTCCGTCAGACGGTGGATATGGGCAAACGTCTTCCACCCTCGACCTAGATACATCACATTAGGGGCTGGGAAGTCAATGTGGACTCGCGCACCGCTGATTCCACAGCCCCTCATGTGCAGCCTCAGTGTCTCGGGCGGATCCAACTCCATCTCGCTCGCAAATGGAGTCGGGAGACGAAGGCGACGACGAGGCGGCCGACGCAGCCTGACGAAGAACTCGCAAGGGTCGTCCCCAATATGGATCGCTGCGGGAAGAGGAACCGCTGGCGGAGGTGAGGCCGGCGCGCCGCCTCGTCCACCTCTTCCCCGAGCGCCTCGGCCTCGCCCTCGACCTCGCCCACGGCCTCGCCCCCTCCCTCTTCCCCTTGCGGCTGGCTCTGCCACCACGGGTGCGGGAGAAGGGAGGACGCGTTGTCTAGCGACGACCCTCGCCGCCACCGTTGAAGGACCAGGGTTCCCTTTCTCCATGGCGAATGAGAGAGAGGGGAGCAGAAGCTGAAGGAAGGAGGAGATGAATGCGGACCTCGGTTTCCCCCCACTCCTTATAAAGGAACAGGGTGGGGGCTCGGCCGCCCCGCTCAGCTAATCAAGACACAGATGGAGCAGGGAACTAGGACCGGCCCGCTGCCTCGACCCACGACGGCCCGGTTCCCCGCCTCCACCGTTCGCCACCCAAGTGCATGGAAGCCACGTGGCAGGCGTGCAGAACCGAGGCGACGGATGACGCGACCTCTCCTCACCCCGTGATCGTGGGGAGTGGACGCCTCGAAAACCGCGCCCCTGCCCCTGATTCCCCTGCTCATAGGGGGGAAGGGGGCGGGCGTTCCGCCTTTCCGAATAAAGAACCACCCACGATCTCTCCCACGACGCCGCAATCGACGCGTGCCGTTCGGGGAGGGCGCGGTGCATACGGAGCAAGATATGGCGTGATCCAGGCCGCGCGTGCCCGTGCCCTGTTTTGGGCCTGGCCCAACAGCGCTCGGCACCGTGTATGGCCCAGGCCCGGGGGCTCTTGTCGGTGTACTAGAGTAGGGGAACCCTAGTATCCCGAACTTGTGCACGGGTAGTCGCAGCATCCCGCGGCAAGGCTTGCCGGGCGACCGCTAAGGCCCTCTATGGTTCCTTTTGAGCCATTCAAGAACAAAGTATTTAAGCCAAGGAGACAAGTCCCCGGCAAGAGGAGCTTGCCGGGAAGGCCACTCAAGGCACAAGACCCCGGCAAGAGGAGCTTGCCGGGAAGGCCAACCAGGGCATCTCAAGGAACTTGCCGCGACGCGCCACGCGTCCCGGCATGACCCGGCAAGCGACAAGCTCCCGGACGCGACAAGACAACGACCGCGGCAAGGCACTTTGCCGCGGCAAGCAACCACTCTGTATCTGCGCTCCAGCACACCCACCTACGTGTCGCTCTGGGACCCTTCCAGGCGTACGTGGCGGGAGGCTGTGCAGCCATGGGTACACTGTGGCAAGCGGCGCTGACAAGATCGCCATCTTGGCGAGCGGTGGCGTCCCTGACGGTCACTTTTCTGCACTGTTTGGGCGACGTAGATAGGCATTTAATGCCCTTGTCCCCTGCCGTTAGGGTTAGGTATGATACACTGTGTAAGTAGCTGTACCTACCGCAGCACCTTTCCATTTTTGCCCTTGCCTACGTTGCCACCTGTTGGAGACCCCTTGAGCATATAAAAGGAGGCCCATGCACAACGTAGGAAAAGGGGGGGAGGAAGGACGAACAGTAGAACACTCACGCTCGGTCTCGTTAGCTGCTGGTGTGTACTGTAGCACTCAGCGCTCCCGAGCAAGAACTCAATACAATCTACAAAGCAGCAATAGGAGTATTATCTCTCCGGAGAGCTCCGAAGCTGGGTAAAACCGCTCGTGTGCCTCGCCTCGATCCGCTCTTCGTGCGGCCTCCGCCCCCCGCCGAACCAAAAAGGGGCTCGGTCCCCATAGGTGCTCGAGGAGTCAGATTTCCCCGACAGAGTGGACGTCCGATGCTGTGTCGGACTTGGAGGAGGAGTGGCCTAACACTTTGCCGGACTTGGAGGAGGAGGAGTGGCCTCACGCGTTGGTGGACTTGGAGGAGCGGGAGTCTGCTGACTCGGTGGTGGACTTCGATGAGGAGTCGGGTGACACGGTGTCGGTGGCCTTCGAAAAATGATGCAATCCTTTCTCCATAGGATGATACGATGTTTGGCCTCTCCGAGTGTGTGCTCCTCGTCAACTCTAGGAATATCAAGCTCTAGCCCCGAATATTGGTCCACCACCTCATCAACCACGACACGAGCATAGCCTGCTGGAATCGGGTTGCAATGGAAGGTTGCATCGGGGGAATTTGTATAAGCAATGGCGTCCGCCACCTTCATGGATATGTTCTTCATTTTGAAGTGTAGCTCGTAGTTAGTGTTCTCCATGATGTCATCCACGGGGTATCTATCCAGCATTGCATCAAAAGGGGCGGAACCCACGCTGCTTCTCGGCATGGATGGGACGGTGGTATCCAATGCTGGATCATCCGCTACCAGTTGCAGCTTCTGAGACCCCCTTTGCTAGCTAAGTGAGTCGATCTGCTCCTGTTGCCGCTGGAATTTGTGTGCCAAGTCCACGTGCTTTGATTCTAGGCCTTGAAGGCATTCATAGTCCAGCTTCCTCTTCTCCTCCTCCATCTTCCTCTGCTTCTCCTCCGCAATCTTCCTTCTCGCACGGGTTCTATAGTCGGTGTTCCAGTCCGAAAACCCCTCATACCATGGAATAGCGCCCTTGCCTCGTGTTCTTCCCGGGTGTTCAGGATTTCCCAGGGCACGCGTAAGCTCGTCGTTCTCTCTGTTGGGCTGGAACACCCCCATTCGAGCCTCTTCTATTGCAACAAGTATGTTATCGTCGGCTCCGTTCAGACATGCCTTCGTCGAAACTTTGCCTGTCTTCGGGTACAACTCCCCCCATGCGCATAGAACCAACTCCTGCAGCTGGGGGGCCAGCTCTTAGTAACCGGAGTGACACCTGCATCCTCCATCTCTTTCTCAGACTTATCCCACTTAGGCATTGCCACCGCGTAGCCACCTGGCCCCAGCTTATGGAACTTATCCGTTTTTTCGGCATTCTTCTTGTTTATTCTCGACCGTTCCTTAGCTAATTCTGAATCCTTGAATTTCACAAAATCGTCCCAATGAGCACTTTGATTCTCTAGTGTCCCCTTGAATACAGGAGTCTTCCTTCCTCCCTTGACGTACTTGTCCCATTCACGATTCTTGTGGTTCTTGAATGCAACCGCCATCTTCCTAAGAGCAGCGTCCTTGACTTTCTACACACCTGCTTCTGTGAAATGATCTAGTAGGGTGAAATGTTCCATGAGAGTATCCTAAAGCAGACTTTTTTGTTTGTCATCGACAAAAGTAAGATCTGGACGTGGCTTTGCTGGCTCTCTCCATTCTTGAAGGGAGATCGGGAGTTGGTCCTTCACAAGAACTCCGCACTAACGAACGAACTTGTCCGCAATCTTCTTAGGCGCTAATGGTTCGCCATTAGGTCTGATTGCCTCGATATTATACTTCACGCCCTCCTTCAACTTTTTGTTCGGGCCTCGTTTCGTCCTGTTGCCTGAAGATTTGCTCGATCCGGATGGCAGAAAGAAGAAAGATCAATTCGTTAATATATCTTCAACTCATTTAAAACATGTGATGATCACCAGAAGCCTGCTTATATAAATATATATACCTCGCCGGTCTTTGTTGTTTTAGGATCAACATGTTCTTCGTCATCGTCATAATCGTAGTTCATGACTTCATCAATTCGGTCGTCGTGATCGAATATCATATCACCCTCTCCGGTGTTGTTTAGAAATTCGGAGCCGTCATAATCTTCTTCGTTCTGATCATCATCTGACCCGCGTATCGTATCGAACATGGTCTGTTCTCTCTCTCTCTGTCGATATTGTCCGCCATAGCTTTTATTTAACTATGCCAAAAGAAATATAAAACAATTTAGTATTAAAATTACATCGTCTCGAATAATAGATATAATCTCGAATACATCGTCTCGAATAATAGATATAATCTCGAATACATCGTCTCGAATAATAGATATAATCTCGAATACATCGTCTTGAATAATAGATCTAATCTCGAATACATCGTCTCGAATAATATATAATATTGAATAGTACATCACTAGCTAGGTAGCTAATTAAAGATCGAATACTACAGAAGAATCTAGGACACTCGCGGATCCTGCGACGCGGGCGGTGGACACCCAAAGAGAAGGAACCCTCACAGGATCATAGCTAAAGTGAGATCCCTGAAGAAACTGCCACGTATTGGAGAACCTGCTGCCCTCTAAGGCAACCATGTAGCGATGGACGTGCTCGTCCTCCTCCCTGACACGGCGACGTACCACCTCCGGCGGGGCCGGCTCCCTCCACACCGAAACTGGCCCACGCAAACGCCACCAAACGAGATCAGGGTCGACGACGGGACCCGGGGCCGGGTTCCTCATCAAGTGGCGCGCCCCTCCAGGCAGCACCTCCCAGTGCCAGCCCGGCGGAGCCCAGTCCCGGACATGGGTCAGCCGGATGCGGGCCGGGCATCGTCGAGAACAAATACTAGCTATATACCCGCAAAAAGTAACATTTTTTTAATGATTGGATTTTGATAACTAAAATTTATAACATTTCTATATAACTAACATTTCTATAACATTTCTAACAATGCTGTATATAACTAACATTTCTATAACATTTCTAATATTTCTATAACTAAAAAAAAGAAAAATTTCTAACTTTTTTATTACTATTTCTATAACTAAAAAACATAAAAATTTCTAACAATTCTAACTTTTTTATAACTATTTCTATAACTAAAAAACAGAAAAATTTCTAACAATTCTAACATTTCTAACAATTCTAACATGTCTAACTATTCTAACAATTCTAACACTTCTAACTATTTCTAAAAAATAGAAAATTTTCTAACAATTTCTAAAAAAACAGAAAAATTTCTAACTATTTGTATAACAAAAAAACAAAAAATGTATGTGTGTGTGCGCTCACCGGCCGGCGAGGCGAGAGGCGACGGGGGGCACGCGGTGACGGGAACGGCGACGGGCGCGGCGACGACGGGGATGACGATGACAGGGACGTACGGGCCGTGGCAGCGACGACGACGGGGATGGGGGCGACGTGGGGCGGGCCGGGACGGGGCGGCGGTGACGACGGGGATGACGGGGACGGGACGACAGGGCGGCGATGACGGGGACGGGACGACAGGGCGGCGATGACGGGGACGGGGCGGCGACGGGGGCGGCGACGAGGGATATGGTGACGGGGGGGCGGCGGGCGACGGTGTGCAGAGAGATGAGAAACTGACGAAATTTTGAAGTGTTTTCTTATATAGAACCCACCTTTAGTACCGCTTGGAACCACCAACTGGTACTAAAGGCTTGTTTTGGCCAGGCCAAGCGGCGGGAAGCGCACCCCATTTAGTACCGGTTGGTGGCTCCAACCGGTACTAAAGGCCCCCCCTTTAGTACCGGTTGGTGCCAGGAACCGGTACTAAAGGGGGTGCGCTGGCGCAGGTGCGGTGCGCAAGTTTAGTCCCACCTCGCTAGCCGAGGGGCGACCGCACTGGTTTATAAACCCCCATGCGGTAGCTCTCTCGAGCTCCTCTCCAAAGTAGGCGTACTGGGCCTACATGTTCTGTGCTGCCCTGTGTGCCTACTGGGCCTTTGCGGGCCTGCATCCTGGCCCAACAACGGGTTGGGTTTCTAGTCGTATGCAGGCCGCTTTGGCCTAGTAGGCGGGCTTTTTTTATTTTTATTTTTTGCATTATTTATTTTTGAGTTGTTGTTTTTTTGTGTATTTAGAGTTTCTTTGTGAATATTTTTGCTTAAGGTGCAAAAAATTACAAACTTTCTGTTAGTGCCCGTAATTTTCAAATTTGAATAGTTTAAATTTTGAATTATTTAAAATTAGTGTGAATCACTAGTTTGTGAATAACTTAACTTTAAAAATCAGTAAAGGCATGAAAGAATTTGTTTGCACATAAAATTTCTTCACGTTTCAAATGCCAAAAGACATAATTAACTACCCTAACTATTACAGAGATTCCCTTCTGGGTGTGAAACACAGAAGAAAGTGATGATAGTGAAGCCGATCACATCCCAGATCTTTGGTGTGAAACTTTTTCTTCGCGTGTGTCCCTTTGCGCCGTAACCATGGAAAATCTTCATCATTTAACGGGATGCTCGGGTCAATATTCACTGTGAATGGAGCAATTTCATCAAACTTTTCATAATCTTCTGACTTGCCTGTCTTGTCATCCAGTCCCATGATGTTTCTCTTCCCAGAAAGAACTATGTGCCGCTTTGGCTCATCGTACGATGCATTCGCTTCCTTATCTTTTCTTTTTCTTGGCTTGGTTGACATGTCCTTCACATAGAAAACCTGTGCCACATCATTGGCTAGGAGGAATGGTTCGTCTGCATACGTAAGATTGTTGAGATCCACTGTTGTCATTCCGTACTGCGGGTCTTCCGTTACCCCGCCTCGTGTCATATTGACCCATTTGCACCGAAACAAAGGGACCTTCAAACCACGTCGATAGTCAAGTTCCCATATGTCCTGTATATAACCATAATATGTTTCCTTTCCCGTCGAAAGAACTTTCAAAGCGGACACCACTGTTTTGGTTGGTGCTCTTGTTATCTTGGGCGATAGTGTAAAATGTATTACCATTTATCTCGTACCCTTTGAAAGTCATTATATTCGAAGATGGTAACTGGGACAGCAAGTACATGTCATCTTCAATAGAGGTGTCATGCATGGTACGTGTCTGCAACCAGCTGGCGAAACTCCTGGTTTGTTCACGTGTAATCCAGTCATCAGACCACTCCGGGGGTTTGGAGCGTAGCAAATTCTTGTGTTCATCCATATACGGAGCCACCAAGGAGGAATTCTGTAGAACTGTGTAGTGTGCTTCAGTGAGAGAATGTCCGTCCATACATATTATTTGTTCCCCTCCTAGCGTGCCTTTTCCATCCAGTCTGCCCTTATGCCGCGATACAGGAACACCAATCGGCTTAAGGTCAGGAATAAAGTCAATACAAAACTCAATGACCTCCTCATTTTGACGGCCCTTGGAGATGCTTCCTTCTGGCCTAGCACGGTTATGAACATATTTCTTTAAGACTCCCATGAACCTCTCAAAGGGGAACATATTGTGTAGAAATACAGGACCCAAAACGTTAATCTCTTCGCATAGGTGAACTAGGACGTGCGTCATGATGTTGAAGAAGGATGGTGGGAACACCAACTCGAAACTGACAAGACATTGCACCAAATCATTCTGTAACCTTGGTATGATTTCTGGATCGATTACCTTCTGAGAGATTGCATTGAGAAATGCACATAGCTTCACAATGGCTAATTGAACGTTTTCCGGTAGAAGCCCCCTGAATGCAACCGGAAGCAGTTGCGTCATAATCACGTGGCAGTCATGAGACTTTAGGTTCTGGAACTTTTTCTCTGCCATGTTTATTATTCCCTTTATATTCGACGAGAAGCCAGACGGTACCTTAATACTGAGCAGGCATTCAAAGAAGATTTCCTTCTCTTCTTTGGTAAGAGCGTAGCTTGCATGACCCTGATGTATGCCGTCTTTTCTGTGCATACATTGCCGGTCCTCCCGTGCCTCAGGTGTATCTTTTGTCTTCCCATACACGCCCAAGAAGCCAAGCAGGGTCACACAAAGATTCTTCGTCACGTGCATCACGTCGATTGAGGAGCGGACCTCTAGGTCTTTCCAATAGGGTAGGTCCCAAAATATAGATTTCTTCTTCCACATGGGTGCGCGTCCGTCAGCGTCATTCGAAACAGGTTGTCCACCAGGACCCTTTCCAAAGACCACCTTCAAATCCTTGACCATATCATGTACATCAGCACCAGTACGGTGGCGAGGCTTCGTCCGGTGATCCGCCTCACCTTTGAAATGCTTGCCTTTCTTTCTTACGGGATGCCTGCTCTGAAGAAATCGACGATGTCCCAGGTACACATTCTTCTTACAATTAGCCAAATATATAATGTCGGTATCGTCCAAACAGTGCGTGCATGCGCGGTATCCCTTGTTTGTCTATCCTGAAAGGTTACTGAGAGCAGGCCAATCATTGATGGTCACGAACAGCAACGCCTTTAGGTCAAATTATTCCCCCATGTGCTCATCCCATGCACGTACACCTGTTCCATTCCACAGTTGTAAGAGTTCTTCAACTAATGGCCTTAGTTACACATCAATGTCGTTGCCGGGTTGCTTAGGGCCTTGGATGAGCACTGGCATCATAATGAACTTCCGCTTCATGCACAACCAAGGAGGAAGGTTATACAAACATAGAGTCACAGGCCAGGTGCTTTGGTTGCTGCTCTGCTCCCCAAAAGGATTAATGCCATCTGCGCTTAGACCAAACCATACGCTCCTTGCGTCATCTGCAAACTCCTTCCCGTACTTTCTTTCGATTTTTCTCCACTGCGACCCGTCAGCGGGTAATCTCAACTTTCCGTCTTTCTTACGGTCTTCTCCGTGCCATCGCATCGCCTTGGCATGCTCTTTGTTTTGGAACAAATGTTTTAACCGTGGTATTATAGGAGCATACCACATCACCTTGGCAAGAATCTTCTTCCTGGGGCGCTCGCCCTCGACATCACCAGGGTCATCGCGGCTGATCTTATAGCGCAATGCACCACATACCGGGCAAGCGTTCAAATCCTCGTACTCACCGCGGTAGAGGATGCAATCCTTAGGGCATGCATGTATCTTCTGCACCTCTAACCCTAGAGGGCAGACAGCCTTCTTTGCTTCGTACGTACTCTCGGGCAATTCGTTGTCCTTTGGAAGCATATCCTTCATCATTACCAGCAACTTTCCAAATCCCTTGTCAGATACACCATTCTTTGCCTTCCATTGCAGCAATTCCAGTGTGGTGCCCAGGTTTTTCTTGTCACCTACGCAATTCGGGTACAACAATTTTTTGTGATCCTCTAACATGCGCTGCAACTTCTTCTTCTCCAAATCACTTGCGCAGTTTCTCTTTGCATCGGCAATGGCCCGACCTAGATCATCAACGGGCTCATCTGATGCCTCTTCTTCAGCTTCTTCCCGCATTGCCGGCTCAGCTTCTTCCCGCATTACCGGCTCAGCTTCTTCCCCCATTGTTGTATGATCGTATTCAGGGAACCCATGGCCAGGATAGCTGTTGTCGTCCTCTTCTTCTTCATTGTCTTCCATCATAACCCCTCTTTCTCCATGCTTGGTCTAAACATTATAGTGGGGCATGAAACCGGACTTAAACAGGTGGACCTGAATGGTTCTTGACGTAGAGTAATTGTGACCATTCTTATAGCCAGCACATGGACAAGGCATAAAACCATCCGCCCGCTTGTTTGCCTCAGCCGCAAGCAGAAAAGTATGCACGCCCTCAACGAACTGGGGAGAGCATCGCTCATCGTACATCCATTGCCGTCTCATCTTCTTTACACAACACCGAATAGACCAAATTAATACAAGTTCATACAACACTTAAATGCAACAAACAAATAACTCTCTAGCTAAAGCATTTCAATGCAACAACAAATGCGATCAAGATCGCAACTAAGGTAAAAATGGATCGAACAGCATAATGATACCAAGCCTCACTATCGATGGCATGTTTTCTAATCTTCAAGCGCATTTTCTTCATCTTGATCTTGTGATCATCGACGACATCGGCAACATGCAACTCCAATTCCATCTTCTCCCCCTCAATTCTTTTCAATTTTTCTTTCAAGTACTCGTTTTCTCTTTCAACTAAATTTAACCTCTCGACAATAGGGTCAGTTGGAATTTCCGGTTCACATACCTCCTAGAAAAAATTTCTATGTCAACTTGATGGGCATAATTTGTCATAAACACGAAATGCAACTAGTTTTAAAAGAGAATATATATACCACATACGAATCATAACAAGGACGAGGGCCGACGGGGACGGATATCAAAACCATGGCATTATATGTATAACAAACAACGTACGGGTAAGATAATTATACGAGTAACTATATATCCAAATCACACAAACATCAATTTTTATATAAAATTTCATGAACAAAGAGGCTCACCACAAGGTGGTGCCGGCGGCGGGACGGTGCGGGCGATCGACGGTGGTTACGACGGAGATTTAGAAGGCACTAAGTAAACCACACCTACATATGCAAACTAAGTGTTATTTTTGACCTCAAATTGCATATAAATCAAATACTAGCACATATATATATTTCCTCCCAAATTACTAAACTCACAAATTAATCACTATATAAAGCATTGCAAGAGCTAATCTAGCAACGAGAGATGAAAGGACAAAGTTGCTAACCTTTGTGATCATTTCAATGGATGGGGGCCTTCAAATCTTGACAAATTTTGGGCAAAATGTGTGATCAGCTCGAGAGGAAGAGGGGAAGAACAGAGAGGAGAGGGGAAAGGGGAAGAACATAGTGAGCTCGGGTGGACGAAGGGTTTATGTAGGACGACCTTTAGTACCGGTTCGTGCCAAGAACCGGTACTAAAGGGGCTGGAGGGTCCCCAGTCTGACAACATCCTGCCACCACTCTCATTAGTACGGGTTCGTGTCACGAACTGGTACTAAAGGTTCGCCACGAACCGGTACTAATGAAAGCGGCCCGGCCAGCCGTCGGAACCGGCACTAAAGTATACATTAGTGCCGGCTCAAATACAAACCGGCACTAATGTGCTTCACGTTTGACCCTTTTTCTACTAGTGAGAGACAAAGTGAGTGTGGCCCGACATTCATTGAACAAATATATATGCTCTGGAGAGATATTGTCCGATTGATCTTTCTGGCAAGGGTGAGGGCTGTAAGATAGAGCTTGAGAGATGATCCAGTCACAGACGTGTAGATATATTTTGTGTGTGGGAGGAAGCAAGGTCAACGGATCACATAGGGTCGCCGTGCGATCAAAAGAGTGAGACGGGTTGGAGAGAGTGACCTAGATAGACGATGTGCGTGAGAGAGTATACAATGTGAATAGGTCGAATTGGGCTCAAACATTGTGATATATCATTTTTGTCCGAGAAAGAGCGAGGTCAATCGAGACATACGGAGAGAGAGAGACACACACACACACACACACAGAGAGAGAGAGAGAGAGAGAGAGAGAGAGATTGAGTGAGCATGGCCCACCATGAGGTCGAAAGAATGGCGGCGGCTTGGATGGTCTGACCTAGATAGACAATCTGCGTGAGAGAGTATAGAGTGTGTCGATCGAGGCCCGAACAGGGAGATATATCATTTGTGTGTGAAAGAAAACGAGGTTAAACGAGACTCGGATAAAGAGAGCGAGATTGAGCGAGTGGCCCGCCGTGCGGAAGAAAGAGTGAGACAGTATCGAGGGAGTGACCTAGATATACAACGTGCGTGCGTGTGCACGAGAGGTTGGGGGCTAGATAGGCAATGCATGTATTTAGCGCGAGAGGGTGAGAGGGAGAGGGGGAGAGAGAGAGAGCTCGGCATGGGGTGCAATGGCGGGTGTGTGAGGTAAATACATTTGGTAACAGAGTGGAAAAAGGGGTTGTGTAGTTGAGAGACTTAGAGATCGAAACATGAAGAGAAAGAATGAACGTGTGTTGGAAACCGATAGCTTCCTAAGGTGGTTAGGAGAGGAAGATTGACCGATACAGGAAGTATGTAGCGTTTGTGCGGGGGGTGGGGGGGCTAAAAACAACATTTGAATGTACATAGTACGAGACTTAATATCGATGTTTCAATTCGGTGTACATTGTAAGATTTGAACCGACGACCAGGCATACGGGTAATTATTTCGAATTCGTGCCATACTAAGTTTCGAAAAGTTGACATTGACTCAGTTTGTTGTGCTATTTTGTAGGTCATATGTTTGAATTCATCCAAAAGTTTTCTCACTACCATGGTGTTCATCATATACATATGAATTTGTATTAAAAAAGTAGTGTGGATACAGTGAAATGCGAAATCCACGTTAGAATTGGAGATCGCTACGTGACACACACTCTAATTCAAATAACTAACTACGTGACACACACTCTAATTCAAATAACTAATTATGTGTCACACACTCTAATCCATGTTAGCGTGGGTACCGTTTCGATTTTTTTCAAATAACTCCTCATTAATTAATTTATAGTACTCCCTCTGTTGACTTTTATAAGACCTTGAAGACATTTCAGACAATGTGCAAAATAGTTCATTTTAAATTGTCTGAAACGACTTACAAAAGTGAACGGATGGAGTATCTCATTTCGAATGACTAATTATTGCAAGGAAAACATGGGCATGGCAATACATACAGATTCGTTTGCAAATGAAAGAAGATTCGTTTGCATTCTCAAATGTAGGCGCACCAGGCAGACCAGGGTCGTGTCTGGGTGGACGCTACTTCGGTGCCTTAAAGGCAACTGCCTTTGGGTCACTGACATTTGGGCCAGCCACCTGTTGGGCCCACATGTCATGGATAAAAAGGCTGGTGCCTCAAGGCACCGAAGCATAGTCTTGTCGGGGTGGTCGCATGTGTCGGACGGACGCGTAGCACCCAGCCACCCACCCCCCCTCCCCCCAAAAAAGGGTGACGACAATATAAGTTAGCGCTTCCACGTTTCGGATTGACATATCTGGCGGACCCAATTCCTGCCCTGCAAAATCTCTCTTCTCCACCGTCCCCTTCCGCGCCCAAATTGCTCAAATCCCTAATTCGCCGCCAACCCTCGAATCGCCCCTCGTCTCGTCTCTTTCCCCACCGTTCCCCACCTCTGTGCCGGATGACGACGACTAAGGGAGTCCTGGATTAGGGGGTGTTCGGATAGCCGGACAATACCTTCAGCCGGACTCCTAGACTATGAAGATACAAGACTGAAGACTTCGTCCCGTGTCCGGAAGGGACTTTCCTTGGCATGGAAGGCAAGCTTGGCGATGCGGATATTCAAGATCTCCTACCATTGTAACCGACTTTGTGTAACCCTAACCCTATCCGGTGTCTATATAAACTGGAGGGTTCTAGTCCGTAGGACAACTTCATCATACAACAATCATACCATAGGCTAGCTTCTAGGGTTTAGCCTCCTTGATCTCGTGGTAGATCTACTCTTGTACAACCCATATCATCAATATTAATCAAGCAGGAGTAGGGTTTTACCTTCATCGAGAGGGCCCGAACCTGGGTAAACTTTGTGTCCCTTATCTCCTGTTACCATCCGGCCTAGACGCACAGTTCGGGACCCCCTACCCGAGATCCGCCGGTTTTGACACCGACATTGGTGCTTTCATTGAGAGTTCCTCTGTGTCATCACTTTTGGCCCGATGGCTCCTGTGATCATCAACGACGATGCGGTCCAGGGTGAGACTTTTCTCCCCGGACAGATCTTCGTCTTCGGCGGCTTCGCGCTGCGGGCCAATTCGTTTGGCCACTTGGAGTAGATGGAAAGCTACGCCCCTGGCTATCAGGTCAGGTTTGGAAGTTTGAACTACATGGCTGACATCCGCGGGGACTTAATCTTCGACGGATTCCAGCCACAGCCAAGCGCGCCGCACTGTCTCAATGGGCATGATCTAGCTCTGCCGCCGAACAATGCCCTAGAGCCCGCACGCACGTCGGTTGAACGCCACCTCAGGGGCTGCGATCTCAAGATCGAGCCAGATACCAGCCCCGCACTCTGCATGACCCGTGACTCCGAGGATCCGGATTCCCTCCAGACTCCGAACCCCCCGCGCCCCTGCCAATCGAATCCGATTGGGCGCCGATCATGGAGTTCACCGCCGCGGACATCTTTCAGCACTCGCCCTTCGGTGACATCCTGAACTCACTAAAGTCTCTCTCTTTATCGGGAGAGCCCTGGCCGGACTATGGTCAGCAAGGATGGGATACGGACGATGAAGAAATTCAAAGCCCACCCACCACCCACTTCGTAGCCACTGTCGACGAATTAACCGACCTGCTCGACTTCGACTCCGAAGACATCGACGGCATGAATGACGATGCAGGAGACGAACAGGAACCAGCACCTGTAGGGTGCTCGAAGGCCACCTCATCGTATGACATATATATGGTGGACGCTCCAAAAGATGGAGATGGCGATGGAAAAGAGGGAGATGATACTTCTATGAAACTTCCCAAACGCCGACGTCAGCGGCGCCGCTCTAAATCCCGCCAAAGCAAAAACGGTGATTACAGGACCGGAGATAATACTCCTCCGGATAGCACTGAAGAACACCCCCTCCAGCAAGATTCAGCACAGGAAGATGGACAAGCCAACCCTCATGAGAGGGCGGCAAACCGAGAGGTTGAGGACGATAACTACATGCCTCCCTCCGAAGATGAGGCAAGCCTCGACGACGACGAATTCGTTGTACCATCAGACCCCGCCGAACAAGAGCGTTTCAAACGCAGGCTTCTAGCCACGGCAAGCAGCCTCAAGAAAAAGCAACAACAGCTTAGAGCTGATCAAGATTTGCTAGCTGACAGATGGACTGAAGTCCTTGTGGCCGAAGAGTATGAACTCGAACGCCCCTCCAAGCGTTACCCAAAGCGCATGCTGCTACCCTGATTAGAGGAGGAAGCACCTACATCTCCAGCGCATGACATGGCCGACCGGCCACCTCGTGGCCACGACAGAGAGGCCTTTAGGCCCTCCACTCAAGCCATGCCCCGACGACGCACAAAACATGCTAAGGCACGGGAAAATGCGCCAGACCTGCGAGATATACTGGAGGACAAGGGAAGGAAAACAAGATCGATCTACGGATCGCGCGGGCGCCCAATGGCACGTGAAGGAGATCGTCACTCCGGATACGATAAATCCGGCTGGGCCAAACACAATGGACAAAGCTCCTCTGAGCAGCGCCTTGATATAGCCCAGTATAGAGGCGCTGCACACCCACTATGCTTTACAGATGAAGTAATGGATCATAAAATCCTTGAGGGCTTCAAACCCGTAAACATCGAATCATACGATGGCACAGCAGATCCCGCGGTTTGGATCAAGGATTATCTCCTTCATATCCACATGGCCCGTGGTGATGATCTATACGCCATCAAATATCTCCCACTCAAACTCAAGGGACCGGCCCGGCATTGGCTCAACAGCTTGCCAGCAGAATCAATCGGTTCTTGGGAGGACCTGGAAGCCGCATTCCTCGACAACTTCCGGGGCACTTATGTGCGACCACCGGATGCTGATGACCTAAGCCACATAATTCAGCAGCCAGAGGAATCGGCCAGGCAATTCTGGACACGGTTCCTAACAAAGAAAAACCAGATAGTCGACTGTCCGGACGCTGAGGCCCGAGCAGCTTTCAAGCATGATATCCGCGATGAGTGGCTTGCCCGGCACCTGGGACAGGAAAAGCCGAAATCTATGGCAGACCTCACGACACTCATGACCCGCTTTTGCGCGGGAGAAGACAGCTGGCTAGCTCGCATTAACAACTTAGCAAAGAACCCTGGTAATTCGGATACCAGGGACAAAAGTGGCAGGACACGCCGGAACAAGCAAAAGCGCCATGTTAACAGCGACAGCAATGAGGACATGGCAGTAAATGCCGGATTCAGAGGCTATGAATCTGGTCAGCGGAAAAAGCCATTCAAAAAGAATACTCAGGGCCCATCCAATTTGGACCGAATTCTCGACCGCTTGTGCCAGATACATGGCACCCCCGAAAGGCCAGCAAATCACACCAACAGGGATTGTTGGGTGTTCAAGCAGGCAGGCAAGTTAAGAAACGAAAACAGAGACAAGGGGCTGCACAGCGATGACGAGGAGGAGCCCAGGCCACCGAACAGCAGTGGACGGAAGGGTTTTCCCCCACAAGTGCGGACGGTGAACATGATATACGCAACCCACATTCCCAAGAGGGAGCGGAAGCGTGCGCTACGAGACGTATGTGCGCTGGAGCCTGTCGCTCCAAAGTTCAACCCATGGTCCTCCTGCCCGATCACCTTTGATCAAAGGGACCATCCCACTAGCATCCGTCATGGCGGGTTTGCCGCATTGGTTCTTGACCCAATTATCGACGGATTTCATCTCACAAGAGTCCTCATGGACGGCGGCAGTAGCCTGAAGCTCCTTTACCAGGATACAGTGCGGAAAATGGGCATCGATCCCTCGAGGATCAAGCCCACAAAAACGACCTTTAAAGGCGTTATACCAGGTGTAGAGGCCAACTGCACAGGCTCAGTAACACTTGAAGTGGCCTTCGGATCTCCGGATAATTTCCGAAACGAAGAGTTAATCTTCAATATAGTCCCATTTCGCAGTGGCTATCACGCCCTGCTCGGGCGAACCGCATTTGCAAAGTTCAATGCGGTACCGCACTACGCATATCTCAAGCTCAAGATGCGAGGCCCTCGAGGAGTAATTACGGTCAACGGAAACACCGAGCGCTCCCTCCGAACGGAGGAACACACGGCGGCCCTCGCAGCGGAAGTACAAAGCAGCCTTTTTAGGCAATTCTCCAGTCCGACCGTTAAAAAGCCAGACACTGCCAAGCGCGCCCGGAGTAACCTACAACAAGACTGCCTGGCACGTTCTGAGCAGGCATAGCAATGCGGCCCCAACCCCAGCCCTTGCGACATAGCGAAACCAGTGCTTCGCGTACATAACTACGCTCTTGAAATACCATGGGCGCAGGGGAAGGGGCACAATAACGGCAAGCCCAAAATACGGCCTAAAATGTACTAGGGGCTGCCGAATTCTTTTTCTTTTTTACTTTCAGGACTCCATACTTCGGACGACCTGTTCGGCAAGTCAACTACCGCACGAACGACGCAAGATCCAGGGAAGCAGACAAGCCATGCCGCACTATGGAACTCCCAAGTGGTCTCTGTTACGAGAAGTATACCTGTTTTGAATACAATTCCGCGGCCTGCCCCTAGACAGGACATGTTAAATAATCCAATATCTTTCGCTTATCGCACTATTTGTATCGTTCTGCTTTGATAGCAGCCTCTTTATAAATAATGCATAGCTTTTTGTCTATTTTTGGCATTATCCTTTTTCTATATATATGTTCATTAATGACATGTGGCACCCGTACACTATGGTACGGCAAATACAATAGGGGCTTCAGTACCCCTTAATGTGGTGTAAGAAGTCCGAACACTTCATAAGTGCGGCACCCCGAACTTATAGCACTATATGCATCGGCTCCGAATCATGATTTGGGTCAATAGTTGGGTTTTCCCGGCTCCTATGTTTTTGTGCCTTACGTTCCGCTATATCGGCTAAGGTAGCACTGGGAGAACCACTACGATTGTGCCCCAGTTGAGCTGGGCTGAGCACCTCAGTGGAGAAAGCTAAAACTGACTGTCATGATGAGGCGAGAGACCGGTCGCTGTTCGAGACGTTTTTTGGGTCCCTACAGACTTATGCCGCTTCGAGCGAGGAACCGTCTTTGTCCGGCCAAGGCGTGGATAGTGCCCCGAACTCGTTTTTCCGAACTAGGGGCTTCGCCAAAATTTAAAATTATAAAGTTCTATGGCTAAGTGAGAGTGTTGAAGCATTATAGTCTGATTGCCTGGTTCGTTGTGCTGAGCGCCTCCCTCGAAGGACCCAAACATGGGAAAAAGAGCGCTCAGGTTTATTCCGAACAACCCAGCACTAGTGGCATGGGGGCGGAAGCCGACGACTGGCCATCTCTCAATTTTTTGATAAACGGCTGCACAGAAAATAATATTTTAAATTCAACAAGCATTGCTTAGCGCATATGAACAAGTTTTCAGCGCACAGGATAAACACGAGCGAGTTCATTCAAAAATTACATCCTTGGTACATTCATCCGCCACAAGGCGGGCACCCGCAAAAACATCCTTGTAATAGTTCTCGGGCTTGCGATGCTCCTTCCCCAGCGGCGGCCCGTCCCTCACAAGCTTCTCACCGTCTAGCTTACCCAGTGCACCTTTGCACGGGCAAGGGCCCTACGGGCACCTTCGATGCAGGCAGAGCGCTTGATGACCTCGAGCCTTGGACAGGCCTCCACTAGCCGCCGCACCAGCCCGAAGTAGCTCCCAGGCAGGGCCTCTCCGGGCCACAGCCGAACTATGAAGCCCTTCATGGCCTTTTCGGCCGCCTTGTGGAGCTCGAACAGCTGCTTCAGCTGGTCGCTCAAGGGCACGGGGTGTCCGTCCTCAGCATACTGAGACCAGAACACCTTCTCCGTCGATCTGCCCTCTTCGGATCGGTAGAAGGCGGCGGCATCGGATACGCTGCGGGGAAGATCTGCGAATGCCCCTGGAGAGCTCCGGATTCGGGTAAGTAACAAGTAGTTTACTTTTATATTTCTGCTTTGCATAAAGAATGCCTTACCCGCCGCTATCTTTTTCATCTCCTCCAACTCTTGGAGAGCCTTCTGGGCTTCGGCCTTGGCAGACTCGGCAGTCTCGACGGCCGCGGCGAGCTCGGACGCTCGCGTTTTAGAGTCAAGCTCCAAGCTCTCATGTTTTTTCATGAGAGCCTGAAGCTCTTTCTCCGCCTCGCCGACCTGCGCCTCAAATTTCTCTCGCTCGGTCCGCTCCGTGGCCGCTCTCTTCTCGGCCTCGGACAGCGCTTGCTTGAGAGTTGCCACCTCAGTAGTGGCCCCTACATTAAGCAGTACAATCCTGTTATTTTTTGCAATCACGTCTTTTTATAGGCACTTTCTCTGTAAGGTAACTCTTACCTTCTTTCTCCTCAAGCTGCCGCTTTGCAAGGCCGAGCTCTTGCTCGGTCCGCTCGAGGCCCTGCTTTAGGGCACCCACCTCTGCAGTCAGTGCGGCGGTGGCTAGCAGCGAAGCCTGCATACACATATTGACTCTTTTTTGTTAGACTCCTTCGAAATTTAATAGATCCTCTATTCGGCTTTTCTTTCCGAGCGCCAAACAGAGCATCAGGGCTACTGTCTATGCGGAAATATTTTTACATATTTTTACTTACCTCGAAGCCTGTTAGAAGGCTAGCGCAAGCTTCAGTCAATCCGCTCTTAGCGGACTGAACCTTCTGGATCACTGTACTCATGATAGTACGGTGCTCCTCGTTGATGGAGGCGCCCTTAAGCACCTCCAGTAGATTCCCCGGCGCCTCCAGTTGGACGGAGGACGCCGGCTCATTAGGCTTGCTCCTCTTGACAGGAGTCCGCCTTCCGCGTTCCGGAACCGTCGAAGATTTCGGCGCGGTGTCCGGCTCAAAGCCGGACTTGGAGCCCTGGGGGATTTTGTCCCCTTTACTTCAGGAGTCCGGGAGGTCGCCTTGCGGCTCCTCCAGGACCACCTCCTCCTGCCCTGAACTTGTCGCGAGGCCACTTCGGCGTCGTTCGCAGTGCGGGGGGAGACAGCGGGCGGAACTGAGTTCATGTACGACGAATCCAGGGAGCCGCTCGACGACTCGTCGAGTCTGGCCCAGGGCAGGCTGCATAATTATGTTCGACATTAGGGAAAGATGTGCGACAAAGGAATATCACGAGTTACTCTGGTATCCGAATACTTACGATTTCGCCAGACGCTTGGCCCTGTACGGCCACTCCTCCTCGTCCTCGTCGGCGTTGGGGGAGTAGTCCGGCGGACGGATCTTCCTCCTCTTGGACCCTTCGGCCTCCCCCGTTGGGGCGGCCTTCCTTTTCTTTCCTCCCCCCGCTGGAGGGGGAGAGGTTTCTTCTACCTCCTCCTTGTTCTCACGGGAGGAGAGCGTCTTGGACTCGTCGGATGACGAGTCCTACACCACCGCGTTATGGGAACTCTTTCGAGTCCCCGTGGCCTTCTTCTTCTTGTCCTTCTTCTCCGGCACCACATAAGGCGCCGGAGCCAGCAGCTCCGCTAGGAGAGCAGGGGCTGGGTCTTCGGGCAAGGGAGCCGGACAGTTAATCGGTCCAGACTGCGCCTGCCATGCCTATCAAAGGTGAGGGAGTTTAGATCCCGCATAGAGACAAACTATGAAAAAAACTTAACATCCTGTAAAAGGTGAGAATGGCTTACCTTGCTAGCGTTACGCTACCAACTGTATCCGCGGTCCTCGGAAGCGGATGCGGGAGCCTCGGCGCCCTTGGTTAGCACCTTCCAGACATCTTCATACGTCGTGTCGAAGAGCCTGTTGAGGGTTCGGTGCTGCGCCGGGTCGAACTCCCACAGATTAAAGTCCCGTTGTTGACACGGGAGGATCCGGCGGACGAGCATAACCTGGACTACATTGACAAGCTTGATCGTCTTGTTCACCAGGGACTGGATGCATGTTTGCAGTCCGGTCACCTCTTTTTCATCACCCCACGACAGGCCCGTCTCTTTCCAGGACATAAGCCGTGTGGGGGGTCCGGATCTGAACTCAGGGGCTGCGATCCATTTCAGATCGCGTGGCTCGGTGATGTAAAACCACCTGGATTGCCACCCCTTTAGGGTCTCCACGAAGGAGCCCTCGAGCCATGGAACGTTGGCCATCTTGCCCGCCATGGCGCCGCCGCATTTCGCCTGGCTGCTGCGCACCACCTTGGGCTTGACGTTGAAGGTCTTGAGCCAGAGGACGAAATGGAGGCGGATGTGGAGGAAGGCCTCGCACACGACGATAAACGCCGAGATGTTGAGGACGAAGTTTGGGGCCAGATCGTGGAAATCTAGGCCGTAGTAGAACATGAGCCCCCAGACAAATGGGTGGAGTGGAAAACCCAGTCCGCGGAGGAAGTGGGGAAGGAAAACTACCCTCTCGTGGGGCCTTGGGGTGGGGAGAAGCTGCCCCTCCTCGGGAAGCCGGTGCGCGATGTCTTTGGACAAGTATCCGGCCTTCCTCAGCTTTTTGACATGGCCCTCCGTGACGGAGGAGACCATCCACTTGCCTCCCGCTCCGGACATTGTTGGAGAAGGTTGAGGTGGGAAGTGCGGGCTTGGGCGCTGGAGCTCGGGTGTGCCGAAGATGGATAGGAAAAGGAGGAAGAAGGCGTAGGTAAAAAACGTGGATCCTTATCCCCTTATATGGGCGGATGCGGTTATGCGTCCCCACCAGCCTAGTAAAACTCGCTTGCCTCCCAAGCGCCGCGATAAATGGCGCGGTTGGGTTACCCACGTTCGTATTGATGAGAATCCCGTAAATAGGGGACACGATCTCTGCTTTGACAAGACGTGCCAAGGGAACCGCCTCGCAGAACATGCTGAGGCGGAGAGGCGAAAACGATTCGAGTAAAAGACTTGGCCGTAGTGTGATGACACACTGCAGAATACGTCAGCAGATTTGATTTGTGTTAATATTATTCTCTCTGTGGCAATATGTGGAAACTTATTTTGCAGAGCCTGACACTATTCTTGGTGTTTACAAATGTTTTATGAGGAACTTGGAGGAGGAACCCGGCTTGCAATGACGAAGACAATCTGCGCGCCGGACTCGTCGTCATTGAAACCTGGTTCAGGGGCTACTGAGGGAGTCCTGGATTAGGGGGTGTTCGGATAGCCGGACAATACCTTCAGCCGGACTCCTGGACTATGAAGATACAAGATTGAAGACTTCGTCCCGTGTCCGGAAGGGACTTTCCTTGGCGTGGAAGGCAAGCTTGGCGATGCGGATATTCAAGATCTCCTACCATTGTAACCGACTTTGTGTAACCCTAACCCTATCCGGTGTCTATATAAACCGGAGGGTTCTAGTCCGTAGGACAACTTCATCATACAACAATCATACCATACGCTAGCTTCTAGGGTTTAGCCTCCTTGATCTCGTGGTAGATCTACTCTTGTACTACCCATATCATCAATACTAATCAAGCAGTAGTAGGGTTTTACCTCCATCGAGAGGGCCCGAACCTAGGTAAACTTCGTGTCCCTTGTCTCCTATTACCATCCGGCCTAGACGCATAGTTCGGGGCCCCCTACCCGAGATTCGCTGGTTTTGACACCGACAACGACGAAGACGACGGTCGCACTTCACCACCGCACCGGAGCTACCTCATCTACGCCCTCGTCCACCGCACCGGGTGGTCCACCGACAACGTCAGCCGCCGCAACTGACATGCCTCACAGACACCGAGTTCCACCGCATCAGGTGCGCTTCACCGACGCCGTCTCCCAGCTCACCGGGGCTACTTCACCAAGCACATCGTCGCACCTCCGCCCCCCGAGGCTGTTGGGGCTTCACCAACGGTCTCATCCACCGCATCGCAGTGCTCCACTGCCACTCGAGATCTGCATCCGTGCACGGCCAGCCAACACCAGCGCATCACCCTCAACGGCTCTGAAGTGACCCGCACTCTAGCTAGGCGAGCATACCCAAACGCCAGCCTGAACTAGGTATCCACACATCACTCCCTTGTGCATTGTTACGACGATGTTAGGATATCCTTTCACTGCTCTCTTAGCTTACATGCCTATGCAACTCTGACTTTAACTCTTATTTCTTCTGGAGATATCATCTGAAATAAGCAAATCCATATTTTAGCGAAGCATGACGGCGCTACGGGATCTGGTACACATCCTGCACACCCGTATAACCTTGTAAGTATCTGTCCTCCAGTACAACATCAAGGTAAATTCCTCATATTTGATCAACCATTCGCCGTGTCAAAAATGCAGAGGGGATGCAAGGAGCACAAGGCCTGCACATCCAAGCAAGTGGTAACATGGACTTGTACATGGAACATCCCAAGCGCAAGCAGAGCTGCAGTGAGCCTGTACAACGAGCTAGCGTAAGTCCCTGCATTTCATTTAATTCATACTGGCATTCATGTATGATTTGTGTGCAGTGGCTGATCCACGAATTCAAGTTACCAGGGGCGAACATTTAACTTAAAAAATACGAAGGCACTTGCACTCCGGAAATCAACATAACTTGAGAAATGTGAAGTTACATGCACTTTGAAAACCAACTAATGATCCAAAGTAGTTCAGATTATAAACACTAAATGATGCAAGCACCAAAAAAGACAAAATGCAACATGGTGTACAAGGACTACAAACATGGTCTGTACCTGCTGGAATTATTCGTTCTCTGGCTGAAAATATCGAAGTGTAATTGCACGTATAACCAGTGCGCAAACTGCATATCAATATATCTATCCTGCACAAGTATGCCAATAGTTTCAAACAACATATTAGAAAAGTATTTATTCTATGTTGTCATGATACGGGGACTTTCTGGTAGACGGCCTCGACGTTTCCTCAAGCTATGAAAATGCACTATAATTTGCTTGTCATCAATGCCTGCAAATCTCTCTCTCTCTCTCAACATAGTAGATCACCATTACACACTAAATCCTTCAATGAGCTTGCAAAATGCTTGCATTAGATCCCTCATTAGACACTATATGTTCATCACCAGGAGCATGTAAAATGTTTGCATCAAATCCTTCATTAGCAGTCTGTTCATTAGACACTTCAGGCTCAAGAACAACATGAGCTTGTATGTTTGCACCGGAAACTTGATTAGATACATCAGATTCAGTGAGTTCAGTATTGATTGGGGGAGTTATAAAATAATTAGAAATTGGTTTCATTTTCTCATAGATTCCCTACATACAAGCAGTTTTGCAACACCGCCAGGTTTAACTATTGGCCAGAAATTGAAGAGTTGAATTAGATATAATCAGGGATGTGATGTACCTTCTCATTGCGCATGCTACTCTTGCAAGCTGCGACTGTCCGTTTGCGCAAGCTCGATGCCATGCCCGTGATGCCGCCGCTGCCTCCCACGCAGGCTACACCCAGGGTTGGATCTTGATCTTCTTGTCCTTCCGTTCACTTGAAGCCCGGCGACCGCCCTCCAATGAGGGCACGAGGAAGTGTTGTGTCGGTCTGTCCAGTGGCGGCTAGGATAGGAGCGAACTAGACTGGAGCCTGCTATAGGGCCGGCCTTGCACTTATGTTATTGGCCCATCCAAATTGAAACATTTTTCTTCATTTTTTACATTGCCTGCTCGTGCGTTGGGACAAACAAATCTAGTGTGGGCCAACCTGGACGACTCAAACAAGGTGCACACTTTCCAGCCACCTGAGGCGACCGCCCATACCAGCCCCTATGGTGGCGTCACCCCTTTTTGCATGTATGATTGGATAGTGAAAAATATTCTAGTGGCGCTTTTGATTTACCCACAGAATGGTTGAATTGCTTGTTTCTGTGAACTGAGTTCCCCAATAATGTGAAGGATGCCAGTCTTTTCATCCTATTGTAGATTGCTTAGATCTCGATATGCCAAAAGTAATCGCATGAAATATACAGTAAAAGCCAGTGTGATGTGTTTGGCTACAACTAGTCTGACTACACGTCCTCATATAACATATCAAGGACGCACCATCTTACCAGATTAACCATTCGACTTACCCATGCAGTGTGGGAAGAAAGAAGTATTGGGACTGCGTATCCAAGCAATTGATGCCATGGACTCTTTCGTACAACCTTGTAAGCAAAAAAGAAGTTGCAGTGTGCCTGTACAAAGAACTAGCGTAAGTTCAGTTACCTGCTTCTCGGAATTTTAGTTAGCCACTTATTGCAAAATTGTTCAATTACGTTGCTTGGCTTAATTTAGTTTGCTACTGATTACATAATGGCACAGCCTGTTAATCATATTGTAGACTGCGCCTATCTATGTGTTTGATACTTACTATTAAGAATTACTTGTTTGCCTTAACTTAAATATCTACTTGTTTGTTTAACTGCTTTGCTGCTGCAACAGCGGGTTACAGTGATGTTAATAACTACTTTTCAGCATCCAACTGATACTCTTTAATTCCTTGTTTGTTTAACTGGTTTGCTGTTATAACTCCCAGTTGAGATGTTTTGCTAACTTCAACTTTTCTGAATCCAACCAGAACTTTAATGGCAAAACTGGTTAGCCCAAGATCAAAGAGCGAGGTCCCCATGGACGTTGCATCATCCCACAGCAGTCGCACCGGCCCAATCGTGCATTATGAATTGCCAACTGTTGATGTTGTAGAGACTAAACTAGTGGTAGAAAGAGATTTTGCTTCTGCACTTACGGATGAAGTTGACATGTTGAGGAAGCAAACAACACAATCACAAGCAGTACTCAAGACAACCATTAAATATGTGGTGGATTTCAAAAAGAAGCAAGCTGAGACTGACCAGATTGTTTAGGTCCTGAAGGAAAAAAGGAAATTAAATTCCTACTTGGTAAATCGTAGGTGAAATGTTCTTTCCATAGTTGAATAACCTTTGTGTTGTCTGTTCATGTAATCAATCAAACCATTTGTTTTAGAGATCCTATAATAATTGTTTTTTTGTTTGTAATTTTATTTGAGCACAAGTCTCTATTAATTGATAAGACTCGGAGACACTTCATTTGGATTGTTGTGCCAGACCTACAAATATGCCAATCGGGCTGAATGTGCATTCAACAATAGTAGTATAGATGGACCATAAGTGGCACGCATCGGAAAGGGCCAAGATGCTGGCTAAAAAAAGGATGTTGTTGTAGCCAATAAAAAGTACAGTGGCCTGCCTTAGGTATGTTAGTTGATATTATTGATCCATATACTCTATAAGTGTTTATATGTCTGTTAGTTCCGTACATTCTTGGTTGATCGACTCGGTATTTGAATCTTGATACATCGCTTGTGTACATATCTAAATGGGAGTACACATTATGTTGCGTGTGACATTTGAGTTGGACATGAAGTGTTCCAAATATTTGAATTCACCTTAAACTGGATTCTAGTTTCTGAATTTGAGTATCGGCACTTGTAAACCATATTCATATATGACAGTGGAACACATCTTTGTCGTCCTTTTGAAGATATATAAAAACACATAGAATGATTTATAAAGATTCATATAGGAATACAAAATGGATTCGAATTTAGTTGCCAGGGTAAACGTGGATGCTTATTGTCCCAAAATTCGAAAGAAACAGCAAAATGTCCACTCCCACATCGGCTGCCCGAAGCCAAGTGTTTGGGAGATGAAATTACTGTCTACCCATTACACAGACAATCCATCGGCCCGATTTCCACTTCTCTAAATAGGGGTAGGTTAGTAACTTCAATTAGACGTGACACGACCGACTTTGAGACCATTCCGACACGGTGGGCCTCAAACATGGGCGGCAAAACTCATTTGATTCAAGCTCGTCTAAAAGACCTCTGTTTCTCCCTCCATTCCCCATTCATACACGGTGGGCAGCAAAACAAACTCTCCTCGTCCGAAATCGATGTAGGCTAATATTTTAATTAGGGGCAGATGTGTAACTTCCATCAGACGTGACACAACCGCCATACCTATCAGCCCCGTTCATACACCGTGGGCGCCAACCGTGGGCGGCAAAACACCCTCTCCTCGCCCAAAATAGTTTCCAGCAAATATTTGGGAGATGCGAGATTACCGTCCTATCCCCAACCGACGAGATGTCCAAATTTTAAACGGGGGCTAAGTTCGTAACTTTCCCATATTTCAGACAGGCATGTCCCAAAAACATGGTTCCCTGGACCTCTCCCTCCATTTTCCCAATCATACACCGTCTGCGCTAGAACACCCCATCCCCACACCAGCCTCCGTCCGCCACCCCATCCATCGCCGCTGTCCTCCACCACATCCATTGCCACCGTCCTCCACCATCCCGGAGCGCCTACCAAGACCACATCGTCCACTGCTAGAGATGGACGTTTCTCATCCACGGCGACAAACCAATAGCCTTGCATCGTAACCTCTCACTTCATCGGCGCCGTCGTCCTCTTTGCCTGTTCCGCTCACACGACCTTCTCTTCCACCGCAACGGGACTTATCCCCCGATGCACCCGTCTACCGTCGCAGATCTGCTTCAACGCCACCGGCAGCCATCACACCCCCGATGCCTACACGGCACCGCAAGAGAGGTGGTACTTCATATCTCCTTAACTTTTTGATCTCAACCAGAAAATAGATCTTAACTTGGTTACTCTACTTTCTTTTCATCTCTTAGAATTTAGTTCTTAGTTCGAAGCAAACAATGGATGCTAAATATCATTTCTCTGGTTTGCAGCTTCAAATCTGCCATGGCACAGCCATAATACGGTTTAATTGACCATGCTTAGGGTTTAATTGATCATGTTGGTCCCGTGCTGGTTTCTTTAATAGAAATCGGAGGGGAAACCCTCTTTTGCTAAAAAAAATATATGCTTAGAGTTTCCCCCTTTTATGATCACTATATGATCAGAATACGTGCTTCGTGTCATAATAACACTGCTCCACCCATCAAGCTAAACAAGCTTAGTTGTTCAAATACGAATCTGATATTATTAAAATAGAGTTGTATAATTGGTCAGCTAAATGTTCCTAAATTAGTTTTGAAAATGCATGTCCGCCGCTCGGATGTGTATCTCTATGTGTGGTCTGGTCAGCACAGTTGGGGAGGTGAACTTTGCATATGCAAGGGTTTATAGGGAGACACTGTCCGACTTGAATCCACAATGCATTCCATAGATAATCTGACTATGTTTTCATGAATCTCAGATTCTGAACAACATCATAATGATTATGAGCTTGCGCGCATGAAAAGAATAAAGCAGAACAATGCCATGGCTGTCAAACTTGGCATTAAGGGACTGAAATCTAGTCTGGATGCAATGCAATGCAAACACTCTCCACCTACAGATTCATGCTCAGAATATGATCCTAACAGTGATTCTGAGCTAGAGGGAGACCTAAGTCAATGTAGCTCCCTAGTGGAGGAGTCAGAGGAAGATGCCCTATCTTATTCACCCATCAAGGTACTTGCTCTAACTTTCCAAGGTTACATTGTTCACACATATCTTGCAACTGATGCTTTGCATTGCTTCTACTTTGTTGAGCTACCATTAGCTTAGTTTACACATCGTGTATGTGAATACGCCCTGCCTATCTATTTTCAGTACATATTCTATCTGTCATCATACCATATTTATCCATTCAAATGATGTTCTTGTGTATCAGACGTTCAAAAGGAAGAGGGTGGTTGCTGATCGTGGAGGAGCACAAGCAAAGTATTTGGAAAAGGTAGTGGCACCTGATAAATCAAATAGCCCATTAGGTGTAGTTGCAATATCACTTGTCCCACAAAATACCCCAACTCTAGCAGACTCTAGCCCTACTACACTGGTCATTTCTGATGCCCCAACTCAGCAGACCCCAACTGCAGCAAACAGTATGATTATGCCAGTTGACATAGCACCAGCTATACGACGCAAAACCCCCATTCCAGCAAAGAGTGCACCAAATCCAATTGCCAAATCCCTTTTCGAACCAGAGAGAGCCCCAATTGCTGCAAATAGGACCCCTGTTCCATTTCTTCCCAGTTTAGAAGATGAAGCTTATGTTGTTGTCAGGGACTTTGTGCGCATCTTTCCTTCATGGAAAGATTATACTGCAGACACAGAACAATTTCCAGTCTTCCTCCGCAACTTATGCATAAGTAATGTACTAATTTTATTCATGGTCATTACTGCATATGTTTCTGCTGACAGAAGACATGAGATTTCATTCTTTTAAATAGGCGAGGAGCATACTGGATTGTGATGACGAGCAAGGGTTGGTTGCGCTTTTCAAGCACTCATTGATGAAGTATCGTTCCTACCTGAGGCAAGCGCACTTCGATGGCAAGCCTCTGAACGAAATTTCTATAAAGTCTCCAGTGCTACATTTATTCGACGGTGACTGGAATAATCTTGTTACACATTGGTCTCGGCTGCAGCGTAAGGTACTGTCTATGATATCACATCACAATTTAAACTACATTTCTGCATTTGCCTTAATGTCTCACTTGTACGAAAACTGTTAGCAAAAGAACATTCATTCTCAAGGGACCATAGAATCTCGCAACTATACTGCACACTTCATTGCTCTTGTGAGTACCTCTTGCCCTGTATGACCATACTTACTTTCATAGTTGTTTGATTATGTAGCATCACTGCACATGTTAGCTTCGTAATCGTCCATTTGGTGGACATTATAAGATCTATATGGACTCTTACATAAATTTAGAATCAACCCAATGCTTTTGAAGAAGTTTAGCTCTGTAGTCCTCTTGTAAGGATTGAACGTGGTCTATCACTGTACTTACATTAATAGCTACTCCTTCCGTCCCATAATATAAGAGCATTTTGTACAGTACACCAGTGTTCAAAACACTCTTGTATTATAGGAAGAGGGCTTGGTTCATTTTGTAGCATTCTGCATCTTATCTCCCTCGCCCACCATTTACTAAAAAAGATTAGATATATATTTAATCTTACCAACAAGTAGAATACAGAGACAATGCCAGTGCAGAACTGTAGCCCATTGCTCTTGTCAGTACATTTTGTCCTGTAATGCTTGTACTTCCAGGGATTGGTAGTTGATTATGTAGCATCAATCTGCATCTTATCTTCATTATCCTCTATCCCTTCCAGTATTATCATATCTATAATTACTCTCTACAAAATGTAGAGTACAGGCAATGCTTATGAAGAAGATTTTGTACTGAAATTCTTGAGTTATCCTTCCCTTGACATGGAGAAGGCCATTATAAAGCCGGTGTTAATTGTTAATGTAAGTCAGTCCTTTTAAAGCCTTTATCCTCAACTGTTGTTTAATGTGCTCATACTCCATATAGTTTACTGCTGTTTAGTTTGCTGTTTCTACCAAAATGCATGTTCGTAAGAACCATAAGTTCTAAGTTTTACTTGTAAAACCAAATTCCTTATTCATACCATTCGCATTACTTAATACTCCCTATATGTATGCTTGTTTTTGTGGATCTATAATACAGTGTGTAGTGAAGCAGCCCACATTTGCACCTTGTCATCTCCTGTTTTATCTTACTGATGTGGCAGATGATATGAACAACATGCCATGCACATTATCCAAAATAGATACAATGATTTTCTTTGCCCTTCATCTATGCTTGTTATGTTGACATGGTAATCCAGTAGTGTGGTGAAGCTCCCCGCATTATGAACAATGCCAAATTATGTTATTGATATTTTGAACATACTCTTTATTTTCAAATTTGAAATTGGATAGAATTGATAGAACAGTTATCATCTTTGTTTATACACGTGAAAAACCTGTCAGCTCTCTGCTTTGTTTCAGGGTGATATGCCTGATGGCATGCACAAGTCTGCTGAAGGCTGTGAGACAAACCAAACATATATTGCAGCAAAGAAGGCAAAACATCTTGAAGATAGCGAGACAACCCAAAAGTCTTGTCTTGATGCAGTGTTCAAGTTACTTGAGACTAACAGTCAGACAAGCTCACAGAATTCGTTGTCTGAATCAGTTCGACTTCTTCAGTCCCAAGTTCTAGCAGAAAGGCATTCTGCAACTCAACTTCGACTTGAAGTCCTATCTCTAAGAAAGATTGCAGAGAACACTAATGAGAACCTCATCGCTAAACAACTGCACCTAGAAGCTATGACCGACATGCTAGGCCGGTCTCACAGCCTTTCTCAGCAGCTTGTGCAGCAGTTCGCCCGCAAGGCTAACCTTTCTTGAACTGTCTTGGAAGTGGTCTCGGTTCAGTATTATTTTGTTACGCTGCAATGGTGCCCAGTTTTTGTAATCTGCATCTTCATTGCGCTTTATGATCACTGGTGGCGAACTTTGATGCCCAGTGGATGTAATATACCTTGAATCCTTTATTGGATAGTGTAGGTCTATTCTTAGTTACTATGCCGTAATTTCTTTATTGTATAGAGTAGGTTTGTTCTTAATTCTTACTAGTTACGCAGCAGCCCGAATTGAACCCCGTCCCATGATTGTGCGAATCAAATCACGAGCTTTTAACAGTCCAAAATTGTCTCGGTCCTTGTTTGGCCCAATCTGATATCGGCTGCGAGCAGGCCGGATGCAAACCGGGCCGTAGTTAGGCCCAACAATATGACGGGCTTTTAACAGGCCGAAATTAATATAGGGTCAAAATGTTAAACCGGCCCTTAATAGGCCAAAACTAATATCAGGTCGAATTACTAAGTGGGCCTTTAGCAAGTGGGCCCAAAAGCATAGTGTCCAGTTGACGGGCCGAATCTGATATGGTCCGTAATTGAGCCCAAAGCCTCTTAAAGGGTCGGACCTGATCTGAGCCGTAATTTGGCCCAGAACGTGGTAGGCTTTTAACGGGCTGGATCTCATATGGGCCACTATTAGGCCCGGAGTGTGGCATGCCATTAATGGACCGTATCAAATATGGGCCGGCATTTGGCCCAAAACATGGCAGCCAGTTAATGGGCCGGCCAACTAGGGTCCTCAAAATCTTGTGGGCCTACAGCTGGGCCGGCCCATTAATGTCGGCGAACTCTCGTGGGCCTTTAGCTGGGCCGGCCCATTATGACCCACAAGAATATTGTGGGCCTTTACCTAGGCCGGCCCATTATGGCACACAAAAATCTTGTGGGCCTTTACCTAGACCGGCCCATTATGGCCCGCAAAATCTTGTGGGCCTTTAGCTGGGCCAGCCCATTATGGTCCGCAAAATCTCGTGGGCCTTTAGTTGGGCCGGCCCATTAGGGTTCGCAAAATCTTGTGGGCCTTCAGTTGGGCCGGCCCATTTAAACTTGACGGGCTAGTCCACGTGTCAACATATCATAGGCGCGTCTCGCCCATTGGATGAGTGACACCTGTGCCAATGCGGACCTGACACGTGTCTCCTCCAGCCAATGATGATTTTACACGTGGAAAATCCCCATTGGTCGGTGCTGTTAACGGGTTATCGGATCCAAAACCCGACCCGGTAGCTTAACGGCGTTCCAGTACAGTGGATGCCACGTGTCGGTCACCCTTGACGAAAGCACTTCTGTGACGCGTGATTTATCGTCATGGAAGTGGACACTTCTGTGATGATAATTTTGGTAATGTCATGGAACACTTCTACGACAGCACGGGTATGACTATCTTGATTCTGTCATAAATTTGTCATGGATGTACATGCATGACAAAAACATGACCTACTGTGACAAACATGTATCATCACGGAAGTGTATTTTTTTGTAGTGCTTCTGCTCTGCATCTTCCTCTTTTGACGTTCCTTTAGTTACTTGTCCAACACCCCAACCTGCTGGTATTGGGATTCCTTGGCTAACCAAATAATCAGCGTAGTTGCACTCCCCCACATCAGCAACTTCCCAGAAATAAAATCACACGAATCTTCCCTTTTCTGCACGAATCAAATTGGAAGATCATCAACCAAACTATTAAAAAAATCAGCAACTGAAAGCAGCAGAACAACACTTAAACATATTATTACCCCATGATTCGGGCATTTGTAGAAGACTCGGTCAGGGTTGAGGATTGTGGTTGAGACGCGATGGATGAATCTGCGTTATTTGCAGCAGTGGCACCACACCAACGGCAGCGGGTTGCGATGAGCAACCGGCCGCGGTGCGCGTGGCAGCGGCGGTGTGATGAGACCCACAGGCGATGGTACGGGTGACGACTTGGCACATATTTGGTTGTTGCCTGCTGAAGAGCAGGTGGACGAGCAGCCAGCGGACATGGTTGCTGCGACCAGAGCTTCTGATGCTAAGTAGAGTAAGTAGAGAAGAGGAGAAGCGAACGTTGGATATGTCAGCTTCATTACTTGCAGAGTAGCATAGCACCATATATAGTCATAGTCTAGGTTTGTATTCGAACCAGCTACAGGAGCACGTCTCTTATTTTTCTAAAACTCAGCAACGTCTCTTTACTGGTACACTAGCTTGTTTTGTACGCCTTCTCAAGTCTTTGATTCCTCCACCTGACATCTGGGACCCACCATAAGGGCCTCTATATTTCGTGAAAAAAACGTGCCCCCCGCTGAAAGGTCGGACCCACCAGCTATCTTCGCACGCAAGGAAGTGCCTCCTTATTACGCACAAAAAAATGAATACTCCCCCTGCCAGCTGGAACCCAGCATCGTGGGAGGATGACTTGTGGGCCTACCAAGTTGACGGGGATGGAGGGTTTTGTCAACTTAGTCAATATGAACGATTCTAGCTCCAGTTACCGTACGATGTTCATCCAACGGCAATAGTGCTTCTTCAACTTCTGGTCTTCTTGCTCCAGCCGCCCAAACCAGTGCCGGTCGTGCCGCGTACTCCTACCTCCCGTGGCCGGTTGTGATGCCGCGGAGGCATCACTGACCCTACTACTCCCACCGCTGGTCAGTCCATCCCTATACTCACCCACACCCCCTGTTATTCTGCGGCGACGGCAGCCTCACACCACAGCCGAACCAGTGAACCCTCGTACTCCTATCCGTGTGGGCATCCACTGCCGCGTCTTCCCCAGCTCCGCATCGTCCCCTTCCTACGCCTCGCCGTCGTCCACCACATTGGTGCTCTCGGCGCGGCGTGGTCAATGTGGTCAACGACCGACTTCCATCCGAAGAGTACTATACGTGGAGAGGCTGACAGCTGGGTCCACGGCCGCAGCTGGGTCCACGGACACAGCCCAGTTTTTTTGTGATTTGCCAAGTAAGTTGCTTTGTCAGGCCTGTTGGGCTGCAAATCTTTCAAGACGAGGAGAGCTTCATTCGGCTGGCCAAGAAAATGGCCTATCAGTAATGAGAAATGGGTTGTACATTTTTAAAACACATCAAACCGGCAATTAGTTTCAAATTTCTTTTTTTCATTTCAAGATTTTAAATTGCATTGATTTTTATGCGTGGACAATTTGTTGAATTTTATATTGATATACATTTATTTTAAAAATCAATTAGAATGTGACTCGAAATTTCGGGGTTAAAAACAGTTCGGACCGCACCGAAATATGCAAAATTTTGTATAATTTTTTAACCGTGGCCATAATATGGGTTGTATTGCTAACAAAAAGAATACGGGCTCCAAAAAACCTTAAGAATTAGAAAATGGGCAGTAAATTATTAGAAATAATGGCAGATGGGCTGTATGATGCTTTCCACATATTTGAGGCTTTCCTAAAAAAAGGTTGACGCACAAGCAGTGACTGTTGGATGTCCATCCAACGACCGTCGTGCTTCTTCAATCTCCGCTCTTCCTGCTCCAGCCGCTCAAACAAGCGCCGGCGCGACTACCTGCTCTCTCCTCCCCGTGGCCGGCTGTGCTGCCGCACAGGCCTCACCGCCCCACCGTACTCCCATCGCTGTCCTAGCAATCCCTCTACTCACCCACACCTGCTGTTATTCTCCGGCGACGGCAGATGAACCAGTAAACCCTCGTACAGTCGTACGCCCCTCCGCGTGGGACACAACTACCGAGTCTTCCCTGCCTCCGTGTCGTTCCCTTCCTAGGTCTCGCCGTCGTTCACCGCCCTGGTACTCTCGGCGCGGCCTGGTCAACGTGGTCAACGACCGACATGCATCTGAAGTGGACTGCACGTGGAGAGGCTGATAGCTGGGTCCATGGCTGCACGCAAGGAAATGCCTCCTTATTACGTGCAAAATAATGATTCCTCCACCTGACATCTGGGACCCACCGAAAGGGCCTCTGTATTTCGCAAAAAAAAGTTACCGCCGCTAACAGCTTGGACCCACCAGCTATATCTTCGCACGCAAGGAAGTGCCTCCTTATTACGCACAAAAAAATGAATACTCCCACTGCTAGCTGGGACCCAGTATAGTGGTAGGCTGACTTGTGGGCCTACTAAGTTGACGGGGATGGAGGGCTTTGTCAGCTTAGTCAATATGCACGATTCTAGCTCCAGTGACCATACGATGTCCATCCAACGGCCGTAGTGCTTCTTCAACCTCTGGTCTTCTTGCTCCAGCCGCCCAAACCAGCGCCGATCGTGCCTCGTGCTCCTGCCACCCGTGGCCGGCTGCAATGCGGCGGAGGCCTCACCGCCCCCTACTACTCCCACTGCTGGCCAGGCCATCCCTCTACTCTCCCACACCCCTTGTTATTCTGTGGTGATGGCAGCCTCACACCATAGCGAACCAGTGAACCCTCGTATTCTTCTCCGCGTGGGCATCCACTGCCGCGTCTTCCCCGGCTCCGCGTCGTCCCCTTCCCAGGCCTCGCTGTCGTCCACCGCCCTGGTGCTCTCAGCGTGGCATGGTCAAGGAACGACTTCCATCGGAAGAGTAGTGTACGTGGAGAGGCTGACAGTTGGGTCCATGGCAGCTGCAAGGAAGTGCCTCCTTATTACGCGGAAAATAATTATTCCTCCACCTGACAGTAGGGACCCACTGGACGGGCCACCATATTTGGCGAAAAAAACATTTCCCCTGACTGCTGGGACCCACCGGACGGGCCAATGTATTTCGCGAAAAAAAACGTTCCCCCGCTTTCAGCTCGGACCCACCGGAGGTGCCTCCTTATTATGCACTATAAAATGAATACTCCCCCTGCTATTTGGGACCCACCTTGGTGGGAGGCTGCCTTGTGGGCCTACTAAGTTGACGGGGACGGAGTGCTTTGTCAACTTAGTCAATGTGAACGATTCTAGCTCCAGTGACCGTACGATGTCCATCCAACGGCCGTAGTGCTTCTTCAACCTCTGGTCTTCTTGCTCCAGCTGCCCAAAGCAGCGCCGGTCGTGCCGCATGCTCCTGCTCCCGTGGCCAGCTGTGCTGCCGCAGAGGCCTCACCGTCCCCTACTATTCCCACTGCTAGCCAGGACCTGCGGTGATGGCAGCCTCACACCGCAGCCGAACCAGTGAATCCTCGTACTCGTCTCCGCGCGGGCTTCAACTACCACGTCTTCCCCGGCTCCGCGTCGACCCCTTCCTAGGCGTCACCATCGTCCGCCGCACTGGTGCTCTTGGCGCGGCGTGGTCAACGTGGTCAAGGAACGACTTCCATCGGAATAGTACTGTATGTGGAGAGGCTGACAACTGGGTCCATGGCGGACGCAAAGAAGTGCCACCTTATTACGCGCAAAATAATTATTTTTCCACCTGACCGCAGGGACCCACCGGACGGGCAACTGTATTACACAAAAAAACGTTTCTCCCTAACTACTGGGACCTACCAGCTACATCTTCGCACGCAAGGAAGTGCGTCCGGGAAAAAAATGATTTGCCCCCCTGACTGCTGGGACCCACCAGCTAGATCTTCGCAGGCAAGGAAGTGCCTGACAGTCGGGACCTACCTGGTGGAAGCGTACGTAGCGTTGTCATTCTGGTCGCGAATGTGTACGTACATACTGGTAGCTGGGACCCACCTTGGTGGGAGGCTGACTTGTGGGCCTACTAAGTTGACTGGGACGGAGGCCTTTGTCAACTTTCGTCAATATATTAACGATTCTAGCTCCAGTGACCGTACGATGTCCATCCAAGGGCCTTTGTGCTTCTTCAACCTTTGGTCTTCTTGCTCCAGCCGCCCAAAGCAGCGCCGGTCGTGCCGCCTGCTCCTGCCGCCCGTGGCCGACTATGATGCCTCGGAGGCCTCACCGCCCCTACTACTCCCGTCGCTGGCCAGGCCATCCCTCTATGCACCCACACCCCATGTTATTCTGCGGCGACGGCAGCCTCACACCGCAGCCGAACGAGTGAACCCTCATACTCCTCTACGCGTGAGCATCCACTGCCACGTCTTCCCCGACTCCGCGTCGTCCCCTTCCTAGGCCTCACCGTCGTCCACCGCCCTGGTGCTCTCGGCGTGGCGTGGTCAACGTGGTCAAGGAATGGCTTCCATCAGATGTGGATTGTACGTGGAGAGGCTGACAGCTGGCTCCACGGCTGCAGCAAGGAAGTGCCTCCTTATTACGCGCAATATAATTATTCCTCCACCTGACAGCGGGGACCCACCGGACGGGTCACCGTATTTCGCGAAAAAAACGTTTCCCCTGACTGCTGGGACCCACCAGCTACATCTTCGCACGCAAGGAAGTGCGTCCGAAAAAAAATGATTCGCCCCCTGACTGCTGGGACCCACAAGCTACATCTTCGCACGAACGGAAGTGCGTCCGAAAAAATGATTCGCCTCCGTGACTGTTGGGACCCACCAGCTACATCTTCGCACGCAAGGAAGTGTGTCTGGGCAAAAAAAACGGTTCCCCCCTGATTGCTGGGACCCAGCAGCTACACCTTCACACGCAAGGAAGTGCGTCCGAAAAAAAACGATTCACCCCCCTAACTGCTGGGACCCACCAGCTACATCTTCGCAAGCAAGGAAGTGCCTCACAGTCGGGACCCACTTGGTCGAAGCGTACGTAGCGTTGTCATTCTGGTCGCGAATGTGTACGTACATATATACTGGTCGATGTAGAGGGGCGCATGTGTCGTAGTAGAGGCGCGTACGTGTCGTAGTAGAGGCGCGCACGTAGCATGTACACGTACGTACAGCGGCCAGTATGCAAGAAAGAAAATACGGCCACATACGTACATACGGGCAGGGTCTCGAACGCCTACTCGTGCATACGTACGGCTAGGGCTTGTGTACATGGCTAGGTCGGAACGGAGAAATAGCGTCGTCGTCGTATTCATGGGGAGCCAACCGGCTGGGTCGGAACGGAATGCGTCGTCGTGTTCATTAGGAGGGCTTGGACGAAATAGCCGATGGAAACAAGGCCTAGCGTACCGCAGAATGGAGGAAATGGCCTTGTTTTCTACCGGCCACGGCCGAAACGGGATCCTGTTCATCGGGAGTGGTCTGGCGTACCGCAAAACGGAGGAAACGGACCTCCTACAGTCGAAACAGGGGTCCTGTTGATCGGGAGGGGTGTGGCCTATCACAAAACAGAGGAAACGGACTTGTGTTGGAGCGCTACGGTCGAAACGAGGGTCCTGTTCATTGGGAGGGGTGTGGCGTACCGCAAAACAGGACTCCACGGGATACTGTTCATATCCACCGCCGACCCCCTCTAGCCTCCACGGGCTACTGTTCATCCACCGTCCACCTCATCCAGCCTCCACCTGCGATTGTTCATCCATGGGGTCATGTTCATCCAGCCTCCACCGCGCGCTACTCCACTTGCTACTATTCAACAAGCCCTCTCCACGGGCTCCTGTTCAACCACCCCTCCACGCGCTATTGTTCATCCAGCTCTCCACCGTCTACTGTTCATCCTGTCCTCCACGGGGTGGTCCTGTTCATCCTGCCCTCCACGGGATCCTGTTCATCCAGCCCCAACCGGCTCGATCGATCGGGGTCCTGTTCATCTAGAGGCAACACCACGGGGTCCTGTTCATCCACCCCCACTAGGAACTGTTCATGCAACCCCCCCCCCCCAGCAACGCTCACTGTTCATCCAGAGGCAGCATCAATCGGCTTCAGTTAGCAGCAGTAGCGAAGGAATCGCTCGATCGGGTTCGGTTAACAGCCATCGATCGATCGCTCGGGTTCAGTAACGCGTAGCCTGCAGTGCAATCGCTCGGGTTCAGCTAGACCCCAACGCCCCGCACTGATATGTCTCCAACGTATCTATAATATTTTATTGCTCCATGCTATATTATCTACTGTTTTGGACCATATTGGGCTTTATTTTCCACTTTTATATTACTTTTCGGACTAACCTATTAACCGAAGGCAAAACACAAAATTGTTGTTTTTTGCCTATTTCAGTGTTTCGAAGAAACAGAATATCAAACTGAGTCCAAACAGAATGAAACCTTCGGGAACGTGATTTTCTCAACGGATATGATCCAGGAGACTTGGACCCTCTGTCAAGAAAGGAGGGAGGCGGTCACGAGGGTGGAGGGCGCCCCCCCCTAGGGCGCGCCCCTGCCTCGAGGGCCCCCCGAAGCTCCACCGACGTACTCCTTCCTCCTATATATACCTACGTACCCCCAAATGATCAGATACGGAGCCAAAAACCTAATTCCACCGCCGCAACCTTCTGTACCCACGAGATCCCGTCTTGGGGCCTGTTCCGGAGCTCCGCCAGAAGGGGAATCCACCATGGAGGGCTTCTACATCATCGCCATAGCCCCTCCGATGAAGTGTGAGTAGTTTACCTCAGACCTTCGGGTCCATAGTTAGTAGCTAGATGGCTTTCTCTCTCTTTTTGGATCCCAATACAATGTTCTCCCCCTCTCTCGTGGAGATCTATTCGATCTAATCTTGTTTTTTTGGTGTGTTTGTTGAGACCGATGAATTGTGGGTTTACGATCAAGATTATCTATGAACAATATTTGAATCTTCTCTGAATTCTTTTATGTATGATTAGTTATCTTGGCAAGTCTCTTCAAATTATCAGTTTGGTTTGGCCTACTAGATTGGTTTTTCTTGCAATGGGAGAAGTGCTTAGCTTTGGGTTCAATCTTGTGGTGTCCTTTCCCAGTGACAGTAGGGGCAGCAAGGCACGTATTGTATTGTTGCCATCGAGGATAACAAGATGGGGTATTTATCATATTGCATGAATTTATTCCTCTACATCATGTCATCTTGCTTAAGGTGTTACTCTGTTTTCTTGAACTTAATACTCTAGATGCATGCTGGATAGCAGTCGATGAGTGGAGTAATAGTAGTAGATGCAGGCAGGAGTCGGTCTACTTGTCTCGGACGTGATGCCTATATACATGATCATACCTAGATATTCTCATAACTATGCTCAATTCTGTCAATTTCTCGACAGTAATTTGTTCACCCACCATAGAATACTTATGCTCTTGAGAGAAGCCACTAGTGAAATCTATGGCCCCCTGGTCTATTCTCATCATATCAATCTTTCATCACTTTATTATTTGCTTTGCTTTTTTACTTTGCCTTTTATTTTACTTTGCATCTCTATACCAAAAATATTATCTATCATCTCTATCAGAATCTCACTCCCGTAAGTGACAGTGAAGGGATTGATAACCCCTAATCGCGTTGGTTGCATTGAGCTATTTGTTTTGTGTAGGTACGAGGGACTCGCGGGTAGCCTCCTACTGGATTGATACCTTGGTTCTCAAAAACTGAGGGAAATACTTACTCTACTCTGCTGCATCACCCTTAACTCCTCAATTTAATCCAACGCAGTGCTCAAGAGGTAGTAGGAAGATTTCTGCCGCCGTTGCCGGGGAGTCTACGCAAAAGTCAACGTACCAAGTACCCATCACAATTCCTTATCTCTTGCATTACATTATTTTCCATTTGCCTCTCGTTTTCCTCTCCCCCCACTTCACCCTTGTCGTTTTATTCTCCCTCTCTTTTCCGTTCGCCTTGATGTCTTTCTTGGCTCGTTTTCTCGCTTGGTTGAAATAGTTGAGTATTTATTCCTAAACAGAGAAGCTAATATCTATGGATCCTCATCCGATTGCCAATCTTTTTAAGAGATCCAATTATGATGAACCAATTCCTAGTGATTTGGATGCACTAGATTATCTTTATAAGCTTTTGCCTGAAATCCGTAAATCTGAAAATTGAGATGAAGTGCTTCACGATAGATCTTTGAATAAAAAGTATGATTGCAATGATTTTACTACAAATTCTATTGATGTAAATTATGCTAATAATATGCAAAACCCTAAGCTTAGGGATGCTAGTTTTGCTATGAACAATAGTCATGATTGGGGAGATTCTTCTTATGATCTTGAAAATCTATTTAAGCCCCATGATGAATATAAGATTGATAATTGTGTTTGCAATAATATTGAAAGTGGGTTTGGAAGAGTGTCAACTTTAGATCCCACATATTTGGATAATATTCAATCTTATAAAAGTTTTGATAAAAGTGGGCTTGGAGAAATCATGACTTTAGTTAATGATAATCCCACTATTTTGGAAGAGTGTCAACTTCGCATGCATGTGGATCGTGTTGAGGATATGTTATGTGATAGTTATATTGTTGAATTTTCTTATGATCCTACATGTAATTATTATGAGAGAGGAAAATATGGTTATAGAAATTTTCATGTTACTAAATTACCTCTCGTTATGTTGAGATTGCTATTCTTCCTTTCCGCTTCCTTGCATATGATAGTGTTTGCTTGCTATGATAATTTGTTTGCCTATACTGCCTATGCATAGGAAGTATGTTACACATAAGTGTGTTTTTCACATGTTTTATTATGCTCTCTTTGTGCCTCAATTCTTGCCTTTCTTGTGAGCATCAATGAAATCTCAATGCCGAGCTAAAAAGGCTTTAAAGAAAAGCGCTTGTTGGGAGACAACCCAATATTTTTCCTTTCTGCTTAGTAATAAATAATCCATCTACCTTCTGTTTAGATGTGGTTTTATCTTTTAATTAGTGTTTGTGCCAAGTTAAACCTATAGGATCTTCTTGGATGATAGTTATTTGATCTTTCTGTAATTTTCAGAAACTTTCTGTTCACGAAAACAATTATTAAAAATCACCAGAACGTGATAAAATACTGATTCCATTTGCTGCTAATCAATAAACAAATTGCCTAGGTCATCCTATTTTGTCTAATGTTTTGGAGTTCCATAAGTTTACGTTAGTTACAGATTACTACAGACTGTTCTGTTTTTGACAGATTCTGTTTTTCGTGTGTTGTTTGCTTATTTTGATGAATCTATGGCTAGTAAAATAGTTTATAAACCATAGAGAAGTTGGAATACAGTAGGTTTAACACCAAAATAAATAAAGAATGGTTTCATTACAGTACCTTGAAGTGGTCTTTTGTTTTCTTTCGCTAACGGAGCTCACGAGATTTCTGTTGAGTTTTGTGCTGTGAAGTTTTCAGGTTTTGGGTGAAATCTTTTGATGGATTATGGAACAAGGAGTGGCAAGAGACTAAGCTTGGGGATTCCCATGGCACCCCCAAGATAATCCAAGGACACCAAAAAGTCAAAGCTTGGGGATGCCCCGGAAGGCATCCCCTCTTTCGTCTACTTCCATCGGTATCTTTACTTGGAGCTATATTTTTATTCACCACATGATATGTGTTTTGCTTGGAGCGTCTTGTATGACTTGAGTCTTTTCTTTTTAGTTTACCACAATCATCCTTGCTGTACACACCTTTTGAGAGAGCCATACATGAATTGGAATTTGATAGAATACTCTATGTGCTTCACTTATATCTTTTGACCTATATAGTTTTTGCTCTAGTGCTTCACTTATATCTTTTAGAGCGCGGTGGTGGATTTGTTTTAAAGAAACTATTGATCTCTCATGCTTCACTTCGATTATTTTGAGAGTCTTAAATAGCATGGTAATTTGTTTAATAATAATAATATGCTTGGTATTCAAGATTTGTAAAACTTTCTTTTGAGTGCGTTGAATACTAAGAAAAGTTTGATGCTTGGTAATTGTTTTGAGATATGAAGGTGGTGATATTAGAGTCATGCTAGTTGAGTAGTTGTGAATTTGAGAAATACTTGTGTTAAAGTTTGTGATTCCCGTAGCATGCACATATGGTGAACCGTTATGTGATGAAGTCGGAGCATGATTTATTTATTGATTGTCTTCCTTATGAGTGGCGGTCGGGGACGAGCGATGGTCTTTTCCTACCAATCTATCCCCCTAGGAGCATGCGCGTACTACTTTGCTTTGATAACTTCTAGATTTTTGCAATAATTATGTATATGAGTTCTTTATGACTAATGTTGAGTCCATGGATTATACGCACTTTTCCCATCCTTCCACCATTGATAGCTTCTCTAATACCGCGCACTTTTCGCCGGTATCATACACCCACCATATACCTTCCTCAAAACAGCCACCATACCTACCTATCATGGCATTTCCATAGCCATTCCGAGATATATTGCCATGCAACTTTCTGCCGTTCCGTTTATTATGACACGCTCCATCATTGTCATATTGCTAGCATGATCATGTAGTTGACATCGTATTTGTGGCAAAGCCACCGTTAATAATTCTTTCATACATGTCACTCTTGATTCATTGCATATCCCGGTACACCGCCGGAGGCATTCACATAGAGTCATATTTTGTTCTAAGTATCGAGTTGTAATTGTTGAGTTGTAAGAAAAATAAAAGTGTGATGATCATCATTTTTATAGCATTGTCCCAAGTGAGGGAAGGATGATGGAGACTATGATTCCCCCACAAGTCGGGATGAGTCTCCGGACGAAAAACAAAATAGAAAAAAAGAGGCCATAAAAAAGAAAAGGCCCAAATAAAAAAACAAAATGGGAGAAAAAGAGAGAAGGGACAATGTTACTATCCTTTTACCACACTTGTGCTTCAAAGTAGCACCATGATCTTCATGATAGAGAGTCTCTCATTTCGTCACTTTCATATACTAGTGGGAATTTTTGATTATAGAACTTGGCTTGTATATTCCAATGATGGGCTTCCTCGAAATGCCCTAGGTCTTCGTGAGCAAGCGAGTTGGATGCACGCCCACTTAGTTTCTTTTGTTGAGCTTTCATATACTTATAGCTCTAGTGCATCCGTTGCATGGCAATCCCTACTCACTCACATTGATACCTATTGATGGGCATCTCCATAGCCCATTGATATGCCTAGTCGATGTGAGACTATCTTCCCCTCTTTTTGTCTTCTCCACAACCACCATTCTATTCCACATATCGTGCTATATCCATGGCTCACGCTCATGTATTGCGTGAAGATTGAAAAAGTTTTGAAAATGTCAAAAGTATGAAACAATTGCTTGGCTTGTCATCGGGGTTGTGCATGATTTAAATACTTTGTGTGGTGAAGATAGAGCATAGCCAGACTATATGATTTTGTAGGGATAACTTTCTTTGGCGATGTTATTTTGAGAAGACATAATTACTTTGTTAGTATGCTTCAAGTATTATTATTTTGATGTCAATATGAACTTTTGTCTTGAATCTTTCATATCTGAATATTCATACCACAATTAATAAGAGTTACATTGAAATTATGCCAAGTAGCACTCCGCATCAAAAATTCTATTTTTATCATTTACCTACTCGAGGACGAGCAGGAATTAAGCTTGGGGATGCCTGATACGTCTCCAACGTATCTATAATTTTTTATTGCTTCATGCTATATTATCTACTGTTTTGGACCATATTGGGCTTTATTTTCCACTTTTATATTACTTTTTGGACTAACCTATTAACCGGAGGCCTAGCCCAGAATTGCTGTTTTTTTGCCTATTTCAGTGTTTCGAAGAAACGGAATATCAAACAGAGTCCAAACGGAATGAAACCTTCGGGGAACGTGATTTTCTCAACAGATATGATCCAGGAGACTTGGACCCTCCATCAAGAAAGGAGGGAGGCGGTCACGAGGGTGGAGGACGCCCCCCCCTAGGGCGCGCCCCCTGCCTCGTGGGCCCCCCGAAGCTCCATCGACATACTCCTTCCTCCTATATATACTTATGTACCCCCAAACGATCAGATACGGAGCCAAAAACCTAATTCCACCACCGCAACCTTCTGTACGCACGAGATCCCATCTTGGGGCCGATTCCGAAGCTCCGCCGGAAGGGGAATCCACCATGGAGGGCTTCTACATCATCCATAGCCCCTCCGATGAAGTGTGAGTAGTTTACCTCAGACCTTCGGGTCCATAGTTAGTAGCTAGATGGCTTTCTCTCTCTTTTTGGATCTCAATACAATGTTCTCCCCCTCTCTCGTGGAGATCTATTCGATGTAATCTTCTTTTTGCGGTGTGTTTGTTGAGACCGATGAATTGTGGGTTTATGATCAAGATTATCTATGAACAATATTTGAATCTTCTCTGAATTCTTTTATGTATGATTGGTTATCTTTGCAAGTCTCTTCGAATTATCAGTTTGGTTTGGCCTACTAGATTGGTTTTTCTTGCAATGGGAGAAGTGCTTAGCTTTGGGTTCAATCTTGCGGTGTCCTTTCCCAGTGACAGTAGGGGCAGCAAGGCACGTATTGTATTGTTGCCATCGAGGATAACAAGATGGGGTATTTATCATATTGCATGAATTTATTCCTCTACATCATGTCATCTTGATTAAGGTGTTACTCTGTTTTCTTGAAATTAATACTCTAGATGCATGCTGGATAGCGGTCGATGAGTGGAGTAATAGTAGTAGATGCAGGCAGGAGTCGGTCTACTTGTCTCGGACGTGATGCCTATATACATGAGCATACCTAGATATTCTCATAACTATGCTCAATTCTGTCAATTGCTCAACAGTAATCTGTTCACCCACCGTAGAATACTTATGCTCTTGAGAGAAGCCACTAGTGAAATCTATGGCCCCCGGGTCTATTCTCATCATATCAATCTTTCATCATTTTATTGTTTGCTTTGCTTTTTTACTTTGACTTTTATTTTACTTTGCATCTCTATACCAAAAATACCAAAAATATTATTTATCATCTCTATCAGAATCTCACTCCCGTAAGTGACCGTGAAGGGATTGACAACCCCTAATCGTGTTGGTTGCGTTGAGCTATTTGTTTTGTGTAGGTTCGAGGGACTCGCGCGTATCCTCCTTTTGGATTGATACCTTGGTTCTCAAAAACTGAGGGAAATACTTACTCTACTCTGCTGCATCACCCTTTCCTCTTCAAGGAAATCCAACGCAGTGCTCAAGAGGTAGCACGCACCCACGCGCGTGCGTGTACAACAGAAACGGGCATCGCTCGGTCCCGACCACCCACCCTAACCGGAAACACCCCGATATTTTCCTCGCCCTCGCTTCTACCATGGTTTTTTCCGTCATGGATGGCCCAAAGAATGTCATGCAGCTGCGTCTCCGGCCCTCCTAGGAAAAAAGCCCATTTTATGTCATGATTTTTTGTCATAGAAGTAGGACCCCACCACATCTATGATGATACCGGGTTTTGTCACAATAGTCGTCCTAGAAGTGTCATAAGTATGACAGAAAAAAAATTCGTTCGGCCCAAAATGTCACGGATGTGTCTTTTTTTTGTAGTGAATGGGGGCAGTCTTGAGAGACGACAAAGGTAGGTTTATTGCAGGAGGAAATGGAAAGATATACTACTACCCGGATGTTCTCATGGCGGAGGCCTTAGCTCTCAAATTTGGCCTAAATTTAGCACAAAGGGCGGGATCTAATCGCCTAATCATCAACTCTGACAATCTGGAGGTGATTGAGACCATGAAGACGGAAGACAGTCCGCGGGAGTGGCGGCAGCAATCTTCTATGACTGTTACCACTATGCTTTTGATTTTATCATGACTAAATTCAAACATTGTAATAGAGAGGCAAATAAAGTAGCACATGAACTTGCTAGATTAGCTAGATTTTCTTCTGACTTCGGTTTGGTTTGAGGAACCTATTAGTGAAATTGTAATGTTTCTCATAAACGATGTATTGGTTATTGCTAATGAACAAAATTTCGTTTTAACTCAAAAAAGTCAACCATATCATAATTTGGAAACAGTATTGCTAAGATTCGGTGAACATATACCTGCCAGAAGGTATGCCTCTCCAGTTCCTCATCCCACGTCTTAGTACTAGGATCAATCAAGTCATTTACTTTTAATATGACATGGTTGCTGAAAGTGCGTTATATCGACTAGAGGGGGGTGAATAGGCGATTTTTATGAAATTCTTCACTGAGGAATTTGCTAGTGAGGAAATTCCTTAGCGAAGAAATACTAGCAGCAGAATAAGTACTCAGATGAAAACATAACAGAATACAAGCATAGTCATCATGATGAAATGAAGACAAACACAGAGTACAGAAAGCGTAATCACAGATAACACAAGATGAAGACAAACATACTGAAGAAATTGAACTGAGGAAATTGAGAAAGTCTTCAGTCAAAGTCTTGAAACACAGATATGATAAACAAGCAGCACAATACTGAGGAAATGAAAGAGTTGAAGAAATGGAACCAGTAAGCTTGGTGAAGACAATGATTTGGTAGACCAGTTCCAACTGTTGTCTCAGTTGTACATCTGGTTGGAGCGGCTGAGTATTTAAACTCGAGGACACACAGTCCCGGACACCCAGTCCTGAGCACGCAGCTCGGGACACCAAGTCCTCACCGTATTCTCCTTGAGCTAAGGACACACAGTCGCCCAATCACTCGTGGTAAGTCTTCAGGTGACTTCCAAACCTTCACAAACTTGGTCACTCGGCGATCCACAATTCCTCTTGGATGCTCTAGACCATGACGCCTAACCGTCTGGAAGAAGCACAGTCTTCAAAGGTAACAAGCATCGGATCCACGCATGATCAATCTCTTCAGTGGTGCTCAATCACTTTGGGTTTGTAGGTGTTTGGGTTTGGGTTTGGATTTTCCTCACTTGATGATTTTCGCTCAAAGTCCTCGGAGGATGGGATGCTCTCAAATGACAAGTGTCAGTTTCTCGCGGAGCAGCCAACCAGCTAGTGGTTGTAGGGGGGGCTATTTATAACCTAGGGAGCAGCCCAACATGATAATACATAAATGCCCTTCAATGATATGACCGTTGGATGGATAAGATATTTTGGGACAGCTGGCGCGTAGCACAGCAACGGTCGGAAATTTGAGGTTCAAATTCCTCAGGGCTATCATGTTCCTCACAGTGTAGGCAATTCGCACTGGCGAATTCCTAACTCCTCAGTCAGAGCAGAGTCCTCAGTGACCAGCAGAATTGCATCTCTGTCACTGAAGAAATTGACTGAACTGTATGAGATTTCCAATGGCTTCACTCGAAGGGATTGGTAGGTGTAGGATTTGAGTTGAGCATCACATGGAAATTTTCTCCTTAGTATTTCCTCGACCCCCTTTAACAGTACGGTGTTTCCTATGACTCAAGAAAGAGAAAATGAAACTACAAAAACAAAAGTTTCACGCTTCATGTTCCTCGAATGAATACCAAGTCTTCAAGGTCACACCAATTTCTTCACTTTCAAAGTCTTCAGAAAGTCTTCAGAATATCAAAGTCTTCAGTCGAAGAACTTCATTTTTAGGGGTCGAATTTCTCTGAAAATATCAAACTCCTCATAGACTTATAGACATGTGTACACTCACAAACACATTAGATCCTTAATCTATAAGTCTTCAATACACAAAAATCACTAAGGGGCACTAGATGCACTTACAGTTGCCACGTGCAGTAACAACTTTTCTGTTACACAAACCAGGAATCCATGGGTCATCCCATATATTGATTTTATATCCATTACCCACTCTCCAGATGCACCCATGTTCTAGAGTGTTCACCCCTGCCATAATACTTTGCCAAGTGAAGCCAAAGATGAGCACCATATGAGGTTAGCCTATAAGGGACGAGTGATCGATCACTAATAGTAAGTTTCTTTCTTTCTCAAGTTTTCTTGCTTGAAGGTACAGATGAACTAAAAGGCCATATTGTTGAGTATTTCTCTAATATATTTTCTTCAGAAGTTCCACAGCCATATCGTATTGTGCTATCACGGGTGAAGCCATATCGTATTGTGCTATCACCGGTGAAGTGGTGTGTGACAGATCCGAAGGCAAGATCTTTGTTGCTAAGAGTGGATCCTTTCTAGAGAAGGAGTTTCTCTCGAAATAAGTGAGTAGGAAGAAAGTATAACTTGATGAGGTAATTGTACCTGCTCCCTTATTGGAAAGTAGTTCATTAGAGAAATCAGTTCCAGTGATTCCTACACCAATTAGTGAGGAAGCTAATGATAATGATCATGAAAACTTCTAATCAAGTTACTACCGAACCTTGTAGGTCAACCAGAGTAAGATCCTCACCAGAGTGGTACGGTAGTCCTGTTCTAGAGGTCATGTTACTTGACGATGACGAACCTACAAACTATGAGGAAGCGATGATGAGCCCAGATTCCACGAAATGGCTTGAGGCCATGAAATCTGAGATAGAATCCATGTATGAGAACAAAGTGTGGACTTTGGTGGACTTGCCCGATGATCGGCAAGCCATTGAGAATAAATGGATCTTCAAGAGGAAGACAGACGCTGATAGTAGTTTTACTTTCTACAAAGCTCGAATTGTCGAAAAAAGTTTGCGACAAGTTCAAGGTGTTGACTACGATGAGATTTTCTCACTCGTAGCGATGCTTAAGTCTGTCCGAATCATGTTGGCAATTGCCACATTTTATGAAATCTGGCAAATGGATGTCAAAACTACATTCCTTAATGGATTTCTTAAAGAAGAGTTGTATATGATACAACAAGAAGGTTTTATCAATCCTAAAATTGCTAACAAAGTGTGCAAACTCCAGCGATCCATCTATGGACTGGTGCAAGCATCTCGGAGTTGGAATATATGCTTTGATGAGTTGATCAAAGCATATATAGTTTTATACAGACTTGCGGTGAAGCCTGTATTTACAAGAAAGTGAGTGGGAGCACTACAGAATTTCTGATAAGTATATGTGAATGACATATTGTTGATCATAAATAATTTAGAATTTTCTGGAAAGCATAAAGGAGTGTTTGAAAGGAGTTTTTCAAAGAAAGACCTCGGTAAAGTTGCTTACATATTGAGCATCAAGATCTATAAGATAGATCAAGGCGCTTGATAAAAAAAATTCAATGAGTACATACCTTGACAAGTTTTTGAAGTAGTTCAAAATGGAACAGTCAAAGAAGGAGTTCTTGCCTGTGTTGCAAGGTGTGAATAACGGTCAAAATTATCCCTAGTGGAATAAGGAAATGTATCTCGGTTATGAGGTGAAAAGGAGTTCGTCGTAAAGAGTTACGTCGATGCAAAGCTTTGACACCGATCTAGATGACTCTAAGTCTCGATCTAGATACATATTGAAAGTGGGAGCGATTAGCTAGAATTGCTCCGTGCAGAGCATTGTAGACATAAAAAATTTGCAAAATACATACGGCTCTGAATGTGGCAGACCCTTGACTAAACTTCTCTTACAAGCAAAACATGATCACTCTTTGGTTGTTAATCACATAGCGATGTGAACTAGATTATTGACTCTAGTAAACCCTTTGGGTATTAGTCACATGGAGATGTGAACTAATCACATAAAGATGTGAACTATTGGTGTGAAATCACATGACGATGTGAACTAGATTATTGACTCTAGTGCAAGTGGGAGACTGAAGAAAATATGCCCTAGAGGCAATAATAAAGTTGTTATTTATATTTCCTTATATCATGATAAATGTTTATTATTCATGCTACAATTGTATTAAACGGAAACTTAGTACATGTGTGAATACATAGACAAACAGAGTGTCCCTAGTATGCCTCTACTTGACTAGCTCGTTAATCAAAGATGGTTAAGTTTCCTAGCCATAGACATGTGTTGTCATTTGATGAACGGGATCACATCATTCGAGAATGATGTGATGGCAAGACCCATCCGTTAGCTTAGCATAAATGATCGTTTAGTTTTATTGCTATTGCTTTCATCTTGACTTATACATGTTCATATGACTGAGATTATTCAACTCCCGAATACCGGAGAACACCTTGTGTGCTATCAAACGTCACAACATAACTGGGTGATTAGAAAGATGATCTACAGGTGTCTCCGATAGTGTTTGTTGAGTTGGCATAGATCGAGATTAGGATTTGTCACTCCGTGTATCGGAGAGGTATCTCTGGGCCCTCTCGGTAATGCTCATCACTAATGAGTTAGTTGCGGGATGATGCATTACGGAACGAGTAAAGAGACTTGCCGGTAACGAGATTGAACTAGGTATGATGATACCGACGATCGAATCTCGGGCAAGTAACATATCGATGCAAAGGGAACAACGTATGTTGTTATGCGGTTTGACTGATAAAGACCTTCGTAGAATATGTAGGACCCAATATGAGCATGCAGGTTCCGCTATTGGTTATTGACCGGAGATGTGTCTCGGTCATGTCTACATAGTTCTCGAACCCGTAGGGTCCGCACGCTTAACGTTCAATGACGATTTGTATTATGAGTTTATGTGATTTGATGCCCGAAGGTTTGTCGGAGTCCCAGATGAGATCACAGACATGACGAGGAGTCTCGACATGGTCGAGACGTAAAGATGATATATTGGAAGGCTATATTCGAACATCGGAAAGGTTCTGAGTGATTAGGGTATTTTTCGGAGTACCGGAGTGTTACGCGAATTCGCGGGGGGGAAGTAGTGGGCCTTAATGGGCCATACGGGAAAGGAGAGAAAGGCCTCAAGGGGTGGTTGCCCCCCCCATGGGCTGGTCCTAATTGGACTAGGAGGGGGCGGCGCCCCCCTCCTTCCTTCTCCCCTCCTCCTCCTTCCCTCCTTCTCCTACTAGGAATAGGAAAGAGGGGGGAATCCTACTTGGACTGGGGTCACCCCATAGGCACACAGGTTGATTCTTAGTCGTGTGCGGTGCCCCCCTCCACATATTTCCACCTCGGTCATATTGTCGTAGTGCTTAGGCGAAGCCCTGCGTCCGTAACTTCATCATCACCGTCAACATGTTGTCGTGCTGACGAAACTCTCCCTCGACCTCTGCTGGATCTAGAAGTTCGAGGGATGTCACCGAGCTAAACGTGTGCAGATCGCAGAGGTGTCGTGCGTTCGGTACTTGATCGGTTGGATCGCGAAGACGTTCGACTACATCAACCGCGTTACTTAACGCTTCCGCTTTCGGTTTACGAGGGTACTTGGACACACTCTCCCCGCTCGTTGCTATGCTTCTCCTAGATAGATCTTGCGTGATCGTAGGAATTTTTTTTGAAATACTACGTTCCCCAACAATCGTGCCCCCTGGGACAGGCCATAGTACTAGCGCGGGGGTATACCCGTGTTATTACTAAGTAGAGGGTTTTTTAACAGCCCAGGAATCCCCATCTCCTCCCCTGTATCCCTCCACTCTCCCGTCCCTCTCCCCCTCTCTCCCTAGGATCTCCCATGGCGCTCCTTCCCATGAGCGCCTCCTCCATGGCGCCCAAGGAGGCCACCGCCTTGTGCCGCCGGTTTCCAGGAGCTCGCCGGTCTTCTCCCGCGCCTCCATGCCACCACGTCGGAGCACCTCGCCACCGGCGACCAACCTCACTACTCCCTCCATCTCCTTACTCTCTCCCTCGTTTCTCTTTTTCCCTCTCTCCCTCTTGTTTGACTCACCCTCCCATGGCCATGCCCGTGCAGGTCGTCGCCATGGACGACCAGGAGCTCTCTGCCTTGCCCGCGAAGAAGAGCCCCATACCACCATCGTGCTTTGCCCGGGATCCAGTCCCTCTCCAGCAGCCACCGCCAAATCTTGTCTGCGCTACCCGTCCGCGCCTCTGACGGCCTCTGCAGTCGCTGGATCGAACCGTCGCCGCCTCTAACACGCACGGGATTGAGAAAATATGTATACTGCGTAAATACGGAGAAGAATTTTTTTGAAATTAAAATTGATGGTAGTAGCGTGGGCCCTAGACACGTGCTACAAATAATTAGCAGCGGCGTAGGGTGTCACCCGCGCTACTACTACCTAGTTAGTTGTAGCGCGGACACCCGCGCTAGTACTAGCAGTTTATCCCGCGCCACTACTAGGCTTTTCCCTATTAATGTAAGAAGGCGTTACTTGACATTGGAGATCTCAAACCTCCTGGCCTGGATGGGTTACACACGGTTTTCTATAAAAGGTTTTGACCAATGCTATGGGATGATCTAATTGAGGAAGTCTGCGGTGAATACATGTAATAAGATTCCGGTTGGTTGGAATAACACTGCCATTGTTATGATCCTAAAGGTAAATTGATCAGAGAAAGTTACTCAATTTAGATCGATTAGCTCATGCAATGTGGTTTATAAGGTAATGTCCAAATGCTAGCAACTCGTTTCAAAGTTTTTCTTCCTGTTAGTCCCACACAAAATGTGTTTGTCCCTGGACGCCTTATCATAATAATGTGTTGGTTGCTTATGAGAGTTTCCACACAATTAAAATAAAAGGATGGCAAGGTTGGTTTGTGTGCGGTGAAACTGGATATGCATAAGGCTTATAACCATGTTGAATGGGTTTTCCTGGAAGAGATCTTGCTGAAGTTGGGTTTTCATGAGGATTGGGGTCAACCTGGTGATGCAATGTGTGACTACGGACGAGTATTTTGTTCGCTTTAACTCTATTGAAACTGATACTTTCAAACCCACAAGAGGTTTACGTCAAGGAGATCCTCTATCACCATATTTGTTTCTATTATGTATGAGGGTTCAACTGCATTACTTGCACATGAAGAGGAGGCTGGAAATCTACAAGGCGTAAAGGTGAGTTTGGATCTTGGACTTATATTGTGCTGCATCCGGACAATTGGTGAGTTTGGATAAATCTAGTGTTTTCTTCAGTCCCAATACTGATGTTAATATGAAGGCCCAAATTTTGTGCTTTACTGAATATCATGACAGAAGCGCTCAATGATAAGTATTTGGTACTGCCGTCTAAAGTGGGGATGGATAAAACAAACTGTTTTCGGTACTTGATTGATCGTGTCATGCAGAGGGTGAATGGTTGGAAAGAAAACCAAAAGAGAATGCATTGGTGGAAATTAGGTGCGCCGAAGTGCAAAGGAGGCATGGGGTTTCTAGAGACATCCACTGTTTTAATTTGGCTCTTTTAGGAAAATAAGCATGGGGGTTAATAGATACGGTTTTGCTAAAACTCATTCGAATGAGAAGTAGATTGGTCTCATTCACTTTTCCAACCGTCGGATCCAGCTGCGCCGCGATTCGTGTTTGTCAATGTGGAGAGCTTCGTAGCGACGTGTGCCCGCCCATCTGGTGTTCGGCTTGCGACCCGGCCCCCTTTTCTTTGTCTTTGCAGTCCGGCCCGGACTGTTTTTCACGCAAAATCCTAGGCCTGCCTAGAATAGGATCTGCTATTTTTTTATGAGCAAATCTGTTGCTGACAGAGTGGCTTCAATTTTTTCTTTTTTTGGGCAAGCAAGAGAATCCTGGCTGCTGCACATTGCTCCAATATTTATATCAACAGCCTCCAGTACTGTAGTGTCATGCGAAAGTGCATTTCTGCTCCCGAGCTCATTTGAGCTCGGTGAACAGTAAAATAAAAAAAATCCAAAAAAATTCTAATTTTTTTCGGAGAAACATTGACAAAAGTTGTAAGTGCTTGCAAAAATTCATCATGAAATCACATTCCTGTAAGGCGCAGCACAAAAAACAAATTCAGTGCTCCAAAATGCTTTCAAAAGCTTTTTCAGAGTACTGATTTTGTTTTTTTGCCACGCCTTCTAGAAATGTGATTTCATGACGAATTTTTGCAAGCACTTGGAACTTTTGTCAATGTTTCTCCGAAAAAAAAATTAGATTTTTTTGATTTAGTTTTGATTTTACTGTTCACCCGAGCTCATTTGAGCTCGGGTGCAGAAACTCCACGTCCAGTGTCATGCCCTTTCTTTGTTTTTGTTTTTTTGTTTTGGGAATGCAGACCTTAACTTTTTTATTGATTTTTTTGTTTTCTTCTACAGCACATTTTTGTGTAATACCTTTTCCTTGTTCTAATTCATCCCAAGGTCATGTTTTTGTGTTTTCCCTGTATATGTAGGATGGTGTGCCCAATCTGCCATTCGCATTGTGGAAGCGATAACGAGCAGAGTTTTCACATTGTTATCCGTGATGACTCTGAAGCTTCAGCAGTAATCTTTTTTCTTCTTTTCTTAATTGTTTTTTCTTGTCGTCATTTTATTAACATGAAAGCATTTTTCTCTTTTTTTGATATATTTCATGTTTTTCCTTTTTCTTTTTCTTGTTTTGCCAACAGAACATTCCATGCACTGCAAGGAATAAGTTTAAGCAGGTGTCAGGGTTGAACTTTAAGGTGGTCGGCGACGGCATTTTTTTTCTTAGTTTTTGTTAGTACAACCCTCCCCCTGAGCGTAACTGCAACTTAGCACACCCAAGCGTAACCGGGCGTCGGGGGGAGGGTTTGTCGGCGTCGACGAAAATTGGTCTCCATTTTTTTGTTAGGGTTTTTTGTTGTAGTCTCAACCGCCCCAACCCAAGCACAATCGCAACTCAGCACACCCAAGCCCAAATGGGTGGAAGGTTGTCGGTGTCGATGAAATCGGTTTCCATTTTTTTGTTAGGGTTTTTTGTTGTTGTAGTTGCAACCGCCCCAACCCGAGCGCAATCGCAACTCAGTACACACAAGCGCAATCGGGGGGAGGGCTGTCGGCGCCGATGGAATCGGTTCCATTTTGTCTACGCACATGCAAGAACTAACAAGGAGATGCATATCAACGAGAGGTTTATGTGTGCTGTCATTTTGTCTTTATTGCAAATATGTTTTGCTTTTTTCCTCTTATTTCCTAACACATTTTTCACCTTTTTTTCCTTTTTGTTTGTATTTGTTGTTATCACATAGAAAATGCCGAAGAAATTTGTTCAACCATTGAACTTGGCTCCAGAAGGGGTTGTTGATATCACATATGTTTTTGTTTTGCTTTCTGTTTTTGTTTTGTAGTTTTGTAATTGCACTAGTTGCAAGTCCACCATCGACTCGCAACTGTGGGTGCCCGCATGCCACTTGCAAGTAGAACATCGACTCACAACTAGGGTTGTTTACTCGATGCCACTTGCAACTCAACCATCAACTTGCAACTTGGCCTTTTGTTGTTCTTTTGCAATTGCCCTAGTTGCAAGTCAACCATGGGCTCGCAACTGTGGGGCCCGCATGCCACTTGCAAATTGATCCTCGACTCGCAACTGGTCTATTTTTTGTATGTAATTTTTGCAATTGCCCTAGTTCTAAGTCAACCGTCGACTCACAACTGTAGGGGGCCTGCATCCCACTTGCAAATAGACCCTCGACTCGCAGCTGGTATATTCTTTTTTGTAGTTTTGTAATTGCCCTAGTTGCAAGTCCACCATCGACTCGCAACTGGTCTGTTTTTTTTCTAGTTTTTGTAATTGCCCTAGTTGCAAAGTACAACATCGACTCGCAACTGTGGGTCCCCGCATGCCACTTGCAAGTAGACCATCGACTCACAACTAGGGTTTTTTACTCGATGTCACTTGCTACTCGACCAACAACTTGCAACCCGGCTTTTTTGTTGTTGTTTGCAATTGCCCTAGTTGCAAGTCAACCATCGACTAGGAACTGTGGGGGCCCACATGCCACTTGCAAATAGACCATCGACTCGCAACTGGTCTTATTTTTTACTTTTCTAATTTCCCTAGTTGCAAGTCCACAATCGAGTCACAACTTGTGGGTGCCCCACATGCCACTTGCATGTAGACCATCGACTCGCGACTGGTATGTTTTTTTCTTGTTGTAGGTCTTTTTGTTGTAGTTGCGACTGCTCCAACCGCAACTACGAAACATATAATGTGACCGCAACTAGAGGTCAGGGGATAGTTGTCGGCACCGATGAAATCGGTTCCAATTTTTTTGTTAGGTATTTTTGTTGTAGTTGCAGCCGCCCCAACCCGGAGCAATTTGCAACTCAGCACACCCTAGTGCAACTGCAGGGCATATGATGCAACTGCAACTAGGGGTTGGGGGAAGGGTTGTCAACGTCGATGGAATACAAGCAACTGTGGGGCCCGCATGTCACTTGCAAGCGGATCATCGACTTGCAACTTTGGGTGGTTACTCGATGTTAGTTGCAACTCAACCCTGGACTTGCAACTAGCCAATTTTTGTGTGTTGCTTCGTAATTGCCCCGGTAGCATGTCCACAATTGTCTCGCAACTGCGAGGGCCCGCATGCCACTTGCAAGTAGACCATCGACTCGCAACTGCTCTTTTGTGTTGTTGTATGTTGTTGTTTTTGTTCTTGTGTCTTGGTTGTTGTTGTTATTGTTGTTGTGTTGGTTGTTGGCGGTGTTTACTCGATGCCACTTGCAGCTTGACCGTCTACTAGCAAATGGTCTACTTGCAAATAGACCATCGACTCGAAACTGGTCTGTTTTTTTTACATTTGTATTTTTCCTCCTTGTAAGTCCACCATCGAATCGCAACTGTGGGTGCCCGAATGCCAGTTGCAAGTAGACCATCGACTCGCAACTAGGGTTGTTTTACTCGATGCCACTTGCAACTAGACCATGGACTTGCAACTGGTTTGTTTTCTGTATGTAGTTTTGGCAATTTCCCCAATTGCAAGTCCATCATTGACTCGCAACTGTGGAGGGCCCGCATGCCAATTACAAATAGACCGTCGACTCGCAACTGGTATGTTGTTTTTTGTAGTTTTGTAATTGCCCTCGTTGCAAGTCCACCATCGACTCGCAACTGCGGGTGCCCGCATGCCACTTGCAAGTAGACCATCGACTCACAACTAGGGTTGTTTACTCGATGCCACTTGCAACTCGACCATCAACTTGCAACTCGGATTTTTTGTTGTTGTTTGCAATTGCCCTAGTTGCAAGTCCACCATCGACTCGCAGGTGTGGGGGCCCGCATGCCAATTGCAAATGGACCCTCGACTCGCAACTGGTCTGTTTTTGTTTTGTAGTTTTGTAATTGCCCTAGTTGCAAGTCCACCATTGACTCGCAACTGTGGGTGCCCGCATGCCACTTGCATGTAGAATATCGACTCGCAACTAGGGTTATTTACTCGATGCCACTTGCAACTCGACCATCAACTTGCAACTCAGCTTTTTGTATGTAGTTTTTGCAATTGCCCTAGTTGCAAGTCAACCGTCGACTCGCAACTGTGGGGGCCTGCATGCCACTTGCAAATAGACCCTTGACTCGCAACTGGTCTATTTTTTGTATGTACTTTTTGCAATTGCCCTAGTTGCAAGTCCACCGTCGACTCACAATTGGGGGGGGCCTGCGTCCCACTTGCAAATAAACACTCGACTCGCAGCTGGTCTGTTTTGTTTTGTAATTTTGTAGTTGCCCTAGTTGCAAGTCCAACATCGACTCGCAACTGTGGGTGTCTGCATGCCACTTGCAAGTAGACCATTGGCTCGCAACTAGGGTTGTTTACTCGATGCCTCTTGCAACTTGCAACTCGGCTTATTTTGTAGTTTGTTTTTTCCCTAGTTGCAAGTCCACCGTCGACTCACAAATGTGGGTGCCCGCATGCCCAGGGGCGGACCTACGTTAGGAGCCGTGGGGGCAGCTGCCCCCACTTGATTTTTTGCATCGAGTTATACTACTAGTACGTGATTCATTAGTGCCCCCACTAAGCCTAATGACCTGCCCCCACTAAGCCTAATTAGTTGGATATTGTAAAAGACCAATCGTAAGAAAAACAGCCCAGTAAAAGGCCACAGCCCGCAGTGTAAATCTGAACCCTGCCTACACACCACACGTATACACAACCTAAAAAAAACAGCCCAGTAAAAGGCCATAGCCCGTAGGGTCGTAAATCTGAGCCCTGCCTTGTATATACACAACCTAAGAAAAAACACGGACGCAGCAGCCCCACACGGGACTGGAACGAAAGCCCTCGCCTGTCGCCTCAATCTCAAACCGCCGCGCAGTCACCGGCTCGCTGCAGCGCCGCCGGCAATCGTGAATCGTCGACTCTCCATAGTCCATTCCTTGCTGCTCGTGTTCCTGGCCGGCGGCACACCGGCACCGCGACGGCACGGCGACGGTGATCTCATTTCTCATCTCTCCAGTTCTGCAATTCCCTAACTTCAGCTGACAACTTGACATCATGGTAAATCCCTAGAACTTTTTTCTGCAAACTTGTTGTTTCTTTGCTTCTATGTTAAAAACCATCTTAGTCTTGTTAACTCGTGTGTATAATTTATCAATTTGTGTGATTAGATCAGTCCAAACAATTTTTTCTATTGATGTTTGAATTTTGGCACTTAATATATTACAGGACAGCTAATCGGGAGGTTTTTCAAGAAATCAACAACTTCTTCGATGACTGAACTAGTTGATTTGGACAAGCTTCATAGGGGTCCATCTAAAAGGAAAAGGATTATAGCACTTACTTTGCCTGTTGCCACTGGAACCATTGAGAGATGCTTCTCAGCTATAAAGAAGAATGCTCTACGTAGCAAAATTAGTGATGATTTAATGAAAAAGAATTGCGGTGAAAGAACATGCGTTGACCAAAATTCCAAATGAAAATGCTGAACAAAATTCCAAATGAAGTGATAGTTAAATGTTTTCATGCGGTGAAAGAGCGTTGTGGGATGAAACGGAAGGTAATGCTCTTCCAAAAGCTCTTGCCTTTTTAATACCAGCCTTTTTCAACATTTGCACTTCCCCTCAATTTTGATCATGTTTTTCCTTGTTGTTGCAGGTTGTAGATTACAGTGTTAGGACAATGTGTCGATGTGCTCTTTTGCAACTTCATAACAAGATATTTTATATTGACAAATGGTTAGTTTCCTTTTGCTTTTCAATGAACTTGGTTACCATGTGGATAATAAAGAGATTATCTCTACATTTTTAGTTTACATGGATGTTTTTGCCTTGTTGGTTTATGAATATGGCCATATATTTTTTGCCCCCTCTCAATTATTTTCCTGGGTCCGCCCCTGCGCATGCCACTTGCAACTCTACCAGCGACTTGCAAACTCATTTTTTTTGTAGTTTGTAATTGCCCTAGTTGCAAGTCCACCATCGACTAACAACTTGTTTGTTTTTTGTCTGTACTTTTGTAATTGCCCTAATTGTAAGTCCATCATTGACTCGCAACTAGTATGTTTTTTGTCCGTACTTTTGTAATTGCCCTAGTTGCAAGTCCACCATTGACTCGCTATTGTGGGGGCCCGCATGCCACTTCTAAATATACCATCGACTTGCAACTAGGTCTTTTTGGTTTGATGCCACTTGAAAGTCGACATTCCCCCTGCAACTGGTTCACTTGTTTTTTCATGCCACTTGCAAGTGGACACTCGACTTGCAACTGTTTTTTTATTTTGATGCCCACTTGCATGTGGACATTCGGCTTGCAACGTTTTTTTTTGTTGATTCCAGTTCAAGTCAATGGTCAACTTTGCAACTGGGTTTTCTTGTTTCATGCCACTTGCCGGTCGAGGGTCGATTAGAAACTGTGGGATCGTATTTTGTTTGTTTGTTGCCACTTGCAAGTAAAGTGTCATTATTTGCATTTTTTGTGTTCTGTGATCTTACGGAGTCCACCATTTTTCTTTTTGACTTGCAACTATGATTCTTTGTGTTCATGCCTCTTTTTTGCAAGTCCAACCTTTTTTGATCTGATAGTTTATATTTCACAAACACTTTTTTCCGTATCTTTTTGAAGCTAAAAAAATTTTGCAACCAAGCGCCGACTAACTTGAGAGCCACTAGTTGTTACTCCTTAGTGAACACACAACTATATTTTTTTTCCTTTTTTTGTCTCTTTTTTTGTTGATTTTTGTTGTAGGCGCACTAGTGTTTTTTAGTGACCCTTTTTTTAATCTCAATTTTTTTACAAGGACAGACCCCCAAAATGCTTTCTCTATGTGTTTTTAGACTAAACATAGTGTTCTGTAGTCAACTGCCATTTTTAAACTTTTTTAGGGGGGTTTTCTGCAAGATCTCCACTGCAACAATGGTTCTCCGATGTATATCCACACAGACACATTTATTTTTGCATTTATTTTGTCTCCCGTTTGCACTGTTTGAATCGGTGGCGCAGAGGAGGAGGAGGAAACGGAGACGACAAGCTCGAAGCCTTTGGCGAACGAGATGGCCGTGGACGAGCCTCCCGCTCCGCACCTCTGCTCGACGCACGAGGCATCCGATTTGGAGACGGCGAGGCAAATACATTTTAAAACATTTTTAATACATAATGAATGTTGTTTAATGATATTATACATTTTCAAATGCATCTCTATATTTTTAATACATGATAGGATTTTTTTATATGTGAGAACACTTTTTGTGAAATATCATAACAAATGTCAAAAATATATATATTTAATTTTTTTCTACAAGGAGCATGAAAAATAGAAAAACTTAAACTGGAAAAATAAAAAAACTTCAACATTTTCTATAAGAAGCATAAAAACCAAACAGAAAGCCGATAGACAACTGCACATTAGAAAAATTATACAAAGGACAAACTTAGGCCGGACGTTGCTTGTGGCAACGCTGCTGCTGGCAAAAAAACAATCCCAGCCAAGCACAAATCGTACTAACAGAGAAAGAAAACCAAGGTAGAAGCAACTGGATCGTGCGATGCAATTTTTTTGGGGTTCTCTGCGCGTGCGTGTACAACAGACATCCAAAATTGATAAGCAACAACCAAAAACTGACGGGCCAAACCGGAAAACAACAACTAAAACCAGCCCAAACTAAAAACTGGCCCAGTGGACGAAACAAGTCAAAGGGAGACTCAACCGGGCTGCAACAACAGGGGATGACGTCATGTGAATGAGACCATACTTATGTCTCAGCTAGATGAGTTCTAGGCGCTCCATAATAGATAATCCAGATTCTTTGTGTGGTACTGTTCTGAAGGCAACGTATTTTCCTAATGGAGATTTGCTCAATGCTAAATAAAAAAACGAAGCATCCTTCCTAGACAAGATCTTAAGGAGCTGCCTGTGTTTGTCCTTTCGCATTTTTTCTTCAGAAAGTAACACTGCCGATGCACTCCATTAAACTGAAACACTGGACAAGTCGGCAGCACACAGGTTCAGTACAAACTGAGGTAGATGGCCAGCCCACACAATCTGGTTGCCATCCCCTAACAGAGCGCCTCACACATACATTTTCCATTTACATTGTCATATGCAACACACGGCAATTACTTAATTGTCATATGCTTGCTTCAGCTTGTTGAAGCAGCGCCAAAGCTTCAATCCTAGATACAACTGACAGGTGGGCTTGCCTTGGCGTGCTTGCTTAAAAGGCACCAAGCAAATGAACCGCGAGAGTAACCCAACACTTAATTATTAATCCAAGCAAGTCACCGTGTCCTCATAGAGAACATAGATGATAGATAGGTAAGTTTGCAAAGGCCAGCACAGAGGGCCAAATTCTGGGTGTAGCACATAACAGACCCCATGAACAGCATAGAAAGTGGAAGAACCTACAGCACCATAACCATTTTCTGCGTCTCGGCCTCCGGAATTCAATCCTAGATACCTGCAGAGCAGCGAATTTCATCAGTCAAAGTTAAAGTTATGTATCTCAATACATTCAGATAAAAAACGCGAATGTCATGTATCTCAACTTTTTGTACGTCAAACAGTAAACATTAACTTCACTGGTACTGTGGAAATCATGCCAAATGATCCGAAACTGGACCGTCTCAGCGGTCAGCGTCAGCGGACAAAACCAACAATAGAAACAGAGAACCGCTACAGGAGAACGGTTCATTTTTTATCACCACACCTTTATCTCTTATTGTAGCATATTCTCAAGTTTTTGGCTACATCTGTTATTCTGTTCTCAGTGAAGGCAAAAAACAAAATAAAATAAAATCAGCGGTCCAAATAACTCCATTACAGGGAAATACTGGATATCCTAGCTTATCGAATCATTTGAAATATTCCTTGTTATCATGGGCACACAAGGGGATCATGGTCATGGGGCAACAAACCCAAACCATCTAGTTTATAGCTCATAGGCATATACATTTCAGAAATGTACAAGCTACCTAGTCGCTCACAAATAAAATTTAATTGAACTCATGTAGTAGAAGCCTCAACCAAGGCATTGTGCATTGTCTTATTAATAGACACAGTTCCCTCTGCCCAAAATAGATGCCTTATTCTTTCTTCACAACAACAAAAACAATGCTTTGACCACTAGTTTACTGATAATATTAATATGCTAGTAGAAAAATACAATTTGTGACAAAAGCAGTGTTTACAGTGAATCTGTTAGTCATGCCATTTCAATCATATGTTTATAAAGTCTTAAACACCTAAAGTGACCAAAAGTGCAGAAAATAGACTACTGGCAAAGCATTGATACATATAGCTTTGGACCAGACAAATCATGTTAGTGGATCATGGCATATTACATATGCAAAATAGATAGACACTGAGAGATATGCTGAGAATAATATTTAAGCAAACTGCCTTGCACTAGAACAATCATCCGTAAAACTGCAATAAATTGAGCAAAAGGATAAATAGAAATACAAAAACTTAATGAAAGCATGCTCTTCGAGTATTCTGACAATCATCAGTTCACTAGGTACAATAATGACCCAAAATAAGCAGCAATGTGAAATAATATGGTTATCCCGTTTATATGAAGGAAGCATGAAGCAAATGGTCATACATAGTTATCAAATACTTACGTAGAGGTAACACCATACAAATCGCATTAGAATTTGATAGATCCATAACCACGAAAAACTAATCAAAGGCATGTCGCAACTAGTAGAAGTAAAACAAACAAAAAATATGTCCATGAAGAAGACAAAAGAGGACGTATTGATTATGTTACCACTTAACATATTCACAAAGAGGAGAAGGATAATGTGTTTTGAGCCATCTGGGAGCTAGAGGGAGAAAAACCTGCATTATCAGAAGGAACTGGGGGAGTAGTAAGGAGGAGGTAAACTGAAAGCATCGCAGTTCGATTGAACAGGAAGGCAACCGGAAGTATTCACATCCAGTAGAGAGGGGATAGAACATTAGCAAATAAAAGAGAAGTTGGTGGTTAAAGGCATAAGGAAGAGAAGCAGGGCCTGGAGAAAACGTCAAAGATGCAGTCTGCCATCAATGCAAGGAGGTGACCGGGTGAACATGTAAGCAAAGAGTTCTGGATGATAATAAACAGATGAAGACAGTTTGCTAGCTCTAACTTGAACAACAAGAATTACAGAAGTGAAACTAAACAATAGGCCAATTGCAAGTCATCGCCTGGCTGCAGAGAACATACAAAATTATATACCAGTAACAGATTTTTTTTTCTAGCAAATCATAATCATTACATACTACAGAAAACAATCGCTATATGTTGAAGAGGTCATCAAACGGCAAAAGGAACAGGTGATATGACACTAAGGATGAACCATATATGCCATGAACCAATTATCAAAAATTAACTTGGTTTTGTTACAACGAATATGTGAAGACATGCTTTACCTGCAGCATAGACACTTCTGAGTGGATGATAATGAGACAGGGGGTAGGTTCCAGAAAGCTTCTTGAACTTCATTGACTCAAGATGGACCGTAAAGACGATGTGATCTGCCCACACGAACAACACATTATTTTCCTCCTCGAGCCCTGGTATCAACATGTCAGTCTCCTCAGAATTCAGAGAAAGTAGCTTGTCCAGTCCAATGGTTCTTCCAAGCCCCCATGAAGCGACACCATCACAATCAGTCTTCATCTTCCACAATTGGAGGTTGCAGTCTATCTGGATGAGTAAACCAAGGCCACCACCCTCTGCCCGCATAATCAAGAACATGTACTGGCCCTCTTCAAGGATATGCACCGGCACCCGTATCACAGCTAGGCTTTGCTTCTCCAAATTGAACTCGAGAATTCCATCCATATTCCCAGCAAGCTTCCAGTAAAGGGAATCCCCAACCAGCACAGCAGGCTTGTCAGTAGAAACCAAGGTGGGAGCATCACTCATTAGAACGTCAGACGGAAGCTGTGTTGAGACAAGATCACCCCATGAGCCGGTCTCTGACGAGTAAACGCAGGCCAGAGCTCGATGGTGTTGCTCGTCGTCGTTGTCTGCCACTGCCAACACCACCTGGAAGTGCTGGGCTTCGTCTCCGGCGGCACGAGCACGAAGCACCGCCCCGTTGATCGTTGTGTTCTCTGCATGTGCCGCAACCCCCGGGGGCACGACAAGGCGGTGTTGTTCGCCGGTGACGGGGTCCCACACGAGGATCTGGTTCTTAGGTTTGTTGAAGACGAGCACCAGGCCATGGCGGCATCCGAGGGACATGAACTGGTCGCCGTCGCCGCGCTGCAAGGAGAAACGACCGGGGGAGACACAATCCGGGGCGTCGAGAGTGGGTACGAAGGGCAGGGCGTCATTTCTGCGGAAGAAACCGAGGAGGGGAGGGCTGCGGCGGTGGTGGATGCGGAAGCGGCGGGAGAATCCTGGGTCGGAGACGAGGAGGCGCCAGCGCTTGCAGACGGCGGAGGCGCGGGGCAGGGAGGAGGGCTGCGGGGGCAGGCGGACGAGGATCTCGGGGAGCAGATCGTCGTCTTCCAGTGGCTCCATCGCCGGCGAGCGGGGTTGGGGGTGGTGGCGGCGGCGGCGGCTTCGCCCTCGCTGCTCTTGCCGTCGTGTGGGCTGTACGGGATGTTGTGGTAAGTGGAGTCGAAGCAGCAGCAGCCCAAAATGAAATGTGGAAATGGATCGGCCCAAAGTTACACTGAAGGTATCCTTTTGTATGTTTTTTTTTCCTCGCACGAGTGTGTATCATATCTCTCTTGTCTACACTATCTAAATCTACACTATTTTTATTAAAATTGCAAACATGAATTCCGCTGTAGGCACATCAAAAAATATACACATAATTACTAGGGATATCTGATCAATCTAATTAAATCATATCTGACGGTATCTGCCACACAAACTAATGCCCCAGATTAAATGTTCTGCCGGCAGATTACCCCGCATGCTCTCTTCGTACTCAATTAGCGAAGATTACTATCCCATAATTTTCCCTCTAGCCTCGCGATACCTTGTCGCTCCTCTTGTGTTGTCCGGACGTGAGTGTGGATTGCGGTCGTCGCCCGCCGCACCTCTTCTGTTGTCCCATGGGCACGAGCACGGATTGCCGTGGTGGTTGTTGTGTCTTCGGTTGGAGAACTGGGAGCAACTCCTCCATGTTCGGACGCTGCCACGCTCTCTTGTCCGTGCATGCATCCATGTTCAGCAAGTCCTCCTAGTGTTTCTCCATGTGATCTCGAAGTTCGTCAAGATCCAAATTATCAAGATAGGAAGAGCACGAGTTAAATAGCCGAGATTTGATTAACATACATCTGATGATCCGCCATGCGGAAGGAAGCCTACGGTGGAGCGACTCGTAGATCCACCCCTACGATCAGCAAGATAGCCGGCGGCTTTCATCAGAGCGGCCGTGCGCCAGCCTTCCACGCTAGAGATCTAATCGCTGCCATTGTTGACATGTGTTTTCTTGCTTCTCGAAGTGCTAATTGTTAGAAATCTCACGCTCAAAATTAATTTATATATATATGTACTTCTATATATGTGTCCCCGTGCAATTCAAAGTATATAGAGTCAATTACATCACAGGTGTCTAAACTTGGCACAAAAAGTCAGTTTAGTGCTGAAACTTGTGGCATACGTTGATCTGGTTATAAAACTTGGCTTGATCGTTCATATACGGTCAGAATCACGTTTGGATACAAATAGAGGGCTGACTGGGATCGCCAGCGTGACGACAGGCCCATTGCCAGTGGCTGCAAGGCGCGGGCAGAGGCGTCTGGCCTGGGTGTTTGCAGAAAACCCCCTGAAAGCTTTATTTTTTGTCACAAAAAAGCCCCTGCACAGGCGGGAGAGGTTTGGCCTGTTAGTTATACGGCCCCGCATATGGCTGAATCAGTTTACCAAAATGCTCCCTCGTCGACTCCCTCGCCTCGAGCTCTCCTCTTGTGTCTCTCCTCTTGATCGTTTGCAGGCGACAGCGGCGTCGATCGGGGCGACGACATTGATCGGCGGCGTCGACGACGATGGAGCCCCGTCGGCGAGATCCCGGGGAACCAGCCCCCGTATATGGTGAGCATGCCCTCTCTCTCTCTCTCTCTCTCTCTCTCTCTCTCTCTCTCTCTCTCTCTCTCTCCGCCACCTCTTTCTCGCCTGTTTATGTTAGGGTTTTAGTCAATGTTCTCGAATCGGTGAAAATCTTTAGATTGGTCTTGATTTCGTCAGTGGATGCTTGCTAGATGCACTGACGTAGGAAGCCCCCTTTGCATTCATCCGTATGTGGGCTGTGTATAGGATTTCTCCCGGTTCCAAAATGGCTCTGTTTTCGTGATCTAAAATATTCAGATTCTCTGAATAACTAACCCCCCGTGTATAAAATTATTAGAACATGTTTGCTCCAGTGAAACCATTGGATGTGGTACAACAGCTTCTATTTCTGATGAAATTGTACGTAACTGAATTTTCGACACTTGCTAACTGAATTTTGGACACTTGCTAACTGAATCTTTGACAGTTGATAACTGAATATTTGGACAACAGTAGATATTTGAAAGTTAGGAATTTTAAGCAGTAAGCAGTGTTAACTACAAATCCAGTAGTTAGTTCCATTATTTGTGACTGGACATGACAGAATCGTAATGGAATTTGACATTAATGTTAAATGAAGATGTGCATTCTCAACTGAATTTATTTTGGTTGTGAGAACTATGGATCCCTGCTTTTTTCTTTGCACTAAATTGCAGTTGCATGCTGTTTTTGGCACTATGAAGTGAACATGTTAGCTGTTGTAAGCATAATTAATTGAAGATGTGTATAGTTTACTGGATATTTTTGCATTCTCTGCATTGTAGGTGATTTTGATGGGCGGCTCACGGTTGAAATTCATCACAAAGGATTTTTCTATGGAGCTGACAACAACAGAAGCTACATTGACTATGAAGTTGATTGGTTTGATCACTGTGACTCTGACACTTGGTCCATACTGTGGATTGAAGACTTTGTGAAGCAGCTGGGCTATGACAGAGAAATAGGGCAGCATGTTGTATACTGGTGTCAGCCTGGTAGGACAGTTAAAGAAGGAATAAGAGAGATGAGTTGTGATGCTGATAGCCTTGCAACGATAGCAGCTAGTACAGTCCGCAAGAATCTGTTGCTGCTCATAGACCATGGAGAGACACCGAGCAGCCTTCTTAGAGATGATGTTACAGTTGATGGACTGCCCGAGTTGCAAAAGGTCATAACCACAACAAAAGATGGCAAGGGCAAAGAACAAGCTAGCTCAGCTGAAGTGAGAAGTGACTCAACTAAAAGGAGAGCAAGGAGATTGTTTACTAAAGCAACATCTTCAGGATGTGCTTTTGAAGAAATAGAGGAAGCAGATGAAAATGGTGCAGCAGGTTCAGACACAGATGAGGAATTCTACGACAGTGACTATGATATTATGGATGGGGATGATGATCTGTTTGAGGAACATGTTGACAAAAAGGTGGATGATCACAGAGAGAAGGTTTACACACGTGACTATGAAACAGAGCTAGCTGAAGATGCTCTAGATGACCCAACCATAATGTTATCCAAAGAAGAGAGGGACAAGCTCAAGTATAACTTCAAGGCTTTTAATCCAGAAACTGATTTGAATGCCCCTGTATTCAGATTAGGTATGGTGTTTGGTACTGTTGAGGAGCTCAGGCATGCTATTACCTCCTATAGCATCAGAAATAGGGTTTAGCATCAGAAATAGGGTTCCAATCAAAAAGACCAAAAACACATCAACTACAGTAGAAGCAATATGCATTGATGATTGCCCATGGTACTTGAAAGCAGGGATGGACAACAGGAAAAATAGCTTTGTGATCAAGAAGTACTTTGATGAGCACACATGCCCTAAGACATGGAAGCTCAAGGGTCTGACTGCTCCATTTTTAACCAAGAAATTCAGAGACGAGTTCAGGGGAAATGAGAAGATGCCATTGCAGAAATTTGAGGAGAAGGTTCAGCAAGAGTATAATCTAATTCCAAGCAGGAGCAAATTGGGAAGAGCTAGAAGAGCATCAGTAAAGCAGATCAGAGGTGAGGATGATGACCAGTATAAGATGCTATGGGATTATGGAGAGGAGTTGAGACAAACAAACCCTGGCAACAAGTTCTACATTTGCACAAAGGAGATCTTTGATGAAAATACCAAGGAGACAAAATAACATTTCTCAACTTTGTACTAGTCATTGGATACGTGCAAGAGAGGCTGGTTGATGGGATGTAGGCCAATAATATTTGTCGATGGATGTCACATTAAGACCAGGTAGAAAGGGAATTTACTGACAGCAGTGGCCATTGACCCCAGTGATTGTATTTTCCCCCTAGCATTTGGGATTGTGGAAGTGGAGTCCACTAACAGCTGGGAGTGGTTTTTGGCTAGCCTAAAGGATGACCTCAACATATGCAACACCTCTCCATACACAATAATGAGTGATAAGCAAAAGGTATGTGCAACAACTTATATTTTTTTACCTTATTGCTTGCTATAATATAGTGTAGTTAGATTTAATGGGTACTTGCATTGTTTATGTGTTCGCCAGGGTCTTATAGCTGCAGTTGCAAAGGTGTGGCTAGATGTTGAACACATATTTTGTGTCAGGCATATGTATCAGAATTTCCATAAGCTTCACAAGGGCGAACAACTAAAGAATAATCTATGGGCTATTGCAAGAGCCATTAAAATTCCAACATACAAAAAAGCAATGGAGAATATGAAGGCAGACAGTGTGCATGCATACGAATGGGTTGAGAAATGGGCACCAAGAACATGGATTAAAGCTTTTTTAATCCTTTTCCAAAGTGTGACATCCTGCTCAATAATACGTCTGAAGTATTTAATAGGTACACATTACTTGGTTGTGCTTTTCTGAGCTGTTAAATGCACTAAAGTGTTAAATGGAATGAACTAACAAGTTTTCATTTGAAATGACAGCTGGATTTTGCCATCCAAAGAACTTCCTATTTTCTCCATGGTGGACAACATAAATAGCAAGATCACATCAAGGTTGTACAGCAAGCAGAAGGAAGTCACACAAGATAGCAAATGGAGTATGAGATTGTGCCCAAAAATTCAGAAAAAGTTGGACTAGTACACTGATTGGGCTGCAAACTACATGGTCTTTGGAGCTGGTCAGAAAGTTTTCAAGGTTGTTTCAATGAACCACTCCTACATAGTGGACTTGGAAATGGAAACCTGTGACCTGTCTGGCATCCCATGTCACCATGCTATTGCTTGTGCTAAAAATGAGAGAATTGATGCTGCAAGCCTGGTGCATGATTGCTATTCAGTAGGGACATACAAAAAGGTTGATGCTTTCAATGCAAAACTTGTGAGGGACCAGGAACATTGGACTAAGATGCATGGCATTGATGTACATCCACCTGTGTACACTAAAGTAATGGGCAGACCAAGGAGGAACAGAAAGAAAGATCCAGAAGAGAAGTTGATGAAAGAAGGAGGGAAGAAGCTGACAAAGCATGGTGTAACCATGCACTTCTCTATTTGTGGAAGTGCATATCACAACAAGAAAGGACATAAGAAGTGGGAGGAGACCAATAGAGATGCACCGCAACCTACAAATGTTGCATATGATGAAGAAGAGGAGTATGATGATCCTACAATCATTTCTGTAAGATGTAACATGTTGACCAACTCAATTTACTGCTCATATACACTTGGCAACATATACTGACAAGTTGTTTATGCTTTCTTTAGAACATTATGCCACATACAGTACATGCACACATGGATCCAAGTCAAACCCCAGGGTCCATGGTTTATCTCATGCAGCAAATGGTACCCTTCTGTTGACCATGTTAATTTTTTTGGTTTCTGAATTGTTGTCTAATTGTGCATTTTGGTCCACTTAGGAGAGGAGAGCATACAAACCAAGCATGGATCATGGACCTCTTCCAGAATCTACATTTGTTGCACAAGCAAAAAATGACATACCCCTCCCAGGGTTACAACTGCTATGTCAAGAGGCAGGGTTAGAAGAAGAGGAATCACTAAAGACAAACCAGAAGATGTACCACAGTCAAGCAACCAAGCAGTTGTAGCTTCAAGAGGAAGAAAGAGAAGAGCTGCTGGAGCTGGTGGAGCAGCTGGCAGGGTAGGTAGAGGATCTGTAGGAGCAGTAGGAAGGGGAGGAAGAGGTTCTCGAGGAGCACACAACAAGGGAGGCAATGGAGGTAGGGGATTAGCTGGCGGAGCAGACGGAGGATATGTACAATAGTCAAGCAACCAAGCAGCTAGAACAGGAGCAGGGGAAGCATATACTGGACCAGGTGTTGGGTTCTGGAACCTTATGTTTGGACCAAATTCAGAGAGTTCTTATGTGCAAGCAGAAGAGGAGCTAGTGACACAAAATGCACCTGAAGAAGACTGGACCGGTCATTTCCAAAGCTTATAGGTCACAATGCCATGGACTTTGTTCATGAGTGAACTAGATACAAGTGCAAGTTTATGTATGAATTTTTGTCATAAGACATGCCATAAGACTAATTTCCCTTTTGTTTATGTTGTAATGTGAGGATCTGAACATGTGTTTCACTTCTCTCTTTAAGACAAAATGCAGTACTAATGATGCTATGCTGCTATGAAGTTTGAAATTGTCCTGTCAAAAACTGCTATTTTTTCTTTACTGTGTTACTAACATAAACTGCACTTTCTGATATTTTGATGTCAAAACTGCATATACAAATCTACAGAACAAACTGATGCTTATTTTCTCTAAATTCGTACTGAAAAAAATTGCATACACGAATTGTTTTCCTCTGTTTTAGTTGTATGATTCTAAAGCACAAATACTGATTCATCAAAAGGTAATATGGAATTCTAAAGCACAAGCCACAAAATACTCTGAAATTCAGCAAAGAGTCGATACGAATTTTCAACACTGCCAAATGACCTACTACACTGGAATGACAACATCACTTCTTGCCGGCCATAGCAAACATGATTGCAACTAACCCAAAGTACATGAACACAACAAGCATAATCATCCTACCTCTAACTAGATTGTAAATGATCTTTGCGAATCTTTCCAATCATCTTCTTCTCCAGTCCGCGCTTCTCCTTCTCAGCTTCAACCTGACCATCTTTCTGCGTTATCTTCTTCTCCAGTCCGCGCTTCTCCTTCTCAGCTTCAATCTGACCATCTTTCTGCATTATCTTCTTCTCCAGCACCTCATTCTTATTAGCAAGTTCAGCCATGATAGTCCATTCCCTCCCCTCCCATGGCTTGTCAATCCAATGGAAATAACCACATGTCCTAACATCCTGCAGAGGCACACAATGCAGACTATTAAGTACATACGCACATTAATTTGGTCATGACAAAACAACAACCAGTGATGTAAGAGTAGGGGAGAGGGATTTAATTACTTGATGCTTGCCCCAGTACACGACCTGATGCTTGAGAGAGAAGAACTGTAAGAGGTGTGAGAGAGGGGTACATGAAGAAGAAATGCATGAGCTAACGCCGCCGCCACCGCCGCTGGGCCGCTGTGGCGCCGCCGTCCCGCTGTGCCACCGCAGGGCCGCTGTGCACCGCCGCCGCTGCTATGGCGGCGCTGCCGCCAGCGTGCAGCCGCTCTGCTGAATCAAGGGAAGAGCCGCCACTCTGCTATGGAATTGGGGATCGCGGGTTAGCGATTTTGGACAGACAGAATTCAGATCGTGGGGATTTTTGTGACGAAAATAAAGCTTCCAGGGGGTTTTCTGCAAACACCCAGGCCAGACGCCTCTGCCCGCGCCTTGCAGCCATTGACAATGGGCCCGTCGCCAAGCTGGCGATCCCAGTTAGCCCTCTATTTGTATCCAAACGTGATTCTGACCATATATGAACGATCAAGCCAAGTTTTGTAACCAGATCAACGTATGCCACAAGTTTTAGCACTAAACTGACTTTTTGTGCCAAGTTTAGACACCTGTGATGTAATTGACTCAAGTATATATGCCAAGTTTCTAACCATAGCACGCGTTGAACATTGAATATGGTCAATTACGTCAACCTGGAATTAGCTAATCTTGTATTTTCACGTAGAACTTCTTGCCGAGAATGGTGGGTTCTCAAAATGATGATTAAGATTTGGAGCAACTTTAACACATCGATCCAAACGGACGGTAATTTTGCCTGTTTTGTCGGCCGCCTGTTCGACGTTTGTCCTGTTTTTCTTTTGGATCGGCCGTGCGCCCAACGCGTGCGACTCATTTCATGTCCGCGCATAAATTTGAAAGGCCCGTGGCCATAGATCATGCCAGCGGGTATGCCGTCGCCCAAAGTCCATGCTGGTACCATGCCAGTGGCCGGCATATAATGTCAGCCTAAAAAAACCACCACACAGTTCATGCCGCCGTACTTGCCTACGGCCGGCACACATGCCAGCACACAAGAAGGGGCAGGAATTTGACCACGACATCTCGCCCGTGGTCATGCCAGCACACTTGCCGGCATACAAAAAAGGGATGGCGCTCGCTTCCATAGATCACTCATCGTCGAACTTGAGTATGTCTGGACTGCTCTTCTCGAACCGTGGCCTCTTCCTCGGCACACGGTGTTGAGGTCCACCTGCATGATCTCAAACCCCGTCATCATGCTAGCGAGCGCCACTTCTTTTGCCTTCGTCTTAGCATTGGCGGCCTCAATCTCGAGCATCTTGGCTTGCTTCTCCGCCTGCATCTCAAGCATCCTGGCTTGCTTCTCCACCTCCATTTCAAGCCTCTTCATTCGGATCTCCATGAAGGCGTTCATTTTCTTTTCCTTGTCTTGCCGCCACTTCTCCTCCCTTGATTCCTTTTTGCTCATCATGCCCTCCACGGTTGCAAGCTGAAAGTGCAACTATCCCCGGGTGGTTTTGGTCATCATTAACAACATATAGCTCATTGAGCTAATGCTATTTCAAGATAAATATTTCAGGAAAGCTCAATGATTGGCATGGCATGGATTAGGAATGTGGACCCTCAAAATGCTAAGGACACATATTGGCTCAAGCTCAAGACTCTACATTTTACTTTTAGTGATCCAAGATCACATTGAGTCCATAGGAAAAGCCAATACTATTAAAAGGGGATGAGGTGTTGCTTAATGGCTTACTTGCTCAAAATGCTTAGTGATATGCTCCAAAAAACCCTCAACCACTTTCTCATATCCACATATATCCCAAACCGAAAGTCAAACTCGGCCCCATCGAAACATACTATCCGGCGCCACCGAGTTCACTTGACATAGCCACTTTCACAAACCCTAGTCATTTCGGTCTCACCGAGATGGGATTGAAAACTCTTTGTTTCCCTTCGTAATGTTTTGGTCCAACCGAAATGAGCGATCGGTCGCACCGAGTTCGCAATGCAAACTCTCTGTTTCCCCTTCGTAACGTTTCGGTCTTACCGAGATGAGCGAATCAGTCCCACCGAGTTTGCCTGATCAACTCTCTCGTTAGCTTATTACCAAAATTGGTCCCATCGAGTTTTTGTAATCGGTCTCACCGAGATTACGTTATGTGCGAATCCTAATAAAATCGGTCCCACCGAGTTGACATGTCAGTCCCACCGAAAAGCCTAACGTTCACATTTCGAACTGAATCAGTTTGACCGAGTTTTCTAATTCGGCCTCACCGAGTTTGGTGAATTGTGTGTAGCGGTTAGATTTTGTGTGGAGGCTACATATACCCCTCCACCCACTCTTCATTCGTGAGGAGAGCCATCAGAACATGCCTACACTTCCAGCATACATTTTCTGAGAGAGAACCACCTACTCATGTGTTGAGGTCAAGTTATTCCATTCCAACTACATAAATCTTGATCTCTAGCCTTCTCCAAGTTTCTTTCCACTCAAATCATCTTTCCACAAAATCCAAATCTGCGAGAGAGAGTTGAGTTTTGGGGAGACTATCTTTTGAAGCACAAGAGCAAGGAGTTCATCATCAACACACCATCTATTACCTTTTGGAGAGTGTTGTCTCCTAGATTGTTTAGGTGTCACTTGGGAGCCTCCGTCAAGATTGTGGAGTTGAACCAAGGAGTTTGTACGGGCAAGGAGATCGCCTACTTCGTGAAGTTCTACCCTAGTGAGGCAAGTCCTTAGTGGGCGATGTCCATGGTGGGATAGACAAGGTTGCTTCTTCGTGGACCCTTCGTGGGTGGAGCCCTTCGTGGACTCGCGCAACCGTTACCCTTCGTGGGTTGAAGTCTCCATTAATGTGGATGTACGATAGCACCACCTATCGGAACCATGCCAAAAATCTCCGTGTCTACATTGCGTTTGCTCCCTCCAAACTCCTCCCTTTACCTTCATGTGCAATTTTTTACATTCCGCTGCTATACTCTTAGACTTGCATATGTAGGTTGATTGCTTGACTTGTGCTAAGTTGTTTAAATCTGCCAAGACTTAAAATTGGGAAAAGGCTAGATTTTTATTTGGTCAAGTAGTCTAATCACCCCCTCTAGACATACTTTCGATCCTATAAGTGGTATCAGAGCTTTGGTCTCCATTTGCCTTGATTTCCATAGCTTTTGGTGATCATAGCCTTGGTTTCGCAACCTAGGAGAGTATGGCGTCTAGCGAGGGAAATTATCACCGTAGAGGTCCTTACTTTGATGATACTAATTTTGCTAGTTGGAAGCATAAGATGAAAATGCATATTCTTGGACATAACCCCGCCGTTTGGGCTATTGTGTGTATTGGCTTGCAAGATGAATTCTTTGATGGGAGAGAACCAAACCGTGAAGCTACCGCGGAAGAGTTGAAGATGCTGCAATACAATGCTCAAGCTTATGATATTCTCTTCAACGGATTGTGCCCCGAAGAATTCAACAAAATCAGCCGTCTTGAGAATGCAAAGGAGATTTTGGATACTTTTATTGATATGCACGAGGGTACCGACTCCATCAAGAAATCCAAATTAGATGTGCTCCAAAGTCAGCTTGACAAGTTCAAAACGAAGGATGGTGAAGGTGTCGCTGAAATGCACTCTAGGCTTGCTCTCATCACAAACGAGATTGCTGGCTTAGGAAGTGAAGAGATGACCGATAGATTCATCATCAAGAATATTCTAAGAGCCTTGGATGGAAAATATGATACCGTGTGCACATTGATCCAAATGATGCCCAATTACAAAGATCGCAAGCCAACGGAAGTCATTGGAAGAACTGTTGCTCATGAGATGTCACTCCAGGATAAGGAAGAGCTTCACAACAAGTCAAGTGGTGCTTACAAAGCTTCATGTGATGCTCCTACATCATCAAGTGAGAAACAAACCTTCAATGAATAATTAAGCCTAATGGTGAAGAACTTCAACAAGTTCTACAAGAGTAGAAGCAAGGAATGAAGTTCCAAGTCAAGGTCCTACAATGACAAAAGATCTTCTAGTCGTGAGCGTAATTATCACAATTGTCGAAGACCCGGACACTACTCCAATGAGTGTACGACTCCCTACAAAAGAAGAGAAGATTAACCCAAAAGAAGAAGCAGAAGAGAAGAATCACCACCTAGAGAGAGGAGGAGTAGAGATGATCATTATGAATGAAGAACCTCTCACAGAAGCAAGGATTCGGAAAGGAAGGACAAGTCATCGAGGAGCTACACAAAACGAAGACATCAAGCTCATGTTGGTGAATGGGTATCCGGCTCCGACTCCGACCATCACTCCGACTCCGAGTATTCTCAAGATGAAGGTGTGACCGGTCTAGCACTTGTGTCAACCAACTCCTACGACATATTTGACTCTCCGAATGAAGGAATTGGAAGATTCTTCATGGCTAAAGGTCCAAAGGTATCACACACCAAGTATGTTGATTTCAATAGTAATGAAGATGATTTGCTAGGTGATGATGATTTACTTGTTGAAAACTCTAGTAATGAAAACTATGATGAACTTCCTATTAATCATGATAATCAAGATAAAACGAATGATGATGATAAGAAGGAGATTGAGCGACTAACTAAAGAACTAAACACTCTTAAGTTAGCTCATGAAACCACCTTGGAAAATCATCGAGAACTTTTAAAGACTCATGAGAAGTTGCGCTTTGAAAAGCTCAATCTTGAGCAAGAGCATGAGTTTTTAAAGGCCATGAATGATGATCTTCGCAAGAAAAGTTCTTCTTACATTGCCAAGTGTTTACTCTTGTCTACTTACATGCCACAAGTTAAATCTAGCAACAAGGGTACACTACAAAAAAAAGACACATCCGTGACATTTTGGGCCGAACGAATTTTTTTTCTGTCATACATATGACACTTCTATGACGATAATTATGACAAAACCCGGTATCATCATGGATGTGGTGGGCTCCTACTTCTATGACAAAAAATCATGACAGAAAATGGGCTTTTTGTCCTGGGAGGGCCGGAGACGCAGCTGCATGACATTCTTTGGGCCATCCATGACGGGAAAGACCGTGGTAGAAGCGATGGCGAGGAAAATTTCGGGGAGTTCCCGGTTATGGTGGGAGGCCGGGGGCCGCGCGATGCGCGTTTCTCTCATACACGTACGTGCGTGTGTGCGAGGCGTTGGCTCTAACTGAACTCGAGCGATTGCACTGCAGGCTACGCGTTACTGAACCCGAGCGATCGATCGATGGCTGTTAACTGAACCGGATCGAGCGATTCCTTCACTACTGCTACTAACTGAAGCTGATTGATGCTGCCTCTGGGATGAACAGTGAGCGTTGCGCGGGGGGGGGGGGGATTGGATGAACAGTGAGCGGTGGCGTTGCCTATGGATGAACAGGACCCCGTGGTGTGGAGGGATGGATGAACAGTAGACGATGGAGGGGTGCTCGTGGAGGGGTGCTTGAACAGGACCCCGTGGTGTGGAGGGCTGGATGAATAGTACACGGTGGAGGGGTGGTTGAACAGTAGCAAGTGGAGTAGCGCGCGGTGGAGGCTGGATGAACAGGAGCCCGTGGAGGCTGGAGGAGGTTGACGGTAGCCCGTGGAGGCTGGAGCAAGTCGACGGTGGAGATGAACAGTATCCCGTGCAGTCCCATTTTGCGGTACGCCACACCCCTCCCGATGAACATGACCCCGGTTTCAACCGTAGAAGGTCCGTTTCGTCCGTTTTGCGGTACGCCACACCCCTCCAGATCAACAAGACCCCCGTTTCGACCGTAGGAGGTCCGTTTCGTCCGTTTTGCGGTACGCCACACCCCTCTCGATCAACAGGACCCCTGTTTCGACCGTAGGAGGTCCGTTTCCTCCGTTTTGCGGTACACCAGACCCCTCCCGATGAACAGGATCCCGTTTCGAACGTGGCCGGTCGAACACAAGGACGTTTCCTCCGTTCTGCGGTACGCCAGGCCTCGTTTCCATCGCCTGTTCCGCCCAAGCCCTCCTGATGAACACGCCCACGCATTCCATTCTGACCCAGCCGGTTGGCTCCCATGCGTTCCGTTGCCTCTCGATGAACACGACGCATTCTGTTGCCTCCCCATGAACAGGACGCACTCCGTTGCTTCCCCATGGACACGACGACGACGCTATTTCTCCGTTCCGACACAGCCATGTCAACGAGCCCTCGCCGTACGTATGCGCGAGTAGGCGTACGAGACCCTTGTACGTGGTCGTATTTTCTTTATTGCACCCTGCCGTTGTACGTACGTGTACATGCTACGTGCGCGCCTCTACTGCGACACGTGCGCGCCTCTACATCGACCAGTATGTACGTACACGTTCGCGACCAGAATGACAACGCTACGTACGCTTCGACCAGGTGGGTCCCGACTGTCAGGCACTTCCTTGCCCGCGAAGATGTAGCTGGTGGGTCCCAGCAGTCAGGGGGGCGAATCGTTTTGTTTTTTTGCCCGGACGCACTTCCTTGCGTGCGAAGGTGTAGCTGCTGGGTCCCAGCAGTCAGGGGGCGAATCGTTTTTTTTTTGCCTGGACGCACTTCCTTGCGTGCGAAGGTGTAGCTGGTGGGTCCCAGCAGTCGGGAGGCAAATCGTTTTTTTCGGACGCACTTCCTTGTGTGCGAAGATGTAGCTGGTGGGTCCCAGCAGTTAGGGGGGCGAATCGTTTTTTAGGACGCACTTCCTTGGGTGCGAAGATGTAGCTCGTGGGTCCCAACATTCAGGGGGCGAATCATTTTTTTCGCGAAATATGGTGGCCCGTCCGGTGGGTCCCTGCTGTCAGGTGGAGGAATAATTATTTTGCGCGTAATAAGGAGGCACTTCCTTGCGGCTGCCGTGGACCCAGCTATCAGCCTCTCCATGTACAGTCCATGTCCGATGGAAGTCGTTCCTTGACCACCTTGACCACGCCGCGCTGAGAGCACCAGGGCGGTGGACGACGGCGAGGCCTAGGAAGGGGACGACACGGAGCCGGGGAAGATGCGGCAGTGGAAGCACACGCGGAGAGGAGTACGAGGGTTCACTGGTTCGGCTGCGCTGCCGTCGCCGTAGAATAACAGGGGGTGTGGGTGAGTGGAAGGAGGGCCTGGCCAGCGGTGGGAGTAGTAGGGGCGGTGAGGCCTCCGCGGCAGCACAGCCGGCCACGGGAGGCAGGAGCAGGCGGCACGACCGGCGCTGCTTTGGGCGCCTGGAGCAAGAAGACCAGAGGTTGAAGAAGCACGACGGCCGTTGGATGGACATCGTACGGTCACTGCAGCTAGAATCGTTTATATTGACTAAGTTGACAAAGCCCTTGGTACGTCAACTTAGTAGGCCCACAGGTCAGCTTCCGAAACGGTGCGCCCCAGATGTCAGGGGGAGGAATCATTTTTTGGGCGGGTGAAGCTAGAATATCCGAGATTGAAGAAGAAGCACGGCATCCGTTGGATGGACATCCAACGACCACTGCTGCTAGAACCGTGTGTTGACTATAAGTTGACAAAGCCTTGCATACGCGTCAACTCTGTTTTTTTAGGGGACGCGTCAACTTAGTAAGGCCAGAAGTGTGTGGCAGAGAACTTATAGCCCATTTGAGATTTGTAACAATGTATAGCCCATTTTTGAATTCTAATGGAATTTACTATAGCCCATTTACAGTTTGTTAAAAGTACAGCCCATTTCAACCAACTGTTCAAAACAGAATTCAAAAAAAATTCCCACATTTTTATGGGATCCGAAATATTTTTATCCCGAAATTTCTAGTCAGATTAAATACAATTTAAATATAAATTTATATTACGTAAAAATCCAACGAAACATTGCGCTCGCAACAATTAATGAAATTATTATTTTCAATACCCAAAAATAATATTTTATATAGTAATCACGTGTTTGGTGCATTTTTTTATAGTTGCTGCTCAGTTTTTATAACTACATCCCATTTATTATTTCTTAAAGCCCATTTTCTTGTTAAGCCTAATGCATCCCTCCTAGGAAAGATTTGAATCCCAGCGGGGCGGAGAATAAAAACTTGACCTTGCCTGGGTATTCCTAAAAAAAGTATAGATGGGCTAGCCATTTTCAGCTTTAAAAAAAATTAATATCTGGGCTGGATATCTGGCCTGGGCTAGATGGGCCACAGCCCGCCCAGTTAATACATGCAGCGATGTTTTCATTGTTGTTCAGAGGAGAAAAATTAATATCTGGGCTAAACATCGAAAAACTCTGCAGTGCTCACACCTCAAAAACACAATTACTGCTCGAGCTGCTTGGTCCCAGCAGTCGGCCGCTTCTTGTGCAATTCTCTCGTTTATTGACTACTACATAGGTTGACAATGGTGTGGGACCGTGATGTCAGGAAACCAGGAGGAAGCAAAATAAATTATATATATATATATATATATATATATATATATATATATATATATATATATATATATATATATATAATAAGGAGGCACTTGCGTACGTGAGGCTATGGACCTGGTGGGTCCCCATTGTCATCCTCTCCAAGTAAAGTCATCTCCTCGCCCACGCGCGCTTTCCGCCCAAAATAGTCAGCGCCGCCCGCCCCGCTTCCCGGTGCAGGCGATTGCTCCGCCTTCAAACGACACAAGTGTCATCAGTCCGTCCATCTACCGCCCACATTAATGATACGCGGTTGCCGAGGCGGCTACTCCGGCGCCACACGTCCGTCCCTCCGCCCGCCCACCATTGCTATATAAACTACTGCACCGGCCATAGCCGCAGTCATCCACATCCGTTCCCTTTCTCCTGTCCACACCACTACTGCCCACCATGGCTTCCTCGCGCTCCAGCGCTCTTTGGGACGGGCAGACGACGCACCACAAGGAGATGGCAGACATTGCTGCCGACCTGCTGGCCAGCAGGCAGCCGGAGGACGACGACGTCCCAATGGAGAACATGGTAGTCGACGATCCGGCGCCAACCCCCTCATCCGTGCCATCCTCGCCGGTGAATTGCACCATGACCATCGGCGAGGCCCGTGCCCAATATATGGACAGGGTGAGGCAGATGCGTGAGGAGCAGTTCCGGGAGGCGTAGTCCGACGCCGCCTACAACCACCATCTCCTCTAGGAGCACCTGCAGGCAGAGGAGCAGATCGCCGCGGAGCGGGCGGAGCAGGAGGCGCTGCTCGACTCGTACCGCTCCGCCCGCAAGGGCCGCCTCAAGCACTGGCGGTACCGCATGCAGGTGGCGGAGGCTGCGGCCGCCTACAAAGAGGCTAGCAAAGAGGGCGATGAAATGGGCGAGGCGCTGTTTGGCGAGATCGAGGATGAGGCTGAGGACAATGCCGGCTCCGACGAGTCCCCGCTCCTCTGGCGTCGACGAGGCCCTGCTCCGCCGAGGCCCCGCGGCGCCAACAACAAGGCAGAGGACACCGCCGGCTCCGCCGAGGCCCCGCCCAGCCAACAACGAGGCAGAGGACATCGCCGGCTTAGCCGAGGCCCCATCCTGCCAGCAACGTGGGGGAGGATTTCCACCGCTCCGCTAAGGCGCCGCCCGCCGGCAACGAGACAGAGGACATCGCCAGCTCCGCCGAGGCCCCGCCCCGCTGCCAACGAGGCCGCGCCACACAGAAAACGAGGAAGAGTAGAATACGGTAGGTCGCCGCCGCTCGGGTCCAAGTAAGGCCACCGCTGCTACCCTCCGGTTGAAGCCAAACTAGGCGGGTTGACCATTCACGACCGGTTAGCTTCTTGGCGGCGACGTGGAGTCAGAGATCTGCACTGGAGAAGAACGCTGCTTCTACTTAACTGCTGGTGCAGTTGGCTGACTGACACGTGGGCCCAACAGGCCACATGTCAGTTATGCAACTGCACCTGCAGTTAAGTCACTAAAGCTTCTGTTCGGCTCAACGGGACATAGGTGGGTAGCTTCGGTTAATTAATTATACCTCCAGCGCACCCCTTTTTAGTTGAAGAATGTATGAAATGTAATGAAATCCGGCATGTTTATATGAAATCCGACCGTGTATGAACGAATTTATTTCGATTAGTTCGAATTCCTGTATCACTGGCATTGGATGAACATGCAAAACAATACGCACTAGCATTATTCCCAGGGTGATAACCTCGTTTGCAGCAGTTTCACATGTACTCCCTCTGGTCCTTTCTAGTCCGCATACAAGTTTTGTCTGTAGTCAAAGTATCTCTACTTTGACCAATCTTATACAAAAAAGTATGCACTTTCACAATGTGCAAAGTAAAAAGGAACAGAAGGAGTACAAAGAGTTTGAGCAGCCTTTTAGCGTTTCTATACATTGCAATCAAACACACAGGCTTGGCAATGCATACAGAACATTCAAAACAATCGATGATTATGCATCTCAGTGACTCACATGTCAGAGGCAATATTTACTTCACAACTAAAGAATAAAGAAAAAATTGATCGGCGCTGCTGACAGGAAAGGGCGTCCCATTCGAAAATATCAAACGCATGTCTTGCTAAAATCAATGAGAAAAATTTGACAAGATTGTCCCATTCCAAAATATCAAATGCCTACGATTGTGGAAGGGGCAGGGTTTGCCATCATTTCGGACATTGACATGACACCTCGTGCTAAATAAACCAGCTGTTCTTTTTGTGCAGTTCCACCAAAATCAACCAAATTCACGCGTAGCTTGTATGATTTCGCCCTTATATGTTGCAACGCCTTGAACTTATCGGCACCTCCTTTCTTGTGGTGGAAATGAATGATTCAATGTATTCATGAACATTTTGTGCAGTTCCCATTGAAATCATTGAGCACCCCTGTTTGCACAAATACAAAAAAGTGATTATTATAAAGCAATCTGTACTATGAATTGACAGTTTCGACAGGCACATACATGGTCCATGTAGAGCACACTTTTAGAAAAATGGAAATCACCAGAAAGAATCCTAGAACAACATTGTACTCGCGCATCATAGAAAAAAAATGGAGATTTGTCAGTCCTTTTGAGCTGAAGTTAGTTTGGTCTTGTGGGGAGTAATGTAACCATCCTTCAACCGCTCCTTCTGATGAGAAGGTAGACAGGGCTTCTTCATCCTGGCATAATAGGAACTAGTCACTTCACGTACTCCATATTCTTCTTCAGAGGAAGATGATCCTGTTGTGCAAAGACAAGAGGACTACTAAATGCTAGCATCCCTGTTTTCTCCAAAAAAAGGAAAGGAAATATTTAAAACAACACAGATGAAGCACAGTATCTAAACAGTAGCACAACACCAATAGAGATGACAAAGCTCAATCATATGGATGAAATCAGTGGGCGAGTACCAACCTTTGTCAGGAGGCTTATTGTGTAGAGCATACAGATGAAGCACTTCTCCGGAACCATCTATTGCTATCTACGGTGGTGGCCATGCTTACTATATACTCCTCGATTAGTTTAATGTTTCCAACATCTTCTTGTGCAGTTCCACTAAAATATATGGTATCTTCAAAGAAGATCCCTGTTTGCACAAGTATAGATAATTACATATTACATTAAGAGTGACATCAAATCGGTGGCAAAACAGTTGCTCGTTCCAGCCATAGCAATAAATTAAGATGCAAAACTATATCATTACTTGTGTCATCACAGTTCCAGTGCTTCATTATAGCACCGGGAGTTGATTTTTGTTTTTCTTCCGCTTGTTCTTCCGCTTCATCACTTGGTTCAATAACAGACAAGCTTCTCCTTCAATGTAAGAATTGGCATGTCAAGGGAGCACAAGTATAGTACTAAACTTCATTTTCTGATGAAAGTGGCAAAATACAGGCCAGCAGTTGTGAAATATCCTTATCTTACCTCAATGGGATATTACGGTGCACATACAGATTGGAAGTCTTGTCTCCATTTGTGCAGTTCACTAAAATCAAGCAACATTATCGTACAAGTAGCACAACATATGAAAGCACACTGCAGAATCATGTGAAAGAAGGCTAGTACTGACCTCTCATGATGCACCAAATTCGCCTTAACGGATACACTAGTAGAAAACGGGCCTATTGTCCCGGTTAGTAAGGGCCTTTTGTCCCGGTTCCTGAACCGGGACTAAAGGGTCGTTACTAATGCCCTGACCCTTTAGTCCCGGTTCTAACCAGAACCGGGACAGATGGGCCTCCACATGGCCCGCACGCTGAGCCCAGGCAGGAGGGCCTTTGGTCCCGGTTGGTGGCACCAACCGGGACCAATAGACCTCCACGCGTCAGCATTTCTGTGGCTGGGGTTTTTGTTTTTTCGAAGGGGGGGGGGTTGGGGGTTTTGGGGGGTTAATTTAGATATTTCATATATTGTGTTAGATAGCTAATTAATAGAGAGAAGTGTCCTCTCTTATGTCCGTGCTTGTTCGACGCTACGTACTATACATACGTATAGAGAGGAGTAGACACGCTAGCTAGCTAGTAAGAAAACGAAGGAAACAGAAGATCGTCATGAACATATATGCATACAGAGAGAAGTGATATCGACCACCTCTATCCGACACTACCGGCTACATATATACAATAATTATCTCTTACAAATATAATCTCCTAAATTACGGACGCATGGTCCACATAGTATTCTCCGTCTTCAGCGATCACGTGGTCAAGAAAGAATGCCGCCAATTCCTCTTGAATTGCTTGCATGTGATCTGGTGCTAGGAGTTCATCCCGCTGCCGAAACATCTAATTTGAAGAAGGGGGTCAATACATATATATATGAATGAATGAAACTCAACACAAATGATGGTAATAAACTAAAATTGTGAATAATATTTCTTACGCACTTCATATTGTTCGTCAGAGTACCCACCCCGCTCACAGGTCGTGTGGCGGATGGACTCACAAACGTAGTATCCACAGAAATCATTCCCTTGGTCCTGCCACAACCACTTTACAAGAAATAGAGGTCAATCAAACAGATAAGTAAGAATGCCAAATGGTATTGATGAAACTAGCGCTTGAATCAATAGCTAATAGACGCGCGAAACATGCTACTATAGTACTTACTTTCGGGTATCTAAATTGCAGCATCTTCGGGAGTCCAGGAGATTTTTTGGTGATTTTTCTCCAAACCCTGCCAGACAAAAAAAAACAATTACTTGATATCAGGAAATGAACAAAGTTGCTGATATGGTGGATAATGATCGATTTAACTTACTTCTCGAGGATTTCAGTCATGTCCGCATACTCCTGGGGATCTTTTCGTTTAGAGTCCAAGACAATTACTACTCCCTGATCAAGCCTAATCTCTAGGAAAATATAGTGGTACCTGCGCACGCATGCATAACTCATCAATTACATCACTATAACCTGGACTAATATATAAGGGAAACCGAATATGCACAAGACAGTAACACTCACTTGAAGTTGTAAGGAAAGAGTATTATATCTTTGTTTTCATTTATTTTGAATGGTCGTAGCAAGTTGGCCTCGGTATCTGCGGCACGAAGTTCAACCTCATTTGCATCTATGAGATATGTGTTAATGAACCCAATATCACCGATTTGTCTTTTCTTCAATTCGGGGATCTTCAATCTGCATAATATAGTGAGGATAATTATAAATACATGCAATGAAAGAGCTGAGCTATATAGAGAGACTTAATGACAGAAGTAGTAGTACTTACAGACAGTAGCAGGTGACCGTTGCTTTATCGAGGGCCAATTGATTGAAAAACTGATAGAACTCCTCAAATGGAATAGGCAACAGATCAATTCCAACGAGGTCATGCTCTGGTTTAACTCTCACATACAAAGTACTCCTCCCCCTAGACTCTCTGCAGATTTTCAAGTACCAATCATGCAATCTTCGCATCATCGTTGATAGAGATCTTTCATTTTTTACAAGAAGCTTCCCGTACTCGTATCTGTGTATCTGCACGTCCATGAAATCATAATGTACATTGTCGGGCAGGTAATCTCCAAGATTGCTATAACCGGGCACCATCCTCGGATCGACGATGTCGCTAGGCACCTTGAGCGGGGGGCACGATCGATTCCCTTGTTCACCGAGCTGGGCAATTTGTTTCCCAACTGCTCGTCGTTCTTTCATCCTTTGATCACTGACTGTACTTCCCGACCGCTCCACTTCGGCCCATGTCTTTTCAATAACTAGTAGAGTGGCCCGCGCACATGCGCGGGCTAGCATTTCTAACCCTTCTATGTCATGTAATTTCCTATCATGCTGTTGGGACCAAAATAAGCTGTCGTGGAAGATTATAAGGTGTTCTTTTGAAATGACTCTTAATTGCATTTTTAATATATGGGTCATGAGGAAATAAAAATGTAAATTGTGTGTGTGTGTGTGTGTGTGTGTGTGTATAGAGTGGCACTATTCTGATCATGGGATCAGAATAGTTATTTGGATCACGGAGCATGCTATATAGGGCCCGACGGGATGTTCCCGAACTGCCGAACCCGGGCGGTGACAGCAAAAAATTAAAAAGCCCACCCCACCCCCCGCTTCACTCCCCCCCCCGCCCCCAGATCCACCACCGCTCCCCCACCTCCCCCACCTCCCGCCCCCAACGGGGATGCGCCCGCCACCCCATCCCCAACCGGCGGCGCCGCCGCTTCCCGCCGTGCCCCAACCGGACACACCGTCGCCCCAAGATCCAATCGCCGCCGCCACCTGTGCTCATCATCGGCGGTGTGGTCCCCCGCTTCCCCCGCCGCCGCGACCAGCCTCCCACGCGCTCGCCTCCTGCCTCTACGCACCGTCGCCCTACCTCCCGCGCGCCGCAGCCTGCCTCCGCGCACCGCCGTCCCCCATCCGGCCTTCCGGCGCGCCACTGCTTCACCTCTGTGCGCCGCAGCCTTCTTCCACCGCGGGGATGCCCTCCCTCTCCCCGGAGCACCTCGGAGCGCCAGATCCGGTGAGGATTCTTCGCTGCCCTCCACTCGCCGGCGACCACTAGCCCGCGTTTGGGTTGGGTTTGTCCTACAGCTGGTGGAGGCATCGACCTTCAGCTGCAGGAGGCCATGACCTGCAGCTGTCCGCGCGCCTTCCCCAGACTCCTCCTTCCTACCCACTGTCGTCGTTCTCCCACCCCGCCAGGGTGACAACCGCATGGATGGGCTCGCTTAGTTCCCTTGCTGATCGTGTGCCTCGCATATAATCTGCTCGACCATCACAAACACCTGTGACGAAATCGAGCCACTTAGATGCAGCCGAGGAGGAAAGGGAAGTGCAGCAGCAGCTGCGGCAGAGAAGCTATGTTCGGCTTTCAATTGCTAAACTGTTTGTTTGCTGTTAATTATCCATCATTTTTTCTGAACCAAGCTCTGAGTGATTTAGGCATAGAGATATATTCATGACATGTTGTCAAAAGAAACAATCTTGTCTCGCCAGAGAAGTTCATATATGCAATATTCAAAAGGTTAAATGCAACAAAAAGTTCATGCACGCCTCTCTCCTCCCCGCATAGCACCAAGTGCATCCGCTGCTCTGTCGAGACATTTGCCATGGCTAATTTTGTGTGCTTTTGTATTCATCGGTGCCTGTGTAAATGGCCAGGAAGGAGAAGCTATGGAATTCATTGTTGGCAACTATATGTGAAGATGGAAAGCACCATTTTCAGATTCCTTTTTTGTTGATGCCCCATTCCATGCTTGTGGCAGGTGACCTCATTGGTGTCTGAAGTTGCTCCTTCCTGCTGTCATTAAACTGAATCCAGATCAAAGTGTTGATCCCCCCTGTCCAGTCTTGTATTTGTTCTCTAAGTGATTTTGATTGATGTCTGAAGTTCAACTATATCTGAAAGTGCAAAAAACTTTTTTTCGTGGTGTGTGGTGGAAATAAACTACAGATTTTTTGTTGTGTTTAATTTTTTAGTTGGCTGATATAAAGAACTTTTGTTTAAGCGAGACAAAAAGAACTATCTTTGGCTTTCCCGTGTAGGTAGTTTCAGGTAAGAGAAAAGAATCCATTCTCGTGCATTTGTGAGAGAAAGTTTTCTTATGAAATTGGTGTATTCGTGTGAGAAAAGTTTGCTTATGAAATGATAAAAAAATGTGAAGTTCAGGTTTTTGAAGTATGTAAGCCCAAATACATAAGCTAGATAAGTGCAGAGGAAACAAGAGTTTCGTAAAACAAATAACATAGACCATTTTGGAATTTTCCTCAAGAAAATTGGATAAATGTGGTGTGAACGAAGAAAAATAAAAACCTAAAAGTTCTTAAAATAATTTTCTCAATCCACGAAGAAGGTCAGTTATTATTTGGGAGCAATTTGATTTCAAAGAGAAAATAAGAATTCCAAATTGTAAAAATAGAGAAGTTCGATATTTATAAAAAAACACAGGTTTTCTTTCGTTACTAAAGAATAAAAGTAAAGAAGTTCAAATTAAAATAAAAGGAGTAGTTTGATGTTTACGGAAAACTCAAATTCTTTCCATTTCTACGAAAAATAAAAGTATGAGGTTCAATGTTTTTTTAAAATGTTTCATGCTTATTTGAAAACATTTTTTCTATGAATAAGACTAAGGAGTTCAATTCAAAATAACATAGAAGTTCGAATTATATAAAAAACTCAGATTTGTTACAAAAAGTTCACGTGCACCTCCGTGCACGGTTTAGAAATTAATTTCCGGGATGTCCGACATCCAATTACATGTTTTAAAATGGCAACAAATTGACGTCCAACCTTCAATAGCGTGTAATTCAACGTATACACAAAAATGCGACAGAAGTTCATAGTGAAAACAACGAGAAGTTCAAGTACTGTAAGGAATGCATTTCAGGTGAGAATAAAAGTATGGAAAAATAAAAGGTTAAAATGTTTGTTGAAAGAAGTTCAAGTGCTCTGTCCGGGGAGGTTCAAAAATCCTTGTGAGAGAGGTTCACCTTGTATTTCTGTATAAAAATGGAATACAATTCTTTAATCAAAATATAAAAAGGCCAAGTTCAAATTGAAATAACACAGAAGTTCGGAGTTTATTAAAACCTAGGATTTACCTTTTCAAAAATAAAAAACACAATGCCATTTTCTGCAGTTTTGAAAACAACTCATAAACGAAAAAAAGGTTGCTAGAAGTTCAAGCGCTCGGCGAGGAAAAATTCAAAAAAATCTTGTGTGAGAAGTTTACCGTGTATTTAGATGTCCAAAATACATAAAAAAATTATTGTGTACAAACTGTGAATATTAATCCCGACGACCACCGCGCGCCAAGCCGAGGCCTAAGGGCGAACTTCGTGCTTGAACCTTTATGAAACTAGAAGTTCAAATTAGAATAAAAGGAACAAGTAAAAGGTTTTAAAAAAATCCCGTTTCTTAAAAAACTAGAAGTTCAAATTTGAGTAACCGAGCAGGAAAGTTGTGTGTTTTCAACAGCTTATTCATGTGCAGCAGAAGTTCAAGTCAAACTAATGGGGTGATTCAACGCTTATTCTTGAGAAAGTGGAGAAAATTATACATGCTCTGTAGGTCAAAAGTTTGGCTTTAATTTATGTTTTGCGAAGGTCAAAATGTTGTGTTCGAGAAGGTGAAGTGTGTTATCTCAGCAAGTTCAAAATAAATTTAAACATGCAAGAAAACAAAAGGGAGAAGTTCAATTTCTAAAGATGACGCGGTTTAACGTGTAAACCAATGTTGAAAGAAAATGAGAAGTTCAATTTCTAAAGATGAAGCGGTTCGATGTGCAACCCAATGTTGAAACAAAACAAAAAGAAAGGAGAAGTTCAATTTCTAAAGATGACGTGGTTCGACGTGCTAAACAATGTTGAAAGAAAACAAAAAGAAAAGGAGAAGTTCAATTTCTAAAGAAGACGCGGTTTGATGTGCAAACCAATGCAAAAACACACACAAAAAATTCCTTTTGGTGTCTTGAAAAGAATTTATTTATAAAAAAGGATTAAAAAAATAAAACTAGGAAGTCCATATTAAAAAGATGAAGAAGTTCGATGACTATAGAAAACTCAGATTTTCCTCGTTATTAAATAATGGAAACACGAAATTCAAAAATTAAATAACAAGAAGTTCAACTTTTAACAAATAGAGCGCTTCAAAATTTCGTAAAAAAAGATTAAGAAATAAAACCAGGAAGTCCATATTAAAAAGATGGAGAAGTTCGATGATTATAGAAAACTCAGATTTTCCTCGCTATTAAAAATACGTCACAGTGAAAACAACAAGAAGTTCAACGTGAAAACAACATGAAGTTCAATTACTACACTGGATGGAGAGCTACGAGCAGTGGATGGAGAGCTACAGGCAAAAAAAGCACATGAAAAACAGAGTGAAGTTCAAGGTTTCATACCGAGAAGTTCAGGTACTTCACGCGATGCATTTTTCGCGAATCTGTTTCGCGATAAAGGCAGAACGAATGATCTCGCCATTTTCCAAATTACTTGAAAGCGGCAGGGAATCACAGAAAACCATCAACATGAAAAAGTTTCTCATTTTCTATAGCTTTTCAACAATATATTATTTGCCCGAATCCGATATAGTTTGTAGAAAATACGGCGAAAATACATTTTTAGCCATTTTCAAATTTTACATAAAACCGTAAGGAATTGGGAGAAACAATATATACGAAAAAGTTTCGCATTTCCTCAAGCTTTCCAATGCCATATCATTTGTTGCATTCGGACATAGGGATAAAACATATATCGAAAATACGAACTCGGTGAAACTTGTACCGTTTTCTAAATCACTTTTAAACCGTTCAAAATAATAAAAAACTTTCTACATGAAAAAGTAGAGCATTTTCATAAGCTTTCCAAAGCCATATCTTGTGCCTCAATTGGTTTAGCCCTTTAGAAATGACATCGAAAATACGAACTCGGCTGTTCGGTTTGTGAAATTTTACGATTTTCTAAACTACTCTTTAACCGTAGGGAATTAGAGAAATCTTTCAACATGTGGAAGGAGCGGTTTTGCAGCAGCTTTCCAAAGCCACATTACTTGCCTCATTCCGATAAACGGTTTAGAAATGCGATCGAAATTACGATTCACGTTTTTTGTGTGAAGAAAAAACGGTTTTAAAAACTGCTCTTAAACCGCTTACATTTTGCGAAAAAATTAACTTGGGTCATGATACTCGTGTCCGTAGCTTTCCAACGGTATATAGCAAGCCCTATTTGGGCAATGTTGCGGGAAGTTCAACCTAGCACAGTGGGAAGTTCAGGTCGAACAACTCAGGCAGTAAAATCGCAAAAAACGCGAGTTCTTCACGACCCGAGTGCAAAATCCGCTTATGAGCGAGATTCCTATCTAAAACGAGTATTTAGTTGCTAAAAATTGTTTGAAGATTACACTTACATCATATGGAACACGACTAACCAGAAAAACTCGCGGTAGAAGGCACGGTTGCGAAGATAGCCCGAAGGTCGGGTTCGTACAGAGAGAAGTTCAGGCGCGCGTACAAACAAAAATACGTCACAGAAGTTCAACGTGAAAACAGCAGGAAGTTCAACTACTACGCTGAATGAATTTTAGATGGAAAACTTTTAAAATTGTCGCGAGTATGAAAAAATGATCAACACGGGAAAGTTGCGTGTTTACAGCAGCTTTCCATCGGTGTATCACTTGCTCAATTTCGGTGAACGGATGGAGAGCTACGAGCAGTGGATGGAGACCTACGAGCAAAAAAATCACGTGAAAAAACAGAGTGAAGTTCAGGTACACGCGCAGAGAAGTTCAGGTACTTCACGTGGTGCATTTTCGAAGGTTCTGTTTCGCAATAAAGGCAGAACGAATGATCCCGCCGTTTTCGAAATTAATTGAAAACGGCTGGGAATCAGATAAAACCATCAACATGAAAAAGTTTCGCATTTTCCTTAGCTTTTCAACAGTATATTATTTGCCCCATTCCGATCAAATTTACAGAAATTACGGCAAAAATACATTTTTAGCCATTTTCAAAACTGACATAAAACCTTAATGAATTAGGAGAAACAATATATACAAAAAAGTTTCACATTTCTTCAAGCTTTCCAACACTATATCATTTGCTGCATTTGGACGTACGGTTAAAAAATTAGCTCGAAAATACGAACTTAGAGGAACTTGTATCGTTTTCTAAATTAATTTTAAACCATTAAAAATTAGAAAAAACTTTTAACACGAAACAGTAGCGCAATTCCATAAGCTTTCCAACGCCATATCATTTGCCTCAATTGGATCAACTGTTTAGAAATGACATCGAAAATACGAAGTCGGTTGTTCGGTTTGCGAAATTTTACGATTTTCCAAATTACGCTTTAACCATAGGGAATTAGAGAAAACTTTCAACATATGGAATGAGCAATTTTGCAGCAGCTTTCCAACGCCATATTATTTGCCTCATTCCGATAAACGGTTTAAAAATACGATCGAAAATACGAGTCACGTTTTTTGTGTGAAGAAAAAACGATTTTCAAAACTGCTCTTAAACCGCTTACATTTTGCCAAAAATTTAACTTAGGTGATGATACTGATGTTCATAGCTTTTCAACGGTATATCGCAAGCCCCATTTGGACACCTTTTAGCTGAAGTTCAACCTAGTACTCGGGGAAGGTCAGGCGCGTTACTCGGGAATATCGGGTTGTGATCAGAATATTATTCTGATCCCGTGATCAGAATAGTGTTTATGTGTATATATATATATATATATATATATATATATATATATATATATATATATATATATATATATATATATATATTTTGATCACAAATAGAATTTCAAATAGTGTTTATGTATAAATTATATTTTGATGGCTGTACTATGATTATTATACATTAATTATAAGCGACTATTGTGAATTCAGGAATTACACTTTCATTACCTGATAGAAGATTTATAGCCTAGACGAATACTATTATTGATGATATTATGCTTATTGTAAGATGCATAGAAAATCTAAAGGAAGCCACATAAAGAACATGGCCAGAAGCCTGGTTCTAGCAACGCAATGATATAAACTACAATGTTTCAATTTTGCATTTACCTTAAAATACATTTTTGCATGATTGGAGAGTGTACCATTTATATATACTCATGGGGGTCCAGATAAGATGCCAATGTATTTTCCCCGTGACAGTCGATATGACGCATTTGAAAGCAAGTGCTCGCCAATTCCATGGTGTATTTCAGTTATAAAACACATAAGATATTATGTGTTACGAAGTGGCAATGAAGTGCAGATCTCAGGACAATGATAGAATATAATTAGAATTTAGAAAATACAAATAATGGTGCAATGTACATCATCTCAAATTCATTAAATGTTTTCCATCGTTACCTTGTTGAAGGCATTGTTCGGACATGCTTAGACTGATTCTTCAAGGTGAAAACCTAGAATCTGGCCTTGAGTGGTTGGATGCTGTGACGGCGATGTTGAGCGTCACTCCCTTTCTGAAGGCGTTGCTGCTGAAGAACTTCATTGTCTGTGTAATGTCATGAGTTGGTTGGTGCGGATATGGTCGTTGTTGTAGTTTGTCAATCGCGATCTAATCGCTTAGAGGGTTTTTTTTTTGTCGCCAACGCATAGCTTCGGTCTTATATGACTTTGCTATTTGTGGGCATTTTGTGTGTGTGCGTTCATTGTTATTGGCTGTGTGCATCCTAACTATGCAGAGGCCGGGTGTGTGCTCGTTATGTTTGTATCTTCTTGGAGCTCCATTTGAGTGAATAAAAACCACCCTTTATCAAAAAAATAATAAAAGCATATATGTATTCTTTAAATTCCATAGAAATTATACCAAGTTCCTGTGCATTGCTGCATTATTTTTGATTGGATAATAAAACACCCGATATTGTAGGTAAGATCTTTCTAACTCTTCTTATGTACAAAGCCCATACAAAGAAGTGTAAATAATTTATATAACATAGGTAGCTGATTTGAATACAGAATAAATGCCGAATGCATGCTCATGCATACATGCTATAATGTTGTTAGACTTGCAAAAGTGGAAATGCTGAATAGCTATTTGAACTAATTACTTCTTACTCATGTTAAGATTTTCGATGGTACACAGTGGACGGACAAAAAGTATTCAATTGATCCCGAGAACCACAATAAACTGTGAAAAATAGAGGAAGTATAAACGTATCATTGCTAAGCTACAAACGAAATCTGCATCCAATTATGCATCCTTGCAAAGCCTCCACTGCCTTCACGCTAAGGATATCTAGAATACGATGACTTGAGCAGCTTCACGGGGTGCAGAACCAATGTCTCGTGCTGGTGTCAGACATATGTTGCTAGAGTACTGCATACATCCATGCCCATGGTGAGTAACCTGGGTGAAAGATCATTGTGGTAGTACTGATGTATAGTGTATTGGATTATATTACATCAGGTTTATTGATTGATTTCTTGTCTAAGGGTCTACAGAACTGGAGGTCGTATATTTTTGTGTAGTAAATCTATTATTTAAAGGAAACTAAGAATCCATAGGTATGACTTTGTTTTATATAAAAAATATTCCTGGATACTGGTTTCGATAGGGAACTTATAAAATAGCAAAGATGAAATCTGGTAAACTTAAATGAATGTTTAATGGAAAATAAAATGCATGCATTGTATATATCCGTAACATCATTTTGCAACAAACTCAATTGTTTTTCTCTTACAAATCAAGCATGTAAAAGGGCATGATATATTCGATCTCTGCTTCGTCTACATAAAGAACATTGAAAGGTCGTAGTGTCAATGAGAGAAAGGAGAAAAGCAGTACCATTATTTTTTACTATGGATCTTTTAAGCACATATACATTTTTATAAAAACAAAATGTACTGAATGCCATGTTCTCTCTTCACAATTCCTTAATACATTTATGTTCATGTGTATGTCAAAATATCGAGAGGAAAAAATATCATATCAATAATGCCCTTTAAACATACTTACTAACCGGTGTGCTCATGGATCGGCTCATGTACGTGTCAGTACAAAGACTGCATTAGGCCATTAGGAATTCATACGAGCATACATGCATAACCAGTACTTTGCATACCTGTGTGGCTTCATAGAAGTGAATTCATCATCAATCGTGCTAAAAAATTGGGTGAAGTAATGGGTAATTAAGATGCCCTATGCTAGGCCAGTGAACCTGGAGATTGAGGTGCATGGGCAGGGCACCCTGAGGTTTGTTAGTAAATCCTGAACCTCGATGTGTGGGCTAGAATTTTATAAAGATTTTTAATTTGTCGGGGGATATCGGCCTCCACGAGCACCTATGGGGACAAAGCCCCTTGTCGGTTCGGCGGGGGGCGGAGGTTGCACAAAGAGCAGATCGAGGCGACACACACACACAACGATTTTACCCAGCTTCGGGCCGCACGGATGCGTAAAACCCTACTGCTGCATGTCTGGTTGATTGGAGTTCTTGCTCTGGAGCGCAAGAAGCTACAGTAAGCTGGAGCTGGACGTAGACGAGGGTCTACTGGGTGTCCTCTCTCTCTCCTAGGGTTCGATCCTTCTCCTAGGGTTCCCTCCTCCTTTCCTTCTACGTGCGCATGGGCCTCCTTTTATATGCTAAGGGGTTTTCCACAGGTAGCGACGCAGGTGAGGGTAAAAATGGCAAGGAACTATACGAACAGTGGCTGCACAGTGCTATCGCACCTAACTCTGACAGCGGGGGACAAAGGCATTAAATGACCGTCTGGATCGCCTGAACAGTGCCGAGGCGGACCGTTAGGGGCGCCTCCGCTTGCCACGGGGGCGACTCCGCCAACGTCGCATGCCACGCGCGCGCCCCAGGCTGCGCGGCGCCTCGCCACGTGCCTCTGGGGAAGCCCCAGAGTGACGCGTGGACAGGTGAGCTGGAGCGCACGCCTGAGGTGGTGGTTCACCGCGGCAAGTGGCTTGCCGCGGTGGTTGTCTTGCCGCACCTGAGAGCTTGCCGCTCGTCAGGCCTTGCAGGGGCGCGCGGCGCGCCGCGGCGGGCTTCTCTTGGGGTGCCTTGGTTTGGCTGACCCGGCGAGCTCCTCCCGCCGGGGCCTTGGTGCTTCGGCTTAGCCGTCCCGGCAAGCTCCTCTTGCCGGGGCCTTGTCGCCTTGGCCCGGCAAGCTCCTCTTGCCGGACCTCGCCTTCTTGGCCCGGCAAGCTCCTCTTGCCGGGGCTTGGTCTTCTTGGCTCGATCACTTGGCCTTCGTCCGGCCCAGAAAGGGCCGTGGAGACTCTTGTCGCTCCCCTGGCAAGCCTTGCCGCGGGACGCTACTACTGCCCGTGCACAAGTTTGGGGTACTAAGGTACCCCTACTTTAGTACACCGACAGGGGCCCCCGGGTCTGGGCCATACACGGTGCCGAGCGTTGTTGGGCCAGGCCCTAACAGAGCACGGGCACGCGTGGCCTGGGTTGCGGTGCTCCTTAACTCCGTGCCCGTCGCGCCCTCCCCAAGTGGCGCGCGCTTATCGCGGCGTCGTGGGGGGCGAGGCGTGCGAGACGTGCGTGACGTGGGTGGCGTGCGCGGGGCTTGAGGCCCGCAGGCATGCGTCACGTCGGGCACGACTCCTTTATTTGGAAAGGCGAAGCGTCCGCCCCCACTTTCGAGTGGGGGGGGGGGGAGAGGTCGCCTCATCTGTCGCCTCGGCCCTGCTCGCCCGCCACGCGTCCTCCATGCGCTTGGGGTCGCGGTGGTGGAGGCAGGAAGCCGGGCCGACGCGGGTCGAAGTAGAGGGTCGGCCCCGTCGCCTGCCCTTCCTCTGCTTTGATTGGTTGGGCGGGGCGGCTGAGCCCCCACTCCGCCCCTTTATAAGGAGCGGAAGGGGATGACGAGGGTCCGCACCCATTCCTTCTTTCTTCTCTTAGAGCCCTGGTCCCCTCTCCCCAACTGTCATGGAGGAAGGGAACCCTGGTCCTTCTTCGGTGGCGGCAAGGGTTGCCGCCAGGCAGCGCGCCCCTCCTCCCCTTGCACCCGCGGCGGCGGAGCCAACCGTAAGGGGAAGGGGGAGGGGGCGAGGTCGTGGACGAGGCCGTCATCTCGGGGACGACCCCTGCGAGTTCATCATCAGGCTGCGCCGGGAGCCTCGCCGTCGCCTCCGCCTCCCGGCTCCCTTCGCAGACGTCTTGGAGGCGGAACAACACGAGACGCTGAGACTGCGCATGAGGGGCTGCGGGATCAGTGGTACGCGAGTCCATGTCGAATCCCGAGCCCCCGGCGTGGTGTGTCTTGGCCGAGGGTGGAAGACGTTCGCCCGGATCCACAGCTTGATGGAGGGGTTCACCCTCCATTTCAAGCTGATGGAGGGTGATCTCCTCTCCGTCAAGGCCTTCGGGGACCTCGGCACCCGGGCCCGGTGCTGCGTGGATAGCTCCTCTGACAGCAAAGGCTCCTCCTCGAGCGAGAGTGACGAGGAGGGGAGCGACAACGACGACGAGGGGAGCGGCCGCCGGGATGACGGGTCGGACTAGGTGCCGGACGCAGCTCCGCGTGGCACCGGCGGCCCCCATCGTCCGCGTCGCTGGCGCCGTGAACTCCCCTGGGTCGTCTCCTTGGGCGGCTGGCGTAGGGAGGATGCGGAAGAGGAAGAGGGCGGGCGGCAAGGCCGCTGCCTCGTCTTCCAACTTCGCCCCAGACGCCGTCACCACCCCTGCTCGCGGCGACGACCACCGGGATCTTCTCTCCGGCCCGGCAAGCTCCTCTTGCTGGGGCTTCGTCTTCTCGGGCGGCCGGAGTGGCGAGGCTGCGGAAGAGGCTGGCGGCAAGGCCGTCAACTCGGAGTACGAGGGCTAGATGCCCTCAACAGCGTGTTGACGTCCTGCAGCCTCCTTCTCGAGCTCCGCCTCCGGCGTCGCCGTCTCCATCCGGCCTACGGGGCCCCGGGGCGGAGCCCCGGATGCTCTCTTGGCGCCTTCTGTCACCCGTAGCTCGTCTAGGCGCCCCTTTTGCCCTTCTCACCTCCTTGCCCTACCTCCTGAGGAGAGAGACAAGAAAGGGATTACGGGCACCTTATCTCTTTTTATCTTGTAAGCCCTCGGGCCTTAGTTGTGTTTAAATCTTGTAATCCCATCTTTCATGTTTTTCATTCTCTCTGAGCTGTACCTGAGTGGAATGTTTTTAATGAAAAGGGAGTGTTTGCCGGACCATTTGTCTCGCGGGTACATCCCGCGGCAAGGAGCGAACCCTTTGCATCGTTAAGATAGACACTTCCCCGCCCGACAACGGACCCTGCCGTCTCCCCGCGCCCCTTGGCCCTCCTCACGCTTTTGGCGAAGGCAGGGAGAAGGCGGGTTCTGGCCCCTTGCTTCCTCCTCTTGCCGCCGCGGCTACTATCAGAAGCGGGCCCCGGGAACACGCTCCGGGTTTTGTCGCTTAAGAGAGCACGACAGCTTTTAGGAGGAAGCAAGGTTTTCGCATTCCGCAGCTCACGAGAGAATGCATGATAAGGGATGTAAAGACTTATCTGAGGTTGCCGCCCCTGGCAACTCTGGCTTGCCGGGGCGCGGGTGCTGGCTCGCCCTTCTCCCCTTCTTCGTCCTTGAGCGGCTCGGCAAGGGTATGAAACTCCTGCGGGCCAAAGGGAAAGGACGGGAAAAAGACGAGGACTCGACCTCTAAGTTAGGGGTTAGCGACTGTTAGGCACTATCAACCCTAACCAAGGACGAGACTCGACTCAGCATGCATGCTAAAACTTGGGGGCGCCAGCGCTTCATTGCGGCCAGGGTCTGCGCCTGGCTTTGTACAAAGGATTACATGCAACTGCGGCAAGACTTTTGTACAAAGAGTTGGTTGCCGGACGGGGTCCGACAACCGCGCCTTACGGGTAAAACTTGCGAAGATGCTCAATGTTCTAGGGATTGCTCACCGGAGTACCATCTTCGGTCTCGAGGCGGACGGCGCCGGGCCTCGTGACTCGTTTCACCCGGTAAGGGCCTTCCCAGTTCGGCGTCAACTTGTTGTGTATCTTGGCCGACTGAACGCGCCGAAGAACAAGGTCGCCTTCCTCGAGGCTCCTGGATTTAACTTTGCGGCTATGATAGCGACGCAGAGCTTGCTGGTAGCGAGCGGATCGCACAGCAGCCTGGAGACGATCCTCCTCGAGGAGCAGTGCGTCATCTTCACGCGACCACTCTTGCTCAAGCTCATCATAAGCGAGCACTCGAGGTGACCCGTATACGAGTTCCGTGGGGGTAACTGCTTCTGCTCCATAGACTAGAGCAAATGGTGTCTGGCCGGTGGCTCGATTTGGCGTCGTTCTGACCGACCAAAGAACCGTCGGCAGCTCCTCGATCCAGTTCCGTCCGCGCTTGAGCAGCTTGTCAAAACTTCTGGTCTTGAGCCCGCGCAGTACCTCGGTGTTGGCCCTTTCCGCTTGACCATTGCTCCGGGGATGAGCAACAGAAGCGAAGCAGACCTTGCTGCCGAGGTTTTGGGTGTACTGCATGAATGCGTGGCTTGTGAACTGCGTACCGTTGTCGGTGATGATCCTGTTGGGGATCCCGAAGCGGCAAACAATCGACCTGAAGAATTTGATCGCGGACTGGGCGGTCACCTTTCTCACCGGTTCCACTTCTGGCCACTTTGTGAACTTGTCGATGGCAACGAACAAGTACTCAAAGCCCCCGACGGATCGGGGGAAGGGGCCGAGGATATCGAGCCCCCAGACCGAGAAGGGCCAGGATAAAGGGATCGTCTGGAGAGCTTGAGCTGGCTGGTGTATCTTCTTGGTCGCTGGTGGAGCAGCCGTCGTCTCCTTGTGTTCACCGGCGGGGCTCGATGGCGCGTCCTCAACGGCAGCGCAGCACTCCGAAGAGGAGCGCTTGCCGGAGTGGGCACCAGAGCATTCGCCGGGCTTGGCCTTCTTGCCGGCGGGGCTCGATGGCACGTCCTCGACGGCAGCGCAGCACTCCGAAGAGGCGCGCTTGCCGGAGTGGGCGCCAGAGCACTTGCCGGACTTGGTCTTCACGCCGGCGGGGCTTGATGGCACGTCCTCGGCGGCAGCGCAGCACTCCGAAGAGGCGCGCTTGCCGGAGTGGGCGCCAGAGCACTTGCCGGGCTTGGTCTTCATGCCGGTGGGGCTCGATGGCACGTCCTCGACGGCAGCGCAGCAGTCCGAAGAGGCACGCTTGCCGGAGTGGGCGCCAGAGCACTTGCCGGGTTTGGTCTTCATGCCGGTGGGGCTCGATGGCACGTCCTCGACGGCAGTGCAGCACTCCGAAGAGGCACGCTTGCCGGAGTGGGCGCCAGAGCACTTGCCGGGTTTGGTCTTCATGCCGGTGGGGCTCGATGGCACGTCCTCGACGGCAGCGCATCACTCCGAAGAGGCACGCTTGCCGGAGTGGGCGCCAGAGCACTTGCCGGGTTTGGTCTTCATGCCGGTGGGGCTCGATGGCACGTCCTCGACGGCAGTGCAGCACTCCGAAGAGGCACGCTTGCCGGAGTGGGCGCCAGAGCACTTGCCGGGTTTGGTCTTCATGCCGGTGGGGCTCGATGGCACGTCCTCGACGGCAGCGCATCACTCCGAAGAGGCACGCTTGCCGGAGTGGGCGCCAGAGCACTTGCCGGGTTTGGTCTTCATGCCGGTGGGGCTCGATGGCACGTCCTCGACGGCAGTGCAGCACTCCGAAGAGGCACGCTTGCCGGAGTGGGCGCCAGAGCACTTGCCGGGTTTGGTCTTCATGCCGGTGGGGCTCGATGGCACGTCCTCGACGGCAGCGCATCACTCCGAAGAGGCACGCTTGCCGGAGTGGGCGCCAGAGCACTTGCCGAACTTCTTCTTTCCCCCGGAAGCTCCAGCAGCAGGTGGGCCGCGGGCCGTTGCTGCTGTTGCGTCCCGGTATATTTGGTCGGCGCAGATAAGGGCATCCTTCTTGTCGCCGGGGACAGAAATGACGCTTATCGGGCCAGGCATCTTGAGCATGTTATACGCGTAGTGAGGGGCCGCCATTGACTTGGCGAGCGCTGGTCGGCCGAGGATCCCGTTGTAAGGCAACGGAAAGTCGGCGACATCAAAGGTGACCTTCTCAGTCCTGAAATTCAGCTCGCTGCCAAATGTTACCGGCAGCGTGATCTTTCCCTTCGGCTTGCTCCTTCCCGGGTTGATTCCTTGGAATGTGCCGGTTTCTTCGAGCTCGCTGTCGGGAACTTGGAGTCTCCGGAGAACAGCAGAGGAGATCAGATTCAAGCCGGCCCCGCCGTCAACTAGCATCTTAGTGACCTTGAGGTTGCGGATTGTTGGGGAAACCAACATCGGCAAGCACCCGACCGCGGTTGTGCGATCAGGGTGGTCCTCAATATCGAAGATGATAGGCGTGCTGGACCATCTCAGGGGTCTGCGTGACTCGACGGGTGGCTCCGCTGCATTGACCTCCCACGCCCACCGTTTAAGCTGGTGGTGGGAAGCGTGCAGGGAGGCACCGCCGTCCACACACAAGACCTCAGTGGCTTTCTGAAACTCCTGCTCGCTGGTCTCGGGGTCTTCCATATCTTCGTCGTCGTCATCGTCTTCGCTCTTGTCGCGTCCCCGGGGAGGTCTGTCTGCTTGCCGCTGCTTGTCCTTGCCGCGGCGCTCCCCCGGGCCGGGACGCTTCGTGCCAGATCCCCCGCCGCCTGCTTGGGCTCTCTCCTTGTCGCGTAGTGCGTACTCGGCCTTCTGCAGGTCGACGAGTCGCTCGACTTGCTTGCAACTCTGGAGGTCGTGGCCCCTGGTACGGTGGATCTTGCAGTACTTCTTATCGGTACTGTCCCGCTTATCGGCAGCAGCCACTGCCCGGCAGTTGGCGCACCCGACAACCTCCTTGCCGGGGCCTCCCGCCTGGGCTTTCTTGGCGGAGCCTTCGCTGCCGGACTTCTCGACAACCGGTACCTCTGGGTTTTTCTTCTTTTTGCCGTTCCGCCGCCGGCCTCTCCTTGCCGGGGCGGTACCTTCACTGTCGGATTCTCCTTCTCCAACACTTTCTCCGGGGAGCTTCCTCCCCTCCTAAGCGCGTGCACACTTGTCGGCCAGGGCGTAAAGCTCGCTGACCTCCTTGATTTTGCACATCGCCATCTCCTCCCTCATCCTGCGGTTGCGCACGTTCTGGTGGAACGCGCTGATCACCGCGGCGGGGTGGACGTCTGGGATGTTGTAGTGCACACGGCTGAACCTCTGGATGAACTTGCGCAAAGGCTCCCCCTCCTTCTGAACAAGCAGATGAAGATCGCTTGCCTGGCCATGGGGTTTGTGGCCGCCCGTGAAGGCGCCAACGAACTGATGGCATAGATCTGGCCAGGAGGAGATGGAGCCGTCCGGCAAGTGCATGAGCCAGGATCTGACGTTGGGCTTGAGTACCAGCAGGAAGTAGTTGGCAATGATCTTATCGTCCCGTCCCCCGGCAGCCTGCACTGCAATGGTGTAGATGCTGAGGAACTCAGACGGATGCGACTTGCCATCGTACTTCTCGGGCACGTCGGGCTTGAAGTTCTTTGTGCTGGGCCACTGGACTTGCCGCAGCTTGCGGGTGAACGCGGGGCAGCCTACCGAATATGGCAGTTCGCCTGGTTCCCCCGGTGCGGGCATGTTTCCAGAGGGCTCAACGCGCTGGTCTGATTGACGCCGCGCCTCTCTCCTGCGCTCGATGCGGGTTTGAGCGTCTTCTTCCCTTCGTTCGTGAAAGACTTGGCATTGGTCGCGGCGAGTTCGCGGGTTCGACGACGCGGTGGAGTCGTTGTCGAGGTGGGCCCGGCGAGTCAGCGACCGCGGCTTCCGGGGCGGGGAGTGCACGGTGGTCGCACCCCGCCACTCTTGGCGCCATCGGTTCTCGCCTGGGTGACTGGCCGCGGCTGCGACGCGCTGTGCTGCCGCGGAGTGTCGCCGTTGGCGAAACCGATGAGGCTCTGGATGGTTGCCCTCCAGTCGTCGAGCTTGTCCGCCGTTGGAGGGTAGTCTAGGAGCAGCTGAGCTCGCGCGAGAGCTTCCGCTGGGGTGGCGGGCAGAGGCGGCGAACGGCGCGAGGAGCGGGATGTGCTCGAACTCCTAACTATGTTAGAAGGAGCAGCACCCGGTCCAGGCGGCCGCGCCACGCTCGTTCCGGCACGCTGGATCGCATGCTGGTCCTGAGCGCCTTGGGACCCACCAGCACGGTCTGGGTCCAGCAAGCGTATGGTACCATGGGTACCATGACGCTGCTGGTTTCGCGCCTCCTGAGAGGGGCGTGGGGCGAGCTCGGACGTCGCGGGACCAAGAACTGGTTCGACGGCGCCCGTTCCTCCGCCGGCGTCCTCCCCACCACCCGTCCGCTCCATGGGCGGTGGGTTCGACGCTGACGGACCGGTCACCTCCGGAGCTTTCTTCTTCGGCGCCATGCCGGCGCAAACAGTGAGAGTCTGGCGCGCGCGGACGCCGGATCCGGTTCACACAACCTCGACGCTGCCCCCTACCTAGCGCGCCAAAGATGTCGGGGGATATCGGCCTCCACGAGCACCTATGGGGACAAAGCCCCTTGTCGGTTCGGCGGGGGCGGAGGTTGCACAAAGAGCAGATCGAGGCGACACACACACACAACGATTTTACCCAGCTTCGGGCCGCACGGATGCGTAAAACCCTACTGCTGCATGTCTGGTTGATCGGAGTTCTTGCTCTGGAGCGCAAGAAGCTACAGTAAGCTGGAGCTGGACGTAGACGAGGGTCTACTGGGTGTCCTCTCTCTCTCCTAGGGTTCGATCCTTCTCCTAGGGTTCCCTCCTCCTTTCCTTCTACGTGCGCATGGGCCTCCTTTTATATGCTAAGGGGTTTTCCACACGTAGCGATGCAGGTGAGGGTAAAAATGGCAAGGAACTGTGCGAACAGTGGCTGCACAGTGCTATCGCACCTAACTCTGACGGCGGGGGACAAAGGCATTAAATGCCCGTCTGGATCGCCTGAACAGTGCCGAGGCGGACCGTTAGGGGCGCCTCCGCTTGCCACGGGGGCGACTCCGCCAACGTCGCATGCCACGCGCGCGCCCCAAGCTGCGCGGCGCCTCGCCACGTGCCTCTGGGGAAGCCCCAGAGTGACGCGTGGACAGGTGAGCTGGAGCGCACGCCTGAGGTGGTGGTTCGCCGCGGCAAGTGGCTTGCCGCGGTGGTTGTCTTGCCGCACCTGAGAGCTTGCCGCTCGTCAGGCCTTGCCGGGGCGCGCGGCGCGCCGCGGCGGGCTTCTCTTGGGGTGCCTTGGTTTGGCCGTCCCGGCGAGCTCCTCCCGCCGGGGCCTTGGTGCTTCGGCTTAGCCGTCCCGGCAAGCTCCTCTTGCCGGGGCCTTGTCGCCTTTGCCCGGCAAGCTCCTCTTGCCGGACCTCGCCTTCTTGGCGCGGCAAGCTCCTCTTGCCGGGGCTTGGTCTTCTTGGCTCGATCACTTGGCCTTCGTCCGGCCCAGAAAGGGCCGTGGAGACTCTTGTCGCTCCCCTGGCAAGCCTTGCCGCGGGACGCTACTACTGCCCGTGCACAAGTTCGGGGTACTAAGGTACCCCTACTTTAGTACACCGACATAATTAGCACCATCCATGGTCTTCGTGTGCTGCAGAATCCGTCAATCCGTGCTCCCAATAACCGGCGCTTCCTCGAATAATCAGGCGCATTACACAATTGGGAGTATCCTGAAGCGCCAAGAGCCCATGCAGCAAGCACCGGGGTCTCTCGAGGCAACACTGTCACCTATCCATTTGCTGAAAGTAATATCCTCGATAATAACCTACTTGTGATATTTTCTATGAACAAAGAAAACATGATCTCTCTAGCAAGCAGGATGCATGTTAACTCAATCCAAGCACATCATATATCAATAGAATTTGAAGGAGGATAACAGTATAATATTAATACCTGGACCCTGGTTACGAAGTAATATGACTGACACGACCTTCTTCAATAGCTGCAACTTCGGAAACCATATGGCCACGTCTAAAACCATTGCCACACATCCTATTTGATATCTGATGTCGCTGCTGTACCTTATCTAAAGTTTGTATGGATGCATCTCATGTGAAACGACTGGGCTGGTCGCCGGTGCCCGGACTGCTTGTCAAGATGAAGCGAAGGCCTTCGTTCTCTAGCATTTTGATTCACTTGACAGGGGCAGAGCTCCGGCCATGGTGCTTAGAAGGCTGACCTGGTCACCTAGAACATGATCTCACTGTTGTCGACGCAGGTGGCGGAGAGGATTGGAGCTGTGTTCTCCCTCATGGTCAGCACACCCAATTTCCATATGGCCTGCCTCAGCTCCTCCTTTTTCTCCTGGTTGTCCACTCACTTCTACAGCTCCGGGATGTACTTGAGCACCCGTGACACCATGATTTTAATCCTCAGATCTTCTGCAGCGCAACACCAGATAGAAGCAAAAGATAAATGGATCAGATATTCATGTTCAGGACATAATCTCTCATTTACATAGCCTTGAGGAAGATGAATGAGTTTGGTTTAATTAATCAATTTATTTACAGTGTGATGGTGACTCGTTGGGAAGGACCGAAGGAGGTAGCGGAGGGAGAACGCCCAGCTGCTTCTTGCTGCCCAGCAAGCCAGCCATGATGGTTCCTTTCTGGGTAAATATGGCCTCCAAGACACTCATCCATGGTGGTTGAGCCGCTAGCCTCTATAACGATCTAGGATAGATCTATGATGCTGCGTCTCCTACTGCACATCCTCTACATAGATGGAAGAGTACCGACGAACGACCTTCCGGCACCAACGAACTAAGACATCGTAGCTGCTACACGTACATGAGAACTGAGATAGTAGCATGGTAGAACTAATGGCCATCTGTCACCAACGTCATGGAATTTAGCTCCTAGGGTATGAGCGTCCTGAACCTTTTGACGCCAGGTTTTGAGGGAATTGGTGAGAAGAGAGATGGGGACTACGATCGGATCTGATTGAAACGTGTGGAGGCATATCTCTCAATCATTTTTTTTGGGTCGCGCTAACTGCCACACGTGTGGCGTGGACGGCAACCCGCCCGCACGCCTCGTGTGGCATGGACAGGAACCGCCCCGCACGACCCTGTCCGCGCGCACAAAAGCGCGCCCGCACGTCCGGTGTGTGGCAACCCCGCCCGCACTGCCTCGTCCGGGCCAGACGAGCCGCTGCCCGCACTACCCAGCCGTTCCCAGCCTCCGATCCGTCCCCTCTCTCGTCTGCCGCCCTCGTCCTCCGCCTGTCGAACCGCGACCTCCGTGACCTCCGTCGCCGGCCATCTCTGGTTGCCATGGCAACCAGGGAAGATCCGTAGGGCGCTCCCACCGCAAACCACACCCCCTATCTCCCCCACCCCATCCCACCCCCCACTCCAACAACGCCCTCCAAGGACGACCAGCTAAAAGCAGGTGAATCTGCCGATCTCCCTACTGCTTCTCATCCTCCTTCTGGGCAGAAAATTGCAAAATTACCGACGAAGTTGGCAACTAGATTCATCCTACAGGAGTAAAACACTACATACGTTGTGTGTCTTCGCAGTTGCCAAGCAGAATACACTAGATCTGCCATGTAATACGCTAGAGATAACCGTAAGTTCTCAGTAGATTGATGCACGTAGTTGGTAAATGAATGGATGTGCAGGAATCCATAAAAAGGGAGAGAAAATTGAGAAATTTGGAATAATGGGGGTGTGAAAATTAATTGCCATTGGTGTCTAACGTCAGGTGCCACCTGTCATTGTCGTCAACTGCCACCATGTCAACTTATTGCTTGCCATCCTATTGTAGAGGCTGATGCCGTCGAATCAAACGGATAGCTAGCACCCCGATTTTAGAAAAAGATAGTGGATGTGCATGTCCTACTAGCCATGATATGTTGGTTGCCTACGCATTACAATGTGATAACACTGACGTGTTAACTTCTACATGCAAGCAGCACAATGATAAAATTTTTGTGGATTGTTGATGCTTTCTTGTTCATCCAGTGATTGAGAACACATCGGAAAGAAGCGAGACACGGAAAGAATGAATCACAAAGATGGCGCTGATGATTGGGGTTCTCAAAGGCCAGAAACGCCGCCACCTTTGGATGCATCAGAGTACAGTCAGCTCATCTCTGCGGGGCCGTTGCTGCCGCTACTAGAACAGTATGCAGGCGTAGGTATGATGCGTGCTAAACAATGAAGAGAAAGATTTGCCATCTTCGCGACGATGGAGATGACGTTCTACTTATGTCGTGCACTGTCATTTTTTTGCAGGTTCTTATGACCAGAACACTCTTAGGGGGCCCCCGTGGCAAGTTCAGTCACAAGGCGCTAACGCTGACAAATGTACGGGAAGCCAACTTCAACTAGCTAGTATGGCTAATCAAGGTAATGCAAAACGAAAAAAGAGCACATAATGCTGTGGACATGAAAAATGAACATGAAAAAAAGATGGCAAAAGGACTCACGAGTTATCGCGGGTGTAAAATGCAGAGCCTTCATGCAGCACGTGGCATCAGGCAGCACCCATGTACCTGCCATCGACATCATACACAGGTGAGTCCATAAACATAGTGAAGTTGCGGATGCTCAGTTAGCACAAGAAGCATAGTTGACAACTACAAAAATTGCTTATCTGGACATCTACGATTGCCATGGATTAAAAACTACAATTGCCATCTCTGCACACCTGCAATTGCCATATAGGAACAGCTGCAGTTGCCATGTCATGGCAACTGCAATTGCCATCTGGGAACAAACTGCGATTGCCATACCGATGCAACTTCAGTTGCCATGCAAGCAAAACTGCAGTTGCCGCGCTAGCACGAACTGCGTTTGCCACGAATTGACCAACCACTACTATGCTTACAGGTTATTACGCTCGCGGTGACCCGGCAAACGTCTCCTGGCAAGCTTCACAAATTCCAGGTGGATGATATCATTATGGTGTCACAGACCACACAAGATGGTCAAATACAACACAACAAGGTAAAGGGAAAAAATCTGAACCACAAAAAACAGCGCTACATTTGCTATTTGTAGTTATTTGTAGGCAAAATAATGGTTGCCATGTTTTTTGAACAGTAGCTGCCATGACTGCACAACTACAGCTGCCATAAAATGTCCACACACAGACTCACGGCTTGCTGTCTGAAAATGATGTCATGCCAAATCACTCGAAGATGGTGTGATCTATTTGCGATACACATGTTATCCAACACAAAAATCTTACTCTCGCACCTGTTTTTTCCTATTACAGAACCTACAACTACAATGCACAGCGGCGCGGGAACATCTACTGCGGGGAGCTCTGAGCGCACGGAAGACGCGTTCCACCAGCCAGCAGACAGTCATGCCGCAAACAATTTCGAGTCAGAGTCGGGAATGGAAATCATTCCAGCAATGCCGGCAAGCACCCCTTTGAACACAAGCACTGGCAACACTCAGGTAGATGGGACTGCCGCCCATACTGAAGTGAATGATGAAACTGACGACGACGCACAAGGGGATGAAGATGGCGGGCAATCAGAGATCGTGGTGCCTCAGCCACCGTACATTGGGCAGAGATTTGAATCATTCGAAGCAGCAAAGGAATACTACCAGACATATGCAAAGTTCCATGGATTTGCGGTCAACACCGAGTACCATAGGAAAATTAAGAAAACTAATGAGTACAGCAGAGGTGAGATGAGGTGCCACAAGGCACGCAGGAACAAGAAGGGGAAAGGCGATGCGCTTGTCGTTCCGGAACGAAAGAGAGGTATCATTCAGAAGACTGAGTGCCCTGTCCGGTGTAAGCTAAACGTAGATGGAGCACAGTGGGTGGTCAATGAATATTTTGACGAGCACAACCACCAACTCATAAACAAGTTCGACCTGGTGAAATTTCTGACCGCCCACAGAGGGTTCACCCCCGTCGAAAGGCAATTCGTAAGGCTGCTACACGATTGTAACGTCGGTCCATCGAGAATGGTGCAGATACTATCTCTCATCACAGCAAAAAGGGGACTCTGAGTAGCATGCCGTACATACCAGCTGACGTCACAAACCTACAGGCCAGGTACCGTAGAGAGAGCAAGTTGGCAGACTTAGAGGCCACAATTGCCTACTTCGATGAGAAAGCCAAGGAATATCCAGATTTCTTCTACAGGATAAGGTTGGACGATGAGGACTGTGTCAGGAACATGTATTGGGTGGATGGTGCTGCAAGGAGATCCTACAAACATTTCCGAGATTGCATTTCATTTGACGCGACGTACCTCACCAACATGTATAAGATGCCATGCGCTCCGTTCATAGGAATAAATAACCACAATCAGTCATTGCAGTTCGGCTGCGGGCTCGTCCGGAACGAAGACACGGATGGGTACGTTTGGCTGTTCAAGACCTTCTTGGAGTGCATGGATGGACTTGCTCCGATGAACATAATAACGGACCAGGATTTCAGCATGCGTGCAGCCATAGAGCAGGTCTTTACGTTGGCAGTGCACAGGCACTGCATGTGGCACATTATAAGGAAGGCTGAGGAGACGCTAGGACCGTTCTTTGCTGAACGTCCAGATGTGCACAAGGAATTCGAGCTGTGCGTGGACCACAGCTTGACGGTGGAGGAGTTTGAAAGGAGCTGGATGGCCATGACTGAAACACATAAAGTCCAAGACAACGAGACTCTTGTAAGCCTGTGGGAGAAGCGGATGTACTGGGTGCCGGCCTACTTCATGCAGTGCTTCTTTCCCTTTTTGCAGACTACGCATCGCAGCGAGGGGTTCAATGTTCTTTTGAAGCGGTACGTCAGCCCTGGCAACTCATTGCTATAGTTTGCCAAGCAGTACACAGCTTTGCAACAAAAAATTCTGGGATCTGAGCTACAGCAAGAAGCGAACACCGCGCTAAAGCAGCCAAAATTGCTAACGTACTTGCCGATGGAGAGGCAAATGAGCAAGATATACACCAACAAGATATTTAAAAAGTAAGTCAGTTGCGTTACAGTCTTAGTTGCAGAAAAAGCATCAAGTCAGTATGTGCCTTATAGAGTGCAATGTAGTTGCCATGATTTTGCGGTTGCCATGTTTAATAAAGTACTGTTTGCCATGCTTACTCAGCTGCAGTTGTCGTGTTCAATGGAAATTCTATTTGCCATGCTTACCCGGATGCAGTTTCCATGTTCAATGAAATGCAGTTGCCATGTTAAATGGACTGTACTCCCAGTGGTCATGTTGGTATGCAAATGCCAAATATCAACTGAAAAATGTTATGTTGTTGCCATATCTACTGAAAATGCAATTGCCATGTTTGCTGAAAATGCAGATGCCATGTTTGCTAAAAAATGCAGTTGCCATGTTCGCTCAACTGTAGTTGCCATGTTTAGTAAAAGTGCAGTTGCCATGTTTGATAAGATGCATCTGCCATGTTTGTAGAAATGCAGTTGCCATGTTTACTCAACTGTAGATGCCATGTTTAAATAAAAGGGCAGTTACCATGTTTTATGCAATGTGCTTCCATTTTGGGAATGCTGTTGTGGAAAAATGACGACGCCACGTTGAAAATCTACTACAGTTGCCATGTCTATTGTACTACATTTGCCATGTATAGTGTACTGCATTTGCCATGTGTAGCGTACTGCATTTGCCATGTCAACGTACTATAGTTGCCTTGTTCAATGAATTATGTTTGCCATGTTCAAAAAAATGTGTTTCTATTTCCATGACAACATAAGGGGGTGCAAGAAAAAGAGTGCGCGATAGTTTAACAGAAAACACACAAAATTTGCAGATTCCAGGAAGAAATAAAGCGTGCCAGCATGTTCACGGCTTTCCAGGTGGACGAACGTAGGTTCAAGGTGTGTTCTATTTTGGGCATGTCAGATTCAGAACCTGAAGACCCGGACAAAGGAAGGAACTACTTCGTCACAGCCTCGATAGGCGAAGGCGAGTTCTACTGCCAATGCTGCAAGTTCGAACGGGACGACATTGTGTACTGTCACATACTAAAAGTAATGGACGTGAACGCTGTGACACGGATGCCCTGCCATTTCATAAGGCGGCGATGGACTTGGGACGCTGACGACGCATTGGCGCCGCAGACAACACACGCAGTTCTGGCTGTGCATGACGAGAGACCAGAGTCAACCATGGAAGCCGTGAGGCACGTTGTGCTGACAAAGAACTATGCGGAGCTAATTGACGAAGCGTGCAAGAGTGATGACACAGCGAGAGTCGCAGAAAAACACAGGAAGGCACTGAAAAGAGAGCTTGATGAGATCAAGAAGAGGAAAGCCGAGGAAGCCTTACACCGGTTCCCCCGCACATCAAGCGTGCCTTCATCCACGGGGCCATCGTCTGAAAACTCAGAGATAGGATCTGGAATAGCAAGCACACAGACCCAGGTCAGTAACCCACCCCGTTCCATCACAAAGGGTCGTCCAAGAGAGATAAGGTACAAGTCGGGATTGGAGATCCAAGCAAAACACAAGAAAGCGATGTGGCATGGTCCTTGTGAACATTTTGTTTTGTACCCTAGATGATGAGATTTCTTTTTTAAAACAATTGGGAGAATGACTCTTGAGGGGCATTAGAAGTGCATGGAAAAATTCATTGAATGGATAAATGCAGTTGCCATGTTATGGGTACTTAATCTGCCATGTTATGTGCAGTTAATCTGCCATGTTATGTGTAGTTAGTCTGCCATGCTATTTTATACTAAACATGCCATGCTATTTTATGCTAAATATGCCATGCTATTTTATACTGAATATGCCATGCTAGTTGTAGTGGATCTGCCATTTTCATTGTACTGGATCTGCCATGTTAGTTGTGATGTATCTGCCATGTTAATTATGCTGGAGCTGCCATGTTGTTTGTACTGTATCTGCCATGTTAGCTGTACTGAAAATATGCCATGGTATTCCTAATGACTCTGCATGGCATATATTCCCATGACAATACGACGCGGTTTACAGACACGTAGTGTGTTGTGTGCAAATGTATGGGAAACAAGTTGGAAAATAGCGTAACGTGCATAAACCTCAGCAAAACGTTGTGGCTGCATGATCAACATACCCCATGCTAGCCGGTGCTGTTAGCGGTGAAAATGAAAAAGCAAAACAGCCAAAAATGTAAAATGACGATGACTTCCACTACCCATGTCTGATGAACTACATTTGCTGTCGTTTTTAAAACATCGTAGACGTGTTCGAAGCATCAAACCGGTGCTAGAAACGACGAAACCATTGTAATAATAACGCCTAAAATAGGTTCACATCCACACGTATATTACAGAAACTATTCAAATGCCGCTCACACACCACCACTACATAGTAGCCTACACGGGGTTGCAGTCACAACATAGCACACCAACATAGTTTTCAACGGGAAACAAGGAGATAATACCTTACATTCCTCGGTAACAGAATGTAAGGTATGCGTGCGGTCTGTGACGCCACGTGATCACTTGTACTTCTTGATGACTTTCTTGACAGCTTCCTCCACGAACTCGCTTGCTCCGGACCGCTTGTTGAAATCGTCATTTGTCAGCCAGTTCCATGTGTAGATTTTCCGGAGCTCAACGACCGTTGCAGCTGTGATAGCGGGGACAATTCTGCCTTCCCACTTTGCAAGGTACTCCAGTGCATGAAAGCCACAGTCCGTCCTGCACGAGGAAAAGAGTCACGTGACCACGCAAAGAGGACAGACGTAAAAAAGATAGACTTCAATTTCAGATCTGACAAACAAAACAGGGATTGGATTGATGTAAATGGCAGATGAAAAGAGAGGAAGAAATTACGTGTTCCCTTGCTTCGCAGTCGCCACATACTCAGTCGGGAAATGGCTGGTCTGGACCATTGAGTGTTCGTAGTGACGGTGCCATGTCTCTTTGAGGTTCTTAATGAAGAATTCGGCATGCGTGGTGAGGTCTGCATCATCTTCCGAACGGATTGAATCAAGCACCTCAACACGTTGGTTCTTCAGGTCAAGACAGATAGCATAGTGGTGACCACACTTGTCGTGTGGGTCATGTGGTGCAAGCTCCTGGAACATGGGGAACATGACCTGCATTTAAAAAGTGAGGAAAATGAGAAGCAGTGTTCACGTAAAGAACATCAGAGGGACAAAAAAATTAGAATCACGCAGAAAAAAATCTGGTTATGGCTGGGGGTAGTTGAAAGAAAGTTGCCGTCCATGTGTGAACAAAAGTATGCCATGTATTTTACTGTCAAGTTGCCACATAGTTTGCGCGGGATGCAAAAATCAATAAGTCAAGTGTGCACGGCAGCTGTTGCCACATGAAAACAGCTGCCACGTAAACACAAGTGCAGATGATGGCAACAAAGCACACCTTGTGAAAAAACAGTGCAGAAAGTGAAGAAGCACTCACGTATTTCTTCAGTGTGAGCTTGAAATCACCGTGTTGGGTAAAGTTCTTCCTCAGGATTTTGTGGTGGAAGTCACCATCCCTTATTTTGCAGGTCACACTATAATGCATGACTGTCTTGTCGGCACACACATCGGTGTGGTTGTTGATGTAGTCAATCCCGCATGCAACTACATTCATCGACATTTTGCCGTTTAGCCTCACAGAGTCAGCAAGATCACCAAGGTCGACGTACGTCGCTCCGCATTGAATGACTTTGGTTATGTCCAAACATGAGCTGTATGAAAACAATATAACATGGAAGAATCATGCCTACTAAGTAAAAAAAATTATGAAAGAACTAAAACAAATATAACATAAAAAGTATGAAGGAGGTGAATTGTAAAAAAAGGAGCAAAGCAAAATGAGATATTATGGGGTGTGGTCGTTTACGCTTTAAGCTCCTTCATATGCTTGCTGCTGGACCTCGCATTTCCAAACCGCTTGACGATATCGTACAGCTGGGTCTGCTCCTTAGTGGCCCTGAATTCGGGCTCGTAGTCTTCCGCGGGAGGTGGGTGCACTACCCTCTGCTGCCTCACAGAACCAGGAGTGGCACTCCTAATGGTCTCCTCAGATACCGTGTCTGCAGCCACGTTGGAACTTGATTGCCCTTGCCCTCGTGATGACCTCCTCTGCAATGCTGCCTCCTCAAGCATGCGGTAAGTTTCGTCAAGTGACGGTGAAATCTCCTCAGGGGTGGCTGCAATGATAAAAAAATGGCTTACGATACCTAGGAAATCAAAAACAGATGGTTTGTGAGAAGATAGGGTGCTTGATGTGAGATGTGGGGTACAAAAAGTGGGGCAGTTGCCATGTGTGGTTAACTATAGTGGCCATGTCGTAGCAACTACAGTTGGCATGTAGTTGCACTGTAGTTGCCACCTAGTTGGACTGTAATTGCCATGTCGCAGCAACTACAGTTGCCATGTTGTGTCAACTCCACTTGCCATGTGAATGCCGTGTGAAAAAATGCAACATGGAAACAAAAAGTCCAGGTGACATGGTGTGGCAGATCAGTTGCCATGTGTGATGCACTGTGTTTGCCATGTGACAGCAACTATAGTTGCCATAGTGAATCAACTTCAGTTGCCACGTGGTTGCCCAAAAGTCAAAATGCAGCATGGCAGCAAAACAAAAATGTAGGTGACATGGTGCATCAAATCCAGTTGCCATGCCATCACATGTCAGTTGCCATCACACAGTGAGAACACCAAAAAATTTTTTGGGACAAAAGTCAAACTAGAAAAGATGTATACAAGAAAGATCATAAGGACATGGCAAGTGTACCATGCACAATCGGCTCTGCGAACTTGACAGCCTTCCTGCCCTCGACCATTGGCTGTGCCATCATTGCAGGCATGCCTCCTAGGAAAGCAAAGGCAACTGGCATAGGATCTTGCACCACCGGTTGATCTTGACTGATGCCAAGGCTGAAGCTCGGTGGGGTAAAGGCCATTGGGTGCCTCCCATTCCTACTGGCCGGACCACGAAACACTTGCGGGGCAGAATCCAAGGGTGAAAGATCAACAAACATATCTGAATCGGCCGCTACAGAATGATCGGCCTTATTTGCAGGGCGGGGCGTGTTGTCAACGGTATCAGCCGCAGCTTTCATGACAATCTTCTTGTTTGGGCTGTAGGGGACACCGACATTGACTGGGAGCCTGGAAGTGCGTAGATTTATGCTGGGGATTTCCACTGCGGGTGAAGGCGCAGTCTGCTCCGGGTGTTCACCTGCGTCGCTCGTGCCCGGCTTGACACCTGTTTCAGATGTGCTCCGGTCTTCCGGTTTCTCCGTCACATTGCTTTTGGCAGGTGGCGGGAACAGTGTGGACGCAGGAACAAAGCCAGACTCGTCTCGCCTGCTCCTGGCTACTGCCGGTGCATTCGGTATGTCACTTGGTTGCTTGCGGGGGCTACGACGCCTGGGTGGTAGACCAGCACGCGAAACAGTCGCCTTAGCAGTATCTGCACCGTCAGGAGCTGGAGCTGTTGTGCCGGGACTCTCACCTGTAGATGGCATGTCCTTGTGAACTGCCGCCTTGACCGCTTCTGTCATGGACACAGGAGTGCCACCGCGCACGCGCTTGGAATCAGTGTCAGATGAGCGGGAATCTTCCTTGCCTAGGTTCGTCTCGGGAGCGTCCACTTCAACGCTTGCTGATGGGGTGGCATGGCTCACGGCAGCATCCTTCATTGCCAGAAGAGTTGGCAATATTTTAGCTGTCCTGGCAGATACGGACTCGTCACTCCCTGATGTACGGATGCCTGTTGTTCTAGCCTGCACATCTGCAATCGGCGGAGATGGTCGGCCACTTGCATCAGAGTTGGTGGGAGCGGTCACCGGTGCAGCAGCACTATTGTCACCTGGTGCCTCATGTACATCTGGGTTGCCCCCTGTTGACAACTTTGAATGCAGGCGTTCGAGCGGGTCCTTACTGGTATGCTTGGACCCACGCGTAGTAGTCTTCTTCACCCTGCAAAAAAAACGAAGCACATGAAAAAGGTATTTAAAAATGAAACAAAATTAATTTTGCCTTGGTAGAAATCTTTAAAAAAATGGAAAATAGGTGGAAAAGCTGGCAGTTGCCATGCAAGGGGAACGTGAGTTGCCATGTGTATTAACTAGTAGTTGCCATCCAGCAGCAGTTGCCATGTTGAGCAACCTTGAAAAGAATGATAAAAATGTCTGATCTGCCATGAATGCAATTTCAAACCTAGGCGTGGGATGAGCTCACAAGCCAAACAGTAGAAAGATGACAGTTGCCATTAGGTACATTGAAGTTACCATTTGGCCTACATTCCACTTGCCATGTGAAAAACAAAAAGGAGTTGCCCACACACTTAGAAAGGAAAGAAAGAACCATTTGGTAAAACAGCGGTTGCCACGTGGGGGGGCGATGACAGAAGACAATGTGACAAGCTAAACGAATGCATTGGAAAATCAAGAAAATATATAGCGCTATGTCAATGAAAGCGGATGGAAAAACCTACTTCCTGACTGCCTTCCTCAGGTCTGGCAACACGACAGGGTCCCCGGTGTTGGTTGTCGTCGTGCGAGGAGATGTCCTGGTGGAAGTGGTGTCACCAGCAATGGGGGCACCTTTGTTCAACCGAGCAGAAACACGGGTTGGCGTTGGCGCCTGTTTCTTCGTAACTGCTCGTCCACCAACCGTCGGCTCCCTGCACGTATGAGATGGAGGGAAAAAAGTGGAAATTGTCAGTCAGCAATCTCGTTGCCGCGTTTGATAGAACACGAGTGCAAAAAAGAGGATGAGTCTGTTCGAAGAAAATAGACAAAGCAAAAAACTAAGATGAAAGTCGAACCTCTTCCTGGCAGCTACAGGGTCGGTCCTAGACCTCTTGCCAGCAGAACCCTGCCCAACACCCTCTGGAGCCACCCCCCTCTTTGATGGCAAAACCCCCTCGCCTCTCACAGCCGTGTGTTGTTTGACTTTATCCGGTTGGCGGACATCTGTTGCATCCTTGCCCTTGTTACCACCTGCGCGAACTTCAGCATGTTCATCACCATCGGTGTCCTCTTGCACATTATCCATGACATCGTCGTCATCCTTGCTGAGACCAGCGTCTCCACCTAGTTCATCTTGTGTGTCAGCAGGCTCCTGGGAACTGTTGTAGTCATACCGGCCACGGCAACCGGTTGGACGGTGTGTACGTTCTGGGACAAATGAAGTGAATTGCCTCGCAACCGCGTTGCTGTTAGAGCCACTGAGGGATGTCCACCCCTCAACCAACTTCCCGAGCAAGCCGGTCATTCCAGATGCAAACTGCCCTATTAGCTGCTCAACAGGTGCCCTCGCCTGTACATGAAACAAAGAGGCATCAATGACAACCCCGTATTGCAATTACTTGCACGACATCGAAAAAATACTCCACGGTAAACCATAGATGTAGATCTTTTGATTACCTCTGCAGGGCAAGACGGAGCTGAGAGCACGTCCATGCACTTTCCAAAGTTTTGAGCCCCCCCCAAACACGTTGTAGTCTATAGCATGCTTGGCCATCAGCTGGGGAGAACAAAAAAACAAATAGCTACGATATAAGAGAGAGAATGATGAACACTGACTAGTAGTTCATGTGTTGCAAAAAAGCAGAACTAACCTGCAGTTTTCCATATTTGGTATCAGTTACCCTGTCTGCAGCAAGCACAGCCTTGACAGCATCGATAGTCCATGCAGAAATAGCAAACTTGTGCGTAGGCGGCGGGCCTCCTGTCCCAGTGAAATCCACGGTGGACAGATCAAGGCAGTCGACGTACATGAGCTAATGTACAACAATTTTAAAAAGAAAGAAAAATCAGTTGCGATCATGGTATTTTGCAAAAAACAGGATAATATATGTTCCTGCGATCATCAAGTTGAAGTGCATGAAAAAAAGAAAGAAGAAGAAGTTGCCATCTGCATGTGCTAGTTGCCATTATAGTGTGATGGCAGTTGCCATCATAGTATGATGGCAGTTGCCATATTGTCATGATGGCAGTTGCCATCATAGTATGATGGTAGTTGCCGTATTGTCATGATGGCAGTTGCCACATAATCAACATGGCAGTTGCCATCTTGTTATGATCATGTTGCCATGCATGAATAAAAAGGTGTTAAAAAGAGTGTTCACAGAAAGGACCGGTAAAAAAATACCATTAAATGCAGTCGACAACCCTTCTGGTACACCTTGCCTGCGAATGCATCATGCAGGAAGTCGGCAATGAACTTACACCAATTCATGTTCTTCACCTCTTTCAGTTTCGCCTGCACCACACAAAATTCAGGACAACGAGTTGTCGCGTCAGAAATCCAATGGAAAAAACATCAAAAAAAACTGGCAGTGACTAGCTTGCACATGACATCGGTGCAAAAAAATTGAAGGAAAAATAATGTAGTAAAGATAGATCATTCACCAGGATGGGGAAGCATTTGTTGCTTGGGCGAAGAGAAGTGGTCGGCACGAAAATGGCTGAGATGAGGTACATGAGTAGCTTCATCTTGAAAACATCCCCATGCGTCGTCATGGCCTCCAGCGAATCTGCCACTGCAGACGTGTTCGGCATGGATTCCAACCCAGGAAACAAACGGGGGAACAACGCTTCCTCGATCTCATTATTGACCTCGTATGGGACTTTGATATGTCCACGAGGCACACCCAAAGTGCAGAACACGAATTCCTCATTCAGCGGTAGTCTTCCACGTCCCGGAATCACGAATTCCCTAGAGGCGGGGTCGTAGATCTCACCAAGCCAATCGCATACAGGGTTGACAAGGTTCGTGCACCGGACAGCCATCATAGACTGCATACCCATCTCAGCAGCAGCCCCCTTCTGGTCGTCGCTGAATTTGTCAGTCAACGCAGTCAGTCGTTCTTGGGAGGCTCTGTTGCGAATACGTTTCTTCTTCTGCAAAAAACAGACATAAAGTGATCAGTTGTTTGCCATGTTTTTGCAAAAAAAAGAGATCAGTTGTTGCCGCGTTTTGCGATGTGAAGAAATTTTAGTTCGTGCCAGACGACTGCAAGCTCGAGGTGTCAACCATTAAACATACAGCAGGAGGAAGGGAGGGTTGTGTGAACATTTACCTCATCACCCTCTTTTCTCCGCCCAGTTGCCCGGTTACGCTGTGGTGGATCCATGAAATCATCATCGTCGTTTTGACGATCACCACGAGCCATTCTGCTGCGATGGGAACAGACCAAATTGTTATGGTGGAAATGTAAATGCAAGGAGGTCGGCAAAAACTTGCCACATGCAATGCATATGTATGGCATCTGATACATTTGATATGCAAATTCGGTTGCCACATTATGCAGCCAATTTGCCACAATGTCTTATATGCAGAATGGCAGCAGACAGTGTGTTCACACTCTATTTGCCACATGAATATACTATCCAGATGGCAACAAGCACACTTTAAGTGCACAGTAGTTGCCATCCAGTGCACTTGGCTCCTGAATGTACACTGACTACCGATTGTGCCAACTATCACAGTGTGGTTACTATCACATATCATTCGGGAAAACACTGGCCGCAATGAACATAGCATGATTGTGGCACCTATCACAGTAATTCAGCAATTTTTAGTTGCCACACGGAAAAAGAGCGTGTGTGTGGCAACTATCACAGTACTTCAGCAAATTTAGTTGCCACATGGAAGAATGTGTGTGTGGGCAACTATCACAGTCATTGAATGAAAAATAGTTGCCATGTGCGAAAGCTTACATGTGGCAACTAACACAGTCATTTCAGTAATTTGTTGCCGCAAGGGGAAACACGTTTGTGGCAACTGTTAAATTTGTTCAGGGAGTTAGTGGTCGCACAAACATGATAGTTAATGCAACTATCAAGTTCGCCTCATACTGCATTTTCAAAACCCAACTAACTAGATCTAGGGTTCAATGGCAACTACGTCGACTTCAAATTCACCCTAAAAATTCTCCCACGAACTGACTGCAAACACAAAATCAAACCAACGCGCATCAAAAACAACCCGGGAGACACCTGCTCACTCCATAGGCAAGACTAGTGCGCGCCTCCGAACAAGCAGAACCACGCCGACGATGCCGCCGCCGCGGCCGCGAAGAAACTGACTAGTGCAACCAAAAACGTCTAGCAGACGACTTCGGCGCCGGCGGGAACACTGACGCATCGACAAATCGCCTGAATCTCTGCGAATCTCTATCGAGGAATCGAACAGAGAGGGAAGGGGAAGAAATGTAGGAAGGGATTGCGAGGGTTGTAGCGAGCAGTATCTTCAACCCACAGGCGCTCCGGCGAAGCCGCTCCGTTCCGGCGAGCACCACCGACGGTCCCGAACGCCGTCAATTCTTCCGCCTCCGCCGTCGCCTTCTCCCCTAGCCTTCTCCTTCGATGGTTTGAAATGCGAGTGGGCTCTGCCAGTAACCGCGGTGCGGGTGAGTAAATGGAAGCGTGAGGGAGAGGGGGCAGAGGCGTGCGACGTGTTTGACGTCAACCGCGGTCGAAGCGTGGCGTGCGGGCGCATTGCAGTTCCACCGCACGACTTCGATGGCAACCGCTGACCGCGGGGTGGCAACCAACGTGCGGGCGAACCTACTCGCACACGCACATGCGCCTCGTCCTACGTGGCGCAAAAAACAGCCCGGTTTGTTCCAAGATTCGTGCACAGAGCTGCCAACGGTGATGCTTGCGTGTGGTCGGGGTGGTGAACGCCCACACGTGTGGGCGTTAACATTTCCGTTTTTTTTCTGGACAGAGAGATGGGAACTATGATCGGATCTGATTCGAACATGTAGAGGCCTATCGCAAGCATATTCTTTTTTTCTTTCTCTCAAAGCAAGATCTAGTCCATTAATTATGTATGTAAAGATAGAGGTCCACCAAATTAATGGCTAGATATGTCTATTTTTTGTGGGATTTTCTTGCTAATATTTTTTTTCTAATTAACACGTCATATAATTTTTATGTTGAAAAGTTATTTTATGTAATGGCACTGGTGGGTAATTTTCACTGATTTATGTTGAAAAAAATTGTCTTCATCCAACGGTAATGTTTTGTTTTCCTACGAATTAAGCGGCCAAATCTTTCTAATTATTGTGTGATTTTCTAAAATATTCTCTGTTTTTCTAGTGATCCCATCAAATACTTTTTATATATAATTGATAGATGCGCTCATAGTTGCCTTTCGGCAGAGACTTGGGTGGTTTCGCCAGGGCAGCCAGAGTGCGCTTCGCTTTCACCGGATCTACCTTCTCCTTCGGAGGTGGATGTCTCTATGCTTTCAACCCTTCAAACCAGTCCTTCACTTCGGTTCGCGCGATCTTCGCGTTCTCCTCCGGGCTCATCTCGTATGGTAACTTCTCTGGAGTCTTCAGAGAAGGACCGAATCTGTATTTCCTCCCGCCTCTGGCTGTACTGCTAGACGCCGGCCGAGCAGACGGACCGGTTGTCTTCTTTACTTGCTTACGAGGCAGAGGAGAAGGACTATGACGCGCCGGAGCAGCTGCCGGAGCGGCGACGGGTCTCTTTCGCCCTTGCTGACGAGGCGGAGAAGGAGGAGGTTGGCTGCTCGGGCACGCCGGCGCAGGCGGAGAAGGAGGCGGAGTGCCACCACGCGCCGGCGAAGGAGCCGTCCGAGTGCCCTGATCGTCACTCGCCGGAGGAGGAGGCGGTGGAGGAGGCGGAGTGCCCTGACTCGCCGGAGGAGGAGGAGGAGGAGGCGAAGGCGTCTAGTTCGGAAGGTTGATGAGCTCCTTCCGCCATAGGCATGGAGTCTTCAGAGAAGAACCCAGCCAAGTCTCCCCTTCTCCGGTAGGGTGGTCAAGCGGGAGGTCCTCAAATCCCTTCTTTATTTCATCCACCATCACCTTAGCATATCCTTCTCGAATCGACCGGCAGTGAAAAGTTGCGCCGGGTTCATTAGGAAAAAGAGAGTCAACAACCGCCTTGACCTTCATATTAAACCATTGCGTCATAAGGTGGCAATTTTGAGACTCCATGATAGCATCCACGGGATAGCTGGCACGAGCCGTCAAGACATGCTCCGGCTGAAGCAGCTCGGTGGAAGCCACGCTGCTTCTCCGCTGAGATAGCGGGGTAGCTTCGGGGGAAGCTTCGGCATTTCATTTGCTGCGATTTGCTTCTCGTTCCTCTATCCCTTGTACCCTTGATTTAAGCGCTTGCAGTTCGTTCTACTGCACTTTCTTCCTCCTCTCCTGGCATTTGTAACCGCCTGCGTCCGGAAACCCAGCCTTCCACGGAATGGAGCCTGGCGTGCCTCGTGTCCGTCCAGGGTGCTCAGGATTCCCGAGGGCCATTGTGAGCTCGTCGTTCCCTCTGTCTGGAACGAACGTCCCTTGCTGCGCTGCTTCGATATAGTACCGAAGGTTCTTGAAGGGTATGTCAAGTTGCTCGTCCTTCCAAATGCACATCCCTGTTACAGGGTCCAAGGATCCGCCAGCCCTGAAGAACCAAGTCCGGTAACGGTCTGGCCAGTTCATTGTCTCTGTATCGATCCCTTGATCAAGCAGATCAGTCTCAGTCTTTGCCCACTTAGGCCGGCCTTTGAGGTAGCCACCTGACCCCGTGCGATGGTGAAGCTTCTTCTTCGCAGCATTTTTCTATTTGTCTCAGACATCTTCTTATTCTTATCCGATGTCTTGTGGGCCACAAATTCGGGCCATTGATCTCTGATCTTCTCATATTTGCCGATGAATTGTGGTGTCTCTTGTTTGTCGACAAACCTTTTCAGCTCATTCTTCCACCTCCTGAATAGCTCTGCCATCTTCTTAAGAGCAGCAGACTTAATTAATTGCTCTATAACCGGCTTCTCCGGATCCTCCTCTGGCGGTAGGGTGAAATTTGCCTTCAGCTCATTCCAAATATCATCTTTCTGCATATCATTGACATAAGACACCTCAGGGTCTTCTTTAGCCGGCTTAAACCATTGGTGGATGCTGATCGGGATCTTGTCCCTAACAAGAACCCCGCACTGAGCAGCAAATGCATCCTTTGTCCGGATGGGTTCAATCGGTAGGCCGTCGAACACGATTGCTGTGATCTCAAACCTTTCATCCTCGCGCAACTTTTTCTTCAGGCCTCATCTCTTTACCGAAGTTGTGCTCGATCCGGAGGGCTAGAAAAAAGAAGAAAGACGAGACTTAATTAATATGTGTACATACCAAAACAATGAATGCATCAATTAGCTAGTCTCAGCACAGGCTTAACTAATATATTTACCTGGCCAGACTCTGTTCGGTCACCGGAGCCGTCACCCTGTTATTCTGGACCTTCTTCTTCACCCTGTTGTTCTTCCGGACCTGCTTCTTCACCCTGCTGTTCTTCCAGACCATCATTGTCGTTAAGATAACACGACATGACATCACCTCCGTCTAAGATTATGTCCCGCAACGTCTCTTCTGCTTGCTCGTCTCGTCCGTGCTCCATTGTTTCTACAAATATATATTACAACATGGCAATTATTACACAAGCATGACAACACGTGGATATATTAGTTTGGGTGTACTCCTCGAGAGTTTTCACCGTCGAAGTTATCCGGGAGGGGGTAATATCGACAACGATGAGATACATACACGGGAAATAATGTTATCAGGGAGCGGGTATATCGACCCCCCCCCCCACGTGTTGAAGTTATCGGGAGGGGTTTATATCGACAACGACGACATACGTACATGGGAAAATAATATTGTCGGGGAGGGGGTATATCGACCCCCCACATGTTGAAGTTATCGGGAGGGGGTATATCGAACCCCCCTCGTGTTGAAGTTACCGGGAGGGGGTAATATCGACAACGATGAGATACATACATGGGAAAATAATGCTGTCGGGGAGAGCGGGTATATCGACCCCCCCCCACGTGTTGAAGTTATCGGGAGGGGTTTATATCGTCAACGACGACATACGTACATGGGAAAATAATAATATCGGGGAGGGGGTATATCGACCCCCCACGTGTTGAATTTATCTGAAGGGGTATATCGATGATGACAGACCCGATAAAACATAAGAAAATGAAGAAAAAATAAACAGAGGAGAAGACGAAAGGAATAGTTAGAGGAGAAGATCGAAGAAAAAAAGAAGAAAAAAAAGGAGAAGAAGAAAGGAATAATTCCTTTCTTCTTCTCCTCTTCTTTTTCTTCTTTTTTCTTCTTCTTATTTATTTCTCCTCTTCTTCCTCTCCCCTCTTCTTCTCCTTTCTTCCTCTTGTTATTTCCTTTTTCCTCTCATTCTTTTTCTTCTTCTTCCTTCTTAAAAATACATGAAGTAGTATTGCCTAATTCATTGTTCATATGAATATACAAATATTTGCATATTTACAATAATTAATATCACCAAAGAAATCTATGAACAGAAAAAAATCCTAATTTTTCTAAAAAACTATCTTTTGCATATATGCATGAACATATATATACACAGATAACATATATACATATATATAAAAAACAAGCATATATATGAAAAAAAGCATATATATATATATATATATATATATATATATATATATATATATATATATATATATATATGAAAAAAATGCTATCTAGCGAGGGCGCCGGCCGGACCAGGAGGACCGCGGGGTCGGCGGCGAGGATGGCGACGGGGTAGTGGGCGCGCGCTCGGGGTAGGGGGCGCGGGCGACGGTGACGGCGGGCTGGGGCGGCACGCGTCGGGGAAGGGGCCGGCGCGGGCGAGGCGAGGGCGGGCCGGGGCGGCGCGCGTAGGGGCAGGGGCGCGGGCGACGGCGACTACGGGGGCGGGCCTGGGCGGGCGGCGTCGGCGTTGTCAGGGGCGGCAACTGCAAGATGAGAGTGAAAATTTCCTAAGTGTTAACTTATATAGCAGAGCCTTTAGTCTCGGTTCGTGGCAGCAACCGGGACTAAAGGTGGGAATTAGTCCTGGTTGGTGCCACCAACCGGGACCAAAGGCCACTTTTCAGCAGCCCAAAGGGCGGGAAGCGGCGGCCTTTGGTCCCGGTTTGTGGCACCAACCGGGACCAGTGCCCACCTTTAGTCCCGGTTGGTGCTACCAACCGGGACCAATGGTGGTGCCTATATATACACCCTCGCGCAAGAGCAGAGCACACTGCTCTGTTTTTTCTGGCCGAGGGGGAGAGGGCTTGGTGGTGCTCTAGCTCACCTCCTATGCACACAAGGTGTTCGATGGAATGTCCAAGTCACACTACTTATGCTTTCTCCTCTCCAAGCTCGACCTCCAAGCTCCATTTTCCTCAATATTTGTCTAGGTTTAGCGGTCCGTCACGCCGCCCCCGTCTTCACCACCGTCGACTACCCGCGCCGATCTCATCACCGGCACCACCGGCACCACCGTCATCACCGGCATCACCGGCACCACCGATCATTTTCTTACTTTTATTATTGCATCTTATATAGTGCGATGGTTTTGGTATCCGCCCCCGTCGGCCCTCGTCCTGTCTATGATTCGGATGTGGTATATATTATCTTTATAACTTTTGGTTCATTTATTGTTTATGAAAATTATGCCGACCAACGTGACATAGATTTTATTTATCTAGGAGGTATGTGAACCGGAAATTCCAACCGACCCTATTGTTGAGAGGTTAAATTTAGTTGAAGAAGAAAACAATTTCTTGAAGGAAAAAATTTCTTGAAAGAAGATAAGAACAAGAGGCTCACCACGGTGGTGCCGGTGATGAGATCGGCGCGGGTAATCGACGGTGGTGAAGACGGGGGCGGCGTGACGGACCGCTAAACCTAGACAAATATTGAGGAAAATGGAGCTTGGAGGTCGAGCTTGGAGAGGAGAAAGCATAAGTAGTGTGACTCGGACATTCCATCGAACACCTTGTGTGCATAGGAGGTGAGCTAGAGCACCACCAAGCCCTCTCCCCCTCGGCCAGAAAAAACAGAGCAGTGTGCTCTGCTCTTGCGCGAGGGTGTATATATAGGCACCACCATTGGTCCCGGTTGGTGGCATGAACCGGGACTAAAGGGGGGCCTTTGGTCTCGGTTCATGCCTCCAACGGGGGCCAATGGTGGTGGGCCAGGAGCCAGGACCATTGGTCCCGGTTCGTCCCATAAACCGGGACCAATGGCCCACGTGGCCCGGCCACCCCCCTGGGCTCACGAACCGGGTCCAATGCACCCATTGGTCCCGGTTCTAGACTGAACCGGGACTAATGGGCTTTCCCAGCCTGAACCTTTGCCCCCTTTTCTACTAGTGATAGGAAGTAAGATCTCCTCTTGTGCAGTTCCACTAAGATCAAGCAATCAAGCAACATTGTCGGTGTGAAATTTTGGTTGAACTACACAAAACACTCTTAAAACAAAAGTGTTTTGTGCAGTTCAACAAAAGGTCACAATGGCAACGAGGTGAACTAGATAACCCTGTTTACAGAGAGGTGCAAAGGAAACAATTAGTGGTCAATAACGGTGGATGACACAAAAGCCAACAAAAAGAAGCATCTACCTTATCCAAATGGGAAAGAAAGCAAGACAGTAGCATTTCTCAAAAGGTGGCATTGATTAATATTAACACAGAGATTATATTAACAATAAAATTTGTTAAACATGTAATTTGCTTTTAGCTATGGCATTGCATCAATTTTCCAGCGGCATTATTAGAGGGTGTTTGTTTACAGGGACATTTTGGTGTAGGGACTAAAAAAACTCCGTGTCAGTCCCATCTAAACCAAACAGGAGGGACTTTTAGGGACTAAAAGTGGGCATTTGGGACTAAAGAAAGAAGACCCCGAGGGAGTCTTTTTGGGACTTTTTCCAACAGTTGCCCCTGCCACGCATCGCACCTTGTCTCTATTAGTTCATTACTAGGGGTAACATGGTCTTTTAGTATGTCATTTAATAACCTCTAGTCCATGTTTAGTCCCTGGAACCAAGCAGGTAGGGACTAGGGAGTTTTTAACCAAACATGGCCTTAGATTAACAAAAGCTAATGAGTTGCACGGGACAGTGGATGCACTAGCACCATGTGCATCTACCGATGTACTGTGGTCATGCACAGTCTGTTGCAACGAAGAACAAACAACCAAGGAGCATATTTGTGTTGCTCCCAGTTTTGTTATCTTTAGACACCTTTCCCTATGTGAGCGCAGCAAATCTAGTCCTGCTCAAACTCTACAGCCTTGTCCCTTCCTTTCCTTTTTGAACTAGTACTTTCGCCCCTTCCTTTCCTCTTTGAACCACGTCCTAGATTTATGCGATACAACTTTTCCCACTACTTTCCCCCATTCCTTTCCTCTTTGAACCACGTCCTAGATTCATGCTATACAACTTTCCCCCTTCATTTCCTCTTTGAACCACGTCCTAGATTCATGCTATATACAACTTTTCCCACTACTTTCCCCCACTCCTTTCCTCTTTGAACCACGTCCTAGATCATGGTATACATGCAGCTAGAGCAATGCATGTGGAGTAAGTAAATTATACCTTATGGTTCTTGGGGCGTGGTTCGGTGGACGACGGGACGGCGGCGAAGAAGAAGGGGTCGGAGGCCCTCCCACGCTGCCGCTGGGTGGAAAATGAACAGCTGCGCCGGTAGTCCCTCGCCGACGGCGACAACGTTAAGCCTCCTTCCCTTCCCAGTGGACGGATCCTGCCGGCTCTTTGAGCAGCAGTGAGGGGAGAGAGAGGCCAACAAAGTCTTGTTTAGATCTGGAGAGGGCAAGAGAGTGTGAAGAGAGCAACTACAAGCGCTGAGGCTCCAGCGGGAGAGGGCGAGAGAATGTGAAGAGAGCAACTACAAGCGCTGAGGCTCTAGCGTGTATATATATACTGGAGAGAGAGCGTGAAGCGTGCAAACCCTAGAAAACATTTTGACCAGTCAAAGAATCCTGCTGGCAAAAATTATGCTCAAGTGTAATTATCGAACCCAGACCTCAAGTTTGATGAGCGAACAGGCTAACCAGCTACACAACCCTCCCGTTATGTTCAACGAGAGGGAAATAACCTTTTATACATTCCTGCATTCTTCTGACAAGCATGCCGTGTTTTTTGTGTGTGTGGGAGAGTCATTCGGATTTCAATCATAATCGTATCATGTGGCTTTGGTGGTAAGACTCTCCACAGTGGTGCAGAAATAATGCAGCCTTAGTCACCTTACCTCTCTCCACGTAGTACGTTGGGTCCCACCAGTCAGAGGGTGAAACAAACAAATTAATAAGAAAAATTAAAAGCTCCAGCGGTGTATCTTACCTCACACATCTCGCTACTGCTCGGGAACACTGTCCAATTGATCCCTCTGTTCGCTCACGTACTATTTTAAGTGAATCCATATTATAACATGCACAGAAATTTTGGGCACTTGTATTCGACTTAAGTCAGTGTGCCACTGTATCTCGTATACTTACTACTCCCTCCGTCTAGGTGTAATAAGTCACGTTAGAAGGTGCAACGGGACCAATGTGTGTGCGTGTGCGTGTGTGTGTGTGCGTGCGTGCGTGTGTGTGTGTGTGTGTGTGTGTGTGTTTAACAACATGTGTGTGTTACAGAGAGCGACAGATCGACCTACTCCTACAGAGAGATGTTGTGTAGTGTACGATTTTAGCCGCGAGAGTTGGTGCATCCTCTCGTTTTCGGGCGTGTCCGGTAGGGACATGCGGACAGCTACCATGCCTGCTCCTGACCAGCATGGCCCACCTAAAGCCCCACCATCGCCCGCGCGCGCTTCCCGCCCGAAACGGTCAGCGCCGCTCCAAAGAATCGGTGCCGCATTCATGCCCGGGCAGAGCGGACGCGACCTCTCACTAGCGCAAGAGTGATGGTTGCTTCTTCCGTCCAACTTACTGCTGGGTCTATGTGATTTGACGGCTCATTGGTCTTTATTACTGAGGTGGTAGGACTGCTGGATGTCCCACGCTTTCGGCGAAAGGAGGTACTACTACTAGATTACAATTTTCTCCATTCTTACAGCAGAGGCACGCAAGAGCAGTGAAAACACGCAGGCTCAGCGATTACATGGGCCAACTCACACTATCACCGTGCGACACCTAACTCTTTACATAGTACTCCCTCCGTTCCTAAATATTACTAGATGAGTCCCCGCGCGTTGCCGTGGAACAGCGGTATATCTCTATGCGCAAAATTATCGATTTCATAGAACTAAAAAAACTCTATAACCACATGACAAATGTGGTAGCCAAACTAAATAAACTCCCATCATCATTTAGATCATCCCACGTAAGGAAAAAAGATAAGCCAACTCCTACTGCATAATGGGATTATATTTTTCTTTTTGACATGTTAATGCGACTTAAAAGCTCACTTACATGCATGCTACTGGTGCATGCTTGCATGCAGACATGTTGATGTGATTTAAAACCGACTCACATGCATGTGCCACGGTATTTCTGCATGCTTGCCTGTGGCTTAGTGTGGAGCCTCTCAACGTCTAGATCAGACGGCTATTATGGACTGATTTAATTCATCTAACGGCTACATCAATTTTGATGATGTGGCTCAAGGAGAGGATAGAGAATTCCTAGTAGTGGGGGCTAGCTATTACTAGTAGATAAGTCTTTGTAGAGATTCCACTACATACAGAACAAAATGAATGAATGTACACTTAAAATGCATCTATATACATCCGCAGGTGGTTCATGGTGAAATCTCTACAAAGACTTATATTTAGGAGCGGAGGAAGTACTAGTATAGTACGTACTGTAATTTATCAGCGAGATAAATTTGTACAATGCTATGAAGCTTCCAGCTTCTGTTACATGTATCTTGCGTCCAAGGTTGCTCGTTGCAACATTTCATCAAATACAAAGGAGACTAACATGCATGATATTGCATCTCAATGATTGACAGATCATAGCAAATATGTACTCCCTCTGTTCCAAAATAAGTGTCTCAACTTTGTGCAAACTTTAGTACAAAGTTGTACTACTACTAAAGTTGACACTTATTTTGGAACAGAGGCAGCTAAAGAAAAAAATGATCCATGCAGTCCCTAGACCTTGAACCGTGAACCCTGACCAGGCTTCAATTTGCTGGCAACGTTCGAGCTTCCTAATAAATGAAGTTTGCAACATTTTGGCCATCGGATCATTTTGTGCAGTTTTACCAAAATCGAGATGAGCATCCCTATGGCAAAGAAATTGAAGAAGTGTGACTAGAATAAGATTATCGGGACTAGTCGATGAGACATAAACTCATCACAAATACAGTACGTAGAAGCCAGTAGAGGTATGTGCGGGGCAAAGAAGTAGAGAAATATCCACAGGGAGTGATGTGGGCAGCTGGAGCAGTGGTGCAAGCCGGCTGTAAAGGGAGTCGTACCTGAGGGACGTACCTCAACCTTGAGGAGGGCGGCGGGAGGCGGCAACTGCCCACGTCGCGGCAGTGAGCAAGGGATGAAGGCAACCTCACTAGCTTTGTGAGAGAGAACGACGGGGACCCCTGATCGGGACGTGCCGATAGTGGGTTTTCGCCGTCGGCGATGGCCACCGCATCTACACTAAGAATCCACCCCTTCCCCAAGCGGACGTGATCCGCTGGGATGTTAGAGATGTGGCCACAGTCGTTTTGTGCGAGAGAGTGTGAAGAGAGCAACCCCAGCAAGCAACCGTGTAGGCTGGCCCGTCCTAACTATGTATATAGTGGAGCGGTTTCCTTTTCTCTCCATATGAACCTATCATATTGCATACGTGCCACTGAAGAAAAAAAACTTTATTTATAAATGACACGGCATCTACTACTCGTTCTCCTATAACCTTGCGCTTGGCATCTCCAAAATATTAACCTTGTGATTGGCTCTTCTACTCTTCGGGAAGTCGAGCAATAATGGTAGTGCAGTATATATCGTTCTGCTATATGAGACCGAATGAATTGATGCACGTCCACCAAGTGGGCGAGGGTTGAGGGGCGAGGGAGAGTGCTACATACGGAGCAAAATGAGTGATCTACACTCTAAAATACGTCTATATACATTAGTGTTTGGAGTATGTACTAGTAGTTCAAATTGAAATCTACTAAAGGACATATATATTCCAAACAATATGATATAATCTCTATAACCAAGGTAGTAGGGACGAGGAGTAAACAGAGGGAGTAGTAAAATTTTCTCCTCGTCCTGCGAGCCACCGCGCGCATGGGCGAGGGAGCGGGCGTAAGGCGGAGCAAGCTTCACCTCATCCTGTGACCCACCGCGCCCGTGGGCGGGGGCGACGGCGTACTAAGCAAGCTTCTCCTTGTTCTACGAGTTGACGGGACACATCAAAAGTACTCCAGTGTATAAAGCCTTGCCTCTAAGGTAGGCCCCACATGGTTTGCCTCTTTTTTTAACATAACACATCAAGTCGCAATTTGTTTGTTCACCCGTGGTAGACGATCCTCCCTCCACCAAGTGGACAACCAGTACACGTGCCAAATTACCACGTGGGCTGCCTTTTTCGTACAGAAATGAGCTCCACCGTGTACCCGCGCGGGTGTGGTTGGGAAAGAGACGGGAGTACTTGCACCGTGCATGCACCTCTTCTCTTCGTGCCCCTCCCCCACCTACGTGGGTGTGTGTGAGAAATACAAACCGCGTTTGTGAGTGTTTTTTGTTTTGGGGTGGGGGTTGATTTCGTGAATTATTTGTGGGAATATGTGTCAATGACATCTCAAACAAAATTTTGCATGCAATGTGTGTGAAATGGAGGCCTATCCATATCATACATAGAGGGTCGGGCAATCCACGAGAAGAGAGGAAGGGGTCCTAGCTATCGATAGAGTCGAAGAGAGGATCAAGTGGGTGGGTGCGAGATCGATGAAGAGAGCCATTGAAATTTTGTGTGTGTGCAAGTCAAAGATATAGGGCGACTGGCCTACCGGAACGTTAGAGGGCACATGTCAAGTTTGTGTGTGGCAGGGAGACATGACTAGAGCGGTCATGTATCGGTGTGTGGGGGGAGTGGGTGGGGGGAGTGGTAGGCAGAGGCCTAACTATAGAGGTAGAACGACTCGTATATGTGTTGAGAAGGAGAGACCCAGCTATGTCTTGAGGGAGATCGGTCGACATCCATACATAACTGAAGGACGGGAAATATGATGGGACAGAGAGAGAGAGGAGAGAGGGAGGGAGAGGGGTAGAGTACTGGATGGGTGATGGAGTTGCTTCTCGAAGATGGTGGGAGAGGCCTACTAGACAAACTGAGGGTGGAACTGCAATGTTATCAATAAGAGTGGGGATGTGTTTCTGTGTGTGCCTGTGCGTGATAGATCTGTCGAGACGCATCCATGGATGATGAAGGGGAACCATGTGTTTGGTAAGCAAACCTAACTAGATCGGTAAATCAATTGTTGTTTGTCGGAGGAAGGGAGAGACACAACTAATGAGGTAGATCGATTGATGTGTGGGTAAAAACGAGTTATAAGGACCTAGCTAGCTATATGTATAGTGAGAGATCGGTCGGTGTACGTGCATTTGTTAGAGGCAAATAAGGCCCAACGAGACGGATAGACAGAGAGAATGGAGCTAGGAGGTGGTGCGAGAGGCCCAACTACTAGCTAGATAGGGGGAGGAGTGTGCGGTTGTGATATCGATGCAAAGAGGGGCGAGAGTTTACACATGTGTCTGACCGTATGAGAGACACAAGGCAAGGACACATAAAGGAGGAGATTGAAGGTGTGTGTGTATGTTGTAGGCAGGCATCGCTGGAGAGGTTTATCGATCGGTGTTTGTCGGAAAGGAGTTGTGGAGACTCTGGGAGAACGACCTAAAGAAAAAACTGAATGTGCCCGGTGGATAGAATGCCGAGGGAGGCAGAGGGCGAGGAGGGCGTGTGCATGCACGAGAGAAAGTTAGTGGTAGCTACAAAGGTTAGAGGATTGTGTGGGTGTAAGAGACTAACAAAGATCATAATTTGATATGAAAGTGGATTCATATATTTGAATAGGAGATCATAGTGTTTTAAACATTGCATGCATGAATATAGCGGTGATACACGTGTTGTGCACATGTTATACCATAATGTGATAATGCCTGGCGTTTGCAACTCACAGCTAAATGTTGAACAATCTAAACCATACTATACATCAAACAATCTCACATTTTATTTGAATTTGTGATAATGTGTGGCGTTTGCAGCTTACAACTAAATATCGAACATTCTCACATTTTATTTGAATTTGTGGTAATGTGTGGTATTTACAACTCACATCTAAATATTTGTAGCCGTAGGGGGCGGGGCACCATACATATGTGATAAAAACATTATACATATGAGACATGGTTTAGATTATGAAGATCTAGCTAGAGCTAGAAATGTAATGTGATTTGAAATCAAAATAAAGTGGATTCAAAAACTCTAGTTCGAGTTCATATAGTACACATAGTTCATATGTAACTTGAGACTAATCATGTGGTGTGCTGTGAAGATAATACACAAATGTTGGTTTAACTTGACAATAATGATGATTGTAGATCTTATTAAAACATAGAAACGAATTCAAATGCTTTGACTTCACAACAATCATTACTGTAGATCTTATTCAAATAGAGAAACGAATTCAAATTTAGTTCATATTGAAGCGGTAGTTTATACGTTTGGAATGCACTAAAATGTTCATTTGAGTAGTAGGTTGCATGCATTATACACGTAGCGAAATATTTTAATTGAACATAACATGAATTCAAAGTATTGGATGACATTGGCACTGTGCATTGATTTGGTACAGTACACATTAGGCTTGTCCGGAAATTTCAACCCGCGCCTTGTTAGCCCGAAATATTTAAGATATATCTTTGTCTCGTTGTGCTCCGACAACTCCCTCCATCTCAACCCGCGCCTTGCTATTCCAAAGTTACAACGCGCGCGAAAAGTCCCACCTCCTGTGAAATCCCGACACACGAAATGCCCGTGGTACCCCTAAACCAAAAGAACCGCCTCAAATCGGTGGGGGTACTTTCGTAACTTACCCCACATTTCGAACAAGCGCGTCTCTAAGCCATGGTTCCCCACTGCCATCCCATCCGCCCACCCATTTATACACCGAGGCCGTGAAAACCCGCGACGAAACCCCACACCTTGCTTCGTCCACCACCCAGCCGGAGCCTCTTCCCTGACGACGTCGTCCACAGCAACACCTCGACGTCCCTCATCCATCGTACCGGATGAGGATCCGTCGTCGATCTCGTCGTCCCGCCGGTTCAGCCACCCCGTCCTCCACCTCCAAGGATCTGCCCCGACATTCCGCTCGTCTTTCGCGCCACCTCCATTCCCACACCGTCGTCTTCACCTCCACCACCGCAAGAGCATCATCATCATCGTTTCCTCGGATGAAGCTGCGGCCTAATCAGCGCCACCAAAGAGGTTGTACACTAATCGCCGCATTTTCTTCTTGATTCAATCTCACGGTGCTGCCGGCGCTCGGTCCCGAGCCGAAACGGCGCGGCTCCATCCACGGCGGCGTCACCGGCCACTTCCTCCGCGGCGTCGCTCCCTCGGCGGCGACGTCCACATTAGTAGGGGCTGTTGCTCCTTTAGCTCTCGTTCGCGCTGCTGCTCTGCTCTTTCCCTCGGTCCCCTGCCTGGTCTGCTCTTGCTATTGCTCTTGCTCGCGCTGCTTCTCTTGCTCTTGCTCTTGCTTGCGATGCTGCTCCGATTTAGCTACACTTCAGTCGACTGAATCGACTTTTGGGTCAGTCGATTTTTAGGGGGTGGGGGGGATCACCGGGGTGAAAGAAGAACCAGCCGCAGAGGGGAGGGGGCTCGCTGGAGAGGTACCCCACTATCTATCTTAGGGTTCAGGATGAGGGCGGTGGTCGCCGGCGGTGGCGGGGCGTTGGCGGGACGGTGGCGTGGGGATCGCGGAAGAAAAAGCTCGGCACGGGGGCGGGGGGGCTAGAGGGATGGCCGGGGCGGCGGCGGACCGGCGGTGGGGAGTGTTTTCGGGGCGGGCGGGGCGGCGCACCACCGGCGCCCGCGGGCGGTGGTGGGCTGCTGTTTAGCCGGTGGTGGTTGGCGGCTCAGGGGGGTGGAGGTTGAAGATGAATCGCAGGCCCTTGATTTCGTATCCAACGGCTGCAAAATCGACTGACCAGAGATGAAAAAGTCAGTCGACCGACGTGTAGCCTCACCTTGCTAGTGTGTTCAGTTTCGATAGCAAAATTCAATTTCGACAGCAAAATTCAGTTTCGACACTTAAGTTCAGTTTCAACAGTTAAGTTCAGTTTCTACAGTTAAGTTCAGTTTCGATAGTTATGTACAGAGATGAGCGGCTGATGTATTTTACATCTAGCACTTTGTGTTTATGTATTTTACGTCATGTATTCGAGATGCTATTAGAATTCCACTCAGGTTAACGTTGTTCATTGTCTCTCTTGTCCTGCTTCAGCCTCGGCATCGTACGACTCGCCGGAGCTGCTCCAACGACGAAACCCTCCATCACAGCGGAGCAGTACCTCGGGCTCCATCTCCAGACGCCTAAGATCTTCTTCCCCTCCTCCGACAGCAAATTCAGCCGGAGCATCCTCACCGGCCAACCCAATCATGCTGAGATCGACATGGCTTCGCCAAAGAGGTTGTACACTTGTTGCATCTCTTTTTTACTCTACATGTTATATATATTGTCCACTGAGCACACGGATTTGTTCCTTTAGTGTCTCCTTGAAAGAAAAAACGTAGAAATTTTAATTTTCACTTGTCCTCCTTTTCAAATTCCTATTCATGAAGCACAAGACTAAGAGATAGTAGCATAATAGCATTATAACCGTACATTTTCTTGTGGTTTGACTTAATCTGACCATGCTTCTTTGCATCCTGTGATCTTCCAATTGTTGTGAATCAAACGCCCAGATTGGCAGAAATCCTGTGTTTTAAAATTTTCTGTTTTGTATGCGCATTCCTATCATATTCTTGTCTATTTCCTATCCCTGCATTGTTGGAATCCTCCAATTCAAACGAGCCCTTACAGAATAACTTCTCTTATAGATGGTTGTCAAAGAAAACATGCGTGGTTTGTCCCGCTCCTGCTGCACCTCGTCCATCCCAGCTCAGCTGCTCCGACGACAGAAGGGTCCAGCATAGCAGGGATCCGGCCTCCAGACTGTCTTTCGCCGCCTCAGATCTTCTTCCCCGCAGCTGGCAGCCATGAAAACTGCATTACCATCATCAACCGAGTAGATGACCGCGAGGACTACACGGGTCCATGATACGTCTCCAACGTATCTATAATTTTTTATTGCTCCATGCTATATTATCTACTATTTTAGGCAATATTGGGCTTTATTATCCACTTTTATATTATTTTTGGGACTAACCTATTAACCGGAGGCCCAGCCCAGATTTGCTGTTTTATGCCTATTTCAGTGTCTCGAAGAAAAGGAATATCATATGGAGTCGAAACGAAACGGAATCAACTAGAGAAGTTATGTTCGGAAGGCAAGCAACCCAGGGAACTTGGAGCACACGTCAGGGGAGATACGGGCTACCCACGAGGGTGGGGGCGCGCCCACCCCCCTAGGGCGCGCCCCTGCCTTGTGGGGCCCCCGTGGCTCCCCCGACGTGCCTCTTTCACCCATATATACCTACGTATCGCAAAACTTCCAGAAGAGAGATTAGATCGGGAGTTCCTCCGCCGCAAGCCTCTGTAGCCACCAAAAACCAATCGGGACCCTGTTCTGGCACCTTGCCGGAGGGGGGGAACCCTCACCGGTGGCCATCTTCATCATCCCAGCGCTCTCCATGACGAGGAGGGAGTAGTTCATCCTCGGGGCTGAGGGTATGTACCAGTAGCTATGTGTTTGATCTCTCTCTCTCTCTCGTGTTCTTGATTTGGCACGATCTTGATGTATAGCGAGCTTTGCTATTATAGTTGGATCTTATGTTTCTTCTCCCCCTCTTCTCTCTTGTAATGGATTGAGTTTTCCCTTTGAAGTTATCTTATCGGATTGAGTCTTTAAAGATTTGAGAACACTTGATGTATGTCTTGCCGTGCGTATCTGTGGTGACAATGGGATATCATGTGCCACTTGATGTATGTTTCGGTGATCAACTTGCGGGTTCCGCCCATGAACCTATGCATAGGGGTTGGCACACGTTTTCGTCGTGATTCTCCGGTAGAAACTTTGGGGCACTCTTTGAGGTTCTATGTGTTGGATTGAGTAGATGAATTGAGATTGTGTGATGCATATTGTATAATCATGCCCACGAATACTTGAGGTGACAATGGAGTAACTAGGTGACATTAGGGTTTTGGTTGATTTGTGTCTTAAGGTGGTATTCTAGTACGAACTGTTTGTGACACTTATAGGAATAGCCCAACGGATTGATTGAAAAGAATAACTTTGAGGTGGTTTCGTATCCTACCATAATCTCTTCATTTGTTCTCTACTATTAGTGACTTTGGAGTGACTCTTTGTTGCATGTTGAGGGATAGTTATGTGATCCAATTATGTTATCATTGTTGAGAGGACTTGCACTAGTGAAAGTACGGACCCTAGGCCTTGTTTCCACACATTGCAATACCGTTTACGCTCACTTTTACCGCTGGCTACCTTGATGTTTTTACATTTTCAGTTTACAAAAACCTATATCTACCATCCATATTGCACTTGTATCACCATCTCTTCGCCGAACTAGTGCACCTATACAATTTACCATTGTATTGGGTTTGTTGGGGACACAAGACACTCTTTGTTATTTGGTTGCAGGGTTGCTTGAGAGAGACCATCTTCATCCTACGCCTCCCACGGATTGATAAACCTTAGGTCATCCACTTGAGGGAAATTTGCTACTGTCCTACAAACCTCTGCACTTGGAGGCCCAACAACATCTACAAGAAGAAGGTTGCGTAGTAGACATCAAGCTCTTTTCTGGTGCCGTTGCCGGGGAGGCTAGGTAAGTGAAGGTATATCTTTAGATCTTGCAATCAAATCTTTTTGTTTCTTGTTTTAGCACTAGTTTAGTTTTTAAAAGAATACTATATAAAAAATGGAATTGAGTTTGTCTCATACGCTTCATCTTTTTAATATCTTTCGTGAGTATGATGGAAAGGAAAATTGTGCCAAAGTGTTAGAAGAAGAATGCATTAAGTTGTTTGGCACTAAATCTTTGAATGATGAGCATGATTGCAATGTTGTTGGTATGAACTCCTTGAATATCCATGGTACTAATGATGATTGCAGTAGTTATGATGAAAATGCCTCCTATAAACATGTCAATTTTTGTGGAGCGCATTGGGTTTGCAAGTACACACCAAATAGGGAAGATAGATATTGCAAGAGGCATAAGTATTTAGAAACTAAATGGTTGCAAGAAATTCTTGATGTGAGTGCTGAAATTTTAAAATATCTTTACCGTACTTGTGAACTTTGCAATGAACATGGTCATTTAAATATCAAAGCAAATTGTTTCATGACCAAATCATGTCCAAAAATTGTGACGACTTGATTTCCCTTGCGCATTATAATGAACTAAGTTTGCTTTTGGGTTATGAAGAATTGAAACGTCAAACTAAGCATATTCCAGAATATAACCTTGAGAAATTCCTCGATATTGATCTAGAGAAGGTATATATGTATTGTGCGGTGAATTGCATTGAAAATCCTTATATTGCCAACTACATAAAGAAAAGAAAACAAATAGAGGATGAAGAGAATACTAATGAAAGGGAAGAGACTTCCCAATATCCTCCTATTATTTCTTATGATGAATCAGGTAACGAGGAGGAGCCTTCTACTCAACCAATCTCATTAATAAGGAGCTCGAAAAGGAGGATTACACCCACACATGTTGTGAAGAAGAATAAAAGAAAAAGTAAGAGTGGTAAAAAGGTATCTCTCCCAAATAAGGTTGCTCCTATTATTGTTGTGCCTCATGAAAATGAAGAAGATACACTTGATGATGATCTCGTTATGCCTATTGCTTGTTGTGATGATTATGATTGGGAAGATAATGATACTTCTTATGATCTTGAAAATCTTTTTGGCACTTCCTTGGAAGAATATAATGTTTTCTATGCTATTGGTGTTATCCATACTATTAATGATGAGAGTGATTTTGCTTATAATATGAAAAGGCCCAAGCTTGGGGAAGCTATGTTTGATGAGGGTGACATATTTGAGAATATATTTGCTGTAATTAATGTTTGTCCCAAGCTTGGGGATGCTATGTTTAATAATGATAATATTTTTAGACTCCCAAGTTTTGATATGCAAAGTTGTTATGATGATAGCATGCCTTCTACCTATGATGATTATATTGATGAAAGTGGGATTGGAAGAGTGTCAACTTTAGGAAGTAGCAATCCCACTATTTTGGAGGATGTTGAATCTTATAATATTTATGAAAGTGGATTTGGAGAGGTCATGACTTTACTTAGTAATGATTCCACTATCTTGGAAGAGGTTTCAATCGATTATGATGAGAACAAAGTTGCTACTTATGATGATTATTGTGATGAAACTTATGCTATTAAAAGTAGTGATGATTATATTTATAAACTTGTCATGATTATGATTACCCTTTTTCTGAACATTACTCTTTTAATGTGGAAACAATTTATAGTATTCAGGTCTCTTATGATACTCCCACTATTCCGAATGAGAAGAATTTTGCTTATGTGGAGAGTAATAAAATTTCTATGCTAGTAGATCATGAAAAGAATTCTTTAGGTGCTGGTTATATTGTTGAATTCATTCATGATGCTACTGAAAATTATTATGAGGGAGTAATATATGCTTGTAGAAATTCCAATAATACCAAGTTTCCTCTCTATGTGCTTAAAGTTTTGAAGTTATGCTTGTTTTGCCTTCCTATGCTAGTTGATTATTGTTCCCATAAGTTGTTTGCTAAAAAATCCCTATGCACAGGAAGTGGGTTAGACTTAAATGTGCTAGTCATATTCTTCATGATGCTCTCCTTATGTTTCAATTCTTATCTTTTATGTGAGCATCATTGAAATCATCATGCCTAGCTAGGGGCATTAAACGATAGCGCTTGTTGGGAGGCAACCCAATTTTATTTTATTTTCTTGCTTTTTCGTTCTCTTTAGGAATAAATAATCCATATAGCTTCTGTTTAGATGTGGTTTTATGTTTTAATTAGTGTTTGTGCCAAGTAGAACCTTTGGGAAGACTTGGGTGAAGTCTTTATGATCATGCTGTAAAAAACAGAAACTTTAGCGCTCACGAGATTAGCTAGAAATTTTTACTCGAGAGTGCTATTTAGTTGATTCTTTTTGCAGATGATTACTAGATAAATTACTCAGGTCCATCAATTTATTTTAAAATTTTTTTGAGTTCCATAAGTTTGCGTTAGTTACAGATTACTATAGACTGTTCTGTTTTTGACAGATTCTGTTTTTCGTGTGTTGTTTGCTTATTTTGATGACTCTATGGCTAGTTAATATTTTATAAACCATAGAGAAGTTGGAATACAGTAGGTTTAACACCAATATAAATAAATAATGAGTTCATTATAGTACCTTGAAGTGGTGTTTTGTTTTCTTTTGCTAACGGAGCTTACGAGTTTTCTGTTAAGTTTTGTGTTGTGAAGTTTTCATGTTTTGGGTAAAGATTCGATGGACTATGGAATAAGGAGTGGCAAGAGCCTAATCTTGGGGATGCCCAAGGAACCCCAAGGTAATATTCAAGGATAACCAAGCATCTAAGCATGGGGATGCCCGGGTGGCATCCCCTCTTTCGTCTTCGTTCATCGGTAACTTTACTTGGAGCTATATTTTTATTCACCACATGATATGTGTTTTGCTTGGAGCGTCATTTTATTTTATTTTGCTTTGCTTGATGTTTGAACAAAGTACCAAGATCTGAAATTCTTAAATGTTAGAGAGTCTTCACATAGTTGCATAATTATTCGACTACTCGTTGATCTTCACTTATATCTTTCGGAGTAGTTTGTTGTTTGCTCTAGTGCTTCAATTATATATTTTAGAACATGGTGGTAGTTTTATTTTGGAGAAATAGATGAACTCTCATGCTTCACTTATATCATTTTGAGAGTCTTAAATAGCATGGTAATGTGCTTAAATCTTAATATGCTGGGTATTCAAGAATAGTAAAAACTTTCTTATGAGTGTGTTGAATACTAAGAGAAGTTTGATGCTTGATAATTGTTTTGAGATATGGAGGTAATGATATTGCTAGTTGAGTAGTTGTGAATTTGAGGAATACTTGTGTTAAAGTTTGTGATTCCCGTAGCATGCACGTATGGTGAACCGTTATGTGATGAAGTCGGAGCATGATTTATTTATTGATTGTCTTCCTTATGAGTGGCGGTCGGGGATGAGCGATGGTCTTTTCCTACCAATATATCCCCCTAGGAGCATGCGCGTAATACTTTGCTTTGATAACTTCTAGATTTTCGCAATAAGTATATGAGTTCTTTATGACTAATGTTGAGTCCTTGGATTATACGCACTTCTCCTCTTTCCACCATTGCTAGCCTCTCTAATACCACGCACTTTTCACCGGTATCATACACCCACCATATACCTTCCTCAAAACAACCACCATACTTACCTATCATGGCATTTCCATAGCCATTCTGAGATATATTGCCATGCAACTTTCCACCGTTCCGTTTCTTATGACACGCTCCATCATTGTCATATTGCTAGCATGATCATGTAGTTGACATCCGTATTTGTGGCAAAGCCACCGTTCATAATTCTTTCATACATGTCACTCTTGATTCATTGCATATCCCGGTACACCGCCGGAGGCATTCATATAGAGTCATATCTTGTTCTAAGTATCAAGTTGTAATTGTTGAGTTGTAAGAAAATAAAAGTGTGATGATCATCATTATTAGAGCATTGTCCCAGTGAGGAAAGGATGATGGAGACTATGATTCCCCCACAAGTCGGGATGAGACTCCGGACGAAAAATAAAAAAAAGTAAAGAAAAAAAGAGGCCATAAAAAAAGAGAAAAGGCCCAAATAAAAAAATTAAAAAAAAAACAAAAAAATGAGAGAAAAAGAGAGAAGGGACAATGCTACTATCCTTTTACCACACTTGTGCTTCAAAGTAGAACCATGATCTTCATGATAGAGAGTCTCCTATGTTGTCACTTTCATATACTAGTGGGAATTTTTCATTATAGAACTTGGCTGGTATATTCCAATGATGGGCTTCCTCAAAATGCCCTAGGTCTTCGTGAGCAAGCGAGTTGGATGCACACCCACTTAGTTCCTTTTGTTGAGCTTTCATATGCTTATAGCTCTAGTGCATCCGTTGCATGGCAATCACTACTCACTCACATTGATATCTATTGATGGGCATCTCCATAGCCCGTTGATACGCCTAGTTGATGTGAGACTATCTTCCCTCTTTTTGTCTTCTCCACAACCACCATTCTATTCCACATATAGTGCTATATGCATGGCTCACGCTCATGTATTGCGTGAGGATCGAAAAAGTTTTGAAAATGTTAAAGTATGAATCAATTGCTTGGCTTGTCATCGCGGTTGTGCATGATTTAAATACTTTGTGTGGTGAAGATAGAGCATAGCCAGACTATATGATTTTGTAGGGATAACTTTCTTTTGCCATGTTATTTTGAGAAGACATAATTGCTTTGTTAGTATGCTTGAAATATTATTATTTTTGTGTCAATATGATCTTTTGTCTTGAATCTTTCGGATCTGAATATTCATATCACAAGTAAGAAGAATTACATTGAGATTATGCCAACTAGCATTCCGCATCAAAAATTCTTTTTTATCGTTTACCTACTCGAGGACGAGCAGGAATTAAGCTTGGGGATGCTTGATACGTCTCCAACGTATCTATAATTTTTGATTGTTCCATGTTATATTATCTACTGTTTTAGGCAATATTGGGCTTTATTATCCACTTCTATATTATTTTTGGGACTAACCTATTAACCGGAGGCCCAGCCCAGATTTGTTGTTTTATGCCTATTTTAGTGTTTCTTAGAAAAGGAATATCAGATGGAGTCGAAATGGAACGGAATCAAATGGAGAAGTTATTTTCGGAAGGAAAGCAACCCAGGGAACTTGGAGTGCACATCAGGGGAGATACGGGCTGCCCACGAGGGTGGGGAGCTCGCCCACCCCCTAGGGCACGCCCCCTTGCCTCGTGGGGCCCCCGTGGCTCCCCTGACGTACCTCTTTCACCCATATATACCTACGTATCGCAAAACTTCCAGAACAGAGATTAGATCGGGAGTTCCGCCGCCGCAAGCCTCTGTAGCCACCAAAAACCAATCGGGACCCTGTTCCGGCACCCTGTCGGAGGGGGGGAACCATCACCGGTTGCCATCTTCATCATCCCGGCGCTCTCCATGACGAGGAGGGAGTAGTTCACCCTTGGGGCTGAGGGTATGTAACAGTAGCTATGTGTTTGATCTCTATCTCTCGTGTTCTTGATTTGGCACGATCTTGATGTATCGCGAGCTTTGCTATTATAGTTGGATCTTATGTTTCTTCTCCCCCTCTTCTCTCTTGTAATGGATTGAGTTTTCCCTTTGATGTTATCTTATCGGATTGATTCTTTAAAGATTTGTGAACACTTGATGTATGTCTTGCCGTGCGTATCTGTGGTGACAATGGGATATCACGTGCCACTTGATGTATGTTTTGGTGATCAACTTGCGGGTTCCGCCCATGAACCTATGCATAGGGGTTGGCACACGTTTTCATCGTGATTCTCCGGTACAAACTTTGGGGCACTCTTTGAGGTTCTATGTGTTGGATTGAGTAGATGAATTGAGATTGTGTGATGCATATCATATAATCACGCCCACGGATACTTGAGGTGACAATGGAGTATCTAGGTGACATTAGGGTTTTGGTTGATTTGTGTCTTAAGGTGTTATTCTAGTACGAACTCTAGGGCTGTTTGTGACACTTATAGGAATAGCCCAACGGATTGATTGGAAAGAATAACTTTGAGGTGGTTTCGTACCCTACGATAATCTCTTCGTTTGTTCTCCGCTATTAGTGACTTTGGAGTGACTCTTTGTTGCATGTTGAGGGATAGTTATGTGATCCAATTATGTTATCATTGTTGAGAGGACTTGCACTAGTGAAAGTATGGACCCTAGGCCTTGTTTCCACACATTGCAATACCGTTTACGCTCACTTTTACCGCTTGCTACCTTGCTGTTTTTATATTTTCATTTTACAAAAACCTATATCTACCATCCATATTGCACTTGTATCACCATCTCTTCGTCGAACTAGTGCACCTACACAATTTACCATTGTATTGGGTGTGTTGGGGACACAAGACACTCTTTGTCATTTGGTTGCAGGGTTGCTTGAGAGAGACCATCTTCATCCTACGCCTCCCATGGATTGATAAACCTTAGGTCATCCACTTGAGGGAAATTTACTACTGTCCTACAAACCTCTGCACTTGGAGGCCAAACAACGTCTACAAGAAGAAGGTTGCCTAGTAGACATCAGTCCGCAAGAGAGGTCGCACTCTTTCGTGTCTGCTTACGTTATGCATCGCTTAATATTACATGCTACTTTATCGTCCTGTTCACCGATTAGACTCTGAGTCAGCTCCAAACTAATGGTCAAACTTGAGTTTTTAAATGGTTGTGGGGTACATATCGGGGCCGCTATCAATAGTATCTATCTACTATCTAGTTAATCTCCGGTGTCTACTATGAGTTTCAAGTTGGGTGGGAAACAAACAGTAAAGAAGCCATTATCTGTATTTTTTAATTGAAGCCATTATCTACCTACTGTTATTGGTTTTGGGTCCATCCACAGGTTGCGACCATCACTCTGGATTTCTGCATGCACTCCTTGCATAATCTCACTATGTTTTATTCCTATGCATGACAGTTATTGTAAACAATGGAACTGAACATGTAGAGCAAAAGAGATGAGCCTTGCGTGGCAATAAAATTTCATGCAGACGTCGCTCCATGGTAGGCGCAAAGGCAGCCCCCCTCCACGCATTTCGGATTGTAATCGAGAGGAAGATATCTATTCTGAGGGGGATTCAGAAGGAGAAGACAACTCCTATTTACCCCCTGAGGTCTTCGCTTTAACTTGGCATGCTGATGTTGGTTATATCATGCATACGGTGTCTTGCATTGCTTACTTTATACATCAAATATGCCATCTGCTTAGTTTAGAAATCCTTTGTGCGAATGCCATCTGTTTAGTTTATTCATCGTTTATGTGAATTATGCAACGCCATCTTGTTTAGCCAGGCATCATATATGTGAATTTTGCAATGCCATCCTGCTTAGCCAGTCATCTTATATGTAAATTATATCAGGCCATCCTTTTTTTTCGTTACATATTACATTTGTCAACATTGTTAGTACATTCAACTACTCTTCGTGTGCATCAGCCATTTGACACGGTGATGGCAAATTCTGGAGTGAAAACAAGGTCTTCAGAGCAGATTATGCTATCTGACGAAGTGCATATCTCGCTGGTTACGGATAGCTCCTTAGAGGAGGATTCAGAGACAGATGACCAGTCCTATCCCCCCCCCCCCCGAGGTGTATGCTCTAACTTGGTAGGGTTATGTTGCTCATATCGTGCGTATGGTGTCTCGCATTGCTATGTCATTTGATTAGTTTAGACATGCTTTGTGTGAATGCCACCTGTCCAGTGTCTAATTACAATATATGTGAATTATGCATTGCCATCTTGTTGCAAGACATTATATATGTGAATTATACAAGTCTATCTTGTTGCAAAGGCATTATATATGTGAATTATGCAATGCCATGCTGTTTAGCCAATCATCATGTATGTGAATTATATCATGCTATCATTTTTTTGTATTACATGTTCCATTTGTCGACAACGTTTGTATATTCAACTACTCTTCCTGTGCATCAGCCATTTGAAGCGGTGATGGAAGTATCTGGAGTGAAAACAAGGTATTCAGAGTAGACAATGCTACCTGCTGAAGCAGACATCTTGCTGGTTACGGAGAGCTCCTCAGAGGAGGATTCAGAGACTGATGACCAGTCCTATTTCCCCCCTGAGGTCTATGCTCAAACTTGGCAGGGTTATATTACCCATGTCATGCATGTTGTCTTGCATTGCTTAGTTTTTACATCATATATGGATTGCCATCTGCTTACTTGCTTACTATATAAATCATATATTTGAAGTATATCATGCCATCATGTTTACATAGTACTTACACATCATCTATCTGAATTATTGCATGGCAACCCATTTAATAAAGACATCATATAGTTATATCATCTCATCCTGTTTAGTGTTTACAGTCATCATATTTTGAATTATGGCATTCTATCCGTGAATGTATGTGAATTATGGCCTGCCAACCTATTTAATAAACACATTATATAGTTATGTCATGTCATCCTGTTTACATAGTCTCATATTTTGAACTATGTCTTTCCATATTTTTTAGTTAGCCATCATAATGTGAAATTGTGTCATGCTATCCTGCTTACTTAGCCATCATATATGTGAAATTGTGTCATGCTATCCTGTTTGGTTAGACAACATAAATATGAATTATTTCATGCCCTCTTTTATTCCCCACTATACATTGCACCTGTCTATCATACAATGTCTATACTTTCAATTACTTTTCTTGTTTATCAGCCATTTGAATTGGAGAGTGTGATGGCAGTATCTAAGGGAGTAACAACACGGTCTTTAGAAAAGATAGTGCTACCAGTTGATGCAGATAGAACCACGGTTGTACTTGCCCAAGGACCAGATCCACCACACATAACCCATAGTCTCGCAGATTGTACCCCTACCCAGTTGGACAGAGAACCAGCTACACCCCTTCTGACCCCAACCCCGGCAGATTGTAACCCAGTTCCAGTTGACACAGCACCGTCTCCACCACAGAGCACCCAAACACGAGCAGTTAGTAAGGGAACTGCAGTGCCCAAAGCACGAGGACCACCACTCCGAATCCCAACTCAACGCTTAAAGGAGACGAAGATTTGTTCTCAGGTCAGATTCTGTAGCTTTGCTTCATACTCCTTTGCTCTTGCATTACTGTATTTACTCATACCAACTATTTTCAAATTTGAAGGATGGAATTGAAACTCCAATGGCGCAACAGGTATGTTTTAAACCTGTTTCTTTAACTGGTTTGCTGTTGTAACCTGCTCTATGTTGATTTCAGTTTCAATTGAATAAACATTTATGTTCTCATGTCATGCACATTACAAGTGTTGTTATTGCTCTATAGTTACCCACACTTATATTCTGCCTATTCTGCTTTTTCTTGAACAAATATTATTTGAACTGTGTCTCTATCTTGATTTGGCAACAAAAACTAGAATGATATAGACCATAAAGTGACCATGGTACATAGATATATGTTTGTTTCATGTTGTTATCCTGTCCACTTTACTACTGAACTCATTTACCAAAATAAGTTTCATATACAATATGGTAAACATGTGATGTGTCTGCTTGTTTCTCTTTTAGAATGCGGACAAAATATTGGAGAACAGTACCGCGTTATCCAATGGTAAAGGAAGTAATGCAGATAAGGTTCAAGATAGTGAGACATCCCTGTTGGTCTCCAAGAAAGCTCATAAAAACCATCTTGACGACAGTGAGGGAACCCAAAAGTCATGTCTTGATGTAGTGTTCGAGTTACTGGCCACTACTACTAGCACAAGATCTTCGAACTTGCTGCCTGAATCAGTTCCTCTTCCTGAGTCTCAACTTGAAGTTGAAAGACATCAATCAGATGCGCTGCGACAGGAAGCTGAAGGACTGAGGAAGTCCCTGTAGAATTCAGATGCATATTTTCTGGTGCAACAGCAAGCGCTGGAGGATTTAAGCACCAAACAAGAGAAAGTTAATAAGCTTGCTAAGCATCTTGCCAGCATTATGGGTACCCATTATATTGTTTCTTGAGATCTTCTGAAGTGGTTTAAGTTCTGGATTTGTTTTGCTGCAGCGTTTATTTGCGCTGCTCGCCAACTTTGACAACCAGTGTATATGATATGCTGCTTTGTTCCCTATATTTGCACTAGTGGCGAACTTTGATGCCCAGTGGATGTAATATGTGTAATAGTCGTGATAGCCTAGCGTTAGTTGCTTGCTTATTTATTTCCTTGTTGTCTTGTTTATTTGTTTGCTTGTAGTCATTGCAGTTTTTTTCGCGGTTAGCTAGTGGCTGCAATAACCTATTTTTTAAAACTAGGCCACAATATCCATGGTCTAATATTTACTGTAGTGACACTGGGCCTCCTACTGGCCGTAGAAACAGTGGGCCTTCTACGGGCCATAGAAACAATGGGCCTTCTACGGGCCGTAGAAACAATGGGCCTTCTGCGGGCCGTATCATCAATGGGCCTTATACGGGCCGTATGATTGATTGACCAAACATGGGCCAAACAGACCGCATTATGGCCGTAAACGGGCTAGAGTTGGAATCGTCCGTTCATGGGCCGACCATAACGGGCCATCGTTAATAGACCGTATTTGATGACGCTATGAAAACGGCCCAACGTATTAACGGACCACAAACGGGCCGACTGTAACCACGGGCTGAATTTGGCCCACAAGCAGAAAATGACAGTAACGGGCCATAAGTAAACGAATGCTAGAAATGAGCCCTAGAATAAATGGGCTCTGAGAAGGCCAAAAGATAACATGGGCTAGAAACGGCCCAACGGAATAACGGTCCGTTAATGGGTATAAAGTGATACACTGTTCATTATGGGCCAGTTTCACCACGGGCCGTTAATGGGTGTAAAGTGATACACTGTTCATTACGGGCCAGTTTCACCACGAGCCGTTAATAGGACAAGATGTTACATAGGGCCTCATATGGGTCGAAAGATGTCATGGGCCATACATGCGCCAGAAGTGAAAACGGGCTGGAATCATATTGGATGGCCCAGATGACGCTACTGGGCCTAATTCGGATAGGGCGTAACGGGCCTTGGGTTAGCAGGTTGTAAATGGGCTATATGCGAACAGGCCGTTAACAGGCTTTCCATGGGCCGGGCCGCCACCTTTTGACCAAGTCAAACCGTCCGGCCTTTTCACAGGAATGGGCCTCCGTTGGGCCGTGCCACGTGTCAATGTATCATAGGCGCCTTCCGTCCAATGAGTGGATGACATCTGTCCCAACGATGAGCCGACACGTGTTTCCTCCAGCCAATGATGATTTTACACGTGGAAAATCCCCATTGGTTGGGGATGTTAACGGGTTATTGGATCCAAAACCCGACCCGATAGCTTAACGTCGTTCCGTTACGGTGGATGCCACGTGTCGGTCACCCTTGACGAAAGCACTTCTGTGACGCGCGATTTATCGTCATGGAAGTGACACTTCCGTGATGATAATTTTGGTAATGTCATGGAACTCTTCTACGACAACACAGGTATGACTATCTTGATTCTGTCATAAAATCGTCATGGATGTACATGCATGAGAAAAAACGCGACCTACTGTAACAAACACGTATCATCACGGAAGTGTATTTTTTTGTAGTGGTAAGAAGGATTCTTCATCTAGTTGTAACAATAATCATGCTAAATCCAATGTTGTTGCTTCTAGTAGTTCTCTTGATTCCACTAATGATTCTCCTAGCCAAGTTACACTTGAGCAAGAAAATAGCTTATTGAAGGGAATTATAAAGAAATGTGTTTACAAGAGCCTTGCTGGAAGCAAGCAATTTGAGAAAATTGTACGCAAGCAAGGAAGGCACCGGAAGAATCAAGGAATTGGTTTTGATCAAAAGTTCAATGTCAATGGAGTTGAGTGGGAATAAGATCAATACCCCAAGACGAAGTTTGTTCCTCAACAAGATAAGTATAATCCTACTTATTTCCAAGGGACACAAGCTCAAGATGATCTTCCACCACAAGACCACAAGCAAAAAGGCAAGGACAAGCTTCAGGTGGAGATTGATGCATTTGAAGAAGCTCCTAAGGCCTTGGTCAAGTGGGTTACCAAGACTACATCAAGTTCTAATTCATCAAGTACGAGTACAACTCCAAGGATTCCCATCAAGATGATGTGGATCCCGAAGAAGAAGAACTAGAGAGTTCTTGAGGGTGACTCCGCCAACATACTTCTCTCATATCATTTTGGCAAGGACAAGTGCAAACAACTTCCACATCTTTCACTAGTTCAAGGAGTCACAAACCCTCTTGTTGGTAAGACAAGGGACAAGGTAACCTAATGTTTTCATGGACATCATCTTGTGTGTACATCACTCTATGTCTATGGATATCATTGTTTGTTCCTTGTGGGACTAACCCGTGAAGGTATTGAAAGTGCAACTCACTCCAATGGATTGCTCCGAATGATCCACATCAACATCGAGCGTCCACATCTTCAACACCTACATGAAGTCATCATTGACAAAACCCAAGGTTAGTTCATCCCTCTTAGGGGGGATATCACATCTAGGGGGAGCTTTACTCAAATCAATTGAGCTAAAGCAACTCTAGTGGTGTGAACACAAAAATGCTTTATGTAAAAGTGGTACCCCCACTTGAGCTTAAACGATGAGTATGACCAATGATCAAATGTTCTCATTTGACTCCAAAGTTAATATACTCATATATAGATGACCTAGTCATCGCCAACTGCTTGATACATGCTAGAATGTCTGTGCATGCTTTGTCACATATTTCATTTGCCATTTTATTGTGTGAGCATGTTGAATACATATTTTACTCAAGGACATCCACTTGTTGTTTTTATTGATTGGTTTTTTCTCTTTTGCCAGGTGGATGGACAAGAATGCCTAAGAACTGCCTCTAGCTATCTATGCTTTTCTCGTCTCAAACTCTATTAATATTACATCACAAAGTTCGATCAAGTCAGATTCGAACCACTCTGTGTGAGGAGCACTCGGAGTCCCCGATTCGTCATAGGGTTAAACTTCCAAAACCTCTTTGTGCATTTCGGTATGACCGAGTCTTCCACTTCGGTCACACCGAGTTCACTAAGTTGATCTAGGTTTTCTATCTCAATGCTAACGATTTGAACTTTTCGGTCACACCGAGTTGCAGTAACCGCTTGCGATTATGCATCTCGGTGCCACCGAGTTGTTCCACTCGGTCACACCGACAGGTTCGGGATATATGTATCCATGGGTGATATTTTGGAAATTTCTTCAAAAGCCTTCAGCCCGGGTGTATCCTGCTCTGCCTCCTCGGGTCTCTGGATCGTCTTCTCGCCGCCAGCGACCTCCCACCGCTGGTTTCCACCGCCGTCAATGGAATTCTGCTCCGCCGTTGTCGTTGTAGCGAACTCTCACCGAACCAGGGTATGGGTTTAATGTTTTGTGCCATTTCCTTACTCCAAATCCGAGCACATTGCTTTGCCATGATCATAACCACGTATGAAAATGATCCATCCAGAGAAAAAATCCTTTAGGTTAGGTTTGATTCGAAAAGTTAGGGTTAGGTTTCCGCCGAACTCATCTCAGACCGATCGAGTTGTAGAAATTAGTCTCACCGATTTGGCTTAGGCCATTGCATATGCGCTTTTCGGTCTGACGAAAAAACACAAATCGGTGTGACCGAGTTCAACTCTCTGTGAAACCCTAGCAATCTCGGAGCCACCGAACTATGACTTGGTCTGACCGAGTTCACTAGTTTAGGTTCCAAAAGTTGCTTCGGTGTCACCGAGTTTAACAAATCGGTAGATCCGAAATGCTTTCTGTGGAGAACTAAAACTAAGTTTTTGAGTCATCTGTTTTGCAAAAACTCCGCACTTTGTGATGCTCATCTATTCTACCTCATCTATAACTATTCACAGGGTTTACTGTCAGATTACCTGCCAAGATGTCTGACCAGAGTGACAGCTAGACCAGGTCTGAAGAGCAAGTGCATATGAGTGAGGGCACTAGTCACTCAAGCAGCTATTATGAGGGCAGCAGGAGCACACCAAGTAACTTGCCCAAAGCCGCTACAAGATCAAGGAAGAAGAGAACCTCAGATTCAGAGGATGAGGATTATGTGTCTACTGAAGAAGAAGTGATCTCAAAGAAGAAAGTCTTGAAGAAGGAGTATGGCACAACTACTGCAACCAAGCTAGGACTGAACAAGAAGGCACCAGCAAAAAGATTTCCTATGTCCAAGGCAAGATCCTTGATACGTCTCCAACATATCTATAATTTATGAAGTATTCATGCTATTTTATACGGTTTTTGGGACTAACCTATTAACCTAGAGCCCAGTGCCAGTTTCTATTTTTTCCTTGTTTTTGAGTTATACAGAAAAGGAATACCAAATGAAGTCCAATTGACGTGAAACCAACACCAAAAATTCCTATAAATACAGAAGCCCCCAGAAAATAACCTAGATCGGGAGTTCCGCCGCCGCAAGCCTCTGTAGCCACGAGAAATCAATCTAGGCCCTCTCTGGCACCCTCCCGGAGGGGGCCATCATCACCGGAGGCCATGGAGGAGGATCCCGGAGGGGCCATCACCGCCATAAAGGCCAAGGACCAGAGGGAGAACCTCTCCCCATCTAGGGGGGAGGCCATGGAGGAGGAAGCACAAGGGGGAGAACCTCTCCTCCTCTCTCTCGGTGGCACCGGAGTGCCATCGGGAGGGGAATCATCACCGCGGTGATCGTCTTCATCAACATCACCATCATCATCACCATCCTCATCTATTTTACGCGGTCCACTCTCCCACACCCCGCTTTAATCCCTACTTGAACATGGTGCTTTATGCCACATATTATGATCCAATGATGTGTTGCCATCGTATGATGTTTTGAGTAGGTATCCTTTGTCTTTGGGTTGATTGATGATCTAGATTGGTATGAGTTGTATGTTTTATTATTGGTGCTGTCCTATGGTGCTCTCCGTGTCGCGCAAGCGTGAGGGACTCACACTGTAGGGTGTTGAATACGTTCATGATTCGCTTATAGTGGGTTGGTGAGTGATTCAAACACAAACCCGAGTAAGGGGGTTGTTGCGTATGGGAATAAAGAGGACTTGATGCTTTAATGCTATGGTTGGGATTTACCTTAATGATCTTGAGTAGTTGCGGATTCTTGTTAGAGTTCCAATCATAAGTGCATAAGATCCAAGAAGAGAAAGTATGTTAGCTTATGCCTCTCCCTCATATGAAATTTCAATGACGACTATCGGTCTTGTTAACAATTGCCTAGGACAATTCCACACACCGATCCATCATTATTCAACACTCACTATTTATAATATTTAGCAGTATATTCTAACTTTACGATAACATCAACTACTTTTATATTTTAGCTCTCCAATATCATGCAAAGTTATCCTCTTCATACCCACAACATAGTTTTATTTCTCGTTTCTAGTTGGAAGCAAACGCTCGGTGTACGTAGAGTCGTATCAGTGGCCGATAGGGCTTGAGAGAATATTGATCTTACCTTTAGCTCCTTGTGGGTTCGACACTCTATATTTATCGCTTCCACATTTGGAAATTGCTACGATGATTCCCTACAGTTGGGGATTATCAAGCTCTTTTCTGGCGCCGTTACCGGGGAGCAATAGCGTGGGGTTGATATTCTCGTGTGTGCTTGTTTGCTTTCTTCACTAAGTAGATTTTGTTTTTCCTTTTTTTTCTGTTTAGTTGTGGGTGAAACATACAAAAAAATTAAAAGAATGAAAATACAAAAAAAGTTGCTTGCCTCTCATGCCTAAAACGTTTTTTTTCAATAAGAGAAGTGATTGGAAGATTATGCATTGAAGAAGTGAGGGTCGACCTTGAGCACTTGCGTTCATGATCATGGAAACAATGTAAAAAATTTCATGGAAGCTTCTCTGAAAATAATTATCCCCTTGTATATATCCATTGTATTATAAAAATAATGTGCCAAGCTTTGGTTTTAGGATGATTAGATTGCTTGTTTACTTTGTGCACTACAAAAACAGAAACTTTGGCTGTAGTGCGTGAATTTACATATTTTACTGGAAAGTCAAATGGGTCTGAAACTTTTTGCACATTACTTCTGTACAAATTTTTCATATTTTCAAATTTATTTCATAATTGTTGGAGTTACAGAAGTTTACTAAACTTCCAGATTACTACAGATTGTCCTGTTTTACACAGATTCTGTTTCCCTTGTGTTGATCGCTTATTTTGATGAATCTATAGGTAGTACCGGGGGCTATGAACCATGGTGAAGTTGCAATACAGTAGACCTAGTTATAATATGAAATTTTAATTATTTTGCAACAGTACCTAAAGGTAGTGATTTGCTTTATTACACTAAAGGATCTCACAAAGTTTTTGTTAAAGTTTTGTGTGGATGAAGTGTTTGAAGATCGAGGAGCTATCAATATGATAAGAATAAAGAGAGGCAAGAGTTCAAGCTTGGGGATGCCCAAGGCACCCCAAGTAAATATTTCAAAGGATACTCAAGCATCTAAGCTTGGGGATGCCCCGGTTGGCATCCCATCTTTCTTCTTCAACAAATATCGGTGTACCTCGGTTTTTGTTTTGTTTACATGATTTGTGTCCTTTGTGTTTTTATTTTTCCTTTAATAACCATGCTAGTATGATATATCCCTTCATTGATTTATAGAATACTTCATGTGCTTCACTTATATCTTTTAAGTATGACCTTATAGAATTGCTCTTTGTGTTTCACTTAAATATTTTGAGTATGGTTTTATAGAATGCTTCATGTGCTTCACTTATATATTTTGAGATCGGATATTGGTTAGTCTATATTAATTAAAGAATGCTCCATGAACTTCACGTATATCTTTTGGAGTATGAATAATACTATCATCTAAAGCGGGTTTGGAAAAGTGTCAACTTTAGGAATTAGTGATCCCACTATTCCTGCTGAGAAGAATTTTGCTTATGTGGAGAGTAGAAAAATTTATATGCTTGTAGATTATGAAAAGAATGCTTTATGTAATGGTTATATTGTTGAATTCATTCATGATGCTACTAAAAATTATTATGAGGGAGGAATATATGCTTGTAGGAGTTGCAATAATACCAAATTTCCTCTCTATGTGCTTACCTTCCTATGCTAGTTGATTCTTGTTCCTATAAATTATGTGAACACAAAATCCCTAGGCATAGGAAGTGGGTTATATTTAAATGTGCTAGTCATATTATTCATGTTGCTCTCTTAATGTTTCAATTCTTTTCTTTTATGTGAGCATCATTGAAATCATCATGCCTAGCTAAAAGGCATTAAAGAAAAGCGCTTGTTGGGAGACAACCCAGTATTTACCCTTACTGTTTTTGTGTGTTTACATGATTAAGCTACTGTAGTAGTCATGTTTTATAGCTTTTTGTTTCAATAAAGTGCCAAGTAAGACCTTTGGGAAGACTTGGGTGAGAGTTAATGTGATCTTGCTGTAAAAAATAGAAACTTTGCGCTCACGGGATTAGCCACCATTTTTTACAGAAGAGTGGTTTTGAGTTGATTCTTTTTGCATAAGATTAATAGAAAAATTCCTCACGTCCACCAATTTATCTCATAATTTTTGGAGTAGCAGAACTATGGTTTCTGTTCAGATCATTACAGACTGTTCTGTTTCTGACAGATTCTGTTTTCATTGCATAGGTTGCTTGTTTTCTAGTTTCTATGGCTTATATTTCTCAATATAATTTGTAGAAATTATATGGTACAGTAGGAATTGTGTGAGAACAATTATGAACCTTGTATTTTACAGTACCAAAGTGAATGGTTTACTCTTTATCATACTAACCTATCTCACGAAGTTCTGTTAAGTTTTGTGTGATTGAAGTTTTCAAGCTTTGGGTGAGATATCGATATGAGGATAATAAGGAGTGGAAATACCCTAAGCTTGGGGATGCCCAAGGCACCCCAATGTAATGTTCAAGTAAGACTCAAGCTCCTAAGCCTGGGGATGCCCCGGAAGGCATCCCCTCTTTCGTCTTCAAAACTATCGGTATACCTTACTCGGAGCTATATTTTTATTCGTCACATGATATGTGTTTTTCTTGGAGAGTATTTTCGATTTTCATTGCTGTTTGAATAAAATCATTGGATCTGAAATCTTTAATGAAAAAGAATCCTCCCATGGCTAGTTAATTATTTGACTACTCAGTGTTCTTCACTTATATCTTTTTGGAGTAGTTTGTCATTTACTCACGTGCTTCAAGTATATCCTATGAGAAAATGGTTTAATGAATTGAATATCATAAATTTCAATTTATATACGTTTCATATGCTTATAACATGGGGAGTAATGACTTCACACATAATAAGTATAGGTAGTAAATTTATTGAAAGTTAGCAAAAGCAGAATTGGTCACTTGAACAATTCATGAAAGAATATTAAAGGAAAAGAGAGTTTTCACATATAAATATACTATCTTGGACATCTTTTGTAATTGTGAGCACCCATTAAAAATGACATGCTAAAAGGTTGATTTTGAACAAGGAAGACAACTTAATGGGTTATGTTTTTGTAACACCCCGGATGTAACTTGCCATAATTGTAACTCCAACTCTTGCCATTTTCGGCAATGTGTTATGATATTCCCTCGTGGTTGGGTTCTTTTTCGTTTTGCATTTTGTCCTTGTCGTGCATTTCATATCATGTCATCATGTGCATCGCATTCGCATACGTGTTCGTTTCACGAATCCGAGCATTTTCGCCGTTGTCCGTTTTGCAATCCGGCGCTCCTATGTTCCCCGGCGTCCCCTTTTACCTTTTTTCCATGAGCGGGTATTAAAATTTCTCGGAATGGACCGAGGTTTGTCAAGCGACCTTGGTATAGCACCGGTAGACCGCCTGTCAAGTTTCGGGTCAATCGGAGTTCGTTTGATGCTCCAACGGTTAACCGGGTAACCACGAAGGCCTCTTTTGTGTGCAGCCCAAAACCCCTTCAAATCAGCCCAATAACCCATCTAAGTCACTCCCATGTCCATCGCCGTTCGATCACGATTGTGTGGCCGCAAACCGCTCTCCATTTGGAGCTTCCTAACTCCTCCTACCTATAAATATGTGTCTCCCCCGTCCAAATCGCAGATGAAACCCTAAAAATCTCCTCCCCGCGCAGCCGGACGCGTCCACGTCGCTCCGACCAATTGGTGCCCGCCATGTCATCACCGCCGCCTCCCTCCTCCACTCAGGCGCCGCCACCTGTCCTCACCGCCGCCTCTCACCGCGCGGCCTGGGGAAGCCCATCGCGGGCCCGCCCGGGCCCAGATCCGCTGCCGCCGCTCGCCCGCGCGAGGGCCGAGCTCCCGCCGCCTCTCCGCCGCGGCCGCCGCCTGCCGTCGCCGGCGCGCCTCGCCGCCGCGCGCCCGGCCTCCCGCGCCTCCTTCGCCGGCGCCCCGCTCCGCCACCGAACCGCCCCGCGCCGCCGCGCCTCGCTCCGCCACCGAACCGCCCCGCGCCGCCGCGCCTCGCTCGCCGTCCCCACTCCTGCCCGCCGTCCTCCTCTCCGCCCAGCTCCGGCGAACCCGGTCCCGCCTCGACCCGTGCCCGATCCGGATCTGGATCTGAAGGTTGACCCCGATATTTTTCTAAGTCCTCAGTTTCTTGCATTTTCTTTCCCTGTTTGACCTGCCATATCTCCTAGAATACTACTCTGTTTCGTGCGTGTAATATGTCAAATTGTTTGTTTCGATGATTAAATCATTTCATCTCATTGCATCATTTTCATTTGAGCTCATCTTGATGCCCGAAATGCTGTTAGAAGAGGGCTATGTGATGTTAGTTTCTGATCTGTTTCAGTAGATGCACTTTTGTCATTTTTGCCATGATTGATGTGTGCATCCTATGACTGGAGTTCTAAATGTGTTTTGTAATATGCCATGCCATATTTACAGGGGTGTATGCCATGTAGTTTTGTGATCTTTGTGGTGACTAGCACAAGCATGCAAACTAGGGATCATATTATTGCTGATTTCAGAGACTTAGTAATTTCACTAAGTTATTCCTGCTGTTATTTTTATGCCATGTGTTCATGTTGTTTCAGAGAGATCTATGCCTCTTTCGAGCATGATCAGTAAGAGTGTTTTGAACATATGGATTTTCTCTATCCATCCATGCCTTTGTTTGTAATTATGGGGTGCCATAGCTTGAGTCAATCGAGCTCTACTTTTGCTATAAAATATTACTGGCAGATTGTTTACATGTTATTCGAATTTGCCAAGCTTGTTGTAGTTGATCTTTGCATCATATGATGTTGTTCTTTCCATGTATAGCTTCTATGCCATGTCTTCTTGATGGTTTTATGCTTAGTTTACCATGCAATGCTCTTTAGTGAGTGCATCGAGCTCGTAAACATGCCTACTTGTTATCGGTTTTGACATGTCCAGTTTTCTGCTAAGTCTGAAATCTGTAACGAAAGTTGCTTAATTGACATGGGTGCTATTATATTTTCTGGTCCTTTTTGGCTCATGGTCAGTAAGAGACTTTTGTTCAATGCTTTGAGTATATTCATTCCGTGCCATACTTTGCTATGTCCTGTTCCTGTAGTATGTTGTTTCCTTGATCTAAACATGTCATCCTGATGTTAATTTCTGGCATGATAGTATTTTCACTAAGTCTGTGTACTTGTTATCTTTTGCACTTTTGCCATGCTTGTTTGTACCTGTTATGTTGTGATTTAGCCGTAGCTCAGTGTTCATCTTTTGTCAAGCATCTTGAGTGGATCACTGTCATATGCTTTGCTAGTACGTTTGGGTGCAGTAGCTTAATTTCTTGTTGCATGCTAAGTGGCATCATGCTGTTAACGCAGAAATATGTCATTCTTGTTTTGCTTGTCATTTGCAAACCGTGCATCCGATTCCGGTGATCTTTATATCGATTTCAACCGAAATCACCTCACCTTTCCAGTGGCATACTTGGTTTTCCAAGATTATTCCTTGTTCATTTTTTCCTTCCGGAGCACGCATATGCATTGCATACCACATCTCGCATATCATGCCATGTTTTGTATCATGTTGCTTGCGCATTGCATCATGGTTGATAGTTGTTCCTTTGCTTGTGTTCTTGTTTTGGGTAGAGCCGGGAGACGAGTACGTGACCAAGGAACCTGTTGAGAACGCTTACGAGGATCAAGCCTTCGACAACTCTGAGAACTTTGCAGGCAAGATGACCATACCCTCGAAATCACTTCTATCTTTGCTTGCTAGTTGCTCGCTCTTTTGCTATGCCTATGCTGTGATACCTACCACTTGCTTACCATGCCTCCCATATTGTTAAACCAAGCCTCTAACCCACCTTGTCCTAGCAAACCGTTGTTTGGCTATGTTACCGCTTTGCTCAGCCCCTCTTATAGCGTTGTTAGTTGCAGTGGAAGTTGAAGTTTGTTCCTTGTTGGAACATGGAGATGTTGTTCCTTGATTAGAACATGTTTACTTGTTGGGATATCACAATATCTCTTATATTATTAATGCATCTATATACTTGGTAAAGGGTGGAAGGCTCGGCCTTATGCCTGGTGTTTTGCTCCACTCTTGCCGCCCTAGTTTCCGTCATATCGGTATTATGTTCCCGGATTTTGCATCCCTAACGCGGTTGGGTGATTTATGGGACCCCCTTGACAGTTTGCTTTGAATAAGACTCCTCCAGCAAGGCCCAACATTGGTTTTACCATTTGCCTACCACCTATATCTTTCCCTTGGGAGTAATTAACCCAAGGGTCATCTTTATTTAGCCCCCCCCCCCCCGGGCCAATGCTTGTCTAAGTGTTGGTCCAAACTAGAGCCCTTTGCAGCGCCACCTCGGGGAAACTTGTGCTCTGGTTTTAGTTGTACGGACTGCTCATCCGGTGTTGCCCTGAGAACGAGATATGTGCAGCTCCTATCAGGATGTCGGCGCATCGGGAGGTCTTGCTGGACTTGTTTTATTACTGTTGAAATGTCTTGTAGCCGGGATTCCGAGACTGATCGGGTCTTCCCGGGGAGAAGGAATATCCTTCGTTGATCGCGAGAGCTTATCATGGGCTAAGTTGGGACACCCCTGCAGGGTTTGAACTTTCGAAAGCCATGCCCGCGGTTATGTGGCAGATGGGAATTTGTTAATGTACGGTTGTAGAAAACCCGAAGTTGACCTTAATTAAAATACATCAACCGCGTGTGTAACCGTGATGGTCTCTTCTCGGCGGAGTCCGGGAAGTGAACACGGTGTTGGAGTTATGCTTGACGTAAGTAGTTTCAGGATCACTTCTTGATCATAGTTGTTCGACCGTGCTTTTGCCTTCTCTTCTCGCTCTCATTTGCGTATGTTAGACACCAGATATGCTAGTCGCTTGCTGCAGCTCCACCTCACTACCCTATCCTACCTTTAAGCTTAAATAGTCTTGATCTCGCGGGTGTGAGATTGCTGAGTCCCCGTGACTCACAGATACTTCCAAACCAGTTTGCAGGTGCCGATGAAACCGTGCAGGTGACGCACCCGAGCTCAAGGAGGAGCTCGATGAAGATCTTGTTCATTGTGTTGTTTCATTTCAGTTGATCAGTAGTGGAGCCCAGTTGGGACGATCGGGGATATGTGTAGCATTTGGGGTAGTCTTCTTTTATTTTGGTTCCGTAGTCGGACCTTGATTGTATCTGTATGATGTAATGCTTTACTCTTGTATTGTGTGAAGTGGCGATTGTAAGCCAACTATGTATCTCTTTCCCTTATGTATTACATGGGTTGTGTGAAGATTACCTCACTTGCGACATTGCTTTCAATGCGGTTATGCCTCTAAGTCGTGCTTCGACACGTAGGAGATATAGCCGCATCGAGGGCGTTACAGTTTTCCTATATCAGAAACATTATATTGTCTTGGATCATCCAACATGTTGAGCTTGCCTTTCCCTCTCATGCTAGCCAAATTCTTTGCACCAAGTAGAAATACTACTTGTGCTTCCAAACATCCCTTAAACCAGTTTTGCCATAAGAGTCCACCATACCTACCTATGGATTGAGTAAGATCCTTCAAGTAAGTTCTCATCGGTGCATGCAATAAAAATTGCTCTCTAAATATGTATGATCTATTAGTGCGAAGAAAATAAGCCTTATACAAACTTGTGATAGGGAAGAAATAAAAGCGAAGGACTGCATAATAAAGGTCTTTATCACAAGAGGCAATATAAAGTGTCGTTCTTTTGCATTAAGATTTTGTGCATCCAACCATAAAAGCGCATGACAACCTCTGCTTCCCTCTACGAAGGGCCTATCTTTTACTTTTATCTTCTACCCTTATACAAGAGTCATGGTGATCATCACCTTTCCTTTTTACGCTTTTTCCTTTGGCAAGCACTTTGTGTTGGAGCGATCCGGATATATATATCCACTTGGATGTAGGTTTTCATAAAGTGTTATTGTTGACATTACCCTTGAGGTAAAAGGTTGGGAAGCGAAACTATAAGCCCCTATCTTTCTATGTGTCCGATTAAAACTTTGAACCCATAAATATCACGTGAGTGTTAGCAATTGTGAAAGATTAAATGATAGTTGAGTATGTGGAGTTTTCTAAATCAAAGCTCTGACATAGACCCTTCCTGAAAATAAGATGAATTGCAATTGTTTGATGACTGAGATTATAGTTTGTTAGTTTCAAGAAAGTTTATGATCTATACTTTAACATATGAATAGCTTGTTACTTGATCATGAAAAGTTTTATGAGATGAGCTACTGATATGACATGTAATGATGCTAGAAAAGGTGATTGAAATTATCATTGATCAAACTTGTGCACCTGCTAGCATTCACACTTCATAAATTATTTCTTTTATCATTTACATACTCGAGGATGAGCAGGAATTAAGCTTGGGGATGCTGATACGTATCCAACGTATCTATAATTTATGAATTATTCATGCTATTATATTATCCATCTTAGATGTTTTATATGCATTTATATGCTATTTTAATGATTTTTGGGACTAACCTATTAACCTAGAGCCCAGTGCCAGTTTCTGCTTTTTCCTTGTTTTTGAGTTTTACAGAAAAGGAATACCAAACGGAGTCCAATTGACGTGAAACCAACACCAAAAATTCCTATAAATACAGAAACCCCCAGAAAATAACCTAGATCGGGTGTTCCGCCGCCGCGAGCCTCTGTAGCCATGAGAAATTAATCTAGGCCCTCTCTGGCACCCTGCCGGAGGGGGCCATCATCACCGGAGTCCATGGAGGAGGATCCCGGAGGGGCCATCACCGCTATGAAGACCAAGGACCAGAGGGAGAACCTCCCCCCATCTAGGGGGAGGCCATGGAGGAGGAATCATAAGGGGGAGAACCTCTCCTCCTCTCTCTCGGCGGCACCGGAGTGCCATCGGGAGGGAAATCATCGCCGCGGTGATCGTCTTCATCAACATCACCATCATCATCACCATCCTTATCTATTTTACGCGGTCCACTCTCCCGCACCCTGCTGTAATCCCTACTTGAACATGGTGCTTTATGCCACATATTATGATCCAATGATGTGTTGCCATCGTATGATGTTTTGAGTAGATATCCTTTGTCTTTGGGTTGATTGATGATCTAGATTGGTATGAGTTGTATGTTTTATTACTGGTGTTGTCCTATGGTGCTCTCCATGTCGCGCAAGCGTGAGGGACTCCCGCTGTAGGGTGTTGCAATACATTCGTGATTCGCTTATAGTGGGTTGGTGAGTGACTGAAACACCCGAGTAAGGGGGTTGTTGCGTATGGGAATAAAGAGGACTTGATGCTTTAATGCTATGGTTGGGTTTTACCTTAATGATCTTTAGTAGTTGCGGATTCTTGCTAGAGTTCCAATCATAAGTGCATATGATCCAAGAAGAGAAAGTATGTTATATATATCTCTCCCTCATATGAAATTGCAATGACAACTATAGGTCTTGTTAACAATTGCCTAGGACAATTCCGCACACCGATCCATCATTATTCCACACTAGCTATTTATAATATTTAGTAGTATATTCTAACTTTATGATAATAGCAACTACTTTTATATTTTAGCTCTCCGATATCATGCAAAGTTATCCTCTTCATACCCACAACATAGTTTTATTTCTCGTTTCTAGCTGGAAGCAAACGTTCGGTGTATGTAGAGTCGTATCAGTGGCAGATAGGGCTTGAGATAATATTGATCTTACCTTTAGCTCCTTGTGGGTTCGACACTCCATACCTATCACTTCCACCTTTGGAAATTGCTACGATGATTCCCTACACTTGGGGATTATCAATCATCCACTCATGAAACTTCCAAGCCAAGGAAAGTTCCAACAGGAGAAACCATGCAGTTCACTATAGAACAGTCAGATGATGATGTGGTTGGAGACAAGAGGAAGAAAAGGGCAAGAACCACTACTGCAAAAGTTCTTGGAAAATCAACCGTGGTGAGAGATTCATAAGAGGAAGAGGAATAGGATGCTGCTCCAGCACCCAAGTCTCAGAAACTCATGGGGGATGCTATCAAGTCAGGGGCTGCAACATCAAAGCCCAAATCTGCTCCCAAAGCAACAGCTCAAGCTCAGAAGTCTTCTAAGCCAAAGAGAAGCACCAGAAACATTCCTGCTGAAGAGAAGAACAAGGCCCCAGTGCCTGAAGTTGAAGAAGAGGATGATAAAGCCCTAGTGCTGAGAAGACTGAAGCCAAAGATTCCAGAGCACAAGGACACTCATCCAGTGGCTGAGAACATGCACATCAGGAAAGATGCTGGATTGAGACTTTGGAGACAGTCTGATCCATATGCTGTGAGAAGGAGAACTGCTGTGGACTACAGATTCCACACCAAAGAACAACAAGATTTCTATAAGACTATTCTGCTTGACAAGAAGCCAATTGTTTGTGATATGAAGTGGGTTGATTGGGAATACATTGATGAGAATGAAGATCACTTCCCAGGTGTACATGAAAGTTTCAAAGCGTGCGGAGTCGACAAATTTGTTGGACAGAAGCTCACCAAATGGAATGATGAGCTGATCATGCAATTCTTCCCCACTGCTCATTTCTATCCAGATGGAAGGATAGTGTGGATGTCTGAAGGTACAAGGTACCAATCAACTGTTGAAGAATGGGCCAAGCTGATCAATGCCCCAGAAGAGCATGAGGATGATTTGGATGTGTATGCCAAGAAGAAGAAAGACCACAACTCAATGGCAAATATGTATAAGGAGATCCGAGACAAAGCTTTAGAGACTCACAAGTTTGGATCTGTACACTATTCATTGTCTGGTCTGCCTACTATCAACACCATGTTAAGGCATACTCTGCTACCCAAATCTGGAGATCACAAAATGATTAGAGGGCATTCCATCAACTTGCTGCAAATCTTTGATGTTCCTCAAAAATTCAAGGTCATGAGTCTGATTGTGGAGACAATCAAGAGGACAGTTGCTGACCAGAAAAGATCTTGTGGGTATGCTCCACATATTCAGGTGCTCATCAACTCAAAGATGGGCACATGTACTTACTTGTTGGACAAGTAGCATTTACCCTTGCACCTAGATTTTGAAGACAACACAGTGGTGATGAATGAGGATGAACCTTCATCAGTGCAAGCACAAGAAAAGAGAGCTAAAGCAAAGGCAGAGGAAGCTGCAAAGATGCCAAGTATTGAGGAGGCATTTGAAGTGTTCCTGAAGAGAAAACAAGATCAACTAGACTATATGATTCAAGCTACATTGAGGATTGAGAAGGGCTTGGCCATCCTGACCCGGAATCAGGAGAGCTTGGAGAGGATCATAGAGACCAAGTTTTATGATCTTGATTTGAAGGTCACTGAGATTCAAACAGCAGTTGAGCAGCTCCAGGAGGAAGCCGAGGAGAATAGAGGACAAGGTACTATAGATGCTTTTCGGCGAGTGCCCAGAGGACAGAGGTCAGCTGCAGTGCCAGTACCAGATACGAGAGCTACATGATCTGCACCAGCAGCAACAGCTTCTGTGCCACCTCCAGCAGCCACTCCATTAGCTCCAACTACATCAACTGATGCCTTCGTCATTAGAGTTCACTCTACACCACCTCCCGAAGATCAAGCTTGAGAGACGCATAGCACTATGCATTTTCGAACTTTTTGGTAACTTGTTGCCAAAGGGGGAGAAATATATAGATCATAGGCTTCGAGAGAGAGTGTTTTGCTTCTTTGTCTATCTTGCTATTTGGTTGAACTTTATTGTGTGCTTGTTTGATACTCTATGTCCTTGTGTGAGATACTTGTATGATCAAGTGTTTGATCATATGCTACTTTAATGCTTGCTTGGATGATACTATCTCTTATATCCCATATATGATCATTCTATTTGCTTGGTGATGAGTGCATGCTTTTAATTTCTATCATTTTGAGCGCTCCACCAAGATGACTATGACATGGAAGAGTAATCCATGATCCTAATCGATTGTGCATTTGCATTCAAAAGCAAATTTTAAATAATGCACAAATTTAGGGGGAACTCTTGCTTATCACATACTTCTCAAAGCGACGATGTATTTCAATCTTATTATCATTTGTCGAAGCTTTGATCTATATGTTGTCATCAATTACCAAAAAGGGGGAGATTGAAAGTGCAACTATCCCTGGGTGGTTTTGGTAATTATTAACAACATATAGCTCATTGAGCTAATGCTATTTCAAGATAAATATTTCAGGAAAGCTCGATGATTGGCATGGCATGGGTTAGGAATGTGGACCCTTCAAAATGCTAAGGACACATATTGGCTCAAGCTCAAGACTCTACATTTTACTTTTAGTGATCCAAGATCACATTGAGTCCATAGGAAAAGCCAATACTATTAAAAGGGGATGAAGTGTTGCTTAATGGCTTACTTGCTCAAAATGCTTAGTGATATGCTCCAAAAACCCTCAACCACTTTCTCATATCCACATATGTCCCAAACCAAAAGTCAAACTCGACCCCACCGAAACATACTATCCGGCGCCACCGAGTTCACTTGACATAGCCACTGCCACAAACCCTAGACATTTCGGTCTCACCGATAGGGATCTCAGTCTCACCGAGATGGGATTGCAAACTCTCTGTTTCCCTTCGTAACGTTTCGGTCCAACCGAAATGAGATATCGGTCCCACCGAGTTTGCAATGCAAACTCTTTGTTTCTCGTCGTAACGTTTCGGTCTTACCGAGATGAGCGAATCGGTCCCACCGAGTTTGCCTGGCCAACTCTCCAGTTAGCTTATTACCAAAATCGGTCCCACCGAGTTTGTGTAATCGTTCTCACCGAGATTACATTATGCCCTAATGCTAATCAAATCGGTCCCACCGAGTTGACATGTCGGTCCCACCGAAAAGCCCAACGTTCACATTTTGAACTGAATCGGTCCGATCGAGTTTTCTGATTCGGTCTCACCGATTTTGGTGAATTGTGTGTAACGGTTAGATTTTGTGTGGAGTCTATATATACCCCTCCACCCACTCTTTATTCGTGAGGAGAACCATCATAACATGCCTACACTTCCAGCATACATTTTCTGAGAGAGAACCACCTACTCATGTGTTGAGGTCAAGTTATTCTATTCCAACCACATAAATCTTGATCTCTAGCCTTCTCCAAGTTGCTTTCCACTCAAATTATCTTTCCACCAAATCCAAATCTGTGAGAGAGAGTTGAGTGTTGGGGAGACTATCATTTGAAGCACAAGAGCAAGGAGTTCATCATCAACACACCATCTATTACCTTTTGGAGAGTGGTGTCTCCTAGATTTGTTAGGTGTCACTTGGGAGCCTCTGTCAAGATTGTGGAGTTGAACCAAGGAGTTTGTATGGGCAAGGAGATCGCCTACTTCGTGGAGATCTACCCTATGAGGCAAGTCCTTCATGGGCGATGGCCATGGTGGGATAGACAAGGTTGCTTCTTCATGGAACCTTCGTGGGTGGAGCCCTCCATGGACTCGCGCAACCGTTACCCTTCGTGGGTTGAAGTCTCCATCAACGTGGATGTACGATAGCACCACCTATCGGAACCACGCCAAAAATCTCCGTGTCTACATTGCGTTTGCTCCCTCCAAACTCCTCCCTTTACCTTCATGTGCAATGTTTTACATTCCGCTGCTATACTCTTAGACTTGCATGTGTAGGTTGATTTCTTGACTTGCGCTAAGTTGTTAAAATCTGTCAAGACATAAAATTGGGAAAAGGCTAGATTTTTATTTGGTCAAGTAGTCTAATCCCCTCCCCCCTCTAGACATACTTTTGATCCTACACAAGCTAGGTGATCGACGCCGCGTCCCGCTTGTCCTCCTTCTTGGAGTTGGTCTTCCCCCGTGGTCGTGGCTTTTCACCCTTCCCAACCTCCTCCACGGCTTTCTTCCCCCCACGTGCCATGGGGGCGGCATATTGCGCCTTGAACTTTTCCTCCCCATTGACGACATCCAACAATGGGAGAGGTTGAAGGACATGCCACCATGTTGGACCTTGAGTGCCTCCAAAGCTTGGAATGCCTACAAATGAATATCATGCAAGCAAATGGGAAAATTGATATACAAGAATAACGGGAATGGAAACGAAGAGGGACGCATGTATACCATATCTTGTATGTCGATGCTCCTCACGAGGCGAGGGAGAAGAAGCCGGCGGCGACATCGAGGGCATCGTTCATGGCGAAGGGCCGGGAGCGCGAGCGGCCGGGAGGTTTTGATGAATTGGAGGGAAACATTGGTCGCTTTGCCACCGACTGGCGGGGAAGGGGGAGGAGTAGGCGTGCGTCGTGCGCGTCCGTCTTGTGTCCGCGCCGACGCAAATAAGCAAAAATTTGGGCCGGGAATGGGTCGGCAGGCGGACGAAAAGCGGACGCGCATCCCTTTGGGTCGGCGCGTTGGGCCGACTTTTCCGTCCAGGACAATCCAAAAGGATATGCGAGGATGAAATGGGTCGGCGCATTGGAGTTGCTCTTATGATTCAGCCACTTTTACTCCTTCCCTCGTCTAACTATGTTTCTAGAATCCTGAGCTCTAAGAGCATTGATACGTCTCCAACGTATCTATAATATTTGATTGCTCCATGCTATATTATCTACTATTTTGGACTATATTGGACTTTATTTTTCACTTTTATATTATTTTTGGGACTAACCTATTAACCGGAGGCCCAGCCCAAAATTGCTGGGTTTTTTTTTTGCCTATTTCAGTGTTTCAAAGAAACGGAATATCAAAAGGAGTCCAAACGGAATAAACCTTTCTGGAACATGATTTTCTTCCCGAATATGACCCAGGAGACTTGGACCCTACGCCAAGGAAGCTTCGAGGTGGGCACGAGGTAGGGGGCGCGCCCTATACCCCCAGGCGCGCGCCCCACCCTCGTGGGCCCACCGAAGCTCCACCGACGTACTTCTTCCTCCTATATATACCCACGTCCCCCAAAACTAACAGATACGGAGCCAAAAACCTAATTCCACCGCCGCAACTTTCTGTATCCACGAGATCCCATCTTGGGGCCTGTTCCGGAGCTCCGCGGGAGGGCCGTCATCACGGAGGGCTTCTACATCATCATAGCCTCTCCGATAAAGTGTGAGTAGTTCACCTCAGACCTTCGGGTCCATAGTTGTTAGCTAGATGGCTTCTTCTCTCTTTTTGGATCTCAATACAAAGTTCTCCCCCTCTCTTGTGGAGATCTATTCGATGTAATCTTCTTCTTTTTGCGGTGTGTTTGTTGAGATCGATGAATTGTGGGTCTATGATCAAGTCTATCTATGAATAATATTTGAATCTTCTCTGAATTCTTTTATGTATGATTGGTTATCTTTGCAAGTCTCTTCGAATTATCCGTTTGGTTTGGCCAACTAGATTGGTAGTTCTTGCCATGGGAGAAGTGCTTAGCTTTGGGTTCGATCTTGCGGTGTCCTTTCCCAGTGACAGAAGGGGCAGCAAGTCACGTATTGTATCGTTGCCATCGAGGATAACAAGATGGGGTTTATTTCATATTGCATGAATTTATCTCTCTACATCATGTCATCTTGCTTAAAGCGTTACTCTGTTTTTAACTTAATACTCTAGATGCATGCTGGATAGCGGTCGATGAGTGGAGTAATAGTAGTAGATGCAGAATCGTTTCGGTCTACTTGTCACGGACGTGATGCCTATATACATGATCATGCCTAGATATTCTCATAACTATGCTCAATTATGTCAATTGCTCAACAGTAATTTGTTCACCCACGGTAGAATACTTATGCTCTTGAGAGGAGCCACTAGTGAAACCTATGGCCCCTGGGTCTATTCTCATCATATCAATCTTTCATCACTTTATTATTTGCTTTGCTTTTTTACTTTGCCTTTTATTTTACTTTGCATCTCTATACCAAAAATATCAAAAATATTATCTCTATCAGATCTCACTCTCGTAAGTGACCGTGAAGGGATTGACAACCCCTAATCGCGTTGGTTGCGAGTAGCTATCGTTTTTGCAGGTACGAGGGACTTGAGCGTGGCCTCCTACTGGATTGATACCTTGGTTATCAAAAGGGAAATACTTACGCGACTCTGCTGCATCATCCTCTCCTCTTCGGGGAAAACCAACGCAAGCTCAAGAGGTAACAAGAAGAATTTCTCGCGCCGTTGTCGGGGAGGCTTACGCAAGATCAAGTCAAGATTTGACTCCCAACAACGAGCCATTTATGGTGCCGTTGCCGGGGAGTCTACGCAAAAAGTCAACATACGAAGTACCCATCACAGTCTCTATCTCTCGCATTACATTAGTTGCCATTTGCCTCTCGTTTTGCTCTCCCCCACTTCATCCTTGCCGTTTTATTCGCCCTCTCTTTTCCGTTCGCCTTCTTCCTGTATGTATCTTTGTTTGTGTTTCCACGTGCCTTCTATTCGCTTACATCTTTGCTTGCTAAAAATCCATTGATATGGATCCACTTAAAGTGTTCTACTTGGATCATCTTCGATCCTTATGCGCTCGTGCTGAAACCCCAACTGGCCTAGTTGATGGGAAATCTTCAGATGAGCATGCTCATTTTGTGCATCATCGTTTGTCTGAAAAAGGGAGACTCTTATGATGTCATATAAATAGTTTGCTATGCTATGCTTGGAATCTTTGTGAAATGTGTGATTTTACTTGTTGCTCTAAGAACCCTAAAAACACCTTCCCTACCTATGTGATTTCAATGATAATGAAATCTTATCTTCTTATGCAAGGGGTGTTTATAGTTACTATGATATCGAACAAATTGAAGAATTTGTCGTTTTTAAGGGTGCTCATGAAGTTGCTTCTTTGATTGAAAAGTATGATTTTACTCTCAACAAATCTGAAAATTCCATCATACTTAAATATTGCAATGAAAACCTCGCTCATAATGTCTATGTCCAAGAATTTATTGAAAGAATGACTGTTGCTTTGGAAGAAAATAATGATATGCATGAATCTATAGATAATGATGATTCCGATGATTTGGTTGAAATATCCCTTGATGAACATGATGCTTGCTATTCTTGTGGCCATGATGCCAATATTTATGAAGACGAATTTGCTATAGTTCCTTATGTTAAAAATGAGATCGTTGCTATTGCACCCATGCTTGATAATTCCCTCCATGAAAAGCATGATTTCAATGATTTTACTATAAATTCTCTTGATGTCAATTGTGCTAATAATATGCAAAACCCTAAGTTTGGGGATGCTAGTTTTGCTATGTCTACTACTTGTTGCAATGATCATGATTGGGGTGATTCTTCTTATGATCTTGAAAATTTATTTAATCCCCATGATGAATATGAGATTGATAATATTGTTTGCAATAATATTGAAAGTGGGTTTGGAGAGGTCATGACTTTAGTTAATGATAATCCCACTATTTTGGAAGAGTGTCAACTTTGCATGCATGTGGATCGTGTTGAGAATATACTTTGTGATAGCTAGTTTGTTGAATTTGCCTATGATCCTACATGTAATTATTATGAGAGAGGAAAATATGGTTGTAGGAACTTTCATGCTAGTAAATTAGCTCACGTTATGTTGAGATTGCTATTGTCTCTTTCCGCTTCCTTGCATATGCTAATTTTTGCTTCCCTTGATTTGTTTTCCTATAAGATGCCTATGCATAGGAAGTATGATAGACTTAGATGTGGTTGTCACATGTTTTATGATGCTTTCTTTGTGCTTCAATTCTTGTCTTTTATGTGAGCATCATTGAAATCTCAATGCCTAGCTAGGGGCGTTAAACGATAGCGCTTGTTGGGAGGCAACCCAATTTTATTTTTAGTTTTTTGTGTTTTTCTTCTGTTAGGGATTAAATAACCCATCTACCTTCTGTTTGGATGTGGTTTTGTGTTTTAATTAGTGTTTGTGCCAAGTTAGACCTATTGGTTCTTCTTGGATTATAGTTATTTGATCTTGCTGTAATTTCGAGAAACTTTGCGTTCAGTGCCCGAATTCTTAAAAATCATCAGAACGTGATAAAATACTGATTCCAATTGCTGTTGATCAATAAAAAAATTGTCTAGGTCGTCCAATTTTTGTATAATTTTTTGGGTTCCAAAAGTTTGCGTTAGTTACAGATAACTACAGACTGTTCTGTTTTTGACAGATTCTGTTTTTCTTGTGTTGTTTGCTTATTTTGATGAATCTATGGCTAGTAAAATAGTTTATAATCCATAGATAAATTGGAATACAGTAGGTTTAACACCAATATAAATAAAGAATGAATTCATTACAGTACCTTGAAGTGGTCTTTTGTTTTCTTTCTCTAACGGAGCTCACGAGATTTCTATTGAGTTTTGTGTTGTGAGGTTTTCAAGTTTTGGGTGAATTCTTTTGATGGATTATGGAACAAGGAGTGGCAAGAGCCTAAGATTGGGGATTCCCATGGCACCCCCAAGATAATCTAAGGACGCCAAAAAGTCAAAGCTTGGGGATGCCCCGGGAAGCATCCCCTCTTTCGTCTACTTCCATCGGTAATTTACTTGGAGCTATATTTTTATTCATCAACATGATATGTGTTTTGCTTGGAGCGTCTTGTATTATTTGTGTCTTTGTTTGTTAGTGTGCCACAATCATCCTTGCTGTACACACCTTTTGAGAGATCCATACATGAATTATAATTTGATAAAATACTCTATGTGCTTCAGTTATATCTTTTGAGCGATGTAGTTCTGCTCTATGTGCTTCACTTATATCTTTTGAGCGTTATAATTTTGCTCTATGTGCTTCACTTAGATATTTTAGAGCACGGTGGTGGATATGTTTTAAAGAAACTATTGATCTCTCATGCTTCACTTAAATTATTTTGAGAGTCTAAATAGCATGGTTAATTGCTTAATAATAATATGCTTGGTATTCAAGATTTGTGAAACTTTCTTTTGAATGCGTTGAATAATAAGAAAAGATTGAAGCATGATAATTGTTTTGAGATATGGAGGTGATAATATTAGAGTCATGCTAGCTGAGTAGTTGTGAATTTAAAGAATACTTGTGTTAAAGTTTGTGATTCTCGTAGCATGCAGGTATGGTGAACCGTTATGTGATGAAGTCGGAGCATGATTTATTTATTGATTGTCTTCCTTATGAGTGGCGGTCGGGGATGAGCGATGGTCTTTCCCTACCATGGCTCACGCTCATGTATTGCGTGAAGATCGAAAAAGTTTTGAAAAAGTTAGAGTATGAAACAATTGCTTGGCTTGTCATCGGGGTTTTGCATGATTTAAATAATTTGTGTGGTGAAGATAGAGCATAGCCAGACTATATGATTTTGTAGGGATAACTTTCTTCGGCCATGTTATTTTGAGAAGACATAATTGCTTTATTAGTATGCTTGAAGTGTTATTATTCTCTATGTCAATATGAACTTTTGTCTTGAATCTTTCTAAATCTGAATATTCATACCACAATTAAGAAGATTTGCATTGAAATTATGCCAAGTAGCACTCCGCATCAAAAATTCTCTTTTTATCATTTACCTACTCGAGGACGAGCAGGAATTAAGCTTGGGGATGCCTGATACGTCTCCAACGTATCTATAATTTTGTATTGCTCCATGCTATATTTCTACTGTTTTGGACTATATTGGGCTTTATTTTCCACTTTTATATTATTTTTTGGACTAAGCTATTAACCGGAGGCCCAGCCCAGAATTGCTGCTTTTTTTGCCTATTTCAGTGTTTCGAAGAAACAGAATATCAAACGGAGTCCAAACGGAATAAACCTTTTTGGAACGTGATTTTCTTCCCGAATATGACCTAGGAGACTTGGACCCTACGCCAAGGAAACTTCGAGGTGGGCACGAGGTAGGGGGGCGCGCCCCATACCCCCAGGCGCGCCCCCACCATCGTGGGCCCACCGAAGCTCCACCGACGTACTTCTTCCTCCTATATATACCCACGTACCCCAAAACGAACAGATACGGAGCCAAAAACCTAATTCCACCGCCGCAACTTTCTGTATCCACGAGATCCCATCTTGGGGCCTGTTCCGGAGGTCCGCCGGAGGGCCGTCATCACGGAGGGCTTCTACATCATCATAGCCTCTCCGATGAAGTGTGAGTAGTTTACCTCAGTCCTTCGGGTCCATAGTTGTTAGCTAGATGGCTTCTTCTCTCTTTTTGGATCTCAATACAAAGTTCTCCCCCTCTCTTGTGGAGATCTATTCGATGTAAGCTTCTTCTTTTTGCGGTGTGTTTGTTGAGACCGATGAATTGTGGGTTTATGATCAAGTCTATCTATGAATAATATCTGAATCTTCTCTGAATTCTTTTATGTATGATTGGTTATCTTTGCAAGTCTCTTCGAATTATCCGTTTGGTTTGGACAACTAGATTGGTAGTTCTTGCCATGGGAGAAGTGCTTAGCTTTGGGTTCGATCTTGCGGTGTCCTTTCCCAGTGACAGAAGGGGCAGGAAGGAACGTATTGTATCGTTGCCATCGAGGATAACAAGATGGGGTTTATTTCATATTCCATGAATTTATCTCTCTACATCATGTCATCTTGCTTAAAGCGTTACTTTGTTTTTCATTTAATACTCTAGATGCATGTTGGATAGCGGTCGATGAGTGGAGTAATAGTAGTAGATGCAGAATCGTTTCGGTCTACTTGTCACGGACGTGATTCCTATATACATGATCATGCCTAGATATTCTCATAACTATGCTCAATTCTGCCAATTGCTCAACAGTAATTTGTTCACACCACCGTAGAAAGTTATGCTCTTGAGAGAAGCCACTAGTGAAACCTATGGCCCCCGGGTCTATTCTCATCAGATCAATCTCCATCACTTTAATCTTACTTTGCTTTTTACTTTTCACTTTGCATCTTTATACCAAAAATACCAAAAATATTATCTCTATCAGATCTCACTCTTGTAAGTGACCGTGAAGGGATTGACAACCCCTAATCGCGTTGGTTGCGAGTAGCTATCGTTTTGTGCAGGTACGAGGAACTTGAGCATGGCCTCCTACTGGATTGATACCTTGGTTCTCAAAAACTGAGGGAAATACTTACGCTACTCTACTGCATCATCATCTCCTCTTCGGGGAAAACCAACGCAAGCTCAAGAGGTAGCAAGCATCTCCAGCCGCGGCCCCAACAAGGCCCCCCAGGCAATTTTTTGGCCGCTGGCGCCGAAAAATCGGCCTAGTCGCGCCCTCAAAGGCCCTTTTTTCGCCGGCTCGGGCTAAAATTGGCGTTGGCGGACCCAGGCCGAACCCGGCGCGCTGGGAGGCGCTTGGGGGCGCCGCCTGAATCGTTTTTGGTGCGAAAATCGGCGGGCCCTCCTTGGCAGCGACTCGGCTCTTCTCGTCGCTTCATCGTCCTCATTGCCTCAGTTCCTGCGGGGAATCAATGTCAAAGCTGCCGCGCGCTGCCACGCCGGTCAGCCTCCTCCATTGATGCCTCACGGGCGGCGCAGTGAAGACGGGGCGACGCGCGTCACTCGCCCGCCACGCGTACGCACGGCGGCCACGCGAGCGCCGCCTATATAAGCCGCCCCCTCCCCCGCACTGGTGAGCCACGCACACACCTCGCTCTCCACCGCCGACGCCCCCGTTCCTCCCTCTCTTCTCGCCGTTTCCAATTCACCCAATGTCCGAGTGCTTCCCAGGCGATGGCGCGGCAGCGAACGGCTTCGGCCGCCGCCACCTTCACGAGGACGAAGCCCGGCTTCTCTATGAAGCCGAGTACCCGGTCCCGCCTGACATGCGGGTGGCCGGGGCATGGAGGATAAGCGCCAACGGGGTCCCGGTGCCACCGCCGCCCACCGGGGCGGCGCATCGCGCGAAGATCGCCCGTATCCGTGCCTCTCTGCCGCAGGCGGCGAGGGAAGGGCCGAGGTACATCCCCGACAGCACGCTGTGGGAGACGTACTTCCGTCGCCGCCACGCCGAGCAGCTCGAGGCCACCAACGGCGTCGTGCCCTCCGGAGTCTCAACGCCGACGGCCGCCGCCGATGGTGGGGCGTGCCCGGCCACACGCTGGAGGTCGTCCTCGAGTACATCAAGGGCGGCAACACGCCCAGGCTGGAGTACCCCGCTCCCCAACCTTCTCCCGACGGCGTGGGAGGTCGTGGACGCCGAGATGCATGGACCCGGCATCCTCCTCCTCGTTCGGCCGCTCGTCCGGCTCTCCCTCCCTCCTCCCTGTCAAGCCGGAGCCCCAGGACGGCGTCCGCATCGCCGAGTCCTCCCCCACCTCTGCCCCAGCTCGTCAAGCCGAAGGTGGAGCCCGGCCTCCCCACGGAGTACGAGGCCATAGTCCGGAGCGGCTTCTCCGACGAGGCCTCCCTAAAGTGGGTGCGGGACAACTACCTCCGTGACGAGATGGTCCGGCAGCGCCGAGGCCTGCAGAAGATAGCCCGCCAGCGTGGGCGCGAGGACGAGAACAGCGTGGTGATCCTCGACAGCGACGAGGACGAGGACGCCCCCGGACCGTCCAACCTTCCGCGCGTCGGCGACCCTGGGCAGGAGAGCAGCAGGGACGGCGGCCGCGGAGGAGGCGATGACAACGACGACGGCGGCGACTACACGCAGTTCTACAGGCTCCTCGGCATGTAGAGCTTTAAGGGCGGCGGGCGGCGAGGAACGGCGAGGGCGACGGCGGGTCTAGTAGTGTTTTTTCTTCCTTTGTAAAATATTTTAAATATGTTATGAACTCGCCGAAGTTTGGTTGAATTTGTGCCTTGTTTGTGCGAACGTGGGGCCGGATTTTGTTTTTCAAAAAAAATGTGGACGCGGCGACTGGGGAAAATCGGCGGCCCTCCTTGTTAGCGCCGGTATGCCCCCAGGCGACGATTTTTAGCGCCTCCTAGGCCCAACAGCTGGAGATGCTCTAAGATTCCTCTAACGTATTCTTCTATTTTCCACCGTGCGTTGGCGATCCAACGGCTTGGAAAAAAGAACAACTCCAAGATCCCCGTGCCGCAATGAGAAAATTGGCTATTTGCCACTTTCAATATGGGGTTTCGCACAAATGCCACTGTCAAGATTGATTTCGTAAAAATGCCACCCAGCTCATGTGTACTTTGATTAACATGCCATTTTTCCTTTTCCCATTGCTTTTCTTTTTCTTTTCCATTTTCTGGTACCTGAAAGGACCAAAGTGCCCTTGGACCTTTCAACCTTATCCCATGCGTTTGTGGGCTGGCTAGCTCGTCCACACGGCCACACATGCGCGCCACCGCAGCTCGCCTTGATCGACCACGCCCGTGTGCTCATCCACAGGTCGCCGCAGGTACTCGCCCACGCCTACCGTGCCGGCACAGCTCACCGTCGCCTTGCCGATGCCTGCGCGAGACACTACAGCTCGCCGCCGGTGCTCGTGCACCTCTGCACGTAACGGCGCAGCCTCGCGGGTGCCTGCGCGAGCCACCACAGCTCGCTGCCAGTGCTGGCCCATGCCAGCGCAGCTCGCCCTCAACTTCGCGCGTTGGCGTAGCTTGTCCCGAGAGCCAGGACATACGACGGCAGCGTTGAACAGCAGCTCCAGTGGCGTGATGCCGGCACCGGCTGGAGGAGATGGATGCGTGTACATGTTCTGAAGTTGGGATGCAAGCAACCTGTAAGTGACGTTTGCTCTAATCCTTTACTTGAATCTTGCATTGCAATTTGGCAATTACATTTATCTAATCACAGTGTATGTATGTATATATCTAATCATAGTGTATGTAAAGATAGGAAAAATGAATTGCAATCAGAGAAGAGTGTACGTTTGCCTTCCACAAATACAATCACAGATATAATGAAAGCGTCGCCGAGGAGATCGGTGGCACGCAGCGTCGACGAAATCGGCGGCTGCGAGAAGATCAATGTCATGCGGCATCAGTGTCTGATTAGATGCCAAGTATGTGTAGATAACAACAGAGGCAGTTTAGTCTTTTCCGGTGCCTGTAGATGGGAAAAGAAAAAGGAAAATCTATAAAGGGTGCCTGTAGATGGGAAAAGAAAAAGGGAAATCTGTAAAAGGGCTGACATGGCATGTTAATCAAAGTACACATGAGCTGAGTGGCATTTTTACGAAGTCAATCTTGACAGTGCATTTGTGCGAAGCCTTCGTATTGAAAGTGGCAAGTAGCCAATTTTCCGCAACAGGCCAATGCGCTCTACGGCGGCGGCGCCGCCGCCACATGCCGCCTCAATCCGGTGGGGTCCGTGCGCCTGCTCCGGCCACCTCCTCTTCAACCACCCGGACCTCCTCCCGCCGGCACCCCCCGTGGGAACGGCCTCCTCCGCCGGCTGCCTACAGCACCGATACGTTCCTCCAGGCGCGCGGATGGGTGGGCCGGAGTAGCCCCAGCCACGGCCGACGGTCTCGGCGGACTCCCTCCCCTCCCTGCCCGGCGGTCAGGAACCCGCCGAGTTCGTCTTCGTCATTCGGTCTATTATTCCCCTTCTTCCAATTCCGTCCAATTGGATCCCTGCGGTCATACTCAGGTTGCTGAACTTTTATTTGCTACATCGTTCTACTTCTAGAATGTGTTGAGTAGACCACGTGATGGTTCTTCAACCAGCATCCTAACAATTTTCTTTTGTTCATCAGGACATCCATGTAGGGACTTGAATTCATGGACATGGCATCATCCTTATTACTCCTACAAGAGATATCCCGGCCGGCCGGCGGTAGTACGGTGACGCAAAGAACCGGTCTGACGTCTGCTCCCTGCCTCAGCAAGCAAGCGAGGGCGTGTGTGTTAGACTTGTGACCCAACTGAAGTATGCCTCTGCATTTTGTTATTCTATTTCTTTCTTATCTTATTATGTGTTTAGACTCCAAATGTAGGTTAGGGATCTAGAATACACCGTGTCCTGGAATATAACGGCAAAAATAAAAGAATCTAGCAAATGATATCTATGTATTCTCATGAAAAATATGGAATATAATGGCGGCATGGCCAGTGCAGAGACCCCGACGGAGTCAAGATGACGTTTCCTTGTATTGGAACATCCAACCCAGTGAGTGAGCCCTGCCCGTACAACTGAGTAAATCAGTGAACTTCCCTAAAAAAGGAAAAGTAAATCACTTGACGTAGTAGCACAGTTTGAATACCAAACTCGATCACATTTTCACACCCAGTCGTCCACTGATCTTCTTTGAGTGATTTTGGAAACTTCTATGAAAGCTCGCACAAGTTCAAATGGCTAGCACTGAATGTGTCCACATTTTGTACCATGATACATTTATTCTTGCTAAATTATGGTGTGTCTATGTAATACCCAAGAGAGTCTTGCACCGAAATCCACATACAACTAAAGGAGAAGGTTAAGTGAACAACGAAAGTGCCAAAGCATAAAATTCGCAGTGTTTTTGTTCACCTCATAAGGTAAAAACTGCTTGGATTTATGGGCATTCTTTCATTCTTCTCTGTGCACTCAGAGCTTTGTTCTATTTCAATCAGACCGAGAAAGCTATCTGTCTCAGTATCACGCTGTATCCAAGGATGCCTTGAAAGCTTCCTTAATCTGCTAAGCTCCTCAGATACCTCTTTCATTGAGGGCCTATTTTCACTGCACATTTCCAAGCATTGCCTAGCTAGATCTGCTACCCATACAATCAACTCCATGTTCTCATGACCTTTTATTTGATTGTCGAGCATATTATCAAGATTGTTCCCCTTCATAGCCAGCAGGAAACTCGACGACAGGCTCCGGCATACCTCAGGACCTTCAAGTTTCAGTGGTTCCTCCCCAGTTAGGATCTCTAGAAGAACAACACCGAAACTATAAACATCACTTTTGTCAGTCAAGCAACATGTCTGCATATATTCGGGGTCCAGATAACCACATGTCCCTTGAACCATTGTGACGAACTGGGCTTTGCCATTTGGTGCTACTATAGATGCTCCAAAATCTGACACCTTTGCCATGTAATTCTCATCAAGAAGGATGTTAGAGGTTTTCACATCACCATGTAGAATTAGTGGGTTTGCATAGGAATGTAAAAATGCAAGCCCATCAGCTGCCTCATTGACGATCCTTAAAAGAGAACTGAAAGGGGCTTGCTGTTTATGATTCTTGCCATGAATAAGATCAAACAATGTTCCTTTTGGGATGAACTCATATACTAGCATGGGGACTTCCACCTCAAGGCAACACCCTAATAGCTTGACAATGTTCTTGTGATTGATCTGGGAAAGAATCAACATTTCTTTGCCAAATTCCTTCTTCTGCCTATCATCAACCAATGCGCACCTTTTAATTGCCACTGGAGTGATATCCTTAATTATTCCCTTGTACACAGTGCCATTGCCTTCATGTCCAAGAATCAGGCTTTCGGCAAATTTATTTGTTGCTTGTTTCAGTTCTGCTTCAGTAAACACTGTAAATGAAAGTCCCTGATCTGATTTCATCTTCTCAAACAATAGCATCCCTCCGTGCTGCTGAAAATACTTTTTTTTTACGTTCGCAAGCTTTCTTCTCTGAAATATTACACGTATGCAGAAGATGATAATCACCAGAATGACAACACCGATGCCAATGCCTGTAAAAATCAACATGAAAGGTGTTTCTGTTAGTCAAATTGATCCCACAATATATATACAAAAAGCATAGAATTTTTTTTGCTGTGGTAAAGTGGATTAAACTGTCATGATGCAATATAATTATACCTTCTAAAAAAATTCACTGATGCTTGTTTCTGGACTTACTTTTTTGAGTTTTTGTCAAATTTCCTCATTTCATTTATTTATTTTAAAGCTTCCTCAGATAGACTTGTTGGCACGCCCAACACAAGGAGACACACCACTATGTGCTTGCCTGGGCTGTGGTAGTTCTACTATTTGGGCCCTCTTTTGCTAAATGTGATTAATATCTTTATGTACAGTTGGACATTGTTTCCTACACAAGAAAACAAATGCTAAAAACATCTAGTAGTTTACCTATGATTAGGGTGATGTCTGGGTTACAAGATTTTGTTTCCATTACAAATTTTCTGCCTGGAGAACATGAACATTAATACCCTCCTATAGTGTTGTGGCATGTTGCAGACTTTGGGCCTATACTTGAATTCTTCTCGCATTCATTGACATCTGCAACAACAAAGAGCCAAATTATTTGGGGTCAAGTGATTGATTAAATAGTAATGCATGAAAAAAATCGGCATTTGTGTATTCGCAAATACAGATTTTTGAATGGCATAATAAGTGTAACGTTTGCCATTCTTCCACCAAAGTAAAAATGAGGTAAATATTCTAATTAGATGAAAAAAAAGAAGCAAAACAGGTTGTAAAACTCAAGTATTTCCAGGCATCAAAATCGGGACTATTAGATGAAAAAAAGAAGCAAAACAGGTTGTAAAACTCAAGTATTTCCAGGCATCAAAATCGGGACACACAGTAAGTAATGGTACTTTCCTTACAAACTATTAACAGGAAACGATGATTTGTACCCTGTATATTACTCATAAAACGATTGCGCATGGTCTAAAGATGCACAGGGAACAAAGAAATGAACTTGCCTCTGCATCCGTCAAAGAGGTAAGGGTTCCCTTCATAGCCGTCGGTGCAGTTGCATAGATACCCTTGGCCATTGGTCGAGTTCAGACACATGCTGTTGCTGCTATGGCACGTGTAAGAAGGCATGTCTCTGGCCACTTCACACGTTGCATTTCCGACCACCCAGTCCAGCACCAGTGGCTTCCGCCCATCGTCGGTATCATTGAACCTTGTAGTTGTTATGTAGTAGGAGCTGAAACTAAATGTCTCTGTCTCCACCATGGCGGCATAGCCACATGGGTTGAAAAGCGTACTACTGGAATTATGGTAAACGTCATAAAAACTGAAGCTATAGCCCCTTACACCCTTTGGTATATTGTTTTGGCAGCAGTCTGCGCCAACACAAGAACCATTTGTCAGTGCTGCCGGGCTCTCACACACCGCTGCGCACGCTGTCGTATACTTTGCAGTGCTTCCCAAGTTGTTGATGTATGCGAGCGTGTTGCAGCCAATAACTATGAGCTTGTTGTGTACATAGGAGAAGCGGTACGGGCTTTGCGAGAAGTCAAGGGACATCACCACATTGTGTTTTGCATCCGGGGCCTGGCTGCGCTGATGTAGAGGCTAGGTGCAACATGGCTGCAACAACTACCAGTAGCACGAAAGCCATGTTACTTGTCTGAAACTGGAGTTGCCAAGAAGATTCTGCTTCACAGCACTACAGGAAAAGAGAAAAAAAATATAGTCAGCAAACTAATGGCCATTCAATTCAACTCTAAAAGTTGCAGGGGACACTTCCTGTGTACTTTTCATTTCTATGCTGTCGAAATATACCTGCAAATTTTAGCATGGATGGACAATTTTAACAATGCTTTGTAAATATCAAGGTACTATAATCTTGTCCTACCTCCATTCCTAAATACAAGACATTGGGGCGTCTTATATTTAGGAATGGAGGTAGTAGATGAAATGCTGTGAAAGATTCAGTTGAGCTTGCAATTTTAACATATAAATGACAGAAAATATATTAATGCTACAAGGCCTTTTCATTTTATTTTTTTGAGGGGAAGGCCTTTTCATCTTTTGTCTGACTGTCTGCATGTCTAGATTCGAATTATGCAGGAAATTGTTTCTCGCCTTTGGATTTCTGGCACTGAATTCACATGCATGCTTTGTGCAAATATGAAGACCGTGTTCCCGAGTTGTAAGTTTTTGGTTGTTTGCACAGTTAAACAGTCTAATTTTTACTTCTTAGATACAGATAATCCTTGGCCGGAAGATTTTGCTGCTGTCCAGGCCATCTTGACGACGTTTGGTGATGCATCCAGGCTGAGAACTAACACTGCGAAGAGTGTGGCTTATCGTACTTCCTGTGATGGTATCGATTTATCTCGTATGCTGTGTGATTTTGGTGGAGTGCAAGCTTATTGGCCATGGGTATCTGGGTTTGCCTGTAGGGTTCAGAAAGCCGAGCTACAGCCGGTTGTGCTTGACTAGGCTGCCGGCAAGCTCTAGCCATGGAAAGAGCGACGTCGCAACAGGACTGGAAGACTGGTGCTTATTAACTGGGCGGTGACTGCAACTTGCTGCTACCTATTTCCTGACCACCCTGTGAAGAAGCGAGTGTGCGCGCCAAAGATGTTCAGTCGAGCCCTTGGGCTGTGGTGGGAATGCGAGGGTTGCAGCGGATCAGTACTTAACTACTAAGGTGCAGCTGAACCAATCCATGCTAATTTGAGTGGCGTGCCGCTGCCGCCCAACGGCGTTTGCCGCCTATGTGATCAGGAGCAAGACAGTGCTGCCCATCTGACCCGGCGTTGCTGTTACGCGCGGCATTGATTTCAGAATTCCAACGCTAGAGTGTGCTCAATTGTTTCTTGGCATTGACAATCGAGGTATGGCGGAGGAGGATTTATTAGTCGGGCGGCGGCTCGCCGAGGCGAGAAGAAGAAAAACTGTAATCCAATTCGGAGTAGTAATTTCGAACAAAAAGTACCTGCGTATGTAGCTGGGATATGGAGGGAGGCACGACGATCCAGTTCCTGGCCAACTGAAGCGGAGCGCAGTGCAACAGCCCTGCTCATGAACATGAACTCATCCTCAAGCAATGACCGTGCTCTGCACCCGTCCGTAACTCTTTTTTCCCCTCCAACCCAAGAAAAGGGAGTAGGGCCATTTTTGTACTGTCCTATCCAGAAGGGAGACTTGGCCAAACTCCTCCATTGGCTAGGTTGTTTTGCTCGCCGGGCAGCCAGATGGCAAAAGCTCCCTTGACTTATGTCCATGGAAGTTAGGAAGCAGATAAACCAGGCAACAGGATCCAGCTTCCATTTGACTGAATCAACAAAATTAGTTGTGCCAATACTCTTCTTGCTGGCGAATTGGCAGCATACACTGTCCATGGAAATAATTAGGACTTGTATAATGGCTGGGGTGTGGTGTGCAGTGTGCTCATCTGCCGTCGACGACACTGTCGACACTTGTAAAACTAGTAGATACCCCGCGCGTTGCTACGGAAATTTGTAGTCTCTTGTTGAGCACTTCTTTAGAGCAAAACACAATTCATAAGCTGCGAGTAATCAAAAGATTTTGGATGTGATCGAACATTCATCGAAAAAACAATGTACTGTAAATATATTCCAACATACTATAAATCCTACCTCGGTAAGAAAAACTTGGAAACTTCCATAGGACAACTATGTGTGATGCTCACTTCTTCTAGAAGAATAATTTTCTAACAGAACAAACAGGTTTTTAGAATAGGGAGGAACTGCTCAGTTCTATTTTCCATTGAAGATGAAACTCATCAGCAAAAAGAAGGGAAACTAAAAGTGCCACTTGCGGATATTAAGGTTGGTTACATCACATACAACTATACATCGCAAATTAAACACAGCTCACAAGCAAACCATGCCCACAGTTTCCCCTTAGATGTCTCACGTGTGTGCCTCTTCATATTCTTGGTTGGAGCAAGCTTACTGGCGGAGGCACAATATCCGAGGCTTTGCTGATGGTTTGGTAACAACATACAGTGTACGCCAGCTACTTATTTAGTTGGTGGACTGAATCGACAAATTTAAAAGCATGAATAGATCATCTTCTTAAAATGGCCACTGGAAACCAAAGAATCGTGTTTGTGGTTCAAACATCACTGAAAATCAACTTAATATAAACACAACACTCCGTACCAAAGTTATCTAGATCTGCATAAACAATGAACGAGTCAGAAAATAATAAATTGTGTTGTGTACTCTGTTGGAATCAAAAGCAAAAATAAGCTTGACCTCGAACGAAAACTTTACAATGTAGCGTATCAAAACTATTCACAGACCTCTTGTTCAAAATATTAGGATACTAACCCAGCCCTGGAAAATCGAGTCAATACTGACTTTTTAGAGCTAGGTAGTCAAACAATGTAGGAGAAATAGCAAGGGAACATAGCATGATAAAATGCACTCAGGGAGAAATAAGTTATTCTTGAATTTAAAAAGGTTAAGATAAAAGTACTATATCCAACTGCAAATTCGATACTACACATGCTTCTATGTTCCTATTGCGTGTCTTCTTATCAGGTGGGTGAAAGCAAAAAAAAAAACTGACATTAGCTTACATATTATTTTAACAAAGAGGATTTAGAATGGAATCCACCAAGAAATACTAAAGTAACCTTGAACGCCCGCGTCATCCTCCCCCTGGGGTGACTCGGGCGGCTAGAAACCTAGCCGCCGCCGCCGCAAACTCCCTTCTTTTCTCCCTCCGCCGCCGTCGGAAGACGCCGCCGGGCTAAGTCCGGGGGCTGACGGCGGTGGCGGGGGATCTCCTCTCTCACGCGTCTTCGGGATGGGGAGGACCCCAAGGCGTGTAGTGGCGCGACCGATCTGGGATCTGCGGCGCGGCGGATGGCAGCAGGCGGCGGGAGGCCGGCCCGTCCTCGGACGGCGACGGCTTGGCGCGGCGGAGGCCAGGGCTGCGGGCGCTGCGAATGGCCCTTCGGGCGGCGGCGGCGGCGGCTGCGGTCGACGGCGGCCGACTTGGCTGCAGCGGTGTGCATGCTGCCTTTAGATCGGCGACGGCGGCGTGGAGGGCCTGGTGGTCTCGTCGGCGGCACCTCCGATCAGATCTGTTCTGACCAGTGCAGCCGATGGTGGTGGTCATCTCTTCCATCAGAGGTGGTCGGCCTGAGGCTGGGTGTTCGGATCTCGGGATCCGTCATCTGGCACCAACTGCGAGTCGGGGAGACGTAGTTGCCGGTGAAAACCGAGCCGACGGTGGGCGATGGCGGCGTTCCACGTCGTTACCTTGATGAAGGCATCGTCATGTGACTACCGTCGACCCACTCGTATTGCTCCGGGGGAAACCCTAGGATCTGGTGTTCCAGACCGGACGATGGCGGCACTGCGGTGTCGTCTCTCTCTTGGGAGCGTCGTTTTGTGGAGCAAAGCTGGAAGTCAGAGGCAGGAGGTGGAGCGGCTTCGTCTTGCACGGAGCTTCGGTGGAGATGTCAAGTCATGCCTGACCGACAGGTGCTACGCTTGGTCATGCCTGGTCGGCAGGTGCTACGCACGACAGATCCTCCAAGGGCTTCAAGCTGTGTCGGCTGGTGGTACGTGGCAGCATGGCGCTGAGGTGTATCAGTGGCGGCCGCGACGTGTACAACTGTTTGCGCGCAAGAAGGAGGTGCCGTTGGGCGCCGTGGTGGCGTCGACGTAGTTGGACCGAGCAAGGTTGATGCATCAATACAGTTCTGAAGATGGAGTGGTGACAGTTGGCGGCGGCGGCCTCTGAGAGCACGCCGGACCAGTGTGTGCCCCAGGCCCGGCAAGTGGCTAGGTTGGGGTCTCAGGTCTTAGATGTTAGGCTTGACTGCGATGTCTGTTTGGTATTAGGCCAAGTCTATCTGCGCCCCTTCATCAACTGGATAGGTGTAGCGACAGTTTGTTGCTTAGACGGCGGCTTTAGTCTTACTGTTGTATGACTTTGTAAGGTCTTGTGAGAATAATTAATAAAGTGGCCGTATGCATCGGCCAGATACAGTGGCCGGGCGTCATCCTCCTTTTCTAAAAAAAATGTCTACAAAGAACCGCAAAACCTGTAGACATAGCCTCGCTTCACAAATATTTCAGACTAATCACCATCAAGTCATGTGTAATCACATACACAGAGAGAGAGAGGGAGAGAACTGCAAAGAATGTGTAACCAAAATGAAAGGAAAACTTCAGCCACAAATCTTTCGAAAATACATTATTTTTTATCATAAAAAAATCTTACAAATACTACTATGAAGGTGCTGAACTGCACATTAGAAAGTCTTTAGCTCTACCTGAAAGCACCTCCTAAACCCCTATCCAAGCAGACCAACCAAACTCTCTGCAAAATAAGTTGAACTACAAATTAAATCGCTGTATATAAACTTAAAAGAAAGAAAATTTGAACAAACAAACATACAAAAAATCTGGATGGTGGATGATAGAACCTCCCGTGCAATATTCTGATGAACTTTTCAATCTGCACATCCATACATGTTAGACTTTGTACATGACCACGAGCCACATAACAATCAGTAAAAAAATCTAAAAGTAGTTAAGGTGCATTTACAGTACATATTAGGCCCGTACAGCAAAGATCTATATAAATATACGATGGGAAGTTGGGAACGACCTCCTGCATTTACAGTAAGTATGCATCTGTTCCACTAAAAAACACACATATGCGTTCAGGTCAACAATACAGACTTAAATATCTAGACAGATATACTACGGGAACCACCTCATCCTTCTGCTCCTACCTTGACGACAGAGGCGCAACTTTGATTAGGAGCCGGTAGACATGTCTATGGTTGTCATCAGTCTGAATCCATCACGCCATAGAACTACCCTTTGGGGCCGGTGCCCTCGCCCTTCCAGTGACAGCTACTCCAACTGGAAATCGGGGCTTCTACCAAGCTAGATAAAAAAACGTGATTCCGATCTGAGGAGATGGAGAGCTCGCACCTACGCATGTGGGGTTGAAGGAGGACGCTGACGGTGGCACGTCTGGTTCCCCGGGAGGTAGGTTCGACGCCATGGCGCCTGGTTTGGGCCAGCATGTCCAGGCTCGCGGCACTCCAGGGGCTCCCGGAGGAAGGCAGCGTGTAGGTCTTAGTGTTCACGACCAGAGAAGGTTTGGCCGGCGGCAGTGCAACATGGGAAGTATGGCATAAATAAAGAGGGGAGGAGAAGAATTGGAAGACTACGCTAGAGATTTATTGGTGGAGGGAGATGAAAGGAATTGGTGGAGGGAGATGAAAGGAACCACCAGACCAAGAGGCAAGGGCAGGAATTGTGCAATGGTGAAAAAATCAGACGCTTCGTTTCGTTTCGTTGTAAAAGAAAAGAAAAAGGAATTGCCGTGTGCACAAGGAAAGGCATGTTGGATGGCCAGTAAACCGTGCGAACGTAGCACAAAGCCAGCGACCTGCAGCGACAACATTTAGTGGTGACGTGGCTTCACTATAGGCGAGGAAAATCAGAAGAATTGATGACATGGCTAGATGATGATGTGGACGGGCTGCATGTTGAGAGAATAGGAAGAAGTGGGGAGCAACTTCTTAAGAAGGATAGATGTAGAGGTAGCCACCACTCCAAACACATATATACTACTTGAATCATAAACAAAGGACTCCGAACAAATAGGATTGATCCATTCATAATTCAACAATATTGTATTTACAGTCCTATTTCTGAATATTTAGAAAAAGGACAATGTAAGAAAAATCACGTAAGTAGCATTTATGCATTATCAAAAAAGCCACGTTGGCGCCAACTTCTTACAAGTGCGCGCATTGACTTGATGAAGCTTGGCTTACCAAAACAATTTTTTGCTAGAATATGGCTTATCAAAATATTGTAAATACTAAATAATATTGTAAGATCTGAAGAAACATACTTAATGCTTTTACAACAAACATGTACTGTAGATGTGTTGTGAACCATATAAAATATATTTTTTTATTAATGCATTTTTTAGCCACACAAAAAGCATAGCGGATGCAAATTGGACCTACTATTTGCCATTGTGGATCCTCAATTTTTTTTGTGTAGCTTACAAATAAAAGTGTTCTTCCATGCAAAATTTTAAAGAATATAGAACACCTACAATATGTACATGTGTAACAAGATGTACTTTTGAATTCCCCCCACAAAAAAATTTCTTTTAGGCAAACAAATACACGTGCCTTTACCGATCGTGAGCTTCAATGTCCAGCATAGTTTTAGGTTCTCAGTATCATTTCACTACGCCTAGTTTTCGAGTGTATCCTTCAGGGCATCCACGGTGCTTAGAGGAAGGCTTGCCTCTAAGCTGGGACCCACGGCTGGCTGCTAGAGTCAGCTCAAAACTTTGTAGTGTATAGAAAATTTTCTTTGCCTCTAAGATGTCCCTACAATGTGTAGAATACTATTTTTCAAAGGAACCATTTTCTAGTTGCTTGAGACACTCCATCTATGACTTGTAGGGTCAGTGAAACATTTTATTAAAAGAAAAGGCTTGGAGGCAGCCTTGAAGCATAGCGTCGATGCTTAACAAATTTGCCTCTCTACCTCTATGGCCATAGAGACTTCCTTAGAGGCAGCAAAACGTCACACTGTGGAGATGAGCAGCCTACGCCGCCGCTGGAGGACGACGACCCGCTCTTCGAGATTCTCCTCCAGCTACCCCCGCAGCCATCCTGCATCCCCTGGCTGGCGACTCCCTCGTCTGCAAGCATTGGCGTTGCCTCGTCTCTGATCCAGGTTTCTGCCGCCGCTGCCACTGCCGCAACCCTCCCCCTCGCCTTGGTTTCTTCCAAGTAGACCACGGGATCTCCTTCATACCTACCCTCAATTCTCCGGATCGCCTCGCCCGAACGCTTCTCCTTGCAGCACGACGACGGCCACCGTCACTTCCTCTCCCTTCGTACATGGCCTCGTACTCATCTTCCTTTGGAACATCTCCAACTACTCGTGTGGGATCCCATCACTGGCGACCAACACCACATTACCGTTCCCATAGCGTTTGCTACAAAGAAAACCCGGATTAGCGTTCCCCTTGGTTCGACATGGATGAGTCCCCAACCAACGGGCCGGTGCTTTGCTCTGCCAGAGACAGCCACCACTTCCATGTGGCCTTGGTAGGCAACAGTGAGAAACAAATTATGCAAGCGGTGTATGGGGCAATCTTATCACAACACCTCTTTAATCTGAGGACCCTGCCCATTTTCGAATCAGGGTTTCTATGGTCAAGCCTGCTATGCTGGTTGGGGATTCTCTTTACTGGTTGCTTACTGGGAGTTTGGTTGAGATCCTTGAATTTGATATGGATAGGCAAAAACTAGCGGTGATACCTATGCCAGTAAATGACCTCAACTATTTCCACTCGATGATACTGGCAGATGGTGGTGGACTTGGTCTCTTCACTTTGCCATGCTGTAGTGTCCAATTTTGAAAGAGAAGGACCAATTATGATGATGTTGCTTCATGGGTATTTGGAAGAACTATTCAAATTGACAAGCTACTTTACTTGAAAGCAGAAATGATACTAGGGTTTGCCAAGGACAATAATGTGGTTCTCCTATGGGCAATTGACGGTCTTGTTTTTTTTAGAAAAAAGGGTTGCGCCCCAGTTCCATTTCGTAAAGAAACGAAACAAAAGATCCAGTGTACATTACATCGAAAGCTCACGACGGTCAGCAGGCACGCTGCCGTAGTAAAAGCGTCACACAGCTACAACAATCCAAAGCCAGAACTAAAACCAGAAAGGAAAAATAGCAAACAACACTAGAGCCCTTCGAAGGAAGGCTCATTTTCCAAAAGAACAGAGCTAAAAGGTATCTCCGCGCCTCAGCCAGGATCTGGCCACAGCAACAGAGGAGGGCTTGTCGCTTTCGTCTCCAACTCTTTCATAGCCCACACCAGCTTGTCCCTAGCACACCCTGAGGAAAGGCACTCCCACGTAGATAGATTTGACGTTGTTCTCCTCCATATAGCCTGCAAACCAGACCAACAAACATTATTGAAAACCATGTCATTGCGAGTTTTCCAGATCGCCCACAGCCCAGCCGCATGGACAGTGTTGATAGCAACAAACTTGTCTCCCCTGAGCCAGTACGAGGAGATAGACATCATATTGATGTCTTCACTCACTCCTGTAACGACACATATGGCTTTCCAGAACTCAATATCAACAACACAAGCACTGAATAAATGGGAACATGATTCATGCTCGGAGCAAAACACGCAAGAAGGATCACCCACCTCTTGTCTTTTGCTCAAGTTGTCTCTGGTCAGCAGTTTATTATTGACCAAAAGCCAGAGAAAGATCTGAATCCTGGGGGGAATTTTAAGTTTCCAAATAGCAGGAGAACTAGTAGGTAGAACTCCTCTGAAATTGATAAATTTATAGAAGGATTTAACTGTATAAACCCCTTTAGAATTTAGGTTACAAACTGGGGAGTCATCCTCATCTATCAAAAGAATGGAACTAGCAATTTCTACAAGTTCAAACCAAAGAGCCATCTGCTCCTGAGTGAAACATCTCCTAAATGTAAGCTTCAGGGTATAGCCATCCTAAATTTTATCAATAGTGGCATTATGCTCATTAGCTAGGTTATAAAGATCCCAGTACTGGGTAGCCAAAGTAGCATTGCCAAACCAATGGTCCTCCCAGAATCTAGTCCTCTTGCCATTGCCAATCTTCCAAGAGAAGCCAATCTTGGCAGCTTGTGCTACCCAGACCACCCCTTTCCAGAAAGGGGAGGCTCCAACAGCAGAACAAGCAAAAATGTTGCTATTCTGAGGGTTATATTTGGAGTCAATAATATTCTTCCAAATTTTGCCCTTGGAGTTGTAGTATCTACTAATCCAAGAAGCTAATAGGGCCAAATTCATGTCCCCTATGTCAGTAATACCAAAACCCCCTAACTCCTTCCTCATGTTGATGGAGTTCCAGACAGTCAAATGGTACTTGTGATGGCCCTCATAATCATCCCAAAAGCAATGAGCTAATTGGGAGTTAATGAGTTTAATAGCCCACTTTGGAAATTTAATGAAGCCCATGAGATAAGTAGGGATACTAGCTAAGAAGGCTTGTACTAAAATGAGTCTCTTGCCAAAGGAAAGCAGTCTCCCCCTCCACCCAGCAGCTTTCTTGATGATCTTATCAACAGTAGGTTGTAAATCCTATTTTCTAATCTTGCTAAAATGCAGAGGGGCACCCAAGTACTTAATAGGGAAAGCACTGATTTTACAACCCAAGGTTTGAGCAAACACTAAAGCCTCACCCCTATCTATATTAATAGGAACAAGGTCACATTTGTGAAAATTGATCGTCATACCAGAAATCTATTCAACACAAGACAAAAGCCATTTAAGGTTTTTGGCATGGTCCAGGTTTTTGTCTAGGAAGAGCAGGGTATCATCAACATATTGCATGCTAATGACCCCAACAGGGTTTGAGGGTGGAAAACACCAGCAATTAAGTTTGCTCTAGCAGCTTTAATCAAAATTCTAGTGAAAACGTCAGCAACTAAATTAAACAAAAGGGGGGAGACAGGGTCCCCCTGTCTTGCCCCTTTACTAGCTATGAAATACTCATTGTTGGTGTCATTAATTCTGACACCAACAGACCCTTTGCAGAGTAAGGATTCAATTTTATACATCCATTTAGGACCAAATCCTCTCTTCCTCAGCATTTTTAGGAGGAATTCTCTACTGATCATGTCATAGGCTTTTTCATAGTCTAGTTTAAAGCAAAAACCAGACATTTTGTTAGTGGCAACTGCATGAACTACCTCACGAGCAACCACTATGCTTTCAAGGATAAATCTTCCTTTTAGAAAAGCAGTCTGGTTAGGAGAAATGAGAAAATTACAAACAGGGCCAAACCTATTGGTGGCACATTTAGCAAAAATTTTGAAACTACAATTGATCATGGCCAAAGGCCTAAACCTATCTAGCTTAACAGCATTAGGTTCTTTAGGCCCTCAAGTAAGGAGGGAGAAATTGAGTCTGTACAAATCATGTTCTCCAGCCTCCCAATCTCTGAAGAGAGCAAACAGATCATTCTTGATTAAATCCCAGTACTTTTGGTAAAACAAGAAAGGAAATACATGACTAGGTGCTCCCTCAGCATAAGAGCCAAAGACAACAGTCTTAATTTCCTCCTTAGAGAAAGGTTTTTCAAGTAAATTAAAGTGCTCAGGAGAGAGCATACTTTCTTGATCCCAAAAGTCATCTTTGAGATCAATGTCAATGGTGGGAATATAACCAAATAACTTTTTATAATACTCTACAGCTATTTGAATAATACCTTTGGTATCGTCCACAGGGCCTGAAGGGGTTTCCAGCATAGCAATCTGCTTCTTCCTTCTCTTCTGGTGTGCGACTGCTTTGAAATATCCAGTGTTATATTCACCCTCCAATATCTCTTTCTCCCTGGACCTCTGTCTAGCCTTGATCTCCTCCCTTTTCCAGATCTCATTCAACTCACCTGCAATATTTTTCATTTTGAGTCACGCTCCATCTTGAATCACTACAGTTTGAGAAATTCTTGGGAACCAACATCACGGCTCACTATCACTCATTTGAAAGTGTTTATACTACAGCTACATCGCGGATATATCAAAACCAAGTTATTTTTTTATAATTGATTTATAGAATGCTGTACACACCCTTTCGTGTTAAGAAACTTCTCTGCGGGTGGACTCCACCCATGCCGGCCTGAAGGAAAGTTCGCCCTCGATCGAATCCGGCGTGCAACCAGCAGAATCTCTTTTCAAAGCGGTCTCCTTCCATTATCCCGGCCCTTGCTTATTATTTCGAGCATGCTATTTTCAAGAGATCAAGTGCATCCATCCGCAGATTCTACCAGCAAGCCGCCCCCTGCGGTTCGGGTACGTAGGTCTACGCGGAGCTCAACGATGGCCGCCCATCTCCATGCCATCCCGCGCGCCACGCTTAGCCGCCGCCTGGCTCTGCACCCCCGCGTCGGCGCCGGCACCGGTACCGGCACCAACTTCACCCGGCCCAGGCCCCCTCCTCCCCGTCGTCATCATGACCACGCCAGCTTCTTCGTGCCTGTTAGATTGTATAGTTCCCGTATATGTGTACGTATGATGTAACGTTGTACCCCTTCATTATATATATGTGTGTGATAGGCCACCCCTAGAGGGTTGTGTCGGTTCCCCAAACCTATTGTCTTATATGGTATCACGCTAGGTTACGATCGCTTCCGCTAAAACCCTAATACCCGCACCGCCGCCGCCGCCGTCTTCGCCGCCGCGCTCCCGATCGCGCCGCCGCCATGTCGAGCGCCGCTACGTCGGGTTCCACCACTGCGGGGTTCCTGCCGGCCTCCCCCGCGGCGCTGCTGTCCCTCCCGCTGGACGCTGCCGCTGTGCCAGCCCCGCTCGGGACCCGGAGCGTAGGCTCCTTCTTCTCGACTCCGCCGGCGCTCTCGTCGTTCGGGCGCTAGCTCGCGGTGCACACCGCGGCTGCGTCGTCCGCCTCCTCTCCTGCCGGTGCTATCCCGCCGCTACCGCCGGTGGCGCCTGACTCTGCCTTGATGGCGGGCCTTGCGGCGTCGGCCCCGGCCACGGCGCTGTCTGCCCCCGCGCTGTCTTCGGCCGCAACCCCGGTACCCCCGACTGCCTCCATGGTGCTCGCGCCCCAGGCAGCCTCCTTGATGGGATCGTCACCGCCGCCGCATTTCCACTTCGGCCACCTCATCACCATCAAGCTGTCCGCCGACTATTACATCTTCTGACGTGCGCAGGTTCTCCCGCTCTTGGGGAGCCACTATCTGCTCGGCTACGTCGACGCCTCTTTTCCCTGCCCCCCCCCCCCCCCCGCACTGGTGGACAGCGTGCACGGTCTGGTCTACAATCCGGCCCACCGCGTCTGGACGGGGCAGGACCAGGCAAACCTCTCCTCCATCCAGGGGTCGCTCTCTCCGGCTGTCGCCGGGCTTGTTGTCTTCGCAAAGACGTCTCATGAGGCCTGGACCATCCTTGAGCGCTCATTTGCGTCGCAGTCTCAGGCCCGTGTCTCTGCGCTCCGTCGTCAGCTTGGCGAGTGCGAGAAGCTTGACTCCGCGGCCACGGAGTTCTACAACAAGATCAAGGGCCTTGCTGACATGTTGGCCTCTATTGGACAGCCGTTCACCGACTCCGAGTTCAACTCTTTCATCGTCAACGGGCTCGACGAGGAGTATGATGCTTTGGTTGAGATCATCAATGAGCGGGGCAACTCGACTCCCATGATGGCACATGAGGTTTACTCCCGTCTTCTCCTCACCGAGTAGCGCGTTGAGGCGCACCGCTCCAAGGCCAGCCACGGCTCCCTCTCCGCGAACGCCGCCACTAAGGGTGGCCGGGGCTCGTCCAAGGGGCTGCCCCCGGCTTCGTCATCGTCAGCTCCCCCCGCGTCCGCAACCTTACCAGGGGCCGGTGGTCGCCGCGTGTGTCAGTTGTGTGGCATTGAGGGGCACTGGTCCTCCAAGTGTCACAAACGCTTTCAGCGGAGCTTCCTTGGTCTTGGCAATGACGGCAAGGATACACGCAACTTTGCCCATCAGGTTGCTATGGCTGATCGTCCGGCGCCACAGAAGCAACAAGGACACACTCAGTCCTACTTCATCGATCCCCACTGGTACATGGACTCTGGGGCGACGGAGCACCTGACGAGTGAGATGGGGAAGCTTCACACTCGTGAAGCCTATCACGGCTCCGACAAGATCCACATCGTCAATGGAGCAGGTATGCACATCTCTCATATTGGTCAAGCATCTCTTCTCACTAGACATGCCAATAGGAGTCTTCAGCTTCGCAATGTTCTTAGAGTTCCATCTGTGACACGTAGTCTTCTTTCAGTTCTTAAACTCACACGTGATAATAATGTGCTTTCTGAATTTCATCCTTTTTATCTTTTTATTAAGGATCGGGGCACAAGGGACATTCTTCTTAGTGGGCGGCTGTGCCAGGGCCTCTACCATCAGGAGCATCCTGATGTCGCCCGCGTTTTTCAGTGGAGTTCGGGTCTCTCCGTCACAGTGGCATGCTCGTCTTGGTCACCTGGCCACACCTATTGTCCGTCATGTTTTGCGTCGTCATGAGCTTCCTAGCTTGTCTAGTAATAAAGATGAAGAAGTGTGTGATGCTTGTCAGCAGGGGAAGAGTCATTAACTTCCTTTTTCAGAGTCCAGTCGTGAGGTGAAACATCCTTTAGAACTTGTGTTTTCAGATGTATGGGTCCTGCTCAGACTTCTGTCAGTGGTCATAATTATTATATTAGTTTCGTTGATGCTTATAGCCGCTTTACCTGGCTTTATCTTATTAACCGTAAATCTGATGTGTTTGACATTTTTGTTCAGTTTCAAAAACATGTTGAACGCCTTCTCAAGCATAAAATTGTTCATGTCCAGTCGGACTGTGTGTGTGTGTGGGGGGGGGGGGATGGGGGGGCGAGTGTCGCAACCTCAACTCCTTCTTTCAGTCGCTTGGGATCGCTCACCGTTTAGCATGTCCACATACACATCAGCAGAATGGTTCAGTAGAACGTAAGCATCGTCACATTGTTGAAGCCGGTCTTACTCTTTTGGCCCATGCATCTGTTCCGTTTCGGTTTTGGAGTGATGCTTTCACCACTGCATGTTTTCTCATAAACCGTACTCCCACTCCTGTGTTGAACATGAAGACTCCCATTGAGGTTCTCCTTAATGAACAACCTGATTATACCTTTTTCAAGGTTTTTGGGTGCACTTGATGGCCGCATCTTCGTCCATATAACAAGCGCAAGCTTGAGTTTCGTTCCAAGAAGTGTGTCTTCCTTGGCTATAGCTCTCTTCATAAAGGTTACAAATGTCTTCATGTTCCCACAAATCATGTCTATATATCTCGGGACGTTGTGTTTGATGAGCATGTTTTTTCCTTTGCCAAACTTCCTGTGTCCACTGCTGAACCACCACCTATGCATTCATTCTCTGTTGCCTCTGACCAATTTGATGATGTTGCATATTCTCCTATATTGTTGCCTAATCATGGTGCAGGCACTGGACGTGGGGCTCGTTTGGAAATTTTGGAGGCGCCATCGCCTCCCTCGTCGGTCTCACCAGCGGCTCATGACGATCAGGGTGTGCCCCTGCAAGGCCTCGGTCCTCGTGCCCATGCACGTTCGACCGATCACCCAGCGACGTCGTGCGTCTCGGCGCTCCAGGTCTCTGGGCTGCCTGCGTCGGCGCCTTTTGGCTCCTGGGCCGTCCGCCTCGGCGCCCTTGCCGACTGTCTCGGCGCCCCTGGTGCCTCCGTCGCTCGTCTCGGCGCCTTTGGCCTCTGGGCCGGCCTCGCCACTTCGGCTTGTCCCGCCAGTCTCGTCGCCCCCTCGGCCTGCCACGCCTAGCTCGTCACAAACCACCAAGTCTGGATCAACACCTCCACCGTAGGAAGCGCCCACGCTTGCGTTCCCAGCCAGTCCGAGTGGACCAAGGGGGAACAACCCAGTGATTGCCAACGGCCGTCGCCGAGGGGGTAGCTCGCATGCCACCACACCCGTAGCCATAGGCGCCAATCCTTCTAACGATATAGTAGCACCAAGAGGGCCGGACTCGGACCGACGCCAGCAAGCCGCATACAAGAATGGCACAAGGTGTCATCAGCAGGGACTAGGATCGACCCTCTGAACCAGCACCCCCCAGACATCACCCACAACCACGAACCAGATTTGCACTGCCGCCTTAGCATACCAATGATCCGGAACACACCGCCGCCAAACCGTAGCACCTGCACCACCACATCACCGCCCAGCCACCGTGGATGCTCGGATCGGATGGATCGATTTTTACGACCTCTCACAAGAAAAGGAGAAGCGCCCATCCGCACAAGGCCATCGAGACACATTTCTTCTGCCGTCGTAGCACCTCATAATTCTTCCGGAGTCTGCACCCCCAACCCCCCCCCCCCCCCCCGCCCCGCGAATCAATCTGTGGTTGAGTTGGTTAGGTGGACAGTGGTATCCTCAACCCATCAGGGTTCAAGTCCTGGTGCTCGCATTATTCCTGGATTTATTTCAGGATTTCCGGCGATACGCTTTCAGTGGGAGGGGTGAGTGTATGCGCGTGTATATGAGCGCTTGTGTCTGTACTGATGCTCAACCCCCCCCCCCTCTCCCCAAAAAAAGACGACTACATTTAAAATATTAAAAATATATGACAACAATCACATGGACTAAGAAAATTAGTTGTTGAATATATGAATTGAATTCTCAAAAATTCTATTGTTAAGGTGACACAAATCTTGTGATTTTAAACTACGGTTATTGATATATTTTTCAAACCAGGCGTAGTGATAGGAAAAGAAGATTAGCCGATTGGATCTGGATGTGGTGGACTGATTGACCAGCCAAAGTTGGCAATTTAGAGCATGGCTTAGCTCTCATCTAAATGAGAAATGAATTATATACCATCGATCTAACTGTTACCCTTGTTAAATTGTAATCCAAATTATACTGTATTGGACTAGATGTAGTACAACTGATGTGTGCCTTTGCGTTGACTTGTTACCCTCATTTACTTGTCCTCCAAAGACTCTCATGTATTGCCCTTTTATATACCCCATGTAGTCGCACCTCAGACGGTCTATCGTCTCGTGCTTGTAATACTCATCCTCATAGTGATTACACCTTCGTGCGTCCGTAGTTTTTTCCCGCAAGGGTTCCACGTAAAAATCCGTGTCTCTTGTGTCTCGTTTATTCTCGTTATTATCTAACAAGTGGTATACAGAGCCAAGTTTCAGATACGAGATTTTCGACCGAGAGAATTATTAGGGTTGCGTGCGCCGCCGCCGCACGCGTCACGGCGAGTTGTCCAATCCGACAGAATTTCTGCTGCTGCACCGCTCAACGCCGCTGCCGCAATTTGTGATCTGCTACCCGCCGCCCTTGTGTAGCGTACGCTCTCACGTGTGACGGGTCTGCCGCTGCTACAGCCTCCAAGTCCGGACGCGATCTCCTGCTGCTGCTACTCCTGAGATCAGACCAACGCGGCAGCGGAGTCCAGGGTGATTTGACGGATCGCTAGTACTACTACTCGCCGACCAGAAGCAAAGTAGTAGTACTAGTTAATTCACCTCAGATTCACTATGTGAGCTACTATTTTCACGTGAAGCCAAAATCAGTTTTTTGGTGGCTAAATTTCATGTTTTGACTCTTTTTGCATAGAAATTCAGGATCTGACCCCTCTTGAAAAGAACTTCGGAATTTAACCCTTTTTCCTACCGTCATGAGGCTTGGCGGTAGGATTACTTAGCCTACCGCCAGAACCTGCGACGGTAGAATACTTATCCACGTCAACAGCGTTAAAGGTCTCCGTCCCCGTCCGTCCCACCCTACCGCCACAAGCTCTGGCGGTAGCCTGTTCGATCCTACTGACGAGGATACGTATCTAGGGTAGGGTAACTTATCATACCTGAGGTACCCAATCAAGGACATGACTCCTACAATGAAAGACATTCTAAGAAGTATCAACATTTCAGTCGACCTGGTCAGCCCAGTCGACGGACACGAGCGTACTCGACCAGAAGCACAAGCAGTCGACCATGAAGACAGCCACTCGACTATAAGAAGACCTAAAGGCACTGCCTACAAACGGTCATCTCATAAGTAGCTTTTATGGCCTTCATGGTCCTTTATTACAGGCGTTACCAGTAACCCCCTCTCTTTATGTACATTAAACTCCTTGTAACGTGGGCTGGCTGGGGTCCTGGCGAACTCTATATAAGCCACCCCCCTCCACTAGGACAGGGGTTCGCAACTTTGTAACACACACGTATAATCCAGTCGACTGCCTCCGGGCTCCGAGACGTAGGGCCGTTACTTCCTCGGAGGAGGGCCCGAACTCGTAAAACTCCTTGCGCATACAACTACTCCATAGCTAGGATCTTGCCTCTCCATACTTACCCCCCATTCTTACTGTCAGACTTAGAACCACGACAGTTGGCGCCCACCGTGGGGCAGGTGTTCTAGCGATTTGTTGGAGGAGTTGGGATTCTTTCACCCCACATCATGTTTTCGAGCGGAGTCATGGTCGAGAGCCGCGAGATCCGTCTCGGCGCTCTCTCCTTCATCGTTGACAACTCTGCTTGGCTGCAGGAGGCTCCACTCGACGTGGACGCGCTTCCCGCCCGCGGAGCCACGCATTTTCGCGCATGCGTCCGCGGCGTCCTCCTGCGGCAACCGTCGACCCAGTACGGGTCGGCATTCATTTCGCCATCGTCGTCATCAGTTTCCCACCGGCGCAAGCGCACCGGTCGGCCGAGACTCCAGCGGTGGGTGAAGCACGCACTGGCCCGCCAGTCGGCCATCCCCCAAGTCGCGGCAATCGAGCCCGACGAGTCACTCTACGGCCTGTTCGACCTGTCGACTGGCTCCGTAGAGACTGCGTCCGAGTGCGACAGCAGTGATCCAGCGGCGGAAGTACTAATGGTCGACGGACCACGTAGTCCCCCCGGATTCCCCCACACCGAAGAGGTTGCCGCAGGGGGGATTCCGGTGCGGGGCCACGAAGAGTACAGGCCCGAGCCCCTTACCTCAGTGCAGAGGGAGGAACTCCGTCGCCGGAATATGGACGCCCTTCACACTCCTATCGTTGGAGAAACCCCTGAGGCGCGAGCCCTGGAGGAGGCGCGCTTGGCCAACTTGGCTGAACGTACTCGATTGGAGAATCTCCAGAGAGCACTCGACGAGCGCGCACGACCGCCCGCTCCCGAGTCCAGTCGTCGTCGCGTCTTCCAGCCGCCGACCTAGGTATACCGTACCCCGATTCAGAATTTGGCAGCTGCGGCTCGCATAGCGGAGTCGATCCAGCCTTCACAGTCAGAGGCAGGGAGAGGTCTGTTGCAGATCAGAGATTTGCTTCGTGCAGCGGGTGACCAGAATTCAGCCGTGTCTCAGTCGCGCAACAGGATTCACAGTCGATCCGTCACTGCGAATTCCGTTCAGTCGGCTCATAGTCCGAGGTCGCCCCCGAGGCGTGAAGGACACAGAGGTCGGCACGAGGATCAGTACCAAGGGCACGAGCGATATGAGCACCGATTCGATCGCAACGATCAACGTCGAGTGCCTTCTCCTCCCCCAAGAGCCGGGTCGTACATTCCTCGACGGCAAGAAGACAGACGCCAGTTCAGTACTGGGCGAAAGGTCCCAGTCGACCCCAGGGAACCAGGCTTTGATGCGAGATCCATCATCGTTCAAGGTCTGGTCGACCGAAATAGAGCTCACCGAGAAGACCGTGACAGAGGCGCGCCGTCCAGCAGCAGAGTTCGCGTCTCAGGTTCCGAGTGTTTCAGCAGAGCAATCAGAGCTGCAGTGATTCCTCCCAACTTCAGGTTGGCGACTGGAGTCAGCAAGTTCACCGGAGAGTCCAAGCCGGACACATGGCTCGAGGATTACCGAGTGGCTGTTCAGATCGGAGGCGGCGATGACGAGGTGGCCATGAAGCATTTGCCCCTCATGTTGGAAGGATCAGCCAGAGCGTGGTTGAATCAGTTGGCTCCCAGCAGTATTTATACTTGGGAAGATCTAGCCCAGGTGTTTGTCAGGACATTCGAAGGGACTTGAAAGCGACCGGCAGGGTTGACAGAATTGCAGTCATGTGTTCAGAAGTCGAGTGAAACCCTGAGGGATTATATCCAAAGGTGGATCACTCTGAATCACACGGTCGAGAATGTGTCCGATCATCAGGCAGTTTGCGCCTTCAAGGAAGGCGTCAGAAACAGGGAGTTAAGTTTGAAGTTCGGTCGAACCGGGGATATGACCCTGAGTCGAATGATGGAAATCGCCACCAAGTACGCGAACGGAGAAGAGGAAGATAGACTCCGGAGTGGCAAGTATAAGGCAGCCGCTAATGAGGCCGGCGGAGGACACTCCAGTCGGAAGCAGAAGCGCAAGGCCGAGCCAGTCGCCCCCGGGGAAGCCTTAGCTGTGACCCCAGGGAAGTTTAAGGGGAAACCCAAGGGTCCTTGGAACCCCAAGAAAGTGAAAGACCAGGACGGGAACGATGTGATGGACTTACCATGCCACATTCACACGAAGAAAGATGAAGAGGGAAATCTCATTTACCCTAAGCATACCACTCGACAATGTCGACTCCTGATGCAACAGTTCCAAGGGAAGCAGGCCAAGGACAAAGAGAAAGAGTCAGACAAAGTTGAAGACAGGGAAGACAGCGGTGAAGAATACCCCCAAGTCAAATCCACTCTGATGATTTTCGCTGATGTCGAAAGTAAGAGTCGACTGAAGGTCATCAATCGCGAAGTAAACATGGTCGCTCCGGTGACACCCCATTACCTGAAGTGGTCCCAGACCACCATCGCCTTCGACCAGTCCGATCATCCGACTCATATTGCCACCCCAGGGAGGCAAGCGTTGGTGGTCGACCCAGTTATTGAAGGCACTCGACTGACCAAGGTTCTGATGGACGGCGGCAGTGGGCTAAACTTGTTGTATGAAGAGACGTTGAAGGGGATGGGCATTCCGATGTCCCGACTCAGCCCCAGCAACATGAGCTTCCACGGAGTCATTCCTGGGAAGAAAGCTGAGTCACTCGGTCAAATCACTCTCGACGTCGTCTTTGGTGACTCGAAGAATTTCCGGAAAGAAAAGTTAACCTTTGAGGTCGTGGATTTTCAGAGTGCGTACCACGCCATTCTTGGGAGGCCAGCCTATGCTCGTTTCATGGCTCGACCATGCTACGTATACCTCAAGTTGAAGATGCCTGGCCCCAAAGGTGTAATCACCATCGTTGGCAATCGGAAGAAGGCAGAGGAGTGCTTCCAGAAAGGCGCCAAAATTGCTGATTCTCAGATGGCCAAGATAGAGATACAAGAGTACCAGAAGACTGCGGATCCGAGTGAGTTGTTACGAGCCAAGAAGCCCGCCACGGAGTCAGCATTTCAGTCGACTGGTGAGACCAAGCAAGTCCACATCCACCCGACCGACCCAAATGCGGCTCCAACCAACATCTCCAGTACACTCGACTCCAAATACGAAGAAGCGCTCGTCCAGTTCCTCCGTGAGAACTGGGACATCTTTGCATGGAAGCCTGCTGACATGCCAGGTGTGCCCAGGGGACTGGCTGAGCACCGCCTTCGAGTCGACCCAAAGGTCAAACCAGTCAAGAAGCATCTTCGACGGTCCGCCGTTCAGAAGAGAAAGGCCATTGGCGAAGAAGTGGCCCGACTCCTAGTAGCAGAATTCATTCGCGAGATCTACCACTCCGAGTGGCTCGCCAATGTTGTAATGGTCCCTAAGAAATACAAATCGTTGCGCATGTGCATCGATTTTAAGCATATCAATCGGGCCTGCCCGAAAGATCATTTTCCTCTTCCTCGCATCGACCAAATAGTCGACTCGACTGCAGGATGCGAGAGGTTATCTTTTTTAGATGCTTACTCTGGATACCATCAGATCCGTCTGTATGGACCCGATGAAATAAAAACAGCCTTCATCACCCTATTTGGGTGTTTCTGCTATGTTACCATGCCTTTCGGTCTCAAGAACGCCGGAGCTACATTCATGAGAATGATTCAGAAGTGCCTAATCACTCAAATCAGTCGGAATGTAGAAGCATACATGGATGACATAGTGGTCAAGTCACGAAAAGGTTCCGACCTGCTGACTGACCTAGCTGAAACTTTTGCCAATCTCAGGAATTATGATATCAAGCTCAATCCGTCGAAGTGCACATTTGGAGTCCCTGGAGGAAAGTTACTCGGTTTTCTTGTTTCCGAACGAGGAATCGACGCTAACCCCGAAAAAGTTGGCACCATACTTCGGATGAAACGCCCCGTGCGTGTGCACGATGTCCAGAAACTTGTTGGATGCTTGGCCGCTTTAAGTCGATTCATCTCCAGGCTCGGTGAAAAGGCGCTGCCTCTTTACCGACTGATGAAGAAGTCAGACACGTTCGAATGGACTCCAGAAGCTGATGCAGCATTTGCAGAGCTAAAAGCTTTGCTCTCCACGCAGCCGGTGCTTGCTGCTCCTGTCAGCAAAGAGCCATTGTTGCTTTACATAGCAGCCACGGGACAAGTCGTTAGTACCGTTCTTACGGTCGAGCGGGAAGAGGAAGGAAAGACCTTCAAAGTTCAACGCCCAGTTTATTATCTCTCTGAAGTTCTGACCCCGTCGAAGCAAAGATATCCCCACTATCAGAAGCTTGTTTACGGGATTTACATGACCACGAAGAAGGTTGCTCATTATTTCTCTGATCACTCTATCACAGTCGTCAGCGACGCTCCATTATCAGAGATTCTTCATAACAGAGATGCAACCGGTCGAGTGGCGAAATGGGCAATTGAACTTCTTCCTCTTGATATCAAGTTCGAGGCAAAGAAAGCTATTAAGTCCCAGGCAATAGCTGATTTCCTCGCCGAGTGGACCGAGCAGGAGCTTCCGACTCAAGTTCACTCGGAGCACTGGACTATGTTTTTCGATGGCTCCAAGATGCTGAACGGATCCGGTGCGGGGGTTGTACTGGTTTCCCCCCGAGGAGATAAGCTCAAGTATGTCCTCCAGATTCACTTTGATTCCTCCAACAATGAGGCAGAGTATGAAGCGCTTCTATACGGATTACGTATGGCCATTTCACTCGGCGTCCGTCGCCTCATGGTCTACGGCGACTCAGATCTGGTTGTTAATCAAGTGATGAAGGAGTGGGACGTCCGAAGCCCATCCATGACGGGATATTGCAGCGCAGTGAGGAAGCTGGAGAAACGATTCGAGGGGTTGGAGCTCCATCATATACCCCGACTGAAAAATCAAGCTGCAGATGATCTGGCGAAGATAGGGTCCAAAAGGGAGGCCATCCCTAAAGATGTGTGTTTGGAGCACATTCACACACCATCAGTGCAAGAAGATCCTTTCACAGAAGAGCCTCCACAACCAAAAAGCGCCTCTGAATCGACCGAAGTGGAGGTTCCAGCTGTGGTCGACCTGATTATGGAAGTTATGATCACCACTCCCGATTGGACAGTGCCGTACATTGCGTATATCATGTGAAAAGAGCTCCCAGAAGATGAAGAAGAGGCTCGACAGGTCGTCCGTCGATCCAAAGCCTTTACAGTAATCAAAGGGCAGCTATACAGAGAAAGCGCGACTGGAGTTGGTCAGAAGTGCATCACACCTGAAGAAGGACAGATAATTCTCGAGGACATCCACTCGGGGACCTGTGGCCATCATGCGTCCTCTCGGACCATCGTGGCCAAAGCATACCGAGCGGGTTTTTACTGGCCAAAGGCGAACGAAATGGCAAAGGATATAGTCAACAAGTGCGAGGGGTGCCAGTTTTATTCCATCATGTCTCACAAGCTCGCCTCCGCCTTGAAGACCATTCCACTCGTCTGGCCTTTCGCTGTCTGGGGTCTAGACATGATCGGACCACTGAGAACTTGTAGGAGTGGCTTCACCCACTTGTTGGTTGCAGTCGACAAGTTCACGAAGTGGATAGAAGCCAAACCCATAAAGGACCTCGACGCAAGCACTGCCATCAGTTTTATCAGGGGATTGATATTCAGATATGGAGTTCCGCACAACATCATCACGGATAACGGATCAAACTTTGATAATGACAGAGTCAAAGCCTTCTGCGCCTCTCAGGGCACTCGAGTCGACTACGCTTCAGTTGCTCATCCTCAGTCGAATGGACAGGCCGAACGCGCGAATGGCCTCATCCTCAAAGGACTAAAACCCCGACTGATGCGTGATCTCAAACACGCAGCAGGCGCCTGGGTCGACGAACTTCCGTCAGTTCTATGGGGGTTGAGGACCACCCCTAACCGGTCGACTGGAAGAACACCATTCTTTCTGGTCTATGGAGCCGAAGCGGTTTTGCCGAGCGACCTGCTCCACAACGCGCCTCGAGTCGAGTTATATTCCGAAGCAGAAGCAGAACAGGCCCGGCAAGATGCAGTCGACCTCTTAGAGGAGGAAATAGAGATGGCTCTAATCCGCTCGACCATCTACCAGCAAGAGTTGCGTCGGTTCTACGCCAGAAATGTGAAGGGTCGAGCCTTTCAGGAAGGAGATTTGGTCCTCCGCATGGATCAGACAAAAACCTCACAAACTTGCCCCGACCTGGGAAGGCCCCTTCATCATCACCAAAGTCCTGCACAACGGAGCGTATCACCTCTACAACATCGATCGACGGATCGACGAGCCTCGAGCATGGAACGCAGACCTGCTCCGTCCTTTTTACACTTAAAAACTCACTCGACTGAGATGTAATAAAAGTACCTCTGTAGTTCTTTTGTTTCAAGCAAAAGACTGCTATTTCTTTTTCTGTTTGTTTAAATTTCCCCCAGTTGGTGACTTAGCTGCGAATCCGCTTCGCCTAAGTTTTCAGGAAATCCTACCGAGTGGAGAGCAAGTCTCCCACTCGGGGGCTTAGCCGCGAATCCGTTTCGCCTAAGAAATTAAAATCCTACCGAGTGGAGAGCCAACCTCCCACTCGGGGGCTTAGCTGCAGTCCAAGCACTCGCCTAAGTAATTGAAAAAATCCTACCGAGTGGAGAGCCAGCCTCCCACTCGGGGGCTTAGCTGCAGTCCAAGCACTCGCCTAAGTTTGAAAAAATCCTACCGAGTGGAGAGCAAACCTCCCACTCGGGGGCTTAGCTGCAGTCCAAGCACTCGCCTAAGTAATTGAAATCCTACCGAGTGGAGAGCAAACCTCCCACTCGGGGGCTTAGCTGCAGTCCAAGCACTCGCCTAAGTAATTGAAAAAATCCTACCAAGTGGAGAGCAAACCTCCCACTCGGGGGCTTAGTTGCAGTCCAAGTACTCGCCTAAGTTTGAAAAAATCCTACCGAGTGGAGAGCAAACCTCCCACTCGGGGGCTTAGCTGCAGTCCAAGCACTCGCCTAAGTAATTGAAATCCTACCGAGTGGAGAGCAAATCTCCCACTCGGGGGCTTAGCTGCAGTCCAAGCACTCGCCTAAGTAATTGAAAAAATCCTACCGAGTGGAGAGCAAACCTCCCACTCGGGGGCTTAGCTGCAGTCCAAGTACTCGCCTAAGTTTGAAAAAATCCTACCGAGTGGAGAGCAAACTTCCCACTTGGGGGCTTAGCTGCAGTCCAAGCACTCGCCTAAGTTTGAAAAAATCCTACCGAGTGGAGAGCCAGCCTCCCACTCGGGGGCTTAGCTGCAGTCCAGGGACTCGCCTAAGTAATTGAAATCCTACCGAGTGGAGAGCAAACCTCCCACTCGGGGGCTTAGCCGCAGTCCAAGCACTCGCCTAAGTAATTGAAATCCTACCGAGTGGAGAGCAAACCTCCCACTCGGGGGCTTAGCTGCAGTCCAAGCACTCGCCTAAGTAATTGAAATCCTACCGAGTGGAGAGCAAACCTCCCACTCGGGGGCTTAGCTGCAGTCCAAGCACTCGCCTAAGTAATTGAAATCCTACCGAGTGGAGAGCGAACCTCCCACCCGGGGGCTTAGCTGCAGTCCAAGCACTCGCCTAAGTAATTGAAATCCTACCGAGTGGAGAGCAAACCTCCCACTCGGGGACTTAGCTGCAGCCCAGTGCTCGCCTAAGCCATTTTGACAGACACCATTGACGAGGATACGTACCTAGGGTAGGGTAACTTATCATACCTGAGGTACCCAATCAAGGACATGACTCCTACAATGAAAGACATTCTGAGAAGTATCGACAGGTCATCCGACCTGGTCAGCCCAGTCGACGGACACAAGCGTACTCGACCAGAAGTACAAGCAGTCGACCATGAAGACAACCACTCGACCATAAGAAGACCTAAAGGCACTGCCTACAAACGGTCACCTCATAAGGAGCTTTTATGGCCTTCATGGTCCTTTATTACAGGCGTTACCAGTAACCCCCTCTCTTTATGTACATTAAACTCCTTGTAACGTGGGCTGGCTGGGGTCCTGGCGAACTCTATATAAGCCACCCCCCTCCACTAGGACAGGGGTTCGGAACTTTGTAACACATACACACATAATCCAGTCGACTGCCCCCGGGCTCCGAGACGTAGGGCTGTTACTTCCTCAGAGAAGGGCCCGAACTCGTAAACTCCTTGCGCATACAACTACTCCATAGCTAGGATCTTGCCTCTCCATACTTACCCCCATTCTCACTGTCAGACTTAGAACCACAACAGTTGGCGCCCACCGTGGGGCAGGTGTTCTAGCGATTTGTTGGAGGAGTTGGGATTCTTTCAACCCACATCATGTTTTCGAGCGGAGTCATGGTCGAGAGCCGCGAGATCCGTCTCGGCGCTCTCTCCTTCATCGTTGACAACTCTACTTGGCTGCAGGAGGCTCCACTCGACGTGGACGCGCTTCCCGCCCGCGGAGCCACGCATTTTCGCGCATGCGTCCGCGGCGTCCTCCTGCGACAACCGTCGACCCAGTACGGGTCGGCATTCGTTGCGCCGTCATCGTCATCATCGTCATCAGTTTCCCACCGGCGCAAGCGCACCGGTCGGTCGAGACTCCAGCGGTGGGTGAAGCACGCACTGGCCCGCCAGTCAGCCATCCCCCAAGTCGCGGCAATCGAGCCCTACGAGTCACTCTACGGCCTGTTCGACCTGTCGACTGGCTCCGTAGAGACTGCGTCCGAGTGCGACAGCAGTGATCCAGCGGCCGAAGTACTAATGGTCTACGGACCACGTAGCCCCCCCGGATTCCCCCATACCGAAGAGGTTGCCGCAGGAGGGATTCCGGCGCGGGGTCACGAAGAGTACAGGCCCGAGCCCCTTACCTCAGTGCAGAGGGAGGAACTCCGTCGCCGGAACATGGACGCCCTTCACACTCCTATCGTTGGAGAAACCCCTGAGGCGCGAGCCCTGGAGGAGGCGCGCTTGGCCAACTTGGCTGAACGTACTCGATTGGAGAATCTCCAGAGAGCACTCGACGAGCGCGCACGACCGCCCGCTCCCGAGTCCAGTCGTCGTCGCGTCTTCCAGCCGCCGACCCAGGTATACCGTACCCCGATTCAGAATTTGGCAGCTGCGGCTCGCATAGCGGAGTCGATCCAGCCTTCACAGTCAGAGGCAGGGAGAGGTCTGTTGCAGATCAGAGATTTGCTTCGTGCAGCGGGTGACCAGAATTCAGCCGTGTCTCAGTCGCGCAACAGGATTCACAGTCGATCCGTCACTGCGAATTCCGTTCAGTCGGCTCATAGTCCGAGGTCGCCCCCGAGGCGTGAAGGACACAGAGGCCGGCACGAGGATCAGTACCAAGGGCACGAGCGATATGAGCACCGATTCGATCGCAACGATCAACGTCGAGTGCCTTCTCCTCCCCCAAGAGCCGGGTCGTACATTCCTCGACGGCAAGAAGACAGACGCCAGTTCAGTACTGGTCGAAAGGTCCCAGTCGACCCCAGGGAACCAGGCTTTGATGCGAGATCCATCATCGTTCAAGGTCTGGTCGACCGAAATAGAGCTCATAGAGAAGACCGTGACAGAGGCGCCCCGTCCAGCAGCAGAGTTCGCATCTCAGGTCCCGAGTGTTTCAGCAGAGCAATCAGAGCTGCAGTGATTCCTCCCAACTTCAGGTTGGCGGCTGGAGTCAGCAAGTTCACCGGAGAGTCCAAGCCGGACACATGGCTCGAGGATTACCGAGTGGCTGTTCAGATCGGAGGCGGCAATGACGAGGTGGCCATGAAGCATTTGCCCCTCATGTTGGAAGGATCAGCCAGAGCGTGGTTGAATCAGTTGGCTCCCAGCAGTATTTATACTTGGGAAGATCTAGCCCAGGTGTTTGTCAGGACATTCGAAGGGACTTGCAAGCGACCGGCAGGGTTGACAGAATTGCAGTCATGTGTTCAGAAGTCGAGTGAAACCCTGAGGGATTATATCTAGAGGTGGATCACTCTGAATCACACGGTCGAGAATGTATCCGATCATCAGGCAGTTTGCGCCTTCAAGGAAGGCGTCAGAAACAGGGAGTTAACTTTGAAGTTTGGTCAAACCGGAGATATGACCCTGAGTCGAATGATGGAAATCGCCACCAAGTACGCGAACGGAGAAGAAGAAGATAGACTCCGGAGTGGCAAGTATAAGGCAGCCGCTAATGAGGCCGACGGAGGACAGTCCAGTCGGAAGCAGAAGCGCAAGGCTGAGCCAGTCGCCCCCGGGGAAGCCTTAGCTGTGACCCCAGGGAAGTTTAAGGGGAAACCCAAGAGTCCTTGGAACCCCAAGAAAGTGAAAGACCAGGACGGGAACGATGTGATGGACTTACCATGCCACATTCACACGAAGAAAGATGAAGAGGGAAATCTCATTTACCCTAAGCATACCACTCGACAATGTCGACTCCTGATGCAACAGTTCCAAGGGAAGCAAGCCAAGGACAAAGGGAAAGAGTCAGACAAAGTTGAAGACAGAGAAGACAGCGGTGAAGAATACCCCCAAATCAATTCCACTCTGATGATTTTCGCAGATGTCGAAAGTAAGAGTCGACTGAAGGTCATCAATCGCGAAGTAAACATGGTCGCTCCGGTGACACCCCATTACCTGAAGTGGTCCCAAACCGCCATCACCTTCGACCAGTCCGATCATCCGACTCATATTGCCACCGCAGGGAGGCAAGCGTTGGTGGTCGACCCAATTGTTGAAGGCACTCGACTGACCAAGGTTCTGATGGACGGCGGCAGTGGGCTAAACTTGTTGTATGCAGAGACGTTGAAGGGGATGGGCATTCCGATGTCCCGGATCAGCCCCAGCAACATGAGCTTCCACGGAGTCATTCCTGGGAAGAAAGCTGAGTCACTCGGTCAAATCACTCTCGACGTCGTCTTTGGTGACTCGAAGAATTTCCGGAAAGAAAAGTTAACCTTTGAGGTCGTGGATTTTCAGAGTGCGTACCACGCGATTCTTGGGAGGCCAGCCTATGCTCGCTTCATGGCTCGACCATGCTACGTATACCTCAAGCTGAAGATGCCTGGCCCCAAAGGTGTAATCACCATCGTTGGCAATCGGAAGAAGGCAGAGGAGTGCTTTCAGAAAGGCGCCAAAATTGCTGACGCTCAGATGGCCAAGATAGAGATGCAAGAGTACCAGAAGACTGCGGACCCGAGTGAGTTGTTACGAGCCAAGAAGCCCGCCACGGAATCAGCATTTCAGTCGACTGGTGAGACCAAGCAAGTCCACATCCACCCGACCGATCCAAATGCGGCTCCAACCAACATCTCCACTACACTCGACCCCAAATAGGAAGAAGCGCTCGTCCAGTTCCTCCGTGAGAACTGGGACATCTTTGCATGGAAGCCTGCTGACATGCCAGGTGTGCCCAGGGGACTGGCCGAGCACCGCCTCCGAGTCGACCCAAAGGCCAAACCAGTCAAGGAGCATCTCCGACGGTCCGCCGTTCAGAAGAGAAAGGCCATTGGCGAAGAAGTGGCCCGACTCCTAGCAGCAGAATTCATTCGCGAGATCTACCACTCCGAGTGGCTCGCTAATGTTGTGATGGTCCCTAAGAAGGACAGATCGTTGCGCATGTGCATCGATTTCAAGCATATCCATCGGGCCTGCCCGAAAGATCATTTTCCTCTTCCTCGCATCGATCAAATAGTCGACTCGACTGCAGGATGCGAGAGGTTATCCTTTTTAGATGCTTACTCTGGATACCATCAGATCCGTCTGTATGGACCCGATGAAATAAAAACAGCCTTCATCACCCCTTTTGGGTGTTTCTGCTATGTTACCATGCCTTTCGGTCTCAAGAACGCCGGAGCTACATTCATGAGAATGATTCAGAAGTGCTTAATCACTCAAATCAGTCGGAATGTAGAAGCGTACATGGATGACATAGTGGTCAAGTCACGGAAAGGTTCCGACCTGCTGACTGACCTAGCTGAAACTTTTGCCAATCTCAGGAGTTATGATATCAAGCTCAATCCGTCGAAGTGCACATTTGGAGTCCCTGGAGGAAAGTTACTCGGTTTCCTTGTCTCCGAACGAGGAATCGACGCTAACCCTGAAAAAGTTGGCACCATACTCCGGATGAAACGCCTCGTGCGTGTGCACGATGTCCAGAAACTTACTGGATGCTTGGCCGCCCTAAGTCGATTCATCTCCAGGCTCGGTGAAAAGGCGCTGCCTCTTTACCGACTGATGAAGAAGTCAGACACGTTCGAATGGACTCCAGAAGCTGATGCAGCATTTGCAGAGCTAAAAGCTCTCCTCTCCACCCAGCCGGTGCTTGCTGCTCCTGTCAGCAAAGAGCCAATGTTGCTTTACATAGCAGCCACGGGACAAGTCGTTAGTATCGTTCTTACGGTCGAGCGGGAAGAGGAAGGAAAGACCTTCAAAGTTCAACGCCCAGTGTATTATCTCTCTGAAGTTCTGACCCCGTCGAAGCAAAGATATCCCCACTATCAGAAGCTCGTTTACGGGATTTACATGACCACGAAGAAGGTTGCTCATTATTTCTCTGATCACTCTATCACAGTCGTCAGCGACGCTCCATTATCAGAGATTCTTCATAACAGAGATGCAACCGGTCGAGTGGCGAAATGGGCAATTGAACTTCTTCCTCTTGATATCAAGTTCGAGGCAAAGAAAGCTATTAAGTCCCAGGCAATAGCTGATTTCCTCGCCGAGTGGACCGAGCAGGAGCTTCCGACTCAAGTTCACTCGGAGCACTGGACTATGTTTTTCGATGGCTCCAAGATGCTGAACGGATCCGGTGCGGGGGTTGTACTGGTTTCCCCCCGAGGAGATAAGCTCAAGTATGTCCTCCAGATTCACTTTGATTCCTCCAACAATGAGGCAGAGTATGAAGCGCTTCTATACGGATTACGTATGGCCATTTCGCTAGGCGTCCGTCGCCTCATGGTCTACGGCGACTCAGATCTGGTTGTTAATCAAGTGATGAAGGAGTGGGACGTCCGAAGCCCATCCATGACGGGATATTGCAGCGCAGTGAGAAAGCTGGAGAAACGATTCGAGGGGTTGGAGCTCCATCATATACCCCGACTGAAAAATCAAGCTGCAGATGATTTGGCGAAGATAGGGTCCAAAAGGGAGGCCATCCCTAAAGATGTGTGTTTGGAGCACATTCACACACCATCAGTGCAAGAAGATCCTTTCACAGAAGAGCCTCCACAACCAAAAAGCGCCTCTGACTCGACCGAAGTGGAGATACCAGCTGTGGTCGACCTGATTATGGAAGTTATGACCACCACTCCCGATTGGACAGTGCCGGACATTGCATATATCATAAGAAAAGAGCTCCCAGAAGATGAAGAAGAGGCTCGGCAGATCGTCCGTCGATCCAAAGCCTTTACAGTAATCAAAGGGCAGCTATACAGAGAAAGCGTGACTGGAGTTGGTCAGAAGTGTATCACGCCTGAAGAAGGACAGATAATTCTCGAGGACATCCACTCGGGGACCTGCGGCCATCACGCGTCCTCTCGGACCATCGTGGCTAAAGCATACCGAGCGGGTTTTTACTGGCCAAAGGCGAACGAAATGGCAAAGGATATAGTCGACAAGTGCGAGGGGTGCCAGTTTTATTCCAACATGTCTCACAAGCCCGCCTCCGCCTTGAAGACCATTCCACTCGTCTGGCCTTTCGCTGTCTGGGGTCTAGATATGATCGGACCACTGAGAACTGGTAGGAGTGGCTTCACCCACTTGTTGGTCGCAGTCGACAAGTTCACGAAGTGGATAGAAGCCAAACCCATAAAGGACCTCGACGCAAGAACTGCCATCAATTTTATCAGGGGATTGATATTCAGATATGGAGTTCCGCACAACATCATCACAGATAACGGATCAAACTTTGATAATGACAGATTCAAAGCCTTCTGCGCCTCTCAGGGCACTCGAGTCGACTACGCTTCAGTTGCTCATCCTCAGTCGAATGGACAGGCCGAACGCGCGAATGGCCTCATCCTCAAAGGACTAAAACCCCGACTGATGCGTGATCTCAAACACGCAGCAGGCGCCTGGGTCGACGAACTTCCGTCAGTTCTATGGGGGTTGAGGACCACCCCTAACCGGTCGACTGGAAGAACGCCATTCTTTCTGGTCTATGGAGCCGAAGCGGTTTTGCCAAGCGACTTGCTCCACAACGCGCCTCGAGTCGAGTTATATTCCGAAGCAGAAGCAGAACAGGCCCGGCAAGATGCAGTCGACCTCTTAGAGGAGGAAAGAGAGATGGCTCTAATCCGCTCGACCATCTACCAGCAAGAGTCGCGTCGGTTCTACGCCAGAAATGTGAAGGGTCGAGCCTTTCAGGAAGGAGATTTGGTCCTCCGCGTGGATCAGCAAAAACCTCACAAACTTGCCCCGACCTGGGAAGGCCCCTTCATCATCACCAAAGTCCTGCACAACGGAGCGTATCACCTCTACAACATCGATCGACGGATCGACGAGCCTCGAGCATGGAACGCGGACCTGCTCCGTCCTTTTTACACTTAAAAACTCACTCGACTGAGATGTAATAAAAGTACCTCTGTAATTCTTTTGTTTCAAGCAAAAGACTGCTATTTCTTTTTCTGTTTGTCTAAATTTCCCCCAGTGGGTGACTTAGTTGCGAATCCGCTTCGCCTAAGTTTTCAGAAAATCCTACCGAGTGGAGAGCCAGCCTCCCACTCGGGGGCTTAGCTGCGAATCCGTTTCGCCTAAGTTTGAAAAAATCCTACTGAGTGAGAGCAAACCTCCCACTCGGGGGCTTAGCTGCAGTCCAAGTACTCGCCTAAGTTTGAAAAAATCCTACCGAGTGAGAGCAAACCTCCCACTCGGGGGCTTAGCTGCAGTCCAAGTACTCGCCTAAGTTTGAAAAAATCCTACCGAGTGAGAGCAAACCTCCCACTCGGGGGCTTAGCTGCAGTCCAAGTACTCGCCTAAGTTTGAAAAAATCCTACCGAGTGGAGAGCAAACCTCCCACTCGGGGGCTTAGCTGCAGTCCAAGTACTCGCCTAAGTTTGAAAAAATCCTACCGAGTGGGAGCAAACCTCCCACCCGGGGGCTTAGCTGCAGTCCATGTACTCGCCTAAGTTTGAAAAATCCTACCGAGTGGAGAGCCAGCCTCCCACTCGGGGGCTTAGCTGCAGTCTAAGTACTCGCCTATGTTTGAAAAAATCCTACCGAGTGGAGAGCAAACCTCCCACTCGGGGGCTTAGCTGCAGTCCAAGTACTCGCCTAAGTTTGAAAAACTCCTACCGAGTGGAGAGCAAACCTCCCACTCGGGGGCTTAGCTGCAGTCCAAGTACTCGCCTAAGTTTGAAAAAATCCTACCAAGTGGAGAGCAAACCTCCCACTCGGGGGCTTAGCTGCAGTCCAAGTACTCGCCTAAGTTTGAAAAAATCCTACCGAGTGAGAGCAAACCTCCCACTCGGGGGCTTAGCTGCAGTCCATGAACTCGCCTAAGTTTGAAAAAATCCTACCGAGTGGAGAGCAAACCTCCCACTCGGGGGCTTAGCTGCAGTCCAAGTACTCGCCTAAGTTTGAAAAAATCCTACCGAGTGGGAGCAAACCTCCCACCCGGGGGCTTAGCTGCAGTCCATGTACTCGCCTAAGTTTGAAAAATCCTACCGAGTGGAGAGCCAGCCTCCCACTCGGGGGCTTAGCTGCAGTCCAAGTACTCGCCTAAGTAAGTGAAATCCTACTGAGTGGAGAGCAAACCTCCCACTCGGGGGCTTAGCTGCAGTCCAAGTACTCGCCTAAGTAATTGAAATTCTACCGAGTGGAGAGCGAACCTCCCACTCGGGGGCTTAGCTGCAATCCAAGCACTCGACTAAGTAATTGGACTCCTACCGAGTGAAGAGCAAACCTCCCACTCGGGGACTTAGCTGCAGCCCAATGCTCGCCTAAGCCAGGTTGACAGACACCATCGCGGCGATAAGCATCGTGCAAACCAGGCAGCCTCTGAGGGAACAACGAATAGTAGATCGGCGGATCAAGTCACGAAGACATTCAACGTCGAGCCAAGTTCGGACAAAACCAAAAGATCCTAGATCGCAAATAAAAGTACTCGAGCTAAAAGCTCGACGGAGTTTATCGGTTACATAAACCACTCGGCATTCCGAGGCAAATTTAAGGCAAAGAACATCAGTTTTTTACTCCTCCGGTGGAGGACTGGATGGTGCAACAAATTCGTCCAAGTCGATCCCATCAGAGATCCGAGTGGCAGCAGCGATGAAGGTCTCCATGAAGTCCTGAAAGTTATGCTTCCTGGTATTAGCAACCTGGAGAGCGGCCAGCTTCTCCTCGCGCGCCTCCTTGCAGTGGACGCGAACCAGTGACAGAGCCACGTCAGCACCGCACCTAGCAGAAGACTTCTTCCATTCTTGCACTCGACCTGGAACCTCACTTAGTCGAGTGACCAAGGATTCAAGGTCGTTCTGAAGCGTCTCCTTGGGCCAGAGTGCGGAGTCGATCCTCGACACTGCAGCTTTCAGTCGAGCCAGGTAGTCCACCACACCAACGACACGGGATTCCAACCGGAAGACATTCATGGCCACTTCGTCCTTCACAGGAGAGTTGATAGGGTCCAAGCGGGTCTCCACTCGACTGGTCTCTTCCTCAAAGTTCCGGCAGAATTCTGAAAGAAGTTTCGACAGGTCAAAACTGTAACCAAATGGTGAGTCGACAACAACAAGATTAATCGCACAAAGAGGGTTACCTTCAAGCATGAGGTATAGCTTCTTGGCAAGACCCCCAAGATAATCCTCCAAGTCCTTGTGCTTCCCCGCCAGCTGGCCGAGCTTGTCGTTCAGAGTACTCTTGTCAGTCTTCAGTCGACTCGCTTCCTTGTTGGCCGAGTCAAGAGCAGACTTCAGCCTAGCGTTCTCGCTCTCAAGTTGGTCGACTGAAGCAAGTTTCTCTTCAGCAAGCTTCAGCTTCTCCGAAGCCGCCTTTTGTGCCTCCGCAAGGTCAAGATCTTTCTTCTTCAGGGCCTTCTCTAGTTCGTCTGCGAAACAACAATGAGCACAGAGTTGAGAACAGGCAGGAGAACAGAGACAGTCGTCGAGTCCTCACCAGCCATACCTTTTGCTTCATCCTTCGCCTTCTGCATGTTTTCCTGAGCAAACTGTAAATCAAGATTAAGCTGGATTTGCTTATTCTTTAGATCGGCAAGCTGAGCAACAAGCTCACAAGACTTCTGCAAAGAGTCAATCGACAAAGGGTATCAAAGATAAGTTACTCCCGAGTGACTGAAAGAAAGAGCACAACACTTCTAAGACTACAGCGAAATCAAAACATTCGACAGTAGCCTCGGGGACTACACCCAGCCGGTGCACTCAGCGTGCCCCCACTGGTTTTCAAAAAAAAAAAAAGTCGACTGCCAGCAGTCGACCGGATACAGTATCATCCGACATGGCCTGACCAAACCGTTCTCAGAAAACCCTACCGAGTGAAGAAGTACAACTACAGAAAGGTAGTATAAAGACCACAGTCGACTGCCAGCAGTCGACCGTGGCCTCGGGGACTACACCCAGTGGGTGCACTCAGCGTGCCCCCACCAATGAGAAATTTCAGACCAACGGCACCCAGTGGGTGTACAACGCAAGTGAAGATCAACTAACCTGGACGTTCTGCTGCAACGCCGAGCTGATGTCATAGGCCGCTTGACTGGCATCCCGAGCCGCTTTGGTCTGCTCCATCACGAGCCCCGCCTGACGTATAGCCTCCTTAGCAGCACTCACTTGATCCTCCGGGGTCTGGTAGGCGGCGAAGAACGAGGGCGGGTCGACCAGTGGGGGAGCAGTCGACGACGAAGGCCGGGCAGTCGTCAGTGGCTCAGCAAAAGTCACAGTAGTCCGGGCGGTATTGTCACCCCCTTGGACCACCGCCTCGGCAGTCGACGCGGTCTGAGGAGCCTTGTCGACCGGGGCCCTCCGGCCTCTCCTCCCAAAAGGCCTGAGCGGCACTTCCGCCTCCTCCTCGTCATCCGGAAGGTCAATGATGTTGGGCGGAGCTACAAAAGTTCAGAAATGAATATCCAATCGACTCAGCAGTTAAACAGTCGGATCATGTCAAAGATTATACCTAAGTTGGAAGTGACGGCGTCCTCCATCGTCTCATCAGCATTCTGGATGGAAGTTTCGGAAGTAGCGGTGCTGCACGATTCCAAGCAAATAATTTGAAAGTGAATCGACTAAGAATCCGTTCTAGTCGACTCAAGAAAGGTGAAAACAGTCACTTACCCAGAGATGACTGGGATGGCGACCCTGATCTTGGGCAAGGCCTTGGGTGGCTTGGTCGGGATGGCTCTAGGCTGCTTGGGCGCCTTTTTAGTTGGGGCCGGCGACGCGGTCCGAGGGCGCTTGGATGACTGGCCCGCCGGAGCACTCGACTGACCGCGCTCCACGGCGGGATCCTGAGCGTTCTTGGAGCGTCTCTCGCGTCGAGGAAGGTCGACCTCCACCTCTTCATCTTCGTCACCCGAGTCGTCGCCGGCCTCCCCCTCTACGTCATCGTCAGATTCCCACTCCTCGACTTCACCCTCGACTTCAACTTCATTCTCACTCCCTTCGCCTCCACTCCCTCCTCCTTCAGATACTTGCTCCTGGTTCCCATTCGGCATCGAGTACATGTCGTTGATCTCCTGCGAAACAACAGGCAGAACAAGGATCAGTCGACTTATCGCGAGCCAGTTACTAGACGGAGTGAAAATTTCAGTCGGAAGAAGCAAAACGTACCTTGTCTGTCTCCATCATCCCATCAAGCGGAGCAATCCTCCTGGAACCCCTGGGGTTGTCCTTATTCCCGGTTATGCTGGTCAGCCAGCTCTCCAGCACAGAAGCCTCGACCCCCTCCGGGTGGATCCGAGTGGAGTCGTCGGACCCGGAATACAACCACATCGAGTGATCCCGAGCCTGGAGAGGTTGGATTCGTCGCTGGAGAAAGACTTCGAGCAAGTCCATGCCGGTCACGCCTTCCCGAACCAACTCAACCACTCGACTGACTAGTACCTTCACCTGAGCCTTCTCCTCTGGAACCACTTTCAAAGAAGCGGGTTTCTGCACTCGGTCCAAGGTAAAAGGAGGAAGGCCGGTCGAGTGGCCAGGAGTCGGCTGGTCCTTGCAGTAGAACCAAGTCGACTGCCACCCGCGCACGGAATCGGGAAGTGTCATGGGAGGAAAACAACTCTTACCCCTCGTCTGGATCCCGAGGCCCCCGCACATCTGGATCACCTGCGTCCTCTCCCCGTCCGGGTTAAGCTTTTTAACCAACTGGGATCGGCAAGTGAAGATATGCTTGAAGAGGCCCCAGTGGGGTCGACAACCTAAGAAACACTCACACAGAGACACGAACGCAGCGAGATAGACTATGGAGTTGGGCGTGAAATGGTGGAGCTGCGCTCCGAAGAATTTCAGGAAAGCCCTAAAGAAAGGACTCGGGGGCAGGGAAAACCCCCGGTCGACATGGGTGGCAATCAGGACGCGCTCACCCTCGCGAGGTTTCGGCTCTGTCTCCTTCCCAGGAAGGCGAGCGGCCTTGTGGGGAATGAGTCCCCCCTCCACCATGTCGTCGATATCCGCCTGAGTAAGGATGGAGGGCATCCAATCCCCCTGCAACCAGCCGGACGGCAGAGCGGCCCGCGAAGACGACCCGCCTCGGCCGGATTTCTTCCCTTTGCCCTTTGCCGCGGCCTTCTTCGCGCGTTCCGCCGCCGCCGTCTCGTCCGTCCCCATCGTCTCGAACGAGGTCTTGGCCGAGCGGCGGTGTCGAGGTTGCGGCGGAGAGCGAGGCGGAAGCTTACGGAGGAAGGGGGAAGAAGAACGAGGGCGCATAGTAAAAAAATCAGAATCATTGCTTTATATAAGGCCACACCCGAGTGGCTGATCAGTGGGCCTGCGCCTCCCAGTCAGATCCCGCAACAGGCGCGCGCGCAGTACGTGGCGAAAAAGGTGGCGCGGAGATCGAGGCGCCCTTGCCTTATCCAGCCGATTCGCGCGATTTTCTCCGTCCGGTGCGCTTCTCAATTTTCAAATCCCGCAAGATCCGCGATCGAAAGGACGGGTTGTCAGACAAAAAGATCCGTTTCCTTAAGTCTCCCAAGGGACTCGTCACGTAAACGCACTCGACGGTAATCCGAAACCACTCGACGGGCATCTGAATGGATCAAGGCAACTGAAGAATGAGATCCCACCGTAACTTCCATTTATCCGAAGACAGATGCAACCGAAGCATGGAGGTTGAGTCGGAAGCATAGGCTCGGCCCCATTCTCACTTAACCCCTGACCCATTCGGGGGCTAATGACGAGGATACGTACCTAGGGTAGGGTAACTTATCATACCTGAGGTACCCAATCAAGGACATGACTCCTACAATGAAAGACATTCTGAGAAGTATCGACAGGTCAGTCGACCTGGTCAGCCCAGTCGACGGACACAAGCGTACTCGACCAGAAGTACAAGCAGTCGACCATGAAGACAACCACTCGACCATAAGAAGACCTAAAGGCACTGCCTACAAACGGTCACCTCATAAGGAGCTTTTATGGCCTTCATGGTCCTTTATTACAGGCGTTACCAGTAACCCCCTCTCTTTATGTACATTAAACTCCTTGTAACGTGGGCTGGCTGGGGTCCTGGCGAACTCTATATAAGCCACCCCCCTCCACTAGGACAGGGGTTCGGAACTTTGTAACACATACACACATAATCCAGTCGACTGCCCCCGGGCTCCGAGACGTAGGGCTGTTACTTCCTCAGAGAAGGGCCCGAACTCGTAAACTCCTTGCGCATACAACTACTCCATAGCTAGGATCTTGCCTCTCCATACTTACCCCCCATTCTCACTGTCAGACTTAGAACCACGACAACCATCGCGGCGATGAGCATCGTGCAAACCAGGCAGCCTCTAAGGGAACAACGAATAGTAGATCGGCGGATCAAGTCACGAAGACATTCAACGTCGAGCCATGTTCGGATAAAATCAAAAGATCCTAGATCGCAAATAAAAGTACTCGAGCTGAGAGCCCGACGGAGTTTATCAAATACATAAACCACTCGGCATCCCGAGGCAAATTTAAGGTAAAGCACAGCAGTTTTTTACTCTTCTGGCGGAGGGCTTGATGGCGCAACGAATTCGTCCAAGTCGATCCCGTCTGAGATTCGAGTGGCAGCAGCGATGAAGGTTTCCATGAAATCCTGAAAATTATGCTTCCTGGTATTGGCAACCTGGAGAGCGGCCAGCTTCTCCTCTCGCGCCTCCTTGCAGTGGACACGAACCAGTGACAGAGCCACATCAGCACCGCACCTAGCAGAAGACTTTTTCCATTCTCGCACTCGACCTGGAACATCACTTAGTCGAGTGACCAAGGATTCAAGGTCGTTCTGAAGGGTCTCTTTGGGCCAGAGTGCGGAGTCGATCCGCGACACTTCAGCTTTCAGTCGAGCCAGGTAGTCCACCACACTAGCGATACGGGATTCCAACCGGAGGACATTCATGGCCACTTCATCCTTCACAGGAGAATTGATAGGGTCCAGGCGGGTCTCCACTCGACCGGTCTCTTCCTCAAAATTCCGGCAGAATTCTAAAAGAAGTTTCGACAGAGCAAAACTATAACCAAATGGTGAGTCGACAACAACAAGATTAATCGCACAAAGGGGGTTACCTTCAAGCATGAGGTATAGCTTCTTGGCAAGACCCCCAAGATAATCCTCCAAGTCCTTGTGCTTCCCCGCCAGCTCGCCGATCTTGTCGTTCAGAGTACTCTTGTCAGTCTTCAGTCGACTCGCTTCCCTTTTGGCCACGTCAAGAGCAGACTTCAGCCTAGCGTTCTCGTTCTCAAGATGGCTGACTGAAGCAAGTTTCTCTTCAGCGAGCTTTAACTTCTCCGCAGCTGCCTTTTGCGCCTCCGCAAGGTCAAGATCTTTCTTCTTCAGGGCCTTCTCTAGTTCGTCTGCAAAGCAACAACAGACATAGAGTTCAGAACGGGCAGAGGAATAGAGATAGACGTCGAGTCCTCACCAGCCATACCTTTTGCTTCATCCTTCGCCTTCTGCACGTTTTCCTGAGCATACTGTAAATCAAGATTAAGCTGGATCTGCTTATCCTTCAGATCAGCGAGCTGAGCAACAAGCTCACAAGACTTCTGCAAAGAGTCAATCGACAAAGGGTATCAAAGACAAGTTACTCCCGAGTGACTGAAAGAAAGAGCACAACACTTCTAAGACTACAGCCGAATCAAAACATTCGACAGTAGCCTTGGGGACTACACCCAGTGGGTGCACTCAGCGTGCCCTCACCGGTTTTCCTTGATTTCCACTCGACCCAATCCGATCAGTCGAGTGAGGAAGTTTGAAAGCATAAAGACCGCAGTCGACTGCCAGCAGTCGACCGTGGCCTTGGGGACTACACCCAGTGGGTGCACTCAGCGTGCCCCCACCGGTTTTCCTTGATTTCCACTCGACCCAATCCGATCAGTCGAGTGAGGAAGTTTGAAAGCATAAAGACCGCAGTCGACTGCCAGCAGTCGACCGTGGCCTTGGGGACTACACCCAGTGGGTGCACTCAGCGTGCCCCCACCAATGAAAAATTTCAGATCAACAGCACCCAGTGGGTGTACAACGCAAGTGAAGACCAACTAACCTGGACGTTCTGCTGCAACGCCGAGCTGATGTCATAGGCCGCTTGACTGGCATCCCGAGCCGCTTTGGTCTGCTCCATCACGAGCCCCGCCTGACGTATAGCCTCCTTAGCAGCACTCACTTGATCCTCCGGGGTCTGGTAGGCGGCGAAGAACGAGGGCGGGTCGACCAGTGGGGGAGCAGTCAACGACGAAGGCCGGGCATTCGTCAGTGGTTCAGCAAAAGTCACACTAGTCCGGGCGGTGTTGTCACCCCCTTGGACCACCGCCTCAGCGGTCGACGCGGTCTGAGGAGCCTTGTCGACCGGGGCCCTCCGGCCTCTCCTCCTAAAAGGCCTGAGCGGCACTTCCGCCTCCTCCTCATCATCCGGAAGGTCAATAATGTTGGTCGGAGCTACAAAAGTTCAGAAATGAATATCCAATCGACTCAGCAGTTAAACAGTCGGATCGTGTCAAAGATTATACCTAAGTTGGAAGTGACGGCGTCCTCCATTATCTCATCGACATTCTGGATGGAAGTATCGGAAGTAGCGGCGCTGCACGATTCCAAGCAAATAATGTGAAAGTGAATCGACTAAGAATCCGTTCTAGTCGACTCAAGAAAGATAAAAACAGTCACTTACCCAGAGATGACAGGGATGGCGACCCTGATCTTGGGCAAGGCCTTGGGTGGCTTGGTCGGGATGGCTCTGGGCTTCTTGGGTGCCTTCTCAGTTGGGGTCGGCGACGCGGTCCGAGGGCGCTTGGATGACTGGCCTACCGGAGCACTCGACTGACTGCGCTCCACGGCGGGATCCTGAGCGTTCTTGGAGCGTCTCTCGCGTCGAGGAAGGTCGACCTCCACCTCTTCATCTTCATCACCCGAGTCGTCGCTGGCCTCCTCCTCTACGTCACCATCAGATTCCCACTCCTCGACTTCACCTCCATCCTCACTTCCTTCGCCTCCACTCCCTCCTCCTTCAGATACTTGCTCCTGGTTCCCATTCGGCATCGAATACATGTCGTTGATCTCCTGCAAGACAACGGGCAGAGCAAGGATCAGTCGACTTATCACAAGCCAGTTACTAGACGGAGTGAAAATTTCAGTCGGAAGAAGTAAAACGTACCTTGTCTGTCTCCATCATCCCATCAAGCGGAGCAATCCTCCTAGAACCCCTGGGGTTGTCCTTATTCCCGGTCATGCTGGTCAGCCAGCTCTCCAGTACAGAAGCCTCGACCGCCTCCGGGTGGATCCGAGTGGAGTTGTCGGACCCGGAATACAACCACATCAAGTGATCCCGAGCCTGGAGAGGTTGGATTCGTCGCTGGAGGAAGACTTCGAGCAAGTCCATGCCGGTCACGCCTTCCCGAACCAACTCAACCACTCGACTGACTAATACCTTCACCTGAGCCTTCTCCTCTGGAACCACTTTCAAAGAAGCGGGTTTCTGCACTCGGTCCAAGGTAAAAGGAGGAAGGCCGGTCGAGTGGCCAGGGGTCGGCTGGTCCTTGCAGTAGAACCAAGTCGACTGCCACCCGCGCACGGAATCGGGAAGCGTCATGGGAGGAAAACAACTCTTACCCCTCGTCTGGATCCCGAGGCCCTCGCACATCTGGATCACCTGCGTCCTTTCCCCGTCCGGGTTGAGCCTTTTAACCGACTGGGATCGGCAAGTGAAGATATGCTTGAAGAGGCCCCAGTGAGGTCGACAGCCTAAGAAACACTCACACAGAGACACGAACGCAGCAAGATAGACTATGGAGTTGGGCGTGAAATGGTGGAGCTGCGCTCCGAAGAAGTTCAGAAAGGCCCTAAAAAAAGGACTCGGGGGCAGGGAAAACCCCCGGTCGACATGGGTGGCTATCAGGACGCACTCACCCTCGCGAGGTTCCGGCTCCGTCTCCTTCCCAGGGAGGCGAGCAGCCTTGTAGGGAATGAGTCCCCCCTCCACCATGTCGTCGATATCCGCTTGAGTAAGGATGGAGGGCATCCAATCCCCCTGTAACCAGCCGGACGGCAGAGCGGCCCGCGAGGACGACCCGCCTCGGCCAGATTTCTTCCCCTTACCCTTTGCCGCGGCCTTCTTCGTGCGTTCCGCCGCCGCCGTCTTGTCCTTCCCCATTGCCTCGAACGAGGTCTTGGCCGAGCGGCGGTGTCGAGATTGCAGCGAAGAGCGAGGCGGAGGCTTACGGAGGAAGGGAGAAGAAAAACAAGGGCGCACAGTGAAAAAAAAATCGGAATCATTACCTTATATAAGGCCACACCCGAGTGGCTGATCAGTGGGCCTGCGCCCCCCAGTCAAATCCCGCAGCAGGCGCGCGTGCAGTACGTGGCGAAAAAGGTGGCGCGGAGATCGAGGCGCCCTTGCCTTATCCAGCCGATTCGCGCGATTTTCTCCGTCCGGTGCGCTTCCCAATTTTCAAATCCCGCAAGATCCGCGATCGACAGGACGGTTTGTCAGACGAAAAGATCCGTTTCCTTAAGTCTCCCAAGAGACTCGTCACATAAACACACTCGACGGTAATATGAAACCACTCGACGGACATCTGAATGGATCAAGGCAACTGAAGAATGGGTTCCCACCATAACTTCCATTTATCCAAAGACAGATGCAACCGAAGCATGGAGGTTGAGTCAGAAGCATAGGCTCGGCCCCATTCTCACTTAACTCCTGACCCATTCGGGGGCTAATGATGAGGATACGTACCTAGGGTAGGGTAACTTATCATACCTGAGGTACCCAATCAAGGACATGACTCCTACAATGAAAGACATTCTAAGAAGTATCAACATTTCAGTCGACCTGGTCAGCCCAGTCGACGGACACGAGCGTACTCGACCAGAAGCACAAGCAGTCGACCATGAAGACAGCCACTCGACTATAAGAAGACCTAAAGGCACTGCCTACAAACGGTCATCTCATAAGTAGCTTTTATGGCCTTCATGGTCCTTTATTACAGGCGTTACCAGTAACCCCCTCTCTTTATGTACATTAAACTCCTTGTAACGTGGGCTGGCTGGGGTCCTGGCGAACTCTATATAAGCCACCCCCCTCCACTAGGACAGGGGTTCGCAACTTTGTAACACACACACGTATAATCCAGTCGACTGCCTCCGGGCTCCGAGACGTAGGGACGTTACTTCCTCAGAGGAGGGCCCGAACTCGTAAAACTCCTTGCGCATACAACTACTCCATAGCTAGGATCTTGCCTCTCCATACTTACCCCCCATTCTTACTGTCAGACTTAGAACCACGACACCTACCGCCGGGGATCCTGGCGGTAGGGTCTACGGCACTTATAAGCCGCGGGCCGCCCCACCCCTCCCCCTTCTCCCCCAACCAGCCGCCCCAAGAACAGAGGAGTTCTTCCTCTCGCCCCCTCTCTCATCTCCCCCACTCCTCCCTCTGATCTTCGTTGTTTCTTCATCGTTTTTGCGGATCGAGATGGCCCGGAAAAAAGCAAGGTAAGCTTCTTCGATCCCTTCAATTAGTTTTAGACAAATAGCTTCCGATTCATCGCTTTATTTGATTCAAATCAATCCACTTTTTGAACTAGAATTAATTATTTTGAACCTAGGATTGATTTAGGTTGATTCTAGATGTTATATTTTGTTAGATATGAACTCTAGTTACTAGTTGGTATGGTTATGTGAAGATGAACCCTAGTTCATATTATTTTTGGAGGATTTTTTTTGATATGATGCATGTGTGGAGGAATTTGTTCTGATATGATGATGCATGTTGATATGCTATGATTCAAGTAGTAGATGTAGTTGGAGAACAAATGTTGAACTCTCAAAATGAACCTAGGTTTAGATATTATTTTCAAGGTGATGAACCTTTTGTGTGATGAATCTATATGTTTAGGTACGAAAGCTTGGAGCAAGCACCGCCGACTCCATAACCGCCGACTCCATCACCGCCTGCTCCTCCCACTCCTCTGCAGCAGATTCCGTCAGAGATACCGCTCCCGTACATGTACGAGACCTTCCCCGAGCTGTTGCAGCCGGTGGGATCTGTCTCAGACGAGGTCCTAGAGGCGACGAGGGCAAAGCGGTGGCACGAGAGGGCAGAGCGGATCCTTGACGATGTCGCGGGTTGGTCGCAGAGCGTGAAGGAGTGGAAGAAAGTAAAGGTAGAGATGGAGGCAGATCCAAGTATTTGCCGTGTCCGCCGGGAAGCGTGCATTGAAGTTGCGCAAAATTACTCCAACTATCTCCTGAGCAATTTGGGCCGGAGAATCTACTTCGAGAGCAATGCGGAGGAGAGAGCCAGGATGCCGCCCCCAAGTGCATTTGCGTTCGATATCATCAACTGGGGAAGGGCGGAGGAGAAAACTCCAGCGGGCAGGGCAAGGTGGGAGTGCTTGAACGGTCGGATGCCGACCACCGTTTCGCCTCCGCCTGAGCTGGTGGATCCGCTGCCGTATCTGTCTCCACGGCCAGGCCTAACATACGAGGAGCTCTGAAGATGATGATGTCTGCCCGCTCTTCGAAATTATCAGCAAATCGTCTTATTAGTTTGTCTTGTGTCTTTCAATTATGTTCTCGATGAATAATGAAACTATGTACCTCTTGTAATGCCATTTGTTCATTATCAATTCAGTTTGAACATTAAGTTAACTTCATGCCATTTGTTCTTGTCAATATGAGTATACTTTCATGGTAAAAGAAATGAGTATATACTTTCATGATAAAAAAACATGTTTGTATACTTCAAGTGTTATTATTGTGTATGTAATGCCATTTGTTTGAGATCTGTTTTTTAGCCTCTATATCATTGATGTGAAAAGAAACAAGCAATTAAACTTGAATGTGTAAAACACAGGACCCTACCGCCAGGGACCATGGCGGTAAGGTCACACAACCTACTGCCAGGGAACTTCGATATTTCGTTACAAAAACTTTTGTAGGCAAAACCACCTACCGTCAGGGGTTCTGGCGGTAGGTTTAGACAGGCTACCGCCAGGGCCCCTGGCGGTAGGTTACATATCCACGTCAGCTCGGGCAAACGGCTGCCGTTCCCCTCCGTCGCACCCTACCGCCATGGACCCTGGCGGTGGCCTGTCTAACCCTACCGCCATAACCCCTAGCGGTAGTGAAAGGGTCAAATCCCGAAATTCTTTTCAACAGGGGCCAGATCTTGAATTTCTATGCGAAAAGGGTCAAAACACGAAATTTGGCCTTTTTTGGTTAAGTCTCATGTTGCTATACTACCAGGTGCTATTTATCCTACTTTTGTTTGATCTTATTAATTCTGTCAAGAATTATTTCTTCCGACTTGTACTACTTTGTGCACAGTTTATCAACTCAGGGCATCCATGAAGTACGTTTTTCCGCTGCTGGATCGTGACACAAGGTTTACCCTATGGCAAGTCAAGATGCGGGCATTGTTGGCACAGGCCGACTATGATGTAGCACTGGAAAGTTTTGGGAAGAACCGAATTGAGGACTGGACTGCTGAGGAGAAAAGAATTGATTGTAAGGCTTTGCCACAAATTCAACTCCATTTGCATAATAATATTTTGCAGGAAGTTTTGAGCGAGAAAATTGCCGCCACTCTATGGTTAAAGCTGGAAGGGATCAGCATGACTAAAGATCTCACCAGCAAGATGCATCTGAAGCAAAAATTATTCCTGCACAGGTTACCCGAGGGAGGTAATATTTTGAATCATATTTCAGAATTTAAGGAGATTATATCCAATCTAGCTGCAATGGAGGTTAAGTATGAAGAGGAAGATACTGCTTTAATGTTACTTTGTTCACTGCCAAGTTCTTATACCAATTTTAGAGACACCATATTATACAGTCGTGATACTCTCACGCTTAATGAAGTTTATGAAGCTTTGAACTCTAAGGAGAAGATGAAATTAATGGTGCCTCATGATGGTTCATGTTCATCCCAAGCAGAGAGATTATCTCTTCGTGGCAGGACAAAGGAGAAGCACTCCAATAGTGGAAACAGAGGCAAAAGTAAAAACGGCTACAGGGGCCGGTCACAATCCAGAGACAAGAAATATTGAAGATATTGCAAGAGAGACGGGCATGACATCTCAGAGTGTTTCAAGTTGCAGAATAAAGGAAAGAGGAAAGGTAAGAAACAAGGTGAAAATTCTGCTAACGTTGCTCATGATGATAGTTTCGATGATGCTCTTGTCGTTATTGCTGGATGTGTTGAGACCAATGATGAGTGGGAACTTGATACTGCATGTACTTTTCATATGTGCCCGCATAGAGATTGGTTTAATACTTTTGATTCCACTACTTCTGTTGGTTCCGTTTTGGGTTTTGATAATTCACCATGCAAGATTGAAGGCATAGGTTCCATTCGAATCAAGATGTTTGATGGCATAATCAGAACTTTGACAGATGTTCGGTATATTCCGAAGATGAAGAGAAATCTTATCTCTGTTAATGCCTTTGATGCAAAGGGGTACATGTATTCAGGTGGAGATAGTGTTTTGAAGGTCACCAAAGGCTCCCTTGTTGTGATGAAAGGTGACTTAAGTTCGACCAATGGTCTTTATTACCTTCGAGGTTCTACCATTTCAGGTAACGCTACTCCAGTTATTTCAAAGAATTCTGATTGTGATGTTGCTAACCTTTGGCATATGCGTCTTGGACATATGAGTGAACCTGGTTTAGCAGAGTTAAATAAGAGAGGTCTTCTTGATGGATATGAACCTGGTAAATTGAAATTTTGTGAGCATTGTATCTTCGGCAAACACAAGAGGGTGAAGTTCAACACGTCGACTCATACAACCGAAGGTATTCTTGATTATGTGCATTCTGATTTATGGGGACCATCTCGCAAGAAGTCACTAGGTGGTGCTAGTTACATGTTGACTATTATTGATGATTATTCGAGAAAAGTATGGCCTTATTTCTTGAAGCATAAATATGAAGCATTCTCAACTTTTAAGGAGTGGAAGATTATGATCGAAAGACAAACTGAAAAGAAGGTAAAAATACTTCGCACTGATAATGGTATGGAATTCTGTTCTAAGCAATTTAACAATTATTGCAAGTCTGAAGGCATTGTCAGACACTACACTGTTCCTTATACTCCTCAACAAAACGGTGTTGCTGAGCGTATGAACAGGACCATTATTTCCAGAGCCCGTTGCATGTTGTCCAATGCAGGTTTGCATAGGCATTTTTGGGCTGAGGCCGCTTCCACTGCTTGTTATCTCATTAACCGTTCACCTGTTGGAAATATGCCCTAGAGGCAATAATAAATAGGTTATTATTATATTTCCTTGTTCATGATAAATCGTTTATTATCCATGCTAGAATTGTATTGATAGGAAACTCAGATACATGTGTGGATACATAGACAACACCATGTCCCTAGTAAGCCTCTAGTTAACTAGCTCGTTGATCAATAGATGGTTACGGTTTCCTGACCATGGACATTGGATGTCATTGATAACGGGATCACATCATTAGAAGAATGATGTGATGGACAAGACCCAATCCTAAGCCTAGCACAAAGATCGTGTAGTTCGTATGCTAAAGCTTTTCTAATGTCAAGTATCATTTCCTTAGACCATGAGATTGTGCAACTCCCGGATACCGTAGGAATACTTTGGGTGTGCCAAACGTCACAACGTAACTAGGTGACTATAAAGGTACACTACAGGTATCTCTGAAAGTGTCTGTTGGGTTGGCACGAATCGAGACTGGGATTTGTCACTCCATGTGACGGAGAGGTATCTCTGGGCCCACTCGGTAGGACATCATCATAATGTGCACAATGTGATCAAGGAGTTGATTACGGGATGATGTGTTACGGAACGAGTAAAGAGACTTGCCGGTAACGAGATTGAACAGGTCATCGCGATACCGACGATCGAATCTCGGGCAAGTACAATACCGCTAGACAAAGGGAATTGTATACGGGATTGATTGAATCCTTGACATCGTGGTTCATCCGATGAGATCATCGTGGAACATGTGGGAGCCAATATGGGTATCCAGATCCCGCTATTGGTTATTGGCCGGAGAGGTGTCTCAGTCATGTCTGCATGGTTCCCGAACCCGTAGGGTCTACACACTTAAGGTTCGACGACGCTAGAGTTGTTATGGGAAATAGTATGTGGTTACCGAAGGTAGTTCGGAGTCCCAGATGAGATCCCGGACGTCACGAGGAGTTCCGGAATGGTCCGGTGGTGAAGATCGATATATTGGACGAAGGGTATTGGAGTCCGGACATGTTCCGAAGGTACCAGACTATGGCCAGCATGACCGAAAGGTGTTTCGGGAGCCCCGGCAAGTGTTGGAGGGCCTCATGGGCCAAAGGGGAAGGGGCAAACCAGCCCACTAAGGGTTGGTGCGCCCCCCACAACCTTTCCCACGTTACTTGGGGAGGTGGGGCGCCTCCACCTGGCTTGGGAGGCAAGCCTCCACCTGCTTGGCTTGGGGGGCAAGTCTCCATAGGATTTTCCCTAGGGAGATCCAATCTGCCTAGCCGACGCCCCCTAGGGGAAACCCTAGGGCGCCTCCCCCTCTCCCCTTGCCCCTATATATAGTGGAGGGGTGGGAGGGCAGCCGTGACCTCTTCCCTGGCGCAGCCCTCCCTCCTCCTACCTTCTCCTCCTCCTCCATGGTGCTTGGCGAAGCCCTGCCGGAGAACCACGAGCTCCACCACCGCCATGCCGTCATGCTGACGGAGCTCTCCCTCAACTTCTCCTCTCCCCTTGCTGGATCAAGAAGGAGGAGACGTCCCCGGGCTGTACGTGTGTTGAACGCAGAGGTGCCGTCCGTTCGGCACTAGGATCATCGGTGATTTGGATCACGACGAGTACGACTCCATCAACCCCGTTCTCTTGAACGCTTCCGTTTAGCAATCTACAAGGGTATGTAGATGCACTCTCCTTCCCTCGTTGCTGGATTACTCCATAGATTGATCTTGGTGTTGCGTAGAAAATTTTGAATTTCTGCTACGTTCCCCAACAGTGGCGTCATGAGCTAGGTCTATTGCGTAGATTCTATGCACGAGTAGAACACAAAGTAGTTGTGGGCGTTGATTTTGTTCAATATGCTTACCGTTACTAGTCCAATCTTGTTTCGACGGCATTGTGGGATGAAGCGGCCCGGACCAACCTTACACGTACGCTTACGTGAGACCGGTTCCACCGACTGACATGCACTAGTTGCTAAGGTGGCTGGCGGGTGTCTGTCTCTCCCACTTTAGTCGAAACGGATTCGATGAAAAGGGTCCTTATGAAGGGTAAATAGCAATTGGCATATCACGTTGTGGTTTTGCGTAGGTAAGAAACGTTCTTGCTAGAAACCCATAGCAGCCACGTAAAACATGCAAACAACAATTAGAGGACGTCTAACTTGTTTTTGCAGGGTATGCTATATGATGTGATATGGCCAAGAAGAATGTGATGAATGATATGTGATGTATGAGATTGATCATGTTCTTGTAATAGGAATCACGACTTGCATGTCGATGAGTATGACAACCGGCAGGAGCCATAGGAGTTGTCTTTAATTTATTTACGACCTGCGTGTCAACATAAACGTCATGTAATTACTTTACTTTATCGCTAACCGTTAGCCATAGTAGTAGAAGTAATAGTTGGCAAGACAACTTCACGAAGACACGACGATGGAGATCATGATGATGGAGATCATGGTGTCATGCCGGTGATGATGATGATCATGGAGCCCCGAAGATGGAGATCGAAAGGAGCAAAGTGATGATGGCCATATCATGTCACTATTTGATTGCATGTGATGTTTATCATGTTTATACATCTTATTTGCTTAGAACGACGGTAGTAAATAAGATGATCCCTCATTAAAATTTCAAGAAAGTGTTCCCCCTAACTGTGCACCGTTGCGAAAGTTCATCGTTTCGAAGCACCATGTGATGATCGGGTGTGATAGATTCTTACGTTCACATACAACGGGTGTAAGACAGATTTACACATGCGAAACACTTAGGTTGACTTGATGAGCCTAGCATGTACAGACATGGCCTCGGAACACAAGGACCGAAAGGTCGAGCATGAGTCGTATGGTAGATACGATCAACATGAAGATGTTCACCGATGATGACTAGTCCGTCTCACGTGATGATCGGACACGGCCTAGTTGACTCGGATCATGTAATCACTTAGATGACTAGAGGGATGTCTATCTGAGTGGGAGTTCATAAGATGAACTTAATTATCCTGAACATAGTCAAAAGATCTTTGCAAATTATGCCGTAAGCTCGCGCTTTAGTTCTACTAGTTAGATACGTTCCTGGAGAAAATATAGTTGAAAGTTGACAGTAGAAATTATGCGGACAGTAGAAGGCTTATGTCCTTAATGCACCGCTCAGTGTGCTGAACCCCAAACGTCGTTTGTGGATGTTGCGAACATCGGACATACACGTTTAGATAACTACGTGATAGTTCGGTAATGTTGAATGGTTTAGAATTGAGGCACCGAAGACATTTTTGAAATGTCGCGGAACATATGAGATGTTTCGAGGGCTGAAATTGGGATTTCAGGTTCGTGCCCACGTCAAGAGGTATAAGACCTCCGACGATTTTCTTAGCCTGCAAACTAAGGGAGAAAAGCTCAATCGTTGAGCTTGTGCTCAAATTGTCTGAGTACAACAATCACTTGAATCGAGTGGGAGTTGATCTTCCAGATAAGATAGTGATGTTTCTCCAAAGTCATTGCCACCAAGCTGCTAGAGCTTCGTGATGAACTATAACATATCAGGGATAGATATGATGATCCTTGAAATATTCACGATGTTTGACACCGCGAAAATAGAAATCAAGAAGGAGCATCAATTGTTGATGGTTAGTGAAACCACTAGTTTCAAGAAGGGCAAGGGAAAGAAGGGATACTTCATGAAACGGCAAATCAGCTGCTGCTCTAGTGGAGAAACCCAAGGTTAAACCCAAACCCGAGACTGAGTGCTTCTATAATAAGGGGAACAGCCACTGGAGCAGAATTACCCTAGATACTTGGTAGACGAGAAGGCTGTCGATAGAAGTATATTGGATATACATTATGTGAATGTGTACTTTACTAGTACTCCTAGTAGCACCAGGGTATTAGATGCCGGTTCGGTTGCTAAGTGTTAGTAACTCGAAATAAAAGCTACGGAATAAACGGAGACTAGCTAAAGGTGAGCTGACGATATGTGTTGGAAGTGTTTCCAAAGTTGATATGATCAAGCATCGCTCGCTCCCTCTACCATCGAGATTGGTGTTAAACCTAAATAATTGTTATTTGGTGTTTGCGTTGAGCATAGACATGATTGGATTATGTCTATCGCAATACGGTTGTTCATTTAAAGAGAATAATAGTTACTCTGTTTATTTGAATAATACCTTCAATGGTCTTGCACCTAAAATGAATGGTTTATTGAATCTCGATCATAGTGATACACATGTTCATGCCAAAAGATATAAGATAGTAATGATAGTACCACCTACTTGTGGCACTGCCGTGTAAGTCATATTGGTATAAAACGCATGAAGAAGCTCCATGTTGATGGATCTTCGGACTCACTCATTTTTGAAAAGGATTGAGTAATGTGAACCATGTCTATTGGTATATACGCATGAAGAAACTCCATGCGGATGGACCGTTTGGACTCACTTGGTTTTGAATCACTTGAGATATGCAAATCTTACCACATGGGCAAGATGACTGAAAAAGCCTCGTTTTCAGTAAGATGGAACAGGATAGCAACTTGCTGGAAGTAACACATTTTGATGTGTGCAGTCCAATGAGTGCTGAGGCACGCAGTGGACATCGTTATATTCTTACTTCACAGATGATTTAAGTAGATACTGAGTATATTTACTTGATGAAACACAAGTCTGAATTATTGAATGGTTCAAGTAATTTCAGAGTGACGTTGAAGATCTTCGTGATAAGAGGATAAAATGTCTATGATATGATCATAGAAATGAATATCTGAGTTACGAGTTTGGCACTGTGGAAATTGTTTCACAACTAATACCGCCTGGAACACCATAGTGTGATGGTGTGTCCGAACATCATAGTTGCACCCTATTGGATATGGTGCGTACCATGATGTCTCTTATCGAATTACCACTATCGTTCATGGGTTAGGCATTAGAGACAACCGCACTCACTTTAATAGGGCAGCACGTAATTCCGTTGAGACGAAACCATTTGAACTATGGTTTGGAGAAACCTGAGTTGTCGTTTCTTAAAAGTTTGGGGCTGCGACGCTTATGTGAAAAAGTTTCAGGTTGATAAGCTCGAACCCAAAGCGGATAAAATGCATCTTCATAGGACACCCAAAACAGTTGGGTATACCTCCTAATTCAGATCCTAAAGCAATAGGGATTGTTTCTAGAATCGGGTCCTTTCTCGAGGAAAAGTTTCTCTCGAAAGAATTGAGTGGGAGGAAGATAGAACTTGATAAGGTTGTTGAACCTTTACTTCAGGCAGAGAGTAGCGCAAGCACAGGAAAAATGTTTCTGTGGCCCCTGCCTTAGTTGAAGAGAAAGCTAATGATGATGATCATGGAGCTTCAGATCAAGTTACTATCGAACCTCATAGGTTGACAAGGGTGTGTACAACTTCTAAGTGGTAACCCTATCTTAAAAGGTCACGTTGTTGGACAATGATGAACCTATGAGCTATGGAGAAGCGATGGTGGGCCCGAATTCCGAAAAATGGCTCGAGGCCATAAAATCCGAGAGAGGATGCATGAAAACAAAGTGTAGACTTTGAAAGAACTACTTGATGGTCGTAAGGCTATTGGGCACATATGGATTTTAAAAGGAAGACAGACAATGATGGTAAGTGTCACCATTGAGAAAGCTCGACTTGTCGTTAAGGTGTTTCCCGACAAGTTCAAGGAGTTGACTACGATGAGACTTTCTCACTCGTAGCGATGCTAAGAGTCTGTTGGAATTAGCAGGTACTGCATTATTTATGAAATCTTGCAGATGGGATGTCAAAATATTGTTTCCTTGTTCTTGAGGAAAGGTTGTATGTGATACAACCAGAAGATTTTGTCGATCCTGAAAGATGCTAACAAGTATGCAAAGCTCCAACTATCCTTCTAAGGACTGGAGTAAGCATCTCGGAGTTGGAATGTACACTTTGGTGAGATGATCAAAGATTTTGGGTTTATACAAAGTTTATGAGAAACTTGTATTTCCAAAGAAGTGAGTGGGAGCACTATAGAATTTTTGATGAGTATATGTTGTTGACATATTGATGTTCAGAAATAATGTAGAATTCTGGAAAGCATATAGGGTTATTTGAAAAGTGTTTTTCAATGGAAAACCTGGATTAGGCTGCTTAAACATTGAGCATCAATATCTATAGGGATAGATCAAAACGCTTAATGGTACTTTCAAATGAGCACATACCTTGACATGATCTTGAAGGTGTTCAAGATGGATCAGTCAAAGAAGGAAGTTCTTGCCTGAGTTGTAAGGTACGAAGTTAAGACTTAAAGCTCGACCACTGCAGAACAGAGAGAAAGGACGAAGGTCGTCCCCTATGCTTAGACATAGGCTCCATAGTATGCTATGCTGTGTAGCGCACCTGACATGTGCCTTGCCACATGTCTGGCTAGAGGGTACAAAGGTGATCTAGCAGTAGATCACCAGATAGCGGTCAAGATTATCCTTAGAGGAATAAGGATATGTTTCTCGGTTATGGAGGTGATAAAGAGTTCGACGTAAAGAGTTACGTCGATGCAAGCTTAACACCTATCCGGATAGCTTTGAGTAGAGATGCCGGATACGTATAATGGAGCAACAATTTGGAATAGCTCCAAGTAGAACAGTTATTTGAAATGGCTCCAAATATAGCGTAGAGATTTGCGAAGTACATACGGATTTGAATGTTGCAGACCCTTTGACTAAAACCTCTCTCACAAGCAACATGATCAAACCCAGAACTCATTGAGTGTTAATCACATAGTGATGTGAACTAGATTATGAACTCTAGTAAACTCTTTGGATGTTGGTCACATGGCGATGTGACCTGTGAATGTTAATCACATGGCGATGTGGACTAGATTATTGACTCTAGTGCAAGTGGGAGACTGTTGGAAATATGCCCTAGAGGCAATAATAAATAGGTTATTATTATATTTCCTTGTTCATGATAAATCGTTTATTATCCATGCTAGAATTGTATTGATAGGAAACTCAGATACATGTGTGGATACATAGACAACACCATGTCCCTAGTAAGCCTCTAGTTAACTAGCTCGTTGATCAATAGATGGTTACGGTTTCCTGACCATGGACATTGGATGTCATTGATAACGGGATCACATCATTAGAAGAATGATGTGATGGACAAGACCCAATCCTAAGCCTAGCACAAAGATCGTGTAGTTCGTATGCTAAAGCTTTTCTAATGTCAAGTATCATTTCCTTAGACCATGAGATTGTGCAACTCCCGGATACCGTAGGAATACTTTGGGTGTGCCAAACGTCACAACGTAACTAGGTGACTATAAAGGTACACTACAGGTATCTCTGAAAGTGTCTGTTGGGTTGGCACGAATCGAGACTGGGATTTGTCACTCCGTGTGACGGAGAGGTATCTCTGGGCCCACTCGGTAGGACATCATCATAATGTGCACAATGTGATCAAGGAGTTGATTACAGGATGATGTGTTATGGAACGAGTAAAGAGACTTGCCGGTAACGAGATTGAACAAGGTATCGCGATACCGACGATCGAATCTCGGGCAAGTACAATACCGCTAGACAAAGGGAATTGTATACGGGATTGATTGAATCCTTGACATCGTGGTTCATCCGACGAGATCATCGTGGAACATGTGGGAGCCAATATGGGTATCCAGATCCCGCTATTGGTTATTGGCCGGAGAGGTGTCTCGGTCATGTCTGCATGGTTCCCGAACCCGTAGGGTCTACACACTTAAGGTTCGATGACGCTAGAGTTGTTATGGGAAATAGTATGTGGTTACCGAAGGTAGTTCGGAGTCCCGGATGAGATCCCGGACGTCACGGGGATTTCCGGAATGGTCCGGCGGTGAAGATCGATATATTGGACGAAGGGTATTGGAGTCCGGACGTGTTCCGAAGGTACCAGGCTATGGCCAGCATGACCGAAAGGTGTTTCGGGAGCCCCGGCAAGTGTTGGAGGGCCTCATGGGCCAAAGGGGAAGGGGCAAACCAGCCCACTAAGGGTTGGTGCTCCCCCCACACCCTTTCCCACGTTACTTGGGGAGGTGGGGCGCCTCCACCTGGCTTGGGAGGCAAGCCTCCACCTGCTTGGCTTGGGGGGCAAGTCTCCATAGGATTTTCCCTAGGGAGATCCAATCTGCCTAGCGCCGCCCCCTAGGGGAAACCCTAGGGCGCCTCCCCCTCTCCCCTTGCCCCTATATATAGTGGAGGGGTGGGAGGGCAGCCGTGACCTCTTCCCTGGCGCAGCCCTCCCTCCTCCTACCTTCTCCTCCTCCTCCATGGTGCTTGGCGAAGCCCTGCCGGAGAACCACGAGCTCCACCACCGCCACGCCGTCGTGCTGACGGAGCTCTCCCTCAACTTCTCCTCTCCCCTTGCTGGATCAAGAAGGAGGAAACGTCCCCGGGCTGTACGTGTGTTGAACGCGGAGGTGCCGTCCGTTCGGCACTAGGATCATCGGTGATTTGGATCACGACGAGTACGACTCCATCAACCCCGTTCACTTGAACGCTTCCGCTTAGCGATCTACAAGGGTATGTAGATGCACTCTCCTTTCCTCGTTGCTAGATTACTCCATAGATTGATCTTGGTGTTGCGTAGAAAATTTTGAATTTCTGCTACGTTCCCCAACATCACCATCTATTGCTCTTAATAAGAAAAGTCCAATTGAGGTATGGTCTTGTGACGCCCGGGTAATCAACCTACAGTAACGCTATGGTAATGATGCCATGTCACCTCGATTATTGTTGATAATCTCACGTTAGTTCAGAACCGATCCAAATTCAAATTTGAATTAAAGTCAAAACAATTAAAGTTTTCAAAAGTCAAAACTAAATTGTTCCTAATGTGTCAAATAATCCATAATAAATGTTGGTGAAGAAATCATCTTTTAATAAAATACTTAAAAGCACTAAATAAACTAAAACAGCGATAAAACAATTATCTAAAATGCTTTTAAGATCATAAGTAGATGCAAAATACTTTATTTAAGGTGCCAAAATGTTTGGGGCTGTGACCTATTTAAAGAACACCAAATTAGTTGTCGCTTTTAAATTTTTTAAAACTAAAATAAAAGAAAACAGAAAGGCAATTGAATAAGAAAAGGAAAAGAATAAAACACAAAACAAAACTTACAAAAAAAGAGAAAAGACCCCCCAGTCGAGCCGTGGCCCAGCTGGCCTCTGGGCCGCCAAGCCGGCCCAACCGCCCCATCGCCCCACCTTATCCCCTGGCGAACGAACCCTAGCGGTCCACCCCCCACTCCCCTCGTTCCCCCACTCTCTCTCGCACCCACGCGCCACGAGTGGATCTGGATCGGGGGCAACCGATGCCCCGATCCCGTCGCTCCCGACCCCGGCGCGCCCGAACCTGCCGCCTCGTCCCTGCGCCCCGTCTTCGCCGTCGCCTCGCCGTCCTCTCCCGACGCCGTCGCCCGCCACCACGCCGGAGCCCGCCTGGACCTCGCCGGCGCCTCTACCCCGCCGGCCTGCTTCTCCTCTCCGCCGGTCGTCCCCGTCGTCCTCCCCAAGCCCACTGCCCCGTTCCCTACTATCCCAGTGAGCTCCCTCCCTCTCCCCTCTCTGTTGCACGTCGCCGCTCCCCGACGAGCTCCTCCGCGCGCGCCCGTCGCCGTGGCCTCCTCCGCCCTCTCCAGTCCCGCCTACGCGCCGCCTAGGCTTCGTCTGCCCAGGTTCATGGCTCCGCGGCCCGCGCTCACCATCGCCTCTAGCCCCGTCGCGCCCGGCGCCTGTCCACGCGAACCCACGCGCCCCCGCCTGCTGCTGCACTTCCACGCCCGCTGATGCTCCGGCGCACCACTGCACGCATCGCCGCTCTCGGCCGGAGCCTCTCTGCCTTCCTCGCCATCCACCCTGGACGCGAGCTCGACCCGCGGCCGCGTCGACCTCCCCCGACCTCTCCTCCTCGCGCGCACGTCACCACGACCACCGCGCCGCCCCGCCTCAGCGCTGCTGCCGCTGCTAGTCTCGCCCCGGCCTCGCCTCCCTCTGTTGCCGCTCTATCTACTGCTCCCCGTCGCCGCTCCACTCCGCCCCTGGCCACCTCGCGCCGCCGTTGCCCCGCGATTGCTGCTGCTCGCCAGCGCTCCAGCGCCCGGTGCCCGCGCCGGCACCATCGGGGCTCTGCCCCGATTAGCCCCGTTAGCCCGCTCCAGTGGCCAGATGTGCCACTGCCAGCGGGGCCCCACGCCCCCATTAAAAAAAGAATTAGAAAATTGATTAGAAAAATAAATAATAAATAAAAATAAAAATGAATTTCATTAATTAATTAACTAAATTAATTAATCCTGTTTAAATTAATCTAATAAACTTGTCAGGTTAATTAAACGTTAATTAGACTAGTTAAATCCTAATTATGCTAAACAGTCAATGACCAGTGGGACCCACACGTCAGCGACCCAGCCGACGTCTCTGTTGACTGATGACGTAGTGCTGACGTCATGCTGACGTCAGCGTGCACTGTTCTGGATAATGTTGATTAAATTAATTAGATAAATGCTAAAAATGATTTAAATCTTTTAAAATCAATATAAAATAAACCGTAACTTGGATGGAAAAACTTTGTACATGAAAGTTGCTCAGAATGACGAGAGGCACCCGGATACGCAGCCCATTCGTCCGCCACACATTCCTAACATATCAAACTCGCAAACTTTCCCCTCCGGCTCCTTTGCCCGAAAACGCGAAACACCGGGGATACTTTCCCGGATGTTTCCCCCCTTCACCGGTATCACCTCATACCGCGTTAGGGCACCCCTAGCACCGTTACTTGTCATGTCATGCATCGCTATCCATCTGTTTGCTTAAATATTTATGGTTTCTTCCCCCTCTTCTCTCGCTAGACACCGAGACCGACGCTGCTGCTGCCCCGTTCGACTACGGAGTTGACGACCCCTCTCTCTTGCCAGAGCAACCAGGCAAGCCCCCGCCCCCCCTTGATCACCAGATATCGCCTACTCTCCTCTATACTGCTTGCATTAGAGTAGTGTAGCATGTTACTGCTTTCGTTATACCTATCCTGATGCATAGCTTGTCTTTGATACTGCTGTTGATACCTTTACCTGCAATCCTACTTGCTTAGTATAGGATGCTAGTGTTCCATCAGTGGCCCTACACTCTTGTCCGTCTGCCATGCTATACTACTGGGCCGTGATCACTTCGGGAAGTGATCGCGGGCTTATACTATATACTTTACACTGTTACATTACCTGTGATACTGTTCGGAGTTGGGGGCTGAAGGGGCAGGTGGTTCCACCCAGGTAGTGGTGGGCCTGGGTTCCCGACGGCCCCTGACTGTTACTTTGTGGCGGAGCGACAGGGCAGGTTTGAGACCACCTAGTAGAGAGGTGGGCCTGGCCCTGGTCGGCGTTCGCGGATACTTAACACGCTTAACGAGATCTGGGTATTTGATCTGAGTCTGGCCATTTGGTCTATACGCACTAACCATCTACGCGGGAGTAGTTATGGGTGTCCCGGCGTCGTGGTATCAGCCGAAGCCTTCATGACGTCAGCGACCGAGTGGCGCGCGTCGGATTGGACTGGAACGCCACTAGGCTAGGTCTGCTTCCGGCCGCGTTCTCAACGTGCAGGTATGCTCAGGGCGATGGGCCCAGACCCCTGCGCGCTTAGGTTTAGACCGGCGTGCTGACCGCTCTGTTGTGCCTAGGTGGGGCTGCGACGTGTTGCTCTTCCGAGGCCGGGCATGACCCAGGAAAGTGTGTCCGGTCAAATGGGATCAAGCGTGTTGGGCTATGTGGTGCACCCCTGCAGGGAAGTTAATCTATTCGAATAGCCGTGTCCCTCGGTAAAAGGACGACCCGGAGTTGTACCTTGACCTTATGACAACTAGAACCGGATACTTAATAAAACACACCCTTCCAAGTGCCAGATATAACCCGGTGATCGCTCTCTAACAGGGCATCGAGGAGGGGATTACCGGGTAGGATTATTCTATACGATGCTACTTGGAGGACTTCCATCTACTCTCTTCCATATGCTGCAAGACGGAGGCTGCCAGAAGCGTAGTCCTCGACAGGATTAGCTATCCCCCTCTTATTCTGGCATTCTACAGTTCAGTCCACCGATATGCCCCTTTACACATATATCCATGCATATGTAGTGTAGCTCCTTGCTTGTGAGTACTTTGGATGAGTACTCACGGTTGCCTTGTTTCCCCTTTTCCCCATCTCTCTACCCGATTGCTGCAATCAGACGATGAAGCCCAGGATACAGACGCCACCGTCGACGACGACTCCTACTACACTGGAGGTGCCTACTACTACGTGCAGCCCGCTGACGATGATCAGGAGTAGTTAGGAGGATCCCAGGCAGGAGGCCTGCGCCTCTTTCGATCTGTATCCCAGTTTGTGCTAGCCTTCTTAAGGCAAACTTGTTTAACTTATGTCTGTACTCAGATATTGTTGCTTCCGCTGACTCATCTATGATCGAGCACTTGTATTCGAGCCCTCGAGGCCCCTGGCTTGTATTATGATGCTTGTATGACTTATTTTATTTGTAGAGTTGTGTTGTGATATCTTCCCGTGAGTCCCTGATCTTGATCGTACACATTTGCGTGCATGATTAGTGTATGATTGAATCGGGGGCGTCACAGGTCTGGTTCACCTGCTGATTATTCACAATTGAGAGTTTTTGGTTGCACTGCTTATGCTCATGTTGATAATGGAAAGTTGGAGCCTAGGGCTGTTAAGTGCATCTTCCTTGGTTATAAGTCTGGTGTTAAAGGTTTTAAATTGTGGAATCCTGAAATCCAGAAGGTTTTTATTAGCAGAAATGTTATCTTTAATGAATCTGCTATGTTACATGATGTTTCATCTACTAATGTTCCCGTTGAGAGTGAACAACAGCCTATTGTTCAGGAGCCTACTGTTCAGGTGGAGCATGTTAGTGATCCAGGTGATACATTTGGTAATGAAATTGTTGATGCATATGATGAACCCGTCGTTAATGATGATAATGTCACTCCCACTCCAAATTAGCCTATTGTTCCCCCCAGTTGGAATCTCGCACGTGACAGAGTTAGACGGGGCATTAATAAACCTGACAGGTTAATTGAAGAGTGCAATATTGTTTCTTTTGCTTTATCTGTTGCAGAAGAAATTGAAGGTAATGCCGAGCCTTCTTCATATTCCGAGGCTATTATTTCTGGTGATAGTAATAAGTGGATGACCGCTATGCATGATGAGATGGAATCACTTGAAAAGAACGACACTTCGAATTTAGTAAGATTACCTAGAGAGAAGAAACCTATTCGTTGCAAGTGGGTTTTCAAGAGGAAAGAAGGTGTTTCTCCTAATGATGAGACAAGATATAAAGCAAGGTTAGTTGCTAAAGGTTATAGCCAGATTCCATGTATTGACTATAACGAAGTATTTTCTCCTGTTGTGAAGCATAGCTCTATTCGCACTTTACTTAGTATTGTTGCCATGCATGATCTTGAGCTTGAGCAATTGGATGTTAAAACTGCATTCTTACATGGATAATTAGAAGAGGATATTTATATGGAACAACCTGAAGGTTTTGTTATTCCTGGAAAAGAAAAGCTTGTCTGTAAGTTAAAGAAATCTCTTTATGGATTGAAGCAATCCCCAAGACAGTGGTACAAGAGATTTGACACCTTTATGCTCTCTCAAGGTTTCAAAAGGTCTAATTATGATAGTTGTGTTTATTTGAAAACTGTCAAAGGCTTAACTATTTATTTGCTCCTTTATGTTGATGATATGCTTATTGCTGCAAAGAGTATGTCACAGATTAATGAATTAAAGAAGCAATTGAGTAATGAATTTGAGATGAAGGATTTGGGTGCAGCAAAGAAAATACTTGGCATGGAAATATCTAGAGATAGACCGTCTGGAAAAGTTAAGTCAGAAGGGATATATTGATAAAGTTCTTCGTCGTTTTAATATGCATAATGCCAAGCCAGTAAGTACTCCGTTAGCTGCACACTTCAAATTATCATCAGCTTTATGTCCTAAGTCAAATGCCGATATTGAGTACATGTCTAGAGTTCCCTATTCAAGTGTAGTTGGTTCACTTATATATGCCATGGTTTGTTCTCGTCCGGATTTATCATATGCATTGAGAGTTGTCAGTAGATACATGGCTAATCCTGGAAAAGATCATTGGAAAACAGTTCAGTGGATTGTCAGATACCTGCGTGGTACTTCTAATGCTTATTTACAGCTTGGGAAAACTGGAGATGGACTTGTTGGTTTTGTTGATTCTGATTTTGCTGGTGATTTGGATAAGAGAAGATCACTCACAGGTTATGTTTTCATCATTAGTGGTTGTGCTGTGAGTTGGAGAGCAACTTTGCAGTCTATTGTGGCTTGTTCCACTACTGATGTCGAGTATATGGCTATTTCTGAGACATGCAAAGAAGCTATCTGGTTGAGAGGTTTGTACACTGAGCTTTGTGAAGACTTATCTTGCCCTACCGTATTTAGTGACAGTCAAAGTGCTATATATCTTACAAAGAATCCAATGTATCATGAGAGAACAAAGCACATTGATGTCAGATATCACTATATTCGAGATGTTGTTGCTGAAGGTTATTTGAAGGTATGCAAGATAAGTACTCATGATAATCCTGCTGATATGATGACAAAGCCAGTTCCGACCAATAAGTTTGAGCTTTGCTCAGGCTTAGTTGGTATTTCTCACTAGTTTTATGGACTTTGACGCACAAGGTGTTTATGCTGATTTGGATGGAGTTATTTACTTTCTTCGACTACTGAAGGGAATTTGGATCAAGGTGGAGATTGTTAAATTGTGATCCAAATTATACTGTGTTGGACTAGACGTAGTACAACTGGTGTGGGCCTTTGCGTTGACGTCGACGCGTACGAGTACAACTCGTTTACTTGTCCTCCAATGACTCTCATGTATTGCCCTCTTATATACCCCATGTAGTCGCACCTCAGACGGTCTGTCGTCTCGTGCTTGTAGTACTCCTCATAGTGATTACGCCTTCGTGCGTCCGTAGTTTTTTCCCGCAAAGGTTCCACGTAAAAATCCGTGTCTCTCGTGTCTCGTTTATTCTCGTTATTATCTAACAACCCTTTTGAATTTTGCACAGATTCATTGGATTTTTTAATTTTTATTTCTTGGTTTGATTAATCAAATAGCATAGGAGTTAGATTGGATGAGACAATCGGGTGGTTTATCATCCAAATGTATTATGCGTACCAACTTGCGAAGAACGTAATGGATATTTGTACGAATTTAACTTGATGGAGAAAATACAGGCGCATCGTTTAGCTAGTTATTACACACAGCCTCCTCGTCACAAAGGTAGAAACAATGGGTAGAAGCAAGCATTCAAATCGAACACATGGATAGACGCAATCGAATACATACTAATTTCACAGTTCATCTCTAGGGCGTCTCTGCAAGAGTCAGCATAGCGTGAGGTACATGTCATGGGTAGAAGCAAGCATTCAAATCCTCGATATCCGGACTGGCAAGGATGATGCGGATCTCTCTTCTGAAGTTGCTCAGTGGTCTGATGATGATGGCTGCTTCTAAAATGTGAGCATCTGATGTGCGCTTTAGGTCTGCTGCACCGACTGTTGGTCCTGATACATTATGTTGATGGATTGGCGATGACATCGGTATTGGATATGAGGAGTGAGAGCCACATTATCTGGTTTGAAGGTGTGAGTAGTGGCTTCGAATTGATTGATGTATGTTTTTGTCAAATCTTTGTGAAATAATTAATAAAGATTGCTACCTGCATCAATTGATACATATGCCGGGGTTTAACCTCCTTTTCTTTAAAAACAAGAAATCCAGGCCATATTGGGCGCGACGACAAACGGGTTCGTGCGCGCGACCTGCTCGCGGCCGGCTTCCTTGTAGTCGAAGAAGCAGACGTGTGCGCCGGCATGACGGTGCGCGCCGCAGCAGGTGGCCATGGCCCACCACTGGCACACAGATCCCAGCAGCCCCACCCTTTGCTGGCACGCATTGCATCGGTTCTTCGTCGCCCCCGCTGTCTTCTCGGCCGTCTGCTCCTCGCCTCCAGCTTTCGCCAGCTTCAGCGACCTGAGGCCGGACATGACGGCGGCGTCAAAGGCCATGAGGTCCAGCAGCTGCTGCCGTTCCTTGTAGCAGTTGGAGCAGAGGTCGTTTGTCGCCGCGCCGCTGCCGAAGAACCCGCAGCCGTTGGCGCACGGGGCTGCGCCGCCGGCATGCTGCCTCGCCTCCATGTTCTTGGTCGTCGGGCGAGGGGCTCTCGCCGAGAAGGTTGGTTGCTCGCGATGGCCTCTCTTGGATATCTCGTTGCGTAGCGAAAGCCGGGCGTGTGTCATCGTGGCCTTTTATACGTATATATACTAGCACTAGCGAGCCACTGGACGATGATGTTCGGCATCGGACGGACCTTCTCGCTCTGTTCTCGGAGACGGAATTCGAGCAGTGCAAGGAAGGAAGCTAGACGCCAGCGCCACCCAGGGAACCCGGTCTCACCACGGGCTGTGTTCTTTTCGTGACTAGAATCCGCTGGACTAACTCGGAAGGAGGTCTCCGTGGCGCGGGGCGGCAGCGAGCCGCAGCAGCACACTGGGCAGTGGTGCACACGAGCAAAGTGGCAGGCAGCGGCGGCAAGCAAGCACGCACTGCAAGCGACAGTGGCAAGCATGCACGGTAAGCGGCAGCAGCACGCAGTCGCAGTCGCACGCACGGAAATTACTAATGTACTACTCCCTCTGTATCGAAATATAGTCGTGTGTAGTTCAACTTCTCCAGCAACATATATTTCGGTACGGAGTGAGTATTTCTATTTCGTATTGCGTGTTTGTGTTGCTTATACTCACGGAGCTTTGCGGGATTTTCATCCCTCCCTGATTTTCAGGAGGTGTGGGCTCCTCATGCTGATTTCCTCCAATTAAAGTAGCCCAACTAAGCAGCCCCGTAAACCCCGTAATCATAACGCCTGTGCATGTAGCATTGCTCCTAGCATAGTAGGGGCTAGCTGGAACCAATTTCTGCAGCCATGCAACACCACCAACAATGGCATGATTCAACGGGAGAGCACGTACACCGTACGTTGCTGCGACCGAGATCAACGAGCGGAAGATTCGACAAAGCTAGCTCCTCGGCGACTCTTGAGAGTGAGAGGCCACCGCCGACGTAGAAATCACATATTTGACCTGTGGGTCAAATCAAATCACAAATTGACCTTGTTTTGAAAAAATTTCACTCTGCTGACCCTTTAGTGTGGCGCCCGACACCTAGGCGCCGCACACTACTATGCAGCGCCTCTCCCTTGGGCGTCGCACATCCTGCCAGCGTGGCGGCCCTGAACCAGTTGCGGCCCCACAGACAGCATTGCAGCGCCCAAGGGATAGGCGCCACACTGTGTAAACTGCAGCGCCTAAGGCTTAGGCGCTGCACTGTGACTTACAGCGCATCTGCCCAGCGACCAGGCAGTTGTTCCTCCTCTCCCCTCTCTGGACAGAGAGCAGCGGCGGCGCCCCCATCGAATCCCCCCCCACATCCCTCTCAGATCTGAAGATTTGATCCGTGGATTCGATCTCCAATCCATCCTACTAGGTAAACTCCTCCGTTCCCTTTCTTTTCCTCCGTAAATTTGTTGCCATTTTAGAGATTTGTCCAAGATTTGATGGAACCCTTGATTTGGTTGATTTGCTTGATTTAGGATGTGTTAGTCATAGTGATAGTACCTTAGTGTTGTTGTTTAGTTCATAATATATGGTTCTTGTTAGTGAAACCTAGAGTGTTTAGTTTTTTTAGATATACATGAGATGCCTATTTATATAGATAACTATGAGATGTTGTGTTTTGTAGACATATAAGAGATGTTTGTTTAGATATATATATTAGATGTTGAGTTTATTTGAAATATTAGATGTTGAGTTTTTTAGAAGACATATGACATATTCATTGTGTGAGAAGGAGATGTTGAAATTCTTGTAATTGAACACATATTAGATGTTTAGTGTAAACCGATATTTGAGATGAAGATGAACTCATATATGTTTATTGTTTTAACTTATTAAGGATGGTTTGGCTTCTCGACGATGTCTACAACACGAAACACCGGGCCTACATGATGCGCGAGAAGGGGATGGTAATAACGAGTAATCTAAATATTTTGCAAATTTGCCTTAAGTTGAAATTTACATGCCCTAAGATTTGTCATTACTTGTTTTTTGCAGAAGCTTGAACCTTTGAAGATTCGGTATCACGGGGTCTCTAGTCCTGCCATGCCTTACGATGAGCGGTACACACCGTACATCAAGCAGGCAGGACTACTCCCGTGGATTCAGTTGGTCAGCCGGTCCACGCCGAATCTGAACGCTCCACTGGTGTCCGCTCTTGCTGATTGGTGGAGGCCGGAGACACATAGTTTCCATCTTCGGACAGGGGAGATGACCGTGACGCTCGAGGATGTCTCGTTGATCACCGGTCTTGCTATCGATGGGAGGCCTCTCTGTATGAGCACGGATTCTGATGGGTGGCGCGAGCAGATGATTGCTCTTATCGGTATTGCTCCTACCGAGGCTGAGGTTGATGTAGAGGAGGGAGAAGAGAAGAAGAAGAGGGAAAGGAAAGCTGCCGGAGCTGCTTTTACGTGGATTCAAAATCACTTTGCGACGTGCCCTCCGGATGCCACTGATGATGTGATCCAGACACATGCTCGTGTCTACATGTGGTATGTTGTGTCGAGGACTTTGTTTCCTGACTCCACTGGCAAGAACGCTCCATGGATGTGGCTGAAGGCGTTGACCGTCTTCGATAGAAAATGGAGCTGGGGTACAGCTACTCTTGCCTACTTGTACAGACAGGTAGTTGGTCTGTTTTGTGATTAACTCATTCTTCATCAGCAATGCAAGCTTGCTGTTAAGTTAACATTGTTTTTCTTTCATATGCAGCTGGACGATGCGTGTCTGCGGATCACAGATAGTGCAGGCATTGGTGGTAATATGCTTCTACTTTCTGTATGGAGCTGGGAGTGTCTGCCTGTTGGACGCCCGAAGAGCGTCAGGTTTAATCCTTGGTATCAAGATGAAGATGACGAATTACAGCGCCCCACTTGGGCTTACAAGTGGGATGTGGTTTCCGAGATGACGAACGATGTCAATCTCATGTACCAGAAGTACGTTGCCGAGTTGGACACGATTGCGCCTGAGCAGGTAACGAGGTCATTACTTCAGTCATTTCTCATATTTGCCTGAAAAAAGTCACCAATTTTGCACTGTTGCCCTATTTCATAGGTGGAATGGCAGCCATATGGCGCCGATGACAGCCTTGGGTACACCCCAGAGTTTAAAATCAACCCGATGTGCTTGCGGGATAGGGATCTCTGGCTTATGCGGTGCCCATTGATATGCAACTGGGCTGTTGAGTTTCATTTGCCACATCGCGTGTTTCGTCAGTTTGGTCTGTTCCAGCCTCACCCGCCGGAATGGGTGGATACGGACAAAGCACTTCATAGGTAAGAGAGCGTATTGACTAAGCATCATCACTCCTTCTTGAGGTTGCTAATGTTTGCTATTGTATCATGCAGGTTGGACAGGAGAAGGCAGCGCAAGATAAAGGACTAGGACAAGCATCATGATTCGTATGTCACCCGCTTCCAGCTTTGCGTGGAGCAAGCTCGTAGCACTGCACGCGCCCAGCTTCGTGAGCATAACCCAGTTGCCTTTGATAACTACATACGATGGCTTCTTGAAAATACTCGAGTTGAGATATGCCCGCCGGCATATAATGAGGAAATTCTTGAAGAACCCATAAACTTTGAGGATCTAGCAAAGGGGAAGTACAACAGAGATGTCAAGTTAGGGCAAGGAGTCCCTGCTGTTCCGGTGATTAACTATGTGGTAAAGTGTTCCTTCTTTACTTTCCCTTTGGCCATATTACACATATTTGAATGGCTAATGTGCTCATTATTTGTCATCCGCAGCGCACCGAGATCAAGAAAGCTACTGATGAGAGCCAGTCTATTCTGGGGAACACACCGGTTGCAAAAGGCAATGATGATGGTTCACTACGAGCATTCCTCAAGGTACAAATTGCATTCACTATGAGAGGTACTCTTTGTTGCGGAGTTTGATATCTTCCACACTTGTTCATGTTACAGCGTCAGGCCAGGAAGTTAAGGCGGTTATCGAATCTTCTTGGTTGCCGTGATCCCGAATATGATGAACCATCTGCCTCTAGGTCTGGTACACCATCAGACCCCTCATCTCACCATCAGGGGGACGATGTGAGTTCCTCATATGCTTATCTGGATGATGAGGGTGTGGTCACCCAAGAGGTATGACTAATCCTTTAGATGTGATTCTCACTTGATTACGACGTCGGTCTTCACCATATTGTTTGATTGTGTGATAGGGCGATGAGCTTGATGATGACATGACTTTGGCGGACGCTCAACTTCGGTCCCCATATGTGTTCAAGGCTAGGCAGCCCAGGCGCCGGTACACGCCCAACGACTTTGACAACAGAGGCAACCCAAAGGTGGTCGTAGGGACCTCGCGGATGGCTAGCTTGGATCATGAGGCGGAGGCGGAGGCGGAGGAGGAAGTGCAGGAAGAGGAGGCTCGTCCACGCAGGAAGAAGAAGATTGCCTGCAGGCGTGGCACCAGGAACACGCGCGGAAGGCATTAGTGTTTGTTATTATGGAAGTGCTCTCTTGTAGCCGTTTCGTTAGGTTGATGAACTTGTTGGGTTATGTTATATGTAGGTAAACTCTTACTATTGTGGTATTTGTGTTTGCGAACTAGTAGTAACGTTGAATTGTCCTAAATGATGTGATGTTAAAGTTATTTGTTGTCTTTGTTCAGTATTTGTCCTAAATGATGTTGTCTTTGTTCAGTTGAATTGTTCAACATTTGTATTTGGCAAAATGGAAGTTGTTTCTGCAGTTTGGCAGTTAACAGCACTGCAGCGCCTTAGTGTCAGGCGCTGCACTTTACTATGCAGCGCCCCAAAGCAAGGCGCTGCACTGTAAAGTGTGACGCCCATCCGTTCGGCACTGCATTCTACAGTGCAGCGCCTGTGTTCTAGGCGCTGCACGGCTGTTTACTGCAAAACAGACTTGACAGCACATTCATTACACCGGAACATCATAATACACAATGACTGCATCATCACAGCAATTTGATCAAACAAAAACTTTATGCCGACGAGTTCATAACTTAAGACAATTCAAACGTTACTACGACATGGTTCACAACACAATCATTACAAGTGACAAATGGCAGCTTGCCCTAGAAGATAGTTCACCAACATCTCATATTCCCTCACAAGTTCACGACACATTCATTAGAACATAGTTGATGATGAGTGCACCGAAGCGAAGTCCCTACTGAGTAGAGCGAGGCCATTTCCCCTTCTTGTCACGGGCCGAGTCCTCCTCTTGCGCCTCACGAGCCTTTGCAAGCTTTCTTGCCCTCTCCTCCTCACGAGCAAGTTTCGCTTGGCGTGCCCTCTCCTCCTCTCGTTTCTTCCGCTCCATCCTCTCCTTCTGACGACGCTCTTCCTCCAAGCCTCTTCGAAACGATTCTTCGAACCGCCGTTGCCGCCTAAGACAATCTTGGTATTGGTCTTTTTTGACATCTTCTGGCACTTCAAGATCTATCCACGTGAAGTACTTGCATAGAGGAGGCGGTGACTGCACACAAAATTTTTGTTAGTGTTGACACACATTTCATAGTAACATTTTACTTCTCGAGCTTACCGGTGGTTGGTCATAGGCGTTAGTTGGAAGTGCACGATCATAAGCATAGTTCGGGCATACAAAATATCTCCGCCCTTCCGTCCATGATTTATTTCGGTCGGTGGACACCTTCACCTTGCAAACATCTCCACACCAACATGGCGGGATGTTGACATCTTTCTCCTTCACCTTGTCCAAAGATGCGTCCTCCCACTTGTTCGGCATGTCTTCTTGGTTAGCACACGGTGGCCTTATCATGAAACCGGATGAAGCCATGCCTACAAAACCGATAATTCTTGGTTAACTCTAACCCCCACTTAACAATAACCACAACCCTAACCATAGCATAACCCTAGCACCAACATTAAACACACATAACCCTAACCCTAGCATACTATGAAAGCCTAACCAACCCTAATTAGCAAAGAAACTTAACATCATTCAACAAATATTTGCAAATCCAAGCCAAAACTAGGGTTTACCCAAAGTAGCAAGATTTGAGCAAATGTGACAATTCCTATGGATAAAAACGAGGGGATAGGAGGAGATTACCTTAAGGGAGGGTTTGGCTTCGAAATCCACGGTCAAATACTCCGGATCTGAGGAGGATTTGAGAGGGGGAGAGAGGAGGGCAGAGGGGAGGCACTGAGCTTCGGGTTTGTGTGGGGTGGGGGTGTGTGGGGTGGGGATGGGTGGGAGGGGGTGAGTGCAGCAAATAGATGTCCAGCAGTGCAGCGCCTAAGGCAGAGGCGCCACACACCACAGTGCAGCGCCTCTCCTTTAGGCGCTGCACGACTGGACTTCCCAGTCCAGAGAGCAACAGGAGCTTCCAGTATGTTTGCTGCCCAAAAAATTGCTAAGTGATGGTGCAGCGCCCGGGGGATAGGCGCTGCACTGTACTGTGCAGCGCCCAGCACTGAGGCATTACACATTACAGTGCAGCGCCTCTCCCTTAGGCGCTGCACTACTGGACTTCCCAGTCCAGAGAGCAACAAAAGCTTCCAGTATGTTTGCTGCCCCAAAAATTGCTAAGTGATGGTGCAGCGCCCAGGGGATAGGCGCTGCACTGTACAGTGCAGCGCCCAGCACTAAGGCGTTACACAGTATAGTGCAGCGCCTCTCCCTTAGGCGTTGCATGCTGACTTAGCAATTTTTTGGGTGTAAAAGCTACTGGAACGCTTCTGTTACGCTCTGGACTGGGATGTCAAGCAGTGCAGCGCCTAAGGTAAAGGCGCTGCACTGTACTGTGCAGCGCCCCGCTCTGAGGCGTTGCACATTACATTACATTGTTTCGAAATGCAAAGTGCTTTTTTATGTTTTTGTGATTCACATAGATGGCACATAATTATATCCAAATCACATTTAGTATTCCAAAAACACAGAAATAAGACATAGCATATATAGTAGTCCAAATCACAATACTCATACACACATAATAATATAGTTGTCCAATCACATAGTCATACACAAACATGTAGCCAAAAAGACATAGTACACATTTTGGTTCATAAGAAGGTCATGGTCCTTGTCCCTTCTTCTTCCTTTCTTCTTCCTCTCTTCTTCTTCTTCCTCTTCTTCTTCTCCCTCCTCCGACCACCAAGGGAGCTCACCTTCCGCCTCCGTGTCCTCCACCCCCTTCATTGTTTCCATACCTATGAAAATGTCAATATAATAGTTAGTCACACAATGCAAAAGCATTGAGCCAAAAGTACAAGATCATAGTAAGTCACATACGGCAATGGTCCATCGAGCCAAGTGAACATTCCTCCACCACGGCCGCCGCCAAGGCCAAGATCACCACCACGGCCTCTACCACCACCACAGCCAAGATCACCACCACGGCCTCTACCACCACCACGGCCTAGACCACTACCACGGCCTCTACCGCCACCACGGCCTAGACCATCACCACGGGTTGTATCACCACCATGGCCAAGACCATCACCACGGCCTCTCCCACCACCACGGGCAAGACCTCCACCACGGCCTAGGCCTTCACCATGGCCTCTACCACCACCACGGCCTAGTCCATCAGCACGGCCTAGGCCTTCACCACGGCCAAGACCATCACCACGACCAAGCCCATCCCCACGGCCTAGGCCATCACCACGGCCTCTACCACCACCACGACCTCTACCACCACCACGGCCTCTTTGTTGCCTAGTGCCTCGTTGGCTTGTTTGACTTGGTTGGCAACTCCTTGGTTGACTTGGTTGGCTATCATTTGCTTGGCTTGTGCTTGCATCATTTTTCTTTGATCTTTTTCTTGGTTTGAGACAAGTTCTTGTGTTGTGTCCCCGATGACTGCAGTCCCCACAACGGGATTGCTCACGAGGCTCTTGGAATTGGCCGGTGCCGTATTCTCCACCGCCACCACGGCCCCATCCGTCCATGTCACCTCTAAGACGCTTTGTCTTACGTCTTCCCCGTCTAACGACCTTCAATTCCAGGTCCGGCCATAGTTGAACTCCATGATACTCCAGCCATTGTGATTGGTCCAAGTATGGCTGAAACCGGGGAGCCCAAGTTTTCTTTACCGTCATGATTGAGAACTCGGACTCCCTCACGGTAAGAGGGTGATTGACGTCCGCATTCCTAACACGGGCTGCATTTAACAAGTGCGAGCATGGGAGATGAAGCAACGATGGCCTCATGCAGCTGCAATCACACCGTGTTAGGGAGACTTTGAAAGCGCGTCCTTCGTGTTGGTGGCCTTCGTTTGTGGTTCCTCCAGGCTCTTTCACCTCATACTTCCACTCGTTGTCGTCATATAGTACAGCTTCTTCTGAGTCTGCCTTTCGTGATTGAAAGTCCAACCATTCTTCAACCTTTGGTGGGAAATAGTACTTGTGCTTATCCTTGTTCTCACCAGCAATCTGCTTATCCGTGTCCATTGAATACTTCAAAAAGTATCCATTCATCTTGTCAAATGTGTATTGAACTATTGCCATCACGGGTAATGCACGTACACCCTTGAGCACCTTATTGAAGCATTCTGCCATATTGCTTGTCATTTGACCGTACCTCCGGCCATCTTCATCGAAAGCACGTGCCCACATATTCCTTTCGGCAATGTTCTTAGTGAGAAATTCATGACCACCGGGGTCAAGTTTCTTGTGTCTGAGCAATGCATTGAACAATGTGGCAAATCGCTTGTTGGTGAAAGCGAGACAACAATCTTGAAGATCATCGGCCAACTCCTTGATACCACATGCCCTATAGAAGTTTGCACAAAAGTGCCTCATGCACCATCGATGGTGCAACTTTCTATGTCCGGGAATGTCAACAACCACCGCATTTAGAATTCCTGGATGGCGATCCGATATGACACAAATTTCCCTTTCAGCCGGTAATACCCTTGTTCTCAATTGACGTAAGAACCACTCCCAGTTATCATTGTTCTCCACCTCAACCAAAGCAAAAGCCAAAGGCAACACCCGGTTATTGGCATCACTTGCTATTGCAACCAATAAAGTGCCCTTGTATTGTCCGGTCAAGAACGTCCCATCAATGGCGATGACGGGCCGACAATGCTCAAAAGCCCTCACGCATTGCTCAAAGGCCCAAAATGCACGGCCAAATACTCGGACGGTCCTTCCGTTGTGAATCAATGTTTGGTGCCCATGAGGCTCAACCACGTGAACCATGCCTGGGTTTGTGGTGGCCATAGCTAACAACAACCTAGGGAGTCGGTTGTATGCTTCCTCCCAATTGCCATACAACATCTTGAATGCGGCTTGCTTCGCCTTCCATGCCTTGCCGTACTTCACCTTGTAATGAAAGATGGCTTTCACAAGGTCAATGACACTCTTGATGCTCATTGTTGGAAGTGTGGATATTTGGTTCGAAAGCCTATAAGCGATGAACTCGGATGTGAGTTGTCTGTGTTGTTGGTGCACAAGCTTGCCATCCGCATTCTTGTGCCGGCACATGTGATTTGGTAGACAACTCACTATGCGCCAAGTGGGACCTCCTTTCCATGGCCTTGCACGCACAATCCATTGACAACTTGGCACTTCACATTTGACCGTGTAACGCACATTGACGTCCGAGTTGGCCACTTTATGTGGACGATAATGCGTAACCGAGTAGTTGTCGAGCCACATCTTCAATTCCAAGAAGGATTGAAACTCACAACCGGGAAATATCCCGTTCTTGCCGTCTTCCAAATCACGGTGAGAACTTGGCCTAGCTCCAAGAGATATGCATTTGCCACCATCCACAACGGCTTCATCTGCGAGACTAAGATCCTTGAACAATGGTGTCTTGTGATCCCGCCCGAATACCTTCTTGAATGCTTGGGCCTCCTTGGGTGTGAACCCCTCCTCATCAACTTCTTCATCGGGACCATCGTCATCCGAGTCCGATGCATATGCACGGGAAAAAGGGATGGATTGGTCCATTGTCTCTTGCACATGATATTGGCCGAGATCACCCACATTGTTGTCATGGAGATCAACTTCGTTGTCATCCTCCTCGTACTCATCATTCTCCTCTTCAAAACCTTCATTTTGGTTGTTTGGAGTCGGGCTCAATGTTGGCCAATCTTGTTGCGTGAAATGAGGTTCACTCATTTGATCTTGGTTCATGGGTGGTGGAGTGCTAGCAACCAACGGGGAGGGGTTCCGGTTCAAGTCCAAATTCAAAATAGACTCAACCTTCTTGGAGGCAAATAACTCAAGAGCCTTGTCTAAAGATTCGGCAACCGTCTCCTTGTATGCAACCCAACGTTGCTCGGAGTTCACATGCATTGTCTTCCAACGGATGTGATGTCCAAAACCAATATTATGCCTTCCCTCGAACTCAACAACGTCACTTGGGTCCATCCAATTCAAATCCTTCCTCACTTGGTCCAAGAGCTCCGCATAGCTTGGACTACTCTCAAAAACCATGTCAAGCTCATCCGGGTCCGGGTCCGCATTGCCTTTCAAAAAGGCCTCTTTATCCACATGATGAACATAAACACATGTTCTCCCCATCCCTACAATAAAAAACACACATATATCAAGTAAGTACTTAACAAAAATATTTGCACAAAATACATATGCCATAACATATATATGAATTAATAACCATAACCCCCACTTAACAATAACCACAACCCTAACCATAGCATAACCCTAACACCAACATCAAACACACATAACCCTAACCCTAGCATACTATGAAAGCCTAACCATACCAAATTAGCAAAGAAACATAACATCATTCAACACAAATTTGCAAATCCAAGCCAAAACTAGGGTTTCCCCAAAGTAGCAAGATTTGAGCAAATGTGACAATTCCTATGGATGAAAACGAGGGGATCGGAGGAGATTACCTTAAGGGAGGGGTTGGCTTCGAAATCCACGGTCAAATACTCCGGATTTGCAAGATTTGAGAAGGATTTGAAAGGGGGGGAGAGGGGAAGAGAGGAGGGGGGAGAGAGGGTTTGTGTGGGGTGGGGGTGTGTGGGGCGGGGGTGGGAGGGGAGAGAGGGTGGGGCCAGCCTAAGTGGAACACAGCCGGTGCAGCGCCCAAGGGCTAGGCGCTGCACATTACAAGTGTGGCGCCTAAGCCTTAGGCGCTGCAGTTTACACAGTGTGGCGCCTATCCCTTGGGCGCTGCACTGCTGTCTGTGGGGCCGCAACTGGACCAGGGCCGCCACGCTGGCAGGATATGCGACGCCCAAGGGAGAGGCGCTGCATAGTAGTGTGCGGCGCCTAGGTGTCGGGCGCCACACTAAAGGGTCAGCAGAGTGAAATTTTTTCAGAACAAGGTCAATTTGTGATTTGATTTGGCCCACAGGTCAAATATGTGATTTCTGCCCACCGCCGAAACGTACGCATCTCATACACAAAAAGGGAGATGCAACAAAGACACATATTGCAGCTACGAAAATTCTAAACTTACGGGCAGCACCATATGGGTTACCCTCATGGACCGAATTGCTGCAAGGAATTGATGGCCTTGTGTAGACGGGTGCAGAAAAAGGCGCATCTCCTTTTTCTTGGTAAATAATTGATCCATGCACATGCATTGCATTGCATCCATACATGCTTGGGCCAGCCTTCGCGCGCAAGTACTCCATCCGTACCTAAGCTAGCTCTCCATCCTTGATTTCCACATGCATGACATGCAGCGAAAGTGTACTTTATGCCTGCCGTTTTGCTAAATCTCACATGCATGGCAAATTTATCCCCCTCGGTCGATTTTAGATTTTGGGACGATGCCGAACACATGAGCCAACGTGAGGAGCGACAAGGACGAGCGTCGACCCCGGCAAGGCCAAGCCAGGACCTCGCAGGAGATGGAGGCAACCAGCGTGAGCGGCAGTGAGATGTACCATCCCAGGCAGAGGGGGGGGAGGGGGTTTAGAGGGATGTCGTGGCAGAGGCAAGCACCTCGGCGGGGGAGGTTGAGGGGAGGGCAAGGCGGTGCACAATAGTGGCTTCGGCAATGATGGCTCCCTAGTCAAGATCTGAAGGCCTCGTGCTGGCAATGTGGCCATTCCCTCGGTTTAGTCCTTTGATGCCTCAGGTGGCACGGGCGAGGATTCAAGCGAATGTTGTATGCTTTAGCGCCGGAGATAGTGATGCCTACATGTGTCACTTACATCTTGGTGGCGTCGTTGCGGGTATCCTCTCCGTGTTAGGGTTCTAGGTGAAAACACTAGCCCGTCAATTCTGTTTTTCGGGCTAGAGTAGACACGGACGTTTAGATAAAGATAGCCAAATATATTTTCAGTAGTGAAGCTAGAGGGAAATCCATGAAGCCCACACGTGATAAAGGCATAAGTTGATGGAGGATCACGTAGAGATGGCCGGGGACTGCCACCGGGATACCCTAAAATAGGTTTTTTTTAGGGTTAGAAACTGACACGGCACTACTAGGAAAAAGCCTAGTAGTAGCGCGGGTTAAACAGCTAGTAGTAGCGCGAGTGCCCGCGCTACTACTACGGCGCTACAGCTAACTTGTAGTAGTAGCGCGGGTGCACCCGCGCTACTACTACGCCTGTTAGTAGTAGCGTGGGTGCTACCCGCGCTACTACTATTAATTTCAAAAACAAAACAAAAATCTTGATCCCGTGCGTGCTGTCAGTGGTAGCAATGGTTCGATCCAGCGCCGACAGGGGTCGCCGGAGGTGCAGAAGGGCGGCGGCAGACCAGATCCAGCGGCGGCTGCTGCAGAGGGCCCGGATCCATGGCCGAGCAAGGCGGCGGCGTGGGGCTCCTCTTTGCAGCCAAGGCAGTAAGCTTCTGGTCTCCATGGCGACGACCTGCACGGGCAAGGACATGGGAGGGTGAGTCAATCCAGAGAGAAAGAAAAACGAGGGAGAGAGGAAGGAGATGAAGGTAGCAGCGGGGATGCTCATCGGTGGTGAGGTGCTCCGTCGTGGTGGCATAGAGGCGAGGGGGAAGACGAGTGAGCTCCTGGACGCCAGCGACGCGGGGAGGTGAACTCGTTGGGCGCCATGGAGGAGGTGTGCTTGGGCAGGAGCACCATAGGAGAGCCTATGAAGAGAGGGAGGAGAGTGAGGGAGAGAGGAGGGATTCGACCGAGGATATGGGGACTTCACCTACTATCAACTTAGTAGTAGCGAGGGGTGTAAAACCGTGCTACTACTATCAACTTAGTAGTAGCGTGGGTTTATACCCCTCGCTACTACTATGGCATGTTCCGGGGGGCACGGTAGAGACCGCTTAGTAGTAGCGGGGGTTGAAAACCCGCGCTACTACTATCAACTTACTAGTAGCGAGGGGTAAAATCCCGTGCTACTAGTAAGTAGTAGCAGCGAGGGGTATAAACCCGCGCTACTAGTAAGCGTCTGCCTATAAGCTTTTCCCTAGTAGTGCGGTCGCATAGATTCCTCACCTCTGCTTCTGGCGGTGACATTAGGCTTTCTTGCCGTGCGGCGAGATTTGGTGTCAGGTGCTTCAGATCTACTCAAGGGTTCAATCAACGACGACTACTGTGGCTCCAGGGCGCTGCTCCTTAAAGGCACGTGTATAAAGACTTCTCGCCTGTCATCGACAAGGTGAAGCCGGCTCCGGTAGAGGAGCGGCATCAATGGCTCTTTCTGGTGGCGGTATTGATCGTTTGGCAGTCTTGCAATCTCGATGTAGTTTTTATTATGTTTGAGGTGCTTTGTGGTTCCTCTAAGCTTTGATCTCTCTAAGCTTTGATAATAGATCATGATTATTTCCGTTAAAAAAAGTAGGCACGAACGTTTAGATGGACGGTGTGATTTTTCTGATTTACTACACTAAAGGTCAGATATTTCTGATTTTTGTGAGAATTTCTACCATATTTTTCCTTTTTCTTGTTGACCCGTCATACACTTGTAGTTTATAATAATAGATAGATGCATAGGAGGTTGTAGAGCATCATGGTTTTCGTGACGACAGAAAAGCTTTGTTTTTCATTGACTGAACCGATAGGCTGAAATTCACCATACTGTGTCCATGAAACTAAAAGTTGGTATCTTGTAAGGAAAAAGCTTACCTTCAACCGACTGATAACGCTTATGCGTCCGCCGGCTCTACATTCATTGGATCGTCTCTGTTGATCAGACAGACGAGAGCGTCCACGCTTCCGCGTCACGCGCGGACGTTTTTCTGAAACTTACCTGTTGTTTCAGGAAATATTCGTGCAACTGGATAACGCCCGCGGCTCAGTTGACTCGTGTGGCTAGGACGGAGGGCGGCGGCGGTTGCAAGAAATTCAGAATCACTTTGTAGACAATGAAATCATGTTTCAGAGATACAATCAAGCAGGACAATGGGATTTAGAATTCATGTTTCAGAGATACAATCAAGTAGCCAGTAGTCCCGAACCTCTTGGTTTCGGAGATACAATCAAGCAGGCCGGTGGGATGTGTTGATTCATGTTTTTCAAAAATAGCTATGTTTCAGAAATAGAGACCATGTTTCAGAAACTAACCTAGGCTTCCATATGCGATCTGCTCGAAGTAGTTTCAGGAAACACCATCGGGGGGGTTTATGAACCAAGAGGAAACTCCAACACGCGGCGCCCCCCCGGCGGCGCTCGGAGCTGAGAACGATGGTCGCGCCTGATCTCGAAGCAGGGCCCCTCGGTGAGCTCGATTTGCGTCAGATCCGACCATCTGATGCGCGATATGGAGCGCCATAGTGTTGCAGAAACTTCAATTTAGCTCCAGGATACCGCCGGCGAGCTGATTTTTGCGGTGGGTCGGCGGCGGCGCCGCGCGGGGCGCAGCTCTATCGAGGCCTGGGGCAAGAGTGTTATTTGTTTCTGCAACAGAGTGGCTGTTGCAGGAAATAACGAGTGGGCATGCGGGGCGTCTACATTAGATCAGACGGTCATCAGGTCGGGCATCCAACGGCCGTCGAGGCGACGGATAAAATCAGAAAATCCACCGGTGGACGCGTCTTGTAATGGCTTTTTGATAGGCAAACGTTGAATGGCATACTACCTCTGTGATGGTGAATTTTTCTTTGAACCGAATGTGCAATGCTGTTTTGCGAAATTACAGTTGACTATTATGGGTCATTCAACTGGAACATGTAGTAACTGAATGGACAGGGCGTTGTAGAACATCATGGCTTTTCGTGATGGCTGAAAAGCTGTATTTTCCACCGGCCGGGCGATGCGCATGCATAGTCAAAAGGCCATGCCCTTTTTAGCTTCAAAACTGTCCACGCGAGATATCACAACCCGGTCGGTTCCGTTTCGTGAGTAGCCAGCGTGGTAATGGGCATCCGCTGCTGCTGGCCGGCCATGTGGTGGATCGGATGTGGGGTGTCATTATCTCATGCATGGAGTATCTCTACACGACTATGTAGAAAATTATAAGATGGATGGATGTGACCCTTATAGGGATTACTAGCACATATGCCCGTGCGTTGCAACGGGAAAAAAATAGAACACTACGACATGACGGGCATATTCACGATGGCATAGACATGGGTACATCATCCATGACATAATCATCACATAAGCAAACATCACTGGTATATTTTTCCAAAAATAATAGAGCACACCGTTACCCTAATAAGCATGGCTCAAGGACCCTCTCCACTGGTCCACGTCCTCAATTTAAGACGTCGGTCCACGCCCTCAATGTAAGACGCCGCTTATCCCCAAACGATGGCTTACGGATGTTAAATAACAACTATGATAAAATTATTAATAGACTTGTATTTACAACCCATCTCACATCAAAATGATATAGGAAGATGTAAAAAACATCCTTTGGAAAATATTGTCAGATTATTATGCTATTTAGAATTATTATTAAAGAGTTTGTAAAATAAGTAAAATTGAATTAGCAAGTTGGATGGAAATTGTACACTGTAAATTCATGTCCAACAGTCCAACTTAGACGGCTCCATCAAATATATATATAGTGTCCACACAAATCATACACTGTAATTTGATGTACAGATTAGACTGATGCATCAAATATGATGTACATCTAAAGTCTGAATTGTTCTGCTTTAAAGATATCCATGAACATTCAGTAGACATTTTATTTCCATTGCCCACGGCCAATTGCCAATCATGAACCTTAAGAAACGGGATCAAGGAGTCAATATTGAACGTCAAAATCGAAAGTTGAAACATTACGGTACATACATGTAACTCTGGGGACCTCTATACCTCTCCCTAGTGCACTATAGCGTCACATGAAGCCACCCAGCAGCCAACAAACCAGATTGATCTGTCAGAAGTAGATTTCAGACGAATCAGCATCACCTGTAAATCAAACAGGGGTTTCTTCCACACAGTGTATATGTCACAGCACCGCAACAGTACACATTCCCGAATGTTAATAGCAGAATCCCGTGCATCCATATTTTGCGGAGGCGGCGAGGTGCTCGTCCATAGCTAGCCGTTGATGGCATCCAGTGCATGGCTGCGTCCACGGCCAGTCGTTCTGACGACCACGCGACAACAACATCCTTTTCTCCTTCCCTGACTTCTCTTGGGCACCATCATCGGTGGACGGTGAGAAGGACCAACACATTCACGGCCTAGCAGCAGAACTTGAGGTCATCGCCGAAAGCGCTTGCAGGGAACCGGCAGAGCATGCATATCATAGACATGGGAACACAAAATAAGCTCCTACATTCAGCAATATAAAGCTAGCATAGTTGGCACCCCAAAATGAAGAATCATTTTGCATCCTGGAAAGGATAATATTAGCAAGTGTTGTGTAGGTCAAATTACCAACCAACAAAACAATGATATGCATCATGTGACAGTAGCATCGTTTAAGGGAAAATGCTCTACCAGGAGATTGAGAGCATACATGCTGATGACCACATCGCTTCGACATGTATCCATTGGAATCTCAGGTGCATCGTACAGTGTTGTATTATCGAGTAACACCATGTGGTCAGCTGTAAGCTTGCTGATGAAAACAACCTGGGAGTTTTGAAGTGCTGCTGTAGATTCCTCACAAAGGTCATACCCAGTTAGCAGTTACTTCTATGCAACCCAGTTTGATGTTACCAAAAGGATCAAAGTAATTCAAGACATGTGAACTAAACCAAGAGGCGGCAGGGAAGAACATGTATGTACCTAAGGATGATCGTCAAGATTAGGTCGGATGAAGGGTGTCCTCACACAATACATGTTTGGTGAGACACCGGCATCCTCATTCATCTCTCTTGTTTAAGTTTTCTCTCCTTGTTTGTTGGTTTCTTTGCTAAAACAATATGACAGCAAGTCATCAGGCAGAAATAAAATCACCATTGGTATTAATAAAGAGATTTCGAGAAAGTAAAAATACGTCAAATAGGAGAAGCTTACATGCCATCTTGAAATTCCTAGAAACCGAGTGACATCCGATGCATGACCAACATACACCGGAAAGAATACAAACCTGCATGTTCTGTACACTCTCCTGAGTTGAATCCTGAATTAAGTATGAGATTTCGAGAAAGTAAAAATACGTCAAATAGGAGAAGCTTACATGCCATCTTGAAATTCCTAGAAACCGAGTGACATCCGATGCATGACCAACATACACCGAAAAGAATACAAACCTGCATGTTCTGTACACTCTCCTGAGTTGAATCCTGAATTAAGTATGACAATGGGACAACTCAAGATATATCAACCCTCAAATCCATTACCCTAATCTGACGGCAGCGACGGTCGTAGGCGGTGGGATTCAACCTAGCAGAGGATGTGTGCAGTCTTGGAGCAGTCGAGGAGGACCCGTTCCGGACGTGGGGATGTGGATCCAGGCGGCGGAGATCCTCCAGCGGCGGAGCCTGGCAGGGGTGGGGTGGCGGCGCTGGGAGGTGCAGCCGACGAGGAAGGCGAGGGGCGGCCGGATCCGCAGGTGCTGGTGACGAACGACGGCCGGGTCGGGCGCTCGGGGACCAAGATGGGAGGCGGGTAGGCGGTGGCGGCGCGGGGCGGGCAGGAGGCGGGCGGCGGCGCGTGGTGAGGCGGGCAGGAGGCGGTCGCGGCGGCGGGTTGAGGTCGGCGGCGGAGGCAAGTGGTGCGGCGGCGGGGGGATTTGGCTCGGCCTGGGCACAGGCAGGGTTGAGCCGTGGAGGCAGATGCCTCCATGTATATTTTCCAGCGAATCGTTTTTCCGTCGCTGATTAATGATGGGGTGCGGGTTGAATACCAAAAGGCACAGGGACCTTTGTGTAAAAACGACGCGATGATGAACTCGACAGATTCACTCCGTGCTTTATTATTAAGGAGAGATATAAATGTACAAAACTTAGAGGGCAAGAAGCCTATGACTTGGAGTACAAGATGATATGTAGAATCCTAGTCTATCTCTAGTCCTATACGTATTCTAACAGACTACACTAAATTTTGTTCAAAAAAAAAAACACTACATGCTTGTGTGTGTCACCGTGCCCGAGCGATGGATGGATGGGTCACATGCATATTGCTTGCGGTAGTGTCTCGTGTCGCCTGCAGTGGCTTGATGACCTTTCCAGCAAACGGCAATCAGAGCCAGCAGGGCGTGGCCATGTTAAATTGTGATCCAAATTCTAGTATCGTATTGGACTAGACGTAGTACATATGGTGAGGGCCTTTTGCGTTGGTACCGACGCGTACGAATACAACTCGTTTACTTGCCCTACAAGGACTCCTATATATTGTCCCTTATATATATATACCTCATGTAGTCGCACCTCAGACGGTCTGTCGTCTCGTGCGTAATACTCCTTCTCATAGTGATTGCGCCTTCGTGTGTCCGTGGTTTTATTCCGCAAGGGTTTCCACGTAAAATCCGTGTGCTCTCGTGTCTTTTTTATCTCGTTATTATCTAACAAGTGGTATACAGAGATGAGGTTACACATACGAGATTTTTGAGACGAGAGAAGCTAGGGTTCGGCGTCCTGTGCGCCGCTACCGACACGATCTGGCGATCCGTCTAATCCGACAGCAAATCGATTTCCGCTGCTGCCGCCGCAAGTCGCCAAGTTCGAGCTGCCGCTCCCGATCGGAGATTGATTCCACTACAGGCTGACGTTGCTACAGCCGCGTGTCGCCGAGAATCGATTCCTAGTACTACTCCACTTCGTGACGTGAAGTCAAATCAGTTCTTTGGGTTTGCAAATTGCTACGCGTCGACTCCACCGAGCCGTGGTTGCTGCATGTACACGCTTCAAGTCCCGAGGTAAACAGCTATCAGCCGCCACTAACTCCACTTGAAGATCGAAGCAATCATCAAGTACTACTCCACTAGTATATACTACTTCTCACGTGAAGGCTGCAAGTTCAGTTTTTTATTTCCCTCCGCCAATTGCTACGCCTCCAGCAGCTACCAGGTGCTATTTTTTCAAGTTTCGTCTGCTCCGCAAATTAATTCTGTCAGGAATTCTTTCTATCGGCTTGTATTACTTTGTTTACACAGATTTATCGACTCATGGCATCTATGAAGAACGATTTTTCGCTGCTGGATCATGACACAAGGTTTACCCAATGGCAAGTCAAGATGCGGGCGTTGTTGGCGCAGTCCGACTATGATGAAGCATTGGATAGTTTTAGGAAGAACCGGATTCAGGACTGGACTGATGAGGAGAAAAGAATTGATTGTAAGGCTTTGTCACAAATTCAACTCCATTTGCATAATAATATTTTGCAGAAAGTTTTGAGCGAGAAAACTGCCGCCGCTCTATGGTTAAAGCTGGAAGGAATTTGCATGACTAAAGATCTCACCAGCAAGATGCATCTGAAACAAAAATTATTCCTGCACAGGTTACCCGAGGGAGGTAATGTTTTGAATCATATTTCAGAATTTAAGGAGATTATATCCGATCTAGCTGCAATGGAGGTTAAGTATGAAGAGGAAGATACTGCTTTAATGTTACTTTGTTCACTGCCAAGTTCTTATACCAATTTTAGAGACACCATATTATACAGTCGTGATACTCTCACACTTAATGAAGTTTATGAAGCTTTGAACTCTAAGGAGAAGATGAAATTAATGGTGCCTCATGATGTTTCGAGTTCATCCCAAGCCGAGGGATTATCTGTTCGTGGCAGGACAAAGGAGAACAACTCCAATAATGGAAACAGAGGCAAAAGTAAAAACGGCTACAGGGGCCGGTCACAATCCAGAGACAAGAAATATTGCAGATATTGCAAGAGAGACGGGCATGACATCTCAGAGTGTTTCAAGTTGCAGAACAAGGAAAAGAGGAAAAGTAACAAACAAGGTGAAAATTCTGCTAACATTGCTCGTGATGATAATTTCGATGATGCTCTTGTCGTTATTGCTGGATGTGTTGAGACCAATGATGAGTGGGTACTTGATAATGCATGTACTTTTCATATGTGTCCACATAGAGATTGGTTTAATAATTTTGATTCCACTACTCCTGCTGGTTCCGTTTTGGGTTTTGATAATTCACCATGCAAGATTGAAGGCATAGGTTCTATTCGAATCAAGATGTTTGATGGCATAATCAGAACTTTGACAGATGTTCGGTATATTCCGAAGATGAAGAGAAATCTTATCTCTGTTAGTGCCCTTGATGCTAAGGGGTACAAGTATTCAGGTGGAGATAGTGTTTTGAAAGTCACCAAAGGTTCCCTTATTGTGATGAAAGGTGATTTAAGTTCGACCAATGGTCTTTATTACCTTCGAGGTTCTACCGTTTCAGGTAACGCTACTCCAGCTATTTCAAAGAATTCTGATTGTGATGCTGCTAACCTTTGGCATATGCGTCTTGGACATATGAGTGAACTTGGTTTGGCAGAGTTAAATAAGAGAGGTCTTCTTGATGGATATGAACCTGGTAAATTAAAATTTTGTGAGCATTGTATCTTCGGCAAACACAAGAGGGTGAAGTGCAACACTTTGACTCATACAACTGAAGGTATTCTTGATTATGTGCATTCTGATTTATGGGGACCATCTCGCAGAAAGTCACTAGGTGGTGCTAGTTACATGCTGACTATTATTGATGATTATTCGAGAAAAGTTTGGCCTTATTTCTTGAAGCATAAATATGAAGCATTCTCAGCATTTAAGGAGTGGAAGATTATGATTGAAAGACAAACCGAAAAGAAGGTAAAGATACTTCACACTGATAATGGTATGAAATTTTGTTCAAAGCAATTTAAGAATTATTGCAAGTCTGAAGGCATTGTCAGACATTACACCGTTCCTTATACTCCTCAACAAAACGGTGTTGCTGAGCGTATGAACATGATCATTATTTCCAGAGCCCGTTGCATGTTGTCTAATGCAGGTTTGCATAGGCGTTTTTGGGCTGAGGCCGCTTCCACTACTTGTTATCTCATTAACCGTTCACCATCTATTGCTCTTAATAAGAAAACTCCAATTGAGGTATGGTCTGGTTCACCTGCTGATTATTCACAGTTGAGAGTTTTTGGTTGCACTGCTTATGCTCATGTTGATAACGGAAAGTTGGAGCCTAGGGCTGTTAAGTGCATCTTTCTTGGTTATAAGTCTGGTGTTAAAGGTTATAAATTATGGAATCCTGAAACCCAGAAGGTTGTTATTAGGAGAAATATTATCTTTAATGAATCTGCTATGTTACATGATGTTTCATCTACTAATGTTCCTGTTGAGAGTGAACAACAGCCTCCTATTCAGCAGCCTACTGTTCAGGTGGAGCATGTTATTGACTCAGGTGATACATCTAGTAATGAAATTGTTGATGCACATGATGAACCCGTCGTTAATGATGATCATGTCACTCCCACTCCAAATCAGCCTATTGTTCCGCCCAGTTGGAATCTCGCACGTGACAGAGTTAGACGAGGTACTAATAAACCCGACAGGTTAATTGAAGAGTGCAATATTGTTTCTTTTGCTTTATCTGTTGCAGAAGAAATTGAAGGTAATGCTGAGCCTTCTTCATATTCCGAGGCTGTTATTTCTGGTGATAGTAATAAGTGGATGACTGCTATGCATGATGAGATGGAATCACTTGAAAAGAATGGCACTTGGGATTTAGTAAGATTACCTAGAGAGAAGAAACCTATTCGTTGCAAGTGGGTTTTCAAGAGGAAAGAAGGTGTTTCTCCTAATGATGAGACAAGATATAAAGCAAGGTTAGTTGCTAAATGTTACAGTCAGATTCCAGGTATGACTATAACGAAGTCTTTTCTCCTATTCTGAAGCATAGCTCTATTCGCACTTTACTCAGTATTGTTGCCATGCATGATCTTGAGCTTGAATAATTGGATGTTAAAACTGCATTTTTACATGGAGAATTAGAAGAGGATATTTATATGGAACAACCTGAAGGTTTTGTTATTCCTGGAAAAGAAAAGCTTGTCTGTAAGTTAAAGAAATCTCTTCATGGATTGAAGCAATCCCCGAGACAGTGGTACAAGAGATTTGACACCTCTATGCTCTCTCAAGGTTTGAAAAGGTCTAATTATGATAGTTGTGTTTATTTGAAAATTGTCAAAGGTTCAACTATTTATTTGCTTCTTTATGTTGATGATATGCTAATTGCTGCAAAGAGTATGTCAGATATTGAGGAACTAAAGAAGCAATTGAGTAATGAATTTAAGATGAAGGATTTGGGTGCAGCAAAGAGAATACTTGGCATGGAAATATCCAGAGATAGACCATCTGGAAAAGTGTATCTCAGTCAGAAGGGATATATTGATAAAGTTCTTCGTCGTTTTAATATGTATAATGCCAAGACGGTGAGTACTCCGTTAGCTGCACACTTCAAATTATCATCAGTTTTATGTCCTAAGTCAGATGCAGATATTGAGTACATGTCTAGAGTTCCCTATTCAAGTGCAGTTGGTTCACTTATGTATGCCATGGTTTGTTCTCGTCCGGATTTATCATATGCATTGAGTGTTGTCAGTAGATACATGGCTAATCCTGGAAAAGAGCATTGGAGAGCAGTTCAGTGGATTTTCAGATACCTGCGTGGTACTTCTAATGCTTATTTACAGTTTGGGGAAACTAGAGATGGACTTGTTGGTTTTGTTGATTCTGATTTTGCTGGTGATTTGGATAAGAGAAGATCACTCACAGGTTATGTTTTCACCATTGGTGGTTGTGCTGTGAGTTGGAGAGCAACTTTGCAGTCTATTGTGGCTTGTTCCACTACTGATGCTGAGTATATGGCTATTTCTGAGGCATGCAAAGAAGCTATCTGGTTGAGAGGTTTGTATTCTGAGCTTTATGGAGATTCATCTTGCCCTACCGTATTTAGTGACAGTCAAAGTGCTATATATCTTACAAAGAATCCATTGTATCATGAGAGGACAAAGCACATTGATGTGAGATTTGATTATATTCGAGATGTTGTTACTGAAGGCAATTTGAAGGTATGCAAGATAAGTACTCATGATAATCCTGTTGATATGATGACAAAGCCAGTTCCGACCAATAAGTTTGAGCTTTGCTCAGGCTTTGTTGGTATTTCTCACTAGTCCTATGGACTTTGACGCACAAGGTGTTTAAACTGATTTGGATGGAGTTATTCACTTTCTTCGACTACTTGGACGGAATTTGGTTCAAGGTGGAGATTGTTAAATTGTGATCCAAATTCTAGTACCGTATTGGACTAGACGTAGTACATGCGGTCTGGGCCTTTTGCGTTGGTACCGACGCGTACGAGTACAACTCGTTTACTTGCCCTACAAGGACTCCTATGTGTTGCCCCTCATATATACCCCATGTAGTCGCACCTCAGACGGTCTGTCGTCTCGTGCTTGTAATACTCCTCCTTATAGTGATTGCGCCTTCGTGCGTCCGTGGTTTTCTCCCGCAAGGGTTTTCACGTAAAATCCGTGTGCTCTCGTGTCTCTTTTATCTCGTTATTATCTAACAGGCCATGCGATAGCCTCCCCAGATCGTCTCTGTGATGGTAATTGGTGAACACCCGGCCGGAGAGAGAGAGAGGTGAGAAAGACCCGTCATCCCTTTGGCCAGCTGATGAGTAAAGTAGCTAGATGTATAGATGAACATATGATTGCATGTTGAGGCCAAAGCGCGTAGTACGTATAACGTCCCTCCGACGTGCTCTTGCTGCTGCAAATAGCTGGTTCCCGTTTCCGGCATCGCCGTCCACACCCATGGTCAGTAGAGTAATTCATGGCCTCCATCCTTTCACACTTTGTTTGGTCGGTTGAAGCAGAAATTTCGCGGAGCCTTCCTCGTGCCCGCGTCTCCATGATTGATCCAATTTGTTGTCTGGACACCAAAATACTCATAATTTGAGTTAAGTATCAAAGAAACATGCTAGGAGATCCACCCATTATGAAATAACGTACAAGAAAGTCTTATCACACACTGTAATCATATGATCGTAGCCTCGGGCTGTGGTGGTTTGTTACCGGAGGGTGCAGCGGTCGTGGGTCTTCAGCGTTTTGTCGAGCTGCCACTGTTGGCATTTATTTCTTCTTCTTTTTCTTTGGGCTTGATGTGCTGCTCGCCCCAGCATTGCGATGTGTACAATGGTGGTTTGCTTTGGAATACAAAGCGGGGAAACACTTTTTTCGGTAATTATATGATCGTGCCCGCTCTAGAGACCTTTTCACCTAGAGAACACACACAATATATGTTCTGATGCAAAAGTTCACAATTTGTTGATTTGGATTCAAAATGCCAAAAATGCATTTTAATTTTAGAAGCTGATTAGATCTAAAAGGCTTACAATTTGACATCATCTTTAATCAATGAGTTAGTTCATGCAGAAAAAAACTGGAGTATGTTGGGTAATTTTTTTTGCATTGTGCTTCACAAGGTACCGGTTAACAGGTATATGCAAAGTACTAGACAGAAATTATGATATGAAGAGTAGGAGTATGATACTCCAATAAAAAATTATCAACACTAATGTAATTAGATGCTCTAGTCAATTTTTGATGTTACATGCACAAATAAAATAATTGGTCACTAGAAACCTTATAGTTTGACTTGAATGTCTAAGAAAAATCCTAGGAGATCCACCAATTAAAAAGCACACCTTTTATCAAATTTGGTGAGGCTTTTTCACTTATCTACTAAAGCCATAGCATGAGCCCATGGAAAACTTTAATATTTTCTTGATCACATTTAGGTTATTCCTTTTTTAATGAAAAAACAAAAAATGTACTTTAAACCCAAAAGGTAGCAAATGAGATCTAAAAAACCATAAATTTGGCACTATCTCTAATATATACTACCTATGTACCAAAATATAAGACGTTCTTGCCATTCATTTGAACTGCAAAAATGTCTTATATTTTGGTACGGAGGGGGTATCTTAATTCATGTAGAGAAAGGTTGGAGCATTATTGCAAGGTGCTTCACAAGCTACTGCTTTTTAGTTACTCCCCCCATTTTTGTATACAAGGCCACAAACCTATATTACAGGTACCAAGGCAAAAGTTAATGTCTTCTAAGTCATTGTTGCAAGTCCGCTTGTCTCCTTGTTTGCCGTGTAAAATTAATGTGTATTCTTCTCTTTCATGCACATCAATCCAATGCTCCCACTCCCGCATGCATGCAAGGGATAATTAATGTGCTCCTTTACTAGTACTATGAGGTAAACACCATTAATATTGCATCGATTAGTGTTAGTGGCCTTGTATATCTGCAAATTGTTATTTTGATAGTGGCCTTGTATATAAAAATGAAGGGAGTATATGCAAAGTACTAAAAGGAAATAATGAGATGATGAGTGGCAGTATGATGTTAAATTCAGCACTAGTACTGGGTAAAAAGCAGGGCTCACAACGCTCACATGAACCCCCAAAATATTTCTGAGACTGTCACATTATTATTATTACTCCCTCCATTACCTTATACAAGGCTACTATGAAAAAATACATTTTGCATCTATACAAGGCCACTAACTGTAATCGAAGCAAAAATTAATGAAGCTTCCTCGTACTAGCAACTTATTTAATACTTGCATGCATGTAGTCATAATGACATTGTGCTACTTTCTTCTCATTCCTTCCTTGCATGCATGCAAGCGTATTAATGTGCCCGATTAACGAAATGAAAAGTTCGATTGCAAATTAGTCATTAAATTTTACCTTGATACCTGTAATTTGAGTTTGTGGCCTTGTATAAGGGAATGGAGGGAGTATTATTATTATTATTATTATTATTATTATTATTATTATTATTATTATTATTATTATTATTTTGTGTGGAAGTATTCAATTATTTTTTGAACTGTACGATTTCCACCAGAGTTCACCCCTTGATTATATCAGTTTTGGACAATGTGGGTTTTGTTGAAGTGGCATCCACATGCTCGATTTTTCACTTTTGTTTATCTTGGCAGTGACTTGCTTTGATTTCCACTCTAGCAACCCTTGTGCTAGCTAGCTGCAGGAAGAAAAAAGAGGAAGGAAGCGTGTGTGTGTGTGTGTGTGTGTGTGTGTGTGTGAGAGAGAGAGAGAGAGAGAGAGAGAGAGAGAGAGAGAGAGAGAGAGAGAGTGAGAGAGAAGGTGGTGGGTGTGAGGGAGGGACCCGTCGTTCCTTTTCCCAGCTGAGTACGTACTAGCGCCATGGAGATAGAACAGATGCTTGCATGGTTGAGTCAAAAGCGCTACCAGACTACCACACCGCGTCTTCTTCCTGCCGCAAATAGGTGGTTTCCGTTTCCGGCCACAGCCATGGCCAATGCTCCATCCTTTCACGCTTTGCTGGTCGGTTGAAGCAGAAATTTTGCGGAGCCTTCCTCGCGCCCGCGTGTTCCTAGCTGAGCCATGATAGAAAATGATTCAACAAAGCTAGTGTCTTGTTGATCCATGGTGGACTTAATTAGGCTAATTTCTTGTGCCTTCCCATCGAAGATCTTGGATACTTTGCATGCTCGGGATTTATATATCTGATCGAGTATGATTGTTGAGCATCTTACCGATACTGCATTTGGATGAGTAATTGTTGTCACCGCTGTATGCACCCAACCAAAACCAAGTGTTTAATTTCTTCTCGCCACTCTATTACAATTATTATTACATGATAATATATATTTATTAATATTTTTTGATACAGAACAATGAGTTAATATCAAGTTGGAAAAAATTACACTAACCCCAAGAAACAATTGAAACATTTTGGAAGCACATAGCCAATATGTTACATCAAAGCAATCAACGACAACAAAGACATCAATATCAACAATGAACGATTAGCTTGATATGGGTTTTGGGATGGAGGACACCACAAGCGCCGTTATTTCAAGATCCAACTAGCTATATCAGGAGTGCCATAATCCTAGCAATTTTTCATAGTGTCTAGATAAAGTGTTGCCTGTAATTCCCTGTAATTTTTAAAGTAATAAAATTCTCAGAACATTTCCCCCAGCAGCTAGAAAAACAATAGGAACTCCCGGGAATTGACTTCTTATCCTACAATACTAGTCCGTCCAAGAAAAAAGTTCGGGACAGAAAGGCTTTGGATGGTTAAAAGTCAAAAGGAGCTCCCATATGCTGAAGTGCAGCAGCCTGAACACGTAGAATTTCTAAAGATAAGCAAACTTACCCTGACTACTGCCTTCTTTTCATGAAAATACTGATTAATTACTCCCCCTTTTGTTTTGGCGGAGTACCACCTGGCATGAGGAGAAAGAGCTAGTACTCTACGTAGTCATTTTGGAATATTTATTTGTTTGTTTAGAGAAATTTGACATATATTGAACTGTACGGAAAGAAGTATTGCATCACGAAACCAGAAAAATATAGAACTGTATAGATTAATACTACGCCCCTAGGTGCACCTACTTATAGACCACCAAATCAACTACTGGATGTTTTGCATTTTGTGAGATTACGTAGATTATTTGTCTCTACTCTGGTGAATCTGTCATGTATTTTTAATATACAATAAAAAGATTAAACATATCTAATTACAGAGGACCACCAAATCAACTAATGGATGCTTTGCTTCTTTTTTTTTTGCGGGAGGATACTTTCCATTTTTGAGATTTTCTAGATTATTTGTCTCAAATGCAGAACAGATGCTTGCACGTTGAGGCAAAAGCCCATGTACCACGTCCCTCCGACGTCCTCTTCCTGGCAAATAGGTGGTTTACGTTTCCGGCCATAGCCCACTAGTAGAAAACCGGACTTTTGTCCCGGTTCGTAAGGTTCTTTAGTTCCGGTTCCCGAACCGGGACTAAAGGGTCGTTACTAATACCCACACCCTTTAGTCCCGGTTCAAACCAGAACCGGGACAGATGGGCCTTCATGTGGCCTGTGCGCCGAGCCTAGATAGGAGGGCCTTTGGTCCCGGTTGGTGGCACCGCTGGAGTTTTTGTTTTTTTTTTTGAAAGGGGGGGGGTTGGGGGGTTTTGGGGGTTAATTTAGGTATTTCATATATTGTGTTAGATAGCTAATTAATAGAGAGAAGTGTCCTCTCTTATGTCCGTGCTTGGTCGACGCTACGTACTATACATACGTATAGAGAGGACTAGGCACGCTAACTAGCTAGTAAGCAAAGTGATATCGACCACCTCTGCTTCTCCGAGAGACTGGTCGAACAACAAGTTCTCGTATATCTATCGTCCGACACTACCAGCTACATATATACAATAATTATCTTTTACAAATATAATCTCCTAAATTATGGACGCATGGTCCACATAGTATTCTCCGGCTTCAGCGATCACGTGGTCAAGAAAGAATGCCGCCATTTCCTCTTGAATTGCTCGCATGCGATCTGGTGCTAGGAGTTCATTCCGCATCCGAAACATCTAATTTGAAGAAGGGGGTCAATACATATATATAAATGAATGAAACTCAACACAAATGATGGTTATAAAATAAAATTGTGAATATTGTTATTTACGCACTTCATATTGTTCGTCAGTGTACCCGCCCCGCTCACAGGTCGTGTGGCGGATGGACTCGCAGACGTAGTATCCACAGAAATCATTCCCTTGTTCCTGCCACAACCACTTTACAAGAAATAGAGGTCAATCAAACTGATAAGCAAGAATGCCAAATGGTATTGATGAAACTAGCGCTTGAATCAATAGCTAGGAGACGCGCAGAACATGGTACTATAGTACTTATTTTCGGGTATCTAAATTCCAGCTCCTTCGGCAGTCCCGGGGATTGTGTGCTGAATTTTCTCCAAACCCTGCCAGACAAAATAAAACAATTACTTGATATCAGGAAATGAACAAATTTGCTGATATGGTGGATAATGATCGATTTAACTTACTTCTTGAGGATTTCAGTCATGTCCGCATACTCCTGGGGATCTTTCCGTCTCGAGTCCTAGACAGTTGCTACTCCCTGCTCAAGCCTAATCTCCAGGAGAATATACTGGAAACTACGCACGCATGCATAACTCATCAATTACATTACTATAAATTGGACTAATATATAAGGGAAACCGAATATGCACAAGACAACACTCACTTGAAGTTGTAAGGAAAGAGTAGTATATCTTTGTGTTCATTTATTTTGAATGATCGTAGCAAGTTGGCCTCGGTTTCTGCGGAATGATCTTTAACCTGAACTGCATCTATGAGATTTGTGTTAATGAACCCAATATCACCGATTTGTCTTTTCTTCAATTCGGCGATCTTCAATCTGCATAATACAGTGAGGATAATTATAAATACATGCAATGAAAGAGCTGAGCTATATAGAGAGAGACTTAATGGCAGAAGTAGTAGTACTTACAGACAGTAGCAGGTGACCGTTGCTTTATCGAGGGCCAATTGATTGAAAAACTGAAAGAACTCCTCAAATGGAACATGCAACAGTTCAATTCCAACGAGGTCATGCTCCTTTTTAACTCTCAGATACAAAGTATTCCTCCCCCCAGACTCTCTGCAGGTCTTCATGTACCAATCATGCAATCTTCGCATCATCGTTGATAGAGATCTTTCATCTTTGACGAGAGGCTTCCCGTACTCGTATCTGTGTATCTGCACGTCCAGGAAATCGTAATGTACACCGTCGGGCAGGTAATCGTCAAGATTGTTATAACCGGGCACCATCCTCGGATCGACGCTACGCACCTTGAGCGGGGGGCACGATTGCTTTGCTTGTTCGCCGAGCTGGGCAATTTGTTTCCCAGCTCGTCGTTCTTTCAGCCTTTGATCAATGACTGTACTTCCCGACCGCTCCGCTTCGGCCCATGTCTTTGCAATAATGCGCTCATAGTTGCCTTTCGGCGGAGACTTGGGTGGTTTTGCCAGGGCAGCCAGAGTGCGCTTCACTTTCACCTGATCTACCTTCTCCTTCAGAGGTGGATGTCTCTGTGCTTTCAACCCTTGAAACCAGTCATCCTTCTCGGTTCGCGCGATCTTCGCGTTCTCCTTCGGGCTCATCTCGTATGGTAACTTCTCTGGAGTCTTCAGAGAAGGACCGAATCTGTATGTCCTCCTGCCTCTGGCTGTACTGCTAGACGCCGGCAGAGCAGACGGAGCGGCAGTCTTCCTTACTTGCTTACGAGGCGGAGGAGAAGGAATACGACGCCCCGGAACAGCTGCCGGAGCGGCGGCGGGTCTCTTCCGCCCTTGCTGACGAGGCGGAGAAGGAGTAGGCTGGTTGCTCGAGCGCGCCGGCGCAGGCGGAGTGCCGCCACGCGCCGGAGAAGGAGCCGGCCGAGGGCCCTGATCGTCACTCGCCGGAGGAGGAGGCGGTGGAGGAGGCCGAGTGCCCTGACTCGCCGGAGGACGAGGAGGAGGCAGAGGCGTCCAGTTTGGAAGGTTGATGAGCTCCTTCCGGCATAGGCATGGAGTCTTCAGAGCAGAACCCAGCCGAGTCTACCCTTCTCCGGTAGGGTGGTCAAGCGGGAGGTCCTCAAATCCCTCCGTTATTTCATCCACCATCACCTTAGCATATCCTTCTGGAATCGGCTAGCAGTGAAAAGTTGCGTCGGGTTCATTAGGAAAAACAGAGCAAACAGCCGCCTTGACCTTCATATTCATCCATTGCCTCATAAGGTGGCAAATTTGAGCCTCCGTGATAGCATCCACGGGATAGCTGGCAGGAGCCGTCAAGACAAGCTCCGGCTGAAGCAGCTCGGTGGAAGCCACGCTGCTTCTCCGCTAAGATGGCGTGGTAGCTTCAGGGGAAGCTTCGGCAGTTCGTTTGCTGCGATTTGCTTCTCGTTCCTCTATCCCGAGTACCCTTGCTTTAAGCGCCTGCAGTTCAGACTGCTGCACTTTCTTCCTCCTCTCCTGGCTTTTGTAACCGCCTGCGTCCGGAAACCCAGCCCTCCATGGAATGGAGCCTGGCGTGCCACGTGTCCGTCCAGGGTGCTCAGGATTCCCGAGGGCCGATGTGAGCTCGTCGTTCTCTCTATCTGGAAGGAACGTCCCTTTCTGCGCTGCAGCGATATAGTACTGAAGCTTCTTCAAGGGTATGTCAAGTTGCTCGTCCGTCCAAATGCACTTCCCTGTTACAGGGTCCAAGGTTCCGCCAGCCCGAAGAACCAAGTCCCGCAACGGTCTGGCCAGCTCATTGTCTCTGGTTCGATCCTATTTGCAACCAGATCATTCCCAGCCATGGCCCACTTAGGCCGGGCTACGAGGTACCCACTTGACCCCGTGCGATGGTGAAGCTTCTTCTTCGCATCATTTTTCTTGTTTGTCGCCGACATCTTCTGACTCTTTTCCGATGTCTTGTGGGCCACAAATGCAGGCCAGTCATCTCTGATCTTCTCATATATGCCCTTGAATTCTGGTGTCTCTTTTTTCTCGACAAACCTATTCAGGTCTTTCTTCCACCTCCTGAATAGGTCTGCCATCCTCTTAAGAGCAAAAGACTTGATTAATTGCTCTTTAACTGGCTTCTCCGGATCATCCTCTGGCGGGAGGGTGAAATTTGTCTTCAGCTCATTCCAAAGATCATATTTCTGCATATCATTGACGTAAGACACCTCAGGGTCTTCAGTAGCCGGCTTCAACCATTGTTGGATGCTGATCGGGATCTTGTCCCTAACCAGAACCCCGCACTGAGCAACAAATGTCTTCTTTGTTCGGATGGGTTCAATAGGTTGGCCGTCGGGCGCGATTGCTATGATCTCAAACCTTTCATCCGAGCTCAACTTTTTCCTCGGGCCTCGTCTCTTTACCTCAGTTGTGCTCGATCCGGAGGGCTAGAAAAAAGAACAAAGACTTAATTAATATGTGTACATACCAAAACAATGAATGCATCAATTAGCTAGTCAGCACATGCTTAACGAATATATATATACCTGGCCGGACTCGGTTCGGTCACCGGAGCCGTCATCACGGTCTCCTTCTTGCACCGGCATTGGGTCACCGGAGCCGTCCTCATGTTCTTCTTCTTGCACCGGCATTAGGTCACCGGAGCCATCTTCACCCTCTCCTTCCAGACCATCGGTGTCGTTGAGAAACAACGAGACGGCATCACTTCCTTCTGTGATTATGTCCCTCAACAACGCCTCTTTTTCTTTGTTGTCTCGGGCGGTGTCCATAGTTTCTACAAATATTTACAACATGACAATTATTATTCGAACATGACAGATGGATATATTAGTGGCAAATGTAGAACTAGCTAGCTAATCATAGTAAGGAATCATATATATTAATTAGTGGCCTCGACGCTGCTTCTCTAGGGTTTGGGGTGGCCTCGACAACGCTTCAAGGGTTTGGGGTGGCCTCGAGAACACTTCAAGGAGGGGGTAATATCGACCCCCCCCCCCCACGTGTTGAAGCTATCGGGAGGGGGTATATCGACAACGACGACACTACATCTATGTCCTTGATGACCCTCGTTCTCGATAAAAAAAGAGGAAGAGGAAGAAAAGAAAGATGAGAAGAAAGAATAGAGGAGAAGAACTCCTCTATTCTTTCTTCTCCTCTTTTTTTTTCTTCTTCCTCTTCTTTTTTTATCTACTTCGTCCTCTCATGTTCGAGAGGATTGCCGAGGTTCAGGAGGTTGCCTAGTGCCGAGTGATCCTCGACCCCTCGACCCTAGTTCCCGACCCTCGACCCCTCGGCGATCCTCGACACCCTCATTCCTTTCCTAGGTAGATATATAAAACTTTTCTAAAAATGTAGATATATAAAACTTTTCTAAAAATGTAACTTTTGCATATATACATGGAAATAAATGTTATCGGGGACGGGGTATATCGACCCCCCCCCTCGACCCTCTCTTCCTTCTTCTTCCTTCTTCCTTCTTCCTCTTTTCTTCTCCAACACAAAACACATTTCATCTCATCTCATTTCATCCAAAAATAATTCTTTGCATATGAACATTTTTTTAAATATTAATGAGCATATGAACATACATATCACCAAAAATAGACCTTTTTCTTGGTAACAAAAAAATGCAAAAACGAGCATTATACAGCATATACAGAGCACTATACAGTGAACATACATACATACATACATACATACATACATACATACAGTGAGCATATACAGAGCATTATACGGCGACGGTGACGATGGTTGGCGGTGGCGCGCGCTTACGGATGACGTGCGGGGACGGCAATGAGAAGGAAAGGGGAGGAGGCAGGGGCTCACAGCGCGGGGTGCGGTCGAGGTCGCCGGCCGGAATCGGTGCGGCGGCGGACGAACGGCCTCGGGGACGGGTCGCGGGAGCCGGCGTGATGCTTCCCCGCAGCGACAGCGACGACGAGCTGGGCGACGGCGACGGCGACGGCGATGACGGGCGCGGGCGACGATGACGACGTCGGCGGGGGCGGCGCAGGCGGCTTCGGGGCAGCCTGGCGGCGGCGACGGGGGCGCGCGGACGACACCTGGGCGGCGGGCGGCGGCGGGCAGCGGACGGCGTTGATCTGGGCAGCCTGGAGGCGTCGATGAGCTCGGCGTCGTCGGGCGGGCCGGGGGCAACTAGCGATGAGTTTGTCAAATTTTCCTAAGTGCTACTTATATACCCAGGCCATTGGTCCCGGTTGGTGCTACGACCCGGGACTAATGCCCCCTTTAGTCCCGGTTTGTGCCACCAACCGGGACTAAAGGGGTGCATTAGTCCCGGTTTGTGCCACCAACCGGGACCAATGCACACCTTTAGTCCCGGTTTGTGCCACCAACCGGGACCAAAGGCCTGTGCTGCCCCGAACCCAAATATTTAGTCCCACCTCGCTAGTTGAGAGGGAGGCGCACCTGTTTATAAGGTGCGGTGCGTCATCCCTCTCGAGCTCCTCTCCAAAGCAGGCTTTCGGGCCTAACACTGCAATCTGTGCCTGTGGGCCTACTAGGCCTCCCGCGGGCCTGAATCCTGGCCCATGGTAGGGTTTCTAGTCGTATTCAGGCCGTGGGGGCCCAGTATGTGGCACTTTTTCTGTTTTTTTTGTTTTTTTTTGTTTCTACTTAGAACTAAATACTTATTGTTGCTATACTTATTTATTTTCCAGTTTTTTTGTTTTGTTTTCTGCATTATTTATTTTCTTTTGTTTCTTGCTTTATTTTTTAATTCTTTTAGCTTTTAGTTTTAGAAAAATTATAAACTTTCTGTTAGTGCCATTAGTTTTCAAATTTGAAAACACTTTTTTAGTTTTTTTGTTTTCTTTGTTGCTTTATTTATTTTATTTTGTTTCTTGCTTTATTTTTTAATTCTTTTTGCTTTTAGGTCAGCAAAATTATAAACTTTTTGTTAGTGCCATTAGTTTTCAAATTTGAATAGTTAAAATTTGAACATAGATGCACCTATAGAGAAAATTCAACCTAAATTCATAGTTTTCAAATGAACTCTGAAAAAGTTGGCATAGCATACTCGTGTGTTACAAATTTGGCATGGTTGTGGGAGAAAGTCTTCACTTTTTCTTCGCTTGTGTCATTTGCTTATTGCGCCGTAACCATGGATAATCTTCATCGCTTATCAGAATGCTTGGGTCAGCCTTGACATTGAAGGGAGGAATTTCATGAAACCTTTCATAATCTTCAGACATGTCTGTCTTGCCCTCCACTCCCAGGATGTCCCTTTTTTCTGAAAGAACTATGTGGCGCTTTGGCTCATCGTATGATCTATTCGTTTCCTTATCTTTTCTTTTTCTCGGTCTGGTAGACATGTCCTTCACATAGATAACCTGTGCCACATCACTGGCTAGGACGAACGGTTCGTCAGTGTACCCAAGATTTTTCAGATCGATTGTTGTCATTCCGTACTGTGGGTCTACATGTACCCCGCCTCCTGACAGATTGACCCATTTGCACTTAAACAAAGTGACCTTAAAATCTTGTCCGTAGTCAAGTTCCCATATGTCCACTATGTACCATAATATGTGTCCTTTCCCTTCTCGGTTGTTGCATCAAAGCGGATACCGCTGTTTTGGTTGGTGCTCTTTTGATCTTGGTAAATCTTGTAAAATGTATTCCCATTTATCTCGTATCCTTTGTAAATCAATACAGTCAAAGATGGTCCCCTGGACGACAAGTACAACTCATCACAAGCAGTGTTGTCACCTCTGAGACGTGCTTCCAACCAACTGCTGAAAGTCCTAATGTGTTCACATGTAATCCAGTCGTCGCACTGCTCCGGGTGTTTGGAGCGCAGACTGTTCTTGTGTTCATCGACATACGGGGTCACCAAGGTAGAGTTCTGTAGAACTGTGTAGTGTGCTTGAGACCAAGAATGGACGTCCCTGCATATTATTGAGTCCGCTCCTAGCGTGCCTTTTCCAGTCAGTCTCCCCTCATACCGCGATTTAGGGAGACCTATCTTCTTAAGGCCAGGAATGAAGTCAACACGAAACCCGATGACATCCTCTATTTGATGGCACATGGAGATGCTTCCTTCTGGCCTAGCACGGTTACCACTAGTAGAAAAAGGATCTTTTGTGAAGCACAATAGTGCCGGTTTGAATTTCAGCCGGCACTAATGTGTACACTAGTGCCGGTTTGCGGCGGCGATCAATAGCACCGGTTCGTGGAGAACCTTTAGTACCGGTTCGCGCCACGAACCGGCACTAAAGAGGCTGTGTCAGCCCGTGGTCAGGCTATGGCCCGACCATCACCATTTAGTGCCGGTTCCTACCACGAACCGGTACTAATGAGGTTATGGCAGGCTGTTTTTAGTCCCACCTCGCTCCCCTAACAAGCCTTTTACCACCTTAAATATGTTATTTCTCAAACTATCATAAGCACTTCGTCTTCGTTGAACTCTATGTGTAGAATTTGTGGCCTCAATATGAGTCTTCATCGGTTTAAAAATCGTTGATGACTCATATTGACAATTCAGATTGTACACACAAAGATCATTGATGATCAAAGTATTTTTTTGATGTTATAAGATCATATTGACAATTTAGACCGTAGAAAAATATAAGATCATGATCTAAATGTTCTTATATTTTTTGCGTTTAGTATGCAACATTCAAAGCGACGCCATCAACTTTCAACCATTTATGCCTTCATTTGCTATTTTTCATGCATTCAATGATTTGTTTTGAGAACTAAATGACCTGAAAATTTAAAAGCACTACAAATGAACTCTGAAAAAGTTGAAACTTGGCATGGTATCATCATTTCACCCACATAGATTGTTCAAAAGAGTAGAGAGGGTTACGGCAAAAACTGGATGCACTTCGTTCACAAACTGGACAATCTCTTTCGAAGTATTCAGGTTTCTGACGAAATTAAACTCATCTGTTACAAAGGCATTTCATTTTTTTCAACTTATTATAACTCCAGACTTTTTGTGCATTCAGTATGCACCATTCAAAGCGACGCCATCAACTTTCAACCATTTCTGCCTTCATTTGCCATAACTGTTTTAAGCGCACCACCTTTAGTACCAGTTGGTGGCTCCAACCGGTACTAAAGGGTGACCAGTACTACAGTTGCTTAGAAAGCTGTTTTTTAGTCCTACCTCGCCAACAGAGAGGGAGTAGGAGCGATTTATAAGCCCTGAGTGCAGAGACGATGAAGAAGAGGCTCAATGCTCACGTTGCTTAGCTTCAAGCCTTCAAGAATATGGTAGATTGCACGAAGCTATGCGCAGTGCAGTTTACACTATTCCGAAAGGCTTGAAGCAAATTAACGAGCATTGCACCTCTTTTTTATTTTTAATAACTTATTACAACTTCGGACTTCTTCTGTTATAGCAAAAACTAATTGCACGTCGGCATTTTTTTATTAAACTTTGGTTATAACTCTAGAGTTTGACCATCAAGTTTTGCAGAAAAGAAAAAATAGGAGAAAAGAAGAAAAAACTGCTCAGAAATAAATAGAACAAAATAAATATAGCAGAAAAGAAAAAAACTGCTCAGAAATAAATAGAAGAAAATATAAAGTAGAAAAGAAAAAAAATTATATTTGCTATTTTTCAATCGTTTACAAAATGACCGTGATATTGAAAATCACTACAAAATGAACTCTGAAAATGTTGAATTTTGGCAAACTAGATGAAAAACTACTCATAAATAAATAGAAGAAAATAAATGTAACAGAAAAGAAAAAACTATACCAAAAACTACGCAGAAATAAATAGCAGAAAAAAAAATTGGGGCGCTGCCCTGTGGGCCTGCTACACCACGGGTGTGCAATTACATGCCCTAAAGGCCCAACAGACTCAGAGGGCAGCGCGCAGAAATTAGACCCACAAGCCTGCTATATAGAGGAGTTCAAAGAGGCAGCCGCGGCTGGGTTTATAAACCAGTGCGGCTGCCCTTCGCCCGGCGAGGTGGGACTAAACTTTGGGGTTGTAGCGCGAGGCCTTTAGTACCGGTTGGTGGCTCCAACCGGTACTAAAGACCACTTTTTAGTACCGGTTGGAGCCACCAACCGGTACTAAAGGCCTGCTTTTCCCACCTCTTTGCCTGGCCAAAGTTGGCCTTTAGTACCGGTGGGTGGCTTCAACCGGTAGTAAAGGCATCTCCTATATATACAACACTTGCGAAAATTCAGTTAGATCTCCACTTATTTCGTCTCTCAACCTCTCGCGCGCGCCCGTCGCCCGTCGTCGCCGCCGCCGCCCGTCGTCCGTCATCGTCGTGGTCGTCCCCGCCGCGCCCGTCGTCGTCGCCGTCTCGCGCCGCCGCCCCGAACGCCGCGCGCCGCCGTCCGTCGTCGTTCGCGGTACGTCTCTCGCGCTCTCCCCGCCGCCGGCGACCGTCGTCGTCGCGCACGTATGCCCCCGCCCGTACATACGCCGCCCCCGCCCCGTACGCCGGCGCCCCCGCTCGTACGTACGGTGCGGCGGCGTACGGGGGCACACACACATATACACACACATATATACGTACGCGTACATGCACACATACACACACACACACACTTTTTTTACTTATTTTATGTTCTTTAGAAAAGTTAGTTAGATGATCGAATGTTAGATGAATTAGCTATAGATAGAAAATTGTCGAACTAGAGATTTGAACTAGTTGAATAATTAATATAACTAGTTTATTTTTAGTAAGAAAATTGTCGAACTAGTTTATTTAGGTATATGAGATTTGAACTACTTCAATAATTAATATAACTAGTTTATTTTTAGTAAGAAAATTTAGGTATCTGGGATTTGATGATCTAAGTAAAATATTATTTGTTAATGCGTTTTTCTGTTTATTTAATTTTTTATATATAATTTGAGATGAATATAGTTTAGATGAATATAGTTAGATATAGGAAATGTTAGAGATGAATATAGTTACATATATTAATATCAAATGTTAGATGAATATATATTTGGCTAGATATATATAGGTGTTTAATGTTTCACCTATATGAACATAGGAAATGTCATCTGACGACGAAAAATATTTCATTACGTGTGAACACTGTGAAGACCAGCGCGGCCTGTGCGACAAAAATTTACTTGTTGATGGTAGACGCTTCAGCATCAAGCTGGATGAGACATTTAAAGTTGATACAGTAAGTCACTTTGTCAATTATTATTTGAATGCAAAACTTATGCTTCATTTGCTTTAACTTATAATTTTAAATTTTCACTATTTTACTAGCGCATCCCCTGCCATGCAAGAATTTTTGTCTTGGATAAGATAGGTTTTAGTATTATAGATGATATGGAGGTAAAGAGAGTTTACTTGAAGACGGAGCATGGGTATACTTTCAACGTCAAATTATATAATGGAGACACATACACCCATTTTGAATGCAAAATTTGGCAAGCACTATGCAAGGCTTATGCATTTGAGCCTGATATGGTTATCACCTTTGATATTCGTCCGGAAGATGATATTGAAGGTAATATAGACATCTGGGTCGATGTGCAAACGCCTCCAGTTCTACCATTATGTGAGTTTTTCTCAACCACATGCATGCATATGTTTATGTCTTTGATATAGTTTATTCAAAAATAGTTGACAACTAATTTGTATTAATTGTCAGCTTATTTCGGTTCAACCAAACATGTCTGGCACTTGGTAGACAGGACCTACTACTGACCCGGGGCTCAACTAAACTGCGAGGAGATAAGTCATTATGTTTCATGGCTTGAAGATCTTAATACTGTCAAGACAAATTTTTTTCCTGAACTTAGAAATGTTAGTACTCAAAACGTGCGACCAATGGTGATCGTATTGAACTACGGTCACATCTATAATCGAAAGATGGTAATATTTTAAATATTTGTCCTTAATTAGTGCATCTTTTGCATTCATTATTTTAAAGCTAAACTTTCATTGCTTAGTATATTAATTACTATACGATGTTCTTCAACAGGGACTTCCGATGAAAGTTGTGCCTCAGTGGATCGAGACAAAAGGTCGCATGTCAATGGTTAGCTTACGACCAAGATTTCCTACATTGCACATGAGTGCATTCAGGATTTCTGAAAGCGAAGAATGCTTAATAGTGAAAGAATGGAGAAAAATTGTTAACGATCGCGGAGAAGTACTAGGGGGCAGCAAGGAGAAGCGCAACCCAAGATTAGGAGACAGATTCATCTGCATGCTCCAGTATGATGAATCAGAAGAGCTATACATGTTCTATGCTATTCTACCTGAGAGGGAGCAGCAGGAGTAGCTACTAGCTCATGCTCTTAATTAGTACTTGTCTCATGTCCGTGTCCTGAACTTCGATGTTGGTGATGATTATGTTGAACTTGATGATATCTTTGCTTCTGTTACAAAGTGAATGTTTCCTCTTTAATTAAGCTAGCCAGCGTTGGTGATGATTAGATAGCTAGCGGTAATGACTATGATGATTAAATAGTGGTAATTAGGCGACTACGATGATTTTTAGGTAGCTAGATTTTATTTATTTATTAATATGCGATGATGAAGATGATGATGATGATGATGACGACTACAACTCATTATAACATAAAACAATCCTAAATTAAATTGATAACACAAATTTAATTGAAAAATACAAAATAAAACAAAAACCCACTAACATTTAGTATCGGTTGGTGTTACGAATCGGTACTAAAGGTCTCCCGGCCCCCGGAGCTGGCTCGTGCCACGTGGTTGCCCTTTAGCACCGGTTCGTGCTGAACGGGTACTAAAGGGGGGGGGGCTTTAGTGCCCACACTTTAGTGCCGGTTCCTAAACCGGCACTAAAGGGCCTTACGAACCGGTGCTATTGCCCGGTTCTGCACTATTGTACAGACATATTTTTTTAGGACTCCCATGAACCTCTCAAAGGGGAACATATTGTGTAGAAATACGGGCCCCAGAACGACAATCTCGTCGACTAGATGAACTAGGACATGCGTCATGATATTGAAGAAGGATGGTGGAAACACCAGCTCGAAACTGATAAGACATTGCGCCACATCACTCCTTAGCCTTGGTACCATTTCTGGATCGATCACCTTCTGAGAGATTGCATTGAGAAATGCACATAGCTTCACAATGGCTAATCGGACGTTTTTCGGTAGAAGCCCCCTCAATGCAACCGGAAGCAGTTGTGTCATAATCACGTGGCAGTCATGAGACTTTAGGTTCTGGAACTTTTTCTCTGGGATATTTAGTATTCCCTTTATATTCGACGAGAAGCCAGTCGGGACCTTCATACTGAGCAGGCATTCAAAGAAGATTTCTTTCTCATCTTTCGTAAAAGCGTAGCTGGCAGGACCTTCCTACTGCTTCTGAGGCATGCCGTCTTTTTTGTGCAAACGTTGTAGGTCCTCCCGTGCCTCAGGTGTATCTTTTGTCTTTCCATACACGCCCAAGAAGCCTAGTAGGTTCACGCAAAGGTTCTTTGTCACGTGCATCACGTCGATTGAAGAGCGGACCTCTAGGTCTTTCCAGTAGGGCAGGTCCCAAAATATAGATTTCTTCTTCCACATGGGTGCGTGTCCCTCAGCGTCATTCGGAACAGCTACTGCGCCGGGACCCTTTCCAAAGATTACGTGTAAATCATTGACCATAGCAAGTACGTGATCACCGGTACGCATGGCGGGCTTCTTCCGGTGATCTGCCTCGCCTTTAAAATGCTTGCCTTTCTTTCGACATTGATGGTTGGTCGGAAGAAATCGACGATGGCCCAGGTACACATTCTTCCTGCATTTGTCCAGGTATATACTTTCAGTGTCATCTAAACAATGTGTGCATGCGTGGTATCCTTTGTTTGTCTGTCCTGAAAGGTTACTGAGAGCGGGTCAATCGTTGATGGTCACGAACAACAACGCCTTTAGGTTAAATTCCTCCTATCCGTGCTCATCCCACGTACGTACACCGTTTCCATTCCACAGCAGTAAAAGTTCTTCAACTAATGGCCTTAGGTACACATCAATGATGTTGCTGGGTGCTTAGGGCCTTGGATGAGAATTGGCATCATAATGAACTTCTGCTTCATGCACATCCAAGGAGGAAGGTTATACATACATAGAGTGACCGGCTAGGTGCTGTGATTGCTGCTCTGCTCCCCGAAAGGATTAATGCCATCAGCGCTTAAAGCAAACCATACGTTCCTTGGGTCCTTTGCAAACTCATCCCAGTATTTTCTCACGATTTTTCTCCACTGCGACCCATCAGCGGGTGCTCTCAACTTCCCGTCTTTCTTACGGTCCTCACTGTGCCATAGCAACGACTTGGCATGCTCTTCGTTTCTGAACAGACGTTTCAACCGTGGTATTATAGGAGCATACCACATCACCTTCGCAGGAACCCTCTTCCTGCGGGGCTCGCCGTGAACATCACCAGGGTCATCTCGTCTGATCTTATACCGCAATGCACCGCATACCGGGCATGCGTTCAGATCCTTGTATGCACCGCGGTATAGGATGTAGTCATTAGGGCATGCATGTATCTTCTCCACCTCCAATCCTAGAGGGCATACGACCTTCTTTGCTGCGTATGTACTATCGGGCAATTCGTTATCCTTTGGAAGCTTCTTCTTCAATATTTTCAGTAGTTTCTCAAATCCTTTGTCAGGCACAGCATTCTCTGCCTTCCACTGCAGCAATTCCAGTACGGTACCGAGCTTTGTGTTGCCATCTTCGCAATTGGGTTACAACCCTTTTTTGTGATCCTCTAACATGCGATCGAACTTCAGCTTCTCCTTTTGACTTTCGCATTGCGTCCTTGCATTGACAATGACCCGGCAGAGATCATCATCATCGGGCACATCGTGTGGTTACTCTTAATCTTCAGCAGCTTCACTCGTTGCAGCATCATTGGTCACATCGTCTGGTTCCTCTTGATTTTCACCAGCTCCCCCCGTTGCAGCATCACGGTATTCAGTGGGCACGTAGTTGTCATCGTACTCTTCTTCTTCGTCGTCTTCCATCATAACCCCTATTTCTCCGTGCCTCGTCCAAACATTATAGTGTGGCATGAAACCCTTGTAAAGCAGGTGGGTGTGAAGGATTTTCCGGTCAGAGTAAGACTTCGTATTCCCACAATCAGGGCATGGACAACACATAAAACCATTCTGCATGTTTGCCTCAGCCACATCGAGAAACTCATGCACGCCTTTAATGTACTCGGAGGTGTGTCTGTCACCGTACATCCATTGACGGTTCATCTGCGTGCATTATATATAATTAAGTGTCCAAATTAATAGAAGTTCATCATCACATTAAAAACCAAAGTACATACATAGTTCTCATCTAACAACATATAGCTCTTCAGAGCATCTAATTAATTAATACATACATAGATACTATGTAAAACATTTAAATGCGAAAACAAAGGCGATCATAAAAGCAACCAAGGTAACAATTGATCCAACAGCATAATGATACCAAGCCTCGGTATGAATGGCATATTTTTTAATCTTTCTAATCTTCAAGCGCATTGCATCCATCTTGATCTTGTGATTATCGACGACATCCGCAACATGCAACTCCATTATTGTCTTCTCCTCCTCAATTTTTTTTATTTTTTCCTTCAAGAAATTGTTTTCTTCTTCAACTAAATTTAACCTCTCGACAATAGGGTCGGTTGGAATTTCCGGTTCACATATATCCTAGATAAATAAAATCTATGTCACGTTGGTCCGCATAATTTTCATAAACAATAAATGAACCAATAGTTATAAAGATTAATATATATACCACATCCGAATCATAGACAGGACGAGGGCCGACGGGGGCGGATACCAAAACCATCGCACTATATAAGATGCAATAATAAAAGTAAGAAAATGATACAAGTATCTATCTAAACATACAAGTAAGAATATTTTTCCTTTCAGAAAGAAGATAAGAACAAGAGGCTCACCACGGTGGTGTCGGTGATCAGATCGGCGCGGGTGATCGACGGCGGTGAAGACGGGGGTGTGGCGTGACGGACCGCTAAATCTAGACAAATCTCGAGGAAAATGGAGTTTTGAGGTCGAGCTTCGAGAGGAGAAAGCTTAACTAGTGTGGCTCGGGAATTTCATCAAACACCTCATGTGCATAGGAGGTGAGCTAGAGCACCACAAACCCCTCCCCTCGCCGGCCCAGAAAAAGAGAGCACTGGAGTGCTCTGCTCTGGCGCGAGGGGTATATATAGGCAGCACCACTGGTCCCGGTTCGTGGCATGAACCGGGACTAAATGGGAGCCTTTGGTCTCGGTTCATGCCACGAACCGGGACCACTGGTGGTGGGCCAGGAGCCAGGCCCATTGGTCCCGGTTCGTCCCACCAACCGGGACCGAAAGGTCCAGACGAACCGGGACCAATGGCCCACGTGGCCTGGTCGGCCTCCTGGGCTCACGAACCGGGACCAATGCCCCCATTGGTCCCGGTTCTAGATTGAACCGGGACTAATGGGCTGACCCGGCCTGGACCGTTGCCCCCTTTTCTACTAGTGGCCATGGCCATTAGAGTAATTCCTGGCCTCCATCCTTTCACGCTTGTTCGTTGGTTGAAGCAGGAATTTCAGAGAGCCTTCCTCGCGTCTGCATCTCCATGATTGATCTAGCGTGTACCAGTGGCGGATCCAGGAATTCAACTTTGGGTGTTCAATTTTTTTCCACCCTAAGAGCATCTTCAATAGAAGATGCAAATTTGGAGATGTAAAACATGAGATGTAAATTTTTACATCTTTAAAAAATGCTTTTTGCATCTTAAAAAAATGGTCAACTCCAACAGATGATGCAAAACGGAGATGTAAAAGAGCAAATCCAATAAAAGATGCAAATTAGAGATGTAAAAATCGACCGCCGGCCGCGCGGCTGCTGTTCAGCCGCATTTGCACAACAAAAGTACATCATGAACTTCACATTCCATTGGAATCGACAATTTGAACAACAAACAAGTTCACAAACAATTTTTTTTACCTTCATGACATACGGTCGAACGCGTGGCCACCTCTTCCTCCATGGCCGGCGGTGGCGGCGGCGGAGGTGGATGAGGAACTCTTTAGCCGGAGGAGGACGCCAAGGTCGGCGAGGGCTGCGAATTGCTCGCCGCAGCCGCCCCCGGCTTCGAATTTTTGGCCGGCCGAGGTTGGTTCGCCGTCGTATTGCGCCCCCGCGCCGCGAGCCGCTTCACGCCTCCACCACGTGGCTTGGAGGCCCTCTGCTTCTTTGCAGGCGCCTCTGGTGCGACGTCGGCCGACTGGGGTGGGGCAAATCTGGGGCGGAGACATGGAGACGGAGGCCGGATTGGGGAAAGTTGGCGCGGAGGCGGCAACCATGGCGAGCTGGGTCAGGAGGGCACCAGCGACTCAGTCGAAGAAGGTGGCGGGGTCATCGGCGTCGGCCATGGCGGCGGCGGGAGGCAGACAGGCGACAGACGAGCGAGAGGTGGATGAGCGGCGGCCGCGCGGAAATGAAAAGAAACGGCAGTTGGCGGTTGACGCGCGGCAGTCCTTTCAACTGGAGATGCAAATTTGCAACGCAAAGATGTTTTACTTTACATCTCCGAGAGGCGAAAACACATAAAATGAGCCACTTTTGCCAGGAACTCTCTCTCTCTCAATCCAAACAAAGCTACACATTTAGTTACGAATTTCTATTGTAGTCTCGCCGCTTGTCTGCGTGTGGGTTGTCTTGCGTGCGTGGGCAGCGAGCAGAAGTGGCTGATCCCCTCTCCAGGGCCAGTGGGCTGGTGGCCTGCTGCCGTGCTGCCGATAAGCCTGTTGGTCACATAGGCTTCGGTATGTACGCTAGTATTTCTGCCATGTAACTATACGTAGTATATGAACTTTTTTGCAGAAAATTTTGGGTGTACATCTGTACACCCATGACCCAAGCTGGATCCGCCCCTGGCGTGTACTATTTTCTTCTACAGATTTATTTATTTAAACAAGAAAAAGATTAGCCTAAATCAAAAATATGACTTTGGAAGGTCTATTTTGTGAAGAGGGATCACAACCTAGAGGGATTGAGGCTGGGACAGGAGAGTGCAACCACTAGCAGGTGCCATTCTTTCCTTTGTAGCTCAGACTACATGGAACCTCTTATCCTCAACCCTTCAGCCTTGCTTTGAGATCCGTACTCTTCAACTAATTTACAACAAGAAGATTTCTCCTTTTTATTTATCTAAAATGAAACAACATATGAACTTCAAACTTTGCAGATCGAACAAACATTAGAATATCAATGTGTGATTTTTTCAGATTTTCTGGTTCGATATAAATATACAAAATGAGATTTTGTTTGACTAAAAATATTATTTGAAGTATTTAAAATGCATGAAAAAATATGATAGTTTTTTCCCAGATTGTAGTTAGAATGTATTATTGTTCTGCAAAATTTGAAGTTTATATGTTGTGTCGTTTGAGAGAAAAAAAACAAATGCGTCTGCACGGATCGCAATGCATAAATGGATGGCAAAGATAGTGGGTACCATGTAGCCTGAGCCAGTGGCGAAACCACGTTGTGGCTGTGGGATCAGCCGACCCCACAGTTTTTTGATAATCTTTGACCCTTAGCTATTACTAGCTACTTTGACCCCACATATTACAAAGGCTGACCCCACATGCTTGGAGAGCTGGCGCCGCCGCCGGCCTGAGCTACAGAAAACCACACTTCTTCTATACAGAATACAAGTACAGGTTTACACGGAAAGTGCTATTGTGAGCTCGAGCTCACAGGCACCCTTTGCTACAGTACAAACGAAAAAAAATATTTAAATAGTTCAAAAAAATCTGAAATTATTTGTCAAGAAACATTGATATCTTTTTCACATGCGTGCAAAATTTCATGACAAAATGACATTCATGCAGGTCTCGGCAAAAAAGACAAAATCGATGCTCTAAAATGTATCCAAAAACAGTTTTTTTGGAGCATGATTTTGTTTTTTTTGCCGGGACCTCCACAAATGTCATTTCATTACGAAAATTGGTACGCATGTAGAAAAAACATCAAAGTTTCTTGACAAATAATTTCAGATTTTTTTTGAATTGTTTTACTATTTTTTCGGATTTTACTGTTCATCCGAGATCACTGGTGCCGGGGGTCAATTCCTCCGTGTCCGGTTTACACGCGGTTCTTCAACCATGGTTCACATCTCTTTTCCCTTCCACGGGCGCATTGCAAGATGTGGTGCTCTTTCAGCAATCCATCCATAGTCTGCAAGTTCGCTACGCCATTCTTCACTCATGGGTTCACATCTCTTTTCCCTTCCGCCGGTGCAATGCAAGACGTACGTGGTGCTCTTCCAGCAATCCATTCAATAGTACTCCCTCCGTTTCTTTTTTTGTTTGCGCATAACTTTTTTCCTTTTTCTCCTAATTAGTCTGCGTGTTCTCTTTCTTTAGCACTAGTTTCCAACTGTACCCCCGTTTAGCCGTATTAATTAGTCGTATGCTTTGGCAGCAGCAGCTAGAATAAGCCAATCAAATGCGCCATGCAGTGGGGTCCATCCTGCGCGCGTGGGAAAGGGAAGAGAAGACCCAGCGACCATCCAATCGGTAGCATGCAGTAGTTAAAACAATTCACCTCTCTCCATGCATGCACAGAGGTAAAAATGTCCAAAACAGATTCATCATGGCCCTCCTTGGTATCCGTGCGGCTGCTTTGCACAGAGAAAATAGAATCGGAGGGAGTATGATACATATCTACGACCCCTATAATAGATGTCAATGTTTATTATCCCAAAACAGGTTGGCAACAACAGGCCATGCAACAAATAAACAGCCGCAAATAAGTTGTTACCTGTTGCGAAAGCAAGAAGTCAGGATTGGCAAGATTCAAACAAATCTTGTAATCAAAACATACCGTGAGCAAGAGAAAATGTTGCAACACCGATGATTTTCTAATGATTTTTGGTGATGTTACAATGATTTCCAAGTAATTTTTAGCTCAGGCGTGATAGAAAATGATTCAACACCCAATGATGCGGAAGTGTTGATCATTTGTTCTCTCTCTCTCTCTCTCTCTCTCTCTCTCTCTCTCTCTCTCTCACACACACACACACACACACACACACACACACACACACACACACACACACACACACACACATTTCCGCAACTACTTTTTATTATACATTTTTTGTGCTGACAGGCCACCACAAGTGCAAAACAATCGCCACTTCATCTGTCCTACTACTTTGACCATTGTCCAAGTTATCTTATTTTTGGAGTTTACAAACCAAGACTAAATTCAATCATTAGATGAAGCAGAAGCTGCTAAAAGAACATACATTTGGCTCGAAAGGCTGTTCAAAGATCACAACTAACTTCATTTTTGCCACAAACTATGTTTGCATTAGAAGGTCTGAAACGTAGGGCCGACAGGTTTTGATACATGAATATTTATTCCTAACTAGTAAGTAGCACATGCTTTGCATGCTTAGAATCAATCTCATCTTAAATTTAAATTTCAGCAAATTTCAAAAATTTAGTGTTGATTATCACAATGTTGCAAGATTATATAATTTCCCACATGGCAAGCAATAAAGCAATCCAATAACTCGTCCATTTACTCTGACTTAATGATACACGATGTTTGTGGAAACAACATAAAAGTTGGTTACATGATGTAATATCCAAGAATTAATATGATGTAAATGGAATTATTCTCAGACTATAATTTATATTTTAAAATGTCAAATTTGAATTAAAAGAATGATTCATAAAAGGTATGCATAAACTGATTCTCGACATATCAATTTCCAAAACTGTCTGTTCGACTATATTTATCTGCACAATCCACAATGGACCGTCTAGCTAAGTCCTCCATATATAAATTGGGATATATAAGAAACATATATTATTGCAGGAATCGATTTTCTGTATGAAATTTTATTGCCATATACAGTAAAGTTTTTGTTTTCTTATTTTCACATCCGTTCAATATTTTTCTCTAAAAAGTGTATCTTCATATTTTATCCATAAAAATGCTCCCTATAATCACGCCATGAAATCTCCAACCACCTTTGTCTGTTGGCTACTTCTCACGCCATTCCTTGGATCCATATCATGCACTACAGATCGCTTCCATTCCTCCATTAATAACACTCAAAAGACATAACCTCCCTGCCAACGCTATTATCGGGCACGCTGCCGGCCCTGACGGTCTGGATGCCAGTGCATATGCCACGAGACGTACGGTTGGCCCGGCCAGACACGCACACAGATGGACTGGGCAGCTGCAGTAAGCAGGTGAACTTTTCCTGCATGGCCGCATGCATGGGTAATCTATCGATGGTTCTGGAATACAACAGTATCTTCGCTGGAACTGTAGCGTGTACTATAGATGCGAATCCCAGCATTTTTAACCGTTGGATGAACTTTATCAACGGCTAAGGTTGATTTCTGGCCATCAAGTTTAAAAGTTTGCAACTGGTACACTATATAGTAGTATAGATATAGATAGTATAGAAATGTTGCAAGTAAGCCTATTAGTGAAACGAGTCCTACTACTTTCCCTGAAAGACTTTTGCGACAGGCCCTCATATACTTCATTTACTATCCGGCTCGTCGGATGCCATCGAAAGATTGGAGAAAATGGTGAAAGGAGGAGATGGAGAGTGGCAGATTGGTGTGATTGTTGCTCGGCATCTGGCCTTGTTTATATAGAGGGCGGACAGAAGGAGCCTGCCCGGCGTTGTGTTTAATGCTGGTCCACTCGTGAACGGACGTGTGGCCGGGGTAGGTTTTCCGGCATCCACACGGGTTTAATGGAGGCGTTTGAATGTGGCGAGGAGGCGTGTTTAGCCGGGCGTGCAGCGGGCGGCGCTCTCGGCTGGCGCGCCACTTCAATGGCAGAGGCAGTGAGAGGTCGCGCCCGCCTTGAGCCGCCTTTATTGTAGAGCGGCGCGCTCTATAGCTGCATAAATGCGGGCAGCTGGGGCCAGGCGAGAAGTGTGTGCCGGGGGGGGGGGGGCAGGGGGTGGGCCAGGACGGTTGGTGTTAGACTGTATAGTTCCCGTATATATGTACGTATGATATAACGTTGTACCCATTCATTATATATACTAGATGATACCCCGCACGTTGCTGCGGGACACAAATGTGAAGATCCGTATTCATAGAACTATAGAGACAAAAAATCAAAGATATTGAGCAACATGGGAATATAAAGAAAAATATTTTCTAGGTGCCTTGTGGATCGCTGCAGACTCATAAAGAATACCATACATGTCTCGGATACATAGGAAACAACTTTATGATTCGAGATAAACAAAGTGGTTCAAATACTCATGAAATGTGGCTCGGTGTTAATTTCTCCTGATTCCTAGCACTCTCCACATCAAAAATCATTCTTGTCAATTGAAAGTTTTCTGTTATCAAAATAAAGTTTTGGTTAGAAACTTGGAATTGATACAACTAACAACAATAATTAATTTGGAACTGCATGATTGATGCAAGCACACAAAAAATCACATGCATAAGAACTATGAAATAAAATAAATCCTGATCCCTAGTACTCCAGGTGAAATATCATCCTCATCAATGTGAACAATTTTTATTATATGTATAAAAAAGAAAGTTCATTTAGATACTTGGAATCAACATAGCCAACTGCATATTTCAAACAACGTGGAATTGACTTAATAACAGCAATCACGCATATATTATGTTAGTATTATCACAAAACTAAGTAAAACTAACTGAAGCGTGCTTCAACTATGAAGCGCCACGTACCCTAAAGCATTGAGCAATTACATTGAACACCAAAATTGTACATAGAATCTCCAACAAATGAGTGAGAAAAAAGTATTGATTCAGTTATAGGGTCTCACAAAAAAATAATGAGTGGGTGGCCATGTTGGCTGCACGGAGCTGCATGCAAAATAATCCTTCCGCTGCAAAATTGAGAGACATATATATTATCAAATAGCAATCAAACACTTGTGTAAGACAAATGAATTTTTTCTTCAAACTCACATTCTATAATCTAAAATGATATATGTGGACTTAGGTCCAGGTGAAAGAGCATCTCCATTGCTGAAAAGGCATGAAAAATTTAAAAGACACGTACTTGCAATCAAACACTTGTATGAGACAAATTGAAAAAAGAATCATAACACTAGTAGAAAAGGGGGCAACGGTCCAGGCCGGGTCAGCCCATTAGTCCCGGTTCAATCTAGAACCAGGACCAATGGGGGCATTGGACCCGGTTCGTGAGCCCAGGAGGCCGGCCGGGCCACGTGGGCCATTGGTCCCAGTTCGTATGGACCCTTTGGTCCCGGTTGGTGGGACGAACCGGGACCAATGTGCCTGGCTCCTGGCCCACCACCATTGGTCCCGGTTCGTGGCATGAACCGGGACCAAAGGCTCCCATTTAGTCCCGGTTCATGCCACGAACCGGGACCAGTGGTGCCGCCTATATATACCCCTCGCGCCTGAGCAGAGCACTGAGTGCTCTGTTTTTCTGGGCCGGCAAGAGGAGGGGCTTGTGGTTCTCTAGCTCACCTCCTTTGCACATGAGGTGTTCGATGAAATGCCCGAGCCACACTAGTTAAGCTTTCTCCTCTCGAAGCTCGACCTCAAAGCTCCATTTTCCTCGAGATTTGTCTAGATTTAGCGGTCCGTCACGCCCCACCCCTGTCTTCACCGCCGTCGATCACCCGCGCCGATCTCATCACCGACACCACCGTGGTGAGCCTCTTGCTCTTATCTTCTTTCTGAAAGGAAAAATATTCTTACTTGTATGTTTAGATAGATACTTGTATCATTTTCTTACTTTTATTATTGCATCTTATATAGTGCGATGGTTTTGGTATCCGCCCCCGTCGGCCCTCGTCCTGTCTATGCTTCGGATGTGGTATATATATTAATCTTTATAACTATTGGTTCATTTATTGTTTATGATAATTATGCGGACCAACGTGACATAGATTTTATTTATCTAGGATGTATGTGAACCGGAAATTCGAACCGACCCTATTGTCGAGAGGTTAAATTTAGTTGAAGAAGAAAACAATTTCTTGAAGGAAAAAATAAAAAAAATCGAGGAGGAGAAGATGATATTGGAGTTGCATGTTGCGGATGTCGTCGATGATCACAAGATCAAGATGGATGCAATGCGCTTGAAGATTAGAAAGATTAGAAAATATGCCATTCATACCGAGGCTTGGTATCATTTTGCCGTTGGATCAATTGTTACCTTGGTTGCGATTATGATCGCCTTTGTTTTAATTAATGTATGGTTTAATTAATTAGATGCTCTGGAGAGCTATATGTTGTTAGATGAGAACTATGTATGTACTTTGGTTTTAATGTGATGATGAACTTCTATTAATTTGGACACTTAATTATATATAATGTATGCAGATGAACCGACAATGGATTTACGGTGACAGACACACCTCCGAGTACATTAAGGGCGTGCATGAGTTTCACGATGCGGCTGAGGCAAACAAGTAGAATGGTTTTATGTGTTGTCCATGCACTAACTGTGGGAATACGATGTCTTACTCTAACCGGAAAATCCTTCACACCCACCTGCTTTACAAGGGTTTCATGCCACACTATAATGTTTGGACGAGGCACGGAGAAATAGGGGTTATGATGGAAGACGACGAAGAAGAAGAGTACGATGACAACTACGTTCCCCCTGAATACCGTGATGCTGCAACGGGGGGAGCTGGTGAAGATCAAGAGGAACCAGACGATGTGCCCAATGATGTTGCAACGGGTGAAGCTGCTGAAGATGAAGAGGAACCAGACGATGTGCCTGATGATGATGATCTCCGCCGGGTAATTGTCGATGCAAGGACGCAATGCGAAAGTCAAAAGGAGAAGCTGAAGTTCGATCGCATGTTAGAGGATCACAAAAAAGGGTTGTACCCCAATTGCGAAGATGGCAACACAAAGGTCGGTACCGTACTGGAATTGCTGCAGTGGAAGGCAGAGAATGCTGTGCCTGACAAAGGATTTGAGAAACTACTGAAAATATTGAAGAAGAAGCTTCCAAAGGATAACGAATTGCCCGATAGTACATACGCAGCAAAGAAGGTCGTATGCCCTCTAGGATTGGAGGTGGAGAAGATACATGCATGCCTAATGACTGCATCCTATACCGCGGTGCATACAAGGATCTGAACGCATGCCCGGTATGCGGTGCATTGCGGTATAAGATCAGACGAGATGACCCTGGTGATGTTCACGGCGAACCCCGAAGGAAGAGGGTTCCCGCGAAGGTGATGTGGTATGCTCCTATAATACCACGGTTGAAACGTTTGTTCAGAAACGGAGAGCATGCCAAGTCGATGCGATGGCACAGTGAGGACCGTAAGAAAGACGGGAAGTTGAGAGCACCCGCTGACGGGTCGCAGTGGAGAAAAATCGTGAGAAAGTACTGGAATGAGTTTGCAAAGGACCCAAGGAACGTATGGTTTGCTTTAAGCGCGGATGGCATTAATCCTTTCGGGGAGCAGAGCAGCAATCACAGCACCTGGTCGGTCACTCTATGTATGTATAACCTTCCTCCTTGGATGTGCATGAAGCGGAAGTTCATTATGATGCCAGTTCTCATCCAAGGCCCTAAGCAACCCGGCAACGACATTGATGTGTACCTAAGGCCATTAGTTGAAGAACTTTTACAGCTGTGGAATGGAAATGGTGTACGTACGTGGGATGAGCACAATAAAGAGGAATTTAACCTAAAGGCGTTGCTGTTCGTGACCATCAACGATTGGCCCGCTCTCAGTAACCTTTCAGGACAGACAAACAAAGGATACCACGCATGCACACATTGTTTAGATGACACTGAAAGTATATACCTGGACAAATGCAGGAAGAATGTGTACCTGGGCCATCGTCGATTTCTTCCGACCAACCATCAATGTCGAAAGAAAGGCAAGCATTTTAAAGGCGAGGCAGATCACCGGAAGAAGCCTGCCATGCGTACCGGTGATCATGTACTTGCTATGGTCTCTAATTTACACATAATATTTGGAAAGGGTCCCGGCGAACTAGCTGTTCCGAATGACGCTGAGGGACACGCACCCATGTGGAAGAAGAAATCTATATTTTGGGACCTACCCTAATGGAAAGACCTTGAGGTCCGCTCTTCGATCGACGTGATGCACGTAACGAAGAACCTTTGCGTGAACCTGCTAGACTTCTTGGGCGTGTTTGGAAAGACAAAAGATACACCCGAGGCACGGGAGGACCTGCAACGTTTGCACGAAAAAGACGGCATGCCTCCGAAGCAGTATGAAGGTCCTGCCAGCTACGCTCTTACGAAAGAAGAGAAAAAAATCTTTTTTGAATGCCTGCTCAGTATGAAGGTCCCGACTGGCTTCTCGTCGAATATAAAGGGAATAATAAATATCCCAGAGAAAAAGTTCCAGAACCTAAAGTCTCATGACTGCCACGTGATTATGACGCAACTGCTTCCGGTTGCATTGAGGGGGCTTCTACCGAAAAACGTCCGATTAGCCATTGTGAAGCTATGTGCATTCCTCAATGCATCTCTCAGAAGGTGATCGATCCAGAAATCATACCAAGGCTAAGGAGTGATGTGGCGCAATGTCTTGTCAGTTTTGAGCTGGTGTTCCCACCATCCTTCTTCAATATCATGACACATGTCCTAGTTCATCTAGTCGACGAGATTGTCATTCTGGGGCCCGTATTTTTACACAATATGTTCCCCTTTGAGAGGTTCATGGGAGTCCTAAAGAAATATGTCCGTAGTCGCGCAAGGCCAGAATGAAGCATCTCCATGGGCCATCAAACAGAGGATGTCATCGGGTTTTGTGTTGACTTCATTCCTGGCCTTAAGAAGATAGGTCTCCCTAAATCGCGGTATGAGGGTAGACTGACTGGAAAAGGCACGCTAGGAGCGGACTCAATAATATGCAGGGACGGGCATTCTTGGTCTCAAGCATACTACACAGTTCTACAGAACTCTACCTTGGTGACCCCGTATGTCGATGAACACAAGAACAGTCTGCGCTCCAAACACCCGGAGCAGTGCGACGACTGGATTACATGTGAACACATCAGGACTTTCAGCAGTTGGTTGGAAGCACGTATCAGAGGTGACAACACTGTTTGTGATGAGTTGTACTTGTTGTCCAGGGGACCATCTTTGACTATATTGATTTGGAAAGGATACGAGATAAATGGGAATACATTTTACACGATTGACCAAGATCAGAAGAGCACCAACCAAAACAGCGGTGTACGCTTTGATGCAACAACCGATAGGGAAAGGACACATATTATGGTTACATAGTGGACATATGGGAACTTGACTACAGACAAGATTTTAAGGTCCCTTTGTTTAAGTGCAAATGGGTCAATCTGTCAGGAGGCGGGGTACATGTAGACCCACAGTACGGAATGACAACAGTCGATCTGAAAAATCTTGGGTACACAGATGAACCGTTCGTCCTAGCCAATGATGTGGCACAGGTTATCTATGTGAAGGACATGTCTACCAGATCGAGAAAAAGAAAAGATAAGGAAATGAATACATCATACGATGAGCCAAAGCGCCACATAGTTTTTCAGGAAAAAGGGACATCCTGGGAGTGGAGGGCAAGACAGACATGTCTGAAGATTATGAAAGGTTTCATGAAATTCCTCCCTTCAATGTCAAGGCTGACCCAAGCATCATGATAAACGATGAAGATTATCCATGGTTACGGCGCAATAAGCAAATGACACAAGCGAAGAAAAAGTGAAGACTTTCTCCCGCAACTATTATGATGATACCATGCCAAATTTGTAACAGACGAGTATGTTATGCCAAGTATTTTAGAGTTCATTTGAAAACAGACGAGTAGGTGCATCTATGTTAATTTTTTTATTAAAGTTAATCACAAACTTGTGATTCACACAAATTTCAAAGAATTCAAATTTTAACTATTCAAATTTGAAAACTAATGGCACTAACAGAAAGTTCATAATTTTGCTGACCTAAAAGCAAAAAGAATTAAAAAATATAGCAAAAACAAAATAAAGCAACAAAGAAAACAAAAAAACTAAAATTTTCAAATTTGTAAACTAATGGCACTAACAGAAAGTTTATAATTTTTCTAAAATTATAAAGGAAGAAAAAAACAAAAAAATGCCACCTACTAGGCCCCAACGGCCTGAATACGACTAGAAACCCTACCATGTGCCAGGATTCAGGCCCGAGGGAGGCCCAGTAGGCCCACAGGCACAGATTGCAGTGTTAGGCCCGAAAGCCTGCTTTAGAGAGGAGCTCGAGAGGGATGGCGCACCGCACCTTATAAACAGGTGCGCCTCCCTCTCAACTAGCGAGGTGGGACTAAATACTTGGGTTCGGGGCAGCACAGGCCTTTGGTCCCGGTTGGAGGTACGAACCGGGACCAAAGGAGGCATTGGTCCCTGTTCGTAGCACCAACCGGGACTAATGCCCCCTCTTTAGTCCCGGTTGGTGCCACCAACCGGGACCAACGGCCGCCGCTTCCCGCCCTTTGGGCTGCTGAAAAGGGACCTTTGGTCCCGGTTGGTGGCACCAACCGGGACTAAAGGGGGGCATTGGTCCCGGTTGGTGCTACGAACCGGGAACAATGCGCCGTCTATATAAGCAAGACTTGTGAAAAAATTCGTTCAGTTCTTCGATCCCGCCCCGACGCCGCCCTCTGCCCCGACGCCTTGCTCCTCGTCGTCGTTGCCCGTGCACGTCGTCGCCGCCCGCGCCCCGCGCCGCCCCGTTGTCGCCCGCGCCGCACCGACGTCGTCGCCGCCCCCGCCGTCGCCCCTGCCCCGCGCCGCCCCGAGCCCGCCGTCCCCGTCGCCGCCCCGATCGAGCCTGTCGTCGTCGTCGCCGTCGCCCCTGCCCCGCGACGCCCCGTCGTCGCCCGCGCCGCCCCGGCCGTCGCCCTACCCCCGCCGCCCCGAGCCCGCTGTCCCCGCGCCGCCCCGAGCCCGTCGTCGCCGTCGCCGATACCCTCGCCGCCGCCGCCGTCGCCCTCACCGGCAGCACCCGTTGTGAGCCGCCGCCGTCGAGCAATTTTTTATATATGTGTTTTTTCATATATGTATTAATTTTTTTGTTTATAGCTATATGATGAATGGATGTGGCTATATATGTATGTATGAATATAATGTTCATAGCATTTTTTGTTTATATATGTTTTTTCATATATGTATTAATTTTTTATTTAGGTTGTTAGTAGATATCGATTTTAGGTTAGTGCATTTTAATTAGGTTAGTGTAGAGGAAAAAGTAAAATAAGGAAAAGGAAGAAAAGAGGAAGAAGGAAGAAGGAAGAAGAAGAAGAAAAAGAACGAGAGGGAAAAGAAGAAAAAGAAGAGGAGAAGAAGAAAGGAATAGAGGAGAAGAAGAAAAAATAGAAAAAAATATTCTATTTTTTCTTCTTCTCCTCTATTCTTTTCTTCTTCTCCTCTTTTTTTTCTTATTTTTTTCTTCTTCTTCCTTCTTCCTTCTTTCTCTTTTCTTCCTTTTCCTTATTTTCCTTTCTCGAGGGATAAGAAGAAAAAGAAGAGGAGAAGAAGAAAGAAAGGAATAGAGGAGAAAGAAGAAAAACTTCAACACGAGGGGGGGGGTACCGATACCCCCTCCCCGATAACATTATTTTCCCATGTATATGTATGCCGCGTCGTTGTCGATATAACGAGGGTGTCGAGGATCGCCGAGGGGTCGAGGGTCGGGAACTAGGGTAGAGGGTCGAGGGTTGTTAAGGGGTCAAGGGTCGAGGGGTCGAGGGTTCCAGGGTCGAGGGTTCCAGCAGGGTCGTCTAGGGGTCGAGGGTTCCAGGGTCGTCGAGGGTTCGAGGGGTCGAGAGAGGTTTCCTAGTGTCAAAGTATTGAAGAAATCCATGGCTTCATCATTAGCCGGAACTAACCAGGGCATGATGGTACAAAGTCCTCCAAAGTTATTTTGGAATGGTATCCCGGATAGGATAATTTGCCTTTTTGTATGAATTTCAGCAAAGGCCTTCCAAATAACGATATTTGGAAGGTTCTTGCTGAACTTGTTGGGGATCGTAGCAGAAATTAAATTTTTCCTACGCATCACCAAGATCTATCCATGGAGTATTATAGCAACGAGGGGATAGGAGAGCATCTACATACCACTTGTAGATCGCAACGGAAGCGTTCAAGGAGAACGTGGATGATGGAGTCGTACTCGCCGTGATCTGAATCACCGATGACCAGCGCCGAAAGGACGGCACCTCCGCGTTCAACACACGTACGAGACGATCGACGTCTCCTCCTTCTTGATCCAGCAAGGGGGAAGGAGAGGTTGATGAAGATCCAGCAGCACGACGGCGTGGTGGTGGATGCAGCAGAGTTCCAGCAGGGCTTCGCCAAGCTTCTGTGGAGAGAGGGAGAGGTGTAACGGGGAGAGGGAGGCGCCAATGCAGCAGGGGGTGAGGCTGCCCTCCCTCTCCCCCCTTTATATAGGCCCCCAAGGGGGGGGGGGCGCAGCCCTGGAGATGGATCTCCAGGGGGGCGGCAGCCAAGGGTGGGGGCTTGCCCCCCAAGCAAGGGGGGCGCCCCCACTAGGGTTTTCCCCCAACCCTAGGCGCATGGGCCCAAGGGAAGGGGGTGCGCCCAGCCCTCCAGGGGCTGGTTCCCTGCCCCTTGTGGCCCATAAGGCCCTCCGAGAGGGCTGGCCCCTCAAGGTGGACACTCGGTGCCTCTCCGGTGGCCCCGGTACAATACCGATATGCCCCCGAGACTTTCCGGTATCCGTACAACAACTTCCCATATATAAATCTTTACCTCCGGACCACTCCGGAACCTCTCGTGACTTCCGGGATCTCATCCGGGACTCCGAACAACCTTCGGTTTGCTGCATACTAATATCTTTAACAACCCTAGCGTCACCGAACCTTAAGTGTGTAGACCCTACGGGTTCGGGAGACATGCAGACATGACCGAGACGATCTCCGGTCAATAACCAACAGCGGGATCTGGATACCCATGTTGGCTCCCACATGCTCCTCGATGATCTCATCGGATGAACCACGATGTCGAGGACTTTTAATCAATCCCGTACTCAATTCCCTTTGCCTATCGGTACGATACTTGCCCGAGATTCGCCGTCGGTATACCGATACCTTGTTCAATCTCGTTACCGGCAAGTCTCTTTACTCGTTCCCGTAACACATCATCCCATGAACAACACCTTGATCACTTTGAGCTCATTATGATGATGTCTTACCGAGTGGGCCCAGAGATACCTCTTCGTCACATGGAGTGACAAATCCCAGTCTCGATTCATGCCAACCCAACAGATACTTTCGGAGATACCTGTAGTGCACCTTTATAGTCACCTAGTTACGTTGTGACGTTTGATACACCCAAAGCACTCCTACGACATCCGGGAGTTGCATAATCTCATGGTCTAAGGAATGATACTTGACATTCAGAAAAGCTCTAGCAAACGAACTATACGATCTTTTGTGCTATGCTTAGGTTTGGGTCTTGTCCATCACATCATTCTCCTAATAATGTGATCCTGTTATCAATGACATCCCCATGTCCATAGTCAGGAAACCATGACTATCTATTGATCAACGAGCTAGTCAACTAGAGGCTTACTAGGGACACATTGTGGTCTATGTATTCACACATGTATTATGATTTCCGAACAATACAATTATAGCATGAACAATAGACAATTATCATGAACAAGGAAATATAATAATCCATTTATTATTGCCTCTAGGGCATATTTCCAACAGTCTCCCACTTGCACTAGAGACAATAGTCTAGTTACATCGTGATGAATCGCACACAGATGGAATTTTGGTGTTGATCATTTTTTGCTCTAGGGAGAGGTTTAGTCAACGGATCTGCCACATTCAGGTCCGTATGTACTTTACAAATCTCTATGTCTCCATTTTGAACACTTTCACGAATGGAGTTGAAGCGATGCTTGATATGCCTTGTCTTCCTGTGAAACCTGGGCTCTTTCGCAAGGGCAATTGCTCCAGTGTTGTCACAGAAGAGAGTCATCGGGTCCGACGCATTGGGTATGACTCCTAGGTCGGTAATGAACTCCTTCACCCAGACTGCTTCTTGTGCTGCCTCCGAGGCTGCCATATACTCTACTTCACATGTAGATCCCGCCACGACGCTTTGCTTGCAACTGCACCAGCTTACTGCCCCTCCATTCAAAATATACACGTATCCGGTTTGTGACTTGGAGTCATCCAGATCTGTGTCGAAGCTAGCGTCGACGTAACCCTTTACGACGAGTTCTTCGGCACCTCCATAAACGAGAAACATATCCTTAGTCCTTTTCAGGTACTTCAGGATGTTTTTGACCGCTGTCCAGTGTTCCTTGCCGGGATTACTTTGGTACCTACCTACCAAACTTACGGCAAGGTTTACATCGGGTCTGGTACACAACATGGCATACATAATAGACCCTATAGCTGAGGCATAGGGTATGACACTCATCTCTTCTATATCTTTTGCCGTGGTCGGACATTGAGCCGTGCTCAATCGCACACCTTGCAATACAGGCAAGAACCCCTTCTTGGACTGATCCATTTTGAACTTCTTCAAAATCTTGTCAAGGTACGTACTTTGTGAAAGACCGATGAGGCGTCTTGATCTATCCCTATAGATCTTGATGCCTAATATATAAGCAGCTTCTCCAAGGTCCTTCATTGAAAAACACTTGTTCAAATAGGCCTTTATGCTTTCCAAGAATTCTATATCATTTCCCATCAATAGTATGTCATCCACATATAATATGAGAAATGCTACGGAGCTCCCACTCACTTTCTTGTAAACGCAGGCTTCTCCATAAGTCTGCATAAACCCAAACGCTTTGATCATCTCATCAAAGCGAATGTTCCAACTCCTAGATGCTTGCACCAGCCCATAGATAGAGCGCTGGAGCTTGCATACTTTGTTAGCATTCTTAGGATCGACAAAACCTTCCGGCTGCATCATATACAATTCTTCCTTAAGGAAGCCGTTAAGGAATGCCGTTTTGACGTCCATTTGCCATATCTCATAATCATAGTATGCGGCAATTGCTAACATGATTCGGACAGACTTCAGCTTCGCTACGGGAGAGAAAGTCTCATTGTAGTCAACCCCTTGAACTTGCCGATAACCCTTAGCGACAAGTCGAGCTTTATAGATGGTCACATTACCATCCGCGTCTGTCTTCTTCTTAAAGATCCATTTATTTTCTATGGCTCGCCGATCATCGGGCAAGTCATTCAAAGTCCATACTTTGTTTTCATACATGGATTCTATCTCGGATTTCATGGCTTCTAGCCATTTGTCAGAATCTGGGCCCGCCATCGCTTCTTCATAGTTCGAAGGTTCACCGTTGTCCAACAACATGATTTCCAGGACAGGGTTGCCGTACCACTCTGGTGCGGAACGCGTCCTTGTGGACCTACGAAGTTCAGTAGGAGCTTTATCAGAAGCATCTTGATCATCATCATTAACCTCCTCTCTAATCGGTGCAGGCATCACAGGAACATTTTCTTGAGTTGCGCTACTCTGATTTTCAAGAGGTAGTACTTCATCAAGCTCTACTTTACTCCCACTTACTTATTTCGCGAGAAACTCTTTCTCTAGAAAGGACCCGTTCTTGGCAACAAAGATCTTGCCTTCGGATCTGAGGTTGAAGGTATACCCAACTGTTTCCTTGGGATATCCTATGAAGACGCATTTTTCCGATGTGGGTTCGAGTTTTTCAGGTTGAAGTTTCTTGACATAAACATCGCAACCCCAAACTTTCAGAAACGACAGCTTAGGTTTCTTCCCAAACCATAATTCATACGGTGTCGTCTCAACGGATTTTGACGGAGCCCTATTTAAAGTGAATGCGGCTGTCTCTAGAGCGTATCCCCAAAATGATAGCGGTAGATCTGTAAGAGACATCATAGACCGCACCATATCCAATAGAGTGCGATTACGACGTTCGGACACACCGTTCCGCTGAGGTGTTCCAGGCGGCGTGAGTTGTGAAACGATTCCACATTTTCTTAAGTGTGTGCCAAATTCTCCCCCACGATCTGATCGTAAGAACTTGATTTTTCTGTCACGTTGATTCTCAACCTCACTCTGAAACTCCTTGAACTTTTCAAAGGTCTCAGACTTGTGTTTCATTAAGTAGACATACCCATATCTACTCAAATCATCAGTGAGAGTGAGAACGATAGCCTCCGCGAGCCTCAACGCTCATTGGACCACACACATCTGTATGTATGATTTCCAACAAGTTGGTTGCTCGCTCCATTGTCCCTGAGAATGGAGTCTTGGTCATTTTGCCCATGAGGCATGGTTCGCACGTGTCAAATGATTCATAATCGAGAGACTCTAAAAGTCCATCAGCATGGAGCTTCTTCATGCGCTTAACACCAATGTGACCAAGGCGGCAGTGCCACAAGTATGTGGGACTATCGTTATTAACTTTACATCTTTTGGTATTCACACTATGAATATGTGTAACATCACGTACGAGATTCATTAAGAATAAACCATTAACCATTGGAGCATGACCATAAAACATATCACTCATATAAATAGAACAACCATTATTCTCGGATTTAAATGAGTAGCCATCTCGTATTAAACGAGATCCAGATACAATGTTCATGCTCAAACTTGGCACTAAATAACAATTATTGAGGTTTAAAACTAATCCCGTAGGTAAATGTAGAGGTAGCGTGCCGACGACGATCACATCGGCCCTGGAACCATTCCCGACGCGCATCGTCACCTCGTCCTTCGCCAGTCTCCGTTTATTCCGCAGCTCCTATTTTGAGTTACAAATATGAGCAACGGCACCGGTATCAAATACCCAGGAGCTACTATGAGCACTGGTAAGGTACACATCAATTACATGTATATCACATATACCTTTAGTGTTGCCGACCTTCTTATCTGCTAAGTACTTGGGGAAATTCCGCTTCCAGTGACCACTTCCCTTGCAATAAAAGCACTCAGTTTCAGGTTTGGGTCCATTCTTTGACTTCTTCCTGGCAACTGATTTACCAGGCGCGGCCACCTCCTTGTCGTCCTTCTCGAAGTTCTTCTCACCCTTGCCTTTCTTGAACTTAGTGGTTTTATTCACCATCAACACTTGATGTTCCTTTTTGATCTCCACCTCCGCAGATTTCAGCATTGAATACAACTCGGGAATGGTCTTTTCCATCCCCTGCATATTGTAGTTCATCACGAAGCTCTTGTAGCTAGGTGGGAGCGACTGAAGGATTCTGTCAATGACCGCCTCATTCGGGAGATTAACTTCCAGCTGAGTCAAGCGGTTGTGCAACCCAGACATCTTGAGTATGTGTTCACTGGCAGAGCTATTCTCCTCCATCTTACAACTAAAGAACTTGTCGGAGACATCATATCTCTCGACCCGGGCATGAGCTTGGAAAATCAATTTCAGCTCCTCGAACATCTCATATGCTCCGTGTTGCTCAAAACGCTTTTGGAGCCCCGGTTCTAAGCTGTAAAGCATGCCGCACTGAACGAGGGAGTAATCATCAGCACGAGACTGATGGGCGTTCATAACGTCCTGGTTTGCTGGGAATGGTGCATCACCTGGCGGTGCTTCTAGGACATAATCTTTCTTGGCAGCTATGAGGATGATCCTCAGGTTCCGGACCGAGTCCGCATAGTTGCTGCCATCATCTTTCAGCTTGGTTTTCTCTAGGAACGCGTTGAAGTTGAGGGTGACATTAGCGTGGGCCATTTGATCTACAAGACATATTGTAAAGATTTAGACTAAGTTCATGATAATTAAGTTCATCTAATCAAATTAATGAATGAACTCCCGCTCAGATTTGACATCCCTCTAGTCATCTAAGTGATACATGATCCGAGTCAACTAGGCCGTGTCCGATCATCACGTGAGACGGACTAGTCATCATCGGTGAACATCTCCATGTTGATCGTATCTTCTATACGACTCATGTTCGACCTTTCGGTCCTCCGTGTTCCGAGGCCATGTCTGTACATGCTAGGCTCGTCAATCCGACCTAAGTGTATTGCGTGTGTATATTTGGCTTACACCCGTTGTATGCGAACGTAAGGACCTATCACACCCGATCATCACGTGGTGCTTCGGAACGACGAACCTTAGCAACGGTGCACAGTTAGGGAGAACACATTTTTTGATATTTTAATGAGGGATCATCTTATTTATGCTAGCGTCGTTCTAAGCAAATAAGATGTAAAACATGATAAACATCACATGCAATCAAATAGTGACATGATATGGCCAACATCATTTCGCTCCTTTGATCTCCATCTTCGGGGCGCCATGTTCATCGTCGTCACCGGCATGCCACCATGATCTCCATCATCATGATCTCCATCATCGTGTCTTCGTGAAGTTGTCACGTCAACTATTACTTCTACTACTATGGCTAACGCTTTAGCAATAAAGTAAAGTAATTACATGACGATTTAAGTTGACACGCAGGTCATAAATAAATAAAGACAACTCCTATGGCTCCTGCCAGTTCTCATACTCATCGACATGCAAGTCGTGATTCCTATTACAATAACATCATCATCTCATACATCACATACATGATTCATCACAACTTATGGCCATATCACATCACAAAGCACTTGCTGCAAAAACAAGTTAGACGTCCTCTAATTGTTGTTGCAAGTTTTTACGTGGCTGTTATAGGTTGCTAGCAAGAACGTTTCTTACCTACGTTAAAACCACAACGTGAATTGTCAATCTCTATTTGCCCTTCATAAGGACCCTGTTCATTGAATCCGATCCAACTAAAGTGGGAGAGACAGACACCCGCCAGCCACCTTATGCAACTAGTGCATGTCAGTCGGTGGAACCGGTCTCACGTAAGCGTACGTGTAAGGTTGGTCCGGGCCGCTTCATCCCACAATACCGCTGAACCAAGATAGGACTAGTAACGGCAAGAAGAATTGACAATTCGACGCCCACAACTACTTTGTGTTCTACTCGTGCATAGAAACTACGCATAGACCTAGCTCATGATGCCACTGTTGGGGATCGTAGCAGAAATTAAAATTTTCCTACGCATCACCAAGATCTATCCATGGAGTATTCTAGCAACGAGGGGATAGGAGAGCATCTACATACCACTTGTAGATCGCAACGGAAGCGTTCAAGGATAACGTGGATGATGGAGTCGTACTCGCCGTGATCCGAATCACCGATGACCAGCGCCGAAAGGACGACACCTCCGCGTTCAACACACGTACGGGACGATCGACGTCTCCTCCTTCTTGATCCAGCAAGGGGGAAGGAGAGGTTGATGAAGATCCAGCAGCACGACGACATGGTGGTGGATGCAGCAGAGTTCCAGCAGGGCTTCGCCAAGCTTCTGTGGAGAGAGGGAGAGGTGTAACGGGGAGAGGGAGGCGCCAATGCAGCAGGGGGTGCGGCTGCCCTCCCTCTCCCCCCTTTATATAGGCCCCCAAGGGGGGGCGCAGCCCTGGAGATGGATCTCCAGGGGGGCGGCGGCCAAGGGTGGGGGGCTTGCCCCCCAAGCAAGGGGGGCGCCCCCACTAGGGTTTCCCCCCAACCCTAGGCGCATGGGCCCAAGGGAAGGGGGTGCGCACAGCCCTCCAGGGGCTGGTTCCCTGCCCCTTGTGTCCCATAAGGCCCTCCGAGAGGGCTGGCCCCTCAAGGTGGACACCCGGTGCCTCTCCGGTGGCCCCGGTACAATACCGATATGCCCCCGAGACTTTCCGGTATCCGTACAACAACTTCCCATATATAAATCTTTACCTCCGGACCACTCCGGAACCTCTCGTGACGTCCGGGATCTCATCCGGGACTCCGATCAACCTTCGGTTTGCTTCATACTAATATCTTTAACAACCCTAGCGTCACCGAACCTTAAGTGTGTAGACCCTACGGGTTCGGGAGACATGCAGACATGACCGAGACGATCTCCGGTCAATAACCAACAGCGGGATCTGGATACCCATGTTGGCTCCCACATGCTCCTCGATGATCTCATCGGATGAACCACGATGTCGAGGACTTTTAATCAATCCCGTACTCAATTCCCTTTGCCTATCGGTACGATACTTGCCCGAGATTCGATCGTCGGTATACCGATACCTTGTTCAATCTCGTTATCGGCAAGTCTCTTTACTCGTTCCCGTAACACATCATCCCATGAACAACACCTTGATCACTTTGAGCTCATTATGATGATGTCTTACCGAGTGGGCCCAGAGATACCTCTTCGTCACATGGAGTGACAAATCCCAGTCTCGATTCATGCCAACCCAACAGATACTTTCGGAGATACCTGTAGTGCACCTTTATAGTCACCTAGTTACGTTGTGACGTTTGATACACCCAAAGCACTCCTACGACATCCGGGAGTTGCATAATCTCATGGTCTAAGGAATGATACTTGACATTTAGAAAAGCTCTAGCAAACGAACTATACGATCTTTTGTGCTATGCTTAGGTTTGGGTCTTGTCCATCACATCATTCTCCTAATGATGTGATCCTGTTATCAATGACATCCCCATGTCCATAGTCAGGAAACCATGACTATCTATTGATCAACGAGCTAGTCAACTAGAGGCTTACTAGGGACACATTGTGGTCTATGTATTCACACATGTATTATGATTTCCGAACAATACAATTATAGCATGAACAATAGACAATTATCATGAACAAGGGAATATAATAATCCATTTGTTATTGCCTCTAGGGCATATTTCCAACAGAACTTTGTACCAAAAAGCGAATTATCCTATCTGGGACTCCGTTCCAAAATAACTTTGGAGAGCTTCGTACCATCATGCACCTGTTACTTTCGCCTAATGATGAAGACATGGTTTTGTTGAATCCTTTGACACTAGGCAACCTCCCGACCACTCGGCGATCCTCTCGAACATGAGAGGAAGAAGAGGATACAAAAAGAAGAGGAAGAAGAAAAAAAAAAGAGGAGGAGAAAGAATAGAGGAGTTCTTTTTTTTCTTCCTCTTTTTTTTCTTCTTCTTCCTCTTTTTTTATCAGGAACGAGGGTCGTCGAGGGACATAGATGTAGTGTCGTCGTTGTCGATATACCCCCTCCCGATAGCTTCAACATGTGTGGGGGGGTCGATATTACCCCCTCCTTGAAGCGTTGTCGAGGCCACCCCAAACCCTTGAAGCGTTGTCGAGGCCACCCCAAACACTAGAGAAGCAGCCCCTAGGCCACTAATTAATATATATGATTCCTTACTATGATTAGCTAGCTAGTTCTATGTTTGCCACCAATATATCCATTTGTCATGTTTGAATGATAATTGCCATGTTGTAAATATTTGTAGAAACTATGGACACTATCGCCCGAGACGAAGCAAGAGAAGCGTTGTTGAAGGACATAATCGCAGAAGGAAGTGATGCCGTCTCGTTGTATCTCAACGACACCGATGGTACTCTGGAAGGAGAGGGTGAAGAAGCTGGCTCTGGTGACATAATGCCGGTGCAAGAAGAAGAACGTGACGACGGGTCCGGTGACCAAAACGAGTTCGGCGACCGAGCCGAGTCCGGCCAGGTATATATATTAGTTAAGTCTGTGATGACTAGCTAATTGATGCATTCATTGTTTTGGTATGTACACATATTAATTAAGTCTTTGTTCTTTTTTCTAGCCCTCCGGATCGAGCACAACTGAGGTAAAGAGACGAGGCCCGAAGAGAAAGTTGAGGTCGGATGAAAGGTTCGAGATCATAGAAATCGCGCCCGACGGCCAACCTATTGAACCCATCCGAACAAAGAAGGCATTTGTTGCTCAGTGCGGGGTTCTGGTTAGGGACAAGATCCCGATCAGCATCCAGCAATGGAATAAGCCTAAGAACGAAGACCCTGAGGTGTCTTATGTCAATGATCTGCAGAAAAATGATCTTTGGACTGAGCTGAAGTCAAATTTCACCCTACCGCCAGAGGATGATCCGGAGAAGCGAGTTAAAGAGCAATTAATCAAGTCTTTTGCTCTTAAGAGGATGGCAGACCTATTCAGGAGGTGGAAGAAAGACCTAAATAGGTTTGTCGAGAAAAAAGAGACACCAGAATTCAAGGGCATATATGAGAAGATCAGAGATGACTGGCCTGCATTTGTGGCCCACAAGACATCGAAAAAGAGTAAGAAGATGTCGGAGACAAACAAGAAAAATGCTGCGAAGAAGAAGCTTCACCATCGCACGGGGTTAGGTGGCTACCTGGTAGCCCGGCCTAAGTGGGCCAAGGCTGAGAATGATCTGGTTGAAAAAGGGATTGAACCAGAGACAATGAGCTGGCCAGACCGTTGCCGGACTTGGTTCTTCGGGGCTGGCGGAACCTTGGACCCTGTAACAGGGAAGTGCATTTGGACGGATGAGCAAGCTGACATACCCTTGAAAAAGCTTCGGTACTATATCGCTGCAGCGCAGGAAGGGACGTTCCTTCCAGAAAAAGAGAACGATGAGCTCACAAAGGCCCTCGGGAATCCTGAGCACCCTGGACGGACACGAGGCACGCCAGGCTCCATTCCGTGGAAGGCTGGGTTTCCGGACGCAGGCGGTTACAAAAGCCAGGAGAGGAGGAAGAAAGTGCAGCAGTCCAAACTGCAGGCGCTTAAAGAAAGGGTACTCGGGATAGAGGAACGAGAAGCAGACCGGGAGAAACGAACTGCCGAAGCTTCCCCTGAAGCTACCCCGCCATCTCAGCAGAGAAGCAGCGTGGCTTCCACCGAGCTGCTTCAGCCAGAGCTTGTCTTGACGGCTCCTGCCAGCTATCCTGTGGATGCTATCACGGAGGCTCAAAATTGCCACCTTATGACGCAGTGGATGAATATGAAGGTCAAGGCGGCTGTTGGCTCTGATTATCCTAATGAACCCGGCGCAACTTTTCACTGCCGGCCGATTCCAGAAGGATATGCTAAGGTGATGGTGGATGAAATAACGGAGGGATTTGAGGACCTCCCGCTTCACCACCCTATCGGAGAAGGGGAGACTCGGCTGGGTTCTGCTCTGAAGACTCCATGCCTATGGCGGAAGAAGCTCATCAACCTTCCAAACTGGACGCCTCCGCCGCCTCCTCCTCCTCCGGTGAGTCAGGGGACTCCACCTCCTCCACAGCCTCCTCCTCCGGCGAGTGACGATCAGGGCCCTCGGCCGGCTCCTTCTCCGGCACGTGGCGGCACTCCGCCTCCTTCTCCGCCTGCGCCGGCGCGCCCGAGCAGCCAGCCTACTCTTTCTCCGCCTCGTCAGCAAGGGCGGAAGAGACCCGCCGCCGCTCCGGCAGCTGCTCCGGCGCATCGTACAGCCAGAGGCGGGAGAAAAAACAAATTCGGTCCTTCTCTGAAATCTCCAGAGAAGTTACCACACGAGATGAGCCCGGAGGAGAACGCGAGGATCGCGCGAACCAAGAAGGATGACTGGTTTCAAGGGTTGAAAGCACAGAGACATCCACCTCCGAAGGAGAAGGTAGATTCGGTGAAAGTGAAGCGCACTCTGGCTGCCCTGGCAAAACCACCCAAGTCTCCGCCGAAAGGCAACTATGAGCGCATTATTGCAAAGACATGGGTCGAAGCGTCGCGGTCGGGAAGTACAGTCAGTGATCAAAGGCTGAAAGAACGACGAGTAGCTAGGAAACAAATTGCCCAGCTCGGCGAACAAGCAAAGCAATCGTGCCCCCCGCTCAAGGTGCCTAGCGTCGATCCGAGGATGGCGCCCGGTTATACCAATCTTGACGATTATCTGCCCGACGATGTAGATTATGGTTTCCTGGACGTGCAGATACACAGATACGAGTACGGGAAGCCTCTCGTCAAAGATGAAAGATCTCTAACAACGATGATGCGAAGATTGCATGATTGATACATGAAAACCTGCAGAGAGTCTGGGGAGGAATACTTTGTATATGAGAGTTAAACCGGAGCATGACCTCGTTGGAATTGAACTGTTGCATGTTCCATTTGAGGAGTTCTATCAGTTTTTCAATCAATTGGCCCTCGATAAAGCAACGGTCAACTGCTACTGTCTGTAAGTACTACTACTTCTGTCATTAAGTCTCTCTACATAGCTTAGCTCTTTCATTGCATGTATTTATAATTATCCTCACTATATTATGCAGATTGAAGATCGCCGAATTGAAGAAAAGACAAATCGGTGATATTGGGTTCATTAACACAAATCTCATAGATGAATTTCAGGTTAAAGATCATGCCGCAGATACCGAGGCCAGCTTGCTACGATCATTCAAAATAAATGAACACAAAAATATAATACTTTTTCCTTACAACTTCAAGTGAGTGTTGTCTTGTGCATATTAGGTTTCCCTTATATATTAGTCCAGGTTATAGTAATGTAATTGATGAGTTATGCATGCGTGCGAAGTTTCCACTATATTCTCCTGGAGATTAGGCTTGAGAAGGGAGTAGTAACTGTCTTGGACTCGAGACGAAAAGATCCCCAGGAGTATGCGGACATGACTGAAATCCTCAAGAAGTAAGTTAAATCGATTATTATCCACCATATCAGCAAATTTGTTCATTTCCTGATATCAAGTAATTGTTTTCTTTTGTCTGGCAGTGTTTGGAGAAAATTCAGCACAAATTCCCCGAGACTCCCGAAGGAGCTGGAATTTAGATACCCGAAAGTAAGTACTATAGTACCATGTTCCGCGCGTCTCCTAGCTATTGATTCAAGCGCTAGTTTCATCAATACCATTTGGCATTCTTGCTTATCTGTTTAATTGACCTCTATTTCTTGTAAAGTGGTTGTGGCAGGAACAAGGGAATGATTTCTGTGGATACTACGTCTGCGAGTCCATCCGCCACACGACCTGTGAGCGGGGCGGGTACTCTGAGAAACATTATGAAGTGCGGAAGAAATAATATTCACAATTTTTGTTTATTACCATCATTTGTGTTGAGTTTCATTCATTCATATATATACATACATATATATATATATATATATATATATATATATATATATATATGTGTGTGTGTGTGTGTGTGTGTGTGTGTGTGTGTGTGTGTGTGTGTGTGTGTGTGTTGACCCCCTTCTTCAAATTAGATGTTTCGGCAGCGAAATGAACTCCTAGGACCAGATCGCATGCGAGCAATTCAAGAGGAATTGGCGGCATTCTTTCTTTACCACGTGATCGCTCAAGACGGAGAATACTATGTGGACCATGCGTCCGTAATTTAAGAGATTATATTTGTAAAAGATAATTATTGTATATATGTAGCCGGTAGTGTCGGACGATAGATATACGAGAACTTGTTGTTTGACCAATCTCTCGGAGAAGGAGATGTGGTCGATATCACTTCTCTCTGTATGCATATATGTTCATGACGATCTTCTATTTCCTTCGTTTGCTTACTAGCTAGCATATGCCTAGTCTTCTCTATACGTATGTTTAGTACGTAACGTCGACCAAGCACGGACATAAGAGAGGACACTTCTCTCTATTAATTAGCTATCTAGCTAACACAATATATGAAATACCTAAATTAACCCCCAAAAATCCCCAAACCCCCTCCCTCCCTTTCAAAAAAAACCAAAAACCCCAGCCACAAAAATGCTGACGCGTGGACGCTTATTGGTCCCGGTTGGTGCTACCAACCGGGACCAAAGGCCCTCCTGCCTGGGCTCGGCGCACAGGCCACGTGGAGGCCCATCTGTCCCGGTTCTGGTTTGAACCGGGACTAAAGGGCGAGGGTATTAGTAACGACCCTTTAGTCCCGGTTCAGGAACCAGGACTAAAGGCCCTTACGAACCGGGACAGTAGGCCGGTTTTCTACTAGTTTAACCGCATGCATATCTGCTCCTCCATAACCGGGAGTATCTTAGGTCCTATTGAAAAAGCATCTCCATGAAATCCATGTGGGAGCACATGGAGCTGATAACCTGGACATGAGTGTGTGTGTCTGACGCATGTGATGTAGACAACAGAGTAGGGACTGGGAAGTGTCTGGAAAGGTAGAATCAGAACGACCGACCAAACAGAAGCAGTTTAACGATGCTATTCGAATGTCAGCGCGGAGGTGCTAACCTGATAATCTGAAGTGCTAACACCAAAGGTGGAGTCCCTTCAAGTCCTGTTTGATTGTGTCAGATTCCCCACCTCTCCTTGCCGTTGACGGCGGCCACGAGAGCATAGCAATGGCGCGCGGAGGCCTCAACGGTTGTGCGTTCTTCGAAGATCTTGGATTCTGGGTGTCCAGCAACGGAACAGCGAGTCAGCGACCCGTCCTGTCTCATGTGTTCCCACAATCAGGGAGACATCAGATGTGAGTCTAGGCAGACCAACTGGCGCGAGGGAGGCGGTTCGGAGTAGAGCAACGATCGACTTGCACAACGGTGTGTCAAGCTTCCCCGACGATGTGGGCGTTCGGCAATGGAACCACGAGCACCGACCAGAGTGGCATCGTAAAGAGGCAAAGGTGCGGGGGAAATTCTCCCGGAGGATGGTAGCACACATGGGTTTGTAGATGCGGGGGCGATGGCCGCAAAGTTTAATATAGCTGGTTCTCCCGGTAACGGAGGGCGACGTAATGAGGGGCGATTACTGGTGCAGTTTCATGTGCAATTGCGCCAGGGAGAGGTTCAGTCGCGGCAGCGGAAGAGATAGCGGCGGGGATGAGAGTCATAGCAGGGAAGATGACCGTCAGCGAAATACTGCGGCGGCTGACACCCATGGGCTATACAGCCCATGTACCAAATATTGACTCGGGGCGACCCACGTGTAAAGAAAGGTAGCGCAGCAAAAACCAACGGGCTACACAGCCCACGCTACTCAGCTTGGGCAGCCCATGTGCACTAAATAGGTGGCTTCGTACAACCCAAGCGCTGGAAACGGGGAACACAGTGAGAGTCAGTGCACAGACGTCCATAGTTGATCCAATGGCCAATAATAATTGGGGTGACGTGGCTGCGCGAGCAGGCAAGAAAATTAGCTATTGGGGGGCTCCTATTTAGATATAGAAGATGTGATAGGCCATCCCTAGAGGGTTATGCCGGTTCCCCCAAACCTATTGTCTCACATGGCATCAGACTAGGTCAAACTCACTTCCGCCCTAAAACCCTACACCGACACCGCCGCCGCTGCCGCCTCCACTCCTGATCGCATCTCCGTCGCCATGACGAGCGCCGCCGCCTCCGGCTCCACCACCGCCGGGTTTCTGCCGACCTCTCTCGCGGCTCTTCTTTCCCGGCCGCTCGATGCTGCCCCAGTCCAATCACCGATCGGGACCAGGAGCGTCGGCTCCATCTTCGCCACTCTGGCCGCCTCATCGCCCAGGAACGCGCTGACGGTTCACACCGCCGCCATCGCCTCATCGTCCGCCTCACTCGCCGCCGTCATCCTGCCTCCTCCGAGGGTGGAGCCCGCGTCGGCCTGGACGGTCGGGCTCTCTGCCTCGGGCCCGGCGCCGGTGCTATCCGCCCCTGCGGCGTCTGCGCCCCTCGCCGCTTCCACGTCGGTGCCCCCTGCCTCCACGGCGTATCTACCTCAGGCAGCCTACTCCGCGGTCTCGCTCCCGCTGCCACCATTTCACTTCAGAAATCTCATCACCATCAAGCTGTCGTCGGACAACTACATCTTCTGGCGTGCGCAGCTCCTTCCGCTCCTTGGGAGCCACTACCTGCTTGGCTACGTCGACGGCTCCCTCCCCTCACTAGTAGAAAAAGGGTCAGACGTGAAGCACATTAGTGTCGGTTTGTATTTGAGCCGGTACTAATGGTACCATTAGCGCCGGTTCGAACGGATTTGCATTAATGCCGGTTCGTGTCGAACCTTTAGTACTGTTTCGTGGCACGAACCGGTACCAAAGGGGTGGTGGCAGGCTGGCGTCAGGCCGGGGCCCCACGATCACCTTTAGTACCGGTTCGTGGCACGAACCGGTACTAACAGGGTCTGACCTATAGTACCGGTTGGAGACACAAACCGGCACTATAGGGCAATTTTCAAACTCTACCCCCCCCCCCCCGGTCGATCGCCTTTTCAGTTTTAAAAAAAATAAACGAAAATGATGGAAATGTCAAAAAAATAAAAGAAAATAAGTTTCCCATGTGATATGTGGTCTAGTTGTTGGGAAAATTTGCAAATGTGAATTTTGACTTTATTTCCAAAATCTCTCTGAAATTTGTAAAAATGGGCATAACTTTTGCATACTAACTCGGATGAAAAAGTTTTTTATATGAAAAATCATCTACTCGAAAAGTTACATCCAAATTTAACGAGGGCAACCCCGTTAAACATTTGCAAAATCCTCAAAAACCTAATAGAAAAAAGTTACAGGGCTTTTAAGATCTAGAGTGGAAAAAATTGAAAAATATTCAAACTGTGGGCATACCGTGGTCAACAATGGTCAAACTAGTTATTCTAGAATATTACAGTTACTAAATAATTATTTCAATTTTTTGAATTTTGGTCAAATCTGGTCAAACTATGGTCAAACTGTGGTCAAACTATGGTCAAACTTATTCAATAAATATTAGCATTACTAAATAATTACTGTTTTTTAGAATAATAGTTTCAAACTGAAATGGTGAAATGTGTGACTTCATGCTCAAGCTAAACTCTGGAGGGTTAATAGGATTGACATCTTACTATTGTCAGGAAAACAACAAGTGCAGACTCGGAAACGAAGGAGAATAGAACCTGAAAGTTAAGCGTGCTCGGGCTGGAGTAGTGAGAGGGATGGGTGACCGGTCGGGAAGTTAGATGATTTGGAATGAGTGATACACACTTGAGCAGTTAAGAGAGGTGATTAGAGACTAAATCATCAAATAATTCAGAAAAAATAAAAATAAAAAAATCAAATTTTTTTTCCAAAATTTTCAAAAAAAATAAAAAAAAACCTTTAGTACCGGTTGGTAACACCAACCGGTACTAAAGGTCCCCCGTACCAGGGCGCGAGCTCACGCCACGTGGTGGCACTTTAGCGCCGGTTCGTGCCGAACCGGTACTAAAGGGGGGGGCCTTTAGTGCCGAAATTTTAGTGTCGGTTCCATAACCGGCACTAAAGGCCCTTACAAACCGGTACTAATGGTCTGTTTTCTACTAGTGCCTGTCCCCCTGCGCTGGTAGATAGCATGCACGGTCCAGTCTACAATCCGGCACACCGTGTTTGGATAGGGCAGGATCAGGCGAACCTCTCTTCCATCCAGGGGTCGCTCACCCCGGCTGTTGCCGGGCTCGTTGTCTTCGCCAAAGACGTCTCATGAGGCCTGGACCATCCTCGAGCGCTCGTTCGCGGCGCAGTCGCAGGCCCATGTCTCTGCGCTCCTTCGTCAACTTGGAGAGTGTGAGAAGCTTGACTCCACGGCCACCGAGTTCGACAACAAGGTCAAGGGCCTTTCTGGCACGTTGTCCTCCATCGGACAGCCGCTCACCGACTGCGAGTTCAATTCCTTCATTGCCAATGGCCTTGACGAGGAATATGATGCCTTGGTCGAGATCATCAACGAGCGGGGCAACTCGACCCCCATAATGACGCATGAGATCCTCTCCCGCCTTCTCCTCACTGAGCAGCGGGTCGAGTCGCGCCGCTCCAAGAGCAGCCACGGGTCTCTCTCGGCCAACGCCGCCACCCCTCGTCATCCAAAGCTTCTTCGGGGCCGCCACCGCTGCCCGCCTCGCCCCCCTCCATCCGCAACCTTAATGGGGGCTGGTGGTAGGCGTGTCTGACAACTTTGTGGCATTGAGGGGCACTGGGCCTCTAAGTGTCATAAACGCTTCCGGAAGAGCTTTCTTGGCCTCGACAATGATGGCAAGGACACGTGCAACTTCGCGCGTCAGGTTGCCATGGCAGACCGCCCGGCGTCGACAAAGCAACAAGGGCACACTCAGTCCTACTCTATCGATTCGAACTGGTATATGGATTCTGGAGCAACAGAGCATGTGACGAGTGAGATGGGGAAACTTCATACTCGTGAACCCTATCATGGCTCCGACATGATCCACACCGCCAATGGAGCAGGTATGCATATATCTCATATTGGTCAAGCATCTCTTCTCACTAGGCATGCAAACAGGAGTCTTCAGCTTCGCAATGTTCTTAGAGTTCCATCTATGACACATAATCTTCTTGCAGTTCCTAAACTCACACGTGATAATAATGTGCTTTGTGAATTTCATCCTTTTGATCTTTTTATTAAGGATCGAGGCACGAGCGACATTCTTCTTAGCGGGCGTTTATGCCAGGGCCTCTATCGGTTGGAGCATCCTAGCGTCGCTCGTGTTTTCAGTGGAGTTCGGGTCTCCCCGTCACAGTGGCACGCTCGTCTTGGTCATCCAGCCGCACCTATCATTCGGGCATGTTTTGCGTCGTCATGAACTTTCTAGCATGTCTAGTAATAAAAGATGTAGCAGTGTGTGATACTTGTCAGCAGGGGAAGAGTCATCAACTTACTTTTTCCAAGTCTAGTCGTGAAGTGAAACATCCTCTAGAACTTGTGTTTTCAGATGTATGGGGTCCTGCTCAGACTTCTGTTAGTGGTCATAATTATTATATCAGTTTCGTTGATGCTTACAGTCGCTTTACTTGGCTTTATCTTATTAAGCGTAAATCTGATGTGTTCGATATCTTTGTTCAGTTTCAAAAACATGTTGAATGCCTTCCCAAGCATAAAATTGTTCATGTTCAGTCGGACGGGGGGGGGGGGTGAGTATCGCAACCTCAACTCCTTCTTTCAGTCGCTTGGGATCGCTCACCGTTTAGCATATCCACGTACACAGTAGCAGAACAGTTCTGTGAAACGTAAGCATCGTCATATCGTCGAAGCTGTCTTACTCTTTTGGCCCATGCATCGGTTCCTTTTCAGTTTTGGAGTGATGCTTTCACCACTGCATGTTTTTTTATAAACCGTACTCCCACTCGTGTTTTGAACATGAAGACTCCTATTGAATGTCTCCTCAATGAACAACCTGATTACACCTTTTTCAAGGTTTTTGGGTGTGCTTGCTGGCCACACCTTCGTCCATATAACAAACGCAAGCTGGAGTTTCAATCCAAAAAGCGTGTCTTTCTTGGCTATAGCTCTCTTAATAAAGGTTACAAATGTCTTCGTGTTCCCACTAATCGAGTCTATATATCTCGGGATGTTGTGTTTGATGAGCATGTTTTTCATTTTGCCAAACTTCTTGTGTCCACTGTTGAACAACCATCCATGCATTCATCCTCCATTGCCTCTGACCAATTTGATGATGTTACATACTCTCATATATTGTTGCCTAACCATGGTGCAGGCACTGGACGTGGGGCTCATTTGGAAATTTTAGAGGCGTTGTCGCCTGGCCTCACTAGCGGCTCGCGTCGATCATGCTAAGCCTCTGCATGGCCTCGGCCATCGTGCTCATGCATGTTCGGCCGACCACCCAGCGACGCCGCTCGCCTCGGCGCCTCTGGCCTCGGGGCCGCCCGCCTCGACGCCCCTGGCCTCTAGGCCGCCTGCCTCGGCGCCCCTGGCCTCTGGGCCGGCCTCACCACTTCGGCCCGTCACGCCGGCCTCATCGCCTCTTCGGCCTGCCACACCGGCCTCGCCTTTTCGGCTCACGCCGCCTGCCTCGCCTGGGCCGTGCTCACCTGGGCTGGTTCCTTCGCCATGCAGCCCGGTGTCACCTGGCTCAGGCTTGTCCTCGGCTGTGCTGGCCGGGGCGTCTCCGTCGCTGACTGAGTCTCATGGTCCCTTGCTGGGTGGGGCGTCTCCGTCGTCGTCATCGCCATCGCCATCGCTCAGTCCCTTCTCGACTGAGCCCTTCTCGGCTCCTGTGGCTCCTCAATGACCACATACACGGAGCCGCAGTGGCATTTTTCAGCCCCAAGCAGCGTCATGATGGTACTGTTGCTTCGTTGGCTGCATGTCTGGCTGCTGCTCGTGCGGATCCGGCCTCTAAGCCTTGCACATATCAAGCTGCTCTGAGTATACCTCATTGGAGAGAGGCCATGGAGCACGAGTACCATGCTCTTCTTCGTAACAAGACATGGACTCTTGTTCCGCCACCACCCCGTGTTAACTTCATTGACTCTAAATGGGTTTTCAAAGTGAAGAAGCATTCTGATGGGTCCATTGAGCGCTACAAGGCATGTATGGTTGCCAGAGGTTTTCGGCAGCACTATGGTCTTGACTATGAAGACACCTTCAATCCAGTGGTTAAGCCTACTACCATCAGGCTTCTTTTCTCTCTTGCAGTCACTCGGGGTTGGTCTCTTAATCAGTTTGATGTACAGAATGCCTTCCTCCATGGTGTACTTGAGGAGGAGGTCTATATGCGGCAGCCTCCTGGTTTCTCTGATCCCGATCGTCCTTATTATCTGTGTCGTCTCACCAAAGCACTATATGGTCCGAAGCAGGCTCCTCGTGCTTGGCATGCTCGTCTTGCGACAGCTCTTCGTGCTCATGGTTTTGCATCATCGACTGATGACTCCTCATTATTTCTTCTACAGAGGCCCGAAGTTACTATGTATCTGTTAGTCTATGTGGATGATATTATCCTTGTCAGTTCCTCTCAGTCGGCTGCGACTGCTCTTGTTGTGTCTCTTGGTGCTGACTTTGCTGTCAAAGACCTTGGGAAGCTTCAGTACTTTCTTGGCGTGAAAGTTGCTTCATGTACTGATGGTCTTGTTATGATGTAGAAGAAGTACTCTTTGGATTTGTTGCAGCGAGCTGGGATGCTTAAGTGCAAACTGACGACTACACCTATGTCTACCAATGACAAGATCACTGTTGTGGATGATGAGCTTCTGACTTCTGCTGATGCGACACAGTATAGGAGCATTGTTGGTGGGCTTCAGTACTTGACGATCACACGCCCAGATATTTCCTTTGCTGTCAACAGAGTATGTTAGTATCTTCAGGCACCTCGTGACACTCATTGGTCTGCTGTTAAGCGCATATTGCACTATATTCACTTCACGTTGTCCTATGGTCTGCACATTCGACCGAATCCCTCTGGGGTCATCTCGGCGTACTCTGATGCGGATTGGGCTGCAGTCCGGATGACAGGCGATCCACGAGAGGCTATGCTGTGTTCTTTGGTTCTACCTTGATCGCCTGTAGTGCTCGGAAACAAGCTACTTGTTTCGCGTAGCAGTACTTAAGCTGAGTATAAGGGTGTGGCTAATGCAATTGCAGAAATTATCTGGATACAGTCTTTGCTTCAGGACTTGGGTATACCTCAATCACAGTCTCCTATTCTTTGGTGTGACAATATGGTGCTACATACCTTTCTGCAAATCCGGTATTCCATGCCCAAACTAAACACATTGAAGTTGACTATCATTTTGTACGGGAACGTGTCTCTCGGAAGCAGCTACATATCAAGTTCATCTCTTCCAAGGATCAACTTGCAGACATCTTTACCAAGCCATTGCCTCTACCACAGTTCGAGGCATGTCGGCGCAATCTTACCCTTCTAGATTCTTTAGGAAGTGGCGAAGATTGAGGGAGGGTGTTAGACTGTATAGTTCCCGTATATGTGTACGTATGATGTAACATTGTATCCATTCATTAAGAATAGTAAAACTGAGCCTAATCCCTGCCCTCACATGAATTAGACATTTCTGGCCGTTTGATTTCGTTGGTTAAACGATCTGACGGTCTGATCTCCAAGTTAACGCGTCGTTAGCCGCGAACTAGGCCTGAAGTCGTGAGGACAGCTACTCCGGTAGCTACTTTGGACCCCTGTGGTTAATTGGGCCAGTTTTCCCCGCTCGGCCCAATCAGCGAAGGCCCTTCTCTCGCAGCGCCTCCTCCGATCCCCGACCTCTCCTACCACAGTTGCGCCCCACCTCTTGCGGTGGACGGCGGTGTCCACTGCGACGCCTGAGTTTGCCGAAGGCAGCACCACTAGAACCGGCGTCCGCAGATGGCTCCCCTCCATGGGCAGGGTGGACGCAGTTCCTCGACGCCGGTCTATCTCGCGGTCGCAGGGTGAACCCTAGGTGCGGCCGCCATGACCTTCTGCTCGCGACTCCTCGCGACGCCGCCGATGACCACCCGTCGGTAACCAAGCCCGTGTCCACTTCGCCTACAGGTATGCTCACACCTCTCTCCCTTTCGGTTGCGCCACCGCTAGCTGCTGTATGGAGGTGTGACATCTGATCTTCGGGGTGTCGATTAGGCGGACTTGGTGCACTTCGGCGCTAGCACGCGATGTAGGACGGGTACACACGCAATGGCGCTGAAGGTGTTCCTAAGAGCAGGGTATTTTTGTGGTTAAACAGGCATCTGACGCAGGGAAGGGGAGTTGAGCGTTATCTAACCATGTACAGTAGTTTATATGAAGATTATACAAGAGATTTCCTGTTACATGTACCTTTTATCTAGAATACATGGACTGCTAAAGGGCTGTAGGCCTAGGATGCACTACGGATTTGCAGATTGTGATGATATGGGAATAGGGAATACTCCCATCGCCTCAAGAACAGCACCTTCTACCATAACTGAATTCAGAAGTCCTCGCCAGGGAGACCCTGTTTATGTCCATGCTATCAATTCCCTTGCTATTAACGTCTAAGAAAACTTCTATTGCTGGAAGTAGGAATTTTATTAAAGTGGGCCAATGAAACATGTAAAGCATCAGAGGGGCCATAGATAAGAATTTAGATATCAAATTCATTAACTCACATAGTATTTAGGGGTAGCTTGAGAAACTTTTGCAGTGTGGGGGGAGCCACCCCTGTTGACTCCGTCCCTGTTGCTAGCCCAAGTCCCAATTCATTGTGCTCTATTTATCGTGTGATGTGTAATGTGATTACAGTGTCACAGCTGGGTGGTCTTTCTTTTTGTGCAGTTAGCGTTGCGTGAGGTCGAAGTGTTGTAAGAGCTGTTCAAGAAATCAGGTATGTTGTGGTATATGCCAGGCTGATTAACAAGATTAGTGGATAAACACCCATCTCCTTATTAAAGTAAAAAATATGTATTGTGTTGTTTTGTCAGGTGCATGTTTATGTATATGATGGGTAATGAATAACATGAGTTGTGATGCTTGTACGTTGACATGGTGCGGGAGTTTCAGCTGGCGCTTTTCAAGACCAGTAAGACGAGAGTTTATTTGTTGATAGTGTAAGTCCACATTGCACGTGTGCACACATTTGCTCTTTGTATTGTACAATGAAAATGTCACTCTTGTTTTTGCTTCTTTTTCTGTATTCTAATGTAATTACTATGGAATCAGTCTCACTATCGTTCTTGGCATACTACAGGGACTTTGGAGATTATAGTGTTTACTAAGCGATCTTCTGATTTTGTTGTTTTTGAAGATTTAGTATGTTCCACCTGATGCCGGCTAGCACAGACACCATTATGATGCATCAAGTATTGGATTGAGAAATCTGCGCCATGTTGACCATATGTCTCCCAAATATATGCAATGTCCGTTGAAATAAAATGAATGGCTATATTGTTATTTTTGAAATAGAATAGAAAGATGAAATGCCTTTCTAACCTTCATATATTTTTGGTTTTCTCTAGGAACGCGTTGAAGTTGAGGGTGACATTAGCGTGGGCCATTTGATCTACAAGACATATTGTAAAGATTTAGACTAAGTTCATGATAATTAAGTTCATCTAATCAAATTAATGAATGAACTCCCACTCAGATTTGACATCCCTCTAGTCATCTAAGTGATACATGATCCGAGTCAACTAGGCCGTGTCCGATCATCACGTGAGACGGACTAGTCATCATCGGTGAACATCTCCATGTTGATCGTATCTTCTATACGACTCATGTTCGACCTTTCGGTCCTCCGTGTTCCGAGGCCATGTCTGTACATGCTAGGCTCGTCAATCCAACCTAAGTGTATTGCGTGTGTAAATTTGGCTTACACCCGTTGTATGCGAACGTAAGGACCTATCACACCCGATCATCACGTGGTGCTTCAGAACGACGAACCTTAGCAACGGTGCACAGTTAGGGAGAACACTTTTTTTGATATTTTAATGAGGGATCATCTTATTTATGCTAGCATCGTTCTAAGCAAATAAGATGTAAAACATGATAAACATCACATGCAATCAAATAGTGACATGATATGGCCAACATCATTTCGCTCCTTTGATCTCCATCTTCGGGGCGCCATGTTCATCGTCGTCACCGGCATGCCACCATGATCTCCATCATCATGATCTCCATCATCGTGTCTTCGTGAAGTTGTCACGTCAACTATTACTTCTACTACTATGGCTAACGCTTTAGCAATAAAGTAAAGTAATTACATGACGATTTAAGTTGACACGCAGGTCATAAATAAATAAAGACAACTCCTATGGCTCCTGCCAGTTCTCATACTCATCGACATGCAAGTCGTGATTCCTATTACAATAACAAGATCATCTCATACATCACATACATGATTCATCACAACTTATGGCCATATCACATCACAAAGCACTTGCTGCAAAAACAAGTTAGACGTCCTCTAATTGTTGTTGCAAGTTTTTACGTGGCTGTTATAGGTTGCTAGCAAGAACGTTTCTTACCTACGTTAAAACCACAACGTGAATTGTCAATCTCTATTTGCCCTTCATAAGGACCCTGTTCATTGAATCCGATCCAACTAAAGTGGGAGAGACAGACACCCGCCAGCCACCTTATGCAACTAGTGCATGTCAGTCGGCGGAACCGGTCTCACGTAAACGTACGTGTAAGGTTGGTCCGGGCCGCTTCATCCCACAATACCGCTGAACCAAGATAGGACTAGTAATGGCAAGAAGAATTGACAATTCGACGCCCACAACTACTTTGTGTTCTACTCGTGCATAGAAACTACGCATAGACCTAGCTCATGATGCCACTGTTGGGGATCGTAGCAGAAATTAAAATTTTCCTACGCATCACCAAGATCTATCCATGGAGTATTCTAGCAACGAGGGGATAGGAGAGCATCTACATACCACTTGTAGATCGCAACGGGAGCGTTCAAGGAGAACGTGGATGATGGAGTCGTACTCGCCGTGATCCGAATCACCGATGACCAGCGCCGAAAGGACGACACCTCCGCGTTCAACACACGTACGGGACGATCGACGTCTCCTCCTTCTTGATTCAGCAAGGGGGAAGGAGAGGTTGATGAAGATCCAGCAGCACGACGGCGTGGTGGTGGATGCAGCAGAGTTCCAGCAGGGCTTCGCCAAGCTTCTGTGGAGAGAGGGAGAGGTGTAACAGGGAGAGGGGGTGCGGCTGCCCTCCCTCTACCCCTTTATATAGGCCCCCAAGGGGGGCGCAGCCCTGGAGATGGATCTCCAGGGGGCGGCGGCCAAGGGTGGGGGGCTTGCCCCCCAAGCAAGGGGGGCGCCCCCACTAGGGTTTTCCCCCAACCCTAGGCGCATGGGCCCAAGGGAAGGGGGTGCGCACAGCCCTCCAGGGGCTGGTTCCCTGCCCCTTGTGTCCCATAAGGCCCTCCGAGAGGGCTGGCCCCTCAAGGTGGACACCCGGTGCCTCTCCGGTGGCCCCGGTACAATACCGATATGCCCCCGAGACTTTCCGGTGTCCGTACAACAACTTCCCATATATAAATCTTTACCTCCGGACCACTCCGGAACCTCTCGTGACGTCCGGGATCTCATCCGGGACTCCGAACAACCTTCGGTTTGCTTCATACTAATATCTTTAACAACCCTAGCGTCACCGAACCTTAAGTGTGTAGACCCTACGGGTTCGGGAGACATGCAGACATGACCGAGACGATCTCCGGTCAATAACCAACAGCGGGATCTGGATACCCATGTTGGCTCCAACATGCTCCTCGATGATCTCATCGGATGAACCACGATGTCGAGGACTTTTAATCAATCCCGTACTCAATTCCCTTTGCCTATCGGTACGATACTTGCCCGAGATTCGATCGTCGGTATACCGATACCTTGTTCAATCTCGTTATCGGCAAGTCTCTTTACTCGTTCCCGTAACACATCATCCCGTGAACAACACCTTGATCACTTTGAGCTCATTATGATGATGTCTTACCGAGTGGGCCCAGAGATACCTCTCCGTCACACGGAGTGACAAATTCCAGTCTCGATTCATGCCAACCCAACAGATACTTTCGGAGATACCTGTAGTGCACCTTTATAGTCACCCAGTTACGTTGTGACGTTTGATACACCCAAAGCACTCCTACGACATCCGGGAGTTGCATAATCTCATGGTCTAACGAATGATACTTGACATTCAGAAAAGCTCTAGCAAACGAACTATACGATCTTTTGTGCTATGCTTAGGTTTGGGTCTTGTCCATCACATCATTCTCCTAATGATGTGATCCTGTTATCAATGACATCCCCATGTCCATAGTCAGGAAACCATGACTATCTATTGATCAACGAGCTAGTCAACTAGAGGCTTACTAGGGACACGTTGTGGTCTATGTATTCACACATGTATTATGATTTCCGAACAATACAATTATAGCATGAACAATAGACAATTATCATGAACAAGGGAATATAATAATCCATTTATTATTGCCTCTAGGGCATATTTCCAACAGAACTTTGTACCAAAAAGCGAATTATCCTATCTGGGACTCCGTTCCAAAATAACTTTGGAGAGCTTCGTACCATCATGCACCTGTTACTTTCGCCTAATGATGAAGACATGGTTTTGTTGAATCCTTTGACACTAGGCAACCTCCCGACCACTCGGCGATCCTCTCGAACATGAGAGGAAGAAGAGGATACAAAAAGAAGAGGAAGAAGAAAAAAAAGAGGAGGAGAAAGAATAGAGGAGTTCTTTTTTTTTTCTTCCTCTTTTTTTCTTCTTCTTCCTCTTTTTTTATCTGGAACGAGGGTCGTCGAGGGACATAGATGTAGTGTCGTCGTTGTCGATATACCCCCTCCCGATAGCTTCAACACGTGGGGGGGGGGTCGATATTACCCCATCCTTGAAGCGTTGTCGAGGCCACCCCAAACCCTTGAAGCATTGTCGAGGCCACCCCAAACACTAGAGAAGCAGCGCCTAGGCCACTAATTAATATATATGATTCCTTACTATGATTAGCTAGCTAGTTCTACGTTTGCCACCAATATATCCATTTGTCATGTTTGAATGATAATTGCCATGTTGTAAATATTTGTAGAAACTATGGACACTATCGCCCGAGACGAAGCAAGAGAAGCGTTGTTGAAGGACATAATCGCAGAAGGAAGTGATGCCGTCTCGTTGTATCTCAACGACACCGATGGTACTCTGGAAGGAGAGGGTGAAGAAGCTGGCTCTGGTGACATAATGCCGGTGCAAGAAGAAGAACGTGACGACGGGTCCGGTGACCAAAACGAGTTCGGCGACCGAGCCGAGCCCGGCCAGGTATATATATTAGTTAAGTCTGTGCTGACTAGCTAATTGATGCATTCATTGTTTTGGTATGTACACATATTAATTAAGTCTTTGTTCTTTTTTCTAGCCCTCCGGATCGAGCACAACTGAGGTAAAGAGACGAGGCCCGAAGAGAAAGTTGAGGTCGGATGAAAGGTTCGAGATCATAGAAATCGCGCCCGACGGCCAACCTATTGAACCCATCCGAACAAAGAAGGCATTTGTTGCTCAGTGCGGGGTTCTGGTTAGGGACAAGATCCCGATCAGCATCCAGCAATGGAATAAGCCTAAGAACGAAGACCCTGAGGTGTCTTATGTCAATGATCTGCAGAAAAATGATCTTTGGACTGAGCTGAAGTCAAATTTCACCCTACCGCCAGAGGATGATCCGGAGAAGCGAGTTAAAGAGCAATTAATCAAGTCTTTTGCTCTTAAGAGGATGGCAGACCTATTCAGGAGGTGGAAGAAAGACCTAAATAGGTTTGTCGAGAAAAAAGAGACACCAGAATTCAAGGGCATATATGAGAAGATCAGAGATGACTGGCCTGCATTTGTGGCCCACAAGACATCGGAAAAGAGTAAGAAGATGTCGGAGACAAACAAGAAAAATGCTGCGAAGAAGAAGCTTCACCATCGCACGGGGTTAGGTGGCTACCTGGTAGCCCGGCCTAAGTGGGCCAAGGCTGAGAATGATCTGGTTGAAAAAGGGATTGAACCAGAGACAATGAGCTGGCCAGACCGTTGCCGGACTTGGTTCTTCGGGGCTGGCGGAACCTTGGACCCTGTAACAGGGAAGTGCATTTGGACGGATGAGCAAGCTGACATACCCTTGAAAAAGCTTCGGTACTATATCGCTGCAGCGCAGGAAGGGACGTTCCTTCCAGACAGAGAGAACGATGAGCTCACAAAGGCCCTCGGGAATCCTGAGCACCCTGGACGGACACGAGGCACGCCAGGCTCCATTCCGTGGAAGGCTGGGTTTCCGGACGCAGGCGGTTACAAAAGCCAGGAGAGGAGGAAGAAAGTGCAGCAGTCCGAACTGCAGGCGCTTAAAGAAAGGGTACTCGGGATAGAGGAACGAGAAGCAGACCGGGAGAAACGAACTGCCGAAGCTTCCCCTGAAGCTACCCCGCCATCTCAGCGGAGAAGCAGCGTGGCTTCCACCGAGCTGCTTCAGCCAGAGCTTGTCTTGACGGCTCCTGCCAGCTATCCTGTGGATGCTATCACGGAGGCTCAAAATTGCCACCTTATGACGCAGTGGATGAATATGAAGGTCAAGGCGGCTGTTGGCTCTGATTATCCTAATGAACCCGGCGCAACTTTTCACTGCCGGCCGATTCCAGAAGGATATGCTAAGGTGATGGTGGATGAAATAACGGAGGGATTTGAGGACCTCCCGCTTCACCACCCTATCGGAGAAGGGGAGACTCGGCTGGGTTCTGCTCTGAAGACTCCATGCCTATGGCGGAAGAAGCTCATCAACCTTCCAAACTGGACGCCTCCGCCGCCTCCTCCTCCTCCGGTGAGTCAGGGGACTCCACCTCCTCCACAGCCTCCTCCTCCGGCGAGTGACGATCAGGGCCCTCGGCCGGCTCCTTCTCCGGCACGTGGCGGCACTCCGCCTCCTTCTCCGCCTGCGCCGGCGCGCCCGAGCAGCCAGCCTACTCTTTCTCCGCCTCGTCAGCAAGGGCGGAAGAGACCCGCCGCCGCTCCGGCAGCTGCTCCGGCGCGTCGTAGTCCTTCTCCTCTGCCTCGCAAAAAGCAAGCAGTAAAGAAGACTGCCGCTCCGTCTGCTCTGCCGGCGTCTAGCAGTACAGCCAGAGGCGGGAGAAAAAACAAATTCGGTCCTTCTCTGAAATCTCCAGGGAAGTTACCACACGAGATGAGCCCGGAGGAGAACGCGAGGATCGCGCGAACCAAGAAGGATGACTGGTTTCAAGGGTTGAAAGCACAGAGACATCCACCTCCGAAGGAGAAGGTAGATTCGGTGAAAGTGAAGCGCACTCTGGCTGCCCTGGCAAAACCACCCAAGTCTCCGCCGAAAGGCAACTATGAGCGCATTATTGCAAAGACATGGGTCGAAGCGTCGCGGTCGGGAAGTACAGTCAGTGATCAAAGGCTGAAAGAATGACGAGTAGCTGGGAAACAAATTGCCCAGCTCGGCGAACAAGCAAAGCAATCGTGCCCCCCGCTCAAGGTGCCTAGCGTCGATCCGAGGATGGCGCCCGGTTATACCAATCTTGACGATTATCTGCCCGACGATGTAGATTATGGTTTCCTGGACGTGCAGATACACAGATACGAGTACGGGAAGCCTCTCGTCAAAGATGAAAGATCTCTAACAACGATGATGCGAAGATTGCATGATTGATACATGAAAACCTGCAGAGAGTCTGGGGAGGAATACTTTGTATATGAGAGTTAAACCGGAGCATGACCTCGTTGGAATTGAACTGTTGCATGTTCCATTTGAGGAGTTCTATCAGTTTTTCAATCAATTGGCCCTCGATAAAGCAACGGTCAACTGCTACTGTCTGTAAGTACTACTACTTCTGTCATTAAGTCTCTCTACATAGCTTAGCTCTTTCATTGCATGTATTTATAATTATCCTCACTATATTATGCAGATTGAAGATCGCCGAATTGAAGAAAAGACAAATCGGTGATATTGGGTTCATTAACACAAATCTCATAGATGAATTTCAGGTTAAAGATCATGCCGCAGATACCGAGGCCAGCTTGCTACGATCATTCAAAATAAATGAACACAAAAATATAATACTTTTTCCTTACAACTTCAAGTGAGTGTTGTCTTGTGCATATTAGGTTTCCCTTATATATTAGTCCAGGTTATAGTAATGTAATTGATGAGTTATGCATGCGTGCGAAGTTTCCACTATATTCTCCTGGAGATTAGGCTTGAGAAGGGAGTAGTAACTGTCTTGGACTCGAGACGAAAAGATCCCCAGGAGTATGCGGACATGACTGAAATCCTCAAGAAGTAAGTTAAATCGATTATTATCCACCATATCAGCAAATTTGTTCATTTCCTGATATCAAGTAATTGTTTTCTTTTGTCTGGCGGTGTTTGGAGAAAATTCAGCACAAATTCCCCGAGACTCCCGAAGGAGCTGGAATTTAGATACCCGAAAGTAAGTACTATAGTACCATGTTCCGCGCGTCTCCTAGCTATTGATTCAAGCGCTAGTTTCAGCAATACCATTTGGCATTCTTGCTTATCTGTTTAATTGACCTCTATTTCTTGTAAAGTGGTTGTGGCAGGAACAAGGGAATGATTTCTGTGGATACTACGTCTGCGAGTCCATCCGCCACACGACCTGTGAGCGGGGCGGGTACTCTGAGAAACATTATGAAGTGCGGAAGAAATAATATTCACAATTTTTGTTTATTACCATCATTTGTGTTGAGTTTCATTCATTCATATATATACATATATATATATATATGTGTGTGTGTGTGTGTGTGTTGACCCCCTTCTTCAAATTAGATGTTTCGGCAGCGAAATGAACTCCTAGGACCAGATCGCATGCGAGCAATTCAAGAGGAATTGGCAGCATTCTTTCTTTACCACGTGATCGCTCAAGACGGAGAATACTATGTGGACCATGCGTCCGTAATTTAAGAGATTATATTTGTAAAAGATAATTATTGTATATATGTAGCCGGTAGTGTCGGACGATAGATATACGAGAACTTGTTGTTTGACCAATCTCTCGGAGAAGGAGATGTGGTCGATATCACTTCTCTCTGTATGCATATATGTTCATGACGATCTTCTATTTCCTTCGTTTGCTTACTAGCTAGCATATGCCTAGTCTTCTCTATACGTATGTTTAGTACGTAACGTCGACCAAGCACGGACATAAGAGAGGACACTTCTCTCTATTAATTAGCTATCTAGCTAACATAATATATGAAATACCTAAATTAACCCCCAAAAATCCCCAAACCCCCTCCCTCCCTTTCAAAAAAAACCAAAAACCCCAGCCACAGAAATGCTGACGCGTGGACGCCTATTGGTCCCGGTTGGTGCTACCAACCGGGACCAAAGGCCCTCCTGCCTGGGCTCGGCGCACAGGCCACGTGGAGGCCCATCTGTCCCGGTTCTGGTTTGAACCGGGACTAAAGGGCGAGGGTATTAGTAACGACCCTTTAGTCCCGGTTCAGGAACCAGGACTAAAGGCCCTTACGAACCGGGACAGTAGGCCGGTTTTCTACTAGTTTAACCGCATGCATATCTGCTCCTCCATAACCGGGAGTATCTTAGGTCCTATTGAAAAAGCATCTCCATGAAATCCATGTGGGAGCACATGGAGCTGATAACCTGGACATGAGTGTGTGTGTCTGACGCATGTGATGTAGACAACAGAGTAGGGACTGGGAAGTGTCTGGAAAGGTAGAATCAGAACGACCGACCAAACAGAAGCAGTTTAACGATGCTATTCGAATGTCAGCGCGGAGGTGCTAACCTGATAATCTGAAGTGCTAACACCAAAGGTGGAGTCCCTTCAAGTCCTGTTTGATTGTGTCAGATTCCCCACCTCTCCTTGCCGTTGACGGCGGCCACGAGAGCATAGCAATGGCGCGCGGAGGCCTCAACGGTTGTGCGTTCTTCGAAGATCTTGGATTCTGGGTGTCCAGCAACGGAACAGCGAGTCAGCGACCCGTCCTGTCTCCTGTGTTCCCACAATCAGGGAGACATCAGATGTGAGTCTAGGCAGAACAACTGGCGCGAGGGAGGCGGTTCGGAGTAGAGCAACGATCGACTTGCACAACGGTGTGTCAAGCTTCCCCGACGATGTGGGCGTTCGGCAATGGAACCACGAGCACCGACCAGAGTGGCATCGTAAAGAGGCAAAGGTGCGGGGGAAATTCTCCCGGAGGATGGTAGCACACATGGGTTTGTAGATGCGGGGGCGATGGCCGCAAAGTTTAATATAGCTGGTTCTCCCGGTAACGGAGGGCGACGTAATGAGGGGCGATTACTGGTGCAGTTTCATGTGCAATTGCGCCAGGGAGAGGTTCAGTCGCGGCAGCGGAAGAGATAGCGGCGGGGATGAGAGTCATAGCAGGGAAGATGACCGTCAGCGAAATACTGCGGCGGCTGACACCCATGGGCTATACAGCCCACGTACCAAATATTGACTCGGGGCGACCCACGTGTAAAGAAAGGTAGCGCAGCAAAAACCAACGGGCTACACAGCCCACGCTACTCAGCTTGGGCAGCCCATGTGCACTAAATAGGTGGCTTCGTACAACCCAAGCGCTGGAAACGGGGAACACAGCGAGAGTCAGTGCACAGACGTCCATAGTTGATCCAATGGCCAATAATAATTGGGGTGACGTGGCTGCGCGAGCAGGCAAGAAAATTAGCTATTGGGGGGCTCCTATTTAGATATAGAAGATGTGATAGGCCATCCCTAGAGGGTTATGCCGGTTCCCCCAAACCTATTGTCTCACATGGCATCAGACTAGGTCAAACTCACTTCCGCCCTAAAACCCTACACCGACACCGCCGCCGCTGCCGCCTCCACTCCTGATCGCATCTCCGCCGCCATGACGAGCGCCGCCGCCTCCGGCTCCACCACCGTCGGGTTTCTGCTGACCTCTCTCGCGGCTCTTCTTTCCCGGCCGCTCGATGCTGCCCCAGTCCAATCACCGATCGGGACCAGGAGCGTCGGCTCCATCTTCGCCACTCTGGCCGCCTCATCGCCCAGGAACGCGCTGACGGTTCACACCGCCGCCATCGCCTCATCGTCCGCCTCACTCACCGCCGTCATCCTGCCTCCTCCGAGGGTGGAGCCCGCGTCGGCCTGGACGGTCGGGCTCTCTGCCTCGGGCCCGGCGCCGGTGCTATCCGCCCCTGCGGCGTCTGCGCCCCTCGCCGCTTCCACGTCGGTGCCCCCTGCCTCCACGGCGTATCTACCTCAGGCAGCCTACTCCGCGGTCTCGCTCCCGCTGCCGCCATTTCACTTCAGAAATCTCATCACCATCAAGCTGTCGTCGGACAACTACATCTTCTGGCGTGCGCAGCTCCTTCCGCTCCTTGGGAGCCACTACCTGCTTGGCTACGTCGACGGCTCCCTCCCCTCACTAGTAGAAAAAGGGTCAGACGTGAAGCACATTAGTGTCGGTTTGTATTTGAGCCGGTACTAATGGTACCATTAGCGCCGGTTCGAACGGATTTGCATTAATGCCGGTTCGTGTCGAACCTTTAGTACTGTTTCGTGGCACGAACCGGTACCAAAGGGGTGGTGGCAGGCTGGCGTCAGGCCGGGGCCCCACGATCACCTTTAGTACCGGTTCGTGGCACGAACCGGTACTAACGGGGTCTGACCTATAGTACCGGTTGGAGACACAAACTGGCACTATAGGGCAATTTTCAAACTCTACCCCCCCCCCCCCGGTCGATCGCCTTTTCAGTTTTAAAAAAAATAAACGAAAATGATGGAAATGTCAAAAAAATAAAAGAAAATAAGTTTCCCATGTGATATGTGGTCTAGTTGTTGGGAAAATTTGCAAATGTGAATTTTGACTTTATTTCCAAAATCTCTCTGAAATTTGTAAAAATGGGCATAACTTTTGCATACTAACTCGGATGAAAAAGTTTTTTATATGAAAAATCATCTACTCGAAAAGTTACATCCAAATTTAACGAGGGCAACCCCGTTAAACATTTGCAAAATCCTCAAAAACCTAATAGAAAAAAGTTACAGGGCTTTTAAGATCTAGAGTGGAAAAAATTGAAAAATATTCAAACTGTGGGCATACCGTGGTCAACAATGGTCAAACTAGTTATTCTAGAATATTACTGTTACTAAATAATTATTTCAATTTTTTGAATTTTGGTCAAATCTGGTCAAACTATGGTCAAACTGTGGTCAAACTATGGTCAAACTTATTCAATAAATATTAGCATTACTAAATAATTACTGTTTTTTTAGAATAATAGTTTCAAACTCAAATGGTGAAATGTGTGACTTCATGCTCAAGCTAAACTCTGGAGGGTTAATAGGATTGACATCTTACTATTGTCAGGAAAACAACAAGTGCAGACTCGGAAACGAAGGAGAATAGAACCTGAAAGTTAAGCGTGCTCGGGCTGGAGTAGTGAGAGGGATGGGTGACCGGTCGGGAAGTTAGATGATTTGGAATGAGTGATACACACTTGAGCAGTTAAGAGAGGTGATTAGAGACTAAATCATCAAATAATTCAGAAAAATTAAACATAAAAAAATCAAATTTTTTTTCCAAAATTTTCAAAAAAAAATAAAAAAAACCTTTAGTACCGGTTGGTAACACCAACCGGTACTAAAGGTCCCCCGTACCAGGGCGCGAGCTCACGCCACATGGTGGCACTTTAGCGCCGGTTCGTGCCGAACCGGTACTAAAGGGGGGGGCCTTTAGTGCCGAAATTTTAGTGTCGGTTCCATAACCGGCACTAAAGGCCCTTACAAACCGGTACTAATGGTCTGTTTTCTACTAGTGCCTGTCCCCCTGCGCTGGTAGATAGCATGCACGGTCCAGTCTACAATCCGGCACACCGTGTTTGGATAGGGCAGGATCAGGCGAACCTCTCTTCCATCCAGGGGTCGCTCACCCCGGCTGTTGCCGGGCTCGTTGTCTTCGCCAAAGACGTCTCATGAGGCCTGGACCATCCTCGAGCGCTCGTTCGCGGCGCAGTCGCAGGCCCATGTATCTGCGCTCCTTCGTCAACTTGGAGAGTGTGAGAAGCTTGACTCCACGGCCACCGAGTTCGACAACAAGGTCAAGGGCCTTTCTGGCACGTTGTCCTCCATCGGACAGCCGCTCACCGACTGCGAGTTCAATTCCTTCATTGCCAATGGCCTTGACGAGGAATATGATGCCTTGGTCGAGATCATCAACGAGCGGGGCAACTCGACCCCCATAATGACGCATGAGATCCTCTCCCGCCTTCTCCTCACTGAGCAGCGGGTCGAGTCGCGCCGCTCCAAGAGCAGCCACGGGTCTCTCTCGGCCAATGCCGCCACCCCTCGTCATCCAAAGCTTCTTCGGGGCCGCCACCGCTGCCCGCCTCGCCCCCCTCCATCCGCAACCTTAATGGGGGCTGGTGGTAGGCGTGTCTGTCAACTTTGTGGCATTGAGGGGCATTGGGCCTCTAAGTGTCATAAACGCTTCCGGAAGAGCTTTCTTGGCCTCGACAATGATGGCAAGGACACGTGCAACTTCGCGCGTCAGGTTGCCATGGCAGACCGCCCGGCGTCGACAAAGCAACAAGGGCACACTCAGTCCTACTCTATCGATCCGAACCGGTATATGGATTCTGGAGCAACAGAGCATGTGACGAGTGAGATGGGGAAACTTCATACTCGTGAACCCTATCATGGCTCCGACATGATCCACACCGCCAGTGGAGCAGGTATGCATATATCTCATATTGGTCAAGCATCTCTTCTCACTAGGCATGCAAACAGGAGTCTTCAGCTTCGCAATGTTCTTAGAGTTCCATCTATGACACATAATCTTCTTTCAGTTCCTAAACTCACACGTGATAATAATGTGCTTTGTGAATTTCATCCTTTTGATCTTTTTATTAAGGATCGAGGCACGAGCGACATTCTTCTTAGCGGGCGTTTATGCCAGGGCCTCTATCGGTTGGAGCATCCTAGCGTCGCTCGTGTTTTCAGTGGAGTTCGGGTCTCCCCGTCACAGTGGCACGCTCGTCTTGGTCATCCAGCCACACCTATCATTCAGGCATGTTTTGCGTCGTCATGAACTTTCTAGCATGTCTAGTAATAAAAGATGTAGCAGTGTGTGATACTTATCAGCAGGGGAAGAGTCATCAACTTACTTTTTCCAAGTCTAGTCGTGAAGTGAAACATCCTCTAGAACTTGTGTTTTCAGATGTATGGGGTCCTGCTCAGACTTCTGTTAGTGGTCATAATTATTATATCAGTTTCGTTGATGCTTACAGTCGCTTTACTTGGCTTTATCTTATTAAGCGTAAATCTGATGTGTTCGATATCTTTGTTCAGTTTCAAAAACATGTTGAATGCCTTCCCAAGCATAAAATTGTTCATGTTCAGTCGGACGGGGGGGGGGGGGGGGTGAGTATCGCAACCTCAACTCCTTCTTTCAGTCGCTTGGGATCGCTCACCGTTTAGCATATCCACGTACACAGTAGCAGAACAGTTCTGTGAAACGTAAGCATCGTCATATCGTCGAAGCTGTCTTACTCTTTTGGCCCATGCATCGGTTCCTTTTTGGTTTTGGAGTGATGCTTTCACCACTGCATGTTTTTTTATAAACCGTACTCCCACTCGTGTTTTGAACATGAAGACTCCTATTGAATGTCTCCTCAATGAACAACCTGATTACACCTTTTTCAAGGTTTTTGGGTGTGCTTGCTGGCCACACCTTCGTCCATATAACAAACGCAAGCTGGAGTTTCAATCCAAAAAGCGTGTCTTTCTTGGATATAGCTCCCTTAATAAAGGTTACAAATGTCTTCGTGTTCCCACTAATCGAGTCTATATATCTCGGGATGTTGTGTTTGATGAGCATGTTTTTCATTTTGCCAAACTTCTTGTGTCCACTGTTGAACAACCATCCATGCATTCATCCTCCATTGCCTCTGACCAATTTGATGATGTTACATACTCTCATATATTGTTGCCTAACCATGGTGCAGGCACTGGACGTGGGGCTCATTTGGAAATTTTAGAGGCGTTGTCGCCTGGCCTCACTAGCGGCTCGCGTCGATCATGCTAAGCCTCTGCATGGCCTCGGCCATCGTGCTCATGCATGTTCGGCCGACCACCCAGCGACGCCGCTCGCCTCGGCGCCTCTGGCCTCGGGGCCGCCCGCCTCGACGCCCCTGGCCTCTAGGCCGCCTGCCTCGGCGCCCCTGGCCTCTGGGCCGGCCTCACCACTTCGGCCCGTCAAGCCGGCCTCATCGCCTCTTCGGCCTGCCACACCGGCCTCGCCTTTTCGGCTCACGCCGCCTGCCTCGCCTGGGCCGTGCTCACCTGGGCTGGTTCCTTCGCCATGCAGCCCGGTGTCACCTGGCTCAGGCTTGTCCTCGGCTGTGCTGGCCGGGGCGTCTCCGTCGCTGACTGAGTCTCATGGTCCCTTGCTGGGTGGGGCGTCTCCGTCGTCGTCATCGCCATCGCCATCGCTCAGTCCCTTCTCGACTGAGCCCTTCTCGGCTCCTGTGGCTCCTCAATGACCACATACACGGAGCCGCAGTGGCATTTTTCAGCCCCAAGCAGCGTCATGATGGTACTGTTGCTTCGTTGGCTGCATGTCTGGCTGCTGCTCGTGCGGATCCGGCCTCTAAGCCTTGCACATATCAAGCTGCTCTGAGTATACCTCATTGGAGAGAGGCCATGGAGCACGAGTACCATGCTCTTCTTCGTAACAAGACATGGACTCTTGTTCCGCCACCACCCCGTGTTAACTTCATTGACTCTAAATGGGTTTTCAAAGTGAAGAAGCATTCTGATGGGTCCATTGAGCGCTACAAGGCATGTATGGTTGCCAGAGGTTTTCGGCAGCACTATGGTCTTGACTATGAAGACACCTTCAATCCAGTGGTTAAGCCTACTACCATCAGGCTTCTTTTCTCTCTTGCAGTCACTCGGGGTTGGTCTCTTAATCAGTTTGATGTACAGAATGCCTTCCTCCATGGTGTACTTGAGGAGGAGGTCTATATGCGGCAGCCTCCTGGTTTCTCTGATCCCGATCGTCCTTATTATCTGTGTCGTCTCACCAAAGCACTATATGGTCCGAAGCAGGCTCCTCGTGCTTGGCATGCTCGTCTTGCGACAGCTCTTCGTGCTCATGGTTTTGCATCATCGACTGATGACTCCTCATTATTTCTTCTACAGAGGCCCGAAGTTACTATGTATCTGTTAGTCTATGTGGATGATATTATCCTTGTCAGTTCCTCTCAGTCGGCTGCGACTGCTCTTGTTGTGTCTCTTGGTGCTGACTTTGCTGTCAAAGACCTTGGGAAGCTTCAGTACTTTCTTGGCGTGAAAGTTGCTTCCTGTACTGATGGTCTTGTTATGATGTAGAAGAAGTACTCTTTGGATTTGTTGCAGCGAGCTGGGATGCTTAAGTGCAAACTGACGACTACACCTATGTCTACCAATGACAAGATCACTGTTGTGGATGATGAGCTTCTGACTTCTGCTGATGCGACACAGTATAGGAGCATTGTTGGTGGGCTTCAGTACTTGACGATCACACGCCCAGATATTTCCTTTGCTGTCAACAGAGTATGTTAGTATCTTCAGGCACCTCGTGACACTCATTGGTCTGCTGTTAAGCGCATATTGCACTATATTCACTTCACGTTGTCCTATGGTCTGCACATTCGACCGAATCCCTCTGGGGTCATCTCGGCGTACTCTGATGCGGATTGGGCTGGCAGTCCGGATGACAGGTGATCCACGAGAGGCTATGCTGTGTTCTTTGGTTCTACCTTGATCGCCTGTAGTGCTCGGAAACAAGCTACTTGTTTCGCGTAGCAGTACTTAAGCTGAGTATAAGGGTGTGGCTAATGCAACTGCAGAAATTATCTGGATACAGTCTTTGCTTCAGGACTTGGGTATACCTCAATCACAGTCTCCTATTCTTTGGTGTGACAATATGGTGCTACATACCTTTCTGCAAATCCGGTATTCCATGCCCAAACTAAACACATTGAAGTTGACTATCATTTTGTACGGGAACGTGTCTCTCGGAAGCAGCTACATATCAAGTTCATCTCTTCCAAGGATCAACTTGCAGACATCTTTACCAAGCCATTGCCTCTACCACAGTTCGAGGCATGTCGGCGCAATCTTACCCTTCTAGATTCTTTAGGAAGTGGCGAAGATTGAGGGAGGGTGTTAGACTGTATAGTTCCCGTATATGTGTACGTATGATGTAACATTGTATCCATTCATTAAGAATAGTAAAACTGAGCCTAATCCCTGCCCTCACATGAATTAGACATTTCTGGCCGTTTGATTTCGTTGGTTAAACGATCTGACGGTCTGATCTCCAAGTTAACGCGTCGTTAGCCGCGAACTAGGCCTGAAGTCGTGAGGACAGCTACTCCGGTAGCTACTTTGGACCCCTGTGGTTAATTGGGCCAGTTTTCCCCGCTCGGCCCAATCAGCGAAGGCCCTTCTCTCGCAGCGCCTCCTCCGATCCCCGACCTCTCCTACCACAGTTGCGCCCCACCTCTTGCGGTGGACGGCGGTGTCCACTGCGACGCCTGAGTTTGCCGAAGGCAGCACCACTAGAACCGGCGTCCGCAGATGGCTCCCCTCCATGGGCAGGGTGGACGCAGTTCCTCGACGCCGGTCTATCTCGCGGTCGCAGGGTGAACCCTAGGTGCGGCCGCCATGACCTTCTGCTCGCGACTCCTCGCGACGCCGCCGATGACCACCCGTCGGTAACCAAGCCCGTGTCCACTTCGCCTACAGGTATGCTCACACCTCTCTCCCTTTCGGTTGCGCCACCGCTAGCTGCTGTATGGAGGTGTGACATCTGATCTTCGGGGTGTCGATTAGGCGGACTTGGTGCACTTCGGCGCTAGCACGCGATGTAGGACGGGTACACACGCAATGGCGCTGAAGGTGTTCCTAAGAGCAGGGTATTTTTGTGGTTAAACAGGCATCTGACGCAGGGAAGGGGAGTTGAGCGTTATCTAACCATGTACAGTAGTTTATATGAAGATTATACAAGAGATTTCCTGTTACATGTACCTTTTATCTAGAATACATGGACTGCTAAAGGGCTGTAGGCCTAGGATGCACTACGGATTTGCAGATTGTGATGATATGGGAATAGGGAATACTCCCATCGCCTCAAGAACAGCACCTTCTACCATAACTGAATTCAGAAGTCCTCGCCAGGGAGACCCTGTTTATGTCCATGCTATCAATTCCCTTGCTATTAACGTCTAAGAAAACTTCTATTGCTGGAAGTAGGAATTTTATTAAAGTGGGCCAATGAAACATGTAAAGCATCAGAGGGGCCATAGATAAGAATTTAGATATCAAATTCATTAACTCACATAGTATTTAGGGGTAGCTTGAGAAACTTTTGCAGTGTGGGGGGAGCCACCCCTGTTGACTCCGTCCCTGTTGCTAGCCCAAGTCCCAATTCATTGTGCTCTATTTATCGTGTGATGTGTAATGTGATTACAGTGTCACAGCTGGGTGGTCTTTCTTTTTGTGCAGTTAGCGTTGCGTGAGGTCGAAGTGTTGTAAGAGCTGTTCAAGAAATCAGGTATGTTGTGGTATATGCCAGGCTGATTAACAAGATTAGTGGATAAACACCCATCTCCTTATTAAAGTAAAAAATATGTATTGTGTTGTTTTGTCAGGTGCATGTTTATGTATATGATGGGTAATGAATAACATGAGTTGTGATGCTTGTACGTTGACATGGTGCGGGAGTTTTAGCTGGCGCTTTTCAAGACCAGTAAGACGAGAGTTTATTTGTTGATAGTGTAAGTCCACATTGCACGTGTGCACACATTTGCTCTTTGTATTGTACAATGAAAATGTCACTCTTGTTTTTGCTTCTTTTTCTGTATTCTAATGTAATTACTATGGAATCAGTCTCACTATCGTTCTTGGCATACTACAGGGACTTTGGAGATTATAGTGTTTATTAAGCGATCTTCTGATTTTGTTGTTTTTGAAGATTTAGTATGTTCCACCTGATGCCGGCTAGCACAGACACCATTATGATGCATCAAGTATTGGATTGAGAAATCTGCGCCATGTTGACCATATGTCTCCCAAATATATGCAATGTCCGTTGAAATAAAATGAATGGCTATATTGTTATTTTTGAAATAGAATAGAAAGATGAAATGCCTTTCTAACCTTCATATATTTTTGGTTTTCTCTAGGAACGCGTTGAAGTTGAGGGTGACATTAGCGTGGGCCATTTGATCTACAAGACATATTGTAAAGATTTAGACTAAGTTCATGATAATTAAGTTCATCTAATCAAATTAATGAATGAACTCCCACTCAGATTTGACATCCCTCTAGTCATCTAAGTGATACATGATCCGAGTCAACTAGGCCGTGTCCGATCATCACGTGAGACGGACTAGTCATCATCGGTGAACATCTCCATGTTGATCGTATCTTCTATACGACTCATGTTCGACCTTCGTCCTCCGTGTTCCGAGGCCATGTCTGTACATGCTAGGCTCGTCAATCCAACCTAAGTGTATTGCGTGTGTAAATTTGGCTTACACCCGTTGTATGCAAACGTAAGGACCTATCACACCCGATCATCACGTGGTGCTTCAGAACGACGAACCTTAGCAACGGTGCACAGTTAGGGAGAACACTTTTTTTGATATTTTAATGAGGGATCATCTTATTTATGCTAGCGTCGTTCTAAGCAAATAAGATGTAAAACATGATAAACAACACATGCAATCAAATAGTGACATGATATGGCCAACATCATTTCGCTCCTTTGATCTCCATCTTCGGGGCGCCATGTTCATCGTCGTCACCGGCATGCCACCATGATCTCCATCATCATGATCTCCATCATCGTGTCTTCGTGAAGTTGTCACGTCAACTATTACTTCTACTACTATGGCTAACGCTTTAGCAATAAAGTAAAGTAATTACATGACGATTTAAGTTGACACGCAGGTCATAAATAAATAAAGACAACTCCTATGGCTCCTGCCAGTTCTCATACTCATCGACATGCAAGTCGTGATTCCTATTACAATAACAAGATCATCTCATACATCACATACATGATTCATCACAACTGATGGCCATATCACATCACAAAGCACTTGCTGCAAAAACAAGTTAGACGTCCTCTAATTGTTGTTGCAAGTTTTTACGTGGCTGTTATAGGTTGCTAGCAAGAACGTTTCTTACCTACGTTAAAACCACAACGTGAATTGTCAATCTCTATTTGCCCTTCATAAGGACCCTGTTCATTGAATCCGATCCAACTAAAGTGGGAGAGACAGACACCCGCCAGCCACCTTATGCAACTAGTGCATGTCAGTCGGTGGAACCGGTCTCACGTAAGCGTACGTGTAAGGTTGGTCCGGGCCGCTTCATCCCACAATACCGCTGAACCAAGATAGGACTAGTAACGGCAAGAAGAATTGACAATTCGACGCCCACAACTACTTTGTGTTCTACTCGTGCATAGAAACTACGCATAGACCTAGCTCATGATGCCACTGTTGGGGATCGTAGCAGAAATTAAAATTTTCCTACGCATCACCAAGATCTATCCATGGAGTATTCTAGCAACTAGGGGATAGGAGAGCATCTACATACCACTTGTAGATCGCAACGGAAGCGTTCAAGGAGAACGTGGATGATGGAGTCGTACTCGCCGTGATCCGAATCACCGATGACCAGCGCCGAAAGGACGACACCTCCGCGTTCAACACACGTACGAGACGATCGACGTCTCCTCCTTATTTATTCAGCAAGGGGGAAGGAGAGGTTGATGAAGATCCAGCAGCACGACGGCGTGGTGGTGGATGCAGCAGAGTTCCAGCAGGGCTTCGCCAAGCTTCTGTGGAGAGAGGGAGAGGTGTAACGGGGAGAGGGAGGCGCCAATGCAGCAGGGGGTGCGGCTGCCCTCCCTCTCCCCCTTTATATAGGCCCCCAAGGGGGGCGCAGCCCTGGAGATGGATCTCCAGGGGGGCGGCGGCCAAGGGTGGGGGGCTTGCCCCCCAAGCAAGGGGGGCGCCCCCACTAGGGTTTTCCCCCAACCCTAGGCGCATGGGCCCAAGGGAAGGGGGTGCGCACAGCCCTCCAGGGGCTGGTTCCCTGCCCCTTGTGTCCCATAAGGCCCTCCGAGAGGGCTGGCCCCTCAAGGTGGACACCCGGTGCCTCTCCGGTGGCCTCGGTACAATACCGATATGCCCCCGAGACTTTCCGGTGTCCGTACAACAACTTCCCATATATAAATCTTTACCTCCGGACCACTGCGGAACCTCTCGTGACGTCCGGGATCTCATCCGGGACTCCGAACAACCTTCGGTTTGCTTCATACTAATATCTTTAACAACCCTAGCGTCACCGAACCTTAAGTGTGTAGACCCTACGGGTTCGGGAGACATGCAGACATGACCGAGACGATCTCCGGTCAATAACCAACAGCGGGATCTGGATACCCATGTTGGCTCCAACATGCTCCTCGATGATCTCATCGGATGAACCACGATGTCGAGGACTTTTAATCAATCCCGTACTCAATTCCCTTTGCCTATCGGTACGATACTTGCCCGAGATTCGATCGTCGGTATACCGATACCTTGTTCAATCTCGTTATCGGCAAGTCTCTTTACTCGTTCCCGTAACACATCATCCCGTGAACAACACCTTGATCACTTTGAGCTCATTATGATGATGTCTTACCGAGTGGGCCCAGAGATACCTCTCCGTCACACGGAGTGACAAATTCCAGTCTTGATTCATGCCAACCCAACAGATACTTTCGGAGATACCTGTAGTGCACCTTTATAGTCACCCAGTTACGTTGTGACGTTTGATACACCCAAAGCACTCCTACGACATCCGGGAGTTGCATAATCTCATGGTCTAAGGAATGATACTTGACATTCAGAAAAGCTCTAGCAAACGAACTATACGATCTTTTGTGCTATGCTTAGGTTTGGGTCTTGTCCATCACATCATTCTCCTAATGATGTGATCCTGTTATCAATGACATCCCCATGTCCATAGTCAGGAAACCATGACTATCTATTGATCAACGAGCTAGTCAACTAGAGGCTTACTAGGGACACATTGTGGTCTATGTATTCACACATGTATTATGATTTCCGAACAATACAATTATAGCATGAACAATAGACAATTATCATGAACAAGGGAATATAATAATCCATTTATTATTGCCTCTAGGGCATATTTCCAACAGAACTTTGTACCAAAAAGCGAATTATCCTATCTGGGACTCCGTTCCAAAATAACTTTGGAGAGCTTCGTACCATCATGCACCTGTTACTTTCGCCTAATGATGAAGACATGGTTTTGTTGAATCCTTTGACACTAGGCAACCTCCCGACCACTCGGCGATCCTCTCGAACATGAGAGGAAGAAGAGGATACAAAAAGAAGAGGAAGAATAAAAAAAAAGAGGAGGAGAAAGAATAGAGGAGTTCTTTTTTTTTCTTCCTCTTTTTTTTCTTCTTCTTCCTCTTTTTTTATCAGGAACGAGGGTCGTCGAGGGACATAGATGTAGTGTCGTCGTTGTCGATATACCCCCTCCCGATAGCTTCAACACGTGGGGGGGGTCGATATTACCCCCTCCTTGAAGCGTTGTCGAGGCCACCCCAAACCCTTGAAGCGTTGTCGAGGCCACCCCAAACACTAGAGAAGCAGCGCCTAGGCCACTAATTAATATATATGATTCCTTACTATGATTAGCTAGCTAGTTCTACGTTTGCCACCAATATATCCATTTGTCATGTTTGAATGATAATTGCCATGTTGTAAATATTTGTAGAAACTATGGACACTATCGCCCGTGACGAAGCAAGAGAAGCGTTGTTGAAGGACATAATCGCAGAAGGAAGTGATGCTGTCTCGTTGTATCTCAACGACACCGATGGTACTCTGGAAGGAGAGGGTGAAGAAGCTGGCTCTGGTGACATAATGCCGGTGCAAGAAGAAGAACGTGACGACGGGTCCGGTGACCAAAACGAGTTCGGCGACCGAGCCGAGCCCGGCCAGGTATATATATTAGTTAAGTCTGTGCTGACTAGCTAATTGATGCATTCATTGTTTTGGTATGTACACATATTAATTAAGTCTTTGTTCTTTTTTCTAGCCCTCCGGATCGAGCACAACTGAGGTAAAGAGACGAGGCCCGAAGAGAAAGTTGAGGTCGGATGAAAGGTTCGAGATCATAGAAATCGCGCCCGACGGCCAACCTATTGAACCCATCCGAACAAAGAAGGCATTTGTTGCTCAGTGCGGGGTTCTGGTTAGGGACAAGATCCCGATCAGCATCCCGCAATGGAATAAGCCTAAGAACGAAGACCCTGAGGTGTCTTATGTCAATGATCTGTAGAAAAATGATCTTTGGACTGAGCTGAAGTCAAATTTCACCCTACCGCCAGAGGATGATCCGGAGAAGCGAGTTAAAGAGCAATTAATCAAGTCTTTTGCTCTTAAGAGGATGGCAGACCTATTCAGGAGGTGGAAGAAAGACCTAAATAGGTTTGTCGAGAAAAAAGAGACACCAGAATTCAAGGGCATATATGAGAAGATCAGAGATGACTGGCCTGCATTTGTGGCCCACAAGACATCGGAAAAGAGTAAGAAGATGTCGGAGACAAACAAGAAAAATGCTGCGAAGAAGAAGCTTCACCATCGCACGGGGTTAGGTGGCTACCTGGTAGCCCCGCCTAAGTGGGCCAAGGCTGAGAATGATCTGGTTGAAAAAGGGATTGAACCAGAGACAATGAGCTGGCCAGACCGTTGCCGGACTTGGTTCTTCGGGGCTGGCGGAACCTTGGACCCTGTAACAGGGAAGTGCATTTGGACGGATGAGCAAGCTGACATACCCTTGAAAAAGCTTCGGTACTATATCGCTGCAGCGCAGGAAGGGACGTTCCTTCCAGACAGAGAGAACGATGAGCTCACAAAGGCCCTCGGGAATCCTGAGCACCCTGGACGGACACGAGGCACGCCAGGCTCCATTCCGTGGAAGGCTGGGTTTCCGGACGCAGGCGGTTACAAAAGCCAGGAGAGGAGGAAGAAAGTGCAGCAGTCCGAACTGCAGGCGCTTAAAGAAAGGGTACTCGGGATAGAGGAACGAGAAGCAGACCGGGAGAAACGAACTGCCGAAGCTTCCCCTGAAGCTACCCCGCCATCTTAGCGGAGAAGCAGCGTGGCTTCCACCGAGCTGCTTCAGCCAGAGCTTGTCTTGACGGCTCCTGCCAGCTATCCTGTGGATGCTATCACGGAGGCTCAAAATTGCCACCTTATGACGCAGTGGATGAATATGAAGGTCAAGGCGGCTGTTGGCTCTGATTATCCTAATGAACCCGGCGCAACTTTTCACTGCCGGCCGATTCCAGAAGGATATGCTAAGGTGATGGTGGATGAAATAACGGAGGGATTTGAGGACCTCCCGCTTCACCACCCTATCGGAGAAGGGGAGACTCGGCTGGGTTCTGCTCTGAAGACTCCATGCCTATGGCGGAAGAAGCTCATCAACCTTCCAAACTGGACGCCTCCGCCGCCTCCTCCTCCTCCGGTGAGTCAGGGGACTCCACCTCCTCCACAGCCTCCTCCTCCGGCGAGTGACGATCAGGGCCCTCGGCCGGCTCCTTCTCCGGCACGTGGCGGCACTCCGCCTCCTTCTCCGCCTGCGCCGGCGCGCCCGAGCAGCCAGCCTACTCTTTCTCCGCCTCGTCAGCAAGGGCGGAAGAGACCCACCGCCGCTCCGGCAGTTGCTCCGGCGCGTCGTAGTCCTTCTCCTCCGCCTCGCAAAAAGCAAGCAGTAAAGAAGACTGCCGCTCCGTCTGCTCTGCCGGCGTCTAGCAGTACAGCCAGAGGCGGGAGAAAAAACAAATTCGGTCCTTCTCTGAAATCTCCAGGGAAGTTACCACACGAGATGAGCCCGGAGGAGAACGCGAGGATCGCGCGAACCAAGAAGGATGACTGGTTTCAAGGGTTGAAAGCACAGAGACATCCACCTCCGAAGGAGAAGTTAGATTCGGTGAAAGTGAAGCGCACTCTGGCTGCCCTGGCAAAACCACCCAAGTCTCCGCCGAAAGGCAACTATGAGCGCATTATTGCAAAGACATGGGTCGAAGCGTCGCGGTCGGGAAGTACAGTCAGTGATCAAAGGCTGAAAGAACGACGAGTAGCTGGGAAACAAATTGCCCAGCTCGGCGAACAAGCAAAGCAATCGTGCCCCCCGCTCAAGGTGCCTAGCGTCGATCCGAGGATGGCGCCCGGTTATACCAATCTTGACGATTATCTGCCCGACGATGTAGATTATGGTTTCCTGGACGTGCAGATACACAGATACGAGTACGGGAAGCCTCTCGTCAAAGATGAAAGATCTCTAACAACGATGATGCGAAGATTGCATGATTGATACATGAAAACCTGCAGAGAGTCTGGGGAGGAATACTTTGTATATGAGAGTTAAACCGGAGCATGACCTCATTGGAATTGAACTGTTGCATGTTCCATTTGAGGAGTTCTATCAGTTTTTCAATCAATTGGCCCTCGATAAAGCAACGGTCAACTGCTACTGTCTGTAAGTACTACTACTTCTGTCATTAAGTCTCTCTACATAGCTTAGCTCTTTCATTGCATGTATTTATAATTATCCTCACTATATTATGCAGATTGAAGATCGCCGAATTGAAGAAAAGACAAATCGGTGATATTGGGTTCATTAACACAAATCTCATAGATGAATTTCAGGTTAAAGATCATGCCGCAGATACCGAGGCCAGCTTGCTACGATCATTCAAAATAAATGAACACAAAAATATAATACTTTTTCCTTACAACTTCAAGTGAGTGTTGTCTTGTGCATATTAGGTTTCCCTTATATATTAGTCTAGGTTATAGTAATGTAATTGATGAGTTATGCATGCGTGCGAAGTTTCCACTATATTCTCCTGGAGATTAGGCTTGAGAAGGGAGTAGTAACTGTCTTGGACTCGAGACGAAAAGATCCCCAGGAGTATGCGGACATGACTGAAATCCTCAAGAAGTAAGTTAAATCGATTATTATCCACCATATCAGCAAATTTGTTCATTTCCTGATATCAAGTAATTGTTTTCTTTTGTCTGGCAGTGTTTGGAGAAAATTCAGCACAAATTCCCCGAGGCTCCCGAAGGAGCTGGAATTTAGATACCCGAAAGTAAGTACTATAGTACCATGTTCCGCGCGTCTCCTAGCTATTGATTCAAGCGCTAGTTTCATCAATACCATTTGGCATTCTTGCTTATCTGTTTAATTGACCTCTATTTCTTGTAAAGTGGTTGTGGCAGGAACAAGGGAATGATTTCTGTGGATACTACGTCTGCGAGTCCATCCGCCACACGACCTGTGAGCGGGGCGGGTACTCTGAGAAACATTATGAAGTGCGGAAGAAATAATATTCACAATTTTTGTTTATTACCATCATTCGTGTTGAGTTTCATTCATTCATATATATACATATATATATATATATATGTGTGTGTGTGTGTGTGTGTTGACCCCCTTCTTCAAATTAGATGTTTCGGCAGCGAAATGAACTCCTAGGACCAGATCGCATGCGAGCAATTCAAGAGGAATTGGCGGCATTCTTTCTTTACCACGTGATCGCTCAAGACGGAGAATACTATGTGGACCATGCGTCCGTAATTTAAGAGATTATATTTGTAAAAGATAATTATTGTATATATGTAGCCGGTAGTGTCGGACGATAGATATACGAGAACTTGTTGTTTGACCAATCTCTCGGAGAAGGAGATGTGGTCGATATCACTTCTCTCTGTATGCATATATGTTCATGACGATCTTCTATTTCCTTCGTTTGCTTACTAGCTAGCATATGCCTAGTCTTCTCTATACGTATGTTTAGTACGTAACGTCGACCAAGCACGGACATAAGAGAGGACACTTCTCTTTATTAATTAGCTATCTAGCTAACACAATATATGAAATACCTAAATTAATCCCCAAAAATCCCCAAACCCCCTCCCTCCCTTTCAAAAAAAACCAAAAACCCCAGCCACAGAAATGCTGACGCGTGGACGCCTATTGGTCCCGGTTGGTGCTACCAACCGGGACCAAAGGCCCTCCTGCCTGGGCTCGGCGCACAGGCCACGTGGAGGCCCATCTGTCCCGGTTCTGGTTTGAACCGGGACTAAAGGGCGAGGGTATTAGTAACGACCCTTTAGTCCCGGTTCAGGAACCAGGACTAAAGGCCCTTACGAACCGGGACAGTAGGCCGGTTTTCTATTAGTTTAACCGCATGCATATCTGCTCCTCCATAACCGGGAGTATCTTAGGTCCTATTGAAAAAGCATCTCCATGAAATCCATGTGGGAGCACATGGAGCTGATAACCTGGACATGAGTGTGTGTGTCTGACGCATGTGATGTAGACAGCAGAGTAGGGACTGGGAAGTGTCTGGAAAGGTAGAATCAGAACGACCGACCAAACAGAAGCAGTTTAACGATGCTATTCGAATGTCAGCGCGGAGGTGCTAACCTGATAATCTGAAGTGCTAACACCAAAGGTGGAGTCCCTTCAAGTCCTGTTTGATTGTGTCAGATTCCCCACCTCTCCTTGCCGTTGACGGCGGCCACGAGAGCATAGCAATGGCGCGCGGAGGCCTCAACGGTTGTGCGTTCTTCGAAGATCTTGGATTCTGGGTGTCCAGCAACGGAACAGCGAGTCAGCGACCCGTCCTGTCTCCTGTGTTCCCACAATCAGGGAGACATCAGATGTGAGTCTAGGCAGAACAACTGGCGCGAGGGAGGCGGTTCGGAGTAGAGCAACGATCGACTTGCACAACGGTGTGTCAAGCTTCCCCGACGATGTGGGCGTTCGGCAATGGAACCACGAGCACCGACCAGAGTGGCATCGTAAAGAGGCAAAGGTGCGGGGGAAATTCTCCCGGAGGATGGTAGCACACATGGGTTTGTAGATGCGGGGGCGATGGCCGCAAAGTTTAATATAGCTGGTTCTCCCGGTAACGGAGGGCGACGTAATGAGGGGCGATTACTGGTGCAGTTTCATGTGCAATTGCGCCAGGGAGAGGTTCAGTCGCGGCAGCGGAAGAGATAGCGGCGGGGATGAGAGTCATAGCAGGGAAGATGACCGTCAGCGAAATACTGCGGCGGCTGACACCCATGGGCTATACAGCCCACGTACCAAATATTGACTCGGGGCGACCCACGTGTAAAGAAAGGTAGCGCAGCAAAAACCAACGGGCTACACAGCCCACGCTACTCAGCTTGGGCAGCCCATGTGCACTAAATAGGTGGCTTCGTACAACCCAAGCGCTGGAAACGGGGAACACAGCGAGAGTCAGTGCACAGACGTCCATAGTTGATCCAATGGCCAATAATAATTGGGGTGACGTGGCTGCGCGAGCAGGCAAGAAAATTAGCTATTGGGGGGCTCCTATTTAGATATAGAAGATGTGATAGGCCATCCCTAGAGGGTTATGCCGGTTCCCCCAAACCTATTGTCTCACATGGCATCAGACTAGGTCAAACTCACTTCCGCCCTAAAACCCTACACCGACACCGCCGCCGCTGCCGCCTCCACTCCTGATCGCATCTCCGCCGCCATGACGAGCGCCGCCGCCTCCGGCTCCACCACCGCCGGGTTTCTGCCGACCTCTCTCGCGGCTCTTCTTTCCCGGCCGCTCGATGCTGCCCCAGTCCAATCACCGATCGGGACCAGGAGCGTCGGCTCCATCTTCGCCACTCTGGCCGCCTCATCGCCCAGGAACGCGCTGACGGTTCACACCGCCGCCATCGCCTCATCGTCCGCCTCACTCGCCGCCGTCATCCTGCCTCCTCCGAGGGTGGAGCCCGCGTCAGCCTGGACGGTCGGGCTCTCTGCCTCGGGCCCGGCGCCGGTGCTATCCGCCCCTGCGGCGTCTGCGCCCCTCGTCGCTTCCACGTCGGTGCCCCCTGCCTCCACGGCGTATCTACCTCAGGCAGCCTACTCCGCGGTCTCGCTCCCGCTGCCGCCATTTCACTTCAGAAATCTCATCACCATCAAGCTGTCGTCGGACAACTACATCTTCTGGCGTGCGCAGCTCCTTCCGCTCCTTGGGAGCCACTACCTGCTTGGCTACGTCGACGGCTCCCTCCCCTCACTAGTAGAAAAAGGGTCAGACGTGAAGCACATTAGTGTCGGTTTGTATTTGAGCCGGTACTAATGGTACCATTAGCGCCGGTTCGAACGGATTTGCATTAATGCCGGTTCGTGTCGAACCTTTAGTACTGTTTCGTGGCACGAACCGGTACCAAAGGGGTGGTGGCAGGCTGGCGTCAGGCCGGGGCCCCACGATCACCTTTAGTACCGGTTCGTGGCACGAACCGGTACTAACGGGGTCTGACCTATAGTACCGGTTGGAGACACAAACCGGCACTATAGGGCAATTTTCAAACTCTACCCCCCCCCCCCCCGGTCGATCGCCTTTTCAGTTTTAAAAAAAATAAACGAAAATGATGGAAATGTCAAAAAAATAAAAGAAAATAAGTTTCCCATGTGATATGTGGTCTAGTTGTTGGGAAAATTTGCAAATGTGAATTTTGACTTTATTTCCAAAATCTCTCTGAAATTTGTAAAAATGGGCATAACTTTTGCATACTAACTCGGATGAAAAAGTTTTTTATATGAAAAATCATCTACTCGAAAAGTTACATCCAAATTTAACGAGGGCAACCCCGTTAAACATTTGCAAAATCCTCAAAAACCTAATAGAAAAAAGTTACAGGGCTTTTAAGATCTAGAGTGGAAAAAATTGAAAAATATTCAAACTGTGGGCATACCGTGGTCAACAATGGTCAAACTAGTTATTCTAGAATATTACTGTTACTAAATAATTATTTCAATTTTTTGAATTTTGGTCAAATCTGGTCAAACTATGGTCAAACTGTGGTCAAACTATGGTCAAACTTATTCAATAAATATTAGCATTACTAAATAATTACTGTTTTTTTAGAATAATAGTTTCAAACTCAAATGGTGAAATGTGTGACTTCATGCTCAAGCTAAACTCTGGAGGGTTAATAGGATTGACATCTTACTATTGTCAGGAAAACAACAAGTGCAGACTCGGAAACGAAGGAGAATAGAACCTGAAAGTTAAGCGTGCTCGGGCTGGAGTAGTGAGAGGGATGGGTGACCGGTCGGGAAGTTAGATGATTTGGAATGAGTGATACACACTTGAGCAGTTAAGAGAGGTGATTAGAGACTAAATCATCAAATAATTCAGAAAAATTAAAAATAAAAAAATCAAATTTTTTTTCCAAAATTTTCAAAAAAAAATAAAAAAAACCTTTAGTACCGGTTGGTAACAACAACCGGTACTAAAGGTCCCCCGTACCAGGGCGCGAGCTCACGCCACGTGGTGGCACTTTAGCGCCGGTTCGTGCCGAACCGGTACTAAAGGGGGGGGGGCCTTTAGTGCCGAAATTTTAGTGTCGGTTCCATAACCGGCACTAAAGGCCCTTACAAACCGGTACTAATGGTCTGTTTTCTACTAGTGCCTGTCCCCCTGCGCTGGTAGATAGCATGCACGGTCCAGTCTACAATCCGGCACACCGTGTTTGGATAGGGCAGGATCAGGCGAACCTCTCTTCCATCCAGGGGTCGCTCACCCCGGCTGTTGCCGGGCTCGTTGTCTTCGCCAAAGACGTCTCATGAGGCCTGGACCATCCTCGAGCGCTCGTTCGCGGCGCAGTCGCAGGCCCATGTCTCTGCGCTCCTTCGTCAACTTGGAGAGTGTGAGAAGCTTGACTCCACGGCCACCGAGTTCGACAACAAGGTCAAGGGCCTTTCTGGCACGTTGTCCTCCATCGGACAGCCGCTCACCGACTGCGAGTTCAATTCCTTCATTGCCAATGGCCTTGACGAGGAATATGATGCCTTGGTCGAGATCATCAACGAGCGGGGCAACTCGACCCCCATAATGACGCATGAGATCCTCTCCCGCCTTCTCCTCACTGAGCAGCGGGTCGAGTCGCGCCGCTCCAAGAGCAGCCACGGGTCTCTCTCGGCCAACGCCGCCACCCCTCGTCATCCAAAGCTTCTTCGGGGCCGCCACCGCTGCCCGCCTCGCCCCCCTCCATCCGCAACCTTAATGGGGGCTGGTGGTAGGCGTGTCTGTCAACTTTGTGGCATTGAGGGGCATTGGGCCTCTAAGTGTCATAAACGCTTCCGGAAGAGCTTTCTTGGCCTCGACAATGATGGCAAGGACACGTGCAACTTCGCGCGTCAGGTTGCCATGGCAGACCGCCCGGCGTCGACAAAGCAACAAGGGCACACTCAGTCCTACTCTATCGATCCGAACCGGTATATGGATTCTGGAGCAACAGAGCATGTGACGAGTGAGATGGGGAAACTTCATACTCGTGAACCCTATCATGGCTCCGACATGATCCACACCGCCAATGGAGCAGGTATGCATATATCTCATATTGGTCAAGCATCTCTTCTCACTAGGCATGCAAACAGGAGTCTTCAGCTTCGCAATGTTCTTAGAGTTCCATCTATGACACATAATCTTCTTTCAGTTCCTAAACTCACACGTGATAATAATGTGCTTTGTGAATTTCATCCTTTTGATCTTTTTATTAAGGATCGAGGCACGAGCGACATTCTTCTTAGCGGGCGTTTATGCCAGGGCCTCTATCGGTTGGAGCATCCTAGCGTCGCTCGTGTTTTCAGTGGAGTTCGGGTCTCCCCGTCACAGTGGCACGCTCGTCTTGGTCATCCAGCCACACCTATCATTCAGGCATGTTTTGCGTCGTCATGAACTTTCTAGCATGTCTAGTAATAAAAGATGTAGCAGTGTGTGATACTTATCAGCAGGGGAAGAGTCATCAACTTACTTTTTCCAAGTCTAGTCGTGAAGTGAAACATCCTCTAGAACTTGTGTTTTCAGATGTATGGGGTCCTGCTCAGACTTCTGTTAGTGGTCATAATTATTATATCAGTTTCGTTGATGCTTACAGTCGCTTTACTTGGCTTTATCTTATTAAGCGTAAATCTGATGTGTTCGATATCTTTGTTCAGTTTCAAAAACATGTTGAATGCCTTCCCAAGCATAAAATTGTTCATGTTCAGTCGGACGGGGGGGGGGGGGGGTGAGTATCGCAACCTCAACTCCTTCTTTCAGTCGCTTGGGATCGCTCACCGTTTAGCATATCCACGTACACAGTAGCAGAACAGTTCTGTGAAACGTAAGCATCGTCATATCGTCGAAGCTGTCTTACTCTTTTGGCCCATGCATCGGTTCCTTTTCGGTTTTGGAGTGATGCTTTCACCACTGCATGTTTTTTTATAAACCGTACTCCCACTCGTGTTTTGAACATGAAGACTCCTATTGAATGTCTCCTCAATGAACAACCTGATTACACCTTTTTCAAGGTTTTTGGGTGTGCTTGCTGGCCACACCTTCGTCCATATAACAAACGCAAGCTGGAGTTTCAATCCAAAAAGCGTGTCTTTCTTGCATATAGCTCCCTTAATAAAGGTTACAAATGTCTTCGTGTTCCCACTAATCGAGTCTATATATCTCAGGATGTTGTGTTTGATGAGCATGTTTTTCATTTTGCCAAACTTCTTGTGTCCACTGTTGAACAACCATCCATGCATTCATCCTCCATTGCCTCTGACCAATTTGATGATGTTACATACTCTCATATATTGTTGCCTAACCATGGTGCAGGCACTGGACGTGGGGCTCATTTGGAAATTTTAGAGGCGTTGTCGCCTGGCCTCACTAGCGGCTCGCGTCGATCATGCTAAGCCTCTGCATGGCCTCGGCCATCGTGCTCATGCATGTTCGGCCGACCACCCAGCGACGCCGCTCGCCTCGGCGCCTCTGGCCTCGGGGCCGCCCGCCTCGACGCCCCTGGCCTCTAGGCCGCCTGCCTCGGCGCCCCTGGCCTCTGGGCCGGCCTCACCACTTCGGCCCGTCACGCCGGCCTCATCGCCTCTTCGGCCTGCCACACCGGCCTCGCCTTTTCGGCTCACGCCGCCTGCCTCGCCTGGGCCGTGCTCACCTGGGCTGGTTCCTTCGCCATGCAGCCCGGTGTCACCTGGCTCAGGCTTGTCCTCGGCTGTGCTGGCCGGGGCGTCTCCGTCGCTGACTGAGTCTCATGGTCCCTTGCTGGGTGGGGCGTCTCCGTCGTCGTCATCGCCATCGCCATCGCTCAGTCCCTTCTCGACTGAGCCCTTCTCGGCTCCTGTGGCTCCTCAATGACCACATACACGGAGCCGCAGTGGCATTTTTCAGCCCCAAGCAGCGTCATGATGGTACTGTTGCTTCGTTGGCTGCATGTCTGGCTGCTGCTCGTGCGGATCCGGCCTCTAAGCCTTGCACATATCAAGCTGCTCTGAGTATACCTCATTGGAGAGAGGCCATGGAGCACGAGTACCATGCTCTTCTTCGTAACAAGACATGGACTCTTGTTCCGCCACCACCCCGTGTTAACTTCATTGACTCTAAATGGGTTTTCAAAGTGAAGAAGCATTCTGATGGGTCCATTGAGCGCTACAAGGCATGTATGGTTGCCAGAGGTTTTCGGCAGCACTATGGTCTTGACTATGAAGACACCTTCAATCCAGTGGTTAAGCCTACTACCATCAGGCTTCTTTTCTCTCTTGCAGTCACTCGGGGTTGGTCTCTTAATCAGTTTGATGTACAGAATGCCTTCCTCCATGGTGTACTTGAGGAGGAGGTCTATATGCGGCAGCCTCCTGGTTTCTCTGGTCCCGATCGTCCTTATTATCTGTGTCGTCTCACCAAAGCACTATATGGTCCGAAGCAGGCTCCTCGTGCTTGGCATGCTCGTCTTGCGACAGCTCTTCGTGCTCATGGTTTTGCATCATCGACTGATGACTCCTCATTATTTCTTCTACAGAGGCCCGAAGTTACTATGTATCTGTTAGTCTATGTGGATGATATTATCCTTGTTAGTTCCTCTCAGTCGGCTGCGACTGCTCTTGTTGTGTCTCTTGGTGCTGACTTTGCTGTCAAAGACCTTGGGAAGCTTCAGTACTTTCTTGGCGTGAAAGTTGCTTCCTGTACTGATGGTCTTGTTATGATGTAGAAGAAGTACTCTTTGGATTTGTTGCAGCGAGCTGGGATGCTTAAGTGCAAACTGACGACTACACCTATGTCTACCAATGACAAGATCACTGTTGTGGATGATGAGCTTCTGACTTCTGCTGATGCGACACAGTATAGGAGCATTGTTGGTGGGCTTCAGTACTTGACGATCACACGCCCAGATATTTCCTTTGCTGTCAACAGAGTATGTTAGTATCTTCAGGCACCTCGTGACACTCATTGGTCTGCTGTTAAGCGCATATTGCACTATATTCACTTCACGTTGTCCTATGGTCTGCACATTCGACCGAATCCCTCTGGGGTCATCTTGGCGTACTCTGATGCGGATTGGGCTGGCAGTCCGGATGACAGGCGATCCACGAGAGGCTATGCTGTGTTCTTTGGTTCTACCTTGATCGCCTGTAGTGCTCGGAAACAAGCTACTTGTTTCGCGTAGCAGTACTTAAGCTGAGTATAAGGGTGTGGCTAATGCAACTGCAGAAATTATCTGGATACAGTCTTTGCTTCAGGACTTGGGTATACCTCAATCACAGTCTCCTATTCTTTGGTGTGACAATATGGTGCTACATACCTTTCTGCAAATCCGGTATTCCATGCCCAAACTAAACACATTGAAGTTGACTATCATTTTGTACGGGAACGTGTCTCTCGGAAGCAGCTACATATCAAGTTCATCTCTTCCAAGGATCAACTTGCAGACATCTTTACCAAGCCATTGCCTCTACCACAGTTCGAGGCATGTCGGCGCAATCTTACCCTTCTAGATTCTTTAGGAAGTGGCGAAGATTGAGGAAGGGTGTTAGACTGTATAGTTCCCGTATATGTGTACGTATGATGTAACATTGTATCCATTCATTAAGAATAGTAAAACTGAGCCTAATCCCTGCCCTCACATGAATTAGACATTTCTGGCCGTTTGATTTTGTTGGTTAAACGATCTGACGGTCTGATCTCCAAGTTAACGCGTCGTTAGCCGCGAACTAGGCCTGAAGTCGTGAGGACAGCTACTCCGGTAGCAACTTTGGACCCCTGTGGTTAATTGGGCCAGTTTTCCCCGCTCGGCCCAATCAGCGAAGGCCCTTCTCTCGCAGCGCCTCCTCCGATCCCCGACCTCTCCTACCACAGTTGCGCCCCACCTCTTGCGGTGGACGGCGGTGTCCACTGCGACGCCTGAGTTTGCCGAAGGCAGCACCACTAGAACCGGCGTCCGCAGATGGCTCCCCTCCATGGGCAGGGTGGACGCAGTTCCTCGACGCCGGCCTATCTCGCGGTCGCAGGGTGAACCCTAGGTGCGGCCGCCATGACCTTCTGCTTGCGACTCCTCGCGACGCCGCCGATGACCACCCGTCGGTAACCAAGCCCGTGTCCACTTCGCCTACAGGTATGCTCACACCTCTCTCCCTTTCGGTTGCGCCACCGCTAGCTGCTGTATGGAGGTGTGACATCTGATCTTCGGGGTGTCGATTAGGCGGACTTGGTGCACTTCGGCGCTAGCACGCGATGTAGGACGGGTACACACGCAATGGCGCTGAAGGTGTTCCTAAGAGCAGGGTATTTTTGTGGTTAAACAGGCATCTGACGCAGGGAAGGGGAGTTGAGCGTTATCTAACCATGTACAGTAGTTTATATGAAGATTATACAAGAGATTTCCTGTTACCTGTACCTTTTATCTAGAATACATGGACTGCTAAAGGGCTGTAGGCCTAGGATGCACTACGGATTTGCAGATTGTGATGATATGGGAATAGGGAATACTCCCATCGCCTCAAGAACAGCACCTTCTACCATAACTGAATTCAGAAGTCCTCGCCAGGGAGACCCTGTTTATGTCCATGCTATCAATTCCCTTGCTATTAACGTCTAAGAAAACTTCTATTGCTGGAAGTAGGAATTTTATTAAAGTGGGCCAATGAAACTTGTAAAGCATCAGAGGGGCCATAGATAAGAATTTAGATATCAAATTCATTAACTCACATAGTATTTAGGGGTAGCTTGAGAAACTTTTGCAGTGTGGGGGGAGCCACCCCTGTTGACTCCGTCCCTGTTGCTAGCCCAAGTCCCAATTCATTGTGCTCTATTTATCGTGTGATGTGTAATGTGATTACAGTGTCACAGCTGGGTGGTCTTTCTTTTTGTGCAGTTAGCGTTGCGTGAGGTCGAAGTGTTGTAAGAGCTGTTCAAGAAATCAGGTATGTTGTGGTATATGCCAGGCTGATTAACAAGATTAGTGGATAAACACCCATCTCCTTATTAAAGTAAAAAATATGTATTGTGTTGTTTTGTCAGGTGCATGTTTATGTATATGATGGGTAATGAATAACATGAGTTGTGATGCTTGTACGTTGACATGGTGCGGGAGTTTCAGCTGGCGCTTTTCAAGACCAGTAAGACGAGAGTTTATTTGTTGATAGTGTAAGTCCACATTGCACGTGTGCACACATTTGCTCTTTGTATTGTACAATGAAAATGTCACTCTTGTTTTTGCTTCTTTTTCTGTATTCTAATGTAATTACTATGGAATCAGTCTCACTATCGTTCTTGGCATACTACAGGGACTTTGGAGATTATAGTGTTTATTAAGCGATCTTCTGATTTTGTTGTTTTTGAAGATTTAGTATGTTCCACCTGATGCCGGCTAGCACAGACACCATTATGATGCATCAAGTATTGGATTGAGAAATCTGCGCCATGTTGACCATATGTCTCCCAAATATATGCAATGTCCGTTGAAATAAAATGAATGGCTATATTGTTATTTTTGAAATAGAATAGAAAGATGAAATGCCTTTCTAACCTTCATATATTTTTGGTTTTCTCTAGGAACGCGTTGAAGTTGAGGGTGACATTAGCGTGGGCCATTTGATCTACAAGACATATTGTAAAGATTTAGACTAAGTTCATGATAATTAAGTTCATCTAATCAAATTAATGAATGAACTCCCACTCAGATTTGACATCCCTCTAGTCATCTAAGTGATACATGATCCGAGTCAACTAGGCCGTGTCCGATCATCACGTGAGACGGACTAGTCATCATCGGTGAACATCTCCATGTTGATCGTATCTTCTATACGACTCATGTTCGACCTTTCGGTCCTCCGTGTTCCGAGGCCATGTCTGTACATGCTAGGCTCGTCAATCCAACCTAAGTGTATTGCGTGTGTAAATTTGGCTTACACCCGTTGTATGCGAACGTAAGGACCTATCACACCCGATCATCACGTGGTGCTTCAGGACGACGAACCTTAGCAACGGTGCACAGTTAGGGAGAACACTTTTTTTGATATTTTAATGAGGGATCATCTTATTTATGCTAGCGTCGTTCTAAGCAAATAAGATGTAAAACATGATAAACATCACATGCAATCAAATAGTGACATGATATGGCCAACATCATTTCGCTCCTTTGATCTCCATCTTCGGGGCGCCATGTTCATCGTCGTCACCGGCATGCCACCATGATCTCCATCATCATGATCTCCATCATCGTGTCTTCGTGAAGTTGTCACGTCAACTATTACTTCTACTACTATGGCTAACGCTTTAGCAATAAAGTAAAGTAATTACATGACGATTTAAGTTGACACGCAGGTCATAAATAAATAAAGACAACTCCTATGGCTCCTGCCAGTTCTCATACTCATCGACATGCAAGTCGTGATTCCTATTACAATAACAAGATCATCTCATACATCACATACATGATTCATCACAACTGATGGCCATATCACATCACAAAGCACTTGCTGCAAAAACAAGTTAGACGTCCTCTAATTGTTGTTGCAAGTTTTTACGTGGCTGTTATAGGTTGCTAGCAAGAACGTTTCTTACCTACGTTAAAACCACAACGTGAATTGTCAATCTCTATTTGCCCTTCATAAGGACCCTGTTCATTGAATCCGATCCAACTAAAGTGGGAGAGACAGACACCCGCCAGCCACCTTATGCAACTAGTGCATGTCAGTCGGTGGAACCGGTCTCACGTAAGCGTACGTGTAAGGTTGGTCCGGGCCGCTTCATCCCACAATACCGCTGAACCAAGATAGGACTAGTAACAGCAAGAAGAATTGACAATTCGACGCCCACAACTACTTTGTGTTCTACTCGTGCATAGAAACTACGCATAGACCTAGCTCATGATGCCACTGTTGGGGATCGTAGCAGAAATTAAAATTTTCCTACGCATCACCAAGATCTATCCATGGAGTATTCTAGCAACGAGGGGATAGGAGAGCATCTACATACCACTTGTAGATCGCAACGGAAGCGTTCAAGGAGAACGTGGATGATGGAGTCGTACTCGCCGTGATCCGAATCACCGATGACCAGCGCCGAAAGGACGACACCTCCGCGTTCAACACACGTACGGGACGATCGACGTCTCCTCCTTCTTTATTCAGCAAGGGGGAAGGAGAGGTTGATGAAGATCCAGCAGCACGACGGCGTGGTGGTGGATGCAGCAGAGTTCCAGCAGGGCTTCGCCAAGCTTCTGTGGAGAGAGGGAGAGGTGTAACGGGGAGAGGGAGGCGCCAATGCAGCAGGGGGTGCGGCTGCCCTCCCTCTCCCCCTTTATATAGGCCCCCAAGGGGGGCGCAGCCCTGGAGATGGATCTCCAGGGGGGCGGCGGCCAAGGGTGGGGGGCTTGCCCCCCAAGCAAGGGGGGCGCCCCCACTAGGGTTTTCCCCCAACCCTAGGCGCATGGGCCCAAGGGAAGGGGGTGCGCACAGCCCTCCAGGGGCTGGTTCCCTGCCCCTTGTGTCCCATAAGGCCCTCCGAGAGGGCTGGCCCCTCAAGGTGGACACCCGGTGCCTCTCCGGTGGCCCCGGTACAATACCGATATGCCCCCGAGACTTTCCGGTGTCCGTACAACAACTTCCCATATATAAATCTTTACCTCCGGACCACTGCGGAACCTCTCGTGACATCCGGGATCTCATCCGGGACTCCGAACAACCTTCGGTTTGCTTCATACTAATATCTTTAACAACCCTAGCGTCACCGAACCTTAAGTGTGTAGACCCTACGGGTTCGGGAGACATGCAGACATGACCGAGACGATCTCCGGTCAATAACCAACAGCGGGATCTGGATACCCATGTTGGCTCCAACATGCTCCTCGATGATCTCATCGGATGAACCACGATGTCGAGGACTTTTAATCAATCCCGTACTCAATTCCCTTTGCCTATCGGTACGATACTTGCCCGAGATTCGATCGTCGGTATACCGATACCTTGTTCAATCTCGTTATCGGCAAGTCTCTTTACTCGTTCCCGTAACACATCATCCCGTGAACAACACCTTGATCACTTTGAGCTCATTATGATGATGTCTTACCGAGTGGACCCAGAGATACCTCTCCGTCAAAGGAGTGACAAATTCCAGTCTCGATTCATGCCAACCCAACAGATACTTTCGGAGATACCTGTAGTGCACCTTTATAGTCACCCAGTTACGTTGTGACGTTTGATACACCCAAAGCACTCCTACGACATCCGGGAGTTGCATAATCTCATGGTCTAAGGAATGATACTTGACATTCAGAAAAGCTCTAGCAAACGAACTATACGATCTTTTGTGCTATGCTTAGGTTTGGGTCTTGTCCATCACATCATTCTCCTAATGATGTGATCCTGTTATCAATGACATCCCCATGTCCATAGTCAGGAAACCATGACTATCTATTGATCAACGAGCTAGTCAACTAGAGGCTTACTAGGGACACATTGTGGTCTATGTATTCACACATGTATTATGATTTCCGAACAATACAATTATAGCATGAACAATAGACAATTATCATGAACAAGGGAATATAATAATCCATTTATTATTGCCTCTAGGGCATATTTCCAACAGAACTTTCTACCAAAAAGCGAATTATCCTATCTGGGACTCCGTTCCAAAATAACTTTGGAGAGCTTCGTACCATCATGCACCTGTTACTTTCGCCTAATGATGAAGACATGGTTTTGTTGAATCCTTTGACACTAGGCAACCTCCCGACCACTCGGCGATCCTCTCGAACATGAGAGGAAGAAGAGGATACAAAAAGAAGAGGAAGAAGAAAAAAAAGAGGAGGAGAAAGAATAGAGGAGTTCTTTTTTTTTCTTCCTCTTTTTTTTCTTCTTCTTCCTCTTTTTTTATCAGGAACGAGGGTCGTCGAGGGACATAGATGTAGTGTCGTCGTTGTCGATATACCCCCTCCCGATAGCTTCAACACGTGGGGGGGGTCGATATTACCCCCTCCTTGAAGCGTTGTCGAGGCCACCCCAAACCCTTGAAGCGTTGTCGAGGCCACCCCAAACACTAGAGAAGCAGCGCCTAGGCCACTAATTAATATATATGATTCCTTACTATGATTAGCTAGCTAGTTCTACGTTTGCCACCAATATATCCATTTGTCATGTTTGAATGATAATTGCCATGTTGTAAATATTTGTAGAAACTATGGACACTATCGCCCGAGACGAAGCAAGAGAAGCGTTGTTGAAGGACATAATCGCAGAAGGAAGTGATGCCGCCTCGTTGTATCTCAACGACACCGATGGTACTCTGGAAGGAGAGGGTGAAGAAGCTGGCTCTGGTGACATAATGCCGGTGCAAGAAGAAGAACGTGACGACGGGTCCGGTGACCAAAACGAGTTCGGCGACCGAGCCGAGCCCGGCCAGGTATATATATTAGTTAAGTCTGTGCTGACTAGCTAATTGATGCATTCATTGTTTTGGTATGTACACATATTAATTAAGTCTTTGTTCTTTTTTCTAGCCCTCCGGATCGAGCACAACTGAGGTAAAGAGACGAGGCCCGAAGAGAAAGTTGAGGTCGGATGAAAGGTTCGAGATCATAGAAATCGCGCCCGACGGCCAACCTATTGAACCCATCCGAACAAAGAAGGCATTTGTTGCTCAGTGCGGGGTTCTGGTTAGGGACAAGATCCCGATCAGCATCCAGCAATGGAATAAGCCTAAGAACGAAGACCCTGAGGTGTCTTATGTCAATGATCTGCAGAAAAATGATCTTTGGACTGAGCTGAAGTCAAATTTCACCCTACCGCCAGAGGATGATCCGGAGAAGCGAGTTAAAGAGCAATTAATCAAGTCTTTTGCTCTTAAGAGGATGGCAGACCTATTCAGGAGGTGGAAGAAAGACCTAAATAGGTTTGTCGAGAAAAAAGAGACACCAGAATTCAAGGGCATATATGAGAAGATCAGAGATGACTGGCCTGCATTTGTGGCCCACAAGACATCGGAAAAGAGTAAGAAGATGTCGGAGACAAACAAGAAAAATGCTGCGAAGAAGAAGCTTCACCATCGCACGGGGTTAGGTGGCTACCTGGTAGCCCCGCCTAAGTGGGCCAAGGCTGAGAATGATCTGGTTGAAAAAGGGATTGAACCAGAGACAATGAGCTGGCCAGACCGTTGCCGGACTTGGTTCTTCGGGGCTGGCGGAACCTTGGACCCTGTAACAGGGAAGTGCATTTGGACGGATGAGCAAGCTGACATACCCTTGAAAAAGCTTCGGTACTATATCGCTGCAGCGCAGGAAGGGACGTTCCTTCCAGACAGAGAGAACGATGAGCTCACAAAGGCCCTCGGGAATCCTGAGCACCCTGGACGGACACGAGGCACGCCAGGCTCCATTCCGTGGAAGGCTGGGTTTCCGGACGCAGGCGGTTACAAAAGCCAGGAGAGGAGGAAGAAAGTGCAGCAGTCCGAACTGCAGGCGCTTAAAGAAAGGGTACTCGGGATAGAGGAACGAGAAGCAGACCGGGAGAAACGAACTGCCGAAGCTTCCCCTGAAGCTACCCCGCCATCTCAGCGGAGAAGCAGCGTGGCTTCCACCGAGCTGCTTCAGCTAGAGCTTGTCTTGACGGCTCCTGCCAGCTATCCTGTGGATGCTATCACGGAGGCTCAAAATTGCCACCTTATGACGCAGTGGATGAATATGAAGGTCAAGGCGGCTGTTGGCTCTGATTATCCTAATGAACCCGGCGCAACTTTTCACTGTCGGCCGATTCCAGAAGGATATGCTAAGGTGATGGTGGATGAAATAACGGAGGGATTTGAGGACCTCCCGCTTCACCACCCTATCGGAGAAGGGGAGACTCGGCTGGGTTCTGCTCTGAAGACTCCATGCCTATGGCGGAAGAAGCTCATCAACCTTCCAAACTGGACGCCTCCGCCGCCTCCTCCTCCTCCGGTGAGTCAGGGGACTCCACCTCCTCCACAGCCTCCTCCTCCGGCGAGTGACGATCAGGGCCCTCGGCCGGCTCCTTCTCCGGCACGTGGCGGCACTCCGCCTCCTTCTCCGCCTGCGCCGGCGCGCCCGAGCAGCCAGCCTACTCTTTCTCCGCCTCGTCAGCAAGGGCGGAAGAGACCCGCCGCCGCTCCGGCAGCTGCTCCGGCGCGTCGTAGTCCTTCTCCTCCGCCTCGCAAAAAGCAAGCAGTAAAGAAGACTGCCGCTCCGTCTGCTCTGCCGGCGTCTAGCAGTACAGCCAGAGGCGGGAGAAAAAACAAATTCGGTCCTTCTCTGAAATCTCCAGAGAAGTTACCACACGAGATGAGCCCGGAGGAGAACGCGAGGATCGCGCGAACCAAGAAGGATGACTGGTTTCAAGGGTTGAAAGCACAGAGACATCCACCTCCGAAGGAGAAGGTAGATTCGGTGAAAGTGAAGCGCACTCTGGCTGCCCTGGCAAAACCACCCAAGTCTCCGCCGAAAGGCAACTATGAGCGCATTATTGCAAAGACATGGGTCGAAGCGTCGCGGTCGGGAAGTACAGTCAGTGATCAAAGGCTGAAAGAACGACGAGTAGCTGGGAAACAAATTGCCCAGCTCGGCGAATAAGCAAAGCAATCGTGCCCCCCGCTCAAGGTGCCTAGCGTCGATCCGAGGATGGCGCCCGGTTATACCAATCTTGACGATTATCTGCCCGACGATGTAGATTATGGTTTCCTGGACGTGCAGATACACAGATACGAGTACGGGAAGCCTCTCGTCAAAGATGAAAGATCTCTAACAACGATGATGCGAAGATTGCATGATTGATACATGAAAACCTGCAGAGAGTCTGGGGAGGAATACTTTGTATATGAGAGTTAAACCGGAGCATGACCTCGTTGGAATTGAACTGTTGCATGTTCCATTTGAGGAGTTCTATCAGTTTTTCAATCAATTGGCCCTCGATAAAGCAACGGTCAACTGCTACTGTCTGTAAGTACTACTACTTCTGTCATTAAGTCTCTCTACATAGCTTAGCTCTTTCATTGCATGTATTTATAATTATCCTCACTATATTATGCAGATTGAAGATCGCCGAATTGAAGAAAAGACAAATCGGTGATATTGGGTTCATTAACACAAATCTCATAGATGAATTTCAGGTTAAAGATCATGCCACAGATACCGAGGCCAGCTTGCTACGATCATTCAAAATAAATGAACACAAAAATATAATACTTTTTCCTTACAACTTCAAGTGAGTGTTGTCTTGTGCATATTAGGTTTCCCTTATATATTAGTCCAGGTTATAGTAATGTAATTGATGAGTTATGCATGCGTGCGAAGTTTCCACTATATTCTCCTGGAGATTAGGCTTGAGAAGGGAGTAGTAACTGTCTTGGACTCGAGACGAAAAGATCCCCAGGAGTATGCGGACATGACTGAAATCCTCAAGAAGTAAGTTAAATCAATTATTATCCACCATATCAGCAAATTTGTTCATTTCCTGATATCAAGTAATTGTTTTCTTTTGTCTGGCAGTGTTTGGAGAAAATTCAGCACAAATTCCCCGAGACTCCCGAAGGAGCTGGAATTTAGATACCCGAAAGTAAGTACTATAGTACCATGTTCCGCGCGTCTCCTAGCTATTGATTCAAGCGCTAGTTTCATCAATACCATTTGGCATTCTTGCTTATCTGTTTAATTGACCTCTATTTCTTGTAAAGTGGTTGTGGCAGGAACAAGGGAATGATTTCTGTGGATACTACGTCTGCGAGTCCATCCGCCACACGACCTGTGAGCGGGGCGGGTACTCTGAGAAACATTATGAAGTGCGGAAGAAATAATATTCACAATTTTTGTTTATTACCATCATTTGTGTTGAGTTTCATTCATTCATATATATACATACATATATATATATATATATATGTGTGTGTGTGTGTGTGTGTGTGTGTGTGTGTGTGTGTGTGTGTGTGTGTGTGTGTGTTGACCCCCTTCTTTAAATTAGATGTTTCGGCAGCGAAATGAACTCTTAGGACCAGATCGCATGCGAGCAATTCAAGAGGAATTGGCGGCATTCTTTCTTTACCACGTGATCGCTCAAGACGGAGAATACTATGTGGACCATGCGTCCGTAATTTAAGAGATTATATTTGTAAAAGATAATTATTGTATATATGTAGCCGGTAGTGTCGGACGATAGATATACGAGAACTTGTTGTTTGACCAATCTCTCGGAGAAGGAGATGTGGTCGATATCACTTCTCTCTGTATGCATATATGTTCATGACGATCTTCTATTTCCTTCGTTTGCTTACTAGCTAGCATATGCCTAGTCTTCTCTATACGTATGTTTAGTACGTAACGTCGACCAAGCACGGACATAAGAGAGGACACTTCTCTCTATTAATTAGCTATCTAGCTAACACAATATATGAAATACCTAAATTAACCCCCAAAAATCCCCAAACCCCCTCCCTCTCTTTCAAAAAAAACCAAAAACCCCAGCCACAGAAATGCTGACGCGTGGACGCCTATTGGTCCCGGTTGGTGCTACCAACCGGGACCAAAGGCCCTCCTGCCTGGGCTCGGCGCACAGGCCACGTGGAGGCCCATCTGTCCCTGTTCTGGTTTGAACCGGGACTAAAGGGCGAGGGTATTAGTAACGACCCTTTAGTCCCGGTTCAGGAACCAGGACTAAAGGCCCTTACGAACCGGGACAGTAGGCCGGTTTTCTACTAGTTTAACCGCATGCATATCTGCTCCTCCATAACCGGGAGTATCTTAGGTCCTATTGAAAAAGCATCTCCATGAAATCCATGTGGGAGCACATGGAGCTGATAACCTGGACATGAGTGTGTGTGTCTGACGCATGTGATGTAGACAGCAGAGTAGGGACTGGGAAGTGTCTGGAAAGGTAGAATCAGAACGACCGACCAAACAGAAGCAGTTTACCGATGCTATTCGAATGTCAGCGCGGAGGTGCTAACCTGATAATCTGAAGTGCTAACACCAAAGGTGGAGTCCCTTCAAGTCCTGTTTGATTGTGTCAGATTCCCCACCTCTCCTTGCCGTTGACGGCGGCCACGAGAGCATAGCAATGGCGCGCGGAGGCCTCAACGGTTGTGCGTTCTTCGAAGATCTTGGATTCTGGGTGTCCAACAACGGAACAGCGAGTCAGCGACCCGTCCTGTCTCCTGTGTTCCCACAATCAGGGAGACATCAGATGTGAGTCTAGGCAGAACAACTGGCGCGAGGGAGGCGGTTCGGAGTAGAGCAACGATCGACTTGCACAACGGTGTGTCAAGCTTCCCCGACGATGTGGGCGTTCGGCAATGGAACCACGAGCACCGACCAGAGTGGCATCGTAAAGAGGCAAAGGTGCGGGGGAAATTCTCCCGGAGGATGGTAGCACACATGGGTTTGTAGATGCGGGGGCGATGGCCGCAAAGTTTAATATAGCTGGTTCTCCCGGTAACGGAGGGCGACGTAATGAGGGGCGATTACTGGTGCAGTTTCATGTGCAATTGCGCCAGGGAGAGGTTCAGTCGCGGCAGCGGAAGAGATAGCGGCGGGGATGAGAGTCATAGCAGGGAAGATGACCGTCAGCGAAATACTGCGGCGGCTGACACCCATGGGCTATACAGCCCACGTACCAAATATTGACTCGGGGCGACCCACGTGTAAAGAAAGGTAGCGCAGCAAAAACCAACGGGCTACACAGCCCACGCTACTCAGCTTGGGCAGCCCATGTGCACTAAATAGGTGGCTTCGTACAACCCAAGCGCTGGAAACGGGGAACACAGCGAGAGTCAGTGCATAGACGTCCATAGTTGATCCAATGGCCAATAATAATTGGGGTGACGTGGCTGCGCGAGCAGGCAAGAAAATTAGCTATTGGGGGGCTCCTATTTAGATATAGAAGATGTGATAGGCCATCCCTAGAGGGTTATGCCGGTTCCCCCAAACCTATTGTCTCACATGGCATCAGACTAGGTCAAACTCACTTCCGCCCTAAAACCCTACACCGACACCGCCGCCGCTGCCGCCTCCACTCCTGATCGCATCTCCGCCACCATGACGAGCGCCGCCGCCTCCGGCTCCACCACCGCCGGGTTTCTGCCGACCTCTCTCGCGGCTCTTCTTTCCCGGCCGCTCGATGCTGCCCCAGTCCAATCACCGATCGGGACCAGGAGCGTCGGCTCCATCTTCGCCACTCTGGCCGCCTCATCGCCCAGGAACGCGCTGACGGTTCACACCGCCGCCATCGCCTCATCGTCCGCCTCACTCACCGCCGTCATCCTGCCTCCTCCGAGGGTGGAGCCCGCGTCGGCCTGGACGGTCGGGCTCTCTGCCTCGGGCCCGGCGCCGGTGCTATCCGCCCCTGCGGCGTCTGCGCCCCTCGCCGCTTCCACGTCGGTGCCCCCTGCCTCCACGGCGTATCTACCTCAGGCAGCCTACTCCGCGGTCTCGCTCCCGCTGCCGCCATTTCACTTCAGAAATCTCATCACCATCAAGCTGTCGTCGGACAACTACATCTTCTGGCGTGCGCAGCTCCTTCCGCTCCTTGGGAGCCACTACCTGCTTGGCTACGTCGACGGCTCCCTCCCCTCACTAGTAGAAAAAGGGTCAGACGTGAAGCACATTAGTGTCGGTTTGTATTTGAGCCGGTACTAATGGTACCATTAGCGCCGGTTCGAACGGATTTGCATTAATGCCGGTTCGTGTCGAACCTTTAGTACTGTTTCGTGGCACGAACCGGTACCAAAGGGGTGGTGGCAGGCTGGCGTCAGGCCGGGGCCCCACGATCACCTTTAGTACCGGTTCGTGGCACGAACCGGTACTAACGGGGTCTGACCTATAGTACCGGTTGGAGACACAAACCGGCACTATAGGGCAATTTTCAAACTCTACCCCCCCCCCCCCCCGGTCGATCGCCTTTTCAGTTTTAAAAAAAATAAACGAAAATGATGGAAATGTCAAAAAAATAAAACAAAATAAGTTTCCCATGTGATATGTGGTCTAGTTGTTGGGAAAATTTGCAAATGTGAATTTTGACTTTATTTCCAAAATCTCTCTGAAATTTGTAAAAATGGGCATAACTTTTGCATACTAACTCGGATGAAAAAGTTTTTTATATGAAAAATCATCTACTCGAAAAGTTACATCCAAATTTAACGAGGGCAACCCCGTTAAACATTTGCAAAATCCTCAAAAACCTAATAGAAAAAAGTTACAGGGCTTTTAAGATCTAGAGTGGAAAAAATTGAAAAATATTCAAACTGTGGGCATACCGTGGTCAACAATGGTCAAACTAGTTATTCTAGAATATTACTGTTACTAAATAATTATTTCAATTTTTTGAATTTTGGTCAAACTATGGTCAAACTATGGTCAAACTTATTCAATAAATATTAGCATTACTAAATAATTACTGTTTTTTTAGAATAATAGTTTCAAACTCAAATGATGAAATGTGTGACTTCATGCTCAAGCTAAACTCTGGAGGGTTAATAGGATTGACATCTTACTATTGTCAGGAAAACAACAAGTGCAGACTCGGAAACGAAGGAGAATAGAACCTGAAAGTTAAGCGTGCTCGGGCTGGAGTAGTGAGAGGGATGGGTGACCGGTCGGGAAGTTAGATGATTTGGAATGAGTGATACACACTTGAGCAGTTAAGAGAGGTGATTAGAGACTAAATCATCAAATAATTCAGAAAAAATAAAAATAAAAAAATCAAATTTTTTTTCCAAAATTTTCAAAAAAAAATAAAAAAAAACCTTTAGTACCGGTTGGTAACACCAACCGGTACTAAAGGTCCCCCGTACCAGGGCGCGAGCTCACGCCACGTGGTGGCACTTTAGCGCCGGTTCGTGCCGAACCGGTACTAAAGGGGGGGGCCTTTAGTGCCGAAATTTTAGTGTCGGTTCCATAACCGGCACTAAAGGCCCTTACAAACCGGTACTAATGGTCTGTTTTCTACTAGTGCCTGTCCCCCTGCGCTGGTAGATAGCATGCACGGTCCAGTCTACAATCCGGCACACCGTGTTTGGATAGGGCAGGATCAGGCGAACCTCTCTTCCATCCAGGGGTCGCTCACCCCGGCTGTTGCCGGGCTCGTTGTCTTCGTCAAAGACGTCTCATGAGGCCTGGACCATCCTCGAGCGCTCGTTCGCGGCGCAGTCGCAGGCCCATGTCTCTGCGCTCCTTCGTCAACTTGGAGAGTGTGAGAAGCTTGACTCCACGGCCACCGAGTTCGACAACAAGGTCAAGGGCCTTTCTGGCACGTTGTCCTCCATCGGACAGCCGCTCACCGACTGCGAGTTCAATTCCTTCATTGCCAATGGCCTTGACGAGGAATATGATGCCTTGGTCGAGATCATCAACGAGCGGGGCAACTCGACCCCCATAATGACGCATGAGATCCTCTCCCGCCTTCTCCTCACTGAGCAGCGGGTCGAGTCGCGCCGCTCCAAGAGCAGCCACGGGTCTCTCTCGGCCAACGCCGCCACCCCTCGTCATCCAAAGCTTCTTCGGGGCCGCCACCGCTGCCCGCCTCGCCCCCCTCCATCCGCAACCTTAATGGGGGCTGGTGGTAGGCGTGTCTGTCAACTTTGTGGCATTGAGGGGCATTGGGCCTCTAAGTGTCATAAACGCTTCCGGAAGAGCTTTCTTGGCCTCGACAATGATGGCAAGGACACGTGCAACTTCGCGCGTCAGGTTGCCATGGCAGACCGCCCGGCGTCGACAAAGCAACAAGGGCACACTCAGTCCTACTCTATCGATCCGAACTGGTATATGGATTCTGGAGCAACAGAGCATGTGACGAGTGAGATGGGGAAACTTCATACTCGTGAACCCTATCATGGCTCCGACATGATCCACACCGCCAATGGAGCAGGTATGCATATATCTCATATTGGTCAAGCATCTCTTCTCACTAGGCATGCAAACAGGAGTCTTCAGCTTCGCAATGTTCTTAGAGTTCCATCTATGACACATAATCTTCTTTCAGTTCCTAAACTCACACGTGATAATAATGTGCTTTGTGAATTTCATCCTTTTGATCTTTTTATTAAGGATCGAGGCACGAGCGACATTCTTCTTAGCGGGCGTTTATGCCAGGGCCTCTATCGGTTGGAGCATCCTAGCGTCGCTCGTGTTTTCAGTGGAGTTCAGGTCTCCCCGTCACAGTGGCACGCTCGTCTTGGTCATCCAGCCACACCTATCATTCGGGCATGTTTTGCGTCGTCATGAACTTTCTAGCATGTCTAGTAATAAAAGATGTAGCAGTGTGTGATACTTGTCAGCAGGGGAAGAGTCATCAACTTACTTTTTCCAAGTCTAGTCGTGAAGTGAAACATCCTCTAGAACTTGTGTTTTCAGATGTATGGGGTCCTGCTCAGACTTCTGTTAGTGGTCATAATTATTATATCAGTTTCGTTGATGCTTACAGTCGCTTTACTTGGCTTTATCTTATTAAGCGTAAATCTGATGTGTTCGATATCTTTGTTCAGTTTCAAAAACATGTTGAATGCCTTCCCAAGCATAAAATTGTTCATGTTCAGTCGGACGGGGGGGGGGGGTGAGTATCGCAACCTCAACTCCTTCTTTCAGTCGCTTGGGATCGCTCACCGTTTAGCATATCCACGTACACAGCAGCAGAACAGTTCTGTGAAACGTAAGCATCGTCATATCGTCGAAGCTGTCTTACTCTTTTGGCCCATGCATCGGTTCCTTTTCGGTTTTGGAGTGATGCTTTCACCACTGCATGTTTTTTTATAAACCGTACTCCCACTCGTGTTTTGAACATGAAGACTCCTATTGAATGTCTCCTCAATGAACAACCTGATTACACCTTTTTCAAGGTTTTTGGGTGTGCTTGCTGGCCACACCTTCGTCCATATAACAAAGGCAAGCTGGAGTTTCAATCCAAAAAGCGTGTCTTTCTTGGCTATAGCCCCCTTAATAAAGGTTACAAATGTCTTCGTGTTCCCACTAATCGAGTCTATATATCTCGGGATGTTGTGTTTGATGAGCATGTTTTTCATTTTGCCAAACTTCTTGTGTCCACTGTTGAACAACCATCCATGCATTCATCCTCCATTGCCTCTGACCAATTTGATGATGTTACATACTCTCATATATTGTTGCCTAACCATGGTGCAGGCACTGGACGTGGGGCTCATTTGGAAATTTTAGAGGCGTTGTCGCCTGGCCTCACTAGCGGCTCGCGTCGATCATGCTAAGCCTCTGCATGGCCTCGGCCATCGTGCTCATGCATGTTCGGCCGACCACCCAGCGACGCCGCTCGCCTCGGCGCCTCTGGCCTCGGGGCCGCCCGCCTCGACGCCCTTGGCCTCTAGGCCGCCTGCCTCGGCGCCCCTGGCCTCTGGGCCGGCCTCACCACTTCGGCCCGTCACGCCGGCCTCATCGCCTCTTCGGCCTGCCACACCGGCCTCGCCTTTTCGGCTCACGCCGCCTGCCTCGCCTGGGCCGTGCTCACCTGGGCTGGTTCCTTCGCCATGCAGTCCGGTGTCACCTGGCTCAGGCTTGTCCTTGGCTGTGCTGGCCGGGGCGTCTCCGTCGCTGACTGAGTCTCATGGTCCCTTGCTGGGTGGGGCGTCTCCGTCGTCGTCATCGCCATCGCCATCGCTCAGTCCCTTCTCGACTGAGCCCTTCTCGGCTCCTGTGGCTCCTCAATGACCACATACACGGAGCCGCAGTGGCATTTTTCAGCCCCAAGCAGCGTCATGATGGTACTGTTGCTTCGTTGGCTGCATGTCTGGCTGCTGCTCGTGCGGATCCGGCCTCTAAGCCTTGCACATATCAAGCTGCTCTGAGTATACCTCATTGGAGAGAGGCCATGGAGCACGAGTACCATGCTCTTCTTCGTAACAAGACATGGACTCTTGTTCCGCCACCACCCCGTGTTAACTTCATTGACTCTAAATGGGTTTTCAAAGTGAAGAAGCATTCTGATGGGTCCATTGAGCGCTACAAGGCATGTATGGTTGCCAGAGGTTTTCGGCAGCACTATGGTCTTGACTATGAAGACACCTTCAATCCAGTGGTTAAGCCTACTACCATCAGGCTTCTTTTCTCTCTTGCAGTCACTCGAGGTTGGTCTCTTAATCAGTTTGATGTACAGAATGCCTTCCTCCATGGTGTACTTGAGGAGGAGGTCTATATGCGGCAGCCTCCTGGTTTCTCTGATCCCGATCGTCCTTATTATCTGTGTCGTCTCACCAAAGCACTATATGGTCCGAAGCAGGCTCCTCGTGCTTGGCATGCTCGTCTTGCGACAGCTCTTCGTGCTCATGGTTTTGCATCATCGACTGATGACTCCTCATTATTTCTTCTACAGAGGCCCGAAGTTACTATGTATCTGTTAGTCTATGTGGATGATATTATCCTTGTCAGTTCCTCTCAGTCGGCTGCGACTGCTCTTGTTGTGTCTCTTGGTGCTGACTTTGCTGTCAAAGACCTTGGGAAGCTTCAGTACTTTCTTGGCGTGAAAGTTGCTTCCTGTACTGATGGTCTTGTTATGATGTAGAAGAAGTACTCTTTGGATTTGTTGCAGTGAGCTGGGATGCTTAAGTGCAAACTGACGACTACACCTATGTCTACCAATGACAAGATCACTGTTGTGGATGATGAGCTTCTGACTTCTGCTGATGCGACAGAGTATAGGAGCATTGTTGGTGGGCTTCAGTACTTGACGATCACACGCCCAGATATTTCCTTTGCTGTCAACAGAGTATGTTAGTATCTTCAGGCACCTCGTGACACTCATTGGTCTGCTGTTAAGCGCATATTGCACTATATTCACTTCACGTTGTCCTATGGTCTGCACATTCGACCGAATCCCTCTGGGGTCATCTCGGCGTACTCTGATGCGGATTGGGCTGCAGTCCGGATGACAGGCGATCCACGAGAGGCTATGCTGTGTTCTTTGGTTCTACCTTGATCGCCTGTAGTGCTCGGAAACAAGCTACTTGTTTCGCGTAGCAGTACTTAAGCTGAGTATAAGGGTGTGGCTAATGCAACTGCAGAAATTATCTGGATACAGTCTTTGCTTCAGGAATTGGGTATACCTCAATCACAGTCTCCTATTCTTTGGTGTGACAATATGGTGCTACATACCTTTCTGCAAATCCGGTATTCCATGCCCAAACTAAACACATTGAAGTTGACTATCATTTTGTACGGGAACGTGTCTCTCGGAAGCAGCTACATATCAAGTTCATCTCTTCCAAGGATCAACTTGCAGACATCTTTACCAAGCCATTGCCTCTACCACAGTTCGAGGCATGTGGGCGCAATCTTACCCTTCTAGATTCTTTAGGAAGTGGCGAAGATTGAGGGAGGGTGTTAGACTGTATAGTTCCCGTATATGTGTACGTATGATGTAACATTGTATCCATTCATTAAGAATAGTAAAACTGAGCCTAATCCCTGCCCTCACATGAATTAGACATTTCTGGCCGTTTGATTTCGTTGGTTAAACGATCTGACGGTCTGATCTCCAAGTTAACGCGTCGTTAGCCGCGAACTAGGCCTGAAGTCGTGAGGACAGCTACTCCGGTAGCTACTTTGGACCCCTGTGGTTAATTGGGCCAGTTTTCCCCGCTCGGCCCAATCAGCGAAGGCCCTTCTCTCGCAGCGCCTCCTCCGATCCCCGACCTCTCCTACCACAGTTGCGCCCCACCTCTTGCGGTGGACGGCGGTGTCCACTGCGACGCCTGAGTTTGCCGAAGGCAGCACCACTAGAACCGGCGTCCGCAGATGGCTCCCCTCCATGGGCAGGGTGGACGCAGTTCCTCGACGCCGGCCTATCTCGCGGTCGCAGGGTGAACCCTAGGTGCGGCCGCCATGACCTTCTGCTCGCGACTCCTCGCGACGCCGCCGATGACCACCCGTCGGTAACCAAGCCCGTGTCCACTTCGCCTACAGGTATGCTCACACCTCTCTTCCTTTCGGTTGCGCCACCGCTAGCTGCTGTATGGAGGTGTGACATCTGATCTTCGGGGTGTCGATTAGGCGGACTTGGTGCACTTCGGCGCTAGCACGCGATGTAGGACGGGTACACACGCAATGGCGCTGAAGGTGTTCCTAAGAGCAGGGTATTTTTGTGGTTAAACAGGCATCTGACGCAGGGAAGGGGAGTTGAGCGTTATCTAACCATGTACAGTAGTTGATATGAAGATTATACAAGAGATTTCCTGTTACCTGTACCTTTTATCTAGAATACATGGACTGCTAAAGGGCTGTAGGCCTAGGATGCACTACGGATTTGCAGATTGTGATGATATGGGAATAGGGAATACTCCCATCGCCTCAAGAACAGCACCTTCTACCATAACTGAATTCAGTATTGTTTTCAAAAAAAAACTGAATTCAGTATTGATGGTTAAGCTAGCCGTGTACTAATATTCCTATTATTTGTTTATTTGTGATGCAGTTAAGCAGTTGCTTTCTTGTCTGCATGAAAGACGATAGCATTGAGGGAATTTATGATACTCTCTCGGAATGCGCTTCCATAAGCAAATCTGCAGGAGTCATCGGTGTGTCAATTGACAACGTTTGAGCTACTGGCAGTTACATTCGAGGAAGAAATGGAAATTCTAATGGAACTGTCTCCATGCTTTGTGTTTTCAGTGATACTGCACACTGTTTGATCAAGGTGAAGGCAAGAGAAAAGGTAAGTAGCATCAGTTGGCCGGACCCAGTTTACATATTCTTAATGGTTTCTCACAGATTCCTATCTGTTAGGTGCATTTGCTATATATTTGGAGCCTTGGCATGCGATATTTATGAGTTCCTTGATTTGAGAAAGAACCATCGGAAGGTAAACAGTCTAGAAGCAATACGGAACACACTTTCAGGCAGAGGTACCAGAAACTGATTACCAGTTTGGATTTCTTTTTTTGGCACCGGATCACCACCCTCATGCTATTGGTCTCTTTGTTCATTTATCAGGAGCAGTAATTTACAATGGTAAAATCATTTTAATTAATCTGAATCAATAGTTTATGTACAATTAGTTCTTCATGTTTTTTTACTATCTCCTGTATTTTTTGTTGTTCAAGTGCTCCATATCTGCTACTGTATATTGTAGGAGAGTGATAACACAAGTGAATCTCTCAAGATAATTAGGCGTGATGCTTCGCACCCGCCGGATACAATTTGTCTGGTTTGGTAAGGCCCTGAAGCATTTTACAAACTATAGTTACAAATTACTCTTGGCTTTGTTTTCTGTTCTTTTCATAGCTATCAACTTGTGAGAATCATTCAAACAAAAGCAAAATAAGTTTTGGCCTACAAGGAATAGTAATTGATAGAATATGCATGGTTTATGAATCATGATAAGCGGCATCTATTATCAGCTATTGCTGTTAAATTTGAGCATCAACCAGAAATAAGGTGACATAGCCAATGTGGAGAGTTTTTCCAATCCTTCTTTAGTTACTTCTGGTCATGAACCATTTGGTTTTAAAGTGCGAAATGTCGTGTTGGGGATATTCCTTTTGTAACCGAACAATATCTTTGTCATATGAGTAGTCTTCTTACTCGAAACCATGCAATTTAGTTATTACATTCCAACATTTACCTCAAGCAGCCAAAGGGCCTAGAGGATTCAGAAGTCCTCGCCAGGGAGACCCTGTTTATGTCCATGCTATCAATTCCCTTGCTATTAACGTCTAAGAAAACTTCTATTGCTGGAAGTAGGAATTTTATTAAAGTGGGCCAATGAAACATGTAAAGCATCAGAGGGGCCATAGATAAGAATTTAGATATCAAATTCATTAACTCACATAGTATTTAGGGCTAGCTTGAGAAACTTTTGCAGTGTGGGGGGAGCCACCCCTGTTGACTCCGTCCCTGTTGCTAGCCCAAGTCCCAATTCATTGTGCTCTATTTATCGTGTGATGTGTAATGTGATTACAGTGTCACAGCTGGGTGGTCTTTCTTTTTGTGCAGTTAGCGTTGCGTGAGGTCGAAGTGTTGTAAGAGCTGTTCAAGAAATCAGGTATGTTGTGGTATATGCCAGGCTGATTAACAAGATTAGTGGATAAACACCCATCTCCTTATTAAAGTAAAAAATATGTATTGTGTTGTTTTGTCAGGTGCATGTTTATGTATATGATGGGTAATGAATAACATGAGTTGTGATGCTTGTACGTTGACATGGTGCGGGAGTTTCAGCTGGCGCTTTTCAAGACCAGTAAGACGAGAGTTTATTTGTTGATAGTGTAAGTCCACATTGCACGTGTGCACACATTTGCTCTTTGTATTGTACAATGAAAATGTCACTCTTGTTTTTGCTTCTTTTTCTGTATTCTAATGTAATTACTATGGAATCAGTCTCACTATCGTTCTTGGCATACTACAGGGACTTTGGAGATTATAGTGTTTATTAAGCGATCTTCTGATTTTGTTGTTTTTGAAGATTTAGTATGTTCCACCTGATGCCGGCTAGCACAGACACCATTATGATGCATCAAGTATTGGATTGAGAAATCTGCGCCATGTTGACCATATGTCTCCCAAATATATGCAATGTCCGTTGAAATAAAATGAATGGCTATATTGTTATTTTTGAAATAGAATAGAAAGATGAAATGCCTTTCTAACCTTCATATATTTTTGGAAATTACTACCGCTCTCTTGGAAAAATGGACGGGCGCAGCAACGCACGCCATTAATGATCTAGTTATATATATGTGATAGGCCACCCCTAGAGTGTTGTACCGGTTCCCCCAAACCTATTGTCTCATAGTTAGAAACGGGCTTGGGAGCGGTCCGGACTCTCGCAAACCTCTCCACGTTTGTCTCTGATTTATGGGAGAAAACTGGTCCGGACCGTGACGTGGACTGATACATGCCTATATTGGTTGGCTTCCGCAGTTCGAACAGCGCGGCCCAAACGGATGCGGGCTGTTTGTGGGTCTGCTTGGGATGCCCCAATAATAAAAGAGTTTCATTCATTGTATACGTACGTACTACGTGTGTTGCTAGGCCGCGGAGTGGCGACGCGCGTTGATCAGTCACCGTGCCCCGAGCAATCGATGGATGGTCACATGCATATTGAGGTGAAGTGAAATACGTACGTACTACGTCTACGTGTGATGGTGATTGGTGAACACCCGTCATTCCTTTGGCCAGCTGATTAGTAATGTAGCTGGATGGATAAAGGCAGAAGCGTACAATGTGTGATAAGAACATATGCCTGCATGTTGAGGCAAAAGCGCGTAGTACGTACCACGTCCCTTCGACGTCCTCTTCCTGCTACAAATAGGTGTTCCGTTTCCACAGCCATGGCCAGTGCTCCATGCATTGCCCCAGTAGAGTAATTCATCGCCTCCATCGTTTCACGCTTTGTTGGTTGGTTGAAGCAGAAATTTCGCGGAGCTTTCCTCACACCCGTGTCTCCACGATTGATCAAATTTGTTGACTGGACACTAGAAAACTCGTAGTTTAGATCTCACCAGTGTGGAGCCAAAAGAAGGTTCGGCGCCCGCGTCACCCCCCACTCGGGCGACTCGGGTGGCATCCCAACCCTAGCCACTGCCGGGGCCCAAATCATCTCCCTCCCATCCTCCTGCCGCCGCCGGCCTGCGCCCGGTGGCCGACAGCGGTGACGGGGGTCCTTCCTCTCTCTCTCTCGCTTCTCATGGGTGGTGGGGCCCCAACGAGCATGGAGGCGCGGCTGGTCTAGAAGCGGCGACAATGGCTGCGATGACGGCGGCGGTGGTCAGCCCTGCCTCGGGCCACGGGCGGCTGGCCAGGATCGAGCGGCGGCATGATGCGGTCTATGCTGCGGCGGCGCGTCATCTGGCTTTAGATCGGCGGCGGCATCGAGGGCCTGGTGGACTGCTCGGCGGCACCTCTGGGACAGTTCTGTTCTTCTTCGTCGGAGGTGGCCGACCATAGGCTGGGTGGCTGGATCTCGAGATCCATCATCTAGTCCCGACTACGAGTTGAGGACACATGGTTGCCGCTCAAAACCGAGCCGACGACAGGCGATGGTGGCGTTCTACATTGTTACCTTGACGAAGGCGTCATCGTGTAACTACTGTCGACCCACTCGTATTGCTCCGGGGAAAACCCTAGGATCTGGTGTTCCAGATCGGACGATGGCGGCACTACGGTGCCATTTTCTCTTGGGAGCATCTTTTGTGGAGCGGTATTGGAAGACAGATGCAAGAGGCGGAGCGGCTTCGTCTTGAACGGAGCTTCGGTGAAGATGTCAAGTCATGCCTGGCCGACAGGTGCTACGTTGTGTCACGCCTGGTCGGCAGGTGCTACGTACGACAGATCTTTCAAAGTCTCCGCGTCGGGATGGACGAGCGCAGGGTGGAGTCGTTGGGCGCCGTGATGGCCTCGACGGATGGCCAGACTGACAAGGATGATACGTATCTCTCTCCAGAAGATGGGACAGTGATTCGATGATGATGGTGGCTTTTAAAACATATGCATGTGGTGTATGCTTTAGGTCTGCTGCATCGGCTACTGGTTCGGATACATTATATGGATGGATCGGCGACCACATCGGTTATAGATATGGGGAGTGGGAGCACTCCACATTATCAAGTTTGTAGGTGTGAGTGCATGCTTCGAGTGGCTTGATGTATATTCTTGTCAGACCTTTGTGGAATAATTAATAAAAATGGTTGCATGCATCGATTGATGCAGAGGCCAGGGGTTTAACCTCCTTTTCAGAAAAAAAAAACAACTCGTAGTTTAAGTTGAATATCAAAGAAACATCCTAGGAGGTCCACCCATTATAAAACCAAAGTAGAAAAAAAACTTTTATCACACATTGTGAGACTTTTTCACCTAGAGCCCGCACACAAAATATGGTCCCATGCAAAAGTTTATAATTTGTTGATCACGTTAGATTCGTTTCTATTCTTTGGATGAAAAACGCAAAGAATGCATTTTTAATCTTAGAAACTAGCAAATGGGATGTAAAAAAGCTTACAATTCGAAATTATCTTTAATCAATGGTTTAGTTCATGCAGAAAAAGGAAATCTGGAGTATGTTGGGTAAATATACTTGCATTATTGTGCTTCCCAAGGTACCGGTTTTTAGGTATATGCAAAGTACTAGAAAGAAACTATTATATGAAGAGTGGAAATATTTATCAATTGTTCAATACTAATGTAAAGAGTAAGTCCTAGTGTTTTTTTGAAGTTACATGCACAAAGAAAGTAGTTGGTCACTAGAAACATTATAGTTTCACTTTAAGTCTAAGAAACATTCTACCAATTACAAAGAAAAGTACAAGCACACTTTTGTCAAATCTCGTGAGGCCTTTTCACCTATCTCCTCAAGACATACATGAGCCCATGGAAAATTTAACATTTTGTTGATCACATTTAGGTTATTTTTTAATGAGAATTGCCAAAAAAAAGTATTTTAAAACCCGAAAGTAGCAAATAAGGTCGAAAAAATATTAAACTTTGGATTATCTCTAATATGTGTTTTAGTTCATGTAGAAAAAGTTTGGAGTATGTTGAATGGATATTCTGGCAAGGTGCTTGACAAGCTACTGGTTTTTAGTTATATGCAAAGTACTAAAATTATGACATGATGTGTGGCAGTACGATGCTAAATTCTGCAATACTACTGATAAAAAGAGAGGGCTCAAAGCGCTCACATGAACCCTGAAAATAATATGAGACTCTCACTTACCATCCCCTTCCGTCTTGTGATTTCCACGTATTTTTGAACCGTATGGCCGCTCATGTAGCTAGTTATAGCTCATGTCTGTTTTCCTCTTTTAATATTTAATTTTGGCGAATTAGATCCGACACATGTAGTACTTATCTGGGATGGACTTATATTCACATTTTGTACAGTTCCAGGTTACCTAGATTTTTTGTAAAGTACTGTCACCTAAATTTGTTTATTGCGATGTCCAAGACTCCAGTTTTCCTATATATATTTGATTAAAAAAATATTAATACAATTTTTAGTGTGCAGGTTACATGTACTGCGTCCCATATTTAGGCGACCACTTCAATATATATTGACCCCTATAGTTAACTCTCATCTCTTTAGGTTTAGGCTGTGATCCCTCTTCATAAAGTACAAAATAGATCTCCCAAGTCCTTTTCTATTGAGGTTAATCATCATCTTGTCTAAATACATCTACTTACCTTATGCAAAAAACAAACAAATATGGAGACACGCAGGCGCGAGGAAGGCTCCCCGAAATTTCTGCTTCAACCAACTAACAAAGCGCGAAAGGATGGAGCACTGGCCATGGCTGTGGCCGGGCATGCCGTAAACGGAAACCATGCAAGCGTGAAGACGACGGGGTGTGGTAGCAGTGGCGGAGCTTGGGCAAGAATCATGGGAGGGCCAATGGCTGGAGGGGGGCAAACAAAATGACTATAGGCTGATTTTTGGTGCAAAAATAGGCCTAAAACTAAGATATATACATGTATTTTCGTGTGAGCTGGGGGGGGGCCACCGCCCAGGTTGGGCCCCACGAAGCACCGCCACTGTGTGGTAGGCTGTGGTAGCGCTTTTGCCTCAACCATGCAAGCATTCCCATCACATTTACTCAGCTGGCACGTTCCCAGCTTATCACTCTCTCTCTCTCTCCCCGTCCACATTCACTACTTCCCACATGCATTCTTCCTCCTTTTTCTGCCTGCAGCTAGCGAGTGGAAATCAATTCAAATCACTGCCAAGATGAACAAAACTGAAAAATCGAATCAGATGTATGGCACGACTATTTGATCACGCTAGCTCGAGATAATGCATGTCGATGTCACTTCAGCAAACCCACATTCTCCAAAACTGGTGGAAATCACATGGTTCAAAAAATAACTGGAAATCACAAGTCGTGAGGGGCCATGGTAAGTGAGAGTACCCAAAAAAATTGTGGTTTAAAATCTCAAATTAGATCCCATTAGCTGCTTTTTGGGTTTAAAATACATTTTTGGCATTTCTCATAAAAAATACCTAAGTGTGATCAACAGAAGTGAAAAATACTGTTGTTTATAAATTTCATGCAATGAAATTGGGACCTTAGAGCTCCTTCAGTTGAGAAAAAGAAAGAAAGATCAAGTGCGTCGTTTTTAGATGGCTAGTGCCAGAGTTTTCATGTGGCACATCGCCGACAGCTAAACCCATCTCAAGAATAAGTTTCATGTAACCAGCTCATGACACATCTTCTCGATCACCTCTAGTATTCTGATATTCCAGATTAGATGTCATTACATTACTTTTTCTTTTTCTTCTTTGGAACAATCAGATGGGCTAGTTTGTTCATCTCTCTTTTCAAGTATATAGCTAAAAACTATCACTTTTGTACCTAAAGTTCCAAAATATGTCCTCTTTTTTAAAAAAAATCATAAACCTAATGGCATCGTTGTATCAACTTTGTCATTTGTTTCAAAAAATTCCCGTCTCCTCTTTAATAAAAGTTAATATATTTTTGGGAAAATATTCTGTAATCATGGTCTTCTAGATGAAGTGTCTAACAGAAGTGAAATTTTGGAAATATGTCTTTTTCTTGCCAATTTAATTTTTGGAAAATATATCTTCTTCTTGCAATTATTTATTTTTGTGGGTACCCGCAAGTATATTTTTGACAAGTTTTGTACAACTACAATATTTGTTCTCCTTATTAGATTGAGTTGACAAGTTCCGTACAGCTATGATATTTGAGCTCAGTATATTATTTCCAACATCATACTCCTAATAGAAGTTGAATAGTTTTGTACTGTAATACTTACCTTGGAACAAATTCGAAAAGAAATTAACATCATACTCCCATTAGAAGTCGAATGTATATAGGTTTGGTAGTATGATATCTGAATGTTGTTGGTTGTTTGGGGTTAGTAGATGGGGCAGCCAGATAGTAAATGAAGTATATGAGGGCCTGTTGTACAAGCCGTTTTGGGAAAGGAGTAGGACTCTTTTCACTAATAGGCTTGCAACTATTTTCAGGAATAAATATTCATGTATCAAAACCTGTCGGTCATGCATTTTAGACCTTCTAATGCAAAAATAGTTTCTGGCAAAAATAAAGTCAGTTGTTAATTTGTGATGTTTGAACAGCCTTTGGAGCCAATTGTATGCTCTTCTAGCAGCTTCTGCATCATCTAATGATTGAATTTAGTCTTGGTTTGTAAACTCCAAAAATAAGACAATTTGGACAATGGTCAAAGCAGTAGGACTGATGAAGTGGCGATTGTTTTGCACTTGGGGTGTCCTGTCAGCACAAAAAATGTATAATAAAAAGTAGCTGGGGAAATGAGATGGAAAAATATATCATTGTAATTTTTTAATCAAAACTAGAAGCCTAAGGAAAAGAGAGAGAGAGAACAAATGATCAACACTTCCGCAACATTGGGTGTTGAATAATTTTCTATCATGACTCAACTAAAAGTTACTTGGGAATTATTGTAACATCACCAAAAATTATTAGAAAATCATTAGTGTTGCAACATTTTCTCTCGCTCGCCGTAAGTTATGATTCCAAGATTTGTTTGAATCTTGCCAATGCTGACTTCTTGCTTTTGCAACAGGTAATAACTTGTTTGCGGCTGTTTATTTGCTGCATGGCCAATTGTTACCTACATGTTTTTGTTTTGGGATAATAAACATTGACATCTGTTATAGGGATCATAGATATGTATCATACTATTGAATGAATTACTGAAAGAGCACCACGTCTTGCAGCACCCGCGGAAGGGAAAGGAGATGTGAACCCAAGTTTGAAGAATGGCGCATCGAACTTGCAGAATATGGATAGATTGCTGAAAGAGCACCACGTCTTGCAATGCACAGGAGAAAAGAGATGTGAACCATGGTTGAAGAACCGCACGTAAACTTGTACTAGTATTCAGTATCGAAGAATGGCACCTGCGACTGGTTGCACTCTCCTTTCCTCGCCTCAATCCCTCTAGGTTGTGATTCCTCTTCACAAAATAGACCTTCCAAGTGACATTTTTGATTTAGGTTAATATTTCTCTTGTATAAATAAATAAAAGTGTAGAAGAAAATAGTACAAAGCTAGATCAATCATGGAGACGCAAGCGTGAGGAAGGCTCCGCGAAATTCCTGCTTCAACCAACGAACAAAGCGTGAAAGGATGGAGGCCAGGAATTACTCTACTGGCCATGGCTGTGGCCGGAAACGGAAACGGCCTAAGAGGACGTCGGAGGGACGTGCTAGGTACTACGCGCTTTTGCCTCTACGTGCAAGCACCTGTTCTGCATCTTTTGACTCAGCTGGCCAAAGGCACGACAGGTCTTTCTCACCCCGCCTTCTCTCTCTGTCTCTCTCTCTCGTCACGTTACTTCCTCACGCATCCTTCCTCTTTGTTATGCCTACAGCTAGCTAGAGCGGAAATCAAATCAAATCACTATCCATAAAAATTAGAGTGAAAAAACGAATCAGACATGGCACGCCTAGCTGTTCACGCTCTAGATTAGTAGCATCACCAGTGGATATAAGAGGCATGCAATGCATGCGGAAGCCATTTCCTTAACTCGCAAAAAAAACTCAATTGAAAATCATAAAATTAAGAAATAAATTAAGGACAATGCTAACGCCCACATGTGTGGTGGGAGCGAAACCCGCCCACACGCCCTATAAGATACAGACTGCACAACGTCACCGCACGCATGCATATGAGAATCTTTTTGGTTTTCAGTTTTTAAAATATTTTATCTATTAAATGAAAAATCTGATTAAAGATCCGTCTTCAGCATTAAATCCATCGCGACGAGATCTTCGAAACAGATGTCATATCAATATATTTCAACGAATTTTTCCAGGTTACAAGTTGTCATGTCTATTGCACATGAATTGCCATGGTGTTTACACTAAAGTTGCCATGATATGTTTCAACTATTTTTTTCTACATTTAAAAGTAAATTTTGACATATTATAAAACGGAGAATTAAGAAACTAGACTTGGCATAAACCATAAACTAAAATTACAATGATACATGCACTTAAAATTACCATGGTTCATACAAAAAATAATTTTCATGGTCAAAGTATTGGAATTGCCATCATCAAAATACTAGAATTGCCATGCTCTACAAACTAACATTGCCACATGGCAAGTTTAGTTTAAACACTATGGCAACCACAGTGTAAACATCATGACAACTTTTGTGTAAAAAATAATTTCGTCAAAACATATCAACATGGGGTCTAGTTTTGAAGATCTCGTCGCGGCGAATTTAATGGTAAAAACGGATTTTTAATCGGATTTTTTAATTGGGAGATAAAACATTTTTAAGACGAAAACCAAAAATATTCATGGTGATGTCATCTGTTTTGACGTGGTAATGGAGGCGTGTGTGCGATGCGCGAGATGCCACACGTGTGTGCATTAGTTTTTTCCTAAATCAAAATCATACATGTGCGACCACATTATTTTCGTGGTTCATCACTAATTTTTCATATACTAGATATCTGCCCGTGCGTTGGCAAGTGTTATAAATATTCTAGTATATTAGTCATTAATTTAACTATCCATATTAATGATTGTGTAAATAAATTTTACCAAATCCTGCCAGAAATATATTTTACGATTTTGTTTGGTAATATCTTAGCAGTAAAACATAAGTTTATTTTGTAAGTCAATAAAAATGTGGGGTATGGACATCTCCAACGGCGACCCACAAATTTCTTCCCGCATCATTCCGACAAGGGGACCAATCCGACAACACGGATGCGGGAAACCGCCATCCAACGTTGCCCGCATACATTTCATCCTGCATTTAAACTAACCAGGAAAATTCATGCAAACCGGCCGATATTCATCAAAATTCCCATGAAAAATAGCATAAATCATCCATAAATAGCATGAAAATTAAGTCTAGTACAACAATGTCTCAAAATCGACTAGATTAACCTGATATCCAACAAGTTTTTTCATCAATGGATCATGTCGTCCCACACATACCCCCCCCCCTCCAGCTTCATTCAACAGTGTGTGCACGTAAATGATTGTCCGTACATCACGGTAGCATGTGCGGGCTACATAATGTATAGACCACCATTGAGTGAACTAATCAATCGACAAGTTGAGCAAGAGGAAGCAATGCTTACGATCTCATACTCTGTCGCGTGCAATGGCCACCTTGCCTCGAGCTGACGAACCACCTTACAAACTTGCCGACGCTGGTCTGGATAGCGTACCAGTTATACGATAACGACCTCACATTACGTTCTTGTATATGTACACGTCATAGGGCGCAATGTGTTTTCTTGCGTGAAATGATTCATGCACTTAATGCCAGAAGGCCCCCCCTCTGCTCATGCCTATGTAATTCGTGGATAGGTCCAACCACACATCGCACAATAATTCATCCTTCATGGCGAGCATCCTCCATGGAGAATGAAGAGGAGAACAACCCACCCAGGCAAATAATTATTTTGGGGATTAATGTGAGCAGTGTGAGCTCTTTTTTTCCAAACATTTAGTATACAAAAACCACACATCTGCTCCATCTATCTATTTATTATTATTATATATTAAAAGTACACGATGGCTTAATCAGAATAGAGTCAAAAAATATCTAGATAATCCCACAAAAATGCAAAGCATCCAGTAGTTGATTTGGTTGTCTACGTAATTAGATAGGTTTAATCTTTTTTATTGTATATTGAAAATACATGACGGATTCACCAGAGTAGAGACAAATAATCTTCATAATATCACTAAATGACTAAGTAGATAGTATTCCCTCCGGTCGTTTTTACTCTGCATATAAGATTTTTGTCGAGTCAAACTTTGCAAAGTTTGACCAAAATTATCTTAAAAAACTATCAGCATCTACAATATCAAATATATTGTAGTATGAAACTACATTATATAATGAATATAATAATTTTGATTTGGTATTGTGCATGTTAATACTTTTTCTATAAGTTTAGTAACATTAGAGCTACTTTGACTTATATGCTGCTTTCCCCCTGCAAAAAAAGACAAAACTTGTATGCAGACTAAAAAGGACCGGAGGGACTACTAGCCTTTTCTCCTCATGCCAGGGGTGCTCTGCAAAGACAAAAGGGGGAGTAATCAGTGTTTTCCCAGAAAAGTATCCATACGGGGTCGCTTCGGAAGAAGGTTGAGAGGTTCTTCGCTGAGCCCCTCCTCCGCGTCGCCCCTTGGTGGCGACCCGGGGGCGAAACCCTAGTGCCACCCACCAACTTCCCATCCCCTACGTCCGTCTCACCGTTGCCTGAGGTGTCGCCGGCCGGGCTGCACGATCATCAAGGAAGGTGGCGTCAGGCTCCTCTCTGCCCCATGGTTCGTGTGAGGGCGGTGGACCTGGGACGATGTTTGCCTAGCAGCAGGCGGTCGCCAGCACATGGAGGTGCGTCGTGGATCACGCGACGACGGGGCAATAGTGGACGGGGGCTCGGTGTGGGAGCTGTCTCCGCCGGTTCCATGCGCCAGATCTGAAGAGGGCGGCTTCTCGTCACGTGACCCAGCAGGCCCCTTCTAGTCGGGACTCTGGCGTCCTCTGGTTCATCAGGCCTGCGGGCTGGGTGATGTGCTTGGGTCGGAGGGAGCGGACCGGGGGAAACCCTTGGCCGGTGGTGACGGCCACGACATCGACAGTGCTGGGGGCACATTTTCACTCTTGTGGGCGACACCAAGGTCCATCCCTTCCCCTCCCCTCATCATGTGTCCCTGGTAAAAACCAGAAATCATCCATTTGGGCGGCGGTGGCACCTTCATGAAGGCTCCGCCTTTGGACCGTGGTGTGGCGGGCTCAGCTCTTGTGTGGGGGGTTTAGCCGCCATGGCGGCCAATGTTCTTCTTAGGGTAGCACTCTAGTGGCAGGTGTGGCTGCGATTCTTTCCTGGCGTCTTCTTGGCCTCCGGCTCGACAGCTTGGATCCTATGCTGCAGTTTGTGTCGATGGTGAGCGGTGCCTATGTGTAGTGGCTCTGCGAGGTGAGGCACTCACACCTGTCATCATCCCTTAGGCCACCGGATGTGCTATGCCCATACATGATGGAGGGAGCATCTCCGGCTGTCGACGGCGAGGCGCCCTACAAGCCAAGGCGAGAGGGCAGGGTGTGCCCTCTTCGGGGGAAGAATCAGATGTTGTGATAGATGTGTGTGTTCTCAGGGTCATGAAGACAAACCGGCTTCCTCCAGCGATGGATCACCTTCAATGGTTTCCCTCCTCTTCGGCGCATTCGCGGCGGGACGGATTAGCTGTTTCTTGTGTGTCTTGTATCTTGAGCGGTTATGTTGCTCTGTTATTTTTCGTTTTGTGTTATTATTCGTGGCCTATCAGTCTGTAAGGGTGTCATTGATTTAATGCCAGGCCTTAGCCTTTTATCTAAAAAAAGAAGGCGGTGACATACGGCAAACATAAAAGTTGTAAATACTTGGTTTTGGTTGGGTGCATACGGCGGTGACAACAATTACTCATCCAAATGCATCATCTATAAGATGCTCAACAATCATACTCGATGAGATATATAAACCTCAAGCATGCAAGGTGTCCAAGATCTTCGATAGCTAGGAAGGCACAAGAAATTAGCTAATTAATTCCACCTTCGATCAACCGGACTCTAGCTTAGTTGAATCATTTTGTATCACGACTCAGCTAGGAAGACGCAGGCGCGAGGAAGGCTCCGGGAAATTTCAGCTTCAACGGACCAGCAAAGCATGAGAGGATGGAGCACTGGCCATCACTATGGCCGGAAACGGTAACCACCTATTTGCAGCGCTTTTGACTCAATCATCTGTTCTATCTGCATGGTGCTAGTACGTACTCAGCTGTGAAAAGGAACGACGGGTCCCTCTCTCACATCCACCACCTTCCCACTCTCTCTCACGCATCCTTCGTCTTTTTTCTTCCTGCGGCTGGCTAGCACAAAGGGTTGCTAGAGTGGAAATCAAATTAAGTCACTGCCAAGATAAATAAGAGTGAAAAATCGAATCAGACATGTCACGACTAGCTGTTCACGCTCGATTTAGTCCATGTGGATGCCACTTCATCAAAACACACATTGTCCAAAACTGATATAATCAAGGGGTGAACTCAGGTGGAAATCGTACGGTTCAAAAAATAAGTGAAAGCCACAAGTCGGATGGGGATAGTAAGTGACATTCTCAGAATATTTTCGGGGTTCATGTGAGCGTTGTGAGCCCTATTTTTCTTTATGAGTAATGTTGCTGAATTTAACATCATACTGCCACTCATCATCTCATTATTTCTTTTTAGTACTTTGCATGTAACTAAAAAGCAGTACCTTGTGACGCACCTTGCAAGAATGCTCCAACCTTTCTATACATGAATTAAAATACCCCCTCCATACCAAAATATAAGACATTTTCACAGTTTAAATGAATGGCAAAAACATCTTATATTTTGGTACGGAGGTAGTATATATTAGAGATAATGCCAAAATTTATGGTTTTTTAGATCTCATTTGCTACTTTTTGGGTTTAAAGTACATTTTTGGATTTTTTTTCTTTAAAAAAGAAATAACCTTAGTGTGATCAACAAAATATTAAAGTTTCCATGGGCTCATGCTATGTCTTTAGTACATAAGTGAAAAAGCCTCACCAGATTTGACAAAAGGTGTGCTTTTTAATTGGTGGATCTCCTAGGATTTTTCTTAGACATTCAAGTCAAACTATAGGCTTTCTAGTGACCAATTATTTTATTTGTGCATGTAACGTCAAAAATAGGCTAGAGCATATAATTACATTTGTATTGATAAAATTTGTATTGGAGTGTCATATTTCTACTCTTCATATCATAACTTCTTTCTAGTGCTTTGCATGTCCCTAAAAACCGGTATCTTGTGAAGCACAATGCAAAAATATTTACCCAACATACTCTGAATTTCTTATTGAATGAACTAAACCGCTGACTAAAGATACTGTCAAATTGCAAGATTTGTTAGATCTCGCTTGCTACTTTCTAGGATTAAAATGCATTTTTCGCATTTTTATCAGCCAAAAAGTAGAAACCAACCTAATGTGATCAACAAATTGTAAACTTTCTCATGGGATCATATTTTTGTGTGGAATCTAGGTGAAAAAATCTCACGATGTGTGATAAAGTTTTATTTTTGCTTTATAATGGATGGATCTCCTAGGATGTTTCTTTGGTATTCAACTTAAACTACGAGTTTTGTAGTGTCCAGTGATCAAGTTTGATCAACGGTGGAGACGCGGGCACGAGGAAAGCTCGGCGAAATTTTTGCTTCAACCAACCAAGAAAGCGTGAAAGGATGGAGGCGATCAATTACTCTACTCGGGCAAGGCATGGAGCACTGGCCATGGCTGTGGAAAGGGAAACCACCTATTTGTAGCAGGAAGAGGACTCGTCGGAGGGACGTGTGGTTCATACGTACTACGCGCTTTTGCCTCAACATGCAAGCATATGTTCTGCATCTATCCATCCAGCTACTTTACTCGTCAGCTGGCCAAAGGGATGACGGGTCTCGAAAAGTGTGTGCTGCTGCTCTTGCTATTTGAAAATTTTGAAAAACACACTTTGGTTGCTAAAAAATATCTTAAATCAAATATGTAAATACACACACACATTCTTAAGTCCCGGTAAAAATACTTTGTATTTTGGGAAATACAAAAGAGAGAAATTCCTAATAGAAATGGCACCCTTTTCTGCTCTATACTGTCAGAAATTTGTTTTTTTCTATAGCTCAACAATAAGAGATTGTACTGAAACTTGCCACAGGTATTCGGAATGTGTATAAGTATCCCCAGGAAAGATTTCACATTTTTTAAAACTTCAAAAACACAAATTTCAAAATCTTTAAATATAGAGAGCAGTGGAGCCCGGGTTCTGCAATCCCTCCCTCTGACGGGTCTCTCTCTCTCTACGGCCGGGTGTTCACCAATCACCATCACACGGACGATCTGGGCAGGCTATCGCCTGGGCCACGCCCCGGCTCAGGTTGCCTTTTGCAGGTCATCAAGGCAGTGCAGGCGACACGAGACACAACCGCAAGGAATATGCATGTGACCCCTCCATCGATCGCTCGGGGCACGGTGACTGATCAACGCCCGTTGCCAGCCCGCGGCCTAGCTACTACGACCACAAAGCTAGCGGTCCACGCATAGTACTCGTAGTATGTCACTTGACTGCAATGGATGAAACTCTTTTATGACTGACCTCTAACTCCGCCCAGTGAGTTACTGTGTAAATATTCATGGAACGGGCCATCAAGCGTCTCGCCCGGTCTCGGGATTGTCCGGCTGTACACACACAAACATAGTAAAAATTACATCGAGATTGCATAACCGTTGAACGACCAATACCACCGCCAGAACGAACTGCTAATTCCTCTCCTCATCGAGATTGCGAGACCGCCGACCGACCAATACCACTGCTAGAACGAGTCGTTGACGCCACTCCTGTACCGGAGCCGGCTTGACCTTGTCACTGACAGACAGGAAAGTCTTCGTGCACGTACCCCTAAGGACCAGCACCCCAGAACCGCAGTAGTCGTCGTTGAACCCTTGAATAGATCTAAAGCCCCTGACACTAAATCACGCCACAAGACACCCTAATCTCACCACCTGAACGAGACAACATGAATCTACCCGGTCTGTGTCTACTCTAGCCATAAAAACCTATTTTTGGGTATCCGTGTGGTAGCAGCCGGGCATCTCTACGTGATGTCGTCATCCTCCTTCAACTGTTGGCTTTCTCACTTCTGGCCTTCATGGGCTTTCCCTTTAGCTCCACGGATGGAAATACATATGGTTATCTTTATTTAAACGCTTGTGTCTACTCTAGCCCTAAAAACCGAATTAACGGGCTAGGGTTTTTACCTGGAACCCTGACACGGAAAGGATACCCACAACGATGCCACCAACAGGTAAGCGATATTGTGCAAGCATCACCGTTAGGGCATAGAGTTTTCGCTTGAATCCTCGCCCGTGCCACCCAAGGCACGAAGCGACCAACCTAACCCGAGGGAAGGGCCACATTGCTAGCACGAGGTATTCAGGTCTTGACCAGGGCAGTCATCACTACTGAAGCCACTACTACACACCACCTCACCCTCCCCTCAACCTCCCCCGCCAACGTGCTTGCCGCCGCCACGGCCCACGGCAATCCCTTGACAATCCTCAAGTTGGCTCATGTCTTCGGCATCGTCCCAAAATCTAAAATCGACTGAGGGGTGTAAATTTTCCACGCATATGAGATTTAGCAAAAAGCGCAGGCATAAAGTGCACTTTCTCTAATATTGTACACATTACCCTTGTATAATTTGGTTGAGTAATAAGTAAAGCACTTTGGTAGCATAATAAAAGAAAAGAAAAGGAAGAAGCGCTGCGCTGCGTGGGTACGCCGATCGCTCAGCGCGGCCCTCGCCCTCGCCCGCCTCGCCCTCGCCGACAAGAACGCCACGGCCACGGCGCTCGCCTACGACATCTCCATCGCCATCGCCGTCCACAACGGAAATTGGATCATGCCCGCCGAGCACACCGCGCCGCTCTACGCGGATCTGCTCTTCGACGGCGCCCGCTTCGCCCGCGTCGGACTGGCGACCGCAGGGGCCGTGGTCCGACCGCGGCGCAGAGAAGTTTACCACGCCACGGCGGCGGCCGACAGCGCGAGCGTCGTGCTGGGGAACGCAGCGGTGGCGGAGTTCGCCAGGGAGAGCACGGCGGGCGTGTTCCAGCTGGAACTCAGGGTTCTCGGGGAAGTGAGGTACCGGCCGCACCACAAGCTGCACAGGCTGGACGCGATCTGCCGGCTAGAGTTGGCTCTGTCAACGGCAACGTCGCCGGCGATGTTCAAGAAGGTAAAGTGCGATGTTCAGAAAGATCGTGGTGGCCGATGATTTTTTTCCAGTAAGAAAAAAGGCTGGGGTCCGAGTGTGATCAGGATCGAAGATTGTTCGAGTTCTTTGTTTCTTCTCACTGGACGGTTTATGTTTCTAGCTGATCGAAGAATGGGGTCTGATCGAGTGTGCTGAAGTTTATGTTTCTAGCCGATGTAATTAATGTGGCTGTTCTAATACCCTGTGCTTGTTGCTAATTTGTGTTTTTAGTTTTGGGTAGTAATGCTAGAGTTGACGCAAAGACTTGTTCGCTGCAAAATGCTGGATAATTGATGTTGTTTTATAATTTGGATGCAATGAAATTGGGATTTTTTAGACGCCGACTGCCTGATTAGAGGCCAGCGGTGGCGTTTTGTGTAATTTGTGTGGCGGTTCTAATTTGGTGTCCTATGTTTCTAGCTGATGTAATTTGGGGAACTTCATTATGTGGCACGTTGTTGAATAAACCCCAAGTCTGAAGGTTTAGGCTAGTGTCGATTTACTTTCTTCAGTTTCGACAGTTTAGTCAGTTTCGTGAGGTAGGTTCAGGCAGCGAGATTAGCTCGTTTCTGTTAGCGTTTTGATCGAGTCCTGCGCCCCCTCCTGATTGCTCGTGGGATGGCACGAGCACCACGATCGGTGGTGGCGCAATGCAAGGGGCCACGACCCCGTTTTCCTTGTTAGTTCAAAAATAAAAGGAGGAGAAGAAGACCAGAAAAGCTGCAAGTTTTACGCAGCAACAAACCTCCCTGTTCTTCCTGTTCTCGTTGTTCTTCAGAGAAAGAGAGAGAGAGAGAGATCGAGGCGAGGTGAGGGAGATAGGCTAGAATTTGCCAATAATTGGCATTAGAGCCGGCTTCTGATCGAGGGGAATGGCGGGCCCTGACGACTCCAGCGGCAGCAAGTCGCCGGCCACTCCGCGGGCAAAGGTCTCCGACGGCAACGAGCTTGTTGTGGCCGAGAGACCCACGGCACGGATGGCGCGCGACATCGGCGGTGCGGCATGGCCGCAGCTGACCCGATCCAACTACACCGACTGGACCGTCCTGATGCAGGTCATGATGAAGGGTCGGTACCTCTGGGACGCCGTCCAGACAGGCACCGCCGAGCGCAGCGAGGATCGTTTGGCGCTCGAGGCGATCCTGCGCGGCGTGCCGCCTGAGATGGGGCCCACGCTCGCCGCCAAGGCGACGACGAAGGAGGCGTGGGACTCTCTGAAGACGATGCGGCTCGGTGTGGCGCGGGTGCGGGAGGCCAAACTCGCGACCCTAGCCAGGCAGTACGGCGACATCAAGTTCGCCGACGGCGAATCGGTGGACGAGTTCGCCATGCGCCTCACGACGATGGCGGCACAAATGGCGCAACTAGGTGAGACAATTCCTGAGAAAAGAATTGTTCGTAAATTCCTGTCGGTAGTGCCCAAGCAGTTCTCGCAGATCGCTCTGTCGATCGAGACTCTGGTGGATCTCGAAACACTCTCCGTCGAGGAACTCACCGGAAGGCTCAAGGCGGCGGAGGAGCGCCACGAGCTGCAGCAGGCCACAGATGGGATGGGGCGGCTTCTCATGACAGAGGAGTAGCGGAACGCCCGCCTCAAGACCGGCGATCAGAACGCCGACGGCTCTGGGTCCGGCTCATCGCAGGGCCGACGCTAGAGAGGTCGTGGCCGCGGTCGCAGCGGCAGCGGCGGACGCGGCCGGGACGCCAGTTCTGGCATGGGCAATGTTGGCAACGACGACGATCGCGACCGCTGCCACTACTGCAACATCCCGGGGCACTGGAAGCGCGACTGTCGCAAGAAGAAGCGCGATGAGGACGCCAAGGCTCTCCTCGCGCAAGGGAATGGCGGTGACGACGCCGACCCGACACAATTCCTCATGGCGCAGGTGTGCGAGCTGTCCGTGGACGTCGGCGACAACGGCGATCGTGTCGAGCTGCATGAAGAGCGCGTCGAAGCTCACCTCGGTCTGGCCACGGACGAGCACACCGGCGTGTGGTTCCTGGACACGGGCGCCAGCAATCACATGTCCGGCAAGGAGGGCTCCTTCAACGAGCTGGACCGCCGCGTTTCCGGCACGGTCAAGTTTGGCGATGGATCAGTTGCCGACATCAAGGGGCGCGGGAGCGTGCTCTTCACCGACCACTCCGGCGGGCACCGCGTGCTGAGCGGAGTGTACTACATCCCGCGTCTCCGGAGCAGCATCCTCAGTGTGGGGCAGCTGGATCAGGTCGGGTGCAGATCGGAGATCGAGCATGGCGTCTTCACCCTCTCCGACCCGCAGCGGCGCATCATCGCAAGGGTATGGCGGGCAGGAAATCGCTTGTACCCGTACACGCTCCAGCTCGCGCGCCCTGTCTGTCTGGCTGCACGATGCGCCATAGACGAGGCGTGGAAGTGGCATGCCAGGTTCGGGCACCTCAACTTCCAGGCTCTCCGCAAGCTAGCTCAGCAAGGGCTGGTCCGAGGCATGCCCGCCATCGACCACGTCGACCAGGTGTGCGACGGGTGCCTCGCCGGCAAGCAGAGGCGTAACTCTTTTCCCGCGGAGGCAAACTTCAGAGATCAGGACGCTCTGGAGCTGGTCCATGGCGATCTGTGCGGACCAATCACGCCCGCAACCGCTGGAGGGCGTCGCTACTTCCTCCTCCTCGTCGACGACATGTCCAGGTACATGTGGGTAATTGTGCTCAGGTCCAAGGACGAGGCGGCCGGCGCGATCGCGCGCTTTCAGGCGCGGGTGGAGACGGAGACAGGGCGCAAGCTGCGTGCCCTGCGGACGGACCGCGGCGGCGAGTTCACGTCCGTCGACTTCACCGACTACTGCGCAGAGCACGGCGTACAACGGCAGCTCAAAGCACCGTACTCGCCGCAGCAGAACGGCGTTGTGGAGCGGCGCAACCAAACCGTGGTGGCCATGGCTAGGAGCATGATGAAGGCCAAGGCCATGCCCGGAGAATTCTGGGGGGGAGGCCGTCACCACCGCCGTGTTCGTTCTGAACAGATCGCCGACGCGCTCAGTGATCGGCATGACGCCGTATGAGGCGTCGCACGGCGAGCGTCCAGCAGTGCACTTCCTCCGCACGTTCGGCTGTGTGGTGCACGTGAAGACGGTGAAGCCGCACCAGAGCAAGCTCGACGATCGGTCCACACCGATGGTGTTCGTCGGGTACGAGGAAGGAGGCAAAGCTTATCGAGCATACAACCCATCATCCAAGCGTGTCCATGTCACCAGGGATGCTGTCTTCGATGAGGGCGCTCGTTGGAACTGGGCGGACACCGCCCATGGAGCTCAGACGGAGCAGAGTGAGTTTTTTCACCATTCAGTACCCTGTCTACAAGGTGTAGATTACTCACAACGGCGGTGAGGAGACACCGGAGCCGCAAACGCCGTCGACGCCGCAGGCCCCAACTGACATTGATGCCTAGTCAGCAGCCGGGTCCGCGGCCACGGCGGCGCGCACCCCCTCGACGGCCGACAGCAGTCAGGCGGCCTCCCCTGCAGAGAGCACTTCTTCAGCGATCACCACTCCAGTGGGCGTGGAGTTCGTCTCTCCGCCCTCAGGGACCCCTGTGCTCGATGCGCACGACCTCGCCCGCGCTACACACCGCTTCCGCTGCGTCGCCGATCTCTTCGACGAGCCTGGAAGCCCAAAGCAGCACTCTGAGAAGCTGCTGATCGCCTCTGCTGAAGAACCGAACACCTTCAGAGAAGCGGAGCGGGATCCTAGCTGGCGGCGGGCGATGCTTGAGGAGATGGGGTCCATCGAGGAGAACGGAACGTGGGAGCTGGCGGACCTTCCCGCCGGCCACCACGCCATCGGCGTCAAATGGGTTTTTCGCGTGAAGAGGGACGCCGCCGGGAACATCGTCAGGCACAAGGCCCGGCTCATCGCGAAAGGTTTCACACAGCGGCAGGGGATCGACTTCGACAAGGTCTTCGCTCCAGTAGCTCGACTGGAGTCAGTGCGCGTTCTGCTCACACTCGCCGCGCACGAGGGGTGGGCGATCCATCACATGGACGTAAAGTCGGTGTTCCTCAACGGCGACCTGGCGGAAGAGGTGTACGTCCAGCAGCCGCCGGGGTTCGTCGCCGCTGGCCAGGAGCACAAGGTGCTTCGACTGCGGAAGGCGCTGTACGGCCTGCATCAGGCCTCGAGAGCTTGGAACGCCAAACTCGACGCGACTCTTGTCGCCATGGGCTTCCGCCGCTGCAACTCCGAGCACGCCGTCTACGCACGTGGGTCAGGCCACGAGCTCCTTCTTCTGGGGGTGTACGTGGACGACCTGATGATCACCGGAGCAGACACGCGGGAGATCGACAACTTCAAGACGGAGATGAAGGGCACATTCAAGATGAGCGATCTCGGGCTGCTCTCCTACTACCTTGGCATGGAGGTGCGCCAGGAAGCTGGCGGGGTGATCATCGCTCAGAGCGCGTATGCCGACAAGATCGTGGAGAGGGCTGGACTGACGGGCTGCAACCCAAGTCCAACTCCCATGGAAGTGCGCCTGAAGTTGAGCAAGGGCAGCACGGCGGCTCCGACCGACGCAACAGAGTACAGGAGCTTGGCGGGGACGCTGCGCTACCTCACCCACACAAGGTCGGACATCACCTATGCTGTCGGGTATGTGAGCAGATTCATGGAGGCACCCACTGTCGAACACCTGACGGCGGTGAAGCACATCATCAGATATGTTGCGGGAACACGCAGCCTAGGCTGCCACTTCCCTCGGCGAGGAGCTGGAGGAGCCAGTCTCTTCGGTTACAGCGATAGCGACATGGCCGGTGACATCGATGACCGCAAGAGCATGACCGGGGCACTGTTCTTCATCGGAGAAAGCCCCGTCATATGGTTGTCGCAGAAGCAGAAAGTGGTGGCCCTTTCATCTTGCGAGGCGGAGTTCATAGCGGCCACCACTGCCGCCTGTCAGGGGGTGTGGGCGGCCAGGTTACTTGCGGAGATCACCGGCGACAAGCTGCAGGTACCCACACTCCTGGTGGACAACAAGTCCGCCGTTGCACTCTGCAAAAACCCCGTCCTGCACGACAGGAGCAAGCACATCGACTTGCGTTACCACTTCATCAGAGAGTGCGTGGAGGAAGGGAAAATGGAGGTTGATTACATCAGAACTGAAGAACAGCTGGCTGACATTCTGACGAAGCCTTTGGGACGGATCAGATTGATTCCGCTGCGGGAAAAGATTGGGATGAAGAAAATAATGTAGGTAGACTAGGGTTTAGGGGGTGATTGTTGAATAAACCCCAAGTCTGAAGGTTTAGGCTAGTGTCGATTTACTTTCTTCAGTTTTGACAGTTTAGTCAGTTTCGTCAGATAGGTTCAGGCAGCGAGATTAGCTCGTTTCTGTTAGCGTTTTGATCGAGTCCTGCGCCCCCTCCTGATCGCTCGTGGGATGGCACGAGCACCACGATCGGTGGTGGCGCAATGCAAGGGGCCACGACCCCGTTTTCCTTGTTAGTTCAGAAATAAAAGGAGGAGAAGAAGACCGGAAAAGCTGCAAGTTTTACGCAGCAACAAACCTCCCTGTTCTTCCTATTCTCGTTGTTCTTCAGAGAAAGAGAGAGAGATCGAGGCGAGGTGAGGGAGATAGGCTAGAATTTGCCAACACACGTCGCCGATCTCAAGAATAAGTTTCATGTAACCAATTCATGACATCTTCTCGATCGCCCTCTAGTATTCAGATCAGATGTTTGCCTTTCCTTTTTCTTTGTTAGAACAATCAGATGTGCTTGTCTTTTTCTTTTTAAAAGAGGAAAATCTGATAGCTCATGTCTCTTTTCCTCCTTTAATTTTTTTTGGTGAATTAGCTCAAACGCAAGTATTTATTTGGGATGGCCTTAGTTTCTTGTCTATAAGAATAGCACATGTATATTGAGTAGGGCGTTTTGGAGTCCGAAAACCATGCATGGATGCCTTAACTTGGAAAAATAAAATCAAAATCCAAACGTTTTAGTTTCAAAATTCTAGAAACAAATATACACGTATACAAGGATGTAATATATATGTACGTAATATTGCATAATGAAATACTTTGAATTACGAGCTGCATAGAAAACAAATTTTAGGACTTTGAGGTTGAACGATACATAGGTTGAAAAGCCACACTTAGCTTTGTTTTTTTATATAGAACTCATTTTAACGTATTTCGAAGAAATTGAAACACAAAAGTATGAATTAGATTAAAAAAATGAAGGCCTCCATAAAGCTCAACCTCCAGTTGCCATTTGGATGGATATTCACATTTTTTATAGTTCTAGGTTACCTAGATTTCTTGTAAAGTACCGTTACCTAAATTTGTAGATTGCTATGTCTTCAATTGCAGTTTTTAGATATATGATTTTTTTTAAATATTAATGCAATTTTTAGTGTGCATGTTTACATGTATTGTATCCCATATTTAGACAACCACTTAGTTTTGTTCTTGTGTTTTCTTATTTCTTCCTTCTTTTACTCTTCTGTTGCTTTGGCTTTAATCAGGAGGCCGAGGCATGATTACTCGAATTCGGATGTTAAATGGGAGGCAGTACAATGTACTATATCGCACTACTAGAATCTGTAATTTCGCCGAGTTCAACGATTTTGCCGACTTCAATTCATCAGGGGCTCGGCAGAGTAATGTGTATGCCGAGTTAAAGCTGCAACTACAGTAGATGTCGAGATAATTACAACTACAGACCTTGTACTCTCCGGCACGTAACATGATGGTCCTCAAACTCACATAATGCTCCACTACTGTCCTTAAATACAAAAATACGCTCCAATACGGTCCTGACTACGTCTCTCACTACGCCATACGTCCAAACTGATACCACATCAGCATACAGTAGAAATAGTATAACTCAAAAACAAAAACTGGGAGCGGTTGCGTTCGAACCTGAGAGCCCAGGCCATCCGGCATTGTGAGCGAGCCACAAGAGCGACATGTGCTATGTGTACACTAGTTGTCTATAAAGCTTAATATAGAAAACAAAATTGGGTCGGCATGTACACTTGTACAGGTAAACATGAACTTTTTCTAAAATTTATGTGGATTAAAAAATGTAAGAAATGATTATGTGTCTTCATTCAGGACCACAAGCACGCACAATTGTTGTGCATCCTTATTGTATTTTTTCAAATGCAAAATCATTTTTAAAATTGACGTGTATTTTTAATAATGTTTATAGTGGTTTTAGGAAATGGTTATACTTGCCCAATTATATGCCCAGCTACAAGTTTTCTTATTGTTTTCTTCCAAGTTCGTGTTTATGTTTTCTTTTTTTCTTTTCGTTTAAAAATGAAATGCAAGAAAATATTACAAAATAATTACAAATACACAATTATCGTGTATCTGAAATCTTCATTTCATTTTCATTATTGGTTAACTAAAATAGGTAATTTTTTAAAATTTATATAGATTTAAAAATAATAAAATTACATATCGTCATTTTTTAATACACGTGGTCAATTTTTTGAATGTAAAACTTCCTTACATTTATTTTTTAAATGGGAAAAGATAAATAAATGTGAACCTGAAAAAAAACAGTGGAAAAGGAAAGTGATGGAGGCACACTATGTGTTGTGCTGTGTTGTGTTATATATAGGTCAGAAATTAAAACTAATCACAATTGTGATTTGTGGTTAGCTTGTGCACACATTACAATCAGCGGGCAAATGTTTCAGGTTCTAACCTCTGTCCTACAAATTATTTTGCTATTTTTTTCTCTCTGTACTAACATGTGGGCCCCATGCTTCTACTGTATACTGACATGGCACCAGGCTGAGCTGTAGGCGTATCGTGAGACGTAGTCAGGACCGTTTTGGAGCATACCCACGTACTTGAGGACCGTAGTGGAGCATGTCACGAGTTTGAGGACTGTCGTGTTACACGCCGGAGAGCACAGGGACTGTAGGTGTAATTATCTCGTAGATGTCGGTAGGCATGTTTGGCTTGTTAATCCTCCGGGGATTACTTGTATTCCCCTAAACATTGTTCAATAAAGTTTCTCCAGTTTGCTAAAAAAAATATTCTAAAATGCAATACCACTATGTATGGAAGAAAAATAGACGATCTATTTGAACTCCAAACTCACAACTCGTAGTACCATGTGCATAAATTAATTCATCATTTTTACTAGTAGCTAATTCGTGGCAAAGCACGTCTTCCAAGCCCAAGGAGAAGGCAAACCACTGAAGTGACAGCCCAGGGTGTGCATGCAGTAGGTGCAAAGTGAGCACAAAAAACTCGGGATGCTGTAAGAGTGAACAGAGCGGCACAGCTGGGAGCCATGCATGTGCCCGGCCGTTTCCTGAAGCGTGAAACCTCTGCAATAATCAATAGCTGGCCGATCGAGAAAATGAATTTTTCTGGGAACGCACACGGAGCGGAGTGAAAGTGGACTCGTGCTTTGGTTGGCGTCTCTCCTTTGAACCTACTACGGTCCATCTTTACTCCGGACTGAGACTGAGAGAGCGCGTGTGCCTGAATTGGGCGTGGGAGCTGGCTAACAAGTTAAGATTTGGTTGCATCTAGGAGTAGTTTTGATTTGGTTGCTAAGCCTGACTAGCACTAGCGGTCCAACGTAGCATCCATGACTAGCATAGCCAGTTAGCCATAGCGTACATGGAATTGAAGCTTTGATTTTTTTTTTGTTTGCGGCATGAAATTTGTGCTTCATCTGAGAAGCAAGACTCACATATGGGCAAATTGTGTGGGTTTGGGGACGCATGGTAATTCGACGCTCACGTGGGCTGGGTGGGTACGCATCATCATCACTCACGTAGCCAGCCTCATCTCTTTCTCTGTGGCCGCTCCTTCCAGGCCCATTTCCGGAAGCATGAAAGCAACAAGGGAAGGTGAAAACCTGCAGGAGGAACTTGCCTGGCCGAATGCTTCCCCCATCCTAGCTTTTTTTTAGAAAAGGAGGATGACCCCCGGCCTCTGCATCTGGGAGATGCATACGGCCACTTTATTGTTTATTCTCAGAACCTTACAAAGTATTACAACATTGAGCCTGAATCCATCATCTTGACAACACATGCCGCTACTTCTATCCAAAATGATGAAGGGGTGCTAGCTGGGCCACTACCCAAACCACTCACCTAAGTCTAACATCAAAAGCCGGAAACCGAAATATATTCGGAAGCCCCAGCCGAGCCACATACCAGGTCTGGGGCACAATCCGGTCAGATGCACTCGTGTGTCGTCGCCGCCATCTTCCACATGTCCGTCTTCAGATCATATTGAGGCTTCTACCTTGTCTGGCCACTCTGCCATCGACGTCACCATGACGCCAGACAGCAACCTCCTCCTGCGCGAGTCCATCTCCGCGCATCGGGCGGCGAGCCTCCACAGCGCCATGCCGCCGATCTTCGCCGCCATCAATGAGTGACATGGAGTACCGCTCCACCACGGCATGTACAGGGTGAGGAAGGGTGAGGTCCCCATCAGAGACACGGCCGGAAGAGAAGCACCGCAGCCCCGAGACACTGCTCGGAGCTGCGACGCAATAGTCAAGCGGGCCGCCACCAGGAACCAGAGAAGCTCGCCATGCACACCCAGCATCCCCATACCCAAGTCGGCGCCTTCAAGAAGGTGACTACGCTGTGGCGCCGCCGCCGCTTAGCCACCAGGGCTAGGGTTTTCACCCAGGCGCAGGGGAAGGGGGGAGGCAGGGGAGGTTTAGCCTCGGCGCCGCCACCAAGGAGGGAATGGCGTCCGGGACGCCATCGACGCGGTGACCGCCACCGGCGGCCAAGGGTTTCCCCCGGCCAAGCGCCCTGCCGCCACCACCGAACCAGCCACAACATTAACAGGCACGTGTACGCCGGAGATTCAGGCCGACCGGAGGTCATGCATCACGAACGGACCAGGATCGCCTCCGATCTGACGAGGGAAGCTCGGGGCCTTCCCGCGCCATGACCTGCGCCCACCGGGACCTCGCTACCCGCGCAGCCGAGAGGAACCGGCCTACCTCACCGACGAGCACTCCCCGCCGCCGTAGGAGCGCCGTCCGCACCAGCGAGGCCTCCGCCTCAGATCCGGACCCTCACCACCGAAAGGGAGCGGTCAGATTGGGGGCGGGAGTGTTGGATCCAGCGAAGTCGCCCTGCCGCCACCATCCCGGGAGCCGGCGCCGGCTTCGCCGGCCGTTCCTCCGGTGGCGGCGAGGTGGGGAGGGAGGCGGGAAGGGTGTAAGGCGCCGGATCTGGGTTCCCCCATCCTAGCTAGCTGCTACAACGGATACGGATCCATCCATCCAGAAATTAACCCAACATCCGGACACAAATCCGTCCAGTGAAATGATATATGGTTACGTAGAACCAATGGAAAACCTTCATCAAAGCATACACTACTAGAATTTCTGAGTTTCTCCAGCCCCAAAAAAACTCGGCGAAAGACGTTTTACACTTGGCAGAGAGTTTGCCGAGTGTAATTCTTTGCTAAGGATACTCGGCCCGAAACCTGCTGGCAAAGACGTCTTTACCGAGGGCCAATTGAATTCATGCTCCAGCCAACTCATCCAAAAGTCCGAACTGATGGAGGGAGGTGGGCAATATATTTCAACACTCCCCCTCACGTCTAGGCTGTTTCAGTCCTTAGACGTGGGATCGATGTAGGCCACAGAATCATTTTATTTAATACTGCGTTGGCAGGGTCTTGAACTCAAGACCTCTTGGCTTTGATACCATATTGAATTCATGCTTCAGCCAACTCATCCAAAAGTCCAAACTGATGAAGGGAGGTGGGCAATATATTTCAACAGGGTCGTCCGTCGGGGACTTGGCAGAGTGTGTGACAAGAACAAGCTGGACGGAGATGGCGGTTAACATGTGATAGACTAGTTTGCCGAGAGCCAAGGATGGGGACTCGACGAACTTGGAAGCCCAGGAGCAAGGCACGTAGCATCCAATATTTACCGAGATTGGCCAGGTTGATCTCGGCAAACTCGATCTTTACCGAGTACAGTTTTTGCCGAGTGTGCCCTCTCGGTGATTTCATGCTCAGGCAAGCGCCTAGCAGTGAAGGTTTGCTGAGATGCATCTTTGTGTACTCGGCAAAGTTCGGATTAGGCTACTAGAACAGGCCACCTGGCCTATTCGCTGAGCTTTGTTCTCGACAATTAGTATTTACCCAGTTGTGTACTCGGCAAAGATCAAATCATATGTTTAGTTTCATTTGTTTCTGCATCAGACCTACAAGAAAAGACATATACAAGCAACAAAATGTTGCCCGCATACCGTACCACATCAGAGCCAAAGCACAAGAATCATAACAAGTATGAAGTTCTTCATCGAACTAACTAAAGCATCATAACATGTCCCAAGTTATTCATCAAACTAATTAAAGCATCATAACAAGTCTCAAATTCTTCATCAAACTAACTAAGGGCATGTTCTGAACATCTTCAACTCCCAGCTTCACAAACTTCAAACTGGAAATCGGGCCGAACGCATTAGCTCCAAGAAGCTAAAGTTCTGGAAGCTACCTTGGGTCATAGTGCAATTTGGCGAAGCCAGGAAAGTCAAGCTCCGCGTTTAGAAGAAGTTGGAGCTCCACCTATTTACGATCTATATGCCACCGCCCAGGAAAACGATTCGACCCCCACGTACAGGTGCACGAACCACTCGAGAGCAAATCGTTTTCCGTCATCTCTCCCTCGTTCGCTAACTCTATCCTCGTTCCCTCTCTCGAACCCTACCGCCGCCGCTAGGTCCGCTCTCCCGCTGCCGACCGGATCCTCTCCTCTGTCTACAGATCCGACCATCCCAGTCCTTTCCTCGCCGAATCCCATCCTTAGCGCTGCTAGTCCCACCGTCAGCGAGGAGCAGCGACACCATGAAAAGGAGAAGCTCACCCAGATGCCATTGATGCCCGAGAACCCCTCTTGAGCCAGGAGAAGCATCCGGGCAACCAGCCCCCTCTCTTGCAATGGGCTGGTTCCAGCCGGTCCAAGCTGGGATCAAACATGCCTACAGTCCCACAAGATAGGCTGCCAATATACGGTAGCGCTACGAGAAGCTGATGTGCTGCCAAACGGCTTGCCAACGCCAGGTGAAGTGAGAACCCAGGCAAGAAACTGAATCTGAGAAGTTTTTGAGAAGTTGTAGGACATTAGAACAGGCCCTAAAGTATCATAACAAGTCTCAAGTAGTCAGTAAAACCTCAATGTGGCCCATTTGTGTTACATGGACCACACAAGCATCACAGTAAGAAAGATCACAAGTAGGACAAAGAAGTTCTCCACCCACCTCCACGCGATATGATTTCTCTCGACTTGGAGCAAATACGTGGAGTAAGCATGCTATGTCTTCTCTCTAGTATCATACCCTTTGTAGCAATTCTCTTTGTAATGATTGACTTGTTCATGGTATGACATACATGAATCATAGACTCCTAGATGTATACTCCCTCCGTCCGGAAATACTTGTCCTAGAAATGGATAAAATGGATGTATCTTATAACTAAAATAAGTCTAGATACAACCATTTATAGGACAAGTATTTCCGGACGAAGGGAGTACTTGAGTACACCACATATCACCTCATCTAGAAGGGAGAATGACAAGATTTAAACATATAACAAGGCGTTAGAGAAACACATGCACAAAGACGTAATCAATGTAAGGATTAATGATTCATATACCAAAAGCACCAGAAGTTGTCATCTAAGTCCACATCATCATCTACATAGGTACTCCCTCCGTTCCAAAATTGATGACTCAACTTTGTATTAACTTAAATACAAAGTTAGTACAAAGTTGGGTCATTTATTTTGAAACGGAGGGAGTACATCCCTACATCATCGTCAAGACATCAAGCAGACTACTACAAGAGCGGAGCTCTACTTTGAGGCATAGTTAGTTAAGCTAGTGATCGTGGAGTCAAAAGAGGTGCAGATATCCCCCACGGTGGAGGAGTAAGCGTTATCGGAAAGGATGCCGGGTGGACTCAATGACACCTGGTCATCGCTCTCCTTAGCTAGCGGATTCTTCTTAGACGGATCCTGAGAATGTTTTAGTAGGACAAGCTAGGGTTGCACCTTAATGAGCGCACCCAAGGGGTCCTCACTGGGGCGCTCTTCCTTGACCGCGGAGTCAACCCTAACATAAGCTGAGTCATTGTAGGAAGTCATAACCGCAAGATCGATTGGTGCTAACACCTTTCAACACATGATCAAAAAATAATATAAGAATCAAACATCAAAGAGTACTTCTAATCTACTCATTGCAAACCTACAAAGCTAATTTACTATGATATGTGTGCTGACTTCTAGTCCGTCGAGGCTATCTTCAATAACTTTCATCTCTCAGGTGGTTGTATATATGGTGAACACTCTCTCACTGGTATTTTGACTGACGGTGATGGTCGAGCTGGGAGCCCGTCGTGCACCCCCAAGGTATCACAAGGCAAACTCGTCTATATCGACCGTCAACGTCAAAAGTTGTTTTCTTTCCTTCGGGAACATATCTTACAACTCATCTCAGGTGGTTCTATATATAATGGACACTCTCTCACTTGTATTTAAAATGTCGGTGATGGTTGCTTCTCCTTCTTTATACTAGGTATGTGACAAACTTAAATTTCGAGCAACAAGAACAACATAAGCTTAATGTGCAAGTCAAACAATTTGCATATCTACCATAAAGGGGGTTGCTCAGATGAAAGAAGAGAGCCATGCATAACTTGGAAGCCTTCGAGTTCTTTAGTAAAGAACTCGAAAGCCGTCAATCATCAATTGTTATCTTCTTCCATCTGTGTTATGTGAATACTGGAACTTGCAATTCTTGTTCTTCCGAAGTAGCTGGAGTGTGATACTTGTATCTTTACATGGGAAGTGCTTGCCAGCATAATCCTTGGCTATTTCCTAATTGAAAAGGTGAACGATGTAATTATGATATCGTTAAGCTAGTTATATCTAAGATAGTTGAAGCACTAGTTATATCTGGGATTTTTTCGAGTTCAATTATTTTGCCGAGTTCAGTTCATCAGGAGCTCGGCAGATTAATATCTTTGCTGAGTTTGTTGATAATTATAGTCGGGAATGACACACAACTCGGCAAACTTCACCGCTTGCCTAGTGCCAAGGAAAAGTAACTCGGCGAAAGAAAGAAGAGAAATGATATGGTTCAGTCGGCGGATTACCACGCTCGATTCTGCCGGCTTGGCTGCATGCCATGCGTCCCACATAATGTGGTGGAACTGGCTCCCCACTACCTCTCTTTTCTGGAACAAGGTCTTTGTTGCAAAAAAATTTTATAACAACACCTCCATTACTGAAATAATTAAATTGCAACAAGGATTGTTGCAAAAAAATGTAACAAGACCTCTATTACAAAAAAAAATGTAACATGACCTCCATTGCAAAAGAAAAAAATGTAACAAGAACTATGTTGCAAATATTAAACAAATCTAGCCTGGCCTATATATGTTTTTGCAAAAAATACTGCAACACGACCCGTGTTGCAAAAAATTACAGGAACACGACCTTTGTTGCAATGGTAGAGAGTGATGTTGGCCGCTCAATCCGCCGGATCCAACGTCTCGCAAGCCGACATATCTTTTAAAAATAATGGCGGCCGACGCGTAGCAGCCCCAGGAAAGAAACTCAGAAGTGCCACATATTTGCCTTGTTCTACCGGATATTAACTTGGCAGTGCTTGACAGGTGGACCCCACAGATGACTAGGTAATGGAGGCGTAACCGCGGTCTACATTTGCCCGGTTTCTACTAACTAAAACTCGGCAATCTTTTAAAAAAGAATTATTACGAAATGCCAGGGGTGACGTCTATGCTGACCACCAGTGGAGATAAACCCGATCGAGTCTAGAGGACACATGTCAGCGAGACGGGTAGTGATTTTCTTTTCTTTTCTTTTTTCGAAAAAGGAAGACAGGCGGTGATTATAGCCCCAAAACTCACAACGCATGGTGCATAAATTAATTTATCATTTTTTACTATAGCTAATTCGTGGGAAAGAACATCTTCCAAGCCGAACGAGAACGCAAACCACTTAAGTGACAGCCCAGGATGTACAGTAGGTGCAAAGTAATTGAAAGTGAACACAAAAGGCTTGGGACGCTGTGAGAGCGAACAGAGCGGCAGAGGGAGCCATGTGCCCGTTTTCCTGAATCGTGAAACGTCCCTGAAGAGAGTAGTAGGACATCTATAGCTGGCCGAGAAAAGGAATTTTTGAGAGAAGGCAGAGGCACACGGGAGCCTAGTGAAGTGGACTCGTGGTTTGGTTGGCGTCTTCGGACTGAGAGAGCGCGTGTGCCTGAATTAGATGAGAAAAAAAACAAGTTTAAGTAGCTCTTCCTGCATCTAGTTTAATTTGATTTTGTTGCTAAGTAAGCTTGGCTAGCACTAGCAGTCCGACGGAGCATCCATGCATGTCTAGCATAGCCCAGGATGTACGTACAAAGTAATTACGTAGATGGGTGAGAGAGAGAGAGAGAGAGAGAGAGAGAGAGAGAGTGGGAACGTGTGCCTTTTGCCAGCTGAGTACGTACGTACTAGCACTAGCAGCATGGAGATGCTTGAATGGTTGAGGCAAAAGCACTACCGCCGCAGCCTACCCCACCGCGTCCTCTCGGCAAATTTGACAAATTTGACCTATAAACGAAATCAAATCACAGAATAAACTGTCCGTTAAACTATTTCACGCAGCTGACCGGTGGCGCCTAGCTCTCAGGCGCACTAGTGCAACGCCTGGGAGCTAGGCGCTACACTGTATAGTGTGGCGCCTAACTCTCAGGCGCGGCACACTGACTTAGTAATTTTCGTATTACACGGGTACGACGCTGGCTGTGTAGCGCCTAGCTGTGAGGCGTTGCACAATGTAGTGTAGCGCCTTCGTGTCGGACGTCACACAAAAAGGTCAGCCGCGTGAAATAGTTTCACGGACAGTTCATTCTGTGATTTGATTTCATTCATATGTCAAATTTGTCAAATTTGTCCGTCCTCTCTTCCTGCTGCAACTAGGTGGTGTCCGTTTACGGCATGCCCGGCCACAGCAATGGCCAGTGCTCCATCATTTCATGTTTTGTTGGTTGGTTGAATCAGAAATTTCGTGGAGCCTTCCTCGCGCCTGTGTGTCTCCATGATTGATCCAATTTGTTTTTATTTTTTGTGTGTAAAGTACGCAGATGTATCTAAACAAGAGGAAGATTATTAACCCAAACAGTAAAAGACTTATGATATATCTAGTATTTTTTACTTTGTGAAGAGGGATCACGTCCTAAACCTAGAGAGATTATTTTGTTGTTGTCACGGTAAACCTAGAGAGATTGAGAGTGAACTGTCTATATAGTGTGGTCACCAGGGCCTGTTAATCTGGCTAGTTTGGTGTTGTAATATTTTCTTCTACATATTTGTTGTTCTATCTAAACAAGAAGAAGAGCGATCACAGCCTAGAGAGATCGAGGCCCATTATCACGTGTTGATTTATTTATACTCCTGCATCTAGTTTTGACTCGTTTTTTGCGAGGAACATCTAGTTTAGACTTTGTTGCTAATAAGACTGGCTAGCACTAGCAGTCCGACGTAGCATCCATGTCTAGCATGGCCAGTTAGCCATAGCGTCCATGGAATTGAAGCTTGATTTTTTTCTTCATTTTTTGTTGCCGCGTGAATTAATTTGTGCTTCATCTTTACTCGCATATGAGCAAATTTAGTGGGTTCGGGGACGCATGGCGATTCGACGATCACATGGGCTGGCTGGGTGCGCATCATCATCACCTGGCCGCTCCAGAGGCCAGGCCCATTTCGGGAAGCAATTGAAAGCAAGGTGAAACCTACCTGCAGCCACAGCACTCCACCTGCAGGAGGAATTTGCCTGGCTGCTTTTCCCCGTCCGTGCTAGCTAGCTGCTACAACGGATACAAATTAATCCAGCCAGTAATTAATCCAACGGATACAAATCCATCCAGCAAGTTAATTACAAAAAGCAGCGGGCAGGTGGGCAGTGAAATGATATATGGTTACATAGAATCAATAGAAAACCTACATCAGAGTGTATGTCACATCATATACTCCTTCGTAAAGAAATATAAGAGCGTAAATTACTAAACTGCATGCTGCCATAGGAACAGCATTGAATCAAGCTTAGCTAGGAGGGAGTACTAGTTATACTACTAGATAGATAACTACACATCACCCGACATGTCCATCTTTTATCTGTTCACAAGAGCAACATAGGGTGGTAAAATCAGAAGCATCTGCACTACTAGTATACTACTCGATCCGTCATGCCAGGACGAAACCCTAATTAATCACAATCTGCTTATACAGACCTAAAGCCGGTGGCACTTGATGACCCTGTCCAGCACAAGCATGTGCGTGCCCGGCGGCGGGGCCAAGCGCAGCTTCAGCGGGCACCTGGCCTCGAGCCTCCTGGTGCCGCCGGCGTGCACCGGCCTGTACCTGAGCCTCCCGGTGATCTTCAGCTCCAGCGACTCGAACTGGCCCGCCGCGGTCTCCTTCACGAGCTCCGCCAGCTCGGCGCTCCCGAGCGCCGCATCCGCGCCCTCAGCCCCCGCCTCCACGCGGAACCTGGCGGTCTCGTGGATCTCGATCCTCCGTCCCGCGTCGGACAGCCGGGCGCCGTCGAAAGGCACGCCGGCGAAGCTGAGCTCGGACTCCAGCGGCGCGGTGAGCTCGGCCCGCATGGCCCAGTTGGGGTTGAAAAAGCCGACGGTGAGGGAGAGGTTGTACGCCAGCGCGGTGCCGTTGGGCCCGGCGAGGGCGAGGCGGCCCAGGGACGCGTCCTCAGCCGTGATGCGGAGCGGGAGGACGACGGCGTAGGCGGCGATGGGCATGACGGAGACTATGATGATGGGTGTCACGACGCAATTGCAGCAGCACTTGCAGCAGGCTCGGGCACAGCCGGGCGCGGTGGTGTCGTGGGACATGGTGGAGAGGAGGCAGATTCGTAGCAGGCCGAAGGCGTGGGTGCGGCGGTGTGCTTCCTGGCGCTGTTTGAGGGGGTTAGACGGACTACGTAGATATATACGCCGAAGATCAGCTCGGGTACGCGCAGGACGCAGTTTACATGGTATGCACCGAGAATACTTTCCCCTCTCCAACTTGGGTCCGGCTTGAACGCAGTTTGGCGTCTCAAATCCGACATGGATATGATCATACGTTTCCTTGTTTGCGGTTTCTGTTACGTTGGCGATGTTTTTTTCAGAACGGTCAATTGCGCCGTTTTTATACATAGCTAAAGGCCGAGTGCCCGAGCAGAGGCGGCCAGCGGTGGGGATGTTCGTTACAAGGCACCTTTTTTCTTTTTTCTTTTTTTTTTTGCGGGAAACGCTCTTCAAGAATAAGATTCATGTACGTAGCATGTATGTAGCTTTTTATTTTGCGGGTGAAAACTTGTATTCCCTCCATTCCTAAATATTTGTTCTTTATATATTTCAAATGGACTACCACACATGGATGTATCTAGACATATTTTAGAGTGTAGATTCAATCATTTTGCTCCATATGTAATCACTTGTGAAAATCTCTAGAAAGACAAATATTTAGGAACGGACGGTACTCAGCGACAGTAAGATTACAATCAGCTAAACCAAGCTCCACAGCAACAGGTAGGGCCAGAACCATGCCAAGTCAAGGTTCTATCATCTGTTCTGGCAAAATTCGATAGGCTCATTCACAAAGAAACAAGTACTTGATCTCCTTTACTCTAGAAGCGTAGATCGATCTATCAAGGTCACGAGCTTGGATCAACTTCATAGCAACAAGGGAGACCATCTCCATGATAAATGGAGAATCACAATGCAAGAGAGACAAAGATAAACCTTCCATGCACGTGCATAGTTCCGACTCTAGAGCATATCGGCAAGAGAATAGTTGTCTGCATGATGAAAACATGGTAGTTCCATGATCATTCTGAAGAACCATTCCCGCACCATCAGGAGATAAAGCTCCATCAGAGTTCATCTCCGTCCACCCTTGATCCCGAGGCCTCCACGAGAAAGAGTTAACTGGCAACAACACATGGCTAGACTTGGACGGCCGATCATATGTCAAAATCGTCTTGCCCTTGCATGGATCTAACACCCGGATCAAGTTTCAAGCCTAACAGGGAATCCAAGTTAGAGGCTTCCATCGGAGGAGGCTTGTGATGCATCTAATGTAGCTCATCTGCTCGTGACATTTCTTCTCGCTCTGAGATATTGAGCCGACACCACATGTGCCTCGTAGTCGAAGGAAACGTCTCCACCTACAAAACAAACATCACCGGAAAGCCTAAAATAAATCTATTAAAAAATGCAGAACATCGCTGATAAGCCTGAAATAAATCTAGGAAAATGCAAGCATCAATGCCAAGTCTAGGACTTGAAACCCTGATAGGCTGGTTCCACCATGAGAAATCTAACCATCTAAGTTACCCTCAACTCGCACTCGCTCCTAGGATTCTGATCGTCTAGATCATATGTCATTATATTGCGATTTCTTTTTTCATTTTAGAACAATCAGATGGGCTAGTTTTTGCATTTCTCTTTTCCTCTTAAGTTTTAGTTTTGGCAAATTTTCCCAAACACAAGCAGTTAACTGGGATAGCCTCATTTTCTTCTCGAGGGCAATAAGCCCTATATATTCAGTTCCTTTTAAGTTCTAGGCTACCTTGATTTTATTTTGAGGTATGGTTACCTAGTTTTTTTTTTGTAAATTACTGTCACCTAAATTTGTACTCCTATATTGCTACGTCTAAAACTCTAGTTTTCTGACATGTCAAAAAATTGTAACATATTAGTACTCTCTCTGCCGCAAAACAATTTTGTACTACCTCCGTCATCGGGAGTAGTAAATAAGTGACACTTATTTTGGGACGAAGGGAGTACAATTTTTCATGTGTTGGTTACATGTATGGTTACTTGAAGATGAGGATGATTGGATGTTGATCATGTGCTTAGAAGTGTGTCCATATTTAGACAACCACTTAGATTTGTTCTTGTCCTTTTATTATTTCTTCCGTCTTTTATCCTCTTTTGCTTGAGCTGTAATTGATGCGACTATTGGTGCCACATTCTACAGTGAACTCTACGGGTCACTCCAAGAGATGATAATCTAATATCAATAAACACCATGTGATCAAGATTTTTTTTATTGGAATTGCATCTAGAAAAATATCTGACTAGTTTCTCATGCAGCCCGAGTACCAGTAAATGTGCTATTTTTCGAAAGAATGTATAGCTGCATCATGTTGCATAGTTCAACTATCAAAGGAAAAAATGCCTGTCTTGATAACCATTTTTTTCTCAAACACGCACCAAAATGCGTTGTGCATTTGAAGAAAACGTCAAGATGACGCAAGAGTACAAGAGGGTGAAACTCCACAAAACAAAAAAAAACACAAAAGGAAAACAAAACCGAAGTGAAGAAGAGAAAACTAAAGCAAAACTAACAAGGGATGAGCTTTGTCTCTATCCATTGATCATATCTCATATAATAAAGTGATAAGGACAATTTGCTAGTTTTGACTTGAACCACAAAATTTATATAAATGGAGCTTGATTGTACATCGATTGAGCCCACCACCTGGCTGCAGAACATAAAGTAAATTTGATACCACTAACAGACACTCATTCTGTATTTGAAAGCAAGGCATGAAATCTTGAGCGCGGGGTTTAAGGAGGCAAATCATTAGTTATTCTTTTCCATGTTTACTCATGAGCGTGGGGACTAAGGAGGAAAAGGTGGACTTCTGTTTTAATCCCCTTTGTTTCTCACACATGGATTGTGTGACATGTTTGCAGGAGGAAGACAAAGGGGCGAGGGGTTTGTGCAGGATGGGATTCAATGTGAGCCGATTTTTTAGAATGAGGAACGGGATAGGCAGGGTTAGTTTTCTCCACCAAGCACTAATAACCCTCCTGCCCTCCTTTTTCCCGCAAAACAGGCAGGGTTTTTTTCCACATCATTCTTTCAAATACAGTGGGAGTAGTACTTTCCATGCAAGCATCAGAACAGAACACAACATATCATGATCGCAATATGTTGAAGACGTCATCAAGCAACAAAACAAAAAACTGTTATGAGACTACTTAAAATTGCTAAATTAATAAGAAAAAAATGTGTCGAAAACTAACTTATACCCATGTTGTAAACCTAGCTATTACCTGCAATATAGGCACTTTCAAATGGGTGATAGACAGACATATTGGTTTTCAAGAGCTTCCTGGACTGCAACGACTAAAGCTGGATCATGAAGAGACCGACTACTATCCAGATGAGAGCCACACTGTTGTCCTCGGCAAATCCTGCTATAGTTAGGGAGAGAAATTGGATCTTTTGCCGCACTTTACTTCTCCATTTGATAATCCCCCCCCCACCCGCGCGAGAGGCTACCAGGTGGGGCTGGGGGCCACTGTCATTGAAACAACCCTGGGGCAAATCATCCAATTCCCCTAGTTAGGGACCGCCTCTCCTTTGAATCCCGGGAAAGTAGCTTGTCCATTTCATTAGTTCTTCCCAGCACCCGTGAAGCAGGTTTCACCGTCACCTTCCCTTGTTGCTTTCGCGCTTCCAGAAATGTTAAAAGAAATTATACAAATTAGTGTAATTATAAAACACAAGAATTAGGATGAAGAAATTATACAGATTAATGCCCAGGACTAATGCCCAGGGACCTCCAGTTACAAAGAATGAAGAAATTAATGCAACAGAAGAATAAAAGAATGAAGAAATTATAAAACACAAGAATAAATCTAAAAACTGTAATTTAAGACATAGCAATATCCAAATTTAGGTGACAGTACTTTACAAAAAAATCTAGGTAACCTAGAGCTAAAAAATGTGAATATACATCGGAATGCCAACTGGAGGTTGAGCTTCTTGGAGGCCTTAATTTTTAAATCTAATTCATACTTTTATGTTTCAATTTTTTTGACAAACAAAACATATACCCAGAGACAAAGTGTGCATGTGTGTAAATTTTCATGATGATATATGTTAAAATGAGATCTATATAGAAAACAAAGGTAGGTGTGGGATTTCAACCTATGTATTGTTCACCCCGGAAGTCCTAATTTTTTTTATGCAGCCCACAATTCAAAGTATTTCTTAATGCAATATTACATACATATACATTACATCATTGTATACGTGTATATTTGTTTCTAGAATTTTGAAACTAAAAAGTGTGATTTTTTTTCAAAGTTAAGGCATCCATGCATGGAGCTCGGACTCCAAAACGCCCTACTCAATATACATGTGTTATTATTCTTATAGAGAAGAAACTAAGGCCATCCCAAATAAGTACTTGCATTTGAGATAATTCACCAAAATTAAAAATTAAAGGAGGAAAAGAGACATGACTATCAGATTTTCCTCTTTTAACAAGAAAAATAAAAGCCCATCTGATTGGTCTAACAAAAAAAAGGAAAAGCAATGTAATAATGTGACATCTGATAAGAATAGTAGAGGCCACAGTCGCCGCAGTCGATGGCGCCACAGTCGAAGTCGCCCATCCTTGCAAATTATGTTGTGAGCAGGAGAGCTACCAAAGCAGCAGAGTGCGGACGCGAGGACTGGGATTGTGGGGTTGCTTGGCATATATAGCGTTGAGCGATCGTCGTAACAGAGGTCGCGTATGCCCATGCAGCGCTTCTTTTTTCTTTTCTTTTTTGCAATCAAGGAGCTTTACTTAGTACTCAACCAAATTATACCAGAAGGGTAATGGGTACAATATAGGAGAAAGTGCACTTTATAACCGCGCTTTTGCTAAATCTCATATGCGTGGAAAATTTACCCGCGTTAGTCGATTTTAGGTTTTGGGACAATGCCGAAGACATGAGCCAACGCGAGGAGCGACAACAACAAGCGTCGACCCCGGCAAGGCCAGGCCAGGACCTCGCGGGAGATGGAGGCAATACTAGGAGTGGCAGTGAGATGTAGGCAATGCGCGGTAAGCACGTTAACGGGGGAGGTTTAGCGGAGGGCGAGGCGGTGCGCGGTAGTGGATTCGGCAGTGATAGCTCCCTGATCAACATCTGAAGGCTTCATGCTGGCAGTGTGGCCCTTCCCACGGGTTCGGTTGGTCCCTTGTGCCTCCGATGGCACAAGCAAGGATTCACGCGAAAGCACTATGCTTTAGCACCCGCGACGGTGGTGCCTGCATGTGGCACTTGCCTCTTGGTGGCGTCATTGTAGGTATCCTCTCCGTGTCAGGGTTCCAGGTGAAAATCCTAGCTTGTCAATTCGGTTTTTAGGGTTAGAGTAGACACGGGCGTTTAGATAAAGATAACCATATATATTTTTGGCAATGGAGCTAGATGAAAATCCATGAAGGCCGGGCGTGAGAAGCCATCAATTGAAGGAGGATCAAGACATCACGTAGCAATGCCCGGCGGCTGCCACAGGGAAACTCAATAATTGGTTTTTAGGGCTAGAGTAGATAAGGCCGCGTAGCTTCCCGCCGTCGCTTTCGGGTTGTGAGGTTAGGGTGTCTCGTCATGGAGCAAGATTCAGTGTCAGATACTTTGGATCTATTCAAGGGTTCAATGGCGACTACTGCGGCTCTAGGGAGCTGGTCCTTAGGCGCACGTGCACGAAGACTTCCCAACTGTCATCGACAAGGTCAAGCTGACTCCGGTTGAGCAGCGGCTCGTTTTGGCCACGGTATTGGTCGCTTGGCGTTCTCGCAATCTCGATGAGGAGCGATGTCAACCGCTCATTCTTGCAACGGTATTGGTCGTTCGGTGGTCTCGCAGTCTCGATGTAATTTTTATTATGTTTGTTGTGCTTTGTACTGCTGATGAACTTTGATAATAGATCTAGATTATTTTTGCAAAGAAAAAGTAGACACGACCTTTTAGATAAAGATAACATTTATATTTTTCGGTGACATTGATGGATAATTTCCTCAGCTTAAAACTAGATATAACGATGTGATTTTTCTGATTTACTAAGTTAAAGGTCAGATATTTCTGATTTTTGTGATAATTTCTAGTATATTTTCCTTTTCCCTTGTGGACCTGTTATACACTTTTAATAATGTATATAATAATAGGTCGACGCACAGGCGGTTGTAGAGCATCATGGTTTTCGTGACGATAGAAAAGTTTTTTTTTCATTGACTGAACCGATTGGTTGAAATTCACCATACCGTGTCCATGAAACTAAAAGTTGGTGGAGGATCATGTAGAGATGGCCGACGACTACCACGGGGATACCCCAAAATAGGTTTTTTAGGGTTATAGTAGACACGGTCGCGTAGATTCCTAACGTCTGCTTCGGGTGATGACATTAGGGTTTCTTGTAATGCGGTGAGATTTGGTGTCAGGTGCTTCAGATCTACTCAATGATTCAATTAACGGCGACTATTGTGGCTCCAAAGTGCTGCTCCTTAGGGGCACATGTACAAAGACTTCTCGGCTGTCATCGACAAAGTGAAGCCGACTCCGGTAGAGGAGTGGCATCAACGGCTCTTTCTCGCGGAGGTATTGGTCGTTCGGCGGTCTCGCAATCTCGATGCATTTTTAATTATGTTTAAGGTGCTTTGTGGTTCCGCTGAACTTTGATAACAGATCATGATTATTCCGGCAAAAAAAAAAGTAGGCATGAACGTTTAGATTGACGGTGTGATTTTTCTGATTTACTAAATTACACAGTACACTACTCACTGGCCAGACGTATACTGGTACGTATACTGGTATACTGGTATGCGTGGATCAGTTTCATCATTGCCGTGAAGTGAAATACGTATACTGGTAATGCATGGATCGCTGGCTTTGTGGTCGTGCTAGATAGGCCACGGAGTGGCAACGCGTGTTGATCAGTCACCCGTGCCCCGAGCGATCTATCGATGGGTCACATGCGGCAATGCTACACGTACAAACGATTTACAGGCTTTGTGATTGGTTGTTAGATGGAAGGAGCTAGTAAGTCTTTATATGTCTAGCATTTTTGGGTCACATGCATATTGCTTGCGGTAGTGTCCCGTGTCGCCTGCAGTGCCTTGATGACCTGCAAAAGGCAACCTGAGCCGGGGCGTGGCCCATGCGATAGCCTGCCCAGAACGTCTGGCCGTGTGATGGTGATTGGAGAACACCCGTCATCCCTTTGGCCAGCTGATGAGTAAAGTAGCTGGATGGATAGATGCAGCACATATACTTGCATGTTGAGGCAAAAGCGCCTAGTACGTACCACATCCCTCCGACGTCCTCTTCCTGCTACAAATAGATGGCTTCCGCTTCCACAGCCATGGCCTGTGCTCCAAACGTTGCCCGAGTAGAGTAATTCATCGCCTCCATCTTTTCACGCTTTGTTGGTTGGTTCAAGCAGAAATTTCGCGGACCTTTCCTCACGCCCACGTCTTCACGAATGATCAAATTTGTTGACTGGACACTCGAAAACTTGTAGTTTAAGTTAGATATCAAAGAAACATTCTAGGAGATCCACCCATTATTAAGCGAAAAATGAAAAACTTTTATCACACATCATGGAACTTTTTCACCTAGATTCCACACACAAAATATGATCCCATGCAAAAGTTTACAATTTGTTCCTCACATTAGGTTGGCATCTATTTTTTGGATGATAAAAATGCAAAAAAATTCATTTTAATCGTATGACTTGTGACTTCTATTTATTTTTTGAACCGTATGATTTCCACCTGAATTCACCCCTTGATTATATCAGTTTTGGACAATGTGGGTTTGATGCTGTTAGATTCGATTTTTCACTTTATTTTTCTTGGCAGCTGTGTGGCATGTGTGAGAAAGGGACCCGTCATGCCTTTTCCCAGCTGAGTACATACTAGCACCATGGAGATAGAATGAATGCTTGCATGGTTGAGGCAAAAGAGCTACCAGCCTACCCCAGCCATGGCCAGGGTTCCATGCGCTGCCCGAGTAGAGTAATTCATGGCCTCCGTCCTTTCATGCTTTGTTGGTTGGTTGAAGCAGAAATTTCACGGAGCCTTCCTCGCGCCCGCGTTTTCATGATTGATCTGATTTGTTTTTTTCTTTGTTGTGTAAGGTACGTAGATGTATTTGCATTCAAACAAGAGGGAGCTTAGCCTGAATAAAAAGGGACTTGCGAGATCTATTTTGTATTTTGTGAAGAGGTATGTTATAGGAGAAGTGATACTAGATGGTTGTGCACTTCTTAATTCCATTTTAACATCATTTCATAGCACAATAATACATATTTTTCCAGTTTACTCTCATTTATACCAACTTCTCCTATAGTAACACATTAGTTAGGGGTATATATCTTTGATCCGTTTCAAAAAAATAAAAATTACTCCTATGCAGCTATGTGTGCGATAGGAGTGGCATTAATGAGGTGGGCAGTTATCAGCACATAGGTAGAAGTTAGCAACCTTGACTCCAAGGCTAGCCAGGTCAGGGCGTCTCCAACGCGGGGTGCTTGGAGAGGCGCCAGTATTCCTTTCCTATTAAATTCCTGGTCGATCGGCGGTTGAGGCCGTCAAATCCCAGCGCCGGGCGCTGCGTCGATGCAAAGAGAGGCATTAGGCGCCTCGCTCCTTTCTCTACTGCATGCGGTGCGTGGCCAGTTTAAATTAGCGTCCAATTAGCACCGGCTGTTTAGCATCTTGGGTTGGAAGACATGGGTGCTTAGATATTTTTCAATTTAATACTTTCTCCGTCTTAAAAATTTTGTCTTAAATTTGTCTAGATACAGATGTATCAGATACATCTGTATCTAGACAAATTTAAGACAAGTATTTTGGGACGAAAGGAGTAATGTGACATGATATATCCGTATCTAAACAAATTTAAGATAAAATTTTGGGACGGAGGGAGTAATATTTTCTTCTCGTCTATAAGCGCCTAGTCAAGCGCCTGGCATTGTACATGCCCTCACAGTTCAACAAGATGGATGCATGCATGGCGCTTATTTAAACATGAATTAAATTTGCAAGATGCGATTGTTCTAGGCAGGTTAGGTTAGAGCCACACAAGCGCATGCGCACACAATCGCCGTTGTGTCAGACGCGGCCAGAAGTCGTACTTGGTCATGGGGAGTCAAGGAAGTAGTGGCGCGAGGTCGAGGTCAGTGAAGTGATGGCGTGATAAGGTCCGAATCTGCTAACGATTAGGTCGGCACAGCGGAGTGGCGGCGTGAAGAGGTCTGCCCGATGAGGTAGGCAGGCAGTGAATGCATGGCATATACGTACTGTGTTGTGTTGCGCTAGTGATGGATGGATCCTTCAGAAAAACTTTGTGGCAAAAATATGAGGAGTAATGTAGGATTTGCTGGTAAAACTATGCAATCAAGCGGTGATTAGGGGGAGTGTTAAATAATAACCCTCATGGTTATTTGGGATAATCCCTGCTCCCATCTCTCCGCACGAGCGGTTCCAAAAGGCCACGACGGTTCCCGTGGAGACGCCTCTTGCGAACCATCGTGTCCGTTACCATTGTATATATATATCATGTCAATCATCAATAAAGGGGACAGTTCGATTCTTGTGGTCTCTCTCGATTAGTTTCAATAGGATCAATTAATCCATCACACTTGTATAAATATAGGTATTCCTACGAGTTTTAGTTAGTAATTAAGATCTCATGCCTCTCCTTTCTCTGTTGGTCTAGAACTCTATTTGTATTGTCTTGTTGATCCATGGTAGAATTAATTTGGCTAATTTCTTGTGCCTTCCTATCCAAGATCTTGGACACCTTTGCATGTTTGGGATATATATTTCCTCCATTTTTGTATACAAGGCCACAAACTCATATTACAGGAATCAAAGTAAAAATTAATGCCTACTTGAGCCAATGTTGCAAGCTAGTCTTTTCTCCTCGCTTGACGTGTTAATTAATGTGTATTTTTCTCTTCAACGCACAACAAGACAACCCTCTCACTCCTCATTGATTGATTAATATGGTACATGAAAACCAATCTTGTCACTCCCACATGCATGCAAGGGGTATTAATGTCCTTGATTGCTAGTACGAGGCAAACCACATCAATTTTACCTCGATTGATGTTAGTGGCCTTGTATAGATGCAAATTGTAATTTTGATAGTGGCCTTGTATACAAAAATGGAGGAAGTATGTCTCTTCGAGTATGATTATCGAGCATCTCATAGACGATGCATTTGGATGAGTAATTTTTGTCACCGATGTATGCACCCAACCAAAACCAAGTGTTCAATTTCTTTTTGCCACTCTATAACAATTATTATTATATGATAATATATATTAATATTTTTCAATACAGAGCAATGAATTAATATAAAGTTGGCATAAATTACACCAAATCTTAAGAAACAATTGAAACATTTTGGAAGCACATAGCCAAAATGCTACATTGAAGCAATCAACGACAACAAACACATTAATATCAACAATGATGATTAGCATGATATGGGCTTCGGGAGGGAGCAAACCACAAGCGCCATTATTGCCGAATCCAACTGGCTATATCATGAGTGCCATAATCCTAACAATTTTTCATAGTGCCTAGATAAAGTGTCACCTGTAATTCCTTTTAAGCACTGTAACTTGTTTTTAAAGTACTAAAATTCTCAGAAACATTTTTCCCGGCAGCTAGAAAAACAATAGGAACAAAAAAATCCCCCTTCCCCTCCGGGGAGGACAACCCAGCCGCCGTCACCACAAGCTCCCTCCACCCCGCTCCTCCTCCCTCACTGCCGCCATAGGGCACGGCTAGGCAAAGCTAGGGTTCGTGCTCGGGCGGGCCAGATATGTGCCCGAGGCGGATCAGAGCTGGTGCTTCGGGTAGGTTAGGTTGGACTCGGCCCGGGATGTGCTCGCAAACGGCGTCTTCCTTTAGCGGGTGCGGTGGGAGTTTGTGGTGGTCGTGACATCGCTGCTCGTGCCGTCTGATAGGTGCCGATTGCCATGGGCATGGCATTGCGCGTGCTCACTTGGGCCAAGGCAAGAGGGCTAGGGTTTAGCTCTTGTCGATGTGCCACATGAAATCTCGGGCACTCGCGGTGCACTTAAACTTTTTTTTGGCTGAAGGAGCTTTAAGCTCCCTATTTCATTGCATGAAATTTATAAACAATAGTATTTTTCACTTTTTTTGCTCACATTTAGGTTATTTCCTTTTTTACGAGAAATGCCAAAAATGTATTTTAAAACCAAAAAGTAAAAAATGAGATATAAAAAATCTTAAATTTTGACAGTATCTCTAGTATGTGTTTTAATTCATGTATAAAAAATTTGGAGTACGTTGAATGGATATTCTTGCAAGGTGCTTCACAAAGTACTGGTTTTTAGTTATATGCAAAGCACTTGAAGGAAATTATGACATGATGAGTGGCAGCATGATGTTAAATTCGGGAATTCTACTGACAGCAAAAATAGGGCTCACAGCGAACCCTGAAAATAATTTGATACTCTTTCACTTACCATCCACTCCCGGCTTGTGATTTCCACTTACTTTTTGAATCGTATGATTTCCACCAGTTTTAGAGAAAGTGGGTTTGCTGAAATGCCATTCACATGCATTATCTGGAGCATGATCAGCTAGTCGTGCCAAGTGCTTTGTGCTAGCTAGCTGCAGGCAGGAAAACGAGAGAGGGTGCATGAGGGAGGCAGTGGATGTGAACGGGGAGAGAGTGTGTGAGAAGGTGGGAACGTGGCTTTTGCGAGCTGAGTAAATGTGACGGGGCATAGAACAAATGCTTGCATGGTTGAGGCAAAAGCCTACCACGCCGTGTTGTCTGGTTACCGTTTATGGCATGCCCGGCCACAGCCATGGCCAGTGCTCCAGTCTTTCAGGCTTTGTTGGTTGGTCCAAGCAGATTTTATTTTTTTGAAAGGTCCAAGCAGAAATTTCGCGGAGCCTTCCTCACGCCCGCATGTCTCCATGATTGATCTAGCTTGTATTCTTCTTCTACATATTTATTTATATTTAAACAAGAGAAAGATTAACCTAAATAGAAAATATAACTTGGGAGGTTTATTTTGTGAAGAGGGATCACAACCTAGAGATCGAGGCCTATTATTACATGTTGATTTATTTATTTATAATAATATACTTCTCCTATAGTGTGCACTGCTTAATCCTGCAATAAGAACCCTCTTATTATTGCAACAAGCTGAAAGCGCGCCGCCGTCATTGCCCCTCCCTCGCCGGAGCCGAGCAAAACTTGTTGTAGTGGACAATCGGATGACCTTATCACTGTGTTCATTATTGCGTGATATATGTTATAGTAGCAAAATTGATACCAGCTGGTTGCGCACTTCCAACATCATTCATAACACAATAATACGTACTTATTCCAGTTTACTCTCATTTATACCAACCTTTTCTATAGTAACACATCAGTAGAGTACTATGCAGCTATGAGTACAACAGGAGTGGCATTAATGACGTAGGCAGTTATCAACACATACTGGTAGAAGCTAGCAACCTTGATTCCAAGGATAGGTCGCAGTGGAACAAAGTGGATGCATGCATGGCGCTTATTTAAACATAAATAAAATTTGCAAGTTGTGATCGTTCTAGCCGCGTAATGCCATGGATTTGCTGTTAATAATCGTATGAATAGTACATTTTTTAAAAGATCTAACCGTCTCCCATTTAACATCCTAATTTGAGCAATCTTGCCTCTGCCGCTGCCTTTTATAGCCAAAGCAACAGAGGAATAAAGATAGAAGAAATAAGGAAAAGCAAGAATAAATCAAGTGGTTGTCTGAATATGGGACACAATACATGTACCCTGCACACTAAAAATTGGTTTACAAAAATTTCACCTATGGGAGAACAGGAGTTTTATACATAGCAATATACATATTTAAGAGGCATTACTTTACAAAAAATTCTAGGTAACCTGGAGCTATACAAAATGTGAATATACATGTAGTTATTCTCATAGAGAAGAAAAGTAAAAGAGACATGAGCTAACTAGCCCATCTGATCGCGCGAAAAGAAAAAGTAATGTAATGGCATCCAATCTGGACTATCAGAATACTAGAGGCGATCGAGAAGAAATGTTGTGAGCTGGTTACATGAAACTTTATTCTTGAGATGGGTTTAGCTCTCGGCGACCCCAAATTACATCAGCCAGAAACATTGGCCACACAAATTACGCAAAACTAAGAACACAAATTACCAACTAGCACACGGGTTATTAGAACAGCCAGCCACATTACATTAGCTAGAAAAACATAAACCATCAGCCGTGCAACAGTCACTCCGTCCAGTGAGAAGAAACAGAGAACTTGAACCACCGTACGTAGCTTCGATCCTGAGCATCAATGGCCTTTCTGAACATTGCACTTTACCTTCTTGAACAACGCCGGCGAGGTTGCCGTTGACAGAGCCAACTCTAGCCGGCAGATCGCGTCCAGCCTGTGCTTCTTGTGGTGTGGCCGGTACATGACCTCGCCGACAATCTTCACCTCGAGCAGGAACAGCCCGGCAGCGCTCTGCTTGAGGAAGTCGGCCGCGCCTGTGCTCCCCAGCGCGACGCTCGCGCTGTCGGCCGCCGCCGTGGCGTGGTACACTTTCCTGCGCCGCGGTCGGACCACGGCCCCTGCGGTCGCCAGCCCGACGCGGGCGAACCGCGGGCCGTCGAAGATCAGATCCGCGTCGAGCCGCGCGGTGTGTTCGGCGGGCATGAACAAGTTTCCGTTGTGGACGGCGATGGCGATGGAGACGTCGTAGGCGAGCGCGGCCGACGTGGCGTTCTTGACGGCGAGGTCGAGGCGGGTGAGGGCCGCGTCCTCGACGCTGACGCCGACGCGGCGGGGGACGAAGGCGAGGACGAGCAGCGTGACCACGGTGGCGAGGACGGCGATGATGACGAGAGCGCAGACGATGCGGAAGCAGTCGCAACAGCACGCCTCAAGGCAGTCGTCTATGCAGTCATCGCTGGAGACGGAGTCGCCACCGTCGCTCATCCCTGCAAATTGTGTTGTGAGCTGCCAATGGACACGAGCACGATCAGATTTGTTTGATGGACGAGAGGAATGGGCACATATATAGGACGAGAGACTTCAGATCGGGGGTATTTTCCGGCGAACGATCGTCCAAGGCCAAGGGGCTTTTCTCGTGAAGGTTCCTCTCTCGACGAGGCTGCGGTTTCTCTCGTCAAAACGCTGGCAGTGTAACAGTGGGAAGGGATCCTACTAATCAGGGAGCGTGACAAACGCTGGCAGCTGGATGTGATGGGCCGAATTGGTGCAAGGCATTGGTGGCCTTGTGCACATCGGTCACGGGCGGTAAATAATTGATCCATCCGATCCGAGCATCAGTCGCTGTATTGTATCGATGCTTTGGATCACAAATCCGTAGCTAAGCTAGCTCTCTATCCTTGCATCCACATGCATGACATGCAGCGAACCACACACTACATCCGCTGCTCTTGCCCACCGCTAGCTGGAGATGGACGTACGGTGATATATGGATCAAACCACAGAAGAAACTAGTTATATATGAATGCAGCCGCAACAAAAATTGAAACACAGCACGCAACTGTAGCACTTATATATGCAATGGGTTGAATCGGCTTCAAATCAAGTTTCGTTTAATTTAAAATAGCTTATGTAACTGGTGGAATCGAGTTCAAAGCAAATTCGATGAAGTTGTTCGGGTCAAATTTGCACCGGATTTGTGATCAAAATTTGTCCAGCAGTTAAGTTCAGGAGTTCAATTAGAAACGACACTTTTTAGAGGAGCAAATATACTCCTGTAAAGAATACTCGACCGTATCCTCCTCTAAACTAGATGGGATCTGTTAGAGATGCTTTAAGCTTTGACCGAGTGACCAACACACGCAACACAAAAACAAACCTGCATACTAGCTTGCACATCTCCAGGGCTCTAGGCCGACATGCGATCAAGGTTGCATGCATGCACCTCAGACTGCCGTGCCGCGCATGTGCCTTCCGCCTAGACGCCAGCTCCCTGGTTGCCACCGTTGGCTCCACTCTCCGTGTTCCGGTAAGCCTGAATCTTGTCCACAACGTCTTGCTGATGCAGTTAAGAAACCCCAACGTCTTAAACATATTTATATTTTTTGATTATTTCATTCTATTAAATTTTGAACATTTTTATAGCAATTTATATTATTTTTATGGACTAAACTATTAATGCAGTGCCCAGAGCCAAATGCTATTTTCTGCATATGTTTTTGACTTTTCACAAAATCCAAATCAACAGAGTTCAAAAAATTGAAGGATTTAATATGATTTCTTTCGCGTCATGCAGATTTTAGAAAGTGCTGGGACCTGGGGGGGGGGCAGCTAGGGGCCCCATGCAGCCAGGTGGACTAGTGCCACTAGGACGCGTGGGCCCCCTGTGCACCGCCTTTCGCTCATATCTACTCCTAAAGGGGGATTGATAGGCTGTCATCCACGGTATTTTTGCCTCACCTCTCACCATCGTCTCACCCAGGTTTTTCCTCCCACCCAACAAAAACCAACCATGGATTCATGAACTGCTACGCCCGTTAAAAAAACAATTCCTTACCCCTAACCTCCCCGCACCTCCCGCACCTCTCCCTTACTCCATCCTCCTCGACGAGTTGCACGGCACACTTCCCTCCTCCCTGCACAATGTTCCTCTCCCTCCCTGAGCCACCATGGATCTTGTGCTACTAGAGCTGCTCCACTCCATCCCTGAGCCGCCATGGATCTTGTGCTGCTAGAGCCGCTCCTCATGCATTCATGTCATGCATAAAAAAATATATGGGCCGATCGATCCATAGCTAGCTAGCAACATTGCATAGGTACATTAATTAATTAGGTGAATGCATAAATGCAGCTTCATATCTACAACTTTGGCTTTAGACATCACACGATAACTAAACTCTTAGTACTACGCTAATTGCATGTGTAGTGCAACGTGACCAATGCATATTTAGTGGTTCGTATCAATTGTGTCTCACTTACATATCTTTGACCCACTATTTTCTCCTCCCCAATCCAAGCTTACCACCATATGTCAATGGCTCATCTGATCATAATCCCCCTTCTACTCTCACCCACACATACTTCGGATATTAACTTACATAATAGTGCACTTGTGTATATGTGAAAATTTCAAGAAGAAAGAAACCATACGTAAGAGGTCATCGATGTTCATCTAGGCATTGCACGGTAGTCGGACGAAAGGAAAAATTGATGACATAGGATAGGAACCTAATTTTGGTCTAGCAAAAGAATATTTGGAAACACATGAGCCCACAAGTTGATTAGTAGAAGATATGCTAGAAATCATATGAAAACAGAAGGATGCCTCTTGAACAACTCATAATGAATAATAGTATCAAACAATTCGGTAGTTAAATGCTTAGATAACCAATTTCCTTGAGTGTATTTTATCAAAGTTTATATTTTAGAACATCCTTCTTAAATGCTAGCCTTTGCATAGAACATTCGCCTTCCCACAATGTTGATGGGTCGCTAGGGCTTGGCAGCACTCGTAAGAAGATTTAATACCATCAGTATAAAATGATGGATTAGGTTGGACACCTAGATGGATATTTTATTTCCTCTACTATGTTTCCATATTATTGATGGAAAGACATGTGATGTCGGACAATATTTATTTTGGGAATAAATCAAGAGGAGTAGTACATTTCCAATTTGCCAAACACAAAACAGGATTAGTTCCCATATTACCGAAAGAAGAAGATGTGATGCCAATAGATAAAACTGAAAATAAATAATTGGGACAGGTTTTGAATTGATGGGAGGTGTGATGTCGGGAGAATAAAATTGAAAATAAATTAGTGGGGTTATTACATTTTCAATTTTCCAAACAAAAAAATAGGTTCAAGATACGATGATGTGGCAACCATGTGGACTTACTAACTCATTTGACAAAAGAACGAGTTGGAGTTAATGGACTAATCTCGAGGAAGATGCATTGATTGGATTGGCTGGAAACAAACATAGTAACATATATGCATGCATGATGCCTCAATATCTGCTCTAAAGACGGACCTGTGGAAGATGGCGGCGACGACATATGTGAGTGCGTCAGACCGGTTTGTGCCCCAGACCCGGTATGTAGCTCGGCTGGGGCTTCCGGCTTTTGATGATAGGTTTAGGTGAGTGGTATGGGTATTTGGCCCAGCTAGCATCCCTTTATCATATGGATAGGAGTAGTGACATATGTTGTCAAGATGACGGATTTAGGCATATTGTTGTAATACTTTGTAAGGTCCTCGAGAATAATCAATAAAGTGGCCGCATGCATCTCCGAGATGCAGAGGCCGGGGGTCATCCTCCTTTTCTAAAAAAAATGATGTCTCCTACTCGATCGATCGTCCTTTCATATGTTGACCATTTTTAACTAAAATATATATAAGTTATATGAAGCAAAAAAAAAATTCATCGGAAACAACATTTAAATATGAATTCATCAATATAATTTTTGATGACATGCATTAATATTTTCCTAGTTAAATATGTGGTCAAAGTTTGACCTAAAATACGGTGGCTAGGGGATTGGATGGCTACTGCTCATAACTCACGCATGCAATGGTCCAACTCTCACTTTCAGACGTCTACACTGCAAGCAAGCAAGCAATGCATATTGATTGGATTGGATGGAGACAAACATAGTAACGTAATACATGCATGCATGATGCCTCGTACCGATCGTCCTTGGTTTCTCTAGCTGGCCTGCCTAGCTAGCAAAGTTACGTACTCAAGGTCGGAGTAAGCTCAAGAAAGAAAGAAAATTAAGGTGTGTGTGCAGACATCGCTCGCGAGGACTACATCCATCTATCTCTACAGTCTACACGTGTAGGCAATGGCATGGTACTCCTATCTCGCAAAAAAAAAAAACATGGCATGGTACTCCTAGCTAGACTACAGGTAGGCATGCAGTAAATGCATACATGCATATATACGTACCGTAGCCATCTATCTTGTGTTATGCTGGTAATGGATGGATCAATTAATCCATCACACTAGTATTAATATAGGTACTACGAGTTTTAGTCACTAGTAGAAAAATGATCAAATGTGAGACACATTACTTCCGGTTTGAATTTGAGCCGGCACTAATGTGTCCATTAGTGCCGGTTCAAACGGCTAGGCAGGAGGAGATCTTTAGTACCGGTTCGGAGCGAATCTTTAGTACCTGTTCGTGACACGAACCGGTACTAAATAGGCAGTGGCTGGATGTTGTCAGGCCGGGCCCGGCCAACCCCTTTAGTACCGGTTCGTGGCATGAACCGGTAGTAAAGAGGTTGTGGCAAGTTGTTTTTAGTCCCACCTCGCTTCCCTAGCAGGATTTTTACCACCTTAAATATGTTACTTCTCAAACTATCACAAGCACTTGGTCTTCATTGAACTCCATGTGTAGAATTTGTGGTCGCAATATGAATCTTCACCGGCTTGTAAACCGTTGAGGACTCATGTTGACAATTCAGATTGTACACAAAAAGATCATTAATAATCAATGTATTTTTATGTATATTTTTACATGTTTACGCCCTCACTCTCTCCACTCACTAATGTTGACAATTCAGATTTTCCAGACTATTTTTGCATTCCGTATGCACCATTCAAAGTGAAGTCATCAATTTTCATCACATTCTGACATCATTTGCTGTTTTTCATTCATTTACCAATTTATTTAGAGAGCTAAATGACCGTGAAATTAAAAATCACTACAAAATGAACTCTAAAAACGCTGAAACTTGGCATGGTATCATCATTTCACCCACATAGCATGTGCAAAAGAGTAGAGAGGGTTACGACAAAAACTCGACGCATTTCGTGTACAAACTAGACAATCTCTTTCGGAGTATCAGGGTTTCGGACAAGAACTCATCTGTTACACGGACACTTCATTTTTTAAACTTATTTGAACTCTAGGCTTTTTTGTGTTCCGTATGCATTCAAAGCGAACTCCTCAATTTTCAACACGTTCTGACATCATTTGCTGTTTTTCATTCATTTACCGATTTGTTTAGAGAGCTAAATGACCGTGAAATCGAAAATCACTACAAAATGAACTCTGAAAATGTTGAAACTTGGCATAATATCATTATTTCACCCAGATAGCATGCGCAAAAGAGTAGAGAGAGTTATGGATAAAACTGGACGCACTTCGTGTACAAACTGGACAATCTCTTTTGGAGTATCACTATAAAATTTAAACTATTCAAATTTGAAAACTACTGGCACTAACATAAAGTTTGTAATTTTTTGTACCTAAGAAAAAATATTCACAAATAAACTAAATATAGCAAAAAAAACTACAGCCTTGGGCGCTACCCTGTGGGCCTGCTCAGCCTTGGGCGTGGATATGCTGGCCCATAAGGCCAGGCAGGCCCACAGAGCAGCGCGACAAAGTTAGGCCCACAAGCCTACTTTAGAGAGGAGCTCGAAGCAGCAGCCGCGGCTGGGTTTATAAACCAGTGCGGCTGCCCTTCGCTCGGTGAGTTGGGACTAAACATTGTGCACCGCAGCACGCACCTTCGGTACCGGTTCGTGGCTCCAACCAGTACTAAAGGGTGGACTTTAGTACTGGTTGGAGCCACGAACCGGTACTAAAGGTGAATGTTTCCCGCTGCTTGGCCTGGCCAAAATTGGCCTTTAGTACCGGTGGGTGGCTCCAACCAGCAGTAAAGGCCCCTCCTATATATATAGCACTTACGAAAAATTCAGTTTCATCTCCCCACTTCTTCTTCAACTGCTTCGCGCGACATCACCGCCGCCGCCACGCCGTCACCCATCTCGCGCCCCTCGCCGCCCCCGCCGCGCGCCGTCGCTGTTGGGGAACGTTGCAGAAAATTAAAATTTTTCCTACGGTTTCACCAAGATCCATCTATGAGTTCATCTAAGCAACGAGTCATGGGAGAGAGATTGCATCTACATACCACTTTGTAGATCGCGAGCGGAAGCGTTCAACGAACGGGGATGAGGTAGTCGTACACGACGTGATCCAAATCACCGGAGATCCTAGCACCAAAAGAACGGCACCTCCGCGTTCAACACACGTACGGTCAGCGTAACGTCTCCTTCTTCTTGATCTAGCAAGACAAAGGAGAGGTTGAGGATGATGGCTCCAGCAGCAGCACGACGGCGTGGTGATGGTGGAGCTACAGTACTCCGGCAGGGCTTCGCCGAGCTCTACGGAGGAGGAGGAGATATTGGAGAGGGAGAGGGAGGCGCCAGGGCAAGGGGTGCGCCTGCCCCCCTCCCCTCCCCCTTTATATAGGCCCCCTAGGGGGGCGCCGTCCCTGGGAGATTGAATCTCCCAAGGGGCGCCGGCCAAGGGGGTGGAGTGCCCTCCAAGGCAAGTGGGCGCCGCCCCCCCCCACCCTAGGGTTCCAACCCTAGGCGCAGGGGGTGGGCCTTGGGGGGCGCACCAGCCCACTAAGGGCTGGTCCCCCCTCCCACTTCAGCCCATGGGGCCCTCCGGGATGGGTGGCCCCACCCGGTGGACCCCCGGGACCCATCTGGTGGTCCCGGTACAATACCGGTGACCCCCACATCATTCCCGATGACCGAAACTGCATTTCCTATATATAATTCTTCACCTCCGGACCAATCTGGAACTCCTCGTGACGTCCGGGATCTCATCCGGGACTCCGAAGAACATTCAGGTTACTGCAGATACATATCTTCACAACCCTATCGTCACCGAACCTTAAGTGTGTAGACCCTACGGGTTCGGGAGACATGCAGACATGGCCGAGACGGCTCTCGGGCAATAACCAACAGCGGGATCTGGATACCGATGTTGGCTCCCACATGCTCCATGATGATCTCATCGAATGAACCACGATGTCGAGGATTCAATTAATCCCGTATACGATTCCCTTTGTCAATCGGTATTTTACTTGCCCGAGATTCGATCGTCGGTATCCCAATACCTCGTTCAATCTCGTTACTGGCAAGTCACTTTACTCGTACCGTAATGCATGATCCCGTGATCAAACACTTTGATCATATTGAGCTCATTATGATGATGCATTACCGAGTGGGCCCGGTGATACCTCTCCGTCAAGCGGAGTGACAAATCCCAGTCTCGATCCGTGTCAACCCAACAGACACTTTCGAAGATACCCGTAGTATACCTTTATAGTCACCCAGTTACGTTGTGACGTTTGGCACACCCAAAGCACTCCTACGGTATCCGGGAGTTACACGATCTCATGGTCTAAGGAAAGGATACTTGACATTGGAAAACTCTAGCAAACGAACTATGCGATCTTATGCTATGTTTAGGATTGGGTCTCGTCCATCACGTCATTCTCCTAATGATGTGATCTCGTTATCATTGACATCCAATGCCCATAGTCAGGAAACCATGACTATCTATTGATCAACGAGCTAGTCAACTAGAGGCTTACTAGGGACACGTTGTTGTCTGTTATTCACACATGTATTACGATTTCCGGATAACACAATTATAGCACGAATAAAGACAATTATCATGAACAAGGAAATATAATAATAATGCTTTTATTATTGCCTCTAGGGCATATTTCCAACAGTCGCCCACGCACCCGTCGTCGCCGTCTCGCGCCGCCGCCCCGGCCGTACGTCGCCGTCTCGCGCCGCCGCCCCGTACATCGCCGTCTCGCGCCGTCGTCCCCGGACCGCCGCCCGTTGCGCCGTCCCCGTCACGTCGCCGTCTCGCACCGCCGCCCGTACGCCGCCGCCCCTCGCTCTCGTACACACACACACACACACACACACACATTTTTTTTTTACTTATTTTCTGTTTTCTGTTGTTTAGATTAGTGCATGGCAAATTGTTAACTAGATGATAGAATTAGATGAATTACGTAGATAAGAATGTTAGAATGTTAATGTTAGATGTTAGGTATATAAGAGTTGAACTAGTGGAATTAATATAACTAGTTTATTTTTAGTAAATGCTTAGTTGAACTAGTTGAATTAATAGAACTAGTTTATTTTTAGTAACAAAATTTAGGTATATGAGATTTGATGATCTAATTAAAATATTGCTATATATAGCTACTTTATATATTTTAGTAAGAAAATTAATAGAACTAGTTTATTTTTAGTAAATTGTTAGTTGAATTAATATAACTAGTTTATTTTTAGTAAATTCTTAGTTAAATTAATTAGTTGAATTAATAGAACTAGTTTATTTTTAGTAAGAAAATTTAGGTATCTGAAATTTGATGATCTAATTAAAATATTACTATATAGAACTAGCTACTTTATTTTAGTAAGAAAATTAATAGAACTAGTTTATTTTTAGTAAATGCTTAGTTGAATTAATAGAACTAGTTGAATTAATAAAAGCAGTTGAATTAGTTGAATTAATAGAACTAGCTACTAAGTGTTTAATGTTTCACCTATATGAACATAGGAAATGTCGTCAGAAAAAGATTTCATTATGTGCGAATACTATGAAGATCAGCGTGGCCTGTGCGACAGAAATTTTCTTGTTGATGATAGGCGCTTCAGCATCAAGCTGGATAAGACCTTCGAAGTGGATACAGTAAGTCACAACGGCAAGTCTTTTTTCGGAATTAAGCATGACTTATGCTTCATTTGCTTCAACTTATAATTTTAAATTTCACTATTCTATTTGCGCATCCCCTGCCATGCAAGAATTTTTGTATTGGATAAGATAGGTTTCAGTGCTATGGAAACTATGGAGGTAAAGAGAGTTTACTTGAAGACCGAGCATGGTTATACTTTCAACGTCAAATTATAAAATGCGGACACATACACCTATTTTGAATGTAAAACTTGGCAAGCACTATGCAAGGCTTATGCATTTGAGCCTGATATGGTTATCACTTTTGATATTCATCCGGAAGATGATATTGAAGGTAATAGAGACATCTGGGTCGATGTGCAGATGCCTCCAGTTCTAGCATTATATGAGTTTCTCAAATATATTTATGTCTTCGATATTGTTTATTCAAAAATAGTTGACAACTAATTTCTATGAACAACTTATTTCCATTCAAGCAAACATGTCCGGCGCTTGGTAGACAGGACCGTCCACTGTCCCGGGGCTGAACTAAACTGCGAGGAGATAAGTCATTATGTTTCATGGCTTGAGGATCTTGATGCTGTCAAGAGAAATTATTTTCCTGAATTTGAAAATCTTAGTACTCAAAACGTGCGACCAACAGTAATCGTATTGAACTACGGTCACATCTATTTAGGAAAGATGGTCAGATTTTTACTATTTGTCCTCGGTGCATCTTTTGCATACGTTATTTTTCAAGCCAAACTTTCATTGCTAAGTATATTAATTACTATACGATGTTCTTCAACAGGGACTCCGATGACAGTTGTGCCTGAGTGGATCGAGACTAAAGGTCGCATGTCAATGGTTAGCTTATGATCAAGATATCCTACATTGTACATGAGTGCATTCAGGATTTCTAAAAGCAAGGAATGCTTAATAGTGAAAGATTGAAGCAAAATTATTAACGATCGCAGAGAAGTACTAGGGGGCAGCAAGCAGAAGCGCAGCCCACGATTAGGAAACAGGTTCATCTGCATGCTCCAATATGATGAATCAGGAGAGCTATACATGTTCTATACTATTTTACCTGAGAGAGAGAGAGAGAGAGCAGCAGGAGTGATTTAGCTAGTTCATGCTCTTAGTACTTGTCCTCTCATGTCCGTGTTCTTCGTCCTGAACTTAATCTCAAAGAGTGATTTGCTTTTGTGGTGTTATGAACGGTTATAATATCATGACCATGTTAAACTCGATGATATCTTTGCTTCGGGAACAAGTGAATGTTTCTTCTTTAAGCTAGTGTTGGTGGTGATTAGATAGCGGTAATGACTATGATGATTAAATAATGGTAATGACGACTATGATGATTTTTAGCTAGCTAGTATACTGTTGTTGGTGATGATATGATGCAAGAGTTTTTATATTAATATGATGATGATGATGATGAGTTATTATATCATTTATGAAAGAAACCGCAGATTAGTTTCAAATAGTAATATGGATAGCATATATACTTGATCACTTAGCTAGGATCCACATGCATCCAGTCGAAACTAATCTGCGGTACTTTCACCTAATGATTTAACAACTCATTATAATGTAAAACAATCACTAAATTAAATTGAAAATACAAAATTAAAGGAAAAAATAAAAAATAAAACCAAAACACCCCCAAATATTTAGTATCGGTTGGTGTTACCAACCGACACTAATGTCCTACACGCACCCGGACCTGCCTTGCGCCACATGGTGGCACGTTAGCGCCGGTTCGTGCCGAACCGATACTAAAGGGTGGGGACCTTTAGTCCCCACCCTTTAGTGTCGGTTACCGAACCGGCACTAAAGGCCATTACGAACCGGGACTAAAGCCCGGTTCTGCACTAGTGAGTTACTGTCACTATAAATAAATTTGAGAGCGTTTAGATCACATTCTTATATTTCTTTACGGAAGAAGTACTTATTAAGTTCTCATATCCCTATCCTTCCGTTCTCTGTTGATTTAGAACTCTATTTGTACCGTAGCCATGCCTCTCCACATGCATTGTCTTGAGCGCGAACAACTAGTCGTACCATGTCTGATTTGACTTTTCACTTTTGTTTATCTTGGCAGTGATTAGAATTGATTCCACTCTAGCTAGCTTTGTGCAGGCAGAATAAAGAGGAAGGATGCATGAGGGAGGCGGTGAATGTGACGGGGGAGAGAAAGAGTGAGAAGGTGGTGGGTGAGCGACCCATGGAGATGCTTGCATGCTTTGCATGCTTGAGGCAAAAGCGCTACCGTACCAGCTGCAAATACTTCCTTCGTTCCTAAATATAAGTCTTTATAGGGATTCCATTAGAAACCACATAAGGATATATATATATATGCTTTTTAAGTGTAGACTAGAAAAATGGCCCGTGCGTTGCAACGGGGAGACAACCGTGTCCGGGTTGACGCCTTTTTTGCCCTACCAGGGATCCATCCAAGCCTCGCAATGAAGCCCGACTGTCCACACGACCGTAGGGCATGGCAGTATCAAGAAGGTCCTCAAGGAATGGCAGTCTCAAGAAGGTCCTCAAGGAATCGGTCAGACCCAATGCGACCCATGACCTCCTACTACCCATCTGCCCAACGATTCGGCCTATGGGAGAACAAGAGTGCACGGCGGTGTGAGGCAGGTGTCCTTGCCAAGGCCCAGCTGCGTGAGCATCCGATCTAGGGCATCCTCCCTCGCCGCGTTAGTCGAGGCAGGCGGGTCGGCCGATGGCATCGTCATTGTGTGTGCGTTGCTATGAAAAAAATGTTTTTGAAGTTTATATCCCGAAGGGGACGTTCAAATGAGAACGATGCGGCTCACATAACCAGGTCATTGTGTCTGAAGTTTCTATTTATTTAGGATAGCATAGGAACACATTCAATAACGAAATATAATGTAATTATTAGTAAGGCCCGTGATATCAGCTGTTTGTATTTTTTCTCCAAGCAGCACAGAAACACATCCCATGACCATAATCTATAATACCTAAATAGTTCATCCCCACTATCCTATTTCTCTAGACATGCAGCCTATCCACATCATCAGCCTTCCACCTCATTATTTTTTGAGTTTTCTCATCATTTTTTCTGTAAGAAATCTCTATTTTCTCCGGTCCCACCATCAGTTTCTATTTCCTGAAGGTCCCCGTACACATTGCTTCTTCCTTCTTCCCCAACGCAGGCGGGCCCCCTCTGCTTCCTTCTTTTACTTTCCAATTGCACGCCTCCTCTGCTTCCTTTCTCGCCTCCTCTGCTTCCTTTCTTCTCCACTAAGCAGGGCAACACTCTTTAATTCCCCCTCCCCCCGTCTCAACCTCTTATCTTCCCTACGACAGCCTGTCTTCCTCTTCGTCTTCTCGAATCTCCATTGCAACAGAAACAAATGGTTCATGTAAAAAGCCGGATGGATTTACTCCTGCCACCTCACGGTCAACCAACTGCCGCAATTGGCCCCCACAGACACACCCTATTAAGTTGTGGATGCCCACGACTCAATTGGCACCAAAGATCTGCTCGAGGATCGTCAGTTTCGTCCTCCGATAATCATCAACCTTCACGGTGGTCAGAATTTGAAGCCTCCATTGCCGACGCCCATTGCTTGCTGGTGATGCACGTGTTGGCAAGAACACACCTGCATCCCCGGTATTGCCTCCCCACTCTACCAGGTACCCCCTCAGCCTCTTCCTCGTGACGTCCCATCAAGTTTTTACGAGTCCGGCTCTTAAATCCAGAGATTTAGAATTGTTATGACTAGAACTGCATCAGCTAACTGTCTTGCGAAAATCTTGTCTTGACCGATGCAAAGCTCAAAGTATAGGTTGGTGTCTGAGATGCTGAAGATTGGTACGATATGGTTGTCGTACTAAATGTTCCTTACAGGTTTCTATGTCATATTGCCGTTCTTTTTCTTCTCTGTCTATGACTTTTAAGTGCTGCTACACTTTCTTTTCACTTAGGTTGGTGTTCCGTAAATCTTCGTATGTAAACTAAAGATGAACAGAAATTCAGTAATGTTCAGTTCTCTACAGCAAATGCCAAGGTAAGAGTGCATTTGTTTAGCTTCATTGGACAAGTACTTCATAATAGTACAGATATGTCGTACCGTCAATTATTAATTTTCTCTATCTTATTGACTATTGTCTCTTCTCCATGGGGTCAGCATAGTCTCTTGAGTACGGATTCCCGTGAGCACCGAGAGATCCCCTCAGTGGCCACCGTGGGTGACTCCTCGGCGCCTTAGTCATAGATGAATAGAAGTTCTTTGCCTTGCACAGATGAAGCGGGTGAAAAATCCCTTGGCATCGTTCGAGGTAATATGTGATGCCTATTATCATAACTCAACTGCTTATGTAAGTATGGTTGTGATTTTGTCACCTGAACAACTGAAACACCGGGAAAGATGCTAATATTTTGGAAAAATTCAGAAGCGACTGTTCTTTTAAAAAGAGGGACACAAGACGACCATCCACGGTGTTGGTCGCGGAATTTTTTTTTTTGCCACTGTGACCATTTAATAATTGCATTTCCTTTTCAGGTTGAGGTTGTCATGATTCATCGATTAGTGGCAGATTTGTTTTCTCAGTTTAACATACAACAATGAGATTTCTGTCCACACACCCGGTATCCAAGTTGAAGGTCTAATTTCCATGTTCATGTTCATGCCGGACTAGACTATCCCTCCTCTGAATACTATTCTTCTTTCAATATTGTATTTCTTTTTTTTTCTCTTTTTCTAGGATCAGACCAGGTATTTGGCTTGGCAGGCATTTGTGGATATATCAATTTGAGCTGCAGGACTGCAAACTGATCTTTCTGTTTATATTTTTTATTTGCAGGGTATTGCGTTACAACTAAAACTGCTAGCGACCTGAATGTAAATATCAAACTTTTTTGCACACGTATAACTACCCATGTCTTTTTTAATTTGTCAATTCTTGCAGTCTCAGCTCTCTTCAACCTGGTAAGCTCATAAGTGTGACAAAATTACCCTGTGAAAGTTCTTAAGCCCCATCATGGTAAATATGAACTGGTAACTAGAGATACGCTTATGTGTTGTCATTTGAAGTTTTTGCATTTCCAAGGTCACACTATTTCTCCTTACCACTTCATCATTTCAACAATGGATGGGTAGCCAGTACAGATGGACAACCGAAGCAGCAAGTACTGAATATTGGTTCGCGCTCTCTATTTTTCATATCACTTTTTTGCCTTACTCCATCTATTTTAATTAACAACGTAAACATCTTATCCAGGATGCCACCTAATTCTTCGAACAATAATCAGTCATGTTCTTTACCCTTTTACTAAGGGAAGCTCAGAACAAATACACAGATGCAATTTCAAAAATAAAGAACACAAAAGAATCTGTATTTAGAGCTTTCAAATGTGACCAATAAATTTGAGTAATAGATTTGTGAAAATAAAGGTCACCTGTGTTTCTTATTAATGAATCAAATGGTTTTATTATTTGATATGTGAATGTTATCTGAAAATCTACAACAAATTCCCGCAGCAACGCGCGGGGAATTGTCTAGTTAATATAATATGTGGTAATCAATAGAAAGGGAATTACTTTGGTTACTGTCAACTCTCCAGGTTGTTCTTCCTTATAAAAGAAAAACATTTTTACAGCTTCAGGAGATGATGATCTTTCTTTAGATAATGAAACTTGGCAAATCTCATAAAGCTTCTACGTTGCAGCCATTGAAATGATCAGCTGAAGGGCTTATATAAGTTAATAAATAAGTCTCAGCCCTGAGAAGAATTCACTTTGAACACATTTCTCTGAGACGGGATAGAACGATCCTTGCGATTTAACTTGTCACTAATTTGTGAATGGAAAGAATTCACTTTAAACACATTTCTCTCTGCCAGGAGAAAATTAACATCAACAAACTTGGCAAATGCACATACGCTGCATTTAACTTGTGACTAATTTGTGAAAGGAAATGAGAAGATCACTCATGCTCATTCCTTTCACATTAACTTCAGGTGCCTAACAACCACCAATCTTTGAATAATCATTCTGATTAATATAGAATTACAGATCGAACTAAAAACATGAAGAACAATGGTGTTGTCGCTGCTGAACATGGCATTTCCCGTTGTTTTGTGTTTTGCAGACTACTTGTGCCTACTTATTCCGTGAAATAGAATTTTCTCAGCGTGGCTCTATGTATGACTAATAGAATGCAGTAGCCAGTAATTGCACGTGTCGGTAATTAATCACGATGTTCCCCAAGAGAAGGTAATTAGTCATGGTCTCTCTGTTGGGGAACGTAGTAATTTCAAAATTTTCCTACGCACACGCGAGATCATGGTGATGCATAGCAACGAGAGCGGAGAGTGCTGTCTACGTACCCTCGTAGACCGAAGCGGAAGCGTCTTCCCGATCCGACCGCTCCAAGCATCGTTACTCCGGCACCTCCGAGTTCTTGGCACACGTTCAGCTCGATGACGCACCCCTAGCTCCGATCCAGCAAAGCTTCGGGGGGGGGGGAGGAGTTCCGTCAGCACGACGGCGTGGTGACGATGATGATGTTCTACCGGCGCAGGGCTTCGCCTAAGCACTGCAACGATATGATCGAGGTGGAATATGGTGGAGGGGGGCACCGCACACGGCTAAGGAACGATCACGAAGATCAACTTGTGTGTCATGGGGTGCCCCCCTGCCCCCGTATATAAAGGATCCAAGGGGGGGGGGTGCGGCCGGCCCTATGGTGGCGCGCAGGAGGAGTCCTACTCCTACCGGGAGTAGGACTCCCGTCCCGTTCCTTGTCCAACTAGGAGAGGTGGAGGGAGAATAGGAAAGGGGGGGGGGCGCCGCCCCTCCCTCCTTGCCCAATTCGGACTAGGGGGAGAGGGGGCGTGCGGCCTGCCCTGGCAGCCCCTTCCTCTTCTCCACATTAGGCCCATGAGGCCCATTAAGCCCCCGGGGGGTTTCGGTAACCCCCCGGTGCTCCGTTTTTATCCGATACCTTTCCGAAACCCTTCCGGTGTCCGGATATAGTCATCCAATATATCAATCTTTATGTCTCGACCAGTTCGAGACTCCTCGTCATGTCCGTGATCACATCCGGGACTCCGAACAACCTTCGGTACATCAAAATGCATAAACTCATAATAACTGTCATCGTAACGTTAACCGTGCGGACCCTACGGTTCGAGAACAATGTAGACATGACCGAGACACGTCTCCGGTCAATAACCAATAGCAGGACCTGGATGCCCATATTGGCTCCTACATATTCTACGAAGATCTTTACCGGTCAGACCGCATAACAACATACGTTATTCCCTTTGTCATCAGTATGTTACTTGCCCGAGATTCGATCGTCGGTATCCAATACCTAGTTCAATCTCGTTACCGGCAAGTCTCTTTACTCGTTCCGTAATACATCATCTCACAACTAACATATTAGTTGTAATGCTTGCAAGGCTTAGGTGATGTGCATTACCGAGAGGGCCCATAGATACCTCTCCGACTATCGGAGTGACAAATCCTAATCTTGAAATACGCCAACCCAACAAGTACCTTTGGAGACACCTGTAGAGCACCTTTATAATCACCCAGTTACGTTGTGACGTTTGGTAGCACACAAAGTGTTACTCCGGTAAACGGGAGTTGCATAATCTCATAGTCATAGGAACATGTATAAGTCATGAAGAAAGCAATAGCAACATACTAAACGATCGGGTGCTAAGCTAATGAAATGGGTCATGTCAATCAGATCATTCAACTAATGATGTGACCTCGTTAATCAAATAACAACTCTTTGTTCATGGTTAGGAAACATAACCATCTTTGATTAACGAGCTAGTCAAGTAGAGGCATACTAGTGACACTCTGTTTGTTTATATATTCACACATGTATTATGTTTCCGGCTAATACAATTCTAGCATGAATAATAAACATTTATCATGATATATGAGGAAATAAATAATAACTTTATTATTGCCTCTAGGGCATATTTCCTTCAGTCTCCCACTTGCACTAGAGTCAATAATCTAGATTACACAGTAATGATTCTCACACCCATGGAACTTTGGTGCTGATCATGTTTTGCTCGTGGAAAAGGCTTAGTCAATGGGTCTGCAACATTCAGGTCCGTATGTATCTTGCAAATCTCTATGTCTCCCACCTAGACTAGATCCTGGATGGAATTGAAGCGTCTCTTGATGTGCTTGGTCCTCTTGTGAAATCTGGATTCCTTTGCCAAGGCAATTGTACCATTATTGTCACAAAAGATTTTCATTGGACCTGATGCACTAGGTATGACACCAAGATCAGATATGAACTCCTTCATCCAGACTCCTTCATTTGCTGCTTCGGAAGCAGCTATATACTCCGCTTCACATGTAGATCCCGCCACAACGCTTTGTTTAGAACTGCACCAACTGACAGCTCCACTGTTTAATGTAAACACATATCCGGTTTGCGATTTAGAATCGTCCGGATCAGTGTCAAAGCTTGCATCAACGTAACCGTTTACGATGAGCTCTTTGTCACCTCCATATACGAGAAACATATCCTTAGTCCTTTTCAGGTACTTCAGGATGTTCTTGACCGCTGTCCAGTGATCCACTCCTGGATTACTTTGGTACCTTCCTGCTAGACTTATAGCAAGACACACATCAGGTCTGGTACACAGCATTGCATACATGATAGAGCCTATGGCTGAAGCATAGGGAACATCTTTCATTTTCTCTCTATCTTCTGCAGTGGTCGGGCATTGAGTCTTACTCAACTTCACACCTTGTAACACAGGCTAGAACCCTTTCTTTGCTTGATCCATTTTGAACTTCTTCAAAACTTTATCAAGGTATGTGCTTTGTGAAAGTCCAATTAAGCGTTTTGATCTATCTCTATAGATCTTGATGCCTAATATGTAAGCAGCTTCACCGAGGTCTTTCATTGAAAAATTCTTATTCAAGTATCCCTTTATGCTATCCAGAAATTCTATATCATTTCCGATTAGTAATATGTCATCGACATATAATATCAGAAATGCTACAGAGCTCCCACTCACTTTCTTGTAAATACAGGCTTCTCCAAAAGTCTATACAAACCCAAATGCTTTGATCACACTATCAAAGCGTTTATTCCAACTCCGAGAGGCTTGCACCAGTCCATAAATGGATCGCTGGAGCTTGCACACTTTGTTAGCTCCCTTTGGATCGATAAAACCTTCTGGTTGCATCATATACAACTCTTCTTCCAGAAATCCATTCAGGAATGCAGTTTTTACATCCATCTGCCAAATTTCATAATCATAAAATGCGGCAACTGCTAACATGATTCGGACAGACTTAAGCATCGCTACGGGTGAGAAGGTCTCATCGTAGTCAATCCCTTGAACTTGTCGAAAACCTTTTGCGACAAGTCGAGCTTTGTAGACAGTAACATTACCGTCAGCGTCAGTCTTCTTCTTGAAGATCCATTTATTCTCAATTGCTTGCCGACCATCGGGCAAGTCAACCAAAGTCCACACTTTGTTCTCATACATGGATCCCATCTCAGATTTCATGGCTTCAAGCCATTTTGCGGAATCTGGGCTCACCATCGCTTCTTTATAGTTCATAGGTTCACCATGATCTAGTAGCATGATTTCCAGAACAGGATTGCCGTACCACTCTGGTGCGGATCTTACTCTGGTTGATCTACGAGGTTCTGTAGTAACTTGATCTGAAGTTGCATGATCATCATCATTAACTTCCTCACCAATTGGTTCCTGTGATGTGCTATTTCCCAATAAGGGAGCAGGTATAGTTACCTCATCAAGTTCTACTTTCCTCCCACTCACTTCTTTCAAGAGAAACTCCTTCTCTAGAAAGGATCCATTCTTAGCAACAAATATCTTGCCTTCGGATCTGTGATAGAAGGTGTACCCAACAGTCTTCTTTGGGTATCCTATGAAGACACATTTCTCCGATTTGGGTTCGAGCTTATCAGGTTGAAGCTTTTTCACATAAGCATCGCAACCCCAAACTTTAAGAAACGACAACTTTGGTTTCTTGCCAAACCATAGTTCATAAGGCGTCGTCTCAACGGATTTTGATGGTGCTCTATTTAACGTGAATGCGGCCGTCTCTAAAGCATAACCCCAAAACGATAGCGGTAAATCTGTAAGAGACATCATAGATCGCACCATATCAAGTAAAGTACGATTACGACGTTCGGACACACCATTACGTTGTGGTGTTCCGGGTGGCGTGAGTTGCGAAACTATTCCGCATTGTTTCAAATGTAGACCAAACTCGTAACTCAATTATTCTCCTCCACGATCAGATCGTAGAAACTTTATTTTCTTGTTACGATGATTTTCAACTTCACTCTGGAATTCTTTGAACTTTTCAAATGTTTCAGACTTGTGTTTCATTAAGTAGATATACCCATATCTGCTTAAATCATCTGTGAAGGTGAGAAAATAACGATATCCGCCACGAGCTTCAATATTCATCGGACCACATACATCTGTATGTATTATTTCCAACAAATCGGTTGCTCTCTCCATAGTACCGGAGAACGGTGTTTTAGTCATCTTGCCCATGAGGCACGGTTCGCAAGTACCAAGTGATTCATAATCAAGTGATTCCAAAAGTCCATCAGTATGGAGTTTCTTCATGCGCTTTATACCGATATGACCTAAACGGCAGTGCCACAAATAAGTTGCACTATCATTATCAACTCTGCATCTTTTGGCTTCAACATTGTGAATATGTGTATCACTACCATCGAGATTCATCAAAAATAGACCACTCTTCAAGGGTGCATGACCATAAAAGATATTACTCATATAAATAGAACAACCATTATTCTCTGATTTAAATGAATAACTGTCTCGCATCAAACAAGATCCAGATATAATTTTCATGCTCAACGCTGGCACCAAATAACAATTATTTAGGTCTAATACTAATCCCGAAGGTAGATGTAGAGGTAGCTTGCCGACTGCGATCACATCGACTTTGGAACCATTTCCCACGCGCATCGTCACCTCGTCCTTTGCCAGTGTTCGCTTAATCCGTAGTCCCTGTTTCGAGTTGCAAATATTAGCAACAGAACTAGTATCAAATACCCAGGTGCTACTGCGAGCTCTAGTAAGGTACACATCAATAACATGTATATCACATATACCTTTGTTCACCTTGCCATCCTTCTTATCCGCCAAATACTTGGGGCAGTTCCGCTTCCAGTGACCAGTCTGCTTGCAGTAGAAGCACTCAGTTTCAGGCTTAGGTCCAGAATTGGGTTTCTTCTCCTGAGCAGCAATTTGCTTGCTGTTCTTCTTGAAGTTCCCCTTCTTTTTCCCTTTGCCCTTTTTCTTGAAACTAGTGGTCTTATTGACCATCAACACTTGATGCTCCTTCTTGATTTCTACCTCTGCAGCCTTTAGCATTGCGAAGAGCTCGGGAATCGTCTTATCCATCCCTTGCATATTATAGTTCATCACGAAGCCTTTGTAGCTTGGTGGAAGTGATTGGAGAATTTTGTCAATGACGCAATCATCCAGAAGATTAACTCCCAGTTGAATCAAGTGATTATAATACCCAGACATTTTGAGTATATGCTCACTGACAGAACCATTCTCCTCCATCTTGCAGCTATAGAACTTATTGGAGACTTCATATCTCTCAATCCGAGCATTCTGTTGGAATATTAACTTCAACTCTTGGAACATCTCATATGCCCCATGATGTTCAAAACGTCGTTGAAGTCCCGGTTCTAAGCCGTAAAGCATGGCACATTGAACTATCGAGTAGTCATCAGCTTTGCTCTGCCAGACGTTCTTAACGTCGTCAGTTGCATCAGCAGCAGGCCTGGCACCCAGCGGTGCTTCCAGGACGTAACTCTTCTGTGCAGCAATGAGGATAATCCTCAAGTTACGGACCCAGTCCGTGTAATTGCTACCATCATCTTTCAACTTTGCTTTCTCAAGGAACGCATTAAAATTCAACGGAACAACAGCAAGGGCCATCTATCTACAATCAACATAAACAAGCAAGATACTATCAGGGACTAAGTTCATGATAAATTTAAGTTCAATTAATCATATTACTTAAGAACTCCCACTTAGATAGACATCCCTCTAATCTTCTAAGTGATCACGTGATCCAAATCAAACGAAACCATAACCGATCATCACGTGAAATGGATTAGTTCTCAATGGTGAACATCATTATGTTGATCATATCTACTATATGATTCACGCTCGACCTTTCGGTCTCCGTGTTCCGAGGCCATATCTGCATATGCTAGGCTCGTCAAGTATAACCCGAGTATTCTGCGTGTGCAAAACTGGCTTGCACCCGTTGTAGATGGACGTAGAGCTTACCACACCCGATCATCACGTGGTGTCTGGGCACGACGAACTTTGGCAACGGTGCATACTCAGGGAGAACACTTCTTGATAATTTAGTGAGAGATCATCTTATAATGCTACCGTCAATCAAAGCAAGATAAGATGCATAAAAAGATAAACATCACATGCAATCAATATAAGTGATATGATATGGCCATCATCATCTTCGTGCTTGTGATCTCCATCTCCGAAGCACCGTCATGATCACCATCGTCACCGGCGCGACACCTTGATCTCCATCGTAGCATCGTTGTCGTCTTGCCACTCTTATGCTTCTACGACTATCGCTATCGCTTAGTGATAAAGTAAAGCATTACAGGGCGATTGCATTGCATACAATAAAGCGACAACCATACGGCTCCTGCCGGTTGCCGATAACTCGGTTACAAAACATGATCATCTCATACAATAAAATTTAGCATCATGTCTTGACCATATCACATCACAACATGCCATGCAAAAACAAGTTAGACGTCCTCTACTTTGTTTGTTGCAAGTTTTACGTGGCTGCTACGGGCTTAAGCAAGAACCAATCTCACCTACGCATCAAAACCACAATGATAGTTTGTCAAGTTGATGCCGTTTTAACCTTCGCAAGGACCGGGCGTAGCCACACTCGGTTCAACTAAAGTTGGAGAAACTGACACCCGCCAGCCACCTGTGTGCAAAGCACGGCGATAGAACCAGTCTCGCGTAAGTGTACGCGTAATGTCGGTCCGGGCCGCTTCATCCAACAATACCGCCGAACCAAAGTATGACATGCTGGTAGGCAGTATGACTTATATCGCCCACAACTCACTTGTGTTCTACTCGTGCATAACATCAAACCATAAAAACCTAGGCTCGGATGCCACTGTTGGGGAACGTAGTAATTTCAAAATTTTCCTACGCACACGCAAGATCAGGGTGATGCATAGCAACGAGAGGGGAGAGTGCTGTCTACGTACCCTCGTAGACCGAAGCGGAAGCGTTGACGCAACGTAGAGGAAGTAGTCGTACGTCTTCCCGATCCGACCGATCCAAGCACCGTTACTCCGGCACCTCCGAGTTCTTGGCACACGTTCAGCTCGATGACGCACCCCTAGCTCCGATCCAGCAAAGCTTCGGGGGGGAGTTCTGTCAGCACGACGGCGTGGTGACGATGATGATGTTCTACCGGCGCAGGGCTTCGCCTAAGCACTGCAACGATATGATCGAGGTGGAATATGGTGGAGGGGGGCACCGCACACGGCTAAGGAACGATCACGAAGATCAACTTGTGTGTCATGGGGTGCCCCCCTGCCCCCGTATATAAAGGATCCAAGGGGGGGTGCGGCCGGCCCTATGGTGGCGCGCAGGAGGAGTCCTACTCCTACCAGGAGTAGGACTCCCCTCCCGTTCATTGTCCAACTAGGAGAGGTGGAGGGAGAATAGGAAGGGGGGCGCCGCCCCTCCCTCCTTGTCCAATTCGGACTAGGGGGAGAGGGGGAGCGCGGCCTGCCCTGGCAGCCCCTTCCTCTTCTCCACATTAGGCCCATGAGGCCCATTAACCCCCCGGTGCTCCGTTTTTATCCGATACCTTTTCGAAACCCTTCCGGTGTCCGAATATAGTCATCCAATATATCAATCTTTATGTCTCGACCAGTTCGAGACTCCTCGTCATGTCCGTGATCACATCCGGGACTCCGAACAACCTTCGGTACATCAAAATGCATAAACTCATAATAACTGTCATCGTAACGTTAAGCGTGCGGACCCTACGGTTCGAGAACAATGTAGACATGACCGAGACACGTCTCTGGTCAATAACCAATAGCGGGACCTGGATGCCCATATTGGCTCCTACATATTCTACGAAGATCTTTATCGGTCAGACCGCATAACAACATACGTTGTTCCCTTTGTCATCGGTATGTTACTTGCCCGAGATTCGATCGTCGGTATCCAATACCTAGTTCAATCTCGTTACCGGCAAGTCTCTTTACTCGTTCCGTAATACATCATCTCACAACTAACATATTAGTTGTAATGCTTGCAAGGCTTAGGTGATGTGCATTACCGAGAGGGCCCAGAGATACCTCTCCGACTATCGGAGTGACAAATCCTAATCTCGAAATACGCCAACCCAACAAGTACCTTTGGAGACACCAGTAGAGCACCTTTATAATCACCCAGTTACGTTGTGACGTTTGGTAGCACACAAAGTGTTACTCCGGTAAACGGGAGTTGCATAATCTCATAGTCATAGGAACATGTATAAGTCATGAAGAAAGCAATAGCAACATACTAAACGATCGGGTGCTAAGCTAATGAAATGGGTCATGTCAATCAGATCATTCAACTAATGATGTGACCTCGTTAATCAAATAACAACTCTTTGTTCATGGTTAGGAAACATAACCATCTTTGATTAACGAGCTAGTCAAGTAGAGGCATACTAGTGACACTCTGTTTGTTTATATATTCACACATGTATTATGTTTCCGGCTAATACAATTCTAGCATGAATAATAAACATTTATCATGATATATGAGGAAATAAATAATAACTTTATTATTGCCTCTAGGGCATATTTCCTTCACTCTCTCCATTAAATCTCCACCATTTGTGTCAAATTCCTGAACATGAAGCCTGCCGGCCTGTACTTACAAAATAGCTAGAACACCGGTCAATGAAAATCAAGAGAGATGGTGATGAGATTCCTAGACTTGTGCTTTGCCTAGGGCATGCTGGCCGAGATCCCACGGCTGGAGCTCAATGACTCCAGCGAGTCGCTGTTCTGGAATGTGATTGCGTTCGAGCAGACATACACATACCTGAATATTATCTTTTGTGATTCTGAATCTTCACAGGAAAGGGTTAATGACATGCAAACAATTTGCCGTCATTCTTGGAGAGAATGTTAATCATATTCTCATACTGAGAAACCAGAGGTTCATTTTCTTCATAATCTGCTTCATCTGCCTATATTGATAAAGTATGACCAGCAGCTGCATTCACCTCGACATAACCGAGAAGAGAAATATTTTTTATAGTGGAGAAGACAAATAATGATTGATAGAAACCTACCCAACTATGAATAGCTCAGATTAGCTATTTATAATTTATATAATGCTCTCAAAAATCATATTTTGATCAAAAAATAACTCATCCAAGGTTGTGTCACAACGGATTGCTCTAAGTCCATCAAGGAATTTCGGATTTAGGACCACTCTTTCTGCGGGAAATCAGCCACAAGACTGGGTATTAGCAGCTGAGTTGTCAATTCAACCACACCTAGAGATTAATTACCTGTAGCAACGTGATCAATAGCAAAGTAATATGATAGTTTTGATAGTAGTGACATCAGCAATAGTAACGGTAACAGTGATAGCAGTAATTTTGTAAAAAGTGAAACAGTAACGATAGCAGTAGTAACTTAGCAAGAACAATATAGGATAAATTCGTAGGAATTGGATCGGTGACTTGTTGGATGATATTCATCATGAGACAGCTATAACCTAGGGGGATACGGCACTAGCTCCAATTCATCAATATAATGTAGGCATGTATTCCGTAAATAGTCATACGTGCTTATGGAAAGAACTTACATGACATCTTTTGTCCTACCCTCCCGTGGCAGCGGGGTCCATATTGAAAACTAAGGGATATTAAGGCCTCCTTTTGGTAGAGAACCAGAACAAAGCATTAACACATAGTGAATACATGAACTCCTCAAACTACAGTCATCACCTGGAGTGGTCTCGACTATTGTCACTCCGGGGTTTCCGGATCATAACATGTAGTAGGTGACTATAACTTGCAAGATCGGATCTAGAACAAGGATATAATGGTGATAACATAAACGGCTCAAATCTGAATTCATGGCACCCAGGCCCAAAGTGACAAGCATTAAGCATGACAAAGTCATGGTAACATCAATCTTAGAACATAGTGGATACTAGGGATCGGGCCCTAACAAAACTAACTCGATTACATGATGAATCTCATCCAACTATTCACCAACAAGCACTAGTAGAAAAAGGGGCTTTCGTTCGGGCCTGGCCACCCCATTAGTCCCGGTTCTGCCACGAACCGGGACCAATGGAGGCATTTGTCCCGGTTCGTGAGCCCAGGGGCCCGGCCGGGGCCTCGTGGGCATTGGTCCCGGTTCGTCTGGGCCCATTTGTCTCGGTTCTTGGCACAAACCGGGACCAATGGGCCTCGCTCCTGGCCCACAACCATTCGTCCAGGTTCGTGGCAGGAACCGGGACAGAAGGATGGCCTTTAGTCCCGGTTTCAGCCACGAACTGGGACCAATCAGTTGCCTATATATACTCCATCGCTGGCGAGCAAAGCGCTCCACAGTGCTATGTTTTTTGATCGCCGGCGAGGAAGGGCATTTGGGTGCTCTAGCTCACCTCTTATGCATGTGAGGTGTTCGATGAAATGCCCGAGCCACACTAGTTAAGCTCTCTCCTCTCGAAGCTCGACCTCCGAGCTCCATTTTTTCTGAGATTTGTCTAGGTTTAGCGGTCCGTCACACCCCGTCCTCGTCTTCACCGCCGTTGATGGCCCGCGCCGATCTCGTCGTCGGCACCACCGTGGTGAGCCTCTTGTTCTTATCTTCTTTTTGAAAGAAAAAAATCTTACTTTAGATAGATACTTGTCTAATTTTCTTATTTTTGACACACATAATTATATATAATGCACGCAGATGAACCGACAATGGATGTACGGTGACAGACACACCTTTGAGTACATTAAAGGCGTGCATAATTTTCTCGAAGTGGCTGAGGCAAACAAGCAGAATGGTTTTATGTGTTGTCCATGCCCTAATGGTGGGAATACGAGGTCTTACTCTGACAAGAAAATCCTTCACACCCACCTGCTTTATAAGGGTTTCATGCCACACTATAATGTTTGGACGAAGCACGGAAAAATAGGGGTTATGATGGAAGATAGCGAAGAAGAAGAGGACGATGACAACTATGTGCCCCCTGAATACGGTGATGCTGCAACGGGGGAAGCTGAAGATCAAGAGGAAGTTGAAGATCCAGAGGAACCAGACGATGTGCCCGATGATGATCTCCGCCAGGTCATTGTTGATGCAAGGGAAAAGTGCGAAAGTGAAAAGGAGAAGCTGAAGTTCGATCGCATGTTAGAGGATCACAAAAAAAGGTTGTACCCCAATTGCGAAGATGGCAACACAAAGCTTGGTACTGTACTGGAATTGCTGCAGTGGAAGGCAGAGAATGCTGTGCCTGACAAAGGATTTGAGAAGCTACTAAAAATATTGAAGAAGAAGCTTCCAAAGGATAACAAATTGCCCGACAATACGTACGCAGCAAAGAAGGTCGTATGCCCTCTAGGATTGGAGGTGGAGAAGATACTGCATTCCCTAATGACTGCATCCTCTACCGCGGTGCGTACAAGGATTTGAACGCATGCCCGGTATGCGGTGCATTGCGGTAGAAAATCAGACGAGATGACCCTGGTGATGTTGAGGGCGAGCCCCGCAGGAAGAGGGTTCCTGCGAAGGTGATGTGGTATGCTCCTATGGATGTGTTTGGTAGCCTGCATAAGCCTGTATGTTCCCTACTCGACCCACTTTTCGTTGTTTGGTAGCCTGCGCAGGGTCTCCTCAGCTATGCTCTGCTCACCCCGAATACCCCCGTAGCCACGCTCAGGAGAGAACCTGTGAAAGGAGGTTCGCTGGTGAGCATGCATGGGTCGAACCCACGAAAAAATCTGAGCCCAACCCACCGGTTCCCATCTGGACCCACGAACGCTAGGGTTACCCCAACTCTCCCGACTCCCCAGCGATCCCGTTCTCTCCTCGCCGCCTCGTCATCTTCTGGTTGCCGCGCGCCGCCGCTGCTCCAACTCACCATCGCCATCGCCTAGCAAGGTATTCCCTCGTACCTCTTGTTCCTCGTTCTACTGTCCTCCCTCCCGTTCCTACTCCTTCCTCAATCTTCCACCCTCCTGCTTATAATCAGCTAGCACGTAATGAGAAATAGATGGACCTTGAGAGAGAAAGTAGATTAGAAGATGTCTGCGTTTGATGTTTGAAGAAAAAAAAACTATCCTCTCTTTTGTTTGTCCTTTGATGTTTGGTGCTAGATGCCCAGGTTGCATCTGCACTGTTCTTTTCGATTGAAAAGAATGATCTTTGACATATACGATAGATGTAGTTGATTTGCTAGATGGCTTTTCCTAGTACGTCATGACTGGTAGATGTCCAGGTTGCATCGGCATACTCGTTTACTAATAACAGACTGATCTTTTAAATACAGTAGATGTCCAAGTTGTTTTGCTAGATGTCTTTTCCTAGTACGACATGACTGCTAGATGCCCAGGTTGTATCATTTGAGGGAGATGGTGCTAGTTTATATAGCACTGATTTTTTTTCTAAATGCAGATCATGTTTCCCATTCATCACAGTTTGTGTTGATTTTCTTATTTGTTATTTTTTTGTGAATCATGCTTATTTTTTAGTTGGTATAATTTGCAAGATATCACAATTTTTTCTTTATCTACCATTTATGTTCTTCAAACATGGAACACTCATGTATTTCTATTTGTTTAGATGGATGACTTGGCTAGAAAACGACGCCAACTAATTGTGAGAGGAGCCAGTCTAGTAGCTGCATTGTGTGCTTATATGACATTTGTGTTAAGAAGAGCTAGGGAACAAACCCCGGGGATAATTGTGGGTACTAAGGCTGAACGTGCCGTAGCTAGGGAGTCCAACTTGATATACATTTATCACTCTAGTGACATAAATTGCTCAAATCAGCTTAGAATGAGAAAAGCTCCCTTTTTCCGTTTGTGTACTTTGTTTAGAGAGAGAGAATTGTTGGTGGATAGCATCCATACTTCTATTGAGGAACAAGTAGCCATGTTTCTTCAAGTGGTCGGTCACAACCAAAGGTTTAGGACACTACAACCGATCTTTAGAAGATCTATTGAAGTAATTAGTAGGTATTTTAAGGCGGTGCTTTATGCTGTTGGAGAGTTGCGAGATGAGATGATTCGGCCTCCCTCCAATCCATGCCACCCTAAAATACAACAAAGCACCCGCTTCAATCCATATTTCAAGGTAAATTATCTTGTTTCCAAATAAGGTCAAAAAATTGATGAGACTTATGAATAACAAATATTTGTCTTCATTAATTAGGATTGTGTTGGAGCAATTGATGGAACTCATGTGCTTGCTAGAGTCCCAAGAAGGATCTCGGCTGCCTTTAGGGGTAGAAAAGAAGGGACTACCCAAAATGTCATGGCAGCGGTAGACTTTGATCTAAAGTTTACCTACGTACTTGCGGGGTGGGAGGGTTCAGCCCATGATGCCCTTATACTTGCAAATGCATTGGAGAGGGATGATGGGTTGAAAGTTCCTACATGTAATAAACTAGACTCATAACTAAATACATAAATATTTTTCTCCTGTAGCTAATAGTTGTTGTTTCATAGGGAAATTTTACCTTGTTGATGCGGGGTATGCTGTGAGACCGGGTTTTCTTCCACCATACCGTGCCACAAGGTACCACTTGAAGGAGTACGGGCGAGGGAATCATCCTCAAAATGAGAAAGAGTTGTTCAACTTAAGACACTCTTCTTTGAGGACATCGGTCAAAAGGGCTTTTGGTGCATACAAAAATCGGTGGAAGTTTGTTTACAATAAGCCATTTCATCCTTTCAAGACCCAAGTAAAAGTAGTCATTGCTTGTGCAATTCTCCACAACTGGGTACTTCAATTTGGTGAGGATGAATATTTCCCTCCCAAGGAAACTTGGAACCCGGAACCCACCGACGAAGATCACAATGATATAGTCCATGACAATAATTCTTGGGCTCATAAGAGGGACCAGTTAGCAAATCAGATGTGGGCGAATAGGGGGGCGGCACACATTTAATGTATCGTGTTGAAACTTGATCTTGTAATCCTAATAATTGAGTTGTGACTCGTGTTGTAATCCCTCTATTTGAATTGAGTGGTGCATTGTGAAACAATTTGTGGATGTTATATTCATGTACTGAAATTTGTTTTTTAATTGCTGGAATGTTATATTGTAGCGTTGCAATGTTATGATGAAATGTTGAAAAATTTTAAACCTAGGATTTTGAATATGCTACAAATTCCTGGAATATATGTTGTAGATGGATAATGACATGCAAGAGATTCCGGATCTTGGTGCTAAAGCCAAGAAGGCCCCAAAGGTCATGAATTGGACCCCGCCTATGTCTGCTATCATGTTGAAAGGTCTTGCAGATGTAGCAGCAAAAGGTGTTAGGACTGACAAAGGATTCAAGGAGGCCGATAAAATGAAAGTTGCAAAGGCTTTGACCGCTTTTGTTGGTTATGATGTGAGTAACACCCAGGTGCACAATCATCTTCGCAAGTGGCGGACTAGGTGGCAAAGAATTGTTCATCTCTGTGGATTAAGTGGTGCACTTTGGGACGATGACAAGAAAATGATAGTCCTAGAAGAGCAACACTATTTAGGCCACACTCAGGTACGATTGCAATTTTTTTTAAATGCTCAAATGGATTACTTCATTGATGAAATGGTGCTGAAACGAGTTACTCTTTGTGCTGAAATTAGTTACTTTTGTTGCTTAAGTGTTGAAATGTTGTTTTATTCTGTAGGACCATCCAACTGATGCTGAATTACTGAACACACCGCTTGAGCAATACAATTATATGGAACTTTGCTTTGCTGATAAGCTCGCCACTGGGAGATTTTCAATGGGCTCTGGTGTGCCATTGGGAAAACCTGTTGATGTGGAGGGCAAAGGAAAACCCATTGTTGTGGAGGGGCAAGGAACAAGTGGCGAGGGATTTGTGAATTGTCCTGTTGGGGCTGAGTTCGTATTTGTTGGTGCTAGTGAAACTAATGATCCTTCTCCTAGTACAACTAAGAAGAGGAAGAGGACATCTGTTATGACTGAAGAAGACTCAATCCAGGTTAAAAACATGTCTGATCTTGTGCGTGAGATTGCAAGTGCTATCAACAACACATGTCATACCGAAACACACCCTGACTTGTACAAGGCTGTAATGGACCTTGTTGAGTATGATCTCGCTGAGCGGTTGGCTGTTTTAGATTATCTGACTGAACATAAGGGAAAAGGCCTTAATTTTGTGAAGATGGATGAGGAAGTCCGCAAAGCATCGTTCAAGTGTATCTTGGAGAAGAATCCTGATCTTGTTTGAGTTGATGTTAGTTGGTGCATTTTGAGAACTATCCCTTTAATAAGTTGAATTTGGTATGAGACTATATGTAATATGGATCTAAAGATTTATTGGTTCAACCAAGTTACTTTTCTTAATAACATGGTGCTTAAATGGTTCAACATGTCTGTTGTCATTCGATGCCACAAGATTTCTTTAAGTGTATTTGTATCTGTGTCACAAAAAATCAAGCACACATGCTATGCAATTTTGCCTCTATATAAAATACACCTACCAATTTTCACATGTTTATTCTTTTTATTTGCGAGAAGATGTCGTGTTGATTCATAGTTTTTTTAAGAATGAACAATATTATGTATTTATTATTAAAAATAAATTAATAATTGCCGACAAATATATATATGTCTAAATATTTTAAGTGGTATTTTTTTCTTCATATTTACATATTGTCGAAATGTTGGTCAAATGATGTATGCCGCCAAGAACCCTTTGAATTGTGCACACGAATTTTTATCATGTATTTGTAACTATGGTATCCTCACCATCTCAGATACAGCCTACCAAACAAAGTCTAATCCTAGCATGTCCTGACAGATACATGCTACCAAACAAAGTCTCAACTCAGCATGTCCGTACACATGCAGGCTACCAAACAACTACAGTTGTATGTACTCAGCATGTATGTACTCAACATGTCTCAGGGGGGAACACTATGACAGGATCATGCAGGCTACCAAACACATCCCATAATACCACGGTTGATACGACTGTTCAGAAACAAAGAGCATGCCAAGTTGATGCGATGGCATAGTGAGGACCGTAAGAAAGACAGGAAGTTGAGAGCACCCGCTGACGGGTCGCAGTGGAGAAAAATCGAGAGAAAATTCTCGGCTGAGTTTGCAAGTGACCCAAGGAACGTATGGTTTGCTTTAAGCGCGGATGGCATTAGTCCTTTCGGGAAGTAGAGAAGCAATCACAGCACCTGGCCCGTGACTCTATGTATGTATAACCTTCCTCCTTGGATGTGCATGAAGCGAAAGTTCATTATGATGCCAATTCTCATCCAAGGCCCTAAGCAACCCGGCAACGACATTGATGTGTACCTAAGGCCATTAGTTGAAGAAATCTTACAGCTGTGGAATGGAACAGGTGTACGTGTGTGGGATAAGCACATGGGGGAAGAATTTTACCTAAAGGCGTTGCTGTTCGTGACCATCAATGATTGGCCCGCTCTCAGTAACCTTTCAGGACAGACAAACAAGGGATGCCACGCATGCATGCACTGTTTAGCTGACATCGAAAGTAGATACCTGGACAGATGCAGGAAGAATGTGTACCTGGGCCGTCGTCGGTTTCTCCCGACCAACCATCAATGTCGAAAGAAAGGCAAGCATTTCAAAGGCGAGGCAGATCACCGGAAGAAGCCTGCCATGCGTACCGGTGATCATGTACTTGCTATGGTCTCTAATTTACACATAATATTTGGAAAGGGTCCCGCCGGACTAGCTGTTTCGAATAACGCTGAGGGACGCGGACCCATGTGGAAGAAGAAATCTATATTTTGGGACCTACCCTACTGAAAAGAGCTAGAGGTACGCTCTTCAATCGACGTAATGCACATGACAAAGAACCTTTGCATGAACCTATTAGGATTCTTGGGCGTGTATGGGAAGACAAAAGATACACCTAAGGCACGGGAGGACCTACAACGTTTGCACGAAAAAGACGGCATGCCTCCAAAGCAGTATGAAGGTCCTGCCAGCTACGCTCTTACCAACAAAGAGAAGGAAATCTTTTTTGAGTGCCTGCTTAGTATTAAGGTCCCGACTGGCTTCTCGTCGAATATAAAGGGAATAATAAATATTCCTGAGAAAAAGTTCCAGAACCTAAAGTCTCATGACTGCCACGTGGTTATGACGCAACTGCTTCCGGTTGCATTGAGGGGGCTTCTGCCGGAAAACGTCTGATTAGCCATTGTGAAGCTATCTGCATTCCTCAATGCAATCTCTCAGAAGGTGATCGATCCAGAAATCATTCCAAGGCTAAGGAGTGATGTGACGCATTGTCTTGTCAGTTTCGAGCTAGTGTTCCCACCATCCTTATTCAATATCATGACGCACGTCCTAGTTCATCTAGTCGACGAGATTGTCATTCTGGGCCCCGTATTTCTACACAATATGTTCCCCTTTGAGAGGTTCATGGGAGTCCTAAAGAAATATGTCTGTAACCGTGCTAGGGAAGAAGGAAGCATCTCCATGGGCCATCAAACAGAGGATGTCATTGGGTTTTGTGTTGACTTCATTCCTGGCCTTAAGAAGATAGGTCTCCCTAAATCGTGGTATGATGGGAGACTGACTGGAAAAGGCACGCTAGGAGCGGTAGCAATAATATGCAGGACGGGCATTCTTGGTCTCAAGCACACTACACAGTTCTACAGAACTCTACCTTGGTGACCCTGTATGTCGATGAACACAAGAACAGTCTGCGCTCCAAATACCCAGAGTAGTGTGACGACTGGATTACATGTGAACACATCAAGACTTTCAGCAGTTGGTTGGAAACACGTCTCAGAGGTGACAACACTGTTTGTGATGAGCAGTACTCATTGTCCAGGGGGCCATCTTCGACTGTATTGACTTACAGAGGATACGAGATAAATGGGAATACATTTTACATGATCCCCCAAGATCAAAAGAGCACCAACCAAAACAGCGGTGTCTGCCTTCATGCAGCAACCGAGAGGGGAAAGGACACATATTATGGTTACATAATGGACATATGGGAACTTGACTATGGACATGATTTTAAGGTCCCTTTGTTTAAGTGCAAATGGGTCAATCTGTCAGGAGGCGGGGTACAGGTAGACCCACAGTACGGAATGACAACAGTGGATCTGAACAATCTTGGGTACACTGACGAACCGTTCGTCCTATCCAATGATGTGACACAGGTTATCTATGTGAAGGACATGTCTACCAAACCGAGAAAAAGAAAAGATAAGGAAGCGAATACATCATATGATGAGCCAAAGCGCCACATAGTTCTTTCAGGAAAAAGGGACATCGTGGGAGTGGAGAGCAAGACAGACATGTCTGAAGATTATGAAAAGTTTCATGAAATTCCTCCCTTCAAAGTCAAGGCTGACCCAAGCATCCTGATAAACGATGAAGATTATCCATGGTTACAGGCGCAATAAGCAAAGCACACAAGCAAAAAAAAGTGAATACTTTCTCTCCACAACTATTATGATGATACCATGACAACTTTCAACCTTTTCTTAGTTCATTTGAAATGCCTGTTGTAACAGACGAGTTTTCGTATGAAATCCTGATACTTCGAAACAGATTGTCCGTTTTGTACACGGAGTGCATCCAGTTTTTTCCGTAACCCTCTCTACTTTCTTGCACATGCTACATGGGTGAAATGATGATACCATGCCAACTTTCAACCTTTTCAGAGTTCATTTGTAGTGCTTTTCAATTTCATGGTCTTATAACACAAAATAATCAGTAAATGCATGGAAAATAACAAATGAAGTCAGAAAGAATTGAAAATTGATGATGTGGCTCTAAATGGTGCATTTTGAACACAGAAAAACTATGGAGTTCAAATAAGTTCAAAAAAATGAAATCCCTTTGTAACGGATGAGCTTTCATCTGAAACCCTGATACTTCAAAAGAGATTGTTTTGTACACGAAGTGCATCTAGTTTTTGTCGTAACCCTCTCAACTTTCTTGCACATGCTATGTGGATGAAATGATGATACCATGCCAATTTTCAACCTTTTCGGAGTTCATTTGAAATGTTTTTCAATTTCCGGGTCTTATAGCTCAAAAAAGCAGTAAATGCATGAAAAATAATAAAATGCATAAAATGCAAAAGGAATCAAATAAAAAGCTTATATAAACCTCTAGTATTTTTAAAACTAAAATTATATAAAATTTATGCAACTTATATTAACAAAGTATTTTTTTGTTCAAAACATTTATAGCAAAAAATAATGTAATAGCAAAAAAAATTAACAAAATATGGTTTTGATTAAAACAGATAAACTCTAATAAAATATATAAGTAGAAACCAAATAAAAAATGAAATAAACTTTGATAACATAAAGCAAAAAGAATTATCATAAAGTGAGATAAATAAGTAATTAGAAAAAAATAAATAAGTTTGTTGTTGTAAGTAGAAACAAAACAAAAAAAATAAAGCAAAAAGAAAATAAAAAAACAGGGAAAAAATAAAAAATATGCCACCTCATCATGGTGTGGATTTTGAAGTAAAGTTGTACAATTCAGAGAGTGTAACCCATTTTGGTTGCAAAAAATGGGAAGCACTTTGCAAGATGTATGGTTTTGATGAGGGTATGCTTGTCACCATGTATTTTGATGATCCTGAAATCGAGCAAGACAATATGGACATTTGGGTCCTTATTGATACGCCTCCAATTCTACCGCTATGTGAGTTTCTCAAACATAGTTATTAGCTAATTTATATTGTTTATTTCAAAATAGTTGACAACTTATTTTCATTGACATCTTATTTTGATTGTTCAAACAATGTGCGGAACATGGTAGACAAAACCCACAACACCGATGGCTCCGAATTAACTTATCAGGAGAAAAATCATCTGGTCGGATTTTTTACCGATATTGAGAATTCCAATATCTACAATCAAACTCCTCAACATTATGGTCAATACGTGCCACTAGTGCACGTGTTGAACTACGGTAAATACCATGGAGATACCCTGGTAAGATTTTTTACTATTACGACATCCGTGCATCTTTTGCATACTTCTAAAGCTAGTACATCATTGCTAACTATGAAGTTATTACTATGTTTTTCAACAGAGAATCCCAGAGAATTGTGTGCCTTATTTGATGTATCAGAATGGCAGCCTTCGTGTTTTGAACATATATCCAGGTCATCCTACGAATCTCAACTGTCCATACCAGATTTCTAAAAGAAGTGGAGACATGCTAATCAAAAAATGGAAAAAATGTATGGACAGTCGTAAGGAGGTTCTTGGAAGCAAAAGGAAGCGAAGCGCAAGAATTGGAGACAGGATGATCTCCATTCTCCATAATGGAGAGTCAGGGTCTATATTGTTTTATGCTATTTTACCTTAAAGAGGGTATTTAGGTCCTACCTAATACTAATGATCATGTGCTAAGAACTATTAAGTAGGGTTGGTTCGATGACTATCAGGATGATGATCGTATGACTTGTTATTAATAACGAGTAGAAGTTGTATGATGATGATTAGTACGACTTGTTATTATGATGATGCATGATGCAAGCATGAAGAGTTATTATATATCTGTGGGTGAAATGAACATGGATTGGATTGAAGTGAAGGCAACATGCATGTGGTGCATGTCGAAAGTAGTACAATCCAAACTTGATCAAGTTAGGATTAGTATTACTTTCGACATGCACCACATGTTGCCTCACTTCAATCTAAGTCATGTTTAGGCATAGCAGTAGCAGTAGCACGGAGATAAGAGAGGACACATCTCTCTATTAGCTACCTATAACAACCTAAATTAACATACAAAACCACTAAACCACCTCCTTTCAAAAAAAACCAGCCCTTGAAATGCTGACGCGTGGAAGCTTATTGGTCCCGGTTGGTGCTACCAACCGGGACCAAAGGCCCTCGTGCCTGGGCTCGCCGGAGCAGCCACGTGGAGGCACATGTGTCCCGGTTAGTATAAGAACCAGGACTAAAGGCCTAGGGCATTGGTAACGACCCCTTAGTCCCGGTTCCCCAACTGGGACAGATGGGCCTTATGAACCGGGACAAATGGCCCTTTTTCTACTAGTGCAGCGAGCCTATGAAGGAATTACTCACTCCCGGGGGAGAGCATCATGGAATTGGCGATGGAGAAGGGTTGGTGATGACGAAGAATGAAGATCCCCCTCTCCGGAGCCCCAAACGGAGTCCAGATCTGGCCTCCCGATGAAGAACAGGAGATGACGGTGGCTTTGGCTCGTGGATCGCGATAATTCTTTCTCCTTGATTTTTTCTAGAAAATAGGATTTTATAGCGTCGGTTTCAGGGTCTGTGGGGCCATCAGGTGGGGACAACCCACCTGGCGCACTAGGAGGGGGGCGCCCTGGTAGGTTGTGCCCACCCAGGTGCCCCCTCTGGTGGATCTTGGCTCCAGAAATTCTCTTCATTGATATAAAAATTCCTCGCAAAGTTTCCTCCCATTCCGAAAACTTTTATTTCTGCAAAAAAACAACACCATGGTAGTTCTGCTGAAAACAGCATCAGTTCGGGGTTAGTTTCATTCAAATCATGCAAATTAGAGTCCAAAACAAGAGGAAAGGCATTAGAAAAAGTAGATACGTTGGAGACGTATCAACAACACATGTCTATGGTTAGGAAATTTAACCATCTTTGATCAATGAGCTAGTTTAGTAGAGGCTTACTAGGGAACGGTGTTTTGTCTATGTATCCACACATGTATCAGGTTTCCGGTTAATACAATTCTAGCATGAATAATAAATATTTATCATGATTTAAGGAAATATAAAATAACAACTTTATTATTGCCTCTAGGGCATATTTCCTTCACCAACTACTTCCTCGACGTCCTCATCGCTTTCGCCGCTTCCCAGCTCCGTCCGCGCTGCCGTCCGCGACCCGCACTGGCTCGCCGCTATGCAAGATGAGTATGACGCACTTGCCCGCAACCGTACATGGGAGCTGGTGCCGTGTCCCCTGGGCTAATTTGTTCACTGGGAAATGGATCTTCAAGCACAAAACTGACGCCAGCGGTGCCCTTGCCCGCTACAAAGCACGTTGGGTCGTGCGTGGGTTCTGCCAGTGCGCCGGCATCGACTATGGCAAAACATTCTCCCCCGTCGTCAAGCCGACGACAATCCGCACAGTGCTCACTGCTACCTCTTGAGCACTGCGTTGGTTTTTCCTTGAAGAGGAAAGGGTGATGCAGTAAAGTAGCGTAAGTATTTCCCTCAGTTTTTGAGAACTAAGGTATCAATCCAGTAGGAGATCACGCACGAGGCCCTCACACCTACACAAACAAATAAGAACCTCGCAACCAACGCGATAAAGGGGTTGTCAATCCCTCAATGGTCACTTATGAGAGTGAGATCTGATAGATATGATAAGATAATATTTTTTGTATTTTTATGATAAATAGAAATAAAGATGCAAAGTAAAATAAAAGGCAAAATAAATAACTAAGTGTTGGAAGATTAATATGATGGAAAATAGATCCGGGGGACATAGGTTTCACTCGTGGCTTCTCTCAAGAGCATAAGTATTATGGTGGCTGAACAAATTACTGTCGAGCAATTGATAGAATTGAACATAGTTATGAGAATATCTACATATGATCATGTATATAGGCATCACGTCCGTGACAAGTAGACCGACTCCTGCCTGCATCTACTACTATTACTCCACACATCGACCGCTATCCAGCATGCATCTAGAGTATTAAGTTCATAAGAACGGAGTAACGCTTTAAGCAAGATGACATGATGTAGAGGGATAAACTCATGCAATATGATATAAACCCCATCTTGTTATCCTCGATGGCAACAATACAATACGTGCCTTGCTTCCCCTGCTGTCACTAGGAAAGGACACCGCAAGATTGAACCCAAAGCTAAGCACTTCTCCCATTGCAAGAAAGATCAATCTAGTAGGCCAAACCAAACTGATAATTCGAAGAGACTTGAAAAGATAACCAATCATACATAAAAGAATTCAGAGGAGATTCAAATATTGTCCATAGATAAACTTGATCATAAACCCACAATTCATCGGTCTCGACAAACACACCGCAAAAAGAAGATTACATCGAATAGATCTTCACGAGAATCGTGGAGAACTTTGTATTGAGATCCAAAGAGAGAGAAGAAGCCATCTAGCTAATAACTATGGACCCGAAGGTCTGAGGTAAACTACTCACACATCATCGGAGAGGCTATGGTGTTGATGTAGAAGCCCTCCGTGATCAATGCCCCCTCCGGCAGGACGCCGAAAAAGGCCCCAAGATGGGATCTCACGGGTACAGAAGGTTGCGGCGGTGGAATTAGGTTTTCGTGGATGCCTCTGATGGTTTGGGGGTACATAGGTATATATAGGAGGAAGAAGTACGTCAGTGGAGCAACGTGGGCCCCACGAGGGTGGAAGGCGCGCCCCCCTACCTCGTGCTCTCCTGGTTGATTTCTTGATGTGGACTCCAAGTCCTCTGGATCACTTTCGTTCCGAAAATCACGTTCCCGAAGGTTCCATTCCGTTTGGACTCCGTTTGATATTCTTTTTCTGCGAAACTCTGAAATAGGCAAAGAAACAGCAATTCGGGCTGGGCCTCCGGTTATAGGTTAGTCCCAAAAGTAAGATAAAAGTGTATAATAAAGCCCGTTAAACGTCCAAAACAGAATATAATATAGCATGGAACAATCAAAATTGTAGATACATTGGAGACGTATCACTCACCCTGGCCGCGTCACGTGGTTGGTCCATGCACCAACTTGACGTGTCCAACGCCTTCCTCCATGGCACCTTGGAGGAGGAAGTCTACTGTCTGCAGCCTGCCGGCTTCGTCGACCCTGCCAAGCCAGAACATGTCTGGCGCCTCTCCAAGTCCTTGTACGGGCTGAAGCAGGCGCCTCGTTCCTGGTTCCTTCGCTTCACCGGCTTTGTCCGCTCCATTCGCTTCACAGCCACGCGCTCGGACTCCTCGCTCTTCACTCTCCGGTACGGCGACGACACGACGTTCCTCCTCCTCTACGGCATGACATCGTGCTCACTGCGTCCTTGTAGGTCGTGCTCCACCATGTCATCTAGTGTCTCACTAGCGAGTTCGCGTTGAAGGACTTGGATCCCTCCACTTCTTCCTCGGGATCCATGTCACACACACCTCGGCTGGGTTCTTCCTGTCCCATCACCAGTATGCTTAAGAGCTCCTGGATCGTGCCTGCATGGACACTTGCCGCCCCTCGCCGAAACCAATTGACACGAAGAGCAAGCTTCCCTCGGCCGACGGCCTGTGCGTTGTCGACCCGTCTACCTACCGGAGCATCACCGGCGCCCTAGAGTACCTCACCATCACGCGGCCTGAGATCTCCTACGCCATCCAGCAGATATGCCTCCACATGCATGACCCGCGCGAGTGCCATCTCGCGCTCGTCAAGCGCGTGCTCCGGTACGTGCGTGGCACCTGTGCCCTCGGCCTTCATCCCCGTGCCTCGAGCACCCTGGACCTCCATGCGTTCACCGACGCGGACTGGGCCGGCTGCCCCGACACCCGCCGATCTACATCTGACTTCTGTGTCTACCTCGGCGATGCACTCGTCTCCTGGTCCTCCAAGCGCCAAGAAATCGTCTCGCGATCCAGTGCTGAAGGAATACCGCGGTGTCGCCAACGCCGTTGCTGAGTGTATCTAGCCCCGTCAGCTCCTCGGCGAGCTCTTCGCTCCGGCGACCAAGGTGACGCTGGGGTACTACGACAACGTGCCTGCTGTCTACTTGTCGGCCAACCCAGTGCATCATCGACGGACCAAGCACGTGGAGCTGGACATCCTCTTCGTCCACGAGTGTGTTGCCCTCGGCCACTTTCGTGTTCTTCACATCCCCACGCGTCAACAACTCGCCGGCATCATGACCAAAGGATTGTCGTCGGAAGTTTTCTCGGAGTTCCGATCCAGTCTTTGTGTCGCCGCCGCCGACGTCACGACTGCGCCGGGGGGGGGGGGGGTTAGACTATACTATACTTGTATACCGCATGTGTGTATGTATCGCCTCTGGCATACGGTGTAGCGCGTGCGTGTGATCGTGGCGCCCTCCTCAGAGATGGTGGCGCACGATCCCAAGTAGTGGAGCACCCATGATCTCCCTGGGCTGCCGTCCTGTAAGTGTATATATGACCCACCCTAGAACATAATCGAATGTGGTGAATAGTTCTCCGCTTACATTTTATGCTTTCCGTCGATGTTTGTTTTGTAGGAGGAGACGTTCCCTTCGACTACGAGGCGCATGTGGTGTCGGCTCAATATCTTAGAGCGAGAAGAAATGTCACGAGCAGATGAGCTACATGACATGCATCACAAGCCTCCTCCGATGGAAGCCTCTGACTTGGATTCCCTGTTAGGCTTGAAACTTGATCTAGGTGTTAGATCCATGCAAGGGAAAGACTATTTTGACATATGATCAGCCGTCCAAGTCTAGCCATGTGTTGTTGCCAGTTAACTCTTTCTCGTGGAGGCCTCGGGATCAAGGGTGGATGGAGATGAACTCTGATGGAGCTTTATCTCCTGATGGTGCGGGAATGGTTCTTCAGAATGATTGTGGAGCTACCATGTTTTCATCATGCAGACAACTATTCTCTTGCCGGGATGCTCTAGAGTCGGAACTATGCACGTGCATGGAAGGTTTATCTTTGTCTCTCTAGCATTGTGACTCTCCATTTATCATGGAGATGATCTCCCTTGTTGCTATGAAGTTGATCCAAGCTCGTGACCTTTACAGATTGATCTATGCTTCTACAGTAAGGGAGATCAAGTACTTGTTTCTTCGTGAATGAGCCTAGCGAATTTTGCCAGAACAGAAGATAGAACCTTGACTTAGCTTGGTTCTGGCCCTACCTGTTGCCGTGGAGCTAGCTTTAGCTAATTGTAATCTTACTGTCACTGAGTACCCTCCGTTCCTAAATGTTTGTCTTTCTAGAGATTTTAACAAGTGATTACATACGGAGCAAAATGAGTGACTATATACTATAAAATATGTCTATATACATTCATGTGTAATAGTTTATTTTAAATCTCTAAAATGACAAATATTTAAGAACGGAGGGAGTACAAGTTTTCACCCGCAGAAAGAAAAAAAAGATAAGCTACGTACATGAATGTTATTCTTGAAGAGCGTTTCCCGCAAAAAAAAACGTGTCATTGTAAAACTAACGTCCCCACCGCTGGCCGCCTCTGCTCGGGCACTCGGCGTTTAGCTACGTAAAAACGGCGCAATTGACCGTTCTGGAAAAAAAAAAGCCACTGCTAGGCGCCTGCGCACCGGCCGAATTTTCGGCCGGTCCGACCCCAGCCGTAGGATTAGGCGACCTTCTGCCGTTGATTTCTCCTGTTATCCTTACGCATCTGATTCGCATCTCGTCCACGTTGACCAGAAGCTTGCGTCCATGGCGGATTCCGCGCTCGCCGTTGCCTGCGCTCGTCCTTCGCCGCTCGCGCTTGCCGACCAACAATGCCGCCGGTGCTCGTTGCCCCGGTCCCCGTGCTCGCCGGCCATCTCCTCTCGTCCCTCAACAAGTCTCCTTTGTTTGCCAGCAGTCCTGGTGTGTCCGATGCGACACAGAGATGTCGTTGTCCCAAGAATACTGCAGGCGTCGTAGTGTTGCCGGCGTGGTCATGGCAATCTCCGCCGCCGTTTGTAGCATCCCGAGATGCCTGTGGTAGCAACTCCGGTGGAGTCGTGTGGCCGTCCGACGACCGTGATGGTTTCAGCAAAAATCAATGCCGGATGTAGCAAAAACTCCCGCTAGATGCAGCTCCGTCGCATGCCACCGCTTGTTGCAGCATTTGTCGCCACATTTGTTGTCGCAAAACACGCCGCTGGTTGAAGCTTTTTTGCTCGCTGGTTCCAGCCTTTCCCGGCGCGTGGTCACCGCGGTCACCGCCCGTCGTAGCAAAAAATTCTGCACGTTGTAGCATTTTGGATCGCCGATTGTAGCATATTTTGGTGCCGGTTGTAGCACCGCCAAATCGCTGGGTTGCCGGCTGACAGGGCCATACCTCGGCCCCAATGTAGCACTTGGTTTGCCGGTTCTAGCACACCGTGAAGGTGGTTCCAGCATCTCTGGTCACGGATGCAGCACCACGCCAGGCCGGTCCTAGCACCGTTGCCGGCCGGTTCCAGCAAAAAACGATGCTGGTAGTAGCACCGCACGATGCCGGTTCCAGCAAATCATGTTGCTGGTTGCAGCACTGCATCAAAGTGGTTATCCATGCCCACCGGTGCTTCAGGTCTAGCAATGGCGGTGCGTGCTAAACACGGGCTGCAGCTCCTTCGATCCTCACGTTGCAGCTTTTTGACATCTCGCCGCGGCGACGCACACAGCGACGATGTTCTTCGCAAGGGGGAGTGCCCCTCGTTCAATAGCTGGCTCTAGCTATGGCGTCTAAGAGAAAAAAGAGGAGCGAGAGCCATGGCGGGGGGTGGAGAGGAAAAAGGGGACAGAATATGTGGACGGTGTGTGTGTGGACAACAGCTCACGACAGAGGATAAGAAGAAAAAGTGGGGCGGTGCGCAGGACCCACTCGGATGACGTGGTCTTGTTTTGTGATCGCGACGCGTGATATTAGCGAGTGGACCGGCCGAAGCTTCCGCCGGTCGACCGGGTGTAAACGTTTACCAAAAAAAAACATCGCCAACGTAACAGAAACCGCAAACAAGGAAACGTATGATCATATCCAAGTCGGATTTGAGACGCCAAACTTAAAACTGCGTCCAAGCCGGACCCAAGTAGGAGACGGGAAAATATTCTCAGTGCATACCATGTAAACTGCGTCCTGCGCGTACCCACGCCTTCGGCCTGCTACGAATCTGCCTCCTCTCCACCATGTCCCACGACACCACCGCGCCCGGCTGTGCCCAAGCCTGCTGCCATTGCTGCTGCAATTGGGTCGTGACATCCATCGTCATAGTCACCGTGATGCTCCCTGGGCCGCCTCGCCCTCGCCGGGCCCAATGGCACCGCGCTGGTGTACAATCTCTCCCTCGCCGTCGGCCTTTTCAACCCCAACTGGGCCATGCGGGCCGAGCTCACCGCCCCGCTGGAGTCCGAGCTCAGCTTCGCCGGCGTGCGCTTCGACGGCGCCCGGCTGTCCGACGCGGGCCGGAGGATCGAGATCCACGAGACCGCCAGGTTCCGCGTGGAGGCGGGGGCTGAGGGCGCGGACGCGGCGCTCGGGAGCGCCGTGCTGGCGGAGCTGGTGAAGGAGAGCGCGGCGGGCCTGTTCGAGTCGCTGGAGCTGAAGATCACCGGGAGGCTCAGGTACAGGCCGGTGCACGCCGGCGGGACCAGGAGGCTCGAGGCCAGGTGCCCGCTGAAGCTGCGCCTGGCGCCGCCGGAGGGCACGCAAATGCTTGTGCTGGACAGGGTGATCAAGTGCCACCGGCTTTAGGTCTGTAAGCAGATTGTGATTAATTAGGGTTTCGTCCTGGCATCATGATCGAGTACTATACTAGCAGTGCAGGTGTGCCTCTGTTTCCTAGCTACTACAGTACGCACCTATATATGTTGCTCTTGTGAACAGATTAGAGATGGACATGTCGTGTGATGTGTAGTTATCTATCTAGTCTAGTAGTATAACTGTCACTATGTGCACCTATGTTACTACTAGTAAGCTTGATCTAATGCTGTCACTATGGCAGCAGTTAACCTGTGGTTGTGGGCATATTAGTATATGATTTGACGTACAATCTGATGAAGGGTTTCCATTGAATCTATGTAACCATATGGCACCATATACGTATGATTTCACTGCCCTCCTGCTGCTGCTTTGAAGTAATTATCTTTCTGGATGGATTTGTATCGATCGGGCCGTTGGGTTAATTTCTGGGTGTGGAATCTGTCTAGGGTACAAAGTGTAGCAGCTAGGTCGAACAGTGGGGAGCAGACAAGCAAATTCGTCCTGCAGGTGGGGTGGGGTGGCTGCAGGTTTCACCGTCCATTGTTGCTCTCGCGCTTCCGGAAATGGGCCTCGAGGGGCCAGTGAGAAAAAGAGATGAGGCTGGCTACGTGAGTAATGATGATGCGCACCCACCCAGCCCATGTGAGCGTCGAATTACCGTGCGTCCCCCAACCCACACAATTTGCCCATATATGAGTCTTGCTTCTCAGATGAAGCACAAATTTCATGCCGCAAACAAAAATGAAGAGAAAATCAAGCTTCAATTCCATGTACGCTATGGCTAACCAGCTATGCTAGCCATGGATGCTACGTTAGACCGCTAGTGCCAGCCAGGCTTAGCAACTAAATCAAAACTACTCCTAGATGCAGCCAAATCTTAACTTGTTAGCCAGCTCCCACGCCCAATTCAGGCACACGCGCTCTCTCAGTGTCAGTCCGGAGTAAAGATGGACCGTAGTAGGTTCAAAGGAGAGACGCCAACCAAAGCACGAGTCCACTTTCACTCCGCTCCCTGTGCGTTCCCAGAAAAAATCCTGATTGCAGACGTTTCACGCTTGAGGAAACGGGCGGGCACATGCATGGCTCCCAGCTGTGCCGCTCTGTTCACTTTTACAACATCCCAAGTTTTTTGTGCTCACTTTCTAAGTACTTTGCACACCATCTGGGCTGTCACTTCAGTGGTTTGCGTTCTCCTTAGGCTTGGTGGAAGACGTGCTTTGACACGAATTAGCTACTAGAAATGGGCAATAGTCACATCAATTAGAGTCGGTGGCCGAGCCAGCGGGACCAGTTGGGGCACTGGCACCGTAATACCGTGGATTTGTTGTCAGTAATGATATGAACAATGCTTTCTTTTCTCTAACCGCCTCTCATTTAACATCCTAATTAGAGTAATCATGCCTCTGCCCCTGATTAAAGCCATAGCAACAAAAGAATAAAAGACGGACGAAGGAACAAAACGACTAATAAATCTAAGTGGTTCTCTAAATACGGGATACAATACATGTAAACCTGCACAATAAAAATTGTATTATAATTTTACAAAAAAATCACATATCTAAAAACTGTAGTTTAAGACATAGCAACATACATACAAATTTAGGTGACAGGCGTCGCCCGCGACGGGCGACTCGGGGGAAACCCTAGCCGCCGCCCAGAGGTCCCCCACTCCGCCGCCTCCCACCGCATCGCCGCGACCGGAGGGCCGCCGGCGAAGCCACGCCGCCCGGGGATGGTGGCGACGGGGCGGTCTCAGCCCTGGCGCGCGCCGCGGCGCCCCTCCCCTCCTCCCAGATCCATTCTGCGCCACGCGAGTTGCCTCTCTTCCTGCTGCTGCTTCGTCCCCTGCTCGTCCCGCTCGGCGGCGCGACCATGGCCCGCGCTTGCTCCTCCCTCGCCCGCCCCTTGGCCTCCTAGTGCAGCTCTCCCTCTTGCTGTTGCTGGTTGGATTCAGGCGCTTGGGTGGATGCGTAGGCGCTTCGGCCCGGATGGCCGAGACTGGCCCTGCCTTGGTGTAAGCCTATCTCCGACGGCGTCACCCTCCGAGCTGCGGTGACGGCTTAGGCGAGATGTTCCTGTGGTCATGGTGGTTTTCTCGGCGTGTGATTGAGGCCTGTGGCTGATTCCCCGTCGGCGCTGCTCCGGTCCCGGCGGCCTTGGACCTGCGTCCTCCAGCGTCCACGGCTCGCCGGAGTCTCTGCCGGCGCAGCTCCGCCCCCGGCGTTTTGGTTGCTGCGTCCCCTCCAGCTCCTTTGCCCCTCGGTATTTCGGCGGCTCCGTCCCCGGCAGCTCGGAGCTGCGTTCTCCGGCTCCAGCTTGTCGGCGTTGCCGGTAGCCTCCCCTCCTCCATGTCGGCTCTCTGCTCCGCCGTTCCCGCCCCTGACCACATTGGCACCTCGTCCTTGAGCCAGATCCAAAGCTCGCGTTTTTGTCGATGCCATGCGCTACCCTATGACAACAGATGCAGCCCCGCTCCTCCTAGGGTGGTGGCCTTGACTAGTGGCATGACTTCATCATCTTTGAATCCTGCTTTGGCGACAAATGGGATTGCTCGGACTTAGGCCGGGGCGAAATCCCTTCTCGGCTTGCCGATGCTGGCAGCGGCGGCACTCGTGGGTGTCGTGTCCCTTCTTGGAGGCGTTGCCATGGCCTTTATCCGTGCTCCTATTCGAGCAACGAGGGAAATCTCAGGTCCGGTTCTTCGGATCGGATGGCGGTGACGTCACGACGTTGTTCCCCTTGTTGAAGGCGCCATCATGCTTGCTCTAGGCATCCCCAATGTTTGGCTTTTGAGATGCTAGATGTCGCACTAGTTTGGCTTGCCTCCCTAGTTCCTGGCTTTGTGGGTTAGGCAGTGTTTTTCTCTGTTTGGGCTGAGCATCCCTTGTCTCTGCTCTGTGTGCCATGTTCACGCCTTCTTGCGTTCGTGTCATGTGTTGTATCCTCCTCTGTACTCATTCTGCTTCTTTCTATCAATGAAATAATACACAAGCTTTGCGTATTCGAGGAAAAACAAATTTAGGTGACAGTACTTTACAAAAAAAATCTATGTAACCTAGAACTATAAAAAATGTGAATATACAGAAATGCCAGCTGGAGGCTGAGCTTCATGGGGCCTTAATTTTTTTAAATCTAATTCATACTTTTATGTTTAATTTTTTCAAAAAAAATACATAAACCCAGAGACATAGTGTGCATGTGTGCAAATTTTCATGATGAAATACGTTAAAATGCGATCTATACAAAAACCAAAGCTAGGTGTGGCTTTTCAACCTATGTATTGTTCATCCTCGAAGTCCTAGATTTTGTTTTTTATGCAGCTCACAATTCAAAGTATTTTATAATGCAATATTACATACATAAACATTACATCCTTGTATACATGTACATTTGTTTCTAGAATTTTGAAACTAAAAAGTTTGAGTTTTGATTTTTTTTCAAAGTAAAGGCTCCATGCATGGAGCTCGGACTCCAAAACGCCCTTTTCAACATACATAGGTTGAAGAGAAACTAAGGTCATTCCAAACAAGTACTCCCTCCGTCCGAAAATACTTGTCGGAGAAATGGATGTATCCTCCGTCCGAAAATACTTGTCGGAGAAATGGATGTATCGTAGGGAGTTGCGTTTGAGCTAATACACAAAAATTAAAAAATAAAGGAGGAAAAGAGACATGAGCTGTCAGATTTTCCTATTTTAACAAGAAAAAGACAAGTCCATCTGATTGTTCCAACAAAGAAAAAGAAAAGGCAATGTAATGTGACACCTGATAAGAATACTATAGAGGCGATCCAGAAGAAATGTCATGAATTGGTTACATGAAACTTATTCTGAGATTGGCTTACGTTTCACATAACGAACCTCCCCAAATTACAGCAGCTAGAAATATTGGCCACCAAGCACGGGGTATTATATTAGAACAGCCACACAAATTATGCAAAACTAAGAACACAAATTACCAACAAGAGCATGGGGCATTAGAACGGAACCGGCTCCTCTACCGTGCCCGCTTGGAACGGCAGGGTGCCGTGCCTTCTTACGACCCCAGCGAAACAATGGTCTAGCCCAGGAAACTACTAAAAGCCCATATCAGCAGCCCAGCAGCTCACCTGATGCCCGCTGATTAACAACATGGTTCTCAATTTTTTTACTGATTAACAATATTAGTCTTCTATAAAAAAAATAACAGCATTAGTCCATGGCTGCATGTTCTCATGGCGTTTTTTATTTGTCAAAATTTCGGTCGATTTAAATTTGGTTAAGTATATAAGTCGACTGTTGTCTGCATGTTGTTTCTCAACTTTTTTGTCTTTTCTAGATTTATAGTTTCTAATACATGAATATATTTGCTAACTTTTCAAAATATGTAAATGTAGGAAATGGTACTGTTGCCCGCTCGAAGCAAAATACAAATATATTTTAACAAAAAATTGCTCTCGTAAAATATGGTTGAGATTAAGCAAAACAATTTTTCAAATATGAGTTCACTTTCATTTTGGAATGTTGCTCATGTATATTCATAATAGTTAATTAGTTTATTGAGACAATGATAGTGGGAGAGCTCCGTTTTCAGATGTTTCTTTGAGTTTTGTTATGACTTATGTCCTGCTCAGGAAGACGAGACGGCGGCGGCTCCCTGAATATTGAATATAGTCCTTCCCACCTAGCCCCCGTCCCAATGGTGTGTCTAGCATCGTCGATGGGCATACGGAGATGTGTCTCCGGCGGATCTATGTTTAGTGAATTTGTCTAACTTACTATTTCTACCAACTTCTCCGTATGAATATGAATAGTTTCTTTTTGGGTTTGGGAAATAGTTAATTAGGTGACATGTGCAGGCGTGTGATGCATCAGATTTTTTTTAGTTGAACGTGATGCATCCGATGAACAGTTGGGCTGGTTAGATAAACTTTCACCAAGGAGTCTGGCCTTTCTGGCCCATATCAATGTGTAAGGTGCGGGGTAAGAAGGCACGGCACCCTGCCGTGCCCAGCAGGCACGGTAGAGGAGCCGGACATCAGAAGTACCACATAACTAACAAGTCTACCAGAGTACCAGTGAGTACTACCCAAAACTAGGAACACAAATTACCAACAAGCAGAGGGTATTAGAACAGTCACATTACATGCATTAGCTAGAAACATAAACTATCAGCCGTGCAAAAGTCACTCCGTCCAGTGACAATGACAAGAAACAGAGATCTTCGACCTAGCTTCGATCCTGAGCACACTCGGACCCCAGTCTTTTTTCTTGCTGAAAAAACATCATCGACCACCATGATCTTTCTGAACATCGCACTTTACCTTTATGAACATCGCCGGCGACGTTGCCGTTGACAGAGCCAACTCTAGCCGGCAGATCGCCTCCAGCCTGTGCAGCTTGTGGTACGGCCGGTACCTCACTTCCCCGAGAACCCTGAGTTCCAGCTGGAACACGCCCGCTGTGCTCTCCCTGGCGAACTCCGCCACCGCTGCGCTCCCCAGCACGATGCTCGCGCTGTCAGCCGCCGCCGTGGCGTGATACACTTCACTGCGGCGCGGTCGGACCACGGCCCCTGCGGTCGCCAGCCCGACGCGGGCGAAGCGGGCGCCGTCGAAGAGCAGCTCCGCGTAGAGCGGCGCGGTGTGCTCGGCGGGCATGAACCAGTTGCCGTTGTGCACGGCGACGGCGATGGAGATGTCGTAGGCGAGCGCCGTGGCCGTGGCGTTCTTGTCGGCGAGGGCGAGGCGGGAGAGGGCCGCGACCTCCACGCTGACGCCGACGCGGCGGGGGACGAGGGCGATGACGAGCAGAGTGACCACGGCGGCGAGGACGGCGAAGATCACGAGACCACAGAGGATGCGGAGGAGTGCCTTGCCGCTGATGGCATCCGAGAAGCAGACGCAGCAGTAGCCGCAGTCGATGTCGCCACAGTCGAAGCACTCATCGCAGCAGTCGCCACAGTCAAGGTCGCCACAGTCGCCGCAGTCGATGGCGCCACAGTCGAAGTCGCCCATCCTTGCAAATTATGTTGTGAGCAGCAGAGTGCAGACGCGAGGAATGGGATTCTGGGGTTTCTTGGCTTGGCATATATAGCGCTCAACGATCGGCGTAACAGAGACCGCGTATGCCCACGCACGCAGCGCAGCGCTTCTTCCTTTTCTTTTCTTTTTTGCAACCAAGGAGCTTTACTTATGACTCAACCAAATTATACAAGGGTATTGTGTACTCTCTCCGTCCCAAAATAAGTGACTCAAGTTTGTATTAATTTCTTGAGTCACTTATTTTGGGATGGAGGGAGTACAATATTGGAGAAAGTGCATCGTATGCTTGCGGCAGCCCTGGATGTGGTGTGGCGTTTTTGGTCTCCATGCGGTTTGTCCTAAGTAGTGTGGGCAGCGGACTGCTGTATCGTGCGGCGTTGCTGCTTGAGGGAGAGCCATGGCATGTTGGGGCGGCGGCCCCGGGTGTGATGCGACATTCGTGGTCTGCGTGTGGTTGTCCGGTTGTCCTAAGCAGCGTGGGCTGCAGGCTGCTGTTTCGTGCGGCGTTGCTGCTCGAGGGTGAGCGGTTGCATGTCGGGGCGGCGGCTCCGGAAGGCGGTGTCGGTTGAGTGTGCAGGGCGCAGCGGAGCAGTGGATGTCGAGGCGGCGGCCTCGAGAGATTTGCAGCTTCGAGGGCAGGGACCTCGTGTCGTGCGGGCGACGTGGTTGTCATCGATGTTGGTCGTCGGTACGTTTGTTGTTGCAGCTATCGTAGAGCTATGGAGTGCTTGCCGTTTCATCGTTGCGGTTGAGTTCCGGGTTTGCTCCTCCTTTAGCAGTCACGGCTTCTTCTCTCCGGCAGTGATGGAATGTCAGCTTCATCGGTGGAGCGGGTCCTCCCATTGGTGTGTGTTTTGGTTGGTTGGCGTTTGTGTTGCATTGGGCATGTCGTCGATAAGGGTGGGCTTTGTCTTGCGTGTTTCAGTCTTTGGGAGTGGGCTTGGCCCTTGTTGTTTCAGTTTTTGCCCTATTTTTCGTAATTAACTGGGCAATTCCCTTCTGCTTAATTAATAGTAGATGAGAAAATCTTTGCCTCTGTTTTGATTTTTTTTTTTGTCTTTGAACCGAATCTGCAATTGTGTTTTGCGAAATTATGGTTGATTATGGGTCATTCGGCTGGAACATGTAGTAACTGAATGCACAAGGACATTATGGCTTTTCGTGAGGACACAAAAGCTGTAGTATTTTCCATGGGCCGGGTGATGCGCATAGTCAAAAGGACGTGCCGTTTTTAGCTTCAAAACTGACACTGTGTCCACGCCCGCTATCACAACCCGGTCGGTTCCCTCTCATGAGTATAGCGTGATAATGGGCATCCGCTGATGCTGGCCAGCCATGTGGATCGGATGTGGGGTGTCGTTATCTCATGCATGGAGTATCTCTACACTAGTACATGCTTGTGCGTGTCCAGTTCGTACCAAGAATATTTACACAGTACATTACTCACTGGCCAGAGTTAAAGATCAGTCATATATTAAAGTGTTTCATTCATATTGTAGTGAAGTGAAATACTTACGTACTATAGAAATGTAGGGGAAGGTTGCATAGTATAGACCCAAAATGATCGGACCCTTTCCCGGACCCTGCGCAAGCGGGAGCTACATGCACCGGGCTGCTCTTTTTATTCATATTGTAGTGAAGTGAAATACTTACGTGGACCGCTGGCTTTGTGGCCGTATACTAGCTAGGCCGTGGAGTGGCAAGGCGCGTTGATGAGTCACATGCATATTGCTTGTGGTAGTGTCTCGTGTCGCCTGCAGTGGCTTGATGACCTTTCCTGCAAACGGAAACCAGAGCCAGCAGGGCGTGGCCCATGCGATAGCCTGCCCAGATCGTCCTTTTGATGGTGATTTCCCTGCAGAACTACCCGACGGGAGAGAGAGAGAGAGAGCGAGAGAGAATTGAGGCAAAAGCGCGTAGTAAGTACCACATCCCTCCGACGTCCTCTTCCTGCTACAAATAGATGGTTTCCGTTTCCACAGCCATGGCCTGTGCTCCAAGCGTTGCCCGGGTAGAGTAATTCATCGCCTCCATCCTTTCACGCTCTGTTGGTTCGTTGAAGCAGATATGTCGCGGAGCTTTCCTCGCGCCCGCGTCTTCACGAATGATCAAATTTGTTGACTGGACACTCGAAAACTTGTAGTTTAAGTTAGATATCAAAGAAACATTCTAGGAGATCCACCCATTATAAAGCGAAAAATGAAAAACTTTTATCACACATCATGGAACTTTTTCACCTATAGGTTGGCGTCTATTTTTTTGGTCCCATGCACAAAATATGATCCCATGCAAAAGTTTACAATTTGTTGATCACATTAGGTTGGCGTCTATTTTTTGGATGATAAAAATGCAAAAAAAAAAATTCATTTTAATCGTATGACTTGTGACTTCTATTTATTTTTGAACCGTGTGATTTCCACCTGAATTCACCCCTTGATTATATCAGTTTTGGACAATGTGGGTTTGATGCTGTTAGATTCGATTTTTCACTTTGTTTTTCTTGGCAGCTGTGTGGCATGTGTGAGAAAGGGACCCGTCATGCCTTTTCCCAGCTGAGTACATACTAGCACCATGGAGATAGAATGAATGCTTGCATGGTTGAGGCAAAAGAGCTACCAGCCTACCCCAGCCATGGCCAGGGTTCCATGCGCTGCCCGAGTAGAGAAATTCATGGCCTCCGTCCTTTCATGCTTTGTTGGTTGGTTGAAGCAGAAATTTCACGGAGCCTTCCTCGCGCCTGCATCTTCATGATTGATCCAATTTGTTTTTTTTCTTTGTTCGTAGATGTATTCGTATTCAGACAAGAGGAAGCTTAACCTGAATAAAAAAGGACTTGCAAGATCTATTTTGTATTTTGTGAAGAGGTATGTTATAGGAGAAGTGATACTAGATGGTTGTACACTGCTTAATTCCATTTTTAACATCATTTCATAGCACAATAATAGGTACTTTTCCAGTTTACTCTCATTTATACGAACTTCTTGTCGGTGTCTACCCCTTGCCCTAGCACTCACCGGAGCTCTCTCTCTCTCTCTCTCTCTCTCTCTCTCACTCACTCACCGGACTGGAGGTAGGCGAAGAGGAGTACAGAAGAAGAAGGAGCAGGGAGACACAGCAGATTTTCTTCGCGCACGAACACTGCCACTGCACGTACGGCCTTAATTCCCTTGAGCAACAGACTCGTAGTCCATCTGTTACAACACATGGGGTATTTATACCCTGGGACTCGCCGGGCACATAGTCACGTCCCAGTCCACGCCGAGCGGCCGATCCGGCCCGCGCCATCCACGCCCCCCGCGACATGCACGTACATGCCCTGGTCGTGCGTGACCTATAGTAACACATTAGTTAGGGGTACATATCTTTGATCCGTTTCAAAAAAAAATTACTACTATGCAGCTATGTGTGCGATAGGAGTGGCATTAATGAGGTGGGCAGTTATCAGCACATAGGTGGAAGTTAGCTACCTTGACTCCAAGGCTAGCCAGGTCACAGTTCAACAAAATGGATGCATGCATGGCGCTTATTTAAACATGAATTAAATTTGCAAGATGCGATTGTTCTAGGCAAGTTAGGTTAGAGCCACACAAACGCATGGGCACACAAACGCCGTTTGTGTCAGACGCGGCAAGAAGTCGTACTTGGTCATGGGGAGTCAACAAAGTAATGGCGCGAGGTCGAGGTCCGTGAAGTGATGGCGTGATAAGGTCCGAATCTGCTAACGATTAGGTCGGCACAGCGGAGTGGCGGCGTGAAGAGGTCTGCCCGATGAGGTAGGCAGGCAGTGAATGCATGGCATATATATATGTACTGTGTTGTGCTGTGCTGGTAATGGATGGATCAATTAATCGAACACACTTGTGTAAATATAGGTATTCCTACGAGTTTTAGTTAGTTATTAAGATCTCATGCCTCTCCTTTCTCTGTTGGTCTAGAACTCTATTTGTACGGTAGCCATGCCTCTCGACATGCATTATCTCGAGTGTGAACAGCTAGTCGTGCCATGTCTGATTTGATATTTCACTCTATTTTTTCTTGGCAGTGATTTGATTTGATTTCCACTCAAGTCTAGCTAGCTGCAGGCAGAACAAAAGAGGAAGGATGCATGAGGGAGGCAGTAAATGTGAACGGGGAGAGAGGGAGAGAGAGTGAGAAGGTGGTGGATGAGAGAAAGAGACCCGTCGTGCGGCCAAATTCACTGTTTTGACCCTTTTGTGCATGTTTAGCCGCATCTGACCCCTCTTTCAAAAGTTTTTCGGATCTAACCCTTTTCCTACCGCCACCCGAGCTGGCGGTAGGGTAGAACACCCTACCGTCACAAGATCTGGCGGTAAGGACCGGGTCAACGTCGACGGCGCCGTCTGCCTGCTGACGTGGATAAGTGGCTACCGCCACTGGCTGTGTCGGTAGGGTGTTTCCCTCTACCGCCAGATCGGGTGGCGGTAGGTTCCGAACAGGCAATTCCATGCTCGGTCGCTGCAGGCGGGCCCTACCAGCCCGTTCTTCCTCCTCAGATTGACTCGAACAGAGGCCAGCGGCGCCTCTCTCCTCCTCCCGATCCCCTGCCTCGATCTCCCTCTTCCCTCCACCATTTTCGCGGATCTTTGGGGCAAATCGAAGAGGCCGTAAGCTCCTCCATTCCCTCCAATCAGTTTTCGAAATGCTTTTTTATTTTTGAAGCTTTTTTTGCTAGTAGGTGCAACCTAGGTTTTGGTGTTGATTTTTTTAATGATGTTTTAGTTGTTTAGTAGTATATGATTTAGTAGTAGGCTTATGAAAGGATGTGTGGGTGAAACCATAGCTAGATATTTGAGGATATGTTGGTGAAATTTATTTTGTAATGTAGCTATGAATTGTATGAGAAATTTTTCTGTATGGTGAATGCAAGATTGTGAGGATGAAGGCATTGCAAAATTCTTAGATGGTCAATGCACTGTAAAATTATGAGGATAAATTTTTTGCAAAATTTGTAGGTGGTTAATGCATAGTATGAAAATGTGTGTAATTCTTATAGATGCTTTTTGTTGTGATGGAGAATGCATACTAATTCTTATAGATCCATGTCTTGTTGATGGACAATGACATCCAAGTTACCTATTGGATTGTAGTGAATCTCTTCTTCTTCCGCATAAGCATCATCATCATCAACATGAGCCATATCATTAATCTCCGGGTCTTGAATTACTATGGCTCTATCATTCATCTCCGCTTCATTTGATTGACTACTTGGTGGTTGGCTACAAGAATTGGGGACATACACCTCCACCCTAGCATCATGTATTGGGGAGGAGGCATGCCGATTCAAGTCAATTTGTAGCAGAGGAGCATCAACCTTGGTGGCAAATAATTCAAGTGAGTTGTCTTGTGATTGCTCTACTTTACCCTTGTACACCTTCCAATGCAATTCCGAGGTGATAGGCATACTCTTCAACCGAGACTTCACCCCCACTCCAACATCATACCTTCCAATAAGTTTAAGCTCATCACTTGGGTCCATCCAATGTAACACACTTCTAACTTTCACAACTACATCCTCATAGGTTGGGCTATACTCAAATACCATGTGTTCTTCCCCTTCATCGTCATTGCCATTCATAAATGTCTCCTTATCCAGATAATGGAGATTCACGAGACAACCCATCTAAATAAATTTTAGATAGTGTCAACGATAGCGGCAACATAATATGAGACAATATCCATTGTGCATTCCATGGATCAATAAAAGTTCTATGCAATACATTTAAGCAACAAAACAAATAACAACTAAAGAACAAAATATCATGGCTTAACCCTAACAACTAAAAAATGACTTTGCTTAACACTAACCCTAACCCTAGAAATAACCAAACAAATAATCATAGATCTAGCTACGAACAACAAAGTTAGCAAACTACACATGGTCAATCACACATATACAACCCTAGATCTAGATCTACCATCCATCAAATCCATTGATTTCACACAAAAAGTAGCACAACTAGGGTTTGCATAAAAAAATCAATGCCATCAAATAAGTTGATTCCAACCAACCAAAAAGAAGAGAGTGGGTGAGGTACCTTGAGGGATGAAAATGGCCTCGATCCACCGGAGAAAACTCAAGCAATGGAGATGAATTTGATGGAGCCCTGGGATGGGGGAGAGAGGGGGAGAGGGGCTCAGCTCGGGGAAGAAAGGATTTGGGGGCGAATGGGTGGCTTGTGGGGCCCACCTAACCCCCAGGCCATTGGGTTTATGCATTCAGTACCCTACCGCCATTGTCCCCGGCGGTAGGCTGCCTAGGGCAACCGCCACAGCCAGTGGCGGTAGCCACGTATCCACGTCAGCAGGCAGACGGCGCCGTCGACATTGACCCGGTCCTTACCGCCAGATCTTGTGGCGGTAGGGTGTTCTACCCTACCGCCAGCTCAGGTGGCGGTAGGAAAAGGGTCAGATCCGAAAAACTTTTGAAAGAGGAGTCAGATGCGGCTAAACGTGAAAAAAGGGTCAAAACAGTGAATTTGGCCCCGTCGTGCCAGACTACGAGCTGAGTCAAAAGCGCTAGCGGTATGGAGATGCTTGAATGGTTGAGTCAAAAGCGGTACCAGACTACCACACCGCGTCTTCTTCCTGCTGCAAATAGGTGGTTTCCGTTTCCGGCCACAACCATGGCCAGTGCTCCATCCTTTCACGCTGTGCTGGTCTGTTGAAGCAGAAATTTCGCAGAGCCTTCCGCGCGCCCGCATCTTCCTAACTGACCCGCCGTGATAGAAAATGATCCAACTAAGCTAGTGTCTTGTTGATCCGTGGTAGAATTAATTTGGCTAATTTCTTGTGCCTTCCTATCCAAGATCTTGGACACCTTAATTTGCATGTTTGGGATTTTATATGTCTGTTCGAGTATGATTATCGAGCATCTTATAGACGATGCATTTGGATGAGTAATTTTTGTCACCGTCGTATGCACACAACCAAAACCAAGTGTTCAATTTCTTTTTGCCACTCTATGACAATTATTATTATATGATAATATATATTAATATTTTTTTATACAGAGCAATGAATTAATATAAAGTTGGCATAAATTACACCAAACCCTAAGAAACAATTGAAACATTTTGGAAGGACATAGCCAAAATGCTACATTGAAGCAATCAACGACAACAAAGACATTAATATCAACAATGATGATTAGCATGATATGGGTTTCCGGAGGGAGCAAACCACAAGCGCCCTTATTGCCGAATCCAACTGGCTATATCATGAGTGCCATAATCCTAACAATTTTTCATAGTGCCTAGATAAAGTGTCACCTGTAATTCCTTTTAAGCACTGTAACTTGTTTTTAAAGTACTAAAATTCTCAGAAACATTTTCCCCGACAGCTAGAAAAACAATAGGAACAAAAAAATCCCCCTTCCCCTCCGGGGAGGACAGCCCAGCCGCCGTCGCCACAAGCTCCCTCCACCCCGCCATAGGGCGCGGCTAGGCAAAGCTAGGGTTCGTGCTCGGGCGGGCCAGATATGTGCCCGAGGCGGATCAGAGTTGGTGCTTCAGGTAGGTTAGGTTGGACTCAGCCCGGGATGTGCTCGCAAGCGGCGTCTTCCTCTAGCGGGTGCGGTAGGAGTTTGTGGTGGTCGTGACATCGCTGCTCGTGCCGTCTGATAGGCACCGGTTGCCATGGACATGGCATTGCGCGTGTTCACTTGGGCCAAGGCAAGAGGGCTAGGGTTTAGCTCTCGTCGATGTGCCACATGAAATCTCGGGCACTCGCGGTGCACTTGACCTTTCTTTTTTTTGGCAGAAGGAGCTTTAAGCTCCCTATTTCATTGCATGAAATTTATAAACAACAGTATTTTTCACTTTTTTGCTCACATTTAGGTTATTTCCTTTTTTACGAGAAATGCCAAAAATGTATTTTAAAACCAAAAAGTAAAAAATGAGATCTAAAAAATCTTAAATTTTGACATTATCTCTAATATGTGTCTCAATTCATGTGTAAAATATTTGGAGTGCGCTGAATGGATATTCTTGCAAGGTGCTTCACAAGGTACTGGTTTTTAGTTACATGCAAAGCACTAAAAGGGAATTATGACATGATGAGTGGCAGCATGATGTTAAATTCGGGAATTCTACTGATAGCAAAAGTAGGGCTCACAGCGAACCCCGAAAAAATTTTGCTACTCTTTCACTTACCATCCCCTCCCTGCTGCTGATTTCCACTTACTTTTTGAATCGTATGATTTCCACCAGTTTTGGAGAATGTGGGTTTGCTGAAATGCCATGCACATGCATTATCTCGAGCGTGATCAGCTAGTCGTGCCAAGTGCCTTGTGCTACCTAGCTGCAGGCAGGAAAAAGAGAAAGGGTGCATGAGGGGGGCAGTGAATGTGAACGGGGGGAGAGAGAGAGAGTGAGGTGGGAACTTGAGTTTTGCCAGGTGAGTAAATGTGACGAGAAATAAAACAGATGCTTGCATGGTCGAGGCAAAAGCCTACCACGCCGCGTCGTCTGGTTTCCGTTTACGGCATGCCCGGCCACAGCCATGGCCAGTGCTCCAACCTTTCACGCCTTGTTGGTTGGTCCAAGCAGAAATTTCGCGGAGCCTTCCTCACGCCGGCAAGCATCTCCATGATTAATCTAGCCTGTATTCTTCTAAATATTTATTCATATTTAAACAAGACAAAGATTAACCTAAATGAAAAATATAACTTGGGAGGTTTTTTGTGAAGAGGGCTCACAACCTAGAGATTGAGGCCTATTATTACATGTTGATTATTTATAATAATCAACTTCTCCTATACCGTGCACTGCTTAATCCTGCAATAAGCAAGCTCTTATTATTGCAACGTGCTATATGTTACAATTCCAATACCTCGGCCTTCTATAGTGATTTTTTTGCGAGAAAACTTCCGATCTATTCATCTTCAATCATAGCAATACAACGAACACCAAAAATAATAAAAATTACGTCCAGATCAATAGACCATCCAGCGATGACTATAAGCAGTGGCGGAGCTACGGCAAGGCCGAATTGGCCGTGGCCCGCCCAGCCCATACGATTTTCCTGCAGTATATATTTTTGGCCAATGAAACACAACCCCTAGAGTAATTTCCTACAGCCGGCCCGCCCAGATTTCTGGGCCAAGCTCCGCCACTGACTATAAGCACTGAAGTAAGCCGAAGACGCGCCGCCGTCATCGCCCCTCCCTCGCCGGAGCAGGGCAAAACTTGTTGTAGTAGACAGCCAGATGATCTTATTACTTGGTTCTTTATTGCGTGATATATGTTATAGCAAAAGTGATACCAGCTGGTTGTGCACTGCTAAATTCCATTTCCAACATCATTCATTTTTTTCGATAAAGGGCATTTTATTAACTCAAAAATGTAGCATCAAGTGGATACAAAGCATTATGAGTGACACCCGGCCTCTGCATAACTAAGATGCACACAGCCAATTCTAAAAAGTTTGACAGAAAGAAAAGAATCAAAATCGACAAAACGGCAACAGTAGAGTCCTATAGACCGACACTATATATGCCTATGTCAAAAGTGGTGGTGGGTCAATCCGGAGGTTATGCTGCCACCCATGTTGGGAAAAAACCTCCGTAGCCACCTGCTCCAATCGCGTACACACCGCCTTGAACAGCGGTTGGTACTCCGCTCGCTGTAGTATAGACCACGTACGAAGCGAGTGCGTACACCGGAAAATAACCTGTAGAGGAGAAGCATTTTTGTCATTAAAAACCAAATCATTTCTACATAGCCATAGCGACCACATTAAGGCATACGCTCCCACCCTTATTAGCGTTTTGAACCTATTTGGAATACCGCCCAACCAATGACCAAAAATATTGGCAACACTTGTGGGCGGATACAAATTTGACGCTATTTGGATGACTGACCACATAGAACGTGCAAACTTGCATTGAAAAAAGAGGTGTTTGATTGTCTCGTCATGAATACAAAAACAACACTTCTTACTCCCTTGCCAGTTGCGCCGTGCGAGGTTGTCTTTGGTTAGCACAACCCCCCTACGAAGATACCACATGAAGATTTTTACCTTTAATGGAATCTTCGACTTCCATAGTTCCTTATTATTATTCACCGGTACCTCAGAATGCGTGAGTGCACGGTACATGGAGTCTACTGTGAAAGACCCCGATGTAGTAAGGTTCCAGCAAAACACATCTCGGCCTTGTGTCAGGTTAACCGAATCCAGCTTGGACAATAGATTATGCCATGACGTAAGGCGAGGCCTAATCAAATCCCGCCTGAACGAAATATTCGGCGGGGATGAACTGAGCACCTGCGCAATAGTATTATTCTTCTCGCGAGCAATGATGTACAAGGCTAGATATTATTCTCGAAGACTGGCATTGCCTAGCCAGATGTCTTCCCAGAAACGAATCTCTGAACCGTCCTTTATCGCGAAAGACCCAAAGCGAAAAAGATGTTTTTTTGGCGCCATTAGGCCAGCCCAAAAGTGAGAGTCTCCAGGTTTCCAATATGCCTGAGACACCGCCTTTTGGCCTAAATACTTGTTGCGTAGCATGGTTTGCCAAACACCATCCTCAGTAAGTAGTTTGAACAACCGTTTACTAAGTAGGGCCTCATTCTTAACCTGTAGGTCATGAATTCCAAGGCCACCTTGGTCTTTTGGTCTACAAACCACACTCCATTTGGCCGGTCTATATTTTTTCTTTTCCCCGTCTCCTTGCCAAAAGAATCTGGATCTAAAATAATCCAATCTTTGCAAGACCCCTTTTGGTAGTTGGAAGAAAGAAAGCATATAGAGAACCATATTTGTGAGGACAGAGTTAATCAAAACCAACCGTCCCCCAACTGAGAGCATCTTTCCTTTCCAACTGCTCAACCGTTTCTCTAGACGCTCCTCTATATGCTTCCACTCCGCAATAGTGAGACGCCGATAGTGAATCGGCATTCCCAAATACCTCATCGGGAATTATCCATGCGTGCAACCAAACAGGTTAGCATAATCACCCGCCAACTCAATGGCTGCTCCAAAGCAGAACAATTCGCTTTTATGTAAGTTAATTTTAAGACCCGACATTTGCTCAAACGCTGAAAGCAATAGTTTCATGTTTCGAGCCTTGTCCAGGTCATGTTCCATAAAAAGAATTGTGTCATCTGCATATTGCAGAATAGAGAGACCACCATCCACAAGGTGTGGCACTACTCCTGCAATCTGGCCATCCTGCTTAGCATGCTCAATCAGAATAGCTAACATGTCAGCAACAATGTTAAATAACATTGGGGACATGGAGTCACCCTGTCGCAGTCCTTTTTTTGTCTGAAAGTAATGGCCTACATCATCATTGACTTTGATGGCCACACTACCTCCAGTTACAAAGTTTTGAATCCACTGGCGCCATTTATCGAAGAAACCTTTCATCCTTAGAGCTTGTTGGAGGAAAGACCATTTGACCTTGTCATATGCTTTTTCAAAGTCAATTTTGAATACTACTCGACTCATGTTTTCCGGTGCATTTCATGAACGGTCTCATGCAGGATTACAACCCCATCGAGTATATTCCTTCCTTGCATGAACGCCGTTTGAGACGGCCGGACCACATGTTCAGCCACAGAGTTTAACCAATTCGTAGCCACTTTGGTGAAAATCTTAAAGCTGACATTAAGGAGGCATATTGGTCTGAACTGTTGGATCCGTTTGGCCTCCTTAACCTTCGGCAACAAGACAATCTCACCAAAGTTAAGTCTGAATAGATCAAGTCTGCTGGCATGAAGACAATTGAACAATTCCAGAAGGTCAGTCTTGATGATATCCCATAAATTCTGATAGAATTCTGCGGGGAAGCCATCAGGTCCTGGAGCTTTGTTGTGTTCCATCTGGAACACCGCCGCTCTCACCTCCTCTTCTGAGAATGGTGCCGTAAGGATATCATTTTCTTCTGCCGTGACCTGTGGAATATCATCTGTTCGAGTCTCATCAAGGGTGATGTTTCCTTCAACCGTCGCCCCGAACAGAGATGTACCTTTTGAGCTCTTCCTGACCATTGATCCGCCCCTCATCTTGTTGGAGACTGTAAATACATTTCTTCCTGTGTCGCCCATTGGCAATCAATTGGAAGTATCTTGTATTACTATCACCCAACATCATTCATAACACAATAATACGTACTTATTCCAGTTTACTCTCATTTATACCAACTTCTCCTATAGTAACACATTAGTTAGGAGCACTATGCAGCTATGAGTACAACAGGAGTGGCATTAATGAGGTAGGCAGTTATCAACACATGGGTAGAAGTTAGCAACCTTGATCCCAAGGCTAGGTCGCAGTGGAACAAAATGCATGCATGCATGGTGCTTATTTAAACATAAATTAAATTTGCAAGTTGCTATCGTTCTAGCCGCGTATTACCACGGATTTGTTGTTAATAATCGTATGAATAATACATATTTTTTTAAAGATCTAACCGTTTCCCATTTAACATCCTAATTTGAGCAATCTTGCCTCTGCCGCTGCCTCTGATTTAAAGCCAAAGCAACAAAGGAATAAAGATGGAAGAATAAGAAAAACACAAGAATAAATTTAAGTGGTTGTCTGAATATGGGACACAATAAATGTACCCTGAAAACTAAAATTTGTATTAAGATTTTACAAAATTTTCGCATATAGGAAAACTGGAGTATTATACATAGCAATATATAAATTTAAGTGGCATTACTTTACAAAAAAAATTAGGCAACCTGGAGCTATGCAAAATGTGAATATACATATGTTGTTATTCCCATAGGGTAGAAAAGTAAAGGAGACATGAGCTAACTAGCCCATCTGATCGCGAAAAAGTAATGTGTAAGGCATCCAATCTGGACTATCAGAATACTAGAGGCGATCGAGAAGATATGCTATGAGGTGGTTACATGCATGAAAACTTTATTCTTGAGATGGGTTTAGCTCTCGGCGACCCCAAATTACATCAGCCAGAAACATTGGCCACCAAGCACCACGGGGTAACAGCCACACAAATTATGCAGAACTAAGAACACAAATTACCAACAGGCATATTACATCAGCTAGAAACATAAACCATCAGCCGTGCAACAGTCACTCCGTCCAGTGAGAAGAAACAGAGAACTTGAACCACACCGTACGTAGCTTCGATCCTGAGCATCAATGGCCTTACTGAACATCGCACTTTACCTTCTTGAACAACGCCGACGAGGTTGCCGTTGACAGAGCCAACTCTAGCCGGCAGACCGCGTCCAGCCTGTGCTTCTTGTGGTGTGGCCGGTACATGACCTCGCCGACAAGCTTGACCTCGAGCTGGAACTGCCCCGCTTCGGACTGCTTGAGGAAGTCGGCCATGCCTGCGCTCCCCAGAGCGACGCTCGCGCTGTCGGCCGCTGCCGTGGCGTGGTACACTTCCCTGCGCCGCGGTCGGACCACGGCCCCTGCGGTCGCCAGTCCGACACGGGCGAAGCGCGCTCCGGCGAACAGCAGATCCGCGTCCAGCCGCGCGGTGTGCTTGGCGCGCATTATCCAGTTCTCGTTGTGAACGCCGACGGCGATGGAGATGTTGTAGGCGAGCGCGGTGGCCGTGGCGTTCTTGTCGGCGAGGGCGAGGCGGGCGAGGGCCGCGTCCTCCACGCTGACGCCGACAGGGCGGGGGACGAAGGCGATGACGAGCAGGGTGACCACGGTGGCGAGGACGGCGACGATCACGAGAGCACAGACGATGCGGAAGCATATGTCATCCCAGAAGCAGTCGCAGCAGCAGGCGTCAAGGCAGTCGTCGATGCAGTCATCGCTGGAGACGGAGTCGCCACCGTCGCTCATCCCTGCAAATTGTGTTGTGAGCTGCCAGTGGACACGATCAGGTTTGTCTGGTGGACGGCTGTGACGAGAGGAATGGGAATTATATAGAACGCTCGGCGGAGTTTTCCGGCGGCTTTTTCTCGTGAAGGTTCCGCCTCTCGACGAGGCTGCTGCTTCTCTCGTCATGACGCTGGCAGTGTAACAGTGTGAAAGCTGGCAGCTGGCTCTGATGGGACGAATTGGTGCAAGGCATTGGTGGCGGTAAATAATTGACGGACGTACAATGTCTCACTAATAACACGCTACAACGCGATATAACTCGCTATAGCATATTTTGAGGTCGGCACTATTTGACATCGACGGTGGTAGCTCTCCATCCTTGCACATGCACATGCTTTGGGTCAGCCTTTGCGCGACTCCATCCTTGTATCCACATGCATGACATGCAGCGAACCACGCACTACATCTGCTGTTGTTTCCCACAGCTAGCTGGAGATGGACGTATATACGGTGATACATGGATCAACCACAGAAGAAACTAATTATGAATGAAGCCGCGACAACAAATTGTAGCACAGTGCGCAACTGTAGAACGTATGTAGCGGGTTGAATCGAGTTCAAACGAGTTTCGTTTAAGTTATGTAAAATAGCTTATGTAACTAGTTGAATAGAGTCCAAAGGAAATTCGATGAAGTTGTTAGCGTCAAATTTGCACCGAATTTGTGATCAAAATTTGTCCAGGAGTTCAATTCCAAACGACACTTTTTAGAGGAGCAAATATAGTCCTATAAAAAATATTTAGTACACAAGCAATGCATTGATTGGATTGGATGGAGACAAACATAGTAACATACATGCATGCACGATGCCTCGTACCGGATGCGATCGTCCTTGGTTTACGTTTCTTTTCTCTAGCTAGCCTGCCTAGCTAGCACGTTACGTACTCAAGGTCGGAGTAAGCTCAAGAAAGAAAGAAAATTAAGGTGTGTGTACATCCATCTCTGTCTACAGTCTACACGTGTAGGCAATGGCATGCTACTCCTAGCTAGGCTAAAGGTAGGCACGCAGTGAATGCATCCATGCACATATACGGTCGTACTGCAGCCATCTATCTTGTGTTATGCTGGTAATGGATGGATCAATTAATCCATGGCACTAGTATTACTCCCTCCATTTTTGTATACAAGGTCACGAACTCGGATTACAGGTACCAATGTAAAATTTAATGTCTGCTTTATAAGTCAACTTTTCTTCTTGTTTACTGGGATCATTAATACTCCGCATGCATGCAAAAAAAAAACTGAATGGAGGAAGTAGATGAATGTCATTACGACTGCATGCTTGCAAGTATTAAACAGGTTGTTAACACGAGAAACTATCATTAATCTTGCCTCGATTATTGTTGATGGCCTTATATAGATGCAAAATGTATATTCCATAGTGACCTTGTATATAAAAATGGAGGGAGTAATATAGGTACTACGAGCTTTAATTGCTTATTAAGAACTCATGCCTATCTTCCGTTCTCTGTTGATTTAGAACTCTATTTGTACCGTAGCCATGCCTCTCCACGTGCATTATCTCCAGCGTGAACAGCTAGTCGTGCCATGTCTGTTTTGATTTTTCACTTTTGTTTATCTTGGCACTGATTTGATTTGATTTCCACTCTAGCTAGCTTTGTGCTCGCTGCAGGCAGAAAAAAGAGGAAGGATGCATGAGGGAGGCAGTGAATGTGACGGGGGAGAGAGAAAGAGTGAGAAGGTGGTGGGTGAGCGACCCATGGAGATGCTTGCATGGTTGAGGCAAAAGCGCTACGTACCAGCTGCAAATAGATGGTTTTCGTTTCCAGCATGCCCGGCGACACCCAGGGCCAGTAGAGTAATTCATGGCCTCCAGCCTTTCATGCTTTGTTGGTCGTTTAAAGCAGAAATTTCGCGCGCCCGCGTCTCCATGATTGATCTAGCTTGTACTATTTACTTCTACAGATTTTTTTATTTAAACAAGAGAAAGATTAACCTAAATAAAAATATGACTTGGAGAACTATTTTGTATTCTGTGAAGAGGGATCACATCCTAAACCTAGAGAGATGCTTAGTAGTTACTCTGGCGCCAAGGGGAAGGACTGTGGGAATATGTTCTGTTGGTTCTGTAGTTTACATCATTTGGGCCTGGCTGCCATGGTTGTGCACGGTGTTTAATCTTTTTTGAGATTTTATCATCTTTCACAGTAGTACGCCTTTATTACAGCGAATATCCTCTTTGGTGCCCGGGCTCAGATGAGCCTGGTGAACAGTACAGTGTTTAAAGTAGAAAAACAATCAAAAAATCTGGAAAAAAATTGCAAGCAAGATGTCCATGTGCGTGATGTTCGTGCAAAATTTGGTGAAGTTTGAACATTCGAGAAGTGCGCGGCCAAAAAGACAAATTTGGACGTGAATGGTGCTGTTTTCAAATGTTTCTCACAGGCCCAATTGTTTTTCCACGAGCTACTCGAATGTTCAAACTTCACGAAATTTTGCAAGAGTATCATGCATATGAGCATCTTGCGTCACAAAAAAAAAGATTTCTTTGATTTTTTTTTTTTATTTTACTGTTCATGCCCGGGCTCACTTGAGCTCGGGCACCAAAACGCCGCTTCCTTACTACGGGGTGTTTATTGATACTAGATGATACCCCGCATGTTGCTGCATGAATTTTTAGCCCTTTGCACGTCATACCAAAAATATTGAATAACATTTTTGCATAGTAAATATATGGACTTAAGATGAAACGATTGAATCAAACACTAAAGTTAATACAATTATAAAAATTACAAAATGTGAAAATTTTAAAGTCTTCTACTAAATATAGTGATATTACTAAGTAATCAAATGTGCCTTACAAAAATATGAATGTATATAAACACTCTAAGAACCGGGACTCCAAATTGGACATGATATGAAAGGCGGTATACAAATGGCTTTTTGAGATAGTCATTTGTATTATGTGTAACTGTTGTTGTATTTATGATCTGCACACATAAGATCAAAACTAATCATCATCTTCATATCTACATGTTTATGATGTGCACAATGAATATAACTAATGGATGGAGCTCCAGTATCAACAATAATAGCAAAACTAATCATGATCAATGGAGAAGAAGATCACTAACTCCTTTTCTAATTTTAATTTTTGCCGGAGTGATTAACAATTTCTCTGTCTCAGAGAGTAGGACCGAAAGAGCATGAGTACTTACTGAACGCGGTACTTTTGTTTTAATCTCATCAGTTCCTCGAATGCGAAAATATGAGAATACATGTGAGGGAGTCCTGGATTAGGGGGTGTTCGGGTAGCCGGACTATACCTTCAGCCGGACTCCTGGACTATGAAGATACAAGATTGAGGACTTCATCTCGTGTCCGGATGGGACTTTCCTTGGCGTGGAAGGCAAGCTTGGCGATGCGGATATTCAAGATCTCCTACCATTGTAACCGACTCTGTGTAACCCTAACCCTATCCGGTGTCTATATAAACCGGAGGGTTGTAGTCCGTCGGACAATCATCTTCATACACAATCATACCATAGGCTAGCTTCTAGGGTTTAGCCTCCTTGATCTCGTGGTAGATCTACTCTTGTACTACCCATATCATCAATATTAATCAAGCAGGAGTAGGGTATTACCTCCATCGAGAGGGCCCGAACCTGGGTAAAAACATCATGTCCCTTGTCTCTTGTTACCATCCGGCCTTGACGCACAGTTCGGGACCCCCTACCCGAGATCCGCCGGTTTTGACACCGACAACATGGTTAGTGATTTATTCAATATTCATTGGTCATGTAGGAACAATTTTCTCATTACCATAGTACTGGATGTATCGAATCTTTCCATACAACTAAACATCATACTTCTCTTTAATCTCATTAGTTCCTGGGTTACACAAATATTACAATACATGGTTAGCGAGGATGCAATTTCATATATTTTTTTTTCGAGAGTATGCAAACTGCGTACCTTAGCTTTATAGAAGGAGAGAAGAACAAACATACAACGATATCTACCACTCGCTGCGAACAACAAGTGTAGCAACACCACAGACAACACACACACCAACACACACACACGCACACACACAGCTACCACGCCAATGAGCCTACCCAGAACCGCGAACCTCGCCGCGTCTCGACCAACACCGGTCATCTCCGAAGAATAGCAACTCCAGCTTCCTTGGATAAACCAGCGACGACCGTACATAACACCTGAGAGGAGCGATCCGGGCAGTTGCGAACACCGTAGGAGCGCAATAAAGGGCCTCTCGTCTCCCAGCACAATGCTCTCAACAGAGGAACAGCGTCAAAGACACCGCCATCATGCCAATCCTGCGAATCAAGGCTTTCGCCCCGGAGACAATTGCCGCCACCAGGCAACGAAACAAATGGCAACACACACGGCGACGCCTCCAGGAAGGGAAATGACATCCACAGATGCCATCAATGCAATTTCATATTTCACAAAGCAAAGAGACTCGGGGGCGGCCTAGGGTTCCCTCGCGTCGCCACCTCCCCCTTCCCCTCCTCCTCGTCGCTGCCGCAGGCGGTCGCCAGGGCCCCCGCGCGGCTGCCTGTGAGGGCGGCGGCGAGGCCTCTGGCCACTCCCTTTCGGTGGTGAGGGCCCGGATCTGGGGCGGCGGCCTTGCTGGTGCGGACGGCGCTCCTCCGGCGGCGGGGAGTGCTCGTCGATGAGGTTGGCCGGGTCCCCTCAGCTGCGCGGGCAGCGAGGTCCCGGTGGGCGCTGGTCGTGGCGCGGGGAGGCCCCGGGCTCCCCTCGTCAGATCTGAGGCGTTCTGGGCCGCTCGTGACGTATGACCTCCGGCCGGCCTGGATGTCCGGTGTGCTCGCGCCTGCTGATGCTGTGGCTGGTTCGGAGGTGGCGGCAAGGTGCTTGGCTGGGGGAAACCCTTGGCCGCCGGTGGCGGTCACGGCGTCGATGGCGTCCCGGACACCATTCCCTCCTTGGTGGCGGCGCCGAGGCTCAACTTCCCCTGCCTCCCCCCTTCCCTGCGCAAAGGGTGAAAACCCTAGCCCCGGTGGCTAAGCGGCGGCGGCGCCACAGCGTCGTCACCTTCTTGAAGGCGCAGACTTGGGCATGGGGATGCTGGGCGTGCATGGCGAGCTTGTCTGGTTCCTGATGGCAGTCCGTCTGATCTACTGTGTCGCAGCTCCGGGCAGGTGTTTCTGTCTCGTGGCTGCGGTGCTCCTCTTCCGGTCGTGTCTCCGATGGGGACCTCGCCCTTCCTTACCTTGTACCTGCCGTGGTGGAGTGGTACTTCATCTCACACATTGATGGTGGCGGAGATCGGCGGCATGGCGCTGTGGAGGCTCGGCGTCCGATGCGAGGAGATGGACTCGCGCAGGAGGAGGTAGCTGTCTGGCGTCATGGTGACGTCGTCGGCAGAGTGGCCAGACAAGGTAGAAGCCTCAATATAATCTGAAGACGTACCTGTGGAAGATGGCTGCTACGACACACGAGTGCGTCTGACCAGATTGTGCCCCAGACCCGGTATGTGGCTCGGCTGGGGCTTCCGGCTTTTGATGTCGTCGGCCTCTCCATCGATCACTTGTAGTACGTCCCTCACTTGCACCTAATTAAGGTCAACCAGCGTTTCACTCGCAGAAACACGTGAAGATTAATGGTACACCTACAAAGAGGTGCTAGGTATCCTACGTAATTATCCAAAACACCAATGAAACCAGCCCTCCTCCCTGATTCTAGGGTCGGCCCGTGAATCCCTTCGTATGTGTAGCAAAGCCCATGCCCAAGTACTCAACAAAGGAGATGCGTAATTTGCCTCGGAAAAAAAAGGAGATGCGTAATTGAAACCCGCGAAACACGGCCCCCATGCCGCCATCGAAAGGAGTAAGAAGCTTACATTCAGTGTGGTGCCCCCCACCCCCACCCCATCTACTGTATGGTGTAACGGTTCTTTCCTACCTATCAATGAAAACGTACACAATTCTTTGCGTATTGGCACAATAATTCTTTGCGTAGTGGTACAAAAAAACTTCGCGACTTTCCTAGGCTATAACCCAACCACCAGGAGGCCCAATATCCAGCTTGTTTGGTACCCACATGTACATGGTACATCACATATTTGCGCAACCAAGTCCAATTCCCGCCAACCATGAACTCCGAGCCCCGGGGCTATATATACCCTGTGAACTAAGGTCTGGTATAGTTTGTTCCACAAAGTTATTAGATATGTCTACATTAGAAAAAGGTGATTAGATCTATATCATCTCATTTGTGTAAATGTTGGAATTCTCTCCTCGATTTTAGCTCCACAGTTCCATTTATCCTGCGAGGTGTGGCGCTGATGTGAATATATGGTGGCGCCTTTGCACCAGCTATGGAGGGCTTGCAACATTGTATAAAATCTCAACGACAACCAGTCACTACGGTCGTTGGATGTGGTCGCAAGGGTGGGACCAAGAATGCAACTGCTTGGTAAAGAGCAACCAAGTGTTTGATGGCGATGAGGTAAGTGAGGCATGTGTTGTCGCTGTTTTGTTTTTGAGCCCGGGGGGTATTTCAAAAAACTATTTTTATAGGATCAAGACAACCGAGAGGTTAAGTAGTCACGCCACTGTTGTATGTAAGACAAAGAAGGTGTGGTGGAAGAACCCGATGTTAGGTCTTTGCGGCTTAGGGGCGACCCCCTGGCCCCGACGCTGCTACCGCCAGACCTTGGTCTCGTGGTTGTCCAGGCCATGTTGCAGAAGAAATCGACTTAGTTGTTGTTTAGTTCTCATCTTGTAATGGTTCCATGCCTTGTACTTACCTCGTTTGATTTATTTGGCCTTGCTGTCTTGCATCAACTATTTTTAACACAATACAATCACAGATGCTCACATAGACATGAATACACTTGCCCACCCAACCCCTATGAGCACTTTCGAGATACTGAGTCAGGCATAATATCTTGAGATTGACGAAATCACCACAGGCGCCTTGTAGTCCACGGGAACGGGAACGTCTTCTCCCACTTAACAAACATCGTTGGAAAGTCTGAAATAAATCCAAGAAAATATGAAAGTCTGTGTCAAGTCTAAGACTTGAACCCTAGTGGGCTTGTTCCACCGCAAGGAACATAACCATCTAACCTACGCTTAGGTCTTGCCTTGCATAAATTTTAATAAAGATAACTATGTGGATCATGACGATGCAGAGGCCAAGAGTTTGAGCCTCCTTTTCGGAAAAAAAAAACTCGATGCACTATCTGGGTTGGACGCATCTCAGTCGTGGAGAGGCATTGAGTTTGGTTTGAAATTCCTTAAGGAAGGACTAATATGGCGCGTGGGAAATAATAGAGATATTCATATTCAAAGGGATAACCGGATATCTAGAAGAAAGGGCCTGAGTGCAGCCACGTTCAAAGGAAGATCGAGACTTCAATGTGTTAATCAGCCAAGACATGTCAAATTAAATGTAGACGCAACTTTCTTCGTAGATGAAGGAATGGGTGCCACTGCCGCTATTATTCGGGATGAAAGAGGTAACTTCCTTGCTGCCCGGTGCAAATTTATACAATATGCAGCTGATGCGGTCACTACTGAAGCTTTAGCCATGAGAGATGGTTTGGAACTCGCAAACTCCCTTGGTTTTAATCAACTAGAGGCAGAATCAGATGCTTCACAAGTAATTGAGTTCTGCAGCGGGAAAACACAATGGTGGGATGAAGCCTCAGCAATATTTGCAGAGTGTGTGGATTTAGCGTCGATGATCGGGAAGGTCATTTTTAAGCATTGTTCTAGAACTGCTAATGAAGCGGCTCATGTGCTAGCAAATCATAATTTTTGTAATAAGAATTCTTCTGTTTGGTTAGACGAGCCCCCTGATTTTGTTATCAACGTGCTCGCAAACGATGTAACCCTGTTTGAGTTTTAATAAAGCTAGCCATGATGGCCTTTCCTAAAAAAAATCAGCTTATGGTTCAGGGAACTGATACATGGAATACCGAGCTAATTGAACAGATTTTTCATCCCTTCGATGCTGAAGAAACATGCAATATAAGAGCACCCGAGGTGGAAACTGAGGATTGTTGTGCTTGGCATTTTGAGAAGACTGGTGTATTCTCAGTTTAAAGTGCATACAAGCTGGCCGTGGGATTGAATGATACTGGACGAGTTACTACCTCTTCCTCAACACACATGGTGCCGATGATCATAGTATTTGGAAAAAAAAGAGATGATCATAGTCTTTGGGATGCTACTTTTGGAAAGCCTCTGTTCCAGAAAATTCGTATTTTTTGATAGAGTGGCGTCCAATTCATTGGCGACTAAACTGAACAAGTGCAGGAGAACCATTGTCCACGATGATGTTTGTGATATCTGCGGGAACGCTGTGGAGGACGAAGGTCATGCGGTTGTTACATGCACCGAGAGTGCAATGAGGGATATCTGGGACATCCCTGATGAGTCTGGAAGCTTCCTGTATACAGGGGTGGACTGGTTGCAATTACTTCTGGGCTCATGTACTGAAGAGATGAGATGTAGAATTCTTGTTGATTTTATGCAGGGCTTGGCACCTGATAAATGACTGCATCCACGGAAACGACAATGAGCAAATTTCGGTTCGGTCGCCAAATGGGCACTTGCAACAAGGTTGAGGAAGCAGAGGCAAGTGCAGCTCTGATTGGCTTATCGGCCTCCTGAAGGTGTACAAGGGTCCTGTAATCCTGGAGGTGGACAGCACTTCTATTGCCAGAGAACTGAATGAGCCAGCGACAAGCAGATGAGTTTGTTTTCCTTTCGTCAGAGACATCAAAGAGGTTGCTTGCTTGCATCGCTTCCCATCAGGTTTGTTCTGTGGGCAGAAATCAAAATCAAATGTCACATGAGTTGGCTGCCCACGCCAGCATAAACCGCCATCAAGAATTCATCGCCAGCGGGCTCAGTTCTGTAATGCTCTCTGAATGTACTTCTATCTGATGAGTTTGTCACTCTACCTCAAAACAACAAAAAAGGAAAACTGAATCTGACGCAGCATGGGACATAGGCGAACGATACCGAAAAGAGGCATGTGCCCGTGACTGACAGGTGAGCTCGCCTCAACGCTGCTTGCTTGGAAGGCATCGGGCAAACGAACCACAAGAGTAAACTGACAGGGCGAACACTGGGCCTGTCGGTTCATTAACCCAAGCAAGTCACTGGGTCCTCAATACATAACTTAGATAATACTACTCCCTCCGTTCGGAATTACTTGTCACGAAAATGGATGTATCTAGACACATTTTGGTTCTAGATACATCCATTTCCGAGACAAGTAATTCCGATCGGAGGGAGTAGTACTTACTACTGTAGAAGGTAGGTTAGCAAATGAAGCGATTCGTTTCTACAAGTCACATACTTCACAACTGACCAGTACAGAGGGCCAATTTCTGAGCAGAGCACATCATACAAAATGGAAGAACCTACAACACACAACCCATTTCTGCATCTTAGCCAACCGGAATGCAATCCTAGATACCTGCGGGGCAACACATTAATTTCATCAGTCAACCCAATTTGTATACTTCATACAAGTAATTAAAAGCCGTTAAATTTATGTATAAGAATGACTCAAACGGTAAACATTAGCTTGACTGCTTTACAGAAACTGTGCCAGAAGTTCAAAAGCTGAATCCTCTCGGCATTATTGGACAAAACCAACATTAGAAACAGAGGACAGCTACAAGAGAACGGTTAATTATATATTTTTACTACTGCACCTTCAGCCCAACATTGGACGATGGAACTTGACTATTAGTTGCAGCAAGAGCAGCCACATCTTCACAATCATCATTATATGTATACCAGGTCTTGCTGGAGTTCGGGGCTTGGGAGACGTCCACAAATGCCACAAGGATTATTCAACCTTCGACATTCATCCCTTCGTACAACCGTTAAGCAAGCATTTGGGACCTTAAAGAATCGTCTAAAAATTCTTGCAAACAAGCCAGCCATTCTTTCCATTTAGAAAACAAGTGAAGATTGTCATAGCATGTTGTGTTCTACACAATTGGATCCTAGATAATGGTCTAGGACAACATCATATATGATGAAGATTGTTGGTACAATAGTCTGCCTAGGTCATCTAGAGTTGCAACAGATACTGCGAGGGACAATATGCAATGGACGGCAAAGCGAGACAATCTAGCAAATATTATGTGGGAGCATCGTCAATTTCATCATTGATATTCCCTTTGCTGCAGTTTGTTTTACTTTTGACTTGTTTGCAAGACAATAATTTACTATTATGCGTGGCAGTATCTTGTACTTGATTTGGTTCAGTAAATCTATATTACGGACGCTGCTATCATGTAATGGATCTGTTTGTTTTTATTATGGATGCTATCATTATTTCCTTGTTCTGTCATTACTATTTCTGTCATGTATCATCTTGTAGTTCATAAAATGGATGAAGCTGAAAGCAATATGAGCAGTAAGGGGAAAGAATGCAAAGGTGACAAGAATGCAAGGGCAAAAGCTATAAATTGGCCTATAGCTATATCTGAGTTTCTTCTTGACTGGTACATTGAGAAGAAGATTGAAATGCCTCCTAAAGCAGTATTCAAGAAGATGCATCACACTGCTTGCACAGCAGCAATAAATAAGAAGTATGGGTGTTCTTATAGTGTCGAGCAAGTTTATCGTCACTTTAGGCGTCATAAAGAGACATGGGGGCTAGTGGCTAGATACAGCAATGAGAGTGGCAGCGGTTCTGATGATTTCAACAAACAAGTGATGCTCTCTCAATCTACTCTGGATGGACTATCGGTAATGAACTCATACACATTATTTATTTATTGAGTGTTTAACTATTGACGTGGTAATAACAGAAAAAATCATGTAGTCCAATGATCGTGGAATTCTCTCTAAACCAATTCAGTTCTACGACAAGTTGAAGGAATTATTTAGTGGTTCCTCGGCCGATGGCTCTTTTAGGCAAGACCCTTTCTCTGCAGCTGAAACTGACAATGATGATAAGGCAAAAGATGACATGATAAATGATTGTCCACCTATGATGAAGCAAAGGGTCCAGTCACGACTCAGATAAATTAGATACAGATAGTGATGATTCTGAAGCGGTGGCTGCTTTTGCTGCAACTAATAGTCAAGTTCCATCGTCCAATGTTGGGGCTCCAAAGCCAAACAAGAAAAGTTTCAAAAAAACTGCCAAGGCAAATAGTCTGCCACCACCACAAAATGATAAAGCTAAAAAGTCAAAAGTGAGATCATCTCAAGCATCACAAGATAATACTGATATGGATGTGTTGCTGACAAGTACTTTGATAGGCATACGAGACACCCTTGCAAGTCCAGTACAGACTGTAGCCCCAAAGGACCCAAATGCTCCTTTATGGGACATGCTCAAGAAGATTCTATGGAAGCCAGAATTTGCAGTTCATCGTGCTTTCCTTGTCAGCATGGGTCGAGAATACTTGGGAGCGTTGGGTGTATACGTACTTATCCGACAATGATCCTACTAGCAAACGTGGTGGCGATGGTCCAGCTGGTGACCTTGGCGATGATCCTGCTGTTAACTCAAGTCCTTTCTGAGTAAGATTGATTGGTGGTTAACCATTTTGCTGGAGTCTTTTGGTTGCAAAACACTAGTTTCTTAGTAGTTGATGATTGTTTTTTGGCTATGCACAGCTGATGTCTAAGTAATGGCTGATGGTGTTATTATTTTGTTACAGCCTTTTGCTTAGTTTCTAAGTAGTATCAGCATGCATGATATGATTAGATGATAATGTGAAAGTTATGTTGCTTTCTGACGTTTGGATAAGTTTCTAGGCAGTATCAGGAGACATACATAATTAGACTTGTGGTTATGGTAATCCCACAAGGATAATTTGTGTATCCAGATGTGCTAGACAACCAGTATTAATCAAATGTAATGAACTATGGTACTGTGTATCATCGGAGCTAATTATTTGGCTGTGTTATGCTTATGAAATTTAAGATTATATATTTTACAAACCCCAGGAAAATGTTACCAAACACTGCCTGACCCTAGTACCCACACAGGCGCGTTCCCAGTTCAGCAACCAAACACAGCCAAAAAAGCATAGCAGTGCCTAGTCAGGCAACTTTGCTGAGATCTCCAGGCCACTCCCAGGCAGCTTCCCAAGCAAACCAGTCAGGACATGATCCAAACTGACCCTAAGTGGCAGCACCCTCGATCTGGCACTGACGAGCAGTGTGCCTTGGCAAGGGGAAGCTGAAGAAGAGCGAAGAAGAGGCGCCGCATTCAGAATGAAGCGTTCTAGTGTTCTTTTTTGAATTAGCGGGTTGTATGCCAGTTGAGTGACTGTTGGGCCAAGACCTGTGTGCCAGCATGTTATAAGCTGGAGGGCGAACGTTGTAGCTGGCCGAGAATGACTGAAGACCTCACATGCTTTCCCCCGTCTCTGATGTCTTTCCCCTTCCTCAAGCTCTTGTACTTACCCCATTTTCCCTTCTCCAATGCTCGTGATTCCCGATCTCAAGGGTCATCACAGTTGGTATCATAGGCTCGTCGATCTGTTCGTGCTCCCATACTCTTTATCTAGCCCGTAATTTCTAGGGAAGGTTACCTAATGCCCTGGGCTTGATTGGTGTAATTCCGAAACCAGGTTGTCCGATTCGGAGCGGGAGTAGCACCGTCGCCGTCGAAGCCAAGCGCGCAGACTTGGCAAGTTATTTCGGCTATGGAGCAGTTCGATCAGAGGGTCATGAAGGAGCTCGAGAATCTGAAGCTGGTCCTTGAGAAGTTCAACAGGATGGACGAGGTCGCCAAGCACCTAGATAGCATCGATCTGCGCTTGAGGGTCAGGCGGGCCAGACCAACACGATACAGACCAAGGTAAACCTCACGATGTCCTCCATCAGTGATGTGCGTCAGAAGCAGGTTACAGCAGCTATATGACGCAGAAGGCACCACCGCAGACCACCTCGCTGGCATAGGTAGGAGATGGATTGCTTCCCTCCCCACTTGCCCACCAACAGCCGCCACTGCAGATCCCACAGACACCACGGCTGGAGGCTGCCTGATGAACACGGTTGTTGCCTGTGGATGCCTAAGATGGAGTTTCCCAGATTTGATGGACTGACGTGCGCATTTGATTGGACAGGTGTGACGGATTCTTCCTCCTCCGCGACATGCCAACATTCCTGAGGGGTTCAAGGTTACTTCAGTTACTCTGCGTTTGTGGGGTGACGCAACAAACTGGTATCACACGTACAAGAGTATGGTGGGATGGCTGGATTGGGAACAATTTCTGTGTTGTGCTTCAGGAATTTGACTTCAATACTCACCATGACAAGATGTGCTGTTGCTGGTGAAACATGAGGGTGCGGTGCAGAGGTACAACCGAGCATTCAGGTCAGCCAATTGGCGTACCAAATCCATCTGTATGAGCCGGCTGTGAGTGATACTTATCTGGTTACCTGATTCATTTTGGGACTGAAGGATGAGTTAAAGGGCGCTTGTAAGATTCAGTTTCCGGCTACTGTAGCAGCGACAGCAGCCTATGCAACAGTTCAGGAAGAAACTCTCAATAGAGCCAAGACCAACTGAGCAGCATTCCCTACAGTTGGGCGGCAGGACAATCATCAGACTGCCCCATCAGGGAAGCTATGGCATGCGAGACAACTGAAGAAGTACAGTCACACTAATGGTCTGTGCTTCAGTTGTGGCGAAAAATACAGTCCTGGCCATGTCTGTGCTAAAGCGGTACCAGCTCAAGTTCAGGCGATGGAAACAGTGGAAAGTGCAGATGTGCTCATCTCAGGCATTGTGCTTGATGTCATTCCAATTGAAAAGGCAGTCCCATTATTTTCTCCAGGCCTGCTTTGGCTAAATCGACGAAGGCTGGAAGAAGAGTCACTGCTGTCAGTAAATGCGCTGTCAAGCGCTAATCATTCAAAAACTATTCGCCTGCATGCTATGATTGGCAATCAAGTTGTCCTGATTCTTCTAGACTCTAGAAATTCTCATAGTTTTTTATTTACTCTGCTTTGCTTGATCGCATCAACATGGTGCCCGCTTCAGTGGATGTTCCTCTCACAGTTAAAGTTTCGAACGGTGACAAAATGCTCTATCAATCTGAAGTGCCTGACCTGTGTTGGTGGATTCAGGGCCAGCCATCCAGTACAGTGTGAAAGTTTTAGAGCTAGGGGAATATGATCTAATAATATCGCTTTTCTTTCTTCCTCTCGTAGAAAGGAAAGCTGATCCGCCTAGCCACCAGGAAAGGGGGGTCGCCGGATCCACGCCTGTGGATTGTTTTTAGGCCCTAGTTGCTTAGGTTTTTAGGCTGTTCATCGTCTTGGCTTCAGCGGCGGCGATGGCTGCGCTAAATAAAGAATCTTCAGATCCTTCCCTGACGAGGCGATTAGTCCTATGGTTGGGGATGGATTTGGAAACCGCTGAGCGGCATTCACACAGTTAATTAACGGAAAACCGGGCAAAAACCATCACAAACCGCTGAGCGACATTCACACAACATCCCACACACGCCTCACCTAGAGGACCTCATCAAGATCGCACCACCCGCATCATCATCAACACTTCTCCCCACATGGCGTCATCGCCCTCCCTAATCTCTGAGCAAGGGACTCCGACCGGCAGAAAACGAACATTGACTCAACCCTCCCCGTAAAGGTGCTGCGAAAACACAAGAAAGCCCGTGCCAAACTCAGCCTCCCACGCCGAGGGCAACGCAGCTCCAACTCTAAAGGATAGCTCCAAAGGAGAACTATGCAAAGTTGGCGCCGCGGAATACCACCAAACAGGCCACCTGTTGCCTGTCAGTGTCGCCACTGGACCCCACCAGCGTAGCTCGACTTCACCGCGATAAAACAACGTGAGGTAATCCCACAAACACATCGGAGAAGAGCCGCCTACCGCAACCATTACCGCGTGTCGAGCCCCTAATGGCTGGCCCCTGATGGCTGGCCCCTGATGTGCTGGCCCAAACATGGCCAAAGTCTTCATCATCCTCATACAACTCCTTTATTTGATCCATGCCTGGAAGGTCAGCTTCAAAATAAGTCAAGAGGCATGCACGATGACTCAAAGCATCGGCCACTCGGTTAGTTGTCCCAGATTTATGCACAATGAGATAGTTAAACCTCTCCAGGTATGTTGCACATCTCGCTAGCATGCGGTCAACATGCTTTTGATTTCTAAAATGCTTCAAGGATTGATGGTCAGTATAAACAATGAACTCTTTAGGTAGCAAATAGACTTCCCAAGTTTTCAAGGCTCTGAAAACGGCATACAATTCTTGCTGATAGGTACACCATTTCTGTCTAGCTTCACTTAACTTCTCACTAAAGAAAGTAATGGGCTTCCTTTCTTGAGATAGAACAGCTCCAATGCCTACTCCACTTGCATCACGCTCCAACTCAAAAGTCATGTTGAAATCAGGTAGCACCAAGACAGGAGCTTGTGATAGTTTTTGTTTAATCTCATTGAAACTAGCTTCAGCTGCTTTTGTCCATTGGAACTTCCCTTTCTTCAAACACTCGGTAATTGGTGCCATGATAGTGCTGAAATTCTTCACAAATCGCCTATAGAAAGTTGCAAGGCCATGAAAACTTCTTACCTCGGAAATTGGTGCCATGATAGTGCTGAAATTCTTCACAAATCGCCTATAGAAAGTTGCAAGGCCATGAAAACTTCTTACCTCAGAAATGGTGTTCGGAGTTGACCACCCTCGGATTGCTTCAACCTTAGAATCATCAACACGAATACCGTCACATGTTATGACGAATCTTAGGAAAAGAAGTTTTGTTTGCTGGAAAACACATTTCTTCAAGTTGACGTAGAGCTCATTTTCCCTTAGTACTTCTAGCACCTTCCGAATGTGATCAAAGTGTTCATCCTCATCCTTGCTATAGATCAAGATGTCATCGAAATAGACCACAACAAAGTGGGATAAGAAGGGTCGAAGGACTTGATTCATTAAGCACATAAAGGTACTTGGTGCATTTGAGAGTTCAAATGGCATGACTAGCCATTCAAACAACCCTTTCTTTGTCTTGAAGGCGGTTTTCCATTCATCCCCGGGTCCGATACGGATTTGATGATATCCACTTCTTAAATCTAGCTTTGTGAACACTTTTGCCCCACTAAGCTGATCCAACATATCATCCAAACGGGGAATAGGGAATCTATACCTTATAGTGATCTTGTTAACGGCACTACTGTCCGTACACATGCGCCAAGATCCATCTTTCTTGGGCGTGAGCAGGGCTGGTACAACACATGGGCTAATACTTTCTCGAATGTGCCCCTTTTGTAGCAATTCCTCCACTTTCTCCTTCAATATATCATGCTCTTTTGGACTCATTCGATAGTGTGGAAGATTAGGAAGAATTGCTCCCAGAATTAAGTCGATTCTATGTTAAATCCCTCTCATCGGAGGTAGACCTTATGGCTCCCCAAGTACGCTATGAACTTCTGCTAATAAGCCACGTACCTTTGCTGGAATTTCAACAGTCTAGTGCTCCTCATATTCACTCCTTTCTTGATCGACCCAATAGTGTAGGGATTTGAATGATCATGAATATCAAGCTTTAAATGGTTCACCAACTTCTAGGAGATAAGATTCCCGCAGCTGCAACTATCAATCACTAATTTGCATACCTTGCCATTCACCGTGCATTTGCTCTCAAATATTTTCTTCCGTTGTGTGTCGACAGGTTGTGGTGTGGAACATAGGAGACGCTGAATCACACATACCACCTCTTCACCTTCTTGACAAACCTCTTGCCCCTCTACATCTTCAGATTCGTATGCTTCCTCATTGTCTTCACCATCATGGATAGTTGTGTTAACAAATTTCCTTAGTGGGCAACCACTGGATATGTGTCCCTCTTCACCACATTTATAGTATTTCGGGCCTTCATTAGACTTACCCTTGCCTCTAGTTTGCTTCTGGATGGGTCTTTTTGCCTTGTGGTGGAGCGGTCTTTTCTTCCACTCTATTAGGCTAAGTCCTAGACGAGCCTTTGATATGAGGATATGGAGGGTATGGAGCCTTAGTTGCCTTTCTTGTCCTCACAAACCTCTCGGCCTTTAAGGCTAGAGCTTGTGCTTGATCAATGGACCATATTTGTTGCATCATCAATCGATCTTGAATAGCATCATTGAGACCATTGATGTCCTTGCAACTTGTTGATCTTCAGTTTCAGCAAGGTTGCACCTCACTTGTAGCCTTAAAAACTCCTCCGTGTAATCTAAACAGTCCTATTTCCTTGAGCACAATTTTGAAATTGGATAAATAGGATCTGATCATAATCAGCGGGCAAAAATCTCCCTTTCAAGAGACCTTTCATTTGCCGCCAAGTTCTCACACGAGATTCTCCTCTCAGCATGCGCTCTTCTTGAACGCAATGCCACCATGCACCGGCTCCTCCTTTCAGCTTGTATGCGACCAAGGGAACTCTGCGGTCTTTCGGAACCACCTTGACCTCAAAGAAAGTCTCCACTTTATAAATCTAGGCACCCTTCAATATCAACATTTCCATTAAAAGTTGGGATCTCAGCTTTCACCTTGTATGTATCCCTTGCATATGTAGGCTTGGGTACTCTCCGATATTCATAGAGATCGGGTTCTTCAAGGGCTTCATCATATTCTTCACCTTCAGAAGCTTCAACATAAATTGGCCTTCTTGAAGCACGTTGAACAGCACATTGTTGTGGCGGTCTTACTGCAAGATTACCTCTCCTTCTTTGTTGAACATCTTCTCCTTCTTTAGATGAATCTCCTTCATTGGCAGCAGGGGGCACCCTTTCTTATCACCTCAACCAGCTGGTCAAAACTTCGATTAAGATCTTCACGCAGCGCTTTGATTTGTTGTTCTGCAGCATCCATCCTCTTCTCCAATTGCTCCATTGCTTGCTGCAGCTTGCTCTCGAAGAGGACAACAAGAACTAGTATGGGTCAACGAGGCTCTGATGCCACCTGAAGCAGCACAAAGGTTGTGGAGGAGCAACTCCTCCTTACTGCTACAATGTGTACAACACAAGTGTTGAAGGAACAACTTCAACGTGTTGCGCTAGGTATCGCTCTAGAGGCGAATGTAGGCCGATATGGCAGCTAGAGTTCAATCCAGAACTCCTAGAGCACAAGATCTACTCCAAGATCTTAGATATGAACAACAAGTTCTATTATAGATAGTGGGTACGTAGTCTGGGTTACAAAGTAGAGGTGAGGACCTTTATTTATAGGCTTTGGGAAGCCTTCACATATTTCTTATAGCTGGAACACTCTAGAAAACATTATTTAAGCTCCACCATTCTACTCATAGCTACTCACAACTAGAAGACTCTAGAAAACAGTAGGTAGGGTAGAAAAGAAATACTACACTAGAGTGGAAGCATCTGGAAATAGCCAAACAAATCTGACATACGATTTATTTATTTGTTCTCCTCTAATATTCCTCATCACATGTACCAGCATGTTATAAGCTGGAGGTGAACGTTGTAGCTGGCATCGAATTAATGAACTCACACGCTTTTTCCCCTTGTCTCTGTTGTCTTTCCCCTTCCTCAAACCCTTCTACCTACCCCATTTCCGCAGCAATGTGAAACAGCATAATCGTAAGACTGTTCAAATCAAGGAAGCATGAAGCAAACGTTCCTGTATTCTCAGTTATAAACTACTTGCATAAAGGCAACAACATCATCACACTAACACTTGATAGATGCATAATCCCAAAAAACAAACCGAAGGCATGTAGCAGCTGGTAGGTAAAAAATCAAATGCAGAAAGAGGGTGCATTTGATTATGCCATCACTTAACATGTACACAAAAGGGGGGAAGACCCTAAGTCATCATTCATCTGAGGAGCTAGAGAAACTGCACTAACATAAGGAACTAGGAGAGTATTAAGGAGAAGGGGAGAAGGTAACTGAAAGCAAAGCAACTAGATGGACGGCGAAGGTATACGAAAGAGCACATTCAGTAGAAGATCAGCAAATAACAGGGAAGGCGGGAGGGGCGAAGTTATGGGAAAGAGAATAGAGAGCTGCTCATGAAGGCGTGAGGGGATGAGAAAGCAGGGCCTGGAGAAAAGATCAAAGATGCAGCCTGCCATGACGCGTGATAGGAGGTGGCCAGGGAGGAAACAGCTAAGCAAAGAATTGTCGACAAAATCTTAGTCCTCGGCTCCTCGCTTATAATTTGATACTTAAGAAATGGCAATAAAAGGGGAAGCAATACATTAAACAGTCCAGATACCTCAGCATACATGCGGAAGATATGCTTACCTGCTCAATCAGTACACCACGACAGCATATCTCACCAGATTATCATCTTACGTATTCTGCAAAAGACCAGCCCCATCGTGTCCACCACCAATGTCTGTTTCTGCAAGCATAAGAACTAATCAAGTCACACAACCAATGACATTCCAACAAAAAACAAAATAGATAAGATGAGGCATCAACAAGATGTTTAGATAAACTCACAGTTGTCGTTTGGCAAAAAATATCAGTTTTACCAGATTAGGAATGGATAAACAAAACCACACTTACTGTCAAATTTGATGAATATTCCAAAAAAAGTATAAGCTGATTAATATCTTAAAAATGAAGATGGACACTCGAGACTATTAGCTGGTCAGAAGAGACCAGTCATCCAGAATAATTGAGCTCATTCCACGCCACATTGGAATAAATAAAATATAGGCATACTGATAAATCCTAGCAATAGAAGTGTGATGGATAAGTCTGTGTACTAGGGTCGTTGTGGGGCTGCAGCACATGGTCCTTGTGGCAGTTAGGATAGAGTTCCTGACCATCAAGGACTGGCAGTTAGGATAGCATCTTAGACTGGCATCTTAGCAGCATCTCAGCATATGCTTGGCTGGCTAGCAGCCTATAATTATGTATCCCCAACCCCTCAGGTTAGTATGGCATTGTGTGAGAAATAAACCAACGAAAATTGTCCCAACTCTCCTAGTGTCATCCACAACTATCAATGCTCAGGTTCAAAGGTCTAACAAGTGGTACCAGAGCCTCGTTATCTTGTACCCTGAGCATTTCCTGTGAGCAGCCTAAGTCGGTAGCAGCAGCTGCTCCGTCTGCCTCTGGTTACCTTCCTCCCTCCGGACTGTCGAGTAGCAGTTTGTCTTCAACAGCCTCCTCTTCACGCAACAGCCCCCCTGCAGCGAGCCATGTCTGCAGGTCGCTCTCGGCACACGGCTACCTCGAGCATACGGCGCCGGCAGGAGGCCGAGCGCGCCGTGGCAGAGGAGCGTGAGTGAGCAGCTGTAGCAACAGCTGCTGCGGCAGCAAGGGTGTCGAGGCTCGCTGCAGCGGAGCTAGCAGTGGCCAGAGCGGAGGTAGAAGCAGCCAGGGCGGAGGTAGAACCAGCAGCAGCAGCAGACGCAGCACGTGAGGCTACGGCGGATGCCAAGGTACTCCGTGGCGGCTCCGGCAGCTCCAACAGCTCCGCGCCTGCGGACGACGGCGCTGACGCAGACCGCGCCAAAGTGGCGCAAGAGCGGACGGCGCAGTGGGCAGCCGAGCACGCCCGCGCTCCAGGTGGAGGTGCGCACCGCGACGGCGGCTGCAACGACCAGGACCGCGGCCTCTACGAGGTCCGGACTATGGGCAGGGATGTTGGTCCCAGTGCTGGGTGGCCGGGATCATGAAGACCAGGCTCCAGGTGCGGCGCATGTGGGAGGCAGTCCAGGACAGCAACGTCAACCACCAAGAGGACCGACGGGCGCTGGACACCCTCATCGCCGCAGTCCCGCCCGAGATGCAGTTCTCGCTTTCCAGCAAGCGGACTCCAAGGAAGCTTGGGACGCCATCGCCGCGGCACGCATCGGCAGCGAGCGTGCTCGCAAGTCCACTCTGCAAGCACTTCATAAGGAGTGGGAGAGCCTGGGTTTCAAGCCAGGTGAGGACGTTGATGACTTTGCTCTCCGTCTCAACACTCTGCTGCAGAAGTTGGTGAAGTTTGGTGATGCCACCTAGACCAAGGAGAGAGTTGTCGAGAAGCTTTTTCGGTGCATCCCCGAGAAGTACAAGCAGATGGCTCGGTCGATCGAGTCTTTGCTGGACCTCTCCACGATGACAATCGAGGAGGCGATAGGTCGCCTCAAGGTCGTCGACACCGACGAGCCACAGCCTTCCTCGGGGCCCATCACCACCGGCGGGAAGCTGCTCCTAACTCGGGAGCCGTGGGATGCCAGCCTTGGTGACAGGAAGAAGGGGGAGCCTTCTTCCACGACGGGCGGCCGCAAGCGTGGCAAGCAGCGTAAGACGCGAAGAGGCCCCCCGGGCAGGGCACAAGGACGTGCCGAAGGTGACGCCCGCGGAGGCGCCAAGGACGGCGCCGCTGGCAAGCCCAAGCCAGCACAAGACAAAGTTGCCACAACTGTGGCCGGTTTGGCCATTGGGCCAATGAGTGTCGGCAACCACGACAAGGCCAGGCTCACGTCACACAGGTGAAGGAGGAGGAGACGGCTCTGTTCATGGCGCATGTAAGCATTGAGCTATCTTCAGCGACACCAGTCGCAAAAGCTCTCATCCGCCTCGACGAGCCAAAAGCACACGCTCTTCTCGGCGATGGCTCCGGGAAGGACAAGACTACGGGGTGGTGCCTCGACACCGGCGTCACCACCACATGACCGGTCGAAGGGAATTCTTCGCCGAGCTTGACTCCGATGCGTGAGGCTCCGTCAAGTTTGGGGATGCCTCCGCTGTGGAAATTAAGGGCGTCGGCTCCGTCATCTTCACCACCAAGACGGGAGAGCACCGGCTGCTCACCGGTGTCTACTACATCCCCGCGCTAAGGAACTCCATCATCAGCTTGATGAGAACGCCTCACGCGTGCTGATTGAGCATGGGGTCCTACGCATCTGGGATCGCCAGGGTCGCCTTCTCGCCAAGGTACCCAGAGGTGAAAATCGACTTTACGTCCTTGATGTGCAGGTGGCACAACCGGTTTGTCTCGCTGTCCGTCGGGACGACGAGGCGTGGCAATGGCATGAGCGCTTTGGGCACCTTCATTTTGAGGTCCTGGAGCGCCTAAGTGCCAAGGAGATGGTACGAGGCCTGCCATGCCTCGACCATGTGGAGCAGTTCTGCGACATCTGCGTACTGACGAAGCAGAGACAACTCCCCTTTCCCCAACAGGCGAGTTTTCGGGCCAAGAAGCTGGAGCTCGTGCACGGAGACTTGTGCGGCCCGGTGACGCCAGCCACACCAGGAGGTCGACGCTACTTCCTGCTGCTCGTCGACGATCTCTCTCGCTACATATGGGCGATGATTCTCGGCAGCAAGGGAGAAGCGGCGGACGCCATCAGGCGCGCGCAGGTTGGTGTGGAAGCGGAGAGCGGCCGCAAATTGCGTGTGTTGCGCACTGACAACGGCAGCGAATTCACGGCGGCTGAATTCGCGTCGTACTGCGCCGATGAGGGCATCCAGCGCCACTACTCCACGCCGTACAACCCGCAACAAAACGGAGTCGTCGAGCGGCGCAACCAGACGGTTGTGGGGATGGCTCGGGCTCTCCTCAAGCAGAGAGGGATGCCGGCTGTTTTCTGGGGAGAGGCGGTGCTGACGGCCGTCTACATCCTCAACCGCTCGCCTACTAAGGCACTCGACGGCAGGACACCGTACGAGGCCTCGCATGGGCGGAAGCCGGCGGTCTCCCATTTGCGGGTCTTTGGCCGTATTGCGTTCGCTAAGGAGCTCGGCCACATCGGCAAGCTCGACGACAGGAGCACTCCGGGAGTCTTCATCGGCTACGCGGAGGGCTCAAATGCCTACCGCATACTCGACCCAAAGACACAGCGTGTGCGCACGGCGCGAGATGTCGTGTTCAACTAAGGGCGAGGGTGGCAATGGGACAAGGCGGTGGACGACAGCTCGACGCTGACGTATGATGACTTCATTGTCGAGTACGCCCACTTCAAGAAGCCGGGGGAGCAAGCAGCTCCTCTTCGCCAGGCACGTCTACCCCGGCCCCCAAAACTACATCGACTCCGGTGCCTGCTACGCCGACGACACCACAACTGGCGACGCCGCATACTCCAGCCCCGGCAGTCACCACTCCGGGTTCGTCTTCATCAGCACCAGCTCACGCAGAGCACAACCTGATGAAGTTCGCTTCCCCGCTCACTCACGACGAGGAGCATGTCGACGCGTATTATGGAGGCGAACAGCTGCGGTATCGCACGATGGATGATCTACTCGGCGATCAGCCGGTGCCGGGACTGATGCCACGTGACCTGGAGGCGCAGCTACAACTCGCGTGTGAGGACGGCGAACCACGGTCCTTTGCAGAGGCCGAGAGAGATGCGGCATGGCGCGCCGCGATGCAGTTGGAGATGGATGCGGTCGAGCAAAACCGCACCTGGGAGCTTGCTGACCTCCCTCGTGGTCACCACGCAATCACCCTTAAGTGGGTGTTCAAGCTGAAGAGGGATGGAGTCGGCGCCATCATCAAGCACAAGGCTCGCCTGGTGGCCCAAGGCTTCTTGCAGCAGGAAGGAGTCGACTTCGACGACGCCTTCGCTCCTGTGGCACGGATGGAGTCCGTGCGACTTCTCCTTGCGCTGGCTGCCCAGGAGGGCTGGCGTGTCCATCACATGGATGTCAAGTCGGCATTCCTCAAAGGCGACTTGAAGGAGGAAGTCTACGTGCATCAGCCACCGGGATTTGCGATTCCCGGCCAGGAGGGCAAGGTACTCCGCCTGCGCAAGGCTCTCTATGGCCTACGGCAGGCACCTAGGGCGTGGAACGCCAAGCTGGACTCCACGCTAAAGAAGATGGGCTTCGAGCAAAGCCCGCATGAGGCTGCCGTCTACCGACGGGGCAGTGGAGGAGATGCCCTGCTGGTGGGTGTCTATGTTGACGACTTGGTGATCACCGGCAGCAAAGATGCAGAGGTGGTGGCGTTCAAGGAAGACATGAAGGCCACCTTCCAGATGAGTGATCTGGGGCTCCTCTCCTTCTATCTAGGGATTGAGGTGCACCAGGACCACTCCGGGATCGCGCTTCGATAGTCCGCCTACGCCAAGCGCATCGTTGAGCTAGCTGGGCTCACCGGCTGCCACCCAGCTCTCACTCCGATGGAGGAGAGGCTGAAACTGAGCCGCGACAGCACGACGGAGGAAGTGGATGCTACGCAGTACCGACGCCTTGTGGGGAGCCTTCGCTACCTCACCCAGACACGGCCGGACTTGGCATTCTCCGTTGGCTATGTCAGTCGGTTCATGGAGCGACCGACGTCGGAACACCAGCAGGCAGTGAAGAGGATCGTCCGCTACGTAGCAGGGATCCTCGACCACGGCCTCCACTACCCTAGGTGTCCGGGGGCGGAACACTTCGTCGGGTACAGCGACAGCGACCACGCCGGCGACATCGACACCAGCAAGAGCATGAGCGGGATCCTCTTCTTCCTCAGCAAGTGTCTCGTGAGCTGGCAATCAGTCAAGCAGCAGGTGGTGGCCCTGTCCAGCTGTGAGGCTGAGTACATAGCGGCCTCCACCGCCTGCACTCAGGCGCTCTGGCTCGCTCGAGTGCTTGGTGATCTTCTCATTCAAGACACCAGAACGGTGCAGCTCCTAGTGGACAGCAAGTCCGCCCTGGCCCTGGCAAAGAACCCCATGTTCCATGAACGGAGCAAGCACATCTGACTGAGGTATCACTTCATCTGCAGTTGTGTGGAAGAAGGGAGCATCGAGGCGAGCTACATCAACACCACGGACCAGCTCGCAGACCTGCTCACCAAGCCTCTTGGGAGGGTCAAGTTCCTCGAACTTTGCTCCAGGATCGGGATGATTCAACTCTCCCACAAGACGACGTACAAGACTTAGGGGGAGAATGATGGATAAGTCTGTGTACTAGGGTCGTTGTGGGGCTGCAGCACATGGTCCTTGTGGCAATTAGGATAGAGTTCCTGACCATCAAGGACTGGCAGTTAGGATAGCATCTTAGACTAGCATCTTAGACTGGCAACTTAGCAGCATCTCAGCATATGCTTGGCTGGCTAGCAGCCTATAAGTATGTATCCCCAACCCCTCAGGTTGGTATGGCATTGTGTGAGAAATAAACCAACGAAAATTGTCCCAACTCTCCTAGTGTCGTCAACGTTCAGAAAAAGGTCCGTCCTCAAGTGACGGTTTAGTGCCGCTTCTGGCGTGTTCCTGTTGCTTCTATAGCAGTCCGCCGTCGGCAACTTTTGCCGTCTGATTCTAATCCAATCCACCAAATCAACCCACCAAATCTCAAGCCGAGCTCTAGATTCAACCGATCCATCTGAAGGGAGGACAGAACCAACCTAATCTACAAATCCGAGTGGCAACCAGGTAGGCTTGGAGGTCACCAGATTGGGGGGACTTGCCAAGCGAAGGAGGTGGTGTGGCGCCGCGCCGAGGGAAGGCGTCGGGGGAGGAGGGCCGGACCGAGCACTTCAAGTGTGTGGTGAGGCAGTGGAAGGGCTGGAGGGGAAGAGGCAAGATACCAGAGGTTCCTGGTGGCCGGCAGCTACAAGGCGAAGCGAGATGGTTCAGGATTTGGGTGCAGTGGAAGGAAAATTGAGAGGACTGAAGTTATCAGAGGCTGAGAAGAAACGGATTAAAATCGGTAAGAAAAGTGCAATCTACTCGACCGTGGGCAAGCTCCAAGCAGTGGGGAAACTATTGTCGGACAGACCGGCGAAAGCTGAGCATTTGGGGAGGACATTGGCAGGAGTCTGGTGCCCCTTCACAGGACTGGATTGTAAGGATCTTGGTAAGAATCGCTTCTTATTCTCTTTTAGTGAAGAAAAAGGGAAAAGGAAGGCAATAGACAATGGACCATGGTTTTTTAACAAAAATCTGTTGGTGATGGAAGATTTTGCGCCCAGCAAAACCATAGATGAATATCAGTTTAAGATGATACCAATATGGGTAAGGGCATATGGTATTCCGATGGGGATGATGCATAGAGAAACAGGGGTCCTAATTGGGGAACAGATAGGAGAAGTCTTGGATATGGACCTAGATGATAATGGCTTTCCGTTTGGGCAATTTATGAGAATCAAAGTACGAATGGATATCACTGTACCACTAATGAGAGGAATCACCTTTGATGATGAGGAGGAAGATGAGCAGAACCAGAAGAAAGGAAAAGGGGTAGAAAGGAAAAATGAAGAGATGGAGGAGGATGAACAGGAAAAAATGGTTTCATTTGAATATGAACATTTACCTGACTTCTGTTACAACTGTGGAATTATTGGTCATAGTGAAAAAGCTTGCGCAAATACACGAGAAGGAGGTAGGCAGTATGGGCCATGGTTGCGAGCTGCAATTTTTAGAGGAAGTTCCAACGAAGAGAAGAGCAGGGGATCGAGTGAAAAAGGCGATTTCTGGAAAAGTAACAGCGCGGGAAGTAGAGGTAGTAGACAGGGAAGTGATGGCCCGTCTTGGAGAAAGACTCTACCGAACGGGGGAGATGGTAATAGTAGAAAAGGAGATGAAAAAGAAGTAACAAGCCCTCTCAAAATAACACAAGAGGAGCAAACAGAGAATAAAGGTAGCAAAAAGTTGCTCTTTGCTGAAGATCAACAGAATACTTATGAGGAGGGAGAACTAGACATTAAGGAGAAACACACGGAGAACAAATGTGAGACTCCGAAGGAACCATCAAAGGACCCAAAGAAAATAGTTTCAACGTCGGGTGATAGGAAATCTGAATCGGTACTCCAAATTCCAGGCTTAAAAAAGACGAGGAGTAATTTTAAACGCAGAGAGCAACAAGCAGGAGCAAAAACTCAAATATTATTGGAGCCGCTACCAAAGAAGAGGGGCCGATCTCATGGAGATTGATCGGGAATATGATTTGGCAAAAAAAGTTAGGATGGAGGTTGAGGAAACTGATGGAGTGGAACGGAAAGAGGACTCAAACAAAGATGATCTAGAAAAGGAAGCTGGGCTGCCAGGACAGCCCGGCGGGAAAAAAACGAAACTTATTGCATGGAACTGTCGGGGGTTGGGTAATGGCCCGGCAGTTCGTGGGCTTCTGGATATCCAGAAGAGGGAGGACCCAGATATTCTTTTCTTGTCTGAAACCAGACTTGACGAGAGGAGAATAAAGCACTTCAAGTGGGTGTTGGGTATGAAGGAGATGGTGATAAAAGAATGCAAAGGCAAGAGTGGTGGGCTTGTAATGTTTTGGAAGGGTACTGTGAATGCCGAACTCCATAATTTCTCCAAATATCACATAGACACTGAGATAATTGAAAATGATGGTTTTCGATGGAGGTTTACAGGTATATATGGCGAACCAGCAAGTGACAAAAAAGAAAATACCTTCAATTTGTTGAGGGTTTTGAATGCCCAACTTAATCGACCGTGGATCTGTGTGGGAGATTTCAATGAAATAATTTTTAGCCATGAGAAAGAGGGCGGGCCCCCAAGATATCAAGCTCACATGGACAGATTCAAGAGAACTCTTGAAGATTGTGGCCTGCATGACTTAGGGTATGAGGGGGACAAATTCACCTGGAGAAATAATAGTCATTCAGCCGACAAATACATTAAAGAGAGTCTGGATAGGGCAGTGGCAAAATATGGAGTGGTGTGACCACTTTCCTGGTTTCAAGGTAATAAATGGGGACCCTCGCCATTCCGATCATAGGCCCATCATAGTTGAAACAGAAGGGAAATACTATAAAAGCAGTAGATGCTTACCTCAATTCAGATTTGAAGCGAACTGGGTTGAAGAGGAAAATTGTGAAGCTATCATAGAAAATGCCTGGAAGTTGGCGATGGGATAGGGATGTAATGAGATTACACATGGAATTCAGAAAGTGGCAAGTGAGCTTCACAACTGGAGTAAAAATACTTTGGGTGGTCTTGAAAAGAGGATAAAGAACATAAAGGGGGAGCTGGAGGAAGTCAGAAGAGGTACAATATCCCCACATCAAGTCTCTCGGGAACATTTTCTACGTGAAAAGCTGGATCGCTTGGAACATCAACGTGACCTTTATTGGAAACAACGATCACACGTCAATTGGCTTAAATCAGGTGACAAAAACACAAAGTATTTCCATACTTTTGCTTCTGAAAGAAAGAAAAGAAATACTTTGTGTCGTTTAAAAGATGAGGATGGGTGCTGGGTAGAGGGAGATGAGAAATTAAAACATTTAATCAATGACTATTTTGTGTCTCTATTTACAGCCCATGCAGATGGAAACAACCATGAAGTCTTAAGGTGTGTAAGGAGAAGAGTAGACCAAAGCATGAACAATATACTGTGTGCTGATTTCTCAGAAGAAGAGGTGAAAGTTGCCATTGACGCAATAGGGGACCTGAAAGCACCAGGCCCTGATGGTATGCCAACCCTGTTTTATAAACATTATTGGCATATAGTAGGGGAGAAGGTCACTCAAGAAGCACTCCGGGTATTAAGGGGAGGAGACATGCCGATGGGGTGGAATGACACAATGGTGGTGCTTATTCCAAAAGTAAGCAAACCTGAAAGTTTGAAGGATCTCCGACCAATAAGCCTCTGCAACGTGGTATACAAGATAGTTTCTAAAGTATTGACCAACAGACTAAAGGTGATTCTCCCTGATATTATCTCCTCAAACCAAAGTGCTTTTGTCCCCGGAAGAATGATCTCCGATAACATACTCTTGGCATATGAGCTTACTCATTTTTTGCAGAATAAAAGGAGAGGAAAAGCAAGCTTCGCAGCACTCAAACTCGACATGAGCAAGGCATACGACCGGGTTGAATGGAGTTTCTTGAGGGACATGATGATAAAGATGGGGTTCAATACTTCCTGGGTCAAGTTTATTATGAACTGCGTCACTACTGTTCGTTATCAAATAAAGGTGAATAATGATGCTACAAACATAATCATCCCAGGAAGAGGTCTCCGACAAGGAGACCCCCTATCTCCATACTTATTCCTTATTTGTGCTGAAGGCCTCTCATCAATGTTGCAGAAAGCGGAGGAGCATGGAAAAATAGTAGGCATCAAAGTATGCAAGCGGGCTCCAAGCATAAATCATCTCTTTTTTGCAGATGATTCACTGTTGCTTTTCAAGGCTGAAAATAGAACTGCAACAGAGATAAATCATATTCTAGAATCATATGTTGTTTGCTCAGGTCAAATAATCAATCGGGAGAAATCTGCCATAATGTTCAGCAAGAATACCCGAATTGAACAGAAAAGTATGACCATGGCAGCATTGAATATAACCAGGGAAGCAAGAACAGAAAAGTATTTGGGGCTGCCAATCTACATAGGAAGGTCAAAGGAAAAAGCATTTGCCTACCTCAAAGACAAAATTTGGAGGAGAATTCAAGGATGGAAAGAAAAAATGCTCTCAATGGGAGGAAAGGAGATTCTAATAAAGGCTGTAGCCCAAGCGGTACCGGTCTTCGCAATGGCATGCTTTGATCTAACTAAGACATTATGTGACCAGATCAGTGAGATAATATGCAGGTACTGGTGGAGCAATATGGACAACGAAAATAAAATTCATTGGGTTAATCGGGAGCAGTTGATGTTGCCAAAGAAGGAAGGAGGGTTAGGATTCAGAGATCTTCATGCTTTTAACAGAGCCATGTTGGCGAAGCAAGCTTGGAGATTAGCAAATGCACCCAACTCTCTTTGCGCAAAAGTTCTGTCTGCTAAATACTATCCATCTGGTCAAATTATTAGAGCCATGCCGAAGGATGGAATGTCTTATTCATGGAGAAGTATCCTTAAAGGGGTTTAACTGCTAAGAGAAGGAGTAATATGGAGAATAGGTAATGGTGAGAATGTGAGTATATGGAATGACCCATGGATCCCAAGAGGGCAAAGCAGAAAACCAACCACTCCCCAAAGAAGGAATGGCATCCTCTGCAAAGTCTCAGACCTAATAAACCCAGTAGACGGAGATTGGGACGAGGAGCTCATAAAGCAAACCTTTAATGAAGAAGATGCAGAGGAAATATTGCGGATACCAATCAGCGAGGGGAATGAGGACTGGCTAGCATGGCATTTCGACAAGAGGGGCTTATTCTCTGTAAAATCAGCTTATAGTGGCAATTGACTCAGATACAAAGAAATCACTTCATGGTAAAGCTTCTGTATCTGGCACAACAGCTGACTATTTACCTTTTGAGTGGGAGAAAATATGGAGGATTCCCTTACCGGCAAAAATCTCGCATTTTTTATGGAGAATGGCAAGGGACAGTTTGCCTCTGAGACAAAAACTAATTCGACGAGGAGTTAAAACAAATCCAAGATGCCCAGTTTGTTTATGTGTGGAGGAGGATGGAGGGCACACCTTCTTCAGATGCAAACCAGTGAAGCGCATATGGAGAGCGGCTCAGATGGAGGAGATACGACAAAATCTAAGTGTTTGCTGCAGTCCAAAGGATGTGCTGATCCGAATTTTTCAGCTTGATCAACAGAGAAGTGCAAGAACATGCATTCTTTTGTGGCTCTGGTGGCACGAAAGAAATAAAGCAAACCAAGGGGAGGCAATTAGAGGCACAGAGCAAATTGTTACCTCCCTGGAAATTCATGACAAAGAGTTCAAAGAGGTTTGCAAGAAGAGATGCACAAAAAAAACAACGACCAAGAAGGTTGCTGGAAACCACCAGAGGAAAATTATCTGAAGATAAATATAGATGGAGCCTTTATGAAGGAAACAAAGACAGGAGGATGGGGTTTCATCATAAGGAACTCGGAAGGAGGAGTAGAAGCAGCTGGGGCAGGGAGGCTCTCCAGACTATCAGATGCAATTCAAGCAGAAACAATTGCCCTATTATATGCTGCAGAGAGAGCAAGCGAACTGGGATGCAGGAATGTTATTTTTGAAACGGACGCAGTAGTGTTGAAACAAGCAGTGGCTGGAGACGACTACGATAATTCAGTTTTTGGCGCCCTGTTCCGAGAAGCAAAGTTTAAATTATTGTATTACTTCCAGACAGCTTCGATCAAGTGGTGTCCCAGGTCCTGTAATGTAGTTGCTCATAAGCTTGCGTCATTTGGCGCGAGTTTGGTTGAATCAGATGTTTGCATGTGGCTATCTGATGTACCAAACTTTGTAACTGATGCGGTTGCCAGCGATTTAGTTGGCCCGTGCATGTAATGGAATCAAGTTTCCAGTGTTCAAAAAAAAAAAAAAACTCTCCTAGTGTCATCCACAACTATCAATGCTCAGGTTCAAAGGTCTAACAAAGTGAACAAAATTATTCAAATTTAGATTATCTTCAAGTAAATTTAGCCTCAAAAAAATTAAATCAATACTCAAAAAACTAGCAATAAAAGTGATCAAGACCATTCAGATTTAGATCATCTTAAAATAAATTTAGCCCACAAAAATAAATGATCTCAGTTTATTTGTTTTCCCTGGTACAAATGGATTTGCTACTCGTGCTAGGAATCTCCTAAAAGTAATAAAATGAAAAGCTATTCGTCAATATGGGCTTAATTCAGTAGCAAGATTAACAGGGATAATAAATGTTGAATCAAGGAAATAGAATGAGCTTGAAGCTTCTAACTGTACCAATTGAGCTACCTATTTTACATTTCAGTAATTCAGCTGGTTCAAGCAAGTTTCTCTAGTAGTTGTCTTCAACCTCCAATTATCATGCATCTTATCTTGAGAGAAAACTGCGCTGTAGCTATACACTAAAACTACCATTATGCAATTCTTGCATATGTTAATAGGCATAGAACACTGAAACATAGTTCAATATCAAAGAAAGCATTTGCCAATCTTGGTGTTCACTGTTTTACTGTAAAAATATTCATATAATAAATTCAATAAAGACAGTTTGTTAGCTCTGAGTTGAACCACAAGAATTGCAGAAATGAAGCTGACAGTAGACCAATTGCAGCCACTGCCTGGCTACAGAGCATAAAATAAATTAGATACCACTAAGAAAAAAAATCTAGATCATAATTATTCACTAAAATGCCATCACACAAGAATCAGAACAGGAATATTACATAAAAAAAATCACTTAATGTAAAAGAGCCCATCAAGTAGTAAAAGAAACAGGTGGTATGACACTACTTAAAATTGCTAACTTAAGGCAAAAGGATGTGAGCAGAATTCCGCCAACCAATTATTGAAAATTAACTTGGTTTTGTTAAACCCAATATGTGAAAGCATGATATTACCTGCAGTGTAGACACTTTCGAATGGGTGACAACCAAAAATGAAGTTGGCTTCAAAAAGTTTCTTGGACTGCAATGACTCGAGATGGACCATAAAGAAGACAGATGGTGTCCACAGGCACACCACATTATTGTCCTCAGCAAACCCCAGTACCACAACGGGCATTTTCTCAGGTAAATTCATGGGAATTAGCTTGTCCAGTTCAATAGTTCTTCCTAGCACCCATGAAGCAACACCATGACAATCAGTCTTCCTCTTCCATAATTGGGCAATGTAGTCCAACTGCAGCACACAGAAGAGACCAAGACCACCATCCTCTGCCTGCATCACGCAGATATCATAACTTCCCTTGGCAACCAAATCCATTGGCATCCGTATCACAGCTAGGACCTGCCTCTCCAAATCAAACTCCAGCAATCCAACCACATTCCCCATAAGCAGCCAGTAAAGAGAATGCCCAACCAGCACAGCGCGCTTCTCTGTAATAACCAGCATGCCCGCAGAAGCCTCGCATGGAAGCAGTGTCGAGACGAGATCACCCCATACTCCAGTCTCTGACGAGTACACACATGCGAGAGCTTGTCTGTGTTGTTTGTCCTCGTAGTCTACCACTGTCAAGGCTACATGAAAGTGTTGGGCATCTCCGGCAGAACGAAGCACCGCCCCACTGATCTGGGGGCGCCCCTCATCTCTCGCAAACCCTGGGGGGACGGCAATCCGGTGCTGGTAGGCGGTGACAGGATCCCACACCAGGATCTGTTTACAAGACGAGTGGTAGACGAGTACCAGGCCATGGCGGCACCCAAGGAGCGCGAAGGGGTCGCCGTCGCCGTCGAAGTTCAAAGAGAAGCGCCCGGGCGGGATACGATTGGGGGGCTCCAGAGTAGGCACGAAGGAGAGCTCGCGAGTGCGAAAGCCTATGTGAAGGAGGCCGAGGAGGGGAGGGTTGCGGCGGTGGTGGAGGCAGAAGCGGCGGGCGAAGCGAGGGTCGGAGACGAGGAGGCGCCAGCGCCTGCAGACGAGAGAGGCGCGGGGGAGGGAGGATGGCAGTGGGTGTAGGCGTAGGAGGATCTCGGAGAGCAGGTCGTCATCATCCAGGGGCGCCGCCGCCGGCGAGAGGGCGTGGCGGCGGCGGCTACTCATCTCGGATCTCGCCCTCCTCACTGTCACTGGGCATGCGGGATGTGGTGGAGTCGAAACAGCAGCCCAAAGTGAAGGGGATCGGCCCAAAGTTATACTGAAGAAATCACGGCCTGTACGATATGCGTGCGTAGGTGCTTTTCTCGAATCTGGTGCTAATTAGTTAGTCCATTTTTTTTCTTTTTTCTTTTTTCTTTTTAGGGGTAGTCACTGTTAATGTTCGATTTTGGTAGATAAATTTGTAAAATCAATTTATCTTTGAAAAACCTGTAAAATCAATTTTGTTTTATATTTCTGTCACTATTGGAAATATGTTTGAGTTTGCTTCCGTGCACCCCCTAAAAGTTTACGCGAATCTTGAAGTTACTTAAAAATGCTATCACCATATTACCCTGCAAATCAAACATTTTGGATAGAAATTTAGGTACAAAAGACTATATTATCCTTTTTGATTGAAAATTGATAACTTCTAATCTTCATCTTTAATTTCGTATCAAAATATATAAACTTTTCCAGTGGGGGTGTGCCAAAGCAAAGTTCAACATGCTTTTGTGCAACAGAAGCGGTATTTTTTTTTTTGAAACGAGGTAAAAGATTTGCCATTTTCATTGATTAAGAAGAAGAGAATTGCCCGGTTAATTGGCGGAAAACCGGGCTAAAACCGATACAACTCAACCCACATGATATGGGCACCACCGGCCAACCTGACCACCGACATGGGACATAAAGCTGCAAAGAAGAAAGGCATTCGCCGAGAAGTCGCAAGCGTCATCGTCATCACAGGCTGCCTCGAACGGGCGACTCCGACTTCACCATAGAGCTCCAACCTCGAAGCCAACCCGCAAACAGCTACATAGAAGCCACGACGGCACATGCCATCAGAAGGCCACACGCGCAAGCAACCGACAGCTCCGACTTTGACTACGAGCCTCACCAAGGAAATATGCAGGACTTGCGCCGACCGTGCCCACAGAAGAGCACCTCGGACACGTCGGGAAGAACCGACTATCGAAGTCCACGCCGCGACCCGAGCTTCTCTCGACGACATCATCGTTGCCAAATAGAAACCAGCGCCCCGCCTCAGCAAACCATGCGGCGAAGATGCCGCCAACCACGGCGAAGATGCCGCAATCCACCAGTCTTTCGGTCGTAGCCTGCTCCGAGACGATGCCCCCAAGAAGGAGAAAGACGCGAAGACGCCTCCATCGCCCGACCCAACGGATCTGAGGTTTCCCTCCGGAGCTAAAGCCGTGGGGAGGAGGAGAACACCTCCACGGCGACGCTTCCAAGAAAGATCACGGCACCCGCGAGTGCCGCCGTCGCCGACTCTGAAGAAGGCCGGAGCAAAGATTTCTCCCGGAGATGCGCCGACCACCTTCCACCACCGACCGCCGCCCACCGGCCACCACCTGCTGAGGCCGACCTCATTCTGGCCACGGGATCCCACGATCCACCGCGACCAGACACGCACCACCCCCTGGCCGAAGCCGCCGTCCACCACCGCAGCACCACCGTAGCCACCACCACCGCAGCAACCAACGCCGCATCACCAGGAGCAGCACCCAGATCAGAGCCGCTCGAGCGAAGCAGCTGAGCAGGAGCAGGCCGTCCACCCGCAGCACACCTCGCGCCCCGGAGAAACCAGCCAGTCGCCGCGCCCGTTCAGTTAGTCGCTGCGCCCGACGTGCGCCGGCCGCCGCCGCGCCCGGCAGTCGATCCGCGCCCCACGCACACATCCAGAGCCTCCGTGCGCATGTACGCCGTCCACGCCCGTCGTCCACGCCCAGGCCACGCCGGGAGCTCGGTCCGAGGCCGCCGCCTCGGAGCCCCATCCACCACACCGAGCCACCAGCACAACCGCCAGCACCACGACGGTGCTCAGCAGCCGCCGAGGACCGGCGCCACCACGCCTGCCGGCAACCATGGCCGAGACCCTACCGGCCAGAACCAGATCCATATCGGACTGGACCGGAACAGGGTAGGGACCCCGGGCCGCCGCTACCGCAGGTCACACCACCGGACGAAGCACGCCCCACCACCGCAGCCAACGCACCGAGCCGCCGCCGGAGGTTCACCGCACCAAGCCGCCAAGAGCCCCGTCGGTGGAGCTCCACGCCGCCGCTAGAGGGGAGGGGGCCGCACCCGAGAGAGACCCCGCCGCCACCGGCACTGCACGGGCTTCGCCCGGCAGCGGCCCACGGCGGCGGCGAGGGGAAGGGGAGGGAGGGGGGTGGCCGGCGGCGGGGTCTGGGGTTCCCCCCCGTGCCGCCTCGGAGAGGGACGCGGGGGTCGGGAAGTTTTTCTTTTCCAGCCTAGAAGCGGTATTGATGGTGGATGGAAGCACCAATTATTTGTTCTCATGTATAGAACCATATAATTTGTCGGTGCAATGGAAATAAAGTACATTTCTTCACAAGAAAAAGAGGCAAAATAAGAAGCACATACACTAAAAAAATTAATTGGATGTGACCAACATTTTATGATCTTTTTTTCAAGCAACCGGCAGGAACGCTGCCTATTCATTAAGATAGAAGAGAGAACCAATTGTTTACAAGAGGCGACATGCTTTTAAGGGGAACACGTTAAAACCCTAGCTAAACAGAAAAAATGAACCCTGCAGGCACCATGGCAAGGCCATGGCCATGCACTCCAAAAGCTAGCTCGTGCTTCTGAATATCCTTGGGGCCAGATTCGCTACTTCGATGTAGGTTCGCCTCATTTCATTGAAGATCCTTGGGTTCCTCTCTTTCCATGCATTCCAAATCACATAAAGGAAGCGCCCACTTAGCCGTCGCGCATCGGTCTTCGATGGCCTGGTCAACAGAGGCGGACCAGGAAAAAAATTTAAGGTGGGGCGAAGTCTTACTAAGAATTATTTTTTGATGCGAATCAAAAGAGTCAGTTTTAATACATTATAACTATGCACCTTAGGAGCTCTCTCAGGCCATTAGCATTCACAGCCGCCAGATCTTCACGTTTAAAGTTTTCGGCCATTCGATAAAACTGGCACAACACTTCCCGCAATCTGAGTTGGGCAGCTGCTCCCGTGGCAAAATTGGAGCCGCGTGGTTGATCGGGCTCGTACTGGGCTGTCTGACCCATTTTTCCTATCCCCTTCCCCTTTGCTCTCTTAGCCCTCGAGAAACCTAATGAAGCTGGGGACCCTAAAAAAACCTAATGAAGCTGGGCGGCTGAGGAGACGACTCGGCTGGTGCTTTGCTGGGCCGCTCCAATGGCGACGTCGACCCCGTCGGCCGCTATCTCCCTTGCCGCCGCCGCTCCCCACTGATTTCGCTACCTCTGCGACGCCTCCCTCCCTCCAAGGCGATTGCATCATCCGAGGCGGGGTCGCGGCACCTTCCTAGATGCGGCGGAGGCACCACATCCCATGGCGACGGCGGCCTGGAGCTCCTCCCACTCCGCTTCCTCCCCACGTTGATGCAGGCCATCTGCGGTGAGATCCTGCCGAGGTGCGCGGTCTTCTTGGTGGATCCAGCTGAGGCGCGCGACGGGATCCTGCCCGAGGGGATCGAGGCGATCCAGCGGCGCGTGTTCATCTTGGTGGATCCAGCCGAAGTGCGCGAGGGAATCAGCCTAGGTGTTGGAATTCGTGACTGAGGAGGAGGCGGCGCCGGCGAGGGTGCACAAGGCCACGACGACTCCACAAAGACTGTTGCGTTCTCCCTGACCCTCGATCGCGCGCTCTCCGACCTCGACTCTCTCTTCATCATTGACGGGTGAAGAAAATTTCTTCTAGAGGTGAGGCAGTGGGAAATAATCTTGATGCAACAGCGAAAGTGCTACAGATACTAGCCTCCTCCCCTTGTGTATGTTCTAGCAGAGACAGATAGGAGATTCAGATAGGAGCGATGGACAAATTTTGTCTCCTCTGTTAAATTTCGTTGCTCTCTTCTCTCCTATACACTGTCCGATTTTCATGATTTGTTGGCCATATATTTGTGTACTCAAAATGATGCTGCCCAATGTATATTTTCAGTATATGCTCCTGTCTAATGCTTATACAGCGGAGCGGAGGTGCCCGAGGAGCCGACCCCAATGGCTCTGTCTACGCAGGTGCCATACACTTTCCTGCCCAGTGCAGTAATCACCTCGCTCTCCACAGGTACTCCATGCTAATTTCTCCTCTTTTCGCCAGCAGTCGTGGATTGGATGCACAATTGTTTCACTTCGCAAACAACAACCATGTCAGGAAGCCATGATCTGGAGTGGTCATTGCTCAACAAAAGTGAGGCATCCTTCCTCATTCACCCCCGTGGTTTGTAAAGCCTTGACTGTTCAACCCGCCTCTATGTAGCTGCTAGCTAGATTGTTGATTACTACTAAATTTGTGATTTTATTAATCTCAAGATGGATGCAGCAAAACCCCATTGAAGAAACGTGCTAGAAGCCAGCTCCACGTTCGGCTAACCTGAACCTTCATCGCTACCTAGGTATGGCTGCCAAGTTTCCTTTAGTAATGTATATGCATCATGTTCAGACATGCCTGCAAGGCTCCATCTAGGTAGACGTTACGTACTATAGCTTCCCACCACTAATTTCATTTAGTTTATTGATTGTAGGTTGAACAAACTGAATCTACATACATATGCAAAAATATTTCACTATGCAAACTACAATATTTGGTCTGCACTTGCAATAGTTTTACTGCACTTGGAATACAATGTCGTGAAGAAAATTATTGTGTGTGCCACAACCTTAGCCTGACATACACATATTCTGAAATGGTCGACGTTCAAACAAAACAAAGGTTAGCATCCTTCCTCGTTCACCCCCGTTTTAGAATGGTTTTGCACGGTGCAGATTCATTGAATGGCCAAGTATTGATTTCATTGGATCTGTGGTGCGATGTCTAGCTAGCAATTGGAAAAACCAATTAGTTAATGAATTGAAGCAGTCTTGTTTGCAAGTGTACCACTTGTTGTGTTCTTAAAGAAAAGGACTTGGCTTCTCTAGCTTCGCAAGTCTTTAATAAACATCATAATACAGAGATTGGGCTCATCGCTTTATTGACATGCATGTCATCATTTGTGAGAAGTCATTTTCAGTACCATTGATATTGCTTACCAACATGTTGACCAGGCGCAAACTGAAGCAGATCCATTCAAGATGCTCAAAACTGTTTTCTTTTTGTGCTCTTGTGTTCTATCTTCTTGAACAACCCAGCCCACACATTTGTAGTCTAGGCCTAGAATAGGTGTTTACTTCATTACTAACTCCATTTATTTTGACTTTCTCATCGACAGTAAGTTGTAGTAAAATACGGAATCTGCCGACATGCATTCTAGAATGGCCGTCTTCAAACGAAGGTGTCATTTACTCCCCTGGTTTCGGTTGTGATTGTTCAATCCCTTTCCATTATTTGTAGCCGGTTCGCTGCTAGACTACTTTTTACCGTTCCAGTTGCAAAATATATGTCTCAACGGAATATACTAACCGAGAAGGTTGAAATCCCACGAGAAGACGACATGCTACCTTTTGCCAATGTGTGAATCAAGGCTGCATCGATCGGCTAACTAATGAGATTAATGAGTTTCTTCATTAGGACCTCAGATTGCTTCCCAAGTTTTCTCATAGCTAGCAACTCCCTCCATCCGGGTTTATTAGGCCGACCAATAAATTTAAGTATGTCACAAAAATTATATCATCGGAAAGCTCTTTCAAATACAAATCCAACCATGTACGTTTTGTACCTTATATTTTATATTTTACTGGGAATATGGATGGTCAAAGTTTGGCTCAAAATAGTGGGGGGCCTAATAAACCTGGACAGAGGTACTAGCTAGCAAGTCTAATTAGTGAGTAATATATTCAGACCTGCAGTCTCCATCTTAATTAGTTTATTACTTAACAATGCCCTCAAGACCTACACAGAAAACAAGGTCAGATCCGTGGAACACATGATACTAGCAAAAATGTTCTCTTACAGATACTAGCAAAAATGTTATGTAGGTAATGTTGTTATTATTGTTTCTTTCATCAACATACACCATGTTATTTACGGAGCAATTATAACTGTTGTGCACTTCTCCTTGGCACGCTACATATGTAGTTATTTCCTCAATTGATTTCCCTTGCTAACAAGTATTTTGTTTGTACTTCAGTGTAAGCAATTGTAAGTTGGTTAAGATGTAACACAACTTGAGCCATTGTTTCACAACAACCCACTGGCATTTGATATTGAGTTTCAGAATTTTTATAATTATTGTAGATCAGATGGAATTCTACAACCTCAAATCTGAGCAAGTACACATTCAATCATCTATCCTGACGCAATGCAGAATATTTGTCCTTAGACCACAATGTATACTTGTATTACTGGCCGGATCACATTGAGATTTTTTAAGATAATAAATATCGCCCCGAAGTTCTGAAATATTTGTACTGCCTTTTTTCTCTCTCTCATGTCTTTCCTCGATATCTTTTTTAGTTATCATGATGTGAGTCTTTGCGGGAGTCTTTTTAGGAGGCAAAAAGAGGTCATGTTCCATATCAATCATAATTTGTATCTCCGCGCTTAATACCACAACTCAAACATTTGACCTAAGGAGAAAACTCAAAATACTACTTCCTTCGTCCCAAAATAAGTGTCTCAACTATTTGTACTAAAGTTAGTATATAGTTGAGACACTTGTTTTGGGACGGAGGGAGTACTTTTTTGCAGATCAATCGGACTGGATTTCTGAGTTACATAGCCTTATATTCTTGATTTCTCTCTTTAGTTACATACCATCATATTCTATAAAATGGAGAGACAAATACAAAATATAAAAGCATTGCAAACAAATGTATACAAGTTTCTTCATATCTCTAACAACTCTTTTAAGTCAAAATAGACGGGCGCACCAACGCGCGCCATCAATGATCTAGTACACACTAACAATGCACACTACAAATGAATAACCAAATACAATGAAAATGTAGACATGTTTCAATAGAAAAACAACCTAAAACATATCGATAATGAAGCTTATAATAGCGTCTAGAAGACCCAGGCAATGGCAGTGCCCTACCCTCCTTCTGAAAATCTTCCTTAATTTTAGCGAGAGAAATACTTTTGAAGATCTATCACTCAATGTAACACATATTTCTTAATTTTACCAAGCGGACATGATAAATATACCTCTTCCTCCTCTTTCCTTTGCATTTGCTGGTCATTTTCCCTTCTTTTCCATCTTATGGACATAAGTCACAGAACTACGCCAGTTGGGCATCTTATTAGCCTGTACATATAATCATCTAAAAACAAAAACCTGTGCGTACACTAGCATGGATGAAAAATATAATTGTATAAAAAAAGTGGCAGTGGCTGCAAATAGTTCAGAGCAGAGGAGTGGTTCAGAGTTTCGGACCCTAGGAGATTACCAGGAAAATCCCCAACTGTCGTCGCCCGCTGGAGCCGCCGCTTGCTGCCGCCGCCCTCTAAGCCCCCAGCTGCCGCCGTCCGGCCGTCGGCTGCCCTGTCGTCAGTTGTCCGCAGCCCTCCTCGTCCTCACGACCTGGCCAGCCGCTGCCGCCGCGCTAGTTGCTTAGGGTTGCGTCACGGCTGGGCGTCGTGTCTCGTGTGCGTGGGTGCTGGATCGATCTCGACCGGTCGTTACTGGCCCAAGTGCCCAACAGTTGGATGCGTCGCGTCGGCCCATCAGGCCAGGCTGGCCAGCGTTGGGTGCGGTCAAACGAGTCAAGCAATTTATTCAAGCATCGATACATATGTATATAACTTTTTTCCCCAGAAGTAAGGTATGGCGGCTGCCATACCCTGCGCACTAGAGAGGTCCGCCGGTGCTGCTCAGCATTGCATCCCACCAGGCATCCTCTTTTTACGACCCTTTTTGCAACATAAACACCTAAAAGACAATGAATTGTGTTGAAGAGACTAATCATGGACGAGTTCCACGCCTTAGCAAGCTAGCTCCTCGTCAGTGCTATGGCAGACCGTGGTCGTGGGACATTGGACGACATTGGAATGTCATAGGCGGCATGTGCACATGGGAAACAAAGAAGAATGACTTCAATCTAGCAGAGCAAAATGTCTGTAAAATAGATATTGTTGAAGTGTATATGTGAATTGCCTGTCTGTTTTCATAGGTTCTGTTGTTGCTTTGCCTACTGCCATATACTGGTGCTTGCGTTCTATTGCTGCTCTGCCTATTTCCATTGTTGGTGCTGCTGTTTCCAGCTAGGCCTGTTCACTTGAACATATACATCTATGGAAATTGATGAAGCACGCACCGACTAAAGTTGAATGAAAGAAGCAATACTACGATGATTGAAGCACATTGATGTGATCGAAGCAAAAGTTATATCATAGATACACATGTGAGAAACGATGATTCGTGAATCCATGGAGTGGATATATGAGCAATCAGTACTAAGAAAATGCTTATAGATGATAGAAGACTAGCAGTAGCATTTGTTTGGGCCTAGATGCTACTGGTAATTACCACTAGCGCTGGTGCAAAACGCGCTACTGGTATATATTAGCAGCAGCGTTGGTTAGCATGGATCGCGTTGCTGTTATGTGGGCCGCAGGCCAGAAACGATAGCCCACTTAGCTGTAGCGTGGGCTAGCCACCGGCGCTACAGCTAGTGGGCTTAGCAGTAGCGCCGGCCCAGACGCAGTGCTACTACTACAGCTAGCAGGCCTGCACACGTACGCCCCCCGGCACCCCTCACTTTCGATCTGCCCGACGCCGCTGCGGTTAGGGTTTCTCCCCCAACCACCACGCGTCACCGCCGCCGCAGGTAATGCTCCTCCCCCCTCCGTTGCTCCTCCTCCTCTCACCGCCCCCTCTGTCACCGCCCGCGCGCTCTCACCGACCGCTTTTGGCCGACCGCCCTCCCCTCACTGGTGTCTCCTTCCACGTACGGCTCGCACACATGCCTTTGTCCCCGGTGCGGCCTTCCCCCTCGTCACCGGCCTTCCTCCTCGTCAGCAACCCTGAGAGGTCACCACGCCACCCCCCCTCCTCGTCACCACGCCATGCATCCCCCCTCCCCGATTGCTTGACTGATAGATATATATACTCTGCTTGATTTACTTACATCTATGTTTTTGAGCTCATGTCACATCAAGAGGATTTGACCCTGTGGGTCAGTTATAAGAATTGGATGTTTGGTTCTTTCTCGGTTATTCTTGCGCCTTGTAGTTCATTACTACTATTTCTATGCTATCCCTAGCACATTATAAGCAAACTTTGATGTCCGGCTTCTTTCCAGTAACAGGCCAGACCATGACCATAGTGTAGTTCGTTAACTACCTTGTAGGAAAGTTCAAATGCTAATGGAATAGGCAGCGGCTCAGTGAGGTGTAGTTTGTTTTTTTCTGATAGATATTGGTTTTGATACAAGTATTTGGTTTGCAAGTGCTAAGTTACTGGAGTTGATGTGTTGAGTATCTTCATGCTCACAGTAGTTGTTTACGTTGGACTTATCAAAATTTCTTGTGAGGGCTGGGGGTGTGCTTTTGCTGGTGTGCAAATTAGATACATATTTTCTGGTGAGGGTTGGGGGTGTGCTTTTGCTGGTGTGCAAATTAGATAGATATTTTCTTGCTACAAACATCACCCAGGTTCAGACACAGATAGCAAGGGTCTCTCTCATAATTCAGAGACACCTTTAATTTGTATCACTTACTATAATACTCACTCACTTAGCAACTCTGAAGGGTGCTCTCTAGCTAGCTAGCTTTATGTTATTGTTTTTCTTTCCTGTGAAGTGGATCGTTCATCTTTGCTCATATTGCTTTAGGAAAATGGCGCGACCACCACCACCATCATGTCAACTGTGCAAGTCAAGGTGCGCTAGCAGCCTTGTAACTGGCACGTTGTTCGGCATTTACTTCCGGCCGAGTTTTCATCATGCGGCGGTAAGAAATTATATGAAACTTGTAACAACTATTTTGTTTTTAGTGTTGGCATTAATGCATTGTGTCATTTTGCATTTTTACACACATCCTCCCATGCAATATGAGGTTGAAATTCAACAAGCTGACCGGAGACACTGTGACCTTTGAGGCTCCGGGGGGGGGGGGGGGGGTACACTATGGAGGTCGAGAAAGGACGCAATATGTCGCGGATTGGAGGAGATGGATGGGTTTGTTTCCTCGCCCACATGGGTATTACTGGTGGTGAGTTGATCAGCTTTTCCTTTAGAGCAGAAAGACCCAAACTAGCTGTCATTTATATCAACACGGAGGAAGATGATGAGGACCCACTTGGTGAAGATGATGAGGACCCACTTCATGAAGCCATCTATGCTCAAAGAATGAGGCTGAGCGAGGAGGAGGTGTGCAACCTATGGGACATAATTCCGCCACGTGCTGACTTTGTTGGGGTGCCATTAGTTACCCGCATGTGGTTGATCGGCTTGTCATGGTATGTTATACTTACTGTAGTAATTTGATGATATATATATATGCTTTATTGTTATACTTACAAATGAAAATTATCCGATGATATGCTTAGTGAATCCGATGATATGCTTAGTGTAGAGTCCAATGATATGTTGTGTGGAATCTAGTCGATGATATGCTCACTTGTAGAGTCCGATGACATGCTTATTAGTGTAGAATCCAAGGAAGTGTTAATAGTGTAGATAATCCATACTTATTAGTAGAATTCATGCTTAGTAGAAATGTGTAGTACTATGTCTTTTGATAGTGTAGAAATCTATACTTAGTAGAAATATATTTGCAAGAGTATATGTGCGAGGCTACAATTGATATGTTTTTCTTATTCAGAAATTGCCAAAGAGCCTATCTGTGAGTTGTGGTATCGAGTCTGATGAAGAAGACTCAGCTGGAATACGCCTTACCGCAAGGGGTTCCGTCACCACCTGTGCGTACGGCGTGGACATGGACGGTCGCACACACTTAAGCTCGGTTGGGTGGAAGAGCTTCCTCATTGGCAAGAATCTTCATGTTGGACATGCCATCCTAATTACTATCAGGAACACCCACCGCCCAGGCTTGAGGATGATGATCGTCGTCGATATCATCTAGAACTACATATGTGTATGGCTGTATGACTATACCTAGTAGAACTGCTATATATGTGTGGCTGTAAAACTACCTAGTACTGCTTATCATATATGCTATATTCATGTGAGGATGCATTTGACTATATATGAGTACCTATAATGCTTTATGATATTGTATGACTACTGTATGACTATATATGAGTATCTGGTATTGTGGTATATGTGAAATTGCAGTTTATTGAGGTGTTGTTGAACATCAATAGGAAGCAAAAAAAGTTGAAAAATACAGCAACAACGCGGGGCAGGAAAAGCGCTACAGCTACTTAATAGTAGCGCATGACTGGCCAGCACTACTGATACAATTATTAGTAGTAGCGCTGGGTTAGACCGCGCTACTACTACCACTTAGCTGTAGCGCTGTAGTAGTAGCGCGGCCACCCGAGCTACTGATAGCACTAAAACCCGCGCCACTACTAGTGTTTTCCCTATTAGTGAATGACCCTGCCCATTCATACCTATAAACAAAAGACACATGCAACAAAGGGGATTTTTTTTTCACATTGTGTGTTCACAGAGGTGATTTCAGACATTTTTCGAAAAGGGGGATGACCCTGGCCTCTACAGCTTGCGATGCACACAACCATTTTTTAAACAAAGTAGCAATAAAGTATGAAGTTCAAAACAATCTCTCAATCAAAGCCGAATAAAAAAGGGGAAATTGCCACAACCGGCGAAAAATAGGGTAAGATGACTAGAAACCTATCTAATTGTTGGAGCGCCATTCAAATTAGTTGTATGTGTCTCGTGCTACTATCTCCCAGCGGTTGCACCCATAGGCCAAACTCCCTGACTTTCGCATGGCTAAGTAAAAACCATGTACGGATCCGTACAGATGCCCAAAAGATGACCTGCAAATTTTTTGTAATGGTTTGTTTGTTAAATATGACGTCATACCAATAGTTTCATATAGCCCAAAGTAATGCACACACTATGTATTGAGGATGGTAGCAAAAGAGACATTGTTGGCGTGTCACCGACTAAATCGTATCTATGGCGTGATGTGGAGGTCCCTATGTTACATACAACATCGATCCATCTATGCAGAATGTGCGACGTAGGGAGCCTTAATGATTTTTTCTGGTTTTGCCTTGTAACCTAGTAGCTTCATGGATTTTCTTTATTTGATTTTATTTCGCATTAGCTTAACATAGTTCTAGAGGCTCAAGGTGGCGGTGTACGAGAATTAGGTTTAAGGGCGGAGGAATTGGCACAAAATTGGGGTGCTTATTACTAGGTGGGTGTGGGTCTTTGTTTGTGTGTGTGGGGGGGGGGCCAATTCTTTTGGAAAATAATAGTATAAGATTTTTTTGCTCATGTGGATATAACTGAGGAGATTTTTTACGCTAAGAAAGACATCAACCCATATTTTTCTGATGCTCAGGTTAATGTTTTTTCACTAGAAGGAAGTTCTAAGAGCGGTGTCGGTGTCAAAACCGGCGGATCTCGTAGTAGGGGTCCTAAGCTAGGCGTCTTGGAGAGATGGTAACATGGACACGGGGTTTTACCCAGCTTCGGGCTCTCTTGATGAGATAAAACCCTACATGCTGCTTTGGATTGTATTCATATGGGTGTAGTACAGGGTACATGTGTCTACCACAAGATTGTAGTAATGAATATGAGATTGTCTATTGACTAGCCTGGCCTCGGTTTATATAAGACACAAGAGGCCTAGGGTTTAGTAGAGTCCTTGTCTTGGGCGCCAAGTCTTGTGGATTCTTCCTGGTATGCGGCAGGGGTTGTCCGAACTGGCCCACGAGTATGCGGCCATGGGGTCCTCGGCCCAATCTAACTGATCGGGAGACGACGTGGTGAGTCCCCCCTAGTCCAGGACACCGTCAGTAGCCCCCTGAACCGGTCTTCAAGTTGGGGACGCTCCTCGATTCTTCCGAACTTCTCTTCATCTTCGGTCGTCGGTCTTGAAAACTGGTTCAACAAATCTTCTTATCTTCAATCTTGAGGATCGCCGAAGTGCATCCGAAGAGTTTACACGTCGGGTATCCGAGGAGCCCCTTTAAGTTTCCGGCCTTTATCAATGCCTTGTTATTTTTATGCCACACATCGGGTTCGAAGGTATCCCCGGGCGGCAGCGCCCTCTCGCGTCCGAGCTCCAACGCCGGACTGTATTCGAGGAGTATTAATGCAGCCGAGCACCAACGCCGGACCGCTTCCGAGCTCCAGCGCCGAAATGTGTTCAAGCTCCAACGCCGGACTATGTCCAAGCTCCAACGCCGGACTGTATCCGAGCTCCAACGCTGGACTATATTTGAGGTGTCATAGATCACCTTGATTCAAAAAAGTTGAAGGAGTTTAGCCGAGCTTAATGCCGGAAATGCCCTCAAGGTGCGTGTTGGCCTAATATCCGGGATGCACCTGAAGGAAAAAAAATCAAACCACTGACCCTAGTAGCCCCTGAGACTCAGGTCGATTCATAAAATCAGCCTGAGGATCAATTCCCAGCTCGGCAACATACTTAGGGATAGAAACGCGGCCTGCAAAGTCCTCGAAACTCAGGTTGGGTGCGGCCGACCAACCTGAGGATAATAATCTCCTCAAAAACTATATTGCACTTTAAATTTTTTGCATTGGATTGTCAATGCAGTAGCCCCTGAGACACTGGTCGGGTGGCAACACCAGATCAGGGGATCGATGTGCCCTTTTAATATTTGTAAATAATATGCCCGAAGCCTAGTAGCCCCCGAGCCTTAATGCAGGCACGGGTGGCCGAATTAAGGATCGATGTCCCTAGTAAAATCACAAATTATGTGTAATGACTCTATGTATCCAAGTACTTTACGTCATTAATGCTCGGATCCGCATTGTACAAAACTTTGTTGACCGACCATCGGCTTCCACCTCCTCAGCCAGTAGCCGAGGAGTGTTTGTCTTACTTTATAAAGCCTTTATGAGGGTAAAGATTTACGACAAACAAGACAATTTGGCCATACGATTTTATAAACAAAGGTACGCGGAGAGATATGTTATATTACTGTTTAACAGAAGAAATGTCTTCAAAGAAAATAGTCCCGCTATCGGTTCCTTCCTTTGGGTTATCATGCTAAGCATGATCATAAAACCTCAGCTCCAATGTAAGAGCAAAATATCGAGGATTTAGTTTGGGAGGCTAGTTAATAGCCCCCGGTAGTGTTCGGCGACAGTCGAGGTCAAGCCGTAAACAATTCGGCCAATGTTATGAACGGCCTGTTATTTAACATAGTCATCGGATCGCTGACCAGTTTACGCTTATTGTGACAGTCAGTTTTCGGCTTTCTCCACTGAGGTGCTTAACCATGTGAGCTGGAAGCACAATCGCAGTGGTTCTCCCTTTGCATGCCTAGCCGAACAAAACGGAACGTAGGAAGCAAGTGCAGGAGCCGGGCAACCTAACTATTGACCGAAGACACAATTCGAAACCGATGCATATATAGCAATATCTGAGAATGTTTTTGCCGAATCCCTAAAAGGTGTCCGGCGTTGCACTGCGAGACTAATGCTGGAAAAGCACAAATAGTTTAAAAGTGCCAAAAAGCTTGGAAAACCAAGAAACGTCAGTAAAAACATGACGTCCGAACAATATCAATTGTTCGGTGCCAATCCGAAAATTGGTCTTAGAAAAAAGAAGTGCTTCTGTCGTGCTTTAACATGATACATCCTATCTCAAGACTTCGAGCGGGTCAGCCTACGGCTTCAACCTCCTATCTCGAGGGCGGAGTACTTCTCATCAGGCCAATTTAGCAAACTAAACTCTAGCGGCTTTGAGAGAGAAATTAGGCTCCCCGGCTAGTGACCGCACACTCGTATCGAAAAAAGGAGTGATAAATAATAATAATAAAACGTTGCAACAACTAAGAAGAAGAACACTTATTATAAAACAGCTCAAATAAACTTGAGAGCCCCCAAGTGACTTGGGTAGGAGAATGATTGCATGTACCGAAGTACTTATATCATATCTATGTTCAACCGAACTTTGAACGCGTCTTAACCGACCGTCGGCTTCTCCCTCTTCGGTCAAGGACCAAAAAGTGTTATGTACTCCATCGGTCAAGAATATCGACGGTGTTTCCAATAACCAGGCAATCAGGCCATAAGGTTGTAACAGACAAAGCGCGCTCAGGGAACTTATGCTAAATTACTGCAAAGAGTAAGAAGCATCTTCGAAGAAAATAGTACCCCCACCGATACCTTTCTTCGGTGCTCATTATTATTATGAGACTTGTGCAATAGATTTTTTGTACTCATGAGTTCCGTTGTGTGCCGACCATCATTGAAAAATATAAGAGTGCTAGCTTTCGGCTTCACCCAGTCTGAGGTCCGGCTCGGGCGAACCGATCGTGACAATCGCAGAGGTGCTCCCTTTACTCCCTAGCCGAACATTCGGGAACGTAGGGGTAAACACAGGAGCGAGGCAACCCAGCTTGCAAATCGCTTAAGTCAATATGGTGCATATTGTGGTGTAATACACGAACAAGGAACGAAGCCGTACAAGTATAATCATATGCAACAGGAAAAGCTTCATAAAGGAAGCCCCCAAGTAAACGGGGTATTCGAATTTATGCGTCACAAACAAAGTATTCTCAGTAGGGCTGTAAATTAGACAGCCTGTTAGATGGTATTGAAGAGGAATACGAATAGTTAGAGTGACTATATAATTATAAGTGACATGTGTAATGCCTTCTAGCCGGATTGTAGATCGTTTGTCGTTGCCGACCTTTTCGCTTCGACCTCGGGACCTGACGGTCCGGAGTGTGTCCGAATACCCTAACGGTTATATAAGAACCGGGGTATGCATGGAGACCAGGCGTAGGGGTCATCGGTGCTTTATCAGATAAGTGCCCAACTAGTTATGTTATATTACATGGTTAGTAAGAAACATCTTCCAGAGAGAATAGTTCCGTTAGGGGTTCCTTTCTCTGGGAGGCATGCCCTAAAGTGCATGTCCAAACTGCAAACGCAGAAAAAACATCTGGGGGCATATACATAAATAAGAAAAAAGGTCATCTTTAGTTCACCGACCGAATATTCCCTTAAGAACGCTAGCTTTCGGCTTCACCCAGTCTGAGGTACACATCCGGCTGACCCGGCAGTAACAATCGTAGAGGTGCTCCCTTTACCACCTAGCTGAACAATCGGGAACGTAGGGGTAAGCACAGGAGCCAGGCAACCCAGCTTGGCCAAAAACTTAAGTCATATCGATGCATATAATGGTGAAGAAAAGGTACATGCGGAAGTTTGACACATGTATTGGGCATGAAGCCCGTATAAATAAGCTTCTGTGAAAGAAGCCCCAGGTTTAATGAGCGCGGGTGGCGCGTCACTTCATAAATAATGCTTGGTCGAACCGAACACAAGTTAGAAATTTAAAGCTTTGAGCATGAAAGCGACTTAGCTGGTTAATGTGTTCGGTATTGATGACGCGGTCCGAGCTTGATGCGGGGCAAGGTTACATCCCCCAAGCTGGTCCCGAGGTGGCGGAGCGAAGAGCTCGGCCCTCCGAAGTGGTGACATAGCACGGTCATGCAGGCCGGCAGAGTGATGCCGAAGTCCCCTACATGGGGTAAGGAAGTGTTGACGAAGCCCCCCGTCCAGTCGAGGTGACGCCAAAGGATATAGTCCGGCTGGATCATTTTCCTGTGCACAAAAAATAGTGTAAACCGGAGATAATAGTAATAATAAAAAAATCGTTGCATAATCAATAATTTATGCAAAGTGAGTAATAAAAGAAATATGGCCTGGCGCCGAAGTCAATGTCGATGCAGGGCGTCGGCGTGATGCGGTAAGGGCGTGGCAAAGCCTGAATTCACAGGTCGGTCCGAGTTCCGGATGCGGCATTCGCCGTACTATGTACGGAGACTGACCGAACCATCATGCGACCGTCGTTAATGCGGCCATCATTTGATAGACCTGGTTTATTTGTTGTAGCAATCCGAAGGAAGGTGATTCTCAAAATTGGGACTCGCTCCGCACACCCATTGCCTGATGGGCGATAAAACGACGGCATGGCAATGCTGGTAAAGGTTGACTCGCCGAGGCAAAGCCCTCGGCCCAGCTAACGTGACGGAGCTGGTCGGCTAGTGACGCCGAAGTGTTCGGAGTAGGTTGATGAAGAGATGGCGAAGCCCCCGGTCCAGCCGAGGTGATGGAGCAGGTCGCCAAATGACACTGGAGTCTCCGGCCGAGTAGGTTGATGAAGCACAGGGCAGCTCTCCAAGGTGACGACACAATTCGATCGACGGAGGTGGACGGCGAGGACACCACACCGAAGGGATAGCGCGGCCCGATCTAAGTCAATTGCCTGCACAGGTAAAATAGTGCAAACCAATAATAATAATAATAATAATAATAATAATAATAATAATAATAATAATAATAATAATAATAATAATAATAATAATAATAAAGGGGTGCATAATTAATTTATGCGAAATTTTTTTGGTGAATATGGCCTGAGCGCTGATGCTAGCTCGATGGCGCGTTGGCGTCGTGGCACGGCGATATCGGCGAAGGTCGGCTTGCCCAGGTGACAGGGAGGGGCTGGCCGGACTGATTCCGGGAATCAGACAGCTTCGATCCTTACACCAGGGTTCACCAAAGCGTCAATAGTAGTACTAGTCGGATTACAAAAGATTGGAGAGAGCCGGCCAATGGAGCCGAATTAGAAAAGGAAACAAATCTCCCCTGACGCTGCCTGCTAGCCGATGGGATTACCGTGCTGCAAAACTAGTAGGCAATTTAGGTTAGTACTAGTACTCTATCGGTCTATGCACTTTTTAGAAAGAGAAGTAGAGGACCAGCGGCCGAGAAGAAGATGGATTAAAAATAGGAAGGAAAAATCCCCTGATGCGTCCTCCACGGAGGCAAACTCTGTTCGGACCACGTGCATTCTTTGATGACTTTTCGTCCGTATCACCGCCGGCCGGACTAATCTTCGTTGCTTTAGCTTTTTCCGCTGACTCACGCAGCAAACCCTCAACTCTAGGCCGCCGCCGCATGCGCATACTTTATCAGGAATTTCCATGGCGCGCAGGGTCTGACGTACTCATAATAGCCGCATAGGAGTCCGGATCCGGTGTACTACGAGGTGACAATACGGCCGCCGTAGTTAAAATTTTCTAGATCATGGATCCTGATCTAACTACAAACAAAATAGCACGACATGAAAGCAATGACTTGCAAAAGAGAAGATTTACATAGAACAGGTCTAATTGAAAAAATATCACCTGATTGTCCCATCAATCCGCGACGATCGCCTAGCAGGCTCTCAATGAAAGCACCAATGTCGGTGTCAAAACCGGCGGATCTCGTAGTAGGGTCCTAAGCTAGGCGTTTTGGAGAGATGGTAACATGGACACGGGGTTTTACCCAGCTTCGGGCTCTCTTGATGAGATAAAACCCTACATGCTGCTTTGGATTGTATTCATATGGGTGTAGTACAGGGTACATGTGTCTATCGCGAGATTGTAGTAATGAATATGAGATTGTCTATTGACTAGCCTGGCCTCGGTTTATATAAGACACCAGAGGCCTAGGGTTTAGGAGAGTCCTTGTCTTGGGCACCAAGTTTTGTGGAGTCTTCCTGGTATGCGGCAGGGGTTGTCCGAACTGGCCCACAAGTATGCGGCCATGGGGTCCTCGGCCCAATCTAACTGATCGGGAGACGACGTGGTGAGACGACGTGGTGAGTCCCCCCTAGTTCAGGACACCGTCAAGCGGGTTCTATAATCTTCCATCTAGGGACCCAAATTGTTTAGAGGCATCATATGCATTATTTTTGGCCAAATACCTTCCTTAAAAACATGCATTGAATGGTTAGAGAAGTACATAGCCTTGCTCAACTTAAAACGAGGACTTACCTATACCATGGAAGAGATCTTTAAAAAAATTACAAACACTTCCTCATGCTAGTGGTGTTAAAGATAATATCATTTTTGATGGGGATATATGCAGAGGGGGAAAGGTATATGAAACATATCGGGAGGGATCGGATCCGGGTTTCTTCGGCATTTTTACATGACACGATTGTGATTTGGGACGGTGGGAGAGATCCAAAGAGTGGGCCTGTATGAGCTGAATCCCAGTCATGTTGGACGAAAAATCAGTTCTGTTTATTATTTTCAGCTAGAATTTCTATTATTCCAAATCGAGTTTCCAATTACAACCATCTCATGCAGTTTCTTTGCAGAAGTATCTGGGGTAAGTGTTTTTCGGGACTCGAGGGTTTGCTATGAGTTTCTTCACTTGTGCAATACCATTATGCTATTCAGAAACAGCCAATGGGCTGGCTTTTAGTACTAGAAAAGCCAAATATTACAGCTTAAACATTCTAAGAAACATTCAGTACGTGTAGTGTAACACGTTGACACGCTAGACATAATAGAACAACAGTAGGCAGTGGCCAGAGGTAGCTGGCCAGCCGTATTATTTGGAGCCAAATGAAATGAGCTCGCCTCTAGTAACTAATTAAGGTGTTGATTCACCGCTGCTGCTCCCTGATCCACCTCCAGAACCACTGGCAAACCCATCGTCGCTACCGCCGGCGTCGCCACCTCCGCCCCCTCCGCTGTTCGCGTAGCTCGAACCGTCTGGTCCATAGCTATCAGCTATCCCTGACCCGCTTCCATCGCCGGAGCCGGAGCCGCTGCCCTTCCCGGCGCTCCCTCCAGAACCAGAACCGCCGCCTTGGCCATTCGCGTTCGTAGACAAACCGCCGGTGTCCGTGTTACTCGAGTCGCCGTGGGCCGAGCCGGACGCGCCGCCAGCTCCGTAACCAGCCGCGGGCTTCTCTCTGCCTTCCCAGCTGCCGCCGCCGCGGGCTCCTCCAGAACCGTAGACGTAGCTGTTCTTGTCGTACGCCTCGGACGTCCCGTGGCCGGACCCGTGGCCAGAGGCCTGGCTGGTGCCGGTCCCGCTGCCGCCTCCGCCCCCGCTGCCTTGACCATCGGCGGTGGCGGCGTGGTTCACTACCCTAATGGCGCTGGACAGCCCTATGCTTAGGAGGAGGAGGAGGGCAACGGACAAGACCAGCTTGGTAGCACCCATGGCGAGGTGATGCTAGATGGCTAGCTACAATGGAAGAAGCAAGATAGATGGGGTGAGTGTGATGATCGAAAGCCTGGACTGTTTACCTATATTTATAGCGCTGGAGTACATGTGGAGGGTGCGTGATTATTTACGTATTAGCCACCGAAGATTAGGGAAAAAAATTGCATCGAAGGAAGATTTTGTTGACAGCTCTCTTAATTACTGCGCTGATGCGTATCTTTTAAACTGGCGTGCAGATGCGATTAGTCTGACACTATATATTTCACTGATCAGCTTTGTCAGGGGAAATTTGAAGTCGGTGTGACGATGCGATCTTGATGTCGGCTTCTCGATTACCTGCACGGCTGCACCCAAGGTCAACCAGCTAGCGTCACTTGCAAAAACAAGTGAAGATTCATTCTTACCGCTGAAAAAAACCATAGAAAACAAGTGAAGATTAATTCGATTGGAGTTGGAACCAATGCAGCTCGCAAAGCCGAGACATGAAATTATATCCTAACAATCTTCAAAGAGCAGCTCGCAGACACAAACCTGGCCACCACCCCCGCCAGCCCTGCTTAGTCCTGGGGCGACTCCCATCGGGCACAAAACCATAGACGCAGCCCGCCCTAGGACCCCCTTCCCATCCACCGCATCTCCCCTCTCTCCTCTAATTGTTGGATAATCAGCAACTTGTATTCATTAAGGGCCAAACGCCATTACATATATGTGTGTGATAAAATGCAGGAAACCCCTTATACAATGAGGATATATCGAAAATGGACTATACACATCTACCCCCCCCCCCTCCCCCCTCAATTCATGGTGGATCAACAACACTGAGTTTGAAAAGGAAAGGAAAAAGACATGTTGCGCTTGAGTCTGTGCCTTCATGAAGAAGTCCGCCGACTGTAACTCAAAGGGCACATAGTGAAGAGCGAGAGTCTGATCCTGCACAGCAGCACGCACAAAGTGGGCATCTACACTGATGTGCTTGATGAGCTCATGCTTCATCGGGCCACGCGCAATACTGATAGCACTAGTACTGTCTGACAGTAAGAGAGTCGAGGTAGTAGCAGACACACCAAAATCCTCAAGTAACCACCGTAACCAGATCACCTCAGCCCTAAACATAGCCATGGCTCGCAACTCAGCCCCTCTACTCGAGCGGAAAACTGCAGTCTGTTTCTTTGTCTTCTAGGCAATAAGAGAGACACCAAGAAAGACACAATAAGCAGACAGCGAGCGTCGATCAGAGGGATCACTAGCCCAGGTAGCATCAGAGTAGGCCTGGAGCTCAAGAGAGCTGGAGCGGGAAAAGAAAAGGCGCTGAGAGATCATGCCACAAAGATATCGTAGAACACGGAGGAGATGGCTATAGTGGACACACGTGGGGGCTGAAACAAACTGACTCAGGATGTCGATATGATAAGAGATGTCAGGACGCGTAACAGCAAGATAGACAAGGCTGCCAACAAGGTGACGATAGCGAGTGGGATTACGAAGAGGGTCACCATCAGAGGCACGAAGCTGAATGTTGAGCTCCATAGGAGTCACAATTGTGAGCTCATCACCGGGAGCAGCACGAGCAAGAAGATCCTGAATATATTTTTTCTTGGAAGATGTAGAAGCCATCAGAGGTCGAGGAGATCTCAATCCCAAGAAAATAGCGAAGTGGACCAAGATCAGTCATGAGGAACTGGTCGCGAAGGTCAGCCTTAACAAAGGCAATGTAGTCAGAGTCATCACCAGTGATGATCATGTCATTAACATAGAGAAGGAGAAGAGTCTGACCATGAGAAGATGTGTGAACAAACAACGCGGGATCATGATCACTGGGCAAGAAACCAGCGGCAGTCACCATAGAGGCGAAGCGCTCAAACTAGACGCGAGGGGCCTGTTTAAGACCATAGAGGGAGCGGCGAAGTCTACATACCATACCATCAAGAGCATAGTACCCCGGTGGTGGCTGCATATAAACCTCCTCACAACTCGCCATTGAGAAAGGCGTTCTGAACATCAAGTTGAGAGATAGACCAATGACGAACAGAAGCCACAGCAAGAAGAGTGCGGATAGTGGTCATGTGGGCCACAAGAGCGAAAGTCTCATCATAATCGCGTCCCTGCTCTTGCTGAAAACCACGGGCCACAAGACGCGCTTTGTAGCGCTCAAGAGAACCATCAGAGCGAGTCTTAATCTTGTAGACCCACTTGCAGGTGATGGGACGAACACCGGAAGGGAGGGAACCCAGATCCCATGTGCCAGAGAGCTCAAGGGCAGCAAGCTCTTCGGCCATCGCAAGCTGCCATTCATGCTGAGTCATGGAAGTCCGATAGGAAGTGAGCTCAGCAATAACAGAGAGACCGTACCAATCAGGAGAGTAGCGATCATGCGGGGGGGGGGGGGGGGAGGCCGAGCATGGAGGTTATGAACCGGGGGAGGCGTGAAGGGAGGTGCGCCAGAGGTGGAAGGCGTGCGAGGAGAAGCATCCTCAGAACGAGGGCGACGGGTATAGTGGAGAGGAAACAGTGTGAGAGGGCGACGGACTGTAGATGATGGTGGAGAAGTGGAAGAGGAGGATGAGGAAAATGGTGTCGGTGGTGAATGAGAAGGAATGAGAGGTGCAGGAGGAAGAGGTGAAACATGAGGCACATAGCAGGGTGTATCGGGGATAAGAAGAAAAGAAATATTGTCCACAGAGAAGCTCGAGGAAGAAGGACGTGGGTAGTAAGAGCAAGACTCATCAAAGGTCACATCACGCGAGATGCGCAAGCGACGACCAACAGAATCCCAACAACGATAGCCCTTGTGCTCATCACTATAGCCAAGGAAAACACACTCAACCTACTGAGCAGTCAGTTTGGTGTGTTCTCGCGGGGCAAGAAGGACATAGCACACACATCCAAACATACGAAGGGCTGAGTAGTCAGGAGAACGACCAGTGAGACATGCCATAGGAATACCACCCTGCAGGGCAGTCGATGGCTGAATGTTGATGAGGTAGGTGGATGCAGAAACAGCCTCAGCCCAAAAGTGTGGTGGAAGGGAAGCGGTAATCATCAGCGCACGAGCCGTCTCAAGCAAATGATGATGCTTACATTCCGCAACGCCATTCTGAGCATGAGCACCAGGACAAGAGAACTGGGCAAGAGTACCCTATTCCGCGAGAAAATCACGCAACAGCTGGGAGATAAACTCTTCAGCGGAGTCAGCACGAAAAGTGCGAATAGGCATGGAAAACTGGGTGTGAACCATGGCAGCAAATCGTTTGTATATAGAGAGAACCTCGCTACGAGATTTCATGAAGTAAAGCCAAGTGTAGCGAGAGAAATCATCAATAAACAAAACATAGTAGCGATGATCACCTTTCGAGTCAAAGGGAGTAGGATCCCAGACATCAGAATGAACTAAGTCAAATGGACGCTGAGAGACCGACTCACTGGTAGGATAAGGTAACTGGGTCTGATTGCCAAGTCTACAACCATTACAATGTAAGGAAACATATCCAGATACAGACCGCAAGAGGCCCTGGCGCACTAATGATGACAAGCGAGAGCCACGGATGTGACCAAGACGATGATGCCACTGCTGGAAAGATGCAGACGAATAGGCAGTAAGAGCATGAGAGCTGGCAGAAGTGATGGCAGCAGAAGGAACACAAAGCCAGTCAACCTCCCAAAGGCCCTCTAACTCACGGCGCCGGGGGCCAGCACCAACCAAAGCCTTGGTGCAACGATCCTGAATGGAGTAAGAGTCGGTATCAAGAATGACACGACAACCAGAATCAGTAAGTTGGGCAGCAAAAAAAGATTGATGGTGAGGCGAGGAACATGTGAAACACTTGGAACAGAGAAGGACGGAGTGGAAAGAATACCATGTTGGTTATCGTAGCAGAAATTTAAAATTTTCTATGCATCACCAAGATCAATCTATGGAGTAATCTAGCAACGAGGGAAAGGGGAGTGCATCTACATACCCTTGTAGATCGCTAAGCGGAAGCGTTGCAAGAACGCGGATGAGGTAGTCGTACTCGTGGCGATTCAGATCGCGGTCGATTCTGATCTAAGCGCCGAACAACGGCGCCTCCGCGTTCAACAGACGTGCAGCCCGGTGACGTCTCACATGCCTTGATCCAGCAAGGAGAGAGGGAGAGGTTGGGGAAGACTCCGTCCAGCAGCAGCACGACGGCGTGGTGATGATGGAGGAGCGTGGTACTCCAGCAGGGCTTCGCCAAGCACTATGAGAGACGAGGAGGGAGAGAGGTAGGGCTGCGCCTTGGGAGAGAGAGACTCGTGTGTTAGGTAGCCCCAAAACCTCCACTATATATAGGGGCAAGGGGAGGGGGAGGCGCCCTAGGGTTTCCCCTAGGGGGGGCGGCGGCCAGGGCAGACGGGATCTCCCCTTTGGGTGACTTGGCCCCCAAGCCAGGAGGTGGGAGCCCTAGATGGGGCGCCCCAAACCCCCTGGTCACATGGGAATAGGTGAGGGGGGTGCACAACCCCTTAGTGGGTTGGTTTGTCCCCTTCCCTTGGCCCATGAAGCCCCCAACACTTGCCGGGGCTCCCGAAACACTTTTCGGTCATGCTGGTCATCACCCGGTACCTCCAGAACACTTCTGGACTCCAAAACCCTTCATCCAATATATCAATCTTCACCTCTGGACCATTCCGGAACTCCTCGTGACGTCCGGGATCTCATCCGGGTCTCTGAACAACATTCGGTAACCGTGTACATACCTTCCCTATAACCCTAGCGTCATCGAACCTTAAGTGTGTAGACCCTACGGGCTCGGGAATCATGCAGACATGACCGAGACATCCCTCTGGTCAATAACCAACAGCGGGATCTGGATACCCATGTTGGCTCCCACATGTTCCACGATGATCTCATCGGATGAACCACGATATCAAGGATTCAATCAATCTTGTATACAATTCCCTTTGTCTACTGGTATGATACTTGCCCGAGATTCGATCGTCGGTATCCCGATACCTTGTTCAATCTCGTTACCGGCAAGTCTCTTTACTCGTTCTGTAACACATCATCCTGTGATCAACTCCTTGGTCACATTGTGCACATTATGATGATGTCCTACCGAGTGGGCCCAGAGATACCTCTCCGTCACACGGAGTGACAAATCCCAGTCTCGATTCGTGCCAACCCAATAGACACTTTCGGCGATACCCGTAGTGCACCTTTATAGCCACCCAGTTATGTTGTGACGTTTGGTACACCTAAAGCATTCCTACGGTATCCGGGAGTTGCACAATCTCATGGTCTAAGGAAATGATACTTGACATTAGAAAAGCTTTAGCTTATGAACTAGACGATCTTGTGCTAGGCTTAGGATTGGGTCTTGTCCATCACATCATTCTCCTAATGATGTGATCCCGTTATCAACGACATCCAATGTCCATGATCAGGAAACCGTAACCATCTATTGACCAACGAGCTAGTCAACTAGAGGCTTACTAGGGACATGGTGTTGTCTATGTATCCACACATGTATCTGAGTTTCCTATCAATACAATTCTAGCATGGATAATAAACGATTATCATGAACAAGGAAATATAATAATAATAACTAATTTATTATTGCCTCTAGGGCATATTTCCAACAGTCTCCCACTTGCACTAGAGTCAATAATCCAGTTCACATCGCTATGTGATTAACACTCAAGGTCACATCGCCATGTGGCGAACACCCAAAGAGTTTACTAGAGTCAATAATCTAGTTCACATTACTATGTGATTAACACTCAAGGTCACATCGCCATGTGGCTAACACCCAAAGAGTTTATTAGAGTCAATAATCTAGTTCACATTACCATGTGATTAACACTCAATGAGTTCTGGGTTTGATCATGTTATGCTTGTGAGAGATGTTATAGTCAACGGGTCTGCAACAATCAGATCCGCATGTACTTCGCAAAACTTTATGTCATATCGTAGATGCTGCTACCACGTTCCACTTGGAGCTATTCCAAATGGTTGCTCCATTATACATATCCGGTTTTTCTACTCATAGTCATCCGGATAGGTGTTAAAGCTTGCATCGACGTAACTCTTAACGTCAAACTCTTTATCACCTCCATAACCGAGAAATATTTCCTTATTCCTCTAAGGATAATTTTGACCACTGTCCAGTTATCCACTCCTGGATCACCTTTGTACCTTCTTGCCAGACATGTGGCAAGGCACAAATCAGGTGCGGTACTCAGCATGGCATACCGTATAGAGCCTATGACAAAAGCATAGGGGACGACCTTCGTCCTTCCTCTTTCTTCTGCCGTGGTCAAGCTTTGAGTCTTACTCAACTTCACACCTTACAACTCAGGTAAGAATCCCTTCTTTGACTGATCTATTTTGAACTCCTTCAAAATCATGTCAAGGTGTGCGTTCTTTGAAAGTATCATCAGGCGTCTTGATCTATCTCTATAGATCTTGATGCCCAATATGTAAGCAGCTTTATCCAGGTCTTCCTCTGAAAATCACTCTTCAAACAACCGTTTATGCTTTCCAGAAATTCTATATTATTTCAGATCAACAATATGTCATCCACATATACTTATCAGAAATGTTGTAGTGCTCCCACTCACTTTCTTGTAAACACAAGTTTCTAGCAAACATTGTATAAACCTAAAAGCTTTGATCACTCCATCAAAGCATATATTCCGACTCCGAGATTCTTGCTCTAGTCCATAGAAGGATCGCTGGAGCCAGCATACCTTTTTAGCATCCTTAGGATCGACAAAACCTTTTATTGTATCATATACAACTTTTTCTTACGAAAACTGGTAAGAGAACTTGTTTTGACATCCATCTGTCAGATTTCATAATCGAAAAATACAGCTAATGCTAACATGATTCCGGCGGACTTAAACATCGCTACGAGTGAGAAAATCTCATTGTAGTCAACTCCTTGAATTTGTGAAAAAAAACTCTTTGCCACAAGTCGAGCTTCATAGACGGTAACATTACCGTCCACGTCCGTCTTCTTCCTAAAGATCCATTTATCTCAATGGCTTGCCGATCATCGGGCAAGTCCACCAAAGTCCATGCTTTGTTCTGATACATGGATCCTATCTCGGATTTCATGGCTTCTAACCATTTGTCGGAATATGGGCCCACCATCGCTTCTCCATAGCTCGTAGGTTCATTGTTGTCCAACATGATATCTAAGACAGGATCACCGTACCATTCAGGAGTAGTACATATCCTTGTCGACCTACAAGGTTTGATAGCAACTTGATCCGAAGCTTCATGATCACTATCATTAACTTCCTCTTCAACCGATGTAGGCGCCACAGAAACATCTTTCTGTGTTGCACCACTTTCCGGTTGAAGTAGAGGTTCAACAACCTCATCAAGTTCTATCTTCCTCCCACTCAATTCTTTTGAGAGAAACTCCTTCTCGAGAAAGGACCCGTTCTTAGCGACAAACACTTTGCCCTCGGATCTGAGATATAAGGTATACCCAACTATTACCTTTGGGTATCCTATGAAGATGTATTTGTCCGCTTTGGGTTCGAGCTTTTTTGGCTGAAGCCTTAAGCATCACAGCACCAAATATTAAGAAACGACAACTTTGGTTTCTTGCCAAACCAATGTCCATACAACGTCGCCTCAACGGACTTAGATGGTGCCCTATCTAAAGTGAATGCAGCTGTCTCTAACGCATAACCTCAAAATGATAGCGGTAGATTGGTAAGAGACATCATAGATCGCACCATATCTCATAAGGTTCGATTACGACGTCCGGACACGCCATTACGCTGTGGTGTTCCAGGTGGTGTCAACTGTGAAACAATTTCACAATGTGTTAAGTGATTGCCAAACTCATAACTCAGAAATTCTCCATCGATCAGATCGTAGGAATTTGATCTTCTTGTTATGATGGTTCTTAACTTCACTCTGAAATTGCTTGAACTTTTCAAACGTTTCAGACTTGTGCTTCATTAAGTAAATATACCCATATCTACTCAAATCGTCAGTGAAGATGAGAAAATAGCGATGTCCACCGCACACCTCAATTCTTATTGGATCACACACATCAGCATGTACGATTTCCAACAAGTCACTTGCCCGTTTCATTGTACCTGAAAACGGGGTCTTAGTCATCCTGCCCATGAGGCATGGCTCGCATGTGTCAAGCGATTCAAAATCAAGTGACTCCAAACATCCATCATCATGGAGTTTCTTCATGCATCTTACGCCAATATGACCTAAGCGGCAGTACCACAAGAAAGTGGTACTATCATTATTAACTCTACATCTTTTGGCGTGAACATGTGTATTACCACAACCGAGATTCAATGAACCATTCACATAGGGTGCATGACCATGAAAGGTATTATTCATGTAAACAGAATAACCATTATTCTCTAACTTAGATGAATAACCGTATTGCTATGAACATGATCTAATCATATTCATGCCCAACGCAGACACCTGATAACATTTATCTAGGTTCAGTACTAGTCCCGGAGGCAGATGGAGCGTGCGATGGTGATCTCATCAACTTTGGAAACACTTCCAACACACATCGTCACCTCGCCCTTAGCCAGTCTCCGTTTAGTTCGTAGCTTTTGCTTCAAGTCACCAATAATAGCAACTGAATCGGTATCCAATACCCAGGTGCTACCAGGAGTACTAGTAAGGTACATATTAATAACACGTATATACTTTGTTGAAGTTGCCAGCCTTCTTATCTACCATGCATTTGGGGTACTTCCGCTACCAGTGACCGTTCCCCTTACAATGGAAGCACTTAGTCTCGGGTTTGGGTTCAACCTTGGGTTCCTTCACTGGAGCGGCAACTGGTTTGCCATTTATGAAGTTTCCCTTCTAGCCCTTGCCCTTCTTGAAAACAGTGGTCTTGTTAAACCATCAACACTTGATGCTCCTTCTTGATTTCTACTTTTTGCGGTCTTAAGCACCGCGAACAGCTCCGAGATCATCTCCATCCCTTGCATGTCATAGTTCATCACGAAGATCTAGTAGCTTAGTGATAGTGACTAGAGAACTCTATCAATCACTATCTTATCTGGAAGTTTAATTCCCACTTGATTCAAGTGATTGTAGCACCCAGACATTCTGAGCACATGCTCACTAGCTGAGCTATTCTCCTCCATCTTGTAGGCAAAGAACTTGTCAGAGGTCTCATACTTCTCAACACGGGCATGAGCCTGAAATCCCAATTTCAGCTCTTGGAACATCTCATATGTTCTATGGCATTCAAAACGTCATTGGAATCCCGATTCTAAGCCGTAAAGTATGGTGCACTTAACTATCAAGTAGTCATCAGGACGTATCTGTCAGATGTTCATAACATTCACAGACGACGCTGGAGGGGTTGGCACACCGAGCGGTGCATCAAAGACATAAGCCTTCTGTGTAGCAGTGAGGACACTCCTCAGGCAACGGACCTAGTCCACATCATTGCTTACAATATCTTTCAACTTAATCTTTCTCTAGGAACGTATTGAAACAGGGAGCTACAACACGAGCTATTGATCTACAACCCTTTTTGCAAAGACAACATAGACTATTGTTCATGATAAATAAGTTTATCTAATCAAATTATATAATGAACTCCCACTCAGATAGACATCCCTCTAGTCATCTAAGTGATACATGATCCGAGTCAACTAGGCCGTGTCCGATCATCATGTGAGACGGACTAGTCATCATCGGTGAACATCTTCATGTTGATCGTATCTTCTATACGACTCATGTTCGACCTTTCGGTCTTCCGTGTTCCGAGGCCATGTCTGTACATGCTAGGCTCGTCAAGTCAACCTAAGTGTATTGAGTGTGTAAATCTGGCTTACACCCGTTGTATTCGAACGTTAGAATCTATCACACCCGATCATCGCGTGGTGCTTCGAAACAATGAACCTTCGCAACGGTGCACAGTTAGGGGGAACACTTTATTGAAATTATTGCGAGGGATCATCTTATTTAAGCTATCGTCGTTCTAAGGAAATAAGATGTAAAAACATGATAAACATCACATGCAATCAAATAGTGACATGATATGGCCAATATCTTTTTGCTCCTTTTGATCTCCATCTTCGGGGCGCCATGGTCATCATCGTCACCGGCATGACACCATGATCTCCATCATCGTGTCTTCGTGAAGTTGTCTCGCCAACTATTACTTCTACTACTACGGCTAACAGTTAGCAATAAAGTAAAGTAATTACATGGCGTTTATGTTGACACGCAGGTCATAAATAAATTAAGACAACTCCTATGGCTCCTGCCGGTTGTCATACTCATTGACATGCAAGTCGTGATTCCTATTACAAGAACATGATCAATCTCATACATCACATATATAATTCATCACATCCTTTTGGCCATATCACATCACACGGCATATGCTGCAAAAACAAGTTAGACGTCCTCTAATTGTTGTTGCAAATTTTTACGTGGCTGCTATAGGTTTCTTAGCAAGAACGTTTCTTACCTACGCCAAAACCACAACGTGATATGCCAATTTCTATTTACCCTTCATAAGGACCCTTTTCATCGAATCCGATCCGACCAAAGTGGGAGAGACAGACACCCGCTAGCCACCTTATGCAACTAGTGCATGTCAGTCGGTGGAACCTGTCTCACGTAAGAGTACGTGTAAGGTCGGTCCGGGCCGCTTCATCCCACGATGCCGCCGAATCAAGATAAGACTAGTAACGGCAAGTAAATTGACAAAATCAACGCCCACAACAACTTGTGTTCTACTCATGCATAGAAACTACGCATAGACCTAGCTCTGATACCACTGTTGGGGATCGTAGCAGAAATTTAAAATTTTCTACGCATCACCAAGATCAATCTATGGAGTAGTCTCGCAACGAGGGAAAGGGGAGTGCATCTACATACCCTTGTAGATTGCTAAGCGGAAGCGTTGCAAGAACGCGGATGAGGTAGTCATACTCGTGGCGATTCAGATCGCGGTCGATTCCGATCTAAGCGCCGAACAACGGCGCCTCCGCGTTCAACAGACGTGCAGCCTGGTGACGTCTCCCATGCCTTGATCCAGCAAGGAGAGAGGGAGAGGTTGGGGAAGACTCCGTCCAGCAGCAGCACGACGGCGTGGTGGTGATGGAGGAGCGCGGTACTCCAGCAGGGCTTCGCCAAGCACTACGAGAGACGAGGAGGGAGAGAGGTAGGGCTGCGCCTTCGGAGAGAGAGATTCGTGTGTTAGGCAGCCCCAAAACCTCCACTATATATAGGGGCAAGGGGAGGGGGAGGCCCATTAGGGTTTCCCCTAGGGGGGGAGCGGCGGCCAGGGCAGATGGGATCTCCCCTTTGGGTGACTTGGCCCCCAAGCCAGGAGGTGGGAACCCTAGATGGGGCGCCCCAAACCCCCTGGTCATGTGTGAATAGGTGAGGGGGGCGCACAGCCCCTTAGTGGGCTGGTTTCCCCCTTTCCTTGGCCCATGAAGCCCCCATCACTTGTCGGGGCTCTCGAAACACCTTTCGGTCATGCTGGTCATCACCCGGTACCTCCAGAACACTTCCGGACTGCAAAACCCTTCGTCCAATATTTCAATCTTCACCTCCAGACCATTCCGGAACTCCTCGTGATGTCCGGGATCTCATCCGGGACTCTGAACAACATTCGGTAACCGCGCACATACCTTCCCTATAACCCTAGCGTCATCGAACCTTAAGTGTGTAGACCCTACAGGCTCGGGAATCATGCAGACATGACCGAGACATCTCTCTCGTCAATAACCAACAGCGGGATCTGGATACCCATGTTGGCTCCCACATGTTCCACGATGATCTCATCGGATGAACCACGATGTCAAGGATTCAATCAATCCCGTATATAATTCCCTTTTTCTACTGGTATGATACTTGCCCGAGATTCGATTGTCGGTATCCCGATACCTTGTTCAATCTCGTTACCGGCAAGTCTCTTTACTCGTTCCATAACACATCATCCCGTGATCAACTCCTTGGTCACATTGTGCACATTATGATGATGTCCTACCGAGTGGGCCCAGAGATACCTCTCCGTCACACGGAGTGACAAATCCCAGTCTCGATTCGTGCCAACCCAAGAGACACTTTCGGAGATACCCATAGTGCACATGTATAGCCACCCAGTTACGTTGTGACGTTTGGTACACCCAAAGCATTCCTGCGCTATCCGGTAGTTGCACAATCTCATGGTCTAAGGAAATGATACTTAACATTAGAAAAGCTTTAGCATACGAACTACACGATCTTGTGCTAGGCTTAGGATTGGGTCTTGTCCATCACATCATTCTCCTAATGATGTGATCCCGTTATCAACGACATCCAATGTCCATGGTCAGGAAATCGTAACCATCTATTGACCAACGAGCTAGTCAACTATAGGCTTACTAGGGACATGGTGTTGTCTATGTATCCACACATGTATCTGAGTTTCCTATCAATACAATTCTAGCATGGATAATAAACGATTATCATGAACAAGGAAATATAATAATAATAACTAATTTATTATTGCCTCTAGGGCATATTTCCAACATACCACGACTAGCAACAGGAAGAGATGTGCCATCGGCAGTAAGAACATTAATAGGAGTTTCAAGAGGTCGAAGAGAAGACAATGCCGAAGAATCAGAAGACATGTGAAAAGAAGCTCCAGGGTCCAAAACCCACGAAGATGTACCTGACGGTGTAGGTGCCGGAGGTGATGGAGGGGTGGATGCAGTCACAGCAGCAGCAGAACCGGTCGACGAAGAGCCTGAGGAAGCCAAGAGACGCTTGAGCCTCACAATGTCCTGATCAGTGAGTGACGGAGTCGAGGAAGATCCAGGAGTCCCACTAGAGGAGGAGCGCCTCTGATCTCACTTCTTCTCACGGCAATCAGACACTGGGTGACCTGACCGAGAGCAGTAGCCACAGAAGGTGTCATGGTGTGACGCCCGGATAATTAAATTACAGTAAACCTCTGCTAATGATGCCACGTCACTTCGGTTACTGTTGATAAACTCGTGTTAGCTCGAAACGATTCAAATTCAAATCCAAAATCAAGCAAACAATAAAAGTTTTCAAATATTAAAACTAAAATGTTCGGAGTGAACCAAATATTGCATATGTAATTATGATGAAGAAACACCACTTTTATAAAGTGCTTAAAACTCTAAAATGAACAAAAAACATGACAAAACTAATTATTTAAAAGCTTTTAAGATAATAAACAATTACAAACTATTTTATTTTAGGTGCCAAGTTAATTGTGATGGTGGGATATTTGTTAATACTAATTTAGGTACAACTAATGTATTTTATAAAACTAAGGTATTTAAAATATAAAATCAAAACCGAAAAGAAAAAAATTAAAACAAAAGACAAAAAAATAAAAGTAAAGGGAACCCTTCCCCCCTCGGCCCAACTGGGCCTTGGCCCCGCCAGGCCAGGCCAGCAGCCCCCCCACACTCCGTAACCCCCTCACCCGCAAACTCTAACCCCCAGTCCCCCCACTTTATCCCCCACATTCGCCTCCTCCTCCCCGATCTAGATATGGATCGGGGGAACGACCCTCCGCCACCCAGATCGACCGCGCTCGCCGCCGCCCGAGGACCTCGCCGGACCTCCCCGCCGGCTTTTATCCCCTGCGTACGACGTCTCTGACCTCCACCTCGCGCCCCACTGCCCCGTCCCTACGCATCACGGTGAGGACCCCGGTCCTCCTCTCTCCCTCACCCCGCGCTCACCGTGCTCCGCCTCTGTCGTGCCCTGCGCCGTTGGCTCGCCGGCCACGCCCTCGCCCCTATTGCTTGCGCGTTGCGTTGATGCGGTTGCAGCGGCGGCTGCTACTGCCCCGCTACAGTCGACACGCTCACCTCGTGCCCCCTCCCCGCTCGCCTCCAGCTTCTACTGCCGCCGCTACGCCGCTCGCCGCGCGCACCACTGTCGCCATCGTCGCCCTCCCCTGGATGCCTGACCTGCTCGACCCGCCACAGCCCGCATCGCTCGACCCCGCCCGCCGCGCTAGATCGCCGACCTCTCCCTGCCGCTACTCCCTCCTCTGCCTGCGACCGCCCAGCGCCACACTCCGCTCCCCCTGCCACGGTGCCACTGCCACTCCGCGCGTGCGCACACCCGCTCTGCCTATGCCCGGGGGCCGCGCCTCCCCCCGCATGGTCTCTGCCGCCTTGCAGCTTCCGGCGCGACACCATGCCCGGTGCGGCTCGCCGCAATGCCTCGCTCCGGCTGCCGCGCCCCCTCCCACTGCGACACCACCTCCGGCTGCCGCCCCCACGGCTCTGCGCAGCACTTGGCCACGCCCTCTCCGGCGCCTCTCCGGCGCCTCTTCGGTGCCCCCACGGTGCCCTGTCGGCCTGCACCAGGGCTCCCCCAATCGGACGCCCAGCGCCTAGCTCCGCCCGTAACCGCATCCCTGAGCCCGCTAAGCCCCCCTGGGGCCTATGACAGAGGGGGCCCACCCCCAGAACGATTTTATAGAAAAAAAGATTAAAAGATAATAATAAAAATAAATTTAGTTAATTAACTTAATTAATCCTGTTTAGTTAACCTAATTAACTATTGTTAATTAATTAAACAGTAATTAGATTAGTTAAACCCTAATTAGAATAAACAGAGTATGACATGCGGGACCCACACGTCAGATTAACCCAGTCAACGCCCTGTTGACTGCTGACGTCATGATGACGTCAGCATACACTATTCTGGATAATGTTGATTTAAAATAATTAAGTAAATTCTAAAATGATTAAATCTTTTGAAATTAATATAAAAGAAAGCGTAGCTCGGATGGAAAAACTTTGTACATGAAAGTTGCTTAGAACGACGAGACGAATCCGGATACGCAACCCGTTCGTCCTCCACACACCCCTAGCATAGCAAACACGCAACTTTCTTTCTTCAATTCATCTATCCGAAAACGCGAAACACCGGGGATACTTTTCTGGATGTTTCCTCCCTTTGCCGGTATCGCCTCTTACTGCGTTAGGGCACACCTGGCACCGTTACTTGTCATGTCATGCATTGATATGCATCTGTTTGCATTGTATTCATTATTTCTTCCCCATCTTCTCTCCGGTAGACTACGAGACTGATGCCGCTGCCGGTGCCCCGATCGACTACGTTGTTGACGACACCTCCTTGGCAGAGCAACCAGGCAAGCCCACCCCCTTGATCACCAGATATCGCCTATTCCTTCTCTCTACTGCTTGCATTAGAGTAGTGTAGCATGTTACTGCTTTCGTTTAATCCTATTCTGCTGCATAGCTTGTCATTGTTGCTACACTTGTTACCCTTACGTGCAATCCTAAATGCTTAGTATAGGATGCTAGTATTCCATCAGTGGCCCTCCATTCTTGTTCGTCTGCCATGCTATACTACCGAGCCGTGATCACTCGGGAGGTGATCACGGGTTTACACTTACATACATATTATATGATACATGTGGTGACTAAAGTTGGGTCGGCTCGTAGAGTACCCGCAAGTGATTCTGATGTGGGGGCTGAAAGGATAGGTAGTTCCATCCCGGTAGTGGTGGGCCTGGGTTCCTGACGGTCCCCGACTATTACTTTGTGGCGGAGCAACATGGCAGGTTGAGACCACCTAGGTGAGAGGTGGGCCTGGCCCTGGTCGGGCGTTCGCGGTTACTTCAAATAACACGCTTAACGAGATCTTGGTATTTGATCTGAGTCTGGACACTAGCCTATACGCACTAACCAACTACGCGGGAACAGTTATGGGCACTCGATGTCGTGGTATCAGCCGAAGCCTTCTTGACGTCAATGACTGAGCGGCGTGTGCTGGGTTGGACTGGAATGCCTGCTCTTGTATAAGGGAGGCTAGGTCTGCTCACCGGCCGCGTATGCAACGTGTAGGTGTGAAATGGGCGATGGGCGCAGACCCCTGCACGCATAGGATTTAGACCGGCGTGCTGACCTCTCTGTTGTGCCTAGGTGGGGTTGCGACGTGTTGATCTTACGAGGCCGGGCATGGCCCAGGAAAGTGTGTCGCCATAGGGATCGAGCGTGTTTGGTAATGTGGTGCACCCCTGCAGGGAAGTTTATATATTCGAATAGCCGTGATCCTCGGTAACAGGATGATCCAGAGTTATACCATGACCTTATGACAACTAGAACCGGATACTTAATAAAACACACCATTCCAAGTGCCAGATATAACCCGGTGACCGTTCTCACATAGGGTGACGAGGAGAGGATCGCCGGGTAGGATTATTCTATGCGATGCTACTTGGTGAATTTACCATCTACTCTCTTCTACATGCTGCAAGATGGAGGCTGCCAGAAGCATAGTCTTTGACAGGACTAGCTATTCCCCTCTTATTCTGGCATTTTGCAGTTCAGTCCACCGATATTGCCCCTTTACACATATACCCATGCATATGTAGTGTAGATCCTTGCTTGCGAGTACTTTGGATGAGTACTCACGGTTGCTTTTCCCCCTCTTTTCCCCCTTTCCTTTCCTCTCAGTTGTCGCAACCAGATGCTGGAGCCCAGGAGCCAGACGCCACCATCGACGATGACTCCTACTACACTGGAGGTGCCTACTATTACGTGCAGGCCGTTGACGACGACCAGGAGTAGTTTAGGAGGACCCCACGCAGGAGGCATGTGCCTCTTTCGATCTGTATCCCAGTTTGTGCTAGCCATATTATGGCAACTTGTTTAACTTATGTTTGTACTCAGATATTGTTGCTTCCGCTGCCTCGTCTATGATCGAGCACTTGTATTCGAGCCCTCGAGGCCCCTGGCTTGTATTATGATGCTTGTATGACTTATTTTATTATTATAGTTGTGTTGTGATATCTTCCCGTGAGTCCCTGATCTTGATCGTACACGTTTGCGTGTATGATTAGTATACGATTGAATCGGGGGCATCACACATGGCTTGACCGGCCCTTCTCAGCATAAGGAGGGCGACCCACCCCCCTAAAGTTGTGGGTAGGAGCAGTGGAGAGGTGAGCCGAGCAAACAACACAGGAGCCCGAGCAGCCAACACAGACGGAACCGCCAGCAACCCCGCAGAGTGAAGGTGGGTCTCCTCAGCACGAAGCTCGGCAAGAACCTCCGACATCGGAACACGACCACGAGCAAGCAAGTGAGCATGTCGGGGCTCAAACTCAGAGTGGAGATGAGATAAGAACTCATGAACTCTCTCAAACTCCAAGTCAGATCGCGTAGTCGGACAACAACGACAAGCTCCACAAACAACTGTCCCAGAGAGTCAAGCTGACGCCAGATGGCAGAGCACTGTGAATAGAACTCATCAACAGAAGAGTCACCCTGCTGAAGAGCATGCTCCTGATGCACCACGGATAGGTAGAGAGCATCACCAGAGGGCTTATAGCGCTGCCAAAGATAGGACCACATCGCTGCAACAATGCCAAGGCCCATGAACTCCAAAGCAAACTGAGGGAGGACACTCGCAGTGAGAACAACAGCAGCTCGAGCATCATCATTGCACCACTGAGTGTAAGCAGACAGATCATCACAATAGACGGAAAGAGCATCAGAATAGGCGGATACAGGTTGACCATAAGCATCAACTGCAACATCATCAAGAGCCTTGGTTGCATCCCGATCAGCCTGAGAAGCATCAGCAGCAAGCACCGGCGGTACCGGCAGGGTAGGAGCCACTGAAACATTGGGGCATGGCGGAAAGGGGACCTCACCAGAGAGAACACCCCACAGCAGAAGTCCACACATATGGATACGCATGAAACCCGCAAACTCAACATAGTTGGTGCCATCGAAGATCACCGAGCATCGAGGAACAACAACATAGCCCGAAGAAGACATGAGACGCTCTCTGTAACGCCCTCGATTCAATCATACACTAATCATACACGCAAATGTGTACGATCAAGATCAAGGACTCACGGGAAGATATCACAACACAACTCTAGACACAAATTAAAATAATACAAGCTTTATATTACAAGCCAGGGGCCTCGAGGGCTCGAATACATAAGCTCGATTACACAAGAGTCAGCGGAAGCAACAATATCTGAGTACAGACATAGGTTAGACAAGTTTGCCTTAAGAAGGCTAGCACAAAAGTAGCAAAGATCGAAAAGGCAAGGCCTCCTGCCTGGGAGCCTCCTAACTACTCCTCGTTGTCTGCGGTCTCCATGTAGTAGTAGGCATCGACGGGTCATCTGGCTCCTGGGCTCCGACATCTGGTTGCATCAACCGGAAAGAAGAAGAAAGGGGGACAGGGAAGCAAAGCAACCGTGAGTACTCATCCAAAGTACTCGCAAGCAAGGATCTACACTACGTATGCAACATTATCAAAGGAAGGCTGTATATGTGGACTGGGCTGCAGAAATGCCAGAATAGAGAGAAGGCCTAGTCCTATCAAAGACTAGCATCTTCTGGAAACCACCATCTTGCAGCAACCGGAGGGAGTAGAGTAGCATAAAGTAAAGTATTAGAAGTGTTATCAACCTCGGCCGGAGATCCTTTCTCGACTCCCTGCGAGAAAGCAATCCTAGAGCCATACTATCCAGTTATCATCACAATCCATTACTCATCACCATCCAATCTCATCACAAGTATCCAGTTCTAGTTGTATCGATCGGGATACAACTCCAAGTGTCCGTTACCATAGGACAGGCTATCGATAGATGTTTTCTTCCCTGCAGGGGTGCACCAACTTACCCACCACGTTCGATTAACTCCGGCCGGACACACTTTCCTGGGTCATGCCCGGCCTCGGCCAAACAATAAGCTGCAACCCGACCTAGGCTTAATAGAGAGGCCAGCACGCCGGACTAAACCTATGCCCCCAGGGGTCATGGGCCATCTCCCCGGGAACTCCTGCACGTTGCGTACGCGACCGTTGAGCAGACCTAGCTACCTCCTTCAACAAGGCAGGCGCTTACGCAGTCCAACCCAGCGCGCGCCGCTCAGTCGCTGACGTCTATTAAGCTTCGGCTGATGTATACGACGCAGAACGCCCATACTATGCCCACGTGATGGTTAGTGCTATCAGGCCAAAGGCCCCTCGGATAAAATATCCAAATCGTAGTGGATTAGGAACGTGCAGTAACAAGCAGAGACTCACGAAAGATGTGACCCCGTTGCCCCGTCTCGAGAACTTGCGACAAGGGCTAAGAATGCCCGGCCACGCCTCGTAATTATCTCGCTGGCACCCTCCAGCCCAATTAAGCTCGCGCGGGTACCCCTTAGGGCCGACCCGTCTTTCCAAGTAACAGTGGTAAAGTACAAGTATCCGTGTCTCCAAACATCAAGGGGAAAACCCGAGGAATCACCCCCGATGAATTCCACTAGATGTAATCATCAAGGTGAACGTAAGAGGAATCACCCCCGAGGTTCACACTTGAGGGGTTGCACGTCAGAGTCATATCGGAAGTGGTTAAGGAGGAAATCACCCTCGATGACCATGACCGAATGACTACACTATAGGGTTAACATCAGAAGTGCTGAAGAGGTTCACCCTCGATACTCGATAGTAACCCAGTAGTGTCGAGCAACTAAGGGGAAGTGATCTGCGGTGTCGGGGCCTGGTCTTCGATCACGTAGATCGAGTCATCGATGATGAAGCAGGGGCAACAAGGACAAGTGGGGGTCACTGATGGATCACTAGCCAACCCATACTAAGCAGTTTAGGATAAGCAGATAAGGTACAACAGCAGATACAAAAGCAGGCTATGCATCAGAATAGGAGCAAACAATAACAGTAGCAAAATCTAATGCAAGCATGAGAGAAAGGAATGGGCGATATCGGGATGATCAAAGGGAGGGCTTGCATGGTTGCTCTGGCAAGGAGGGGTCGTCATCGACGTAGTCGATCACAGGGGCGACATCGGTCTCGAGGTCTACCGGAGAGAAGAGGGGGAAGAAACAATAAATATAATGCAAGCATAGCATCACAAAGCATAACATGGCAATATGCTATGCCGGGTGTGACCTAACGTATGGCTACACGATATGGTGAAGGGGGAATTCAACCGGGTATGTTTTCCCGGTTCCGGACCTGTGTCATACGAACGACCGGAGGGGGAATGTTCCATGTTCAGCATGCTAGGGGCATGTGACAGATGAACGGATCGCGCAATCGGATTCGTTGGATTTTTCTGAGAAACTTTCATGTAGAAAACATTTTCATCTGAGCTACGGTTTAATTTCTATGAATTTTCAAAGATTAAACCATTTACTGGATTTATTTAAATTAACAGAAAGGGAAATATGACATTAGCATGATGCAATGCTGACGTCAGGAGGTCAACAGGTCGGCTGACCAGTCAAACCAGACAGGTGGTGCCCACATGTCAGCCACTGTAATTAACAGAGCTTATATTAAACTAATCTAAGGTTAAATAGTTACTGGGCCCCACATGTTAGTCTCTAATTAGTAACTAATTAGGTTTTAGTTATTAAAACATTTTAATTAACTAAAATAGGCGGTGGGGCCCGCCTGTCAGTGGCACTAGCTGCCTGGTCAGCAGTTGACTGGGTCAACCCAGTCAACTGGGACCCGCAGGGCCCACTGGCAGTGGCTCTGGGGTGGCCCCAGGCCAACCACGTAGGCGGCGGCCGGCGTTTGGCTGCCGGCGACGTCAGAACGCGGCGGGGGCACCCGGGCCTCGTCGGGATTTCGCTACATTGCGCCGTTCGGCGCGCAGCTTGGTCCATTCGAACGGCCACTCGATGCCGCGTCGAGTGGTGGTGGTGGTATGGCCGGACTTGGCCGGAATCGGCACCGGCGACGAGCAGAGGCGGCGGCGCGTACGGGTGCTTGATGGAAACGGCGCTACAGCGTGAAGTAGCTTGAACGGAAGGGCTAGGCGTGTTCTATGTAGTGCGGCGAGCACGCTGGGCAGTAGCCTGTGACCAAAAGGTCACCGGAGTCTCGCCGGCGACGAGATCCGTGGCGATGCATTCGGGCGCTCGTCGGGGATAGGGCTAGGGGGCACGGTAGGATGCGTGCGCGCGCGCGGTGCGTTCCTGGAAGCACCAGGAGCACGGTGCTGTGCTCGGGCGAGCATGACGGCGGCTGTGGCGACGACCACGAGCTCGGCGGCGGTGATGCATGCGAGTGCTAGCGGAGCGGCGGCTATGGGCGAATGGGGTGTCGCAAGGAGGAGGGAAGGAAGCAGAGGCTCGCCGGGAGCCTGCAGTTGTGCAATAGTGGGCTCGGGGGAGGCTCGGTGGAGCGAATCGACGCCGGTGTTCGTTGGAGCAGAGGAGGAAGAAGAGGTCGCCGCGCTCACTATAGGGGGCTCCTGGCTTGGTCCGGTGGTCGAGGAAGACGTAGCAGGGCACGATGGCGCTCAGGGACTCGTCGGAGAGGGACGGGGACAGCGGTGGCCGCGGGATCGATCGACGCACGGCGACGGTGGCGCTCGGCAGAGGGGAAGAGGAGCGAGCGTGCGATAAAGAGGGAGGAGAAATATCTGCGGGGGGAAGGGGATCTGACGAGGCCGAGAGGGGGGCCGTGGCGCCCTTATCCTCGCCGGGGAGGGGGTCCGGGGGCGACTGTGGGCACGGTCGGGCGTGCCCGGTGAACAGGAAAGGGGACGACCGGCCAGCTGGGCTGGGCCTCACTGTGCACTTGAGGCCCAAGTGCACAATGGGGTGGGGGCTTTATTTTATTTAGATTTTCCGCTTTCCTTTTATATAATTACTAGAGAAGGAAAAAATGATTTCTCTGGGGACCCTAATGTTTTAGGAAAAATGTGGAACTGGATCATAAAAGTCCAGTGTATTTTTAGGCACTGCCTCAATTATTTTTGGGAGAGGTTTAGATTCATTTGGAATTTTCATAAATGAATTTGCATTTTAAATTGCTGGAATGGCACTGTTATAAATGTTAGTGTCCATTTTAGCATAAGAGTGACGTTGTTTTTCTTTACATCAAATTGTATTGGAATATTTGCTAAATGATGAACATTTTTCCAGCAACTTTTGTGCAACTTCAAATTTTACTTATGATTTGAATTTGAATTCAGATGGGATTTGAAAAGAGATATTGAACAAAGGTGATTAAGCATTCTTTATCCAAATGATTAGGCTTAATCATAGAGGGTTACTGTAGCATGACACTGGGGGTGTTATAAATCTCCTCCACTACAAGAAATCTCGTCTCGAGATTTAAGTGGGGAAGTAAAGAGTAACTTCGGGAGAACTGACCCTTTTAGGGTTAATTATCTAGTGAACAATTTAGGAAATGTGGCAGAAGTATCTCTCGAGTTGAAACTTAATAAAACATCGAGAGCAAAGTATGAAGGTACCATGAGAAGTTTTAATGGGCATGCATCATTCGATGCCTAATCAAAAGGTGAAAGGCGTGCAGAGCAACAACAACAAAATTATTGTGTCTGATACTAGAATAGATCACTCGGAAGGTGGCTCATGAATTACATACAAACGCAAGTGAAAAAGGATACTTCGGAATCAAGGATGTACAGCAATCAGGTTTCAATCCTGTGGAACTATGGGTTATGGGCCCACCATGTGGGTTAAAAGTAGGAAGGGGGATGATAGCAAGGCATGTCAGAGCAGAGACTGTCAGTTATGTTGGCAACAACGTTGGTACCAAGGGCGAGGGACGAACAGAACCATTTTCCTGCTCGTCGAAATGAGGCGGACCAATAGGCTAAGTTCTCGTCCATCGGTGGCTACCGGAATGTCATCAACAATAGTAACAGGATTTCACTAACAAGGTTGTACATCGGGGGGGGGGGGGGTTATAAGCAGGGAATTATTTCTGCTTATATCATATAGATCACAAGAAGGTTAAACAAACCAATGGAAAAGAAAATGAAATTATGGGATTAATCAGACCAATGGAAAGGAAAGGTGTTTATACCCAAGTATTAAACCATTTAGATAAAGGGGAAAGGAATTTATGAGGTTTACCCATACAATGGTGTTTGGATAATTGATCAAGAACAATTAGCATTGCACTCCCAATGTTCTTGTTGATATTCAGAATACCTCAGTCATGCTTCGAGGTAGCATTAACAGGGTGTTCCAAGTAGGGGTTGGAGTTGAAGATCACAAGAAATACTCAAAGAACAATTGCAGGAATAGCAAGGAGTCCAAGGTATAACCAAGACATGATCAACCATGTGTTGGAAAGAAGACAAGGGGGTAGTCGATGATAACTCAAACCATCGTAGGTCAAGGATGGTATTTCTCACCATGAATTCAATTGTCATTTCAACAGAAGCCAAAATGTTGATGCTGATCACGACGCCTTTATCAAGAGGCTCTGTGAAGATGCCATCAAGGAGCGATGCCATCAAGCAACAGGAAGGATGAAGCGTAAGGCTATGAGTACCACGGATTCGACACAAGCTTGTTGTTCGAGGTGAAATGATAAGATGAGGAAGATCGACGTAAGCTTAGCTCATCGTAGAAAGTTGCTCCGGGCATAAGGTCTAGGTAGCACAGTTAAAAGTTGACATGATGAAATATAGCCGATCAGGCTAGGAATGATGTGATGGGGTATAAAACTTCCCAATATCATGTACTAGGTGTAATGCCGAAAGGTAAATCGGAGTAGAGGTTGGACAGGGGGAAAGATTTGTAGAGGATAAGTATTTTAACTTACCCAGTAAATGGAATCAAGGAGGAAATATGGTCGGAACCACGATGGCAAAGGATCAATTCATAGATACAAGATGAGCTTGTACCAAAGAAATAGTTATTTTTATGAGCATCTTCCACGATAAGTTCTGCATCGGGTCCATGGGCATGAACACAAGGGTTTAAGGTCGACTCCCACTTGTTCAATGCATAACCTTTCATTCACTCCTCGTTTTCGAAGAATTTGTAGTGCGGAAGATTTATCTGGTGAAGCACCAGAAGAGTATGACTCACATCTCTTTCGAGTTCACACGGATAGGGAAGGTATAGGTTCAACCCGTAGGGGTATATTAGGGACATATACCACTAACTTCAGGATTAAATTATACCAGCTCGAAAGCAGAGCATAGTTGACAAAAGCTGATGTTAGAATTTACCAAAGGCATTATGTGTCAGGGCAAAACTCACAAGTTTAATGAATATGAAGGACATTGTCGGATAATAATCCAACCAAGAATATGGCGGTCCATAAAAGATCTGATGTGAGTATCGATACTCACCCAGAAGAAGAAAGAATGCAAAGGCATCGGGTTATAGATATAACTGGATAACTTCAAAGCTTGAATACAAAGGAATTACAATTTTCAAATCAGAAGATCTGAAGCAGAGGCTCTGATCAAAAGATAATTGAGTTGAATCGATATAGATCGACAATCAATCAAGGTTTGATTTGGCAAGAACAAGCTCATGTTTGGAGTGACGTCTGAGCCGGAAGGATGAATGCTAGGATCTGATTAAGGATTACGAGCATTCACGACATATTGGGTCAAGGGACTCGGAATGATAGTGACAGAGGATGTCAACGAAGATTACTAGAAATATGGAATTAACCATAATGCAAGCAAACAAGAAATTCAACAACAATAGGCTGCTGAGGATTTTTTAAAGATTGAATAGAATTTCGAAGACATTGCTGAAACGCATGAACAACTAGGGATAAACGAATCCCTGATAAGTGTGAGGAATTATCCGCAATGTGAAAGAAGCTCCAAAGCAGAAGCACAAGGATTCTCGAAACAACGAATAGTATTGGGGTAACTTGTAATCATCAAGAGCAATTGGGAATGATTTTATGAACGACAAACGTAAGTCTTTATCCACATGAATATAACGGTGGTAGGGAATTGCAAAGGCGGAGGTCACAAGGGTCTCGGGAAAATATCGGAGAGTAACTGCAGAAGTCCTCTGGTGCAGCAAGCGATCATCGGTAATGTCGGGATCTCCGGGAGGAAGTGGGTCCGAGAACCTAAGTGTTGGCGTTAGTAAATCCATTTTAACCCGAATAGAAGAGAGATAAGAGTCCTAGAGTATAGTCTAGGAATAAAAGATCCTAATACCACCCAATGGCGACGTGGGCCCATAAGCCACACAGCCAAGTTAGTAAAACGGTTTTCGGTTTCTAGACTCAACTTCGGCCAAGGAGTTGGAAAGGGGGCTACCTACAGGCAGTCGGCTCTAATACCAACTTGTAACGCCCTTGATTCAATCATACACTAATCATACACGCAAATGTGTACGATCAAGATCAAGGACTCATGGGAAGATATCACAACACAACTCTAGACACAAATTAAAATAATACAAGCTTTATATTACAAGCCAGGGGCCTCGAGGGCTCGAATACATAAGCTCGATTACACAAGAGTCAGCGGAAGCAACAATATCTGAGTACAGACATAGGTTAGACAAGTTTGCCTTAAGAAGGCTAGCACAAAAGTAGCAACGATCGAAAAGGCAAGGCCTCCTGCCTGGGAGCCTCCTAACTACTCCTGGTCGTCAGCGGTCTCCACGTAGTAGTAGGCATCGACGGGTCTTCTGGCTCCTGGGCTCCGACATCTGGTTGCATCAACCGGAAAGAAGAAGAAAGGGGGAAACAGGGAAGCAAAGCAACCGTGAGTACTCATCCAAAGTACTCGCAAGCAAGGATCTACATTACATATGCAACATTATCAAAGGAAGGCTGTATATGTGGATTGGGCTGCAGAAATGCCAGAATAGAGAGAAGTCCTAGTCCTATCAAAGACTAGCATCTTCTGGAAACCACCATCTTGCAGCAACCGGAGGGAGTAGAGTAGCATAAAGTAAAGTAGTAGAAGTGTTATCAACCTCGGCCGGAGATCCTTTCTCGACTCCCTGCGAGAAAGCAATCGTAGAGCCATACTATCCAGTTATCATCACAATCCATTACTCATCACCATCCAGTCTCATCACAAGTATCCAGTTCTAGTTGTATCGATCCAGATACAACTCAAGTGTCCGTTACCGTAGGACAGGCTATCGATAGATGTTTTCTTCCCTACAGGGGTGCACCAACTTAACCACCACGTTCGATTAACTCCGGCCGGACACACTTTCCTGGGTCATGCCCGGCCTCGACCAAACAATACGCCGCAACCCGACCTAGACTTAATAGAGAGGCCAGCACGCCGGACTAAACCTATGCCCCCAGGGGTCATGGGCCATCTCCCCGGGAACTCCTGCACGTTGCGTATGCGGCCGGTGAGCAGACCTAGCTACCTCCTTCAACAAGGCAGGCACTTACGCAGTCCAACCCGGCGCGCGCCGCTCATTCGCTGACGTCTATTAAGCTTCGGCTAATGTATACGACGCAGAACGTCCATACTATGCCCACGTGATGGTTAGTGCTATCAGGCCAGAGGCCCCTCGGATCAAATATCCAAATCATAGTGGATTAGGAACGCGCGGTAACAAGCAAAGACTCACAAAAGATGTGACCCCGTTGCCCTGTCTCGAGGACTTGCGACAAGGGTTAGGAATGCCCGGCCACGCCTCGTAATTATCTCGCGGGCACCCTCCAGGCCAACCCATCTCCATATCACTCGCAATTAAGCTCGCGCGGGTACCCCTCAGGGCCGACCCATCTTTCCAAGTAACAGTGGTAAAGTACAAGTATCCGTGTGTCCAAACATCAAGGGGAAAACCCGAGGAATCACCCCCGATGAATTCCACTAGATGTAATCATCAAGGTGAATGTAAGAGGAATCACCCCCGAGGTTCACACTTGAGGGGTTGCACGACAGAGTCATATCGGAATAGGTTAAGGAGGAAATCACCCTTGATGACCACGACCGAATGACTACACTACAGGGTTAACATCAGAAGTGCTGAAGAGGTTCACCCTCGGTACTCGATAATAACCCAGTAGTGTCGAGCAACTAAGGCGAAGTGATGTGCGGTGTCGGGGCCTGGTCTTCGATCACGTAGATTGAGTCATCGATGATGAAGCAGGGGCAACAAGGACAAGTAGGGGTCACTGATGGATCACTAACCAACCTATACTAACTAGTTTAGGATAAGCAGATAAGGTACAACAACAGATACAAAAGCAGGCTATGCATCAGAATAGGAGCAAACAATAACAGTAGCAAAATCTAATGCAAGCATGAGAGAAAGGAATGGGCGATATCAGGATGATCAAAGGGAGGGCTTGCCTGGTTGCTCTGGCAAGGAGGGGTCATCGTCGACGTAGTCGATCACAGGGGCGGCATCGGTCTCGGGGTCTACCATAGAGAAGAGGGGGAAGAAACAATAAATATAACGCAAGCATATCATCACAAAGCATAACATGGCAATATGCTGTGCCGGGTGTGACCTAACGTATGGCTACACGATATGGTGAAGGGGGAATTCAACCGGGTATGTTTTCCCGGTTCCGGACCTGTGTCAGACAAATGACCGGAGGGGGAATGTTCCATGTTCAGCATGCTAGGGGCATGTGACAGATGAACGGACCGCGTAATCGGATTCGTTGGATTTTTCTGAGAAACTTCCATGTAGAAAACATTTTCATCTGAGCTACGGTTTAATTTCTATGAATTTTTTAAGATTAAACAATTTACTGGATTTATTGAAATTAACAGAAAGGGAAATATGACATCAGCATGATGCAACGCTGACGTCAGCAGGTCAACAGGTCGGCTGACCAGTCAAACCAGACAGGTGGTGCCCACATGTCAGCCACTGTAATTAACAAAGCTTATATTAAACTAAACTAAGGTTAAATAGTTACTGGGCCCCACATGTCAGTCTCTAATTAGTAACTAATTAGGTTTCAGTTATTAAAACATTTTAATTAACTAAAATAGGCGGTGGGGCCCGCGTGTCAGTGGCACTGGCTGCCTGGTCAGCAGTTGATTGGGTCAACCCAGTCAACTGGGACCCGCAGGGCCCATTGGTAGTGGCTCTGGGGTGGCCCCAGGCCAACCACGTAAGCGGCGGCCGGCGTTTGGCCACCGGCGATGTCAGAACGCGGCAGGGGCACCCGGGCCTCGTCGGGATTTCGCTACACGGCGCCGTTCGGTGCGCAGCTTGGTCCATTAGAACGGCCACTCGATGCCGCGTCGAGTGGTGGTGGTGGTATGGCCGGACTTGGCCGAAATCGGCACCGGCGACGAGTAGAGGCAGCGACGCGTATGGGTGCTCGACGGAAACGGCGCTACAGCATGAAGTAGCTTGAACGGAAGGGCTAGGCGTGTTCTATGTAGTGCGGTGAGCACGCTGGGCAGTAGCCCGTGACCAAAAGGTCACTGGAGTCTCGCCGGCGACGAGATCCACGGTGATGCATTCGGGCGCTCGTCGGGGATAGGGCTAGGGGGTACGGTAGGATGCGTGCGCGCGCGCGTTGCGTTCCTGGAAGCACCAGGAGCACGGTGCTGTGCTCGGGCGAGCATGACGGCGGCTGTGGCGACGACCATGAGCTCGGCAGCGGTGATGCATGCGAGTGCTAGCGGAGCGGCGACTACGGGCGAACGGGGTGTCGCAGGAAGGAGGGAAGGAAGCAGAGGCTCACTGGGAGCCTGCAAGTGTGCAATAGTGGGCTCGGGGGAGGCTCGGTGGAGCGAATCGACGCCGGCGTTCGTTGGAGCAGAGGAGGAAGAAGAGGTCGCCGCGCTCGCTGTGGGGGGCTCCTGGCTTGGTCTGGTGGTCGAGGAAGACGTAGCAGGGCACGACGATGCTCAGGGACTCGTCGGAGAGGGACGGGGACAGCGATGGCCGCGGGATCGACCGACGCACGACGACGGTGGCGCTCGGCAGAGGGGTAGAGGAGCGAGCGTGCGAGAAAGAGGGAGGAGAAATATCTGCGGGGGGAAGGGGATCTGACGAGGCCGAGAGGGGGGGTGTGGTGCCCTTATCCTCGCCGGGGAGGGGGTCCGGTGGCGACCGTGGGCATGGTCGGGCGTGCCCGGTGAACAGGAAAGGGGACGACCGGCCAGCTGTGCTGGGCCTCACTGTGCACTTGAGGCCCAAGTGCACAATGGGGTGGGGGCTTTATTTTATTTAGCTTTTCCGCTTTCCTTTTATTTAATTACCAGAGAAGGAAAAAATGATTTCTCTGGGGACCCTAATGTTTTAGGAAAAATGTGGAACTGGATCATAAAAGTCCAGTGCATTTTTAGGCACTGCCTCAATTATTTTTGGGAGAGGTTTAGATTCATTTGGAATTTTCATAAATGAATTTGCATTTTAAATTGCTGGAATGGCACTGTTATAAATGTTAGTGTCCATTTTAGCATAAGAGTGATGTTGTTTTTCTTTACATCAAATTGTATTGGAATATTTGCTAAATGATGAACATTTTTCTAGCAACTTTTGTGCAACTTCAAATTTCACTTATGATTTGAATTTGAATTCAGATGGGATTTGAAAAGAGATATTGAACAAAGGTGATTAAGCATTCTTTAGCCAAATGATTAGGCTTAATCACATAGGGTTACTGTAGGATGACACTGGGGGTGTTACAGTCTATGTTTTTTTGGAAGAGAAACGAGCAGGAGTGCTCTCGCTCACGCGCGAGGAAGCGAGAGGAGCGAGCGAGAGGGATTGAGAGGAGCGGGCGTTCGACCCGAGCAGGATCGAGAGACTGGGCTGCGGACAGAAACCAGCCCCGGGAGGATCGAGAGAGAGGGAGCCAAACAGGGGAGGGGCCGGGAGGGGCGGCAGGCTGAGCAGCAGGCCTACCAGGGCGGCTGGACAGGGTAGCAAGCTGGACCGAGGCGGGCCGAACTGTTCGACGACCGGACTGGGCAGCAGCCGGGCAAGACGGAGGCGGCAGCAGCCGGATGGCTGTGACAGCCAGACGAGGCGACAGCGGGCAGGAGGAGCCAGACGGGAAGGCGTTTGGCTGGAGAAGCATCGGAGCCGAACCGGAGATGCAGTGGCCGGACGGCCGAAGACGAGCAGGCTAGGAATGAGGCGCACGGAGTTGCATCGTGCGGAAGAAAGGGGCTAGCCGAGCATCTGATAGCATGTTGGATAATCAGCAACTAGTATTCACTAAGGGCCAAAGGCCATTACATATACATGTGTGGTAAAGTGCAGGAAACCCCTTATACAATGGGGATATACCAAAAATAGACTATACACATCTAACACTAATAACATTTGTTTAGAGGGCCTCTGGCAGTATTTTTTCTTTAGAACAACCTCTGGTAATAGTTAAGGAGCTTCTTTCAGTTGTTAAGATTCATGGGTAGCTCATGCGCTACCTGAATTTTCGATTTTGCCGAGTAGTGAAAAACTCGGCGAAAGCTGTTTCACACTCGGCATAGAGTTTGTCGAGTATAGTTCTCGGCTAAGGGCACTCGGCCCAAAACCTGCCGACAAAGTTGGCTTTGCTGAGCACTAGCTGTCGGGGACTCTCAGCAAAGTCTTCGCGAGCACTAAATGGGGAACTCGGCAAACAAAAGTAACTTGCGGGACGAAAAGAGACAGCGGCTGCCACATGGCAGATGTTTTTGCCGAAAGCCGGCCGTAGGGATTCGACAATCTCGTATGCCCTCGGGTAGGATACATGGCGGCAATAGTGTGTCGAGATGTCGTCTTCGCCGAGATCCCATAGCTCTGTACTCAACAAAGTTGGACGCTCGAGATTCCAGTAGTGATGGGTCATAGTTCAGCAACCATGAGGCCCAATACACATTTGCCGAAGGAAGTCTAATTCATACACCCTTCAAATTTTGAGCCCCCGGAGCGATAACTTCTGAACTAGGATCTAGTCTAGTTTTGTAATGGTGGGGGTTAGATCATTTGCCACACTTTATTTGGGTGTTTGATCATTTGTCATGTGTCGTGTCAATGGAGGGTAAACCTAGACCCCACGAGTCAGGGAGCAGTGTGGCAAATGATCAATTTTTCATTCGTTATTAGATCTAGCTAAAGTACAACAAAGTAATCAAATGTGGCAACAGTAAGACAACTGAATTATCAGATGCAAGGAGCCCCAACAATAAGAAAACTTTATTTGGGTGTTTGATCATTTGTCATGTGTTGTGTCAATGGAGGGCAAACCTAGACCCTACCAATCGGGGAGCAGTGTGGCAAATAATCTATTTTTCATTCATTATTAGATTTAGCTAAAGTACAACGAAGTAATCAAATGTGGCAACAGTAAGACAACTGAATTATCACACGCAGGGAGCCCCAACAGTAAGACAACTTTCTTTGGGTGTTTGATCATTTGTCATGTCTTGTGTCAATAGAGGGCAAACCTAGACCCCACCAGTCGGGGAGCAATGTGGCAAATGATCAATTTTCCATTCATTATAGATCTAGTTAAAGTACAACAAAATAATCAAATGTGGCAACAGTAAGACAACTGAATTATCACGCGCAAGGAGCCCCAACAGTAAGAAAACTTCAATTGGGTGTTTGATCATTTGCCATGTGTTGTGTCAATGGAGGGAAAACTGAGACCCCACCAGTCGGGGAGCAGTGTGGAAAATGATCAACTTTTCATTCGTTATTAGATCTAGCTAAAGTACAAAAAAGTAATCAAATGTGGCAACAGTAAGACAACAGGATTATCACGCGCAAGGAGCCCCAATGGCAAGACAACTTTATTTGGGTATTTTATCATTTGTCATGTGTTGTGTCAATGGAAGGCAAACCTAGACCCCACCAGTCGAGGAGCAGTGTGGCAAATGATCAATTTTTCATTCGTTATTAAATCTAGCTAAAATACAACAAAGTAATCAAATGTGGCAACAATAAGACAACTGAATTATCACGCGCAAGGAGCTCCAATAGTAAGACAACTTTATTTGGGTGTTTGATCATTTGTCATGTGTTGTGTTAATGGAGGGAAAATCTAGACCCCACCGGTCTGGGAGCAGTGTGGCCAATAATCAATTTTTCATTCGTTATTAGATCTAGCTAAAGTACAACAAAGTAATCAAATGTGGCAACAGTAAGACAACTGGAATATCACGCGCAAGGAGCCCCAGCGACCTCTCCCCGATTAGGCGGCTCAAGAGGGACCTCCTCGACACTCCCTCCCCACCCTTCCCTCGTCATCGCTGGCACACGTCATTGGATAAAGCCCATAGTCGGGATTTTTTTCTCATGTGGCTCGCCTCATCTCGCCCAGATCCCGCGTTGGTCAGCGAGCGACAGCATCTTGCGGAAGCTACCCGTGGAAGGCCTCGCGTCAACCTCCAATATATCGTGTGGCTCTGGCTTGTTGCAGACCTTGAATCATGTGTGAATGGGCATGTCAGAGGCGGTAGTTCTTGTTCTGGTTGCTAGGTGGGTGCTCAACTAGCGTCCACGTGGTGGCTATCGCTCGGTGGCTGCATGTGTGGTGGTGTTAGGCACCAAGTGCGGCGGTGCAGGGATTGTCTGGCCCTCCATGTAGGGCATCAGGCTAGTCAGATCCCATGTGTGGTATCGTCATCGTCATTCTTGCCATGATGGTGGTGTGTGTCGTTCTCATCCTCCCCCACCTTCGTCGTCCGTCCCCTCCAGTTCTTTTTTCTAGCAATCATGTGTGGTATGTCTTGTCAGCTCAGCCCTGTGCTATGCTGAAAGATCGTGCATGTCGCCTAGAGGGGGGGTGAATAGGCGCTTAAAAATAATTACAGTTTTGGCTTGAACAAATGCGGAATAAAACTAGAGTTTAATTTGTCAAGCACAAAACCTAAAACAACTAGGCTCGCCTATGTGCACCAACAACTTATGCTAAGCTAGGTAAACAACTAAGTGATAGAAAGATATATAACATGAAACAATATGGCCATCACAAAGTAAAGTGCATAACTAAAGGGCTCAGGTAAGAGATAACTGAGGCACGCAGAGACGACGATGTATCCCGAAGTTCACACCCTCGTGGGTGCTAATCTCTGTTTGGAGCGGTGTGGAGGCACAATGCTTCCCAAGAAGCCACTAGGGCCACCGTAATCTCGTCACACCCTCGCACAATGCAAGATGTTGTGATTCCACTAAGGGAACCTTGAGGGCGGTCACCGAACCCGTACAAATGGCAACCCTTGGGGCGGTCACCGAACCCGTACACTTTGGCAACCCTTGGGGCGGTCACCGGGACCCGTACAAACTGATCGAGGCGATCTCCACGACCTAATTGGACACCCCGATGGTTGCCCGGAGCTTTACACCATAATGATTGAGCTCCGAAGCACCACCAACCATCTAGGGCGCCCAAGCACCCAAGAGGAACAAGCTCTAGGGTATCAAGCACTCAAGAGTAATAAGCTTCTCAACTTCCACTTCCACGTATCACCGTGGAGAACTCAAACATATGCACCAAATGCAATGGCAAGGGCACACGGAGTGCCCAAGTCCCTCACACCCAAATCCCACCAAAGAAATGAAAAGTATGGAAGAATATGAGAGGAAGAACAAGAAGGAGAACACGAAGAACTCCAAGATCTAGATCCAAGGGTTTCCCCTCACATAGAGGATAAAGTGATTGGTGGAAACGTAGATCTAGATCTCCTTTCTCTTTTCCCTCAAGAACTAGCAAGAATCATTCGAGGGATTGAGAGATAGCAAGCTTGAAGAAGGTCGAAAATGGGGGAAAACACAAGCTCCAAAGATAAGGTCCAAGGGGGAAGATGACCCCCTTTTATAGGAGGGGAAAATACAACCATTACCTTGCTCCCAGCTCACACAGAGCGGTACTACCGCTCCACGGAGCGGTACTACCGCTCGGGCTGTAGTAACCCAAAAGCAGTGCAATGAAACGAAGTCACGAGACGGTAGTGCAGCTAGAGCGGTACTACCGCTAGGGTTGCAGCTTGGGGTTACTCAGAAGCAGAGCAGGAAGAGGGGAGAAGCAGTAGAACTGCTACAGCGGTACTGCCGCCCTCCTAAGCGGTACTACTTCTTAATTATAGGCAGTAGTGCTGCTCTCCACTGCCGCTTCACTTCCATTGAGAATGCATCGAGGCCTGGAGGGAGCAGAAGTGTAGCGGTAGTAGCGGGTGGTACTACGTATAGGCAGTACTACCGCTTCGCACTACCATTACACTTCCACGCAAACCCGACACGGAAGCCGAGTTCCCAGAAGCAGCGGTAGTAGCCGCGGTACTGGACAGTGGTACTACTGCTTATAAGCGGTACTATCGCTTACCAGAGAGGTACTACCGCTTGTGGCCTCCAGCTCACAAGCACAGCAACAGATGGCTATAAGAAAACTAGAACTGCCATAACTTCTGCAAATGAGCTCCGAATTGAGAAACCTCAAGCTTGTTGGTTATAGTAAGAAGAGGTAGGGGACTATGCCTAAGATATAGAGGAGTGAAACCTCTATCGGTGAAGAACCAGCAAAAACTCCAACATCGAAAACATCATAGAAGATGCATAAGTGAACTCCATTTTCGATGAACTCGAACTTTTCATGAAGATGACCAAAAGCTCTAAAACTCACACATAGAAATGCCAAACAAGAACCAAGAAAGGTGATGCAAGGATGCAATGGTTTGAGCTCTCTATGAACGATACAATCAAGCTACCAACTTGAGAGTCCCCCCTTGATAGTATGACAATCGATCCTACAACCCGGTCTCCGAACTACCACCATGAGATCGCGACTTTTAAATTGGACCACCTTTCAAGGGCAAACCTTTGCTTTGCACATAGTCCACTTGAGCTAGATGATGACGATCTTGACTTCCTCAAGTTGGACCACCTTTTTAGATTGCATGGGCTCGACGAAGACTAGTAAATTGCTCCCCCATACTCCACTATGGGTGAGCCACTCTTCGGAACATCTTCACAAGTCCATAGTCACCACAATGGACGGCAAGCTTCAAGCATGATCTCTTCATGATGCTCCACTTGAACTTGCGCACCGCAATCTTCATGACGATCACCACTTGATGTCCCCCTCCATGGGTTGTATGAGATATCCCTCTTGACGCAAGCCCATGGAAACATACCTAACCCCACATAGAACTCTCCCGTAGACCATGAGTTAGTACATAAAGCGTAATGGACAATGCTTATACCATACCATGGGATCAATTGATCCCTATCAGTACATCTTCTACGCTTTGCGTGTTGATCAACTTGATTCACACTTGAGATAGTCTTAGTCAACCTTGCATCATGTCGTCTACATGAACAATCTTTGGATAATTCCTTGAATAGCACCTTAATTGGTCATCTCATAAACTCCTTGAAACCAACACATGGACTTCAAGAAAAACCTATGCACAAACCCTTCAAATATAACTCAAGGCAACCGTTAGTCCATAGAGATTGTTATCAATTACCAAAACCAAACATGGGGGCACCACATGTTCTTTCATATGCATATCTGGCGGGCTCTAGCTACGGGCCACACTGCCCCGAGCCTGGTGCACGTGGCCAACTTGGATAGAGTTTGGAGCTGCTTTGGGGAGGGGGCATTCGTTGGCCAACAAGGTGTCTGGCAGCAGGTTTATACTAGTGTCGGGTTGGTCATGTTGGGGAACGTAGTAATTTCAAAAAATTTCCTACGCACACGCAAGATCATGGTGATGCATAGCAACGAGAAGGGAGAGTGTTGTCTACGTACCCTCGTAGACCGAAGCGGAAGCGTTAACGCAACATAGAGGAAGTAGTCGTACGTCTTTCCGGTCCAATCGATCCAAGCACCGTTACTCCGGCACCTCCGAGTTCTTGACACACGTACAGCTCGATGACGCACCCCGGGCTCCGATCCAGCAAAGCTTCCGGGAGGAGTTCCGTCAGCACGACAGCGTGATGACGATCTTTATGCTCAACCATCGTAGGGCTTCGCCTAAGCACCGCTACAATATGACCGAGGTGTAATATCATGGAGGGGGCACCGCACACGGCTAAGGAACGATCACGAAGATCAACTTGTGTGTTCTAGGGTTCCCCCTGCCCCCGTATATAAAGGAGGGAGGGGGGAGGCCGGCCGGCCCTATGGGGCGCGCCAAAGGGAGGGGGGAGTCCTCCTCCTATTGGGAGTAGGACTCCCCTTTCCTAGTCCAACTAGGAAGAGAGAGGGGGAAGGAAAGAGAGGGAGAGGGAGAGGGAAAGGGGGGACGCGCCCCCCTCCTAGTCCTATTCGGACTTCCCATGAGGGGGGGGGGCGCCACCTCCTGGGTTGCTGCCCTCTCTCTCCCCTCAGGCCCACTAAGGCCCAATACTTCCCCGAGGGGTTCCGGTAACCCCTCCGGCACTCCGGTTTTATCCGAAACCACTCAGAACAATTCCGGTGTCCGAATATAGCCGTCCAATATATCGATCTTTATATCTCGACCATTTCGAGACTCCTCGTCATGTCCATGATCACATCCGGGACTCTGAACAACCTTCGGTACATCAAAATACATAAACTCATAATGAAACTGTCATCGTAACTTTAAGCGTGCGGACCCTATGGTTCGAGAACAATGTAGACATGACCGAGACATGTCTCCGGTCAATAACCAATAGCGGGACCTGGATGCCCATATTGGCTCCTACATATTCTACGAAGATCTTTATCGGTGAGACCGCATAACAACATACGTTGTTCCCTTTGTCATCGGTATGTTACTTGCCCGAGATTCGATCGTCGGTATCCAATACCTAGTTCAATCTCGTTACCAGCAAGTCTCTTTACTCGTTCCGTAATACATCATCTCACAACTAACACATTAGTTGCAATTCCTGCAAGGCTTATGTGATGCGCATTACCGAGAGGGCCCAGAGATACCTCTCCGACAATCGGAGTGACAAATCCTAATCTCGAAATACGCTAACCCAACATGTACCTTTGGAGACACCTGTAGAGCTCCTTTATAATCACCTAGTTACGTTGTGACGTTTGGTAGCACACAAACTGTTCCTCCGGTAAACGGGAGTTGCATAATCTCATAGTCATAGGAACATGTATAAGTCATGAAGAAAGCAATAGCAACATACTAAACGATCGAGTGCTAAGCTAATGGAATGGGTCATGTCAATCAGATCATTCAACTAATGATGTGATCCCGTTAATCAAATAACAACTCTTTGTCTATGGTCAGGAAACATAACCATCTTTGATTAACGGGCTAGTGAAGTAGAGGCACACATGTATTATGTTTCCGATTAATACAATTTTAGCATGAATAATAAACATTTATCATGATATAAGGAAATAAATAATAACTTTATTATTGCCTCTAGGGCATATTTCCTTCAGTCTCCCACTTGCACTAGAGTCAATAATCTAGATTACACAGTAATGATTCTAACACCCATGGAGCCTTGGTGCTGATCATGTTTTGCTCGTGGAAGAGGCTTAGTCAACGGGTCTGCTACATTCAGATCCGTATGTATCTTGCAAATCTCTATGTCTCCCACCTGGACTAGATCCCGGATGGAATTGAAGCGTCTCTTGATGTGCTTGGTTCTTTTGTGAAATCTGGATTCCTTTGCCAAGGCAATTGCACCAGTATTGTCACAAAAGATTTTCATTGGACCCGATGCACTAGGTATGACACCTAGATCGGATATAAACTCCTTCATCCAGACTCCTTCGTTTGCTGCTTCCGAAGCAGCTATGTACTCCGCTTCACATGTAGATCCCGCCACGACGCTTTGTTTAGAACTGCACCAACTAACAGCTCCGCCGTTTAATGTAAACACGTATCCGGTTTGCGATTTAGAATCGTCCGAATCAGTGTCAAAGCTTGCATCAACGTAACCGTTTACGATGAGCTCTTTGTCACCTCCATATACGAGAAACATATCCTTAGTCCTTTTCAGGTACTTCAGGATGTTCTTGACCGCTGTCCAGTGATCCACTCCTGGATTACTTTGGTACCTCCCTGCTAAACTTATAGCAAGACACACATCAGGTCTGGTACACAGCATTGCATACATGATAGTGCCTATGGCTGAAGCATAGGGAACATCTTTCATCTTCTCTCTATCTTCTGCAGTGGTCGGGCATTGAGTCTTACTCAACTTCACACCTTGTAACACAGGCAAGAAACCTTTCTTTGCTTGATCCATTTTGAACTTCTTCAAAACTTTGTCAAGGTATGTGCTTTGTGAAAGTCCTATCAAGCGTCTTGATCTATCTCTATAGATCTTAATGCCCAATATGTAAGCAGCTTCACCAAGGTCTTTCATTGAAAAACTTTTATTCAAGTATCCCTTTATGCTATCCAGAAATTCTATATCATTTCCGATTAGTAATATGTCATCCACATATAATATCAGAAATGCTACAGAGCTCCCACTCACTTTCTTGTAAATACAGGCTTCTCCAAAAGTCTGTACAAACCCAAATGCTTTGATCACACTATCAAAGCGTTTGTTCCAACTCCGAGAGGCTTGCACCAGTCCATAAATGGATCGCTGGAGCTTGCACACTTTGTTAGCTCCCTTTGGATCGATAAAACCTTCTGGTTGCATCATATACAACCCTTCTTCCAGAAATCCATTCAGGAATGCAGTTTTTACATCCATCTGCCAAATTTCATAATCATAAAATACGACAATTGCTAACATGATTCGGACAGACTTAAGCATCGCTACGGGTGAGAAGGTCTCATTGTAGTCAATCCCTTGAACTTGTCGAAAACCTTTTGCGACAAGTCGGGCTTTGTAGACAGTAACATTACCGTCAGCGTCAGTCTTCTTCTTGAAGATCCATTTATTCTCACTTGCTTGCCGATCATCGGGCAAGTCAACCAAAGTCCACACTTTGTTTTCATACATGGATCCTATCTCAGATTTCATGGCTTCAAGCCATTTTGCGGAATCTGGGCTCACCATCGTTTCTTCATAGTTCGTAGGTTCATCATGATCTAGTAGCATGACTTCCAGAACAGGATTACCGTACCACTCTGGTGCGGATCTTACTCTGGTTGATCTACGAGGCTCAGTAGTAACTTGATCTGAAATTTCGTGATCATCATCATTAACTTCCTCACTAATTGGCGTAGGTGTCGCAGAAACCGGTTTCTGTGATGAACTACTTTCCAATAAGGGAGCAGGTACGGTTACCTCATCAAGTTCTACTTTCCTCCCACTCACTTCTTTCGAGAGAAACTCCTTCTCTAGAAAGTTTCCGAATTTAGCAACAAAAGTCTTGCCTTCGGATTTGTGATAGAAGGTGTATCCAATAGTTTCCTTTGGATATCCTATGAAGACACATTTCTCCGATTTGGGTTCGAGCTTATCAGGTTGAAGTTTTTTCACATAAGCATCGCAACCCCAAACTTTTAGAAACGACAACTTTGGTTTCTTGCCAAACCATGCATAGTTCATAAGGCGTCGTCTCAACGGATTTCGATGGTGCCCTATTTAACGTGAATGCGGCCGTCTCTAAAGCATAACCCCAAAACGATAGCGGTAAATCTGTAAGAGACATCATAGATCGTACCATATCAAGTAAAGTACGATTACGACGTTCGGACACACCATTACGTTGTGGTGTTCCGGGTGGCGTGAGTTGCGAAACTATTCCGCATTGTTTCAAATGTACACCAAACTCGTAACTCAAATATTCTCCTCCATGATCAGATCGTAGAAACTTTATTTTCTTGTTACGATGATTTTCCACTTCACTCTGAAATTCTTTGAACTTTTCAAATGTTTCAGACTTGTGCTTCATTAAGTAGATATACCCATATCTGCTTAAATCATCTGTGAAGGTGAGAAAATAACGATATCCGCCACGAGCCTCAACATTCACCGGACCACATACATCTGTATGTATGATTTCCAACAAATCTGTTGCTCTCTCCATAGTGCCGGAGAACGGTGTTTTAGTCATCTTGCCCATGAGGCACGGTTCGCAAGTACCAAGTGATTCATAATCAAGTGGTTCCAAAAGTCCATCTGTATGGAGTTTCTTCATGCGCTTTACACCGATATGACCTAAACAGCAGTGCCACAAATAAGTTGCACTATCATTATCAACTCTGCATCTTTTGGCTTCAACATTATGAATATGTGTGTCACTACTATCGAGATTCAATAAGAATAGACCATTATTCAAGGGTGCATGACCATAAAAGATATTACTCATATAAATAGAACAACCATTATTCTCAGATTTAAATGAATAACCGTCTCGCATCAAACAAGATCCAGATATAATGTTCATGCTCAACGCTGGCACCAAATAACAATTATTTAGGTCTAAAACTAATCCCGAAGGTAGATGTAGAGGTAGCGTGCCGACCGCGATCACATTGACTATGGAACCATTCCCCACGCGCATCGTCACCTCGTCCTTAGCCAATCTTCGCTTAATCCGTAGCCCCTGTTTCGAGTTGCAAATATTAGCAATAGAACCAGTATCAAATACCCAGGTGCTACTGCGAGCATTAGTAAGGTACACATCAATAACATGTATATCACATATACCTTTGTTCACCTTGCCATCCTTCTTATCCGCCAAATACTTGGGGCAGTTCCGCTTCCAGTGTCCAGTCTGCTTGCAGTAGAAGCACTCAGTTTCAGGCTTCGGTCCAGACTTGGGTTTCTTCTCCTGAGCAGCAACTTGCTTGCCGTTCTTCTTGAAGTTCCCCTTTCTTTTCCCTTTGCCCTTTTCTTGAAACTAGTGGTCTTGTTGACCATCAACACTTGATGCTCCTTCTTGATTTCTACCTCTACAGCCTTTAGCATGGCGAAGAGCTCGGGAATTGTCTTATCCATCCCTTGCATATTATAGTTCATCACGAAGCTCTTGTAGCTAGGTGGAAGTGATTGGAGAATTCTATCAATGACGCTATCATCCGGAAGAGTAACTCCCAGTTGAATCAAGTGATTACAATACCCAGACATCTTGAGTATATGCTCACTGACAGAACTATTCTCCTCCATCTTGCAGCTATAGAACTTATTGGACACTTCATATCTCTCAATCCGGGCATTCTTCTGGAATATTAACTTCAACTCCTGGAACATCTCATATGCTCCATGACGTTCAAAACGTCGTTGAAGTCCCGGTTCTAAGCCGTAAAGCATGGCACATTGAACTATCGAGTAGTCATCAGCTTTGCTCTGCCAAACGTTCTTAACGTCGTCAGTTGCATCAGCAGCAGGCCTGGCACCCAGCGGTGCTTCCAGGACGTAACTTTTCTATGCAGCAATGAGGATAATCCTCAAGTTACGGACCCAGTCAGCGTAATTGCTACCATCATCTTTCAACTTTGCTTTCTCAAGGAACGCATTAAAATTCAACGGAACAACAACACGGGCCATCTATCTACAATCAACATAGACAAGCAAGATACTATCAGGTACTAAGTTCATGATAAATTTAAGTTCAATTAATCATATTACTTAAGAACTCCCACTTAGATAGACATCCCTCTAATCCTCTAAGTGATCACGTGATCCATATCAACTAAACCATGTCCGATCATCACGTGAGATGGAGTAGTTTCAATGGTGAACATCACTATGTTGATCATATCTACTATATGATTCACGCTCGACCTTTCGGTCTCTGTGTTCCGAGGCCATATCTGTTATATGCTAGGCTCGTCAAGTTAAACCTGAGTATTCCGCGTGTGCAACTGTTTTGCACCCGTTGTATTTGAACGTAGAGCCTATCACACCCGATCATCACGTGGTGTCTCAGCACGAAGAACTTTCGCAACGGTGCATACTCAGGGAGAACACTTTTACTATGATAATTTAGCGAGGGATCATCTTATAATGCTACCGTCAATCAAAGCAAGATAAGATGCATAAAAGATAAACATCACATGCAATCAATATAAGTGATATGATATGGCCATCATCTTGTGCTTGTGATCTCCATCTCTGAAGCACCGTCATGATCACCATCGTCACCGACGCGACACCTTGATCTCCATCGTAGCATTGTTGTCGTCTCGCCAATTTTATGCTTCTACGACTATCGCTACCGCTTAGTGATAAAGTAAAGCATTACAGGGCAATTGCATTGCATACAATGAAACGACAACCATATGGCTCCTGCCAGTTGCCGATAACTCGGTTACAAAACATGATCATCTCATACAATAAAATTTAGCATCATGTCTTGACCATATCACATCACAACATGCCCTGCAAAAACAAGTTAGATGTCCTCTACTTTGTTGTTGCATGTTTTGCGTGGCTGCTACGGGGTTAGCAAGAACCAATCTTACCTACGCATCAAACCACAACGATAGTTTGTCAAGTTGGTGCTGTTTTAACCTTCGCAAGGACCGGGTGTAGCCACACTCGGTTCAACTAAAGTTGGAGAAACTGACACCCGCTAGCCACCTGTGTGCAAAGCACGGCGGTAGAACCAGTCTCGCGTAAGCGTACGCGTAATGTCGGTCCGGGCCGCTTCATCCAACAATACCGCCGAACCAAAGTATGACATGCTGGTAAGCAGTATGACTTATATCGCCCACAACTCACTTGTGTTCTACTCGTGCATATAACATCAAACCATAAAACCTAGGCTCTGATACCACTGTTGGGGAACGTAGTAATTTCAAAAAATTCCTACGCACACGCAAGATCATGGTGATGCATAGCAACGAGAGGGGAGAGTGTTGTCTACGTATCCTCGTAGACCGAAGCGGAAGCGTTGACACAACGTAGAGGAAGTAGTCGTATGTCTTCTCGATCCGATCGATCCAAGCACCGAACGCACGGTACCTCCGAGTTCTGCACACGTTCAGCTCGATGACGCACCCTGGGCTCCGATCCAGCAAAGCTTCGGGGGGAGTTCCGTCAGCACGACGGCGTGGTGACGATCTTGATGTTCCACTGTCGCAGGGCTTCGCCTAAGCACCGCTACAATATGACCGAGGTGTAATATCGTGGAGGGGGGCACCGCACACGGCTAAGGAACGATCACGAGGATCAACTTGTGTGTTCTAGGGTGCCCCCTGCCCCCGTATATAAAGGAGGGAGGGGGAGGTGCGGCCGATCCTCTATCGGTGCGCCTGGAGGAGTCCTACTCCCACCGGGAGTAGGACTCCCCCCCTCTTGCCTTGTTGGAGAAGGAAAGGGGGAAGGGGAAGAGGAAAGGGGGGCGCCGCCCCCCCCTTCCTTGTCCTATTCGGACTAGGAGGGAGGGGGCGCGCGGCCTACCCTGGCCGGCCCCCCTCTTCTCCCTTAAGGCCCATGTTGGCCCAATAACCCCCGGGGGGGTTCCGGTAACCCCCCGGTACTCTGGTAAAATCCCGATTTCACCCAGAATGATTCCGACGTCCAAATATAGGCTTCCAATATATCGATCTTTATGTCTCGACCATTTCGAGGCTCCTCGTCATGTCCATGATCACATCCAGGACTCCGGACAACCTTCGGTACATCAAAACATAAACTCATAATAAAACTGTCATCGTAACGTTAAGCGTGCGGACCCTACGGGTTCGAGAACTATGTAGGCATGACCTAGAACCATTCTCGGTCAATAACCAATGGCGGAACCTAGATGCTCATATTGTCTCCCACATATTCTATGAAGATCTTTATCGGTCAGATCGCATAACAACATACGTTTGTTCCCTTTGTCATCGGTATCTTACTTGCCCGAGATTCGATCGTCGGTATCCAATACCTAGTTCAATCTCGTTACCGGCAAGTCTCTTTACTCGTTCCGTAATGCATCATCCCGCAACTAACTCATTAGCCACAATGCTTGCAAGGCTTAAGTGATGTGCATTACCGAGAGGGCCCAGAGATACCTCTTCGACACTCGGAGTGACAAATCCTAATCTCGAAATACGCCAACCCAACAAGTACCTTCGGAGACACCTGTAGAGCACCTTTATAATCACCCAGTTACGTTGTGACATTTGGTAGCACACAAAGTGTTCCTCTGGTAAACGGGAGTTGCATAATCTCATAGTCATAGGAACATGTATAAGTCATGAAGAAAGCTATAGCAACAAACTAAATGATCAAGTGCTAAGCTAACGGAATGGGTCAAGTCAATCAGATCATTCACCTAATGATGTGATCTCATTAATCAAATAACAACTCTTTGTCTATGGTTAGGAAACATAACCATCTTTGATTAATGAGCTAGTCAAGTAGAGGCATACTAGTGACACTCTGTTTGTTTATGTATTCACACATGTATTATGTTTCCGGCTAATACAATTCTAGCATGAATAATAAACATTTATCATGATATAAGGAAATAAATAATAACTTCATTATTGCCTCTAGGGCATATTTCCTTCAAATACGATAATACCCCCCAAGTGATCCATGATGATAATTCCTGAAGGTCAGTCGAGTTGAGTAGTGTATGACCCACTTGGTGTCGGTACGCCTAATACGCCTCATTCCCGCGGTGCCAAATTCACCAAATAGTCATGAAGAGCATGACATGCTCCATCTTTGGAAGGTCAGTCGAGTAGTGTATGATGTAGTTGGTGCCAACACGCCTGATATTAGCTAGATTACGTAAGTGCTAAATATCCGCCATTGATCGCCATACATGTGTTGGAATCTGCATAGACCATGGAAAGAAATTTTTGGCTTGGCACCACAAAGTGGACATATATTAGTTTACCTATGTTTCTTAAGTGCTTGTTATTGTAAGTGGGTAAAGAGTTAGTGCCTAATCTCCACATGAAGGTTCATACATACCTTAGGTGGGGTAGGGTACGTCCATATTGCCGTCCAGACGACGCGCATGCCGTCCAGTGCCTCGCTCGTTGCACTAGATTTATGTCGGTGGAGATCCACAATCTCCGCTCTCTAGACACTAGGGACTGAGAAAATACCAAACTTCTCGAGTCCCCATGCAATTATGTCCTCGTGGTGTTGGTTTATTCCGATTGCCATGATATCTTTGATATCACATGCAAGAAGTGTTGCCAAAGGCTGCATCTCCCTTGCACCATGATCATCAATCAATGGCAAGGTGTTTAGAAATGAGAGACCATCTTTTGCAATGCAGGGAGCTAGTTTCATTAATGACATGGCCCTCTTGGCTTATAGGATCAAGGCAAAATATAAGCAGGAGTTGATCAAGTGGTTTCTCACTTGCCTCCTTGAGGGAGGATAGTTCTTTTTATTTTATTTTCTTTATCATTCTTTTATTTTTTTTCGTTCCTTTATTGGGACTTCACCCTTGTAATTTTCTTTGTACATATCTGTTTTTTGGTGTTTTAATAAAGGAAGGGTCGTGGGGCTTTGCCCTACAGTTATAGGTTAACTACAAGACCCACCTAATCGGCATCTTAACCAGCAAACCCATTGGAGCATGAGGTAATAATTTCCTCTTCCAAATGCGGATGCCGAACATACGAACATAATGAAGTTAATAGATTATTCCCTTCTCGTTTGCGATCACCATCATTTCTTTGTGGGCCAATTTGCTACGTGGGGTTCAATTGACCTAATTGGCAATCCATGCGTGGACAGAAGCCCCCGAGTGTCGAGTACCCTCCCTCAACAGGCTTCAAAGGATAGCGAGACTCCCTTGAGGTGAACATCATGAACATCATCAGGTAAAACTAGCTAACGAAGTCTAAGATTTCGGCAAGCTCAATCGTGTTGTCGTCATGGTCAGAGGAGACAACTTGTACGAGGATGACAAGGATGCCAATCAGAATTCTGTAACATTAAGGTAATGTTCGTCTTGTTCTTGCTATTGCTATTGTTGCACCACAATATATTTGGTTAAGGTTGTGAAAGAGCATGGTGCCCCCATGTTTGGTTTTGATAATTGAAGACAATCCTATGGACTAATGGTTGCCTTGAGTTACATTTGAATGATTTGTCCATAGGCTTTGCTTGAAGATCGTTCATTGGTTTCAAGGCTACTAGTAGAAGATTATGTGTTGACCAATGTGGTATTCAAGGATTTATCCAAAGATTGGTCATGTGGAAGTTGAGCTTATTGCAAGCATGTCTTGAACAAGAAGATTATGTGAACATTCATGTTTACCTTCGAGACATCATCTTTATGAAGAGAGAAGATATCACACAACGTGTAGAAGATGTACCGAGCGGGATCAAGTGATCTCACAGTATTGTAAGCATTGTCCATTACGCTTTGCGTACTAACCCATGGTCTATGTGAGAGTTCATTGTGGGGTTAGGTATGTTTCCATGGGCGTGCATCAAAACGAGGATATCATATAACCCATGGAGGATGACATAAGTGATGATCGTCATCAAGGTTGCGGTGTGTAAGTTCAAGTGGAGCATCACGAGGAGATCTTGCTTGAAACTTGCCTTCCATTGTGGTGACAGTGGACTTGTGCAGATGTCTCGAAGAGTGGCTCAGCCATAGTGGAGTATGGGGGAGCAATCTACTACTTTTCATCAAGCTATCGCTATCAAGAAAGGTGGTCCAACTTGAGGAGGTCAAGATCATCATCATCTAGCTCAAGTGGATTATGCGCAAGGCAAAAGGTTTTCCCTTGATAGGTTTTATATTTTACCGGTCTCATGGTGGTAGTTGGAAGACTGGGTTATAGGATTGTCGTTCTATCAAGGGGGCTCTCAAGTAAGTAGCTTGATCATATTGTTCGTAGAGAGCTCAGACCATTGCATCCTTGGCATCATCTTTCTTGGTTCTTATTTACCTCTTTTCTTCATGAGGTTTGAGTTTGTGTTCTTCTTCTTGTCAAACTCAAGCTCATCAAAAATGGAGTTCGCATGCATCCTCTTTGAGTTTTTTGGTGTTGGAGAGATTGCAGGTTCATACTTGGGGAAGGTCCTCTTCCTATCCTATTGGCATTTATTCTCCATTGCTAGTTCTTAATATCCAATCATTGTTGGATAGTACTTGTCGTATTCATCCAACAAGCTTGAGTTTGGTGATTTCAGAGTCCGGTTGCAGGAGTTATAGTAGTTTCAGTATTGGATCATCCTTCTGTTTTGGGTAGTACAGCTCTAAGTGGTAGTACTGCTCCTCCAAGTGGTAGTACCGCTTACGTGGTACTTCCGCTTCTTTCTACCCCAACTACTTCTGCTTATTTTTATGCTTTTGTTCCCAATCTGCTTGAGCGGTAGTATGTCTTATAAGCGATAGTACCTCCGCAAGCGGTAGTACCTCTCTGGCAGAACTACCGCTCTTATATTTTGTTCTCGTTGGGTTGTGTTGACCTAGCTAAGCAGTAGTACCGCTCCCAGGAACAGTAGTACCGCTTGTGCACATCTAGTGCACATAACGGTTGTAGGGGGGCCTATTTAGAGGGTCTTCTTCCCCAATGTTTCTTATCCTTCTTGCTCGTGTTTGGCCCCCATTGTTGACCTTCTCAGAGCTTGCTATCTCTCAATCCATCCAATGATTCTTGCTAGTTTTTAAGGAAAAGAGAGAGGAGATCTGGATCCACATTTTCACCAATCACTTTCTCCTCTAAGTGAGGGGAACCCCTTGGATCTAGATCGTGGAGTCCTTGGTGTTCTCCTTATTCTTCCTCCCATATTCCTCCATAGCCTTTGTTGTTGTGATGGGATTTAAGAGTGAGGGACTTGACCACTTCGTGTGTTCTTGCCATTGCATTAATTGCATCGGTTTGAGTTCTCCACGGTGATACATGGATGTGAAAGTTGAGAAGCTTATTAACCTTGGGTGTTTGGGCACCCTAGATCTTGTGCCTCTTGGGTGCTCGGGCACTCTAGATGGTTGGTGGTGTCGCGAAGCTTAATCATTATGGTGGGAAGCTCCAGGACAAGCGTCGGGGTCTCCAATTAAGTTGTGGAGATTGCCCCTGGCAATTTGTACGGGTTCCGGTGACCGCCCCCAAGGGTTGCCAAAGTGTAAGGGTTTGGTGGCCGCACCAAGGATTGCCATCTGTACGGGTTCGATGACCGTCCTCAAGGGTACCTTAGTGGAATCACGACATCTTGCATTGGGCGAGGGCGTGAGGAGATTACGGTGGCCCTAGTGACATTTTGAGGAGCATTGTGCCTCCACACCGCTTCAAACGGAGATTAGCATCCTCAAAGGTGTGAACTTCGGGATACATCGTCGTCTCTGCGTGCCCCACTTATCTCTTACCCGAGCCCTTTATTTATTCACTTTACTTTGTGATAGCCATAGTGTTTCATGTTATATATCTTGCTATTACTTAGTTGTTTATCTTGCTTAGCATAAGTTGTTGGTGCACATAGATGATCCTAGTTGCTTTAGGTTTTGTACTTGACAAATTAAACGCTAGTTCTATTCTGCATTTGTTCAAGCCTAAACCGTAATTATTTTAAAGCGCCTATTCACCCCCCTCTAGGCGACATCCACGATATTTCAGGTTATAGTGAGAAGAAACTATATTTTTTGTTTTTTAGTTTAAAAAGAAAACAATTGGACTCTTGTTGTAAATGTAATTGTTAAACAAAATTTGTAGCGATGAGTTAGACACATAGTGAGGATAGTAAAAAGAAATTTGTTTCTTACTAATATTTTGAGAATAATTTATTTGGATTTTCCCTAGGGTTGAAATAGTATCAAACTCAACATGCAACTATTTATTTGGATTTTCCCTAGGGTTGAAATAGTATCAAACTCAACATGCAACTTTTATGCCGACTTTAGTTTGAAGGTCATGGAAATGTATGCATGTGGTATGATTTTTCCTTTTTTTCACTTTTATGTGTTTCCTTCAATCATTGGACAATGGATCTCAGTGTGCATGATACTGAAAGCAAGTGTAAAGGAAGAAAGGGTTTGAGGCAAGGGTCAACCAACTAAATTAAGAATTGTCACCTACACTTCCCCATTCTTTGGATGATATTAAAATTAAAGAGGATACAAAGTAGTTGAATCGGAAGAAAAGTTTTAGCTATTCGTTGTTAGAAAGAATCTACAAATGTACTCCCTCCGTCCGAAAATACTTGTCCGAGGAATGGATGTATCTAGATGTATTTTAGTTCTAGATACATCCATTTGTATCCATTTCTACGACAAGTATTTCCGGACGGAGGGAGTAGATCACAAGCCCATCTTGGTTTGTGCTACCAAAGTTTTCAGGAATTTTGGCTGCAAATAATGCGTGTGAAGGGTGCATCCTGGAGCTCAGTTATTTCAATGCAAAAGAGGATTGATGCATTCGGTCTACAACTGTGTTAACTAGACAATACCTCGCGCATTGCAGTGGGATGCTAGTGTAATAAACAGTTTGAAAGAGAGGGGCACACGGTAAGAAGAAAAAGAGTAAGAAAATAAAAATAAGAAATATTTTGCAGTAGAAGATGGCTGGTATTTAATGTGTAACTCTGAAATCAACTTATTTAATATGATCAGTTCCCTAACCAAATTTGCAGAGGATCCTTTCATCATCTTAACGAAAAGAAGACAATACATCTAATGTGTTGTTAATAAAAAAAGTAGCAATTAATACTGCAGTACAAATTACATGTCTGCACCTTGAATGAACTCCCGACGCTAAACTACATTGCGTGTGAAAGAAGACTTAAGTGCATTGCTTAATGGGACATTAAGGTGGACACTCTGCATGTTAAGAGAATCAGGACCAATTTAGTTAAAAATGTAAATGATGACTAACATGAATATATGATGTGGCAGCGTTGCATGCATATAATAATGCAAAAATAATTGCAATTTATAAGTTAAATGCATGACTCACTTATGTGGCAGATTTTGCATGGCTTAGTCGGAGAGAAGACTTAAATGCATTTCCTAGTGGCATGTTGAGGTGGACACTTTGCATGTTGATAGAATTGGGACCAACTTCTTAAGAATGTAAGATATGGTCTACAACCGTGTTTATATAGAAGAAACAACATCCAATGCATGCTAGAATAACTTTTCTATCTAATGTTCATGATTTAGGGAAAAAGGTGAAAGCCCTAACCATAAATGGTGCACATTTTTGCAGGACCAAAATGGGCTTTGAAAAATATTTTAGTAGAACCTAGTTTGCTAATGTGGTACTAGGGTTTATGCAACCCCCATTTCATATTTCAACAAATTTAAACATGAGGCAACACATGGAGGCTAGCCTAGTGCATTACCAGAGCTAGGGATGTGACAACTTTATGTGAGTGTGTGTCAGTCTACTATAGTAATGTTAATTTATTTTCCAAAATCATATAAGTCATGTTGGAGCCTAAGATAAAAGGTGATGATTTTTTTTTGAGGATGATAAAAGGTGATGACTCATTCATATTGAACTATAAGAATATATACGCCCCAAAGGGGCAGTTAACTAGTATATATATAGTACTTCCTCCAAATCATATTAACTGTTGCGGCTTTAGTACAACTTTGTATTAAAGTTGTATTAAGGCTGTGCCAATTAATATGGGCGCTGCTACGCGTCCGCCGGCCGATGTTTACATTTTATCCGTCGCCTCCACGACCGTTGCATACCTGAACTGATAGCCGTTCGATCCGTTGTCCGCGCCCCGCATGCCCACTCGTTATTTCCGCAACAAACGCTATGTTGCAGAAACCAAACAGTCTTGACCCGACCCAGACAGAGCTGCGCCCCGCGCGGCGCCGCCGCCAACCCATCGCAAAATCAGCCCGCCGCCGGCGTGTAGGAGCTACTCTAGTTGCGAAACCTCCTCTTCTCTAATTTCCTGCAACAAGAGCTTTGTTTCGAAACTTTCTCATCTCTAATTTCCTGCAACAAGAGCTTTGTTGCGAAAACTCCTTTTCTCTAATTTTCTGCAACAAGTCCCCTGTTGCAAAAACTATTATTATCTAATTTTTTGCAACAAGACCCTTGTTGCAAAAATTGAAAAAGACATCTCAGGCCGTGCCTAATTTTCTATAACAAGACCCTTGCTAAAAAAATTGCAAAAACATTTCCAGCCGCGTCGTGCAGTCTTCGTCGTCGCCGTTCCGCAACAACGTTGTTGTTGCAGAAACTTGTAGTGTGCGTGGATGTAAGGCATTGTGATGTGGCTAGCGTTGGTGGTGCCAGGACGGTGGTCGCCCAGAAATGCGGGGGTGGGGTGGGAGAGGGGGTCTCCGATCCATACCTGCTGGAGTCGACGTCAGCAACCGCCGAACCCGTCGTCGTCGTCACCGCGCTGGATATGCCCCGGTCGCCGAACGTCGCCGCCCCCGCCGCGCTCCCAAATCCAGAAGCGTTGCCTCCCAGAGAAACGAGTCAACGGAGGCCAGTTGCACGAATGCTTATCCTGAAACAATAGCTCTGTTTCAGAAAATGAAGCGCGTGACACGAAAAGCGATCCAACGGACAGCGAGCTGGCGGATGCGCGCGTGAGATCGGTCGGCTGATGATAAGCTTTTTCCAATTAATATGGATTGGATGAAATATTATATAGTATTATAAAAGATATTAGTGATTTTTTAGGCTAAAAGAAATCAGTGGTGATTTCAACATCTGCGGCGTGTGTTCGTGTGTGGGCTTCAATCTTTGTGGGGGAAAGGAATAGAACGTCAGCTTGGGCCTCCAGTCATGGCCTTATGGGCTCTGAGCAGCAGCGCAGCGTGATATCCGCGTCGTCGCTTTGGACCTGCGCTTGACTCACCGCACACCACCCCGCACCGCACGACCTGCGTGAGCAAGGAGGGCGAGATGGCGACGGCCAGCCTCCTCGGCTCGCCGGAGGCGGTGGCGGCGGTGCTGGAGAACGACGACCTGGTCTCCGAGATCCTCCTCCGCCTCCCCCCGCAGCCCTCCTCCCTCCCGCGCGCCTCCCGCGTCTGCAGGCGCTGGCGCCGCCTCCTCTCCGACCCCGCCTTCCACCGCCGCTTCCGCATTCACCACCGCCGCGGCACCCCTCCGCTGCTCGGCCTCTTCGGCTCGGGCCGGGGCGTCGTCACCTTCCAGCCTGCCCTGGACGCCCCCGACCGCCTCCCCATCGGCCACTTCTCCCTCGAGCTCAACGACGACTACATGACCCTCGGATGGCGCCACGGCCTCGCGCTCTTCTACCTCCCGGACTCGCTCCAGGTCGTCGTCTGGGACCCCCTCGCCGGCGCCCAGCACCGCGTCGGCATTCCCGAGGGGTTCCTGTTCGACCCGTCGGAGGACCCGGTCAACGGGGCGGTGCTTCGCGCCGCCGGGGACGTCGACCACTTCCAGGTGGTCCTGGTAACCAGCGACGGGAGACGACCAGCACTTGCCTGCGTTTACTCGTCGGAGACTGGGTTATGGGGTGATTTCATCTCCGCGCAGCTCCAATCCGCGACCATGGTCCATTGGGGCGAGCCCTCTGTGCTGGCTGGGGGTTGCATTTACTGGGTGATTTCTGTGACGAGCATCCTCGAGTTTGATTTGGATACGCAGAGCCTAGCTGTGATATTGGTGCCAGCGGACATGCTTACTGGCAGGAGTCACCAGTCCACGGTTATGCGAGCAGAGGGTGGTGGGATGGGTTTCCTCAACGTGGCAGACTTCACTGCCGAATTATGGAGGAGGGAGACAGACTGTGATGGTTCATGGATGCTTGGACGAACTGTTGAATTGGACAAGTTACTTCCCCCAGGTTCAGATAACGAAGCCCTGCGTATGTTAGGTTATGCCGAGGAAAACAATGTGGTGCTCTTCTGGACAGTTGTTGGTGTCTTCACGTTCAACCTTAAGTCATTGGAGCCGAGACTTTCTGACATCGGCATCTCTGGTTATGGTTATCATCCATTCGAAACCGTCTATACTCCAGGTACTAGCATGCCTTTTCACTGTGGTTATAACAAAATTGAGTTATTCCTTTCATAATTGGCTGATTAAATGTTGTTTATGTCCTTTTGTGTTAAGCTGGCCATTTTAGGTAGCAGTAACATCACTTGTTTCTTTTGTTGCTTCATGACCTCTTCAACATATCTCTTCCCTATCTACAAATGTTGTTTGTAATATTGTTATTTTTTCATCGAACTTTGAACTATCTGCTTCAAGTCAGAGCTATGCAAGGAAGAGCAAAAACAATATGAACTTAGGCATACCGTAAGAGAGAATTACTCGGCGGCTATGAAGCTATGAAATTATCAAACGGGCAATCTATTTGGTTGATGTCTTGGATTGACCCCACATCCATTAAACATGATACATAGATGATATGAAATGGCATACAATTAATACCAAGATTGGCTAATTCTTTGTACAATAACTGAACCGAATTACATAGTTGCCTGCCTGCTGAAATATGCAAGAGTTGTATAATGGTAGTGTTAGCTGATAGCTGCAGTGCAGTTTTTTCTTTTCAAGATGAGATGCATAGCAGTCTAAAGTTTTGACAACTACTCCCTCCGTCCGGAAATACTTGTCCAAGGAATGGATGTATCTAGATGTATTTTAGTTCTAGATACAACCGTTTGTATCCATTTCTACGACAAGTATTTCCGGATGGAGGGAGTACTATATATGAATAACTAGCTTGAACAAACTAAAAATGTCAAATAGGTAGCTCCACTGGTACTTGGAAGATTAAAAGCTAGTTATATTTCTTCTGTTTGATATTGTTGTCTCTGGTGATCTTGCTAATAATATTAAATTGTTAATAACGACTTGGTTTTTAATGTATGAAATAATTGCTCATTTTGTCACTTGTAGGAGACTAGGAGAGTCCTGTTTTGCATGTGACAGGTCCATCTGTACCAGGGAAAGTTAATAAATAAAGTTCAGTTCATCTTTTCAGGATATTCTTTTGAAAAGATAATCTAAATCTAAATAGTCATGATCACTTCTGTTGGTACGAATTATTTTGTGTTGTTCGGTATGGAGTGGAATGAGAATAAGATAATTCTGGACAACTTCACTTATTTTGTGATCAGATGACGGTCCAAGTCTGCATGTTCTTCACTTATATGATATAATGAGTATCTACTGTTTTGAGAATATTCTTTGAATTTGACAGCAAGTGTGGTTCTGTTTATCAATTCATTTTTTTTATCAAAACTATTTTGTTTCTCAAATTATAGCTGCAAGTTGATCAAAGTATCTTGTTTGTGCATCCTCGTATCTATTTGGCCTTTTGTTTTTGTAATGCCATTGGTCATTTGACTTCTTATGCATGTATAACAGGCATTGGTGGTGGACAAGAGGGAACTGACAAGAGGCGCTCGTGGTGGAAACGATGTAGCCAACACATAAGAGGATTATTCAGTTGCGCTCGTGGTGGAAACGATGGAGACAACACATAAGAGGATTATTCTGTCAGATATGCTATTGTGATGTATTGGTCGAGCAAGGTAAGCTTAACCTGTGCATGCAAGTTGAGGCATCTGAACTGTTATTTTACAAAAATGTCTCGCTTTAATTTTTATTACCATTTCTCAAGTACCAAATTTCAATAGAGTATTCTATGATTCTCTCTACAACCCTTTGCTCAACTATTGCCCACCTAGCAGCCTCCCATCATGCTTCCATGAATCGCTGTCTCCTGGATGTTTTCTCCAGGCTCTACTTCATTGTCTTCTCATAGATGATGTGTCTGCCATATTAAGTTGTGGCAGAATGAAATTCTTCCTCTTTCCCGTGCCTAGTAAAAAACTTGAATACTCTTTCTTCATTGGTGGTTCTTGTAAGTGGGTGCTGGTAGATTGTCCAGTTGCGCTCGATTTGAGTGACAATTAGGATGTGAGTGAGCGTTATCTGGTCACCAGAGTGAAATCGCCTAGTATAACGAGTATCTTCATGTTCCCTTGGTACAAATTTCTGAATGGATCAAATAATATCCTTTGTACTGAAATTTCTTTTGTGATAAATAAAAGTTCGATGGACCATATGTTTGCATCCTTATCATCTTTTTTCATACATTCACACCTCCTCTAGGTTTTTTAATACTCCCTCCATAAACTAATATAAGAGCGTTTAGATTACTACTTTAGTTATCTAAACGCTCTTATATTAGTTTACAGAGGGAGTATATTATAAATGCATCTGTATAGGCAATAAATGTTAATGAAAGAAAATGCCTAATGTGCTATATATACAGCTTGAGTGAAGATCTAAAAAGATAAGTTGTCATATCTGCTAGCAAACTGATTATTACTATTTGAAGTACAACAAAGGAAATTCGGCATTGCTAAGTACTAATTCATGCACTACTTCCTACTAGCATTATTATTTATTTCCCCTCTGAAATTGGCTTGGTGATTGTAAATTTAGTATAACTAGTCTAGCTAAACAAATCTTGAGTAAAGAAATGCCTAATAAGCTATATCTGCAACATGACTTTGAATAGCACTGAAAACTGGAACAGCTGATAGATCAGTAAGGCTTTTTCCCCACTGGTGAACATCTGTGGATGAACAATGTCGAGCATGATTGGTTGGTAGCCAAGAATTGGCTAGCCAACATTTTAGCATGCCAAAATATTGCAACTCCCAAGATTTGCCAATTTTGGCAATTTTTGTGAGATGGTCAAAGTAAGTTGGTGGCTAACCAATTGGTAGCCAATTTTTTGTCTTGCCAAAATGTTGGCTGGCCAATTTTTGGTAATCAACCAATCACGCTCTAGCAGAATCAAATTTTGGTTGCGCCCTTGGTTGGCCTATGTTTGCGTTGATGATGTTGTATTATAATTGGTTAGTCTCTCTCTCTCTCTCTCTCTCTCTCTCTCTCTCTCTTTTGGTATAGTTCGATTAGCATGATTATTAACTGATTCAAGTTGTACTATTTTCACCACACACTCCTTCTAGTTGTATATACCAACAAAGCTGTTTGATGTACACAAGTATTTTGGCTCCCCCTCTGTTCTCTGTTTCTAGGTGTATATACCCACAAAGCCGGTAGCATATGTTTGGTTACCTCCTTGTTCTCTGAATTACTTGCTGCCAGTTTGTTGGAGTTTGAAGTGAAAACCTTAGTTTTATATTTTGTAGTAGTAGTATGAAAGCTTATGTAGTTGTATCTCAGAAATATTTTGTGTCTGCCATGTTAAGTTGTGGCAGAATGAAATTCTTCCTCTTTCCCGTGCCTAGTGAAAAACTTGAATACTCTTTCTTCATTGGTGATTCTTGTAAGTGGGTGCTGGTAGATTGTCCAGTTGCGCTCAATTTGAGTGACAATTAGGATGTGAGTGAGCGTTATCTGGTCACCTGAGTGAAATCGCCTAGTATAACGAGTATCTTCATGTTCCCTTGGTACAAATTTCTGAATGGATCAAATAATATCCTTTGTACTGAAATTTCGTTTCTGAATATGTTTGCATCCTTATCATCTTCTTTCATACATTCACACTTCTAGTTTTTTTAATATACTATAAATACATCTGTATAGGCAATAAATGTTCATGGAAAAATGCCTAATGTGCTATATATACAGCTTGAGTCAAGATCTAAAAAGATCAGTTGCCATATCTGCTAGCAAACTGATTATTACTGTCTGAAGTACAACAAAGGAAATTCAGCACTCATTCATGTATAGCATTATTATTCATTCCCCCTGAAATTGGCTTGGTGATTGTAAATTTAGTACTACCGAGTCCAGCTAACTAAACAAATCTTGAGTAGAGAAATGCCTAATAAGCTATATCTGCAACATGGCTTTGAATAACACTGAAACTCAAACAGCTGATAGATCAGTAAGCCTTTTTTCCCACTGGCATTAGTGAACATCTGTGGATGAACAATGTCGAGCATGATTGGTTGGTAGCCAAAAATTGGCTAGCCAACGTTTTGGCATGCCAACATATTGCAACTCCCAAGATTTGCCTATTTTTGGCAATTTTGTGAGATGGTCAAAGTAAGTTGGTGGCCAACCAATTGGTAGCCAAATTTCTGTCTTGCCAAAATGTTGGCTGGCCAATTTTTGGTAATCAACCAATCATGCTCTAGGACAATCAAATTTATATTTTCTAGTAGTAGTATGAAAGGTTATGTAGTTGTATCTCAGAAATATTTTGTGTGGATGATTTCACATATGTAAACATGCCTCGGCTACATGGTTCTAATCATCTTTCACCGCACCACTGCTTTTTCAGGTCGGCGGCATGATGCTTCGCGTGTGATAACCACTTCGTATTGGTGAAATCTCATTTGGTTGCGTTACTACATAAATATGGTTGCCAGACATATTGCTGTGCCTATGGAAGTGAAAATAGACGTATTAAACGAACATGTGTGTTCTTATGACACTGCCCGTCAGGTTTTTCCTATGTACCGTATCTCAAGGATTGGATGAATTGCGAGTGTGTATGCGGATATCTGTGGACGGTACAGGGAATATATCGTGATGTCTTTTCGGGAGGGGAATATATCTGTTACTGGTAAGCACGGAACAAATTGATTTGCCCAGCACAATTTCTTGTTCCATGATGTCCCTTGACCCATTTGTGCTTGTCTGTGCGTGTGTGTTGAATCTAGAATCGCAGTATCTAGCATCTCATTCCGAGCTTAGTATCTAGAATCGCAGTGGTTGTGACCCAGGAGCTGTGAAGAAGCTCCTGTATGTTGAATTGCAATTTGCACCTGCCTTAAATAAAATGTGCAGAGGTTGCCAGGGATAGATCAGGGATAATCTGGCAAGCAAGATGAATAATCTGGCTGTAGTGAATAGATCAGGGATAGGTGTATCAAAGCCTTTGCTTTTGGATGTTAAAATAAAGGTAACTTTCAAAATTAAAATTGAGTGGGAAGATCATAATTACCAACAAACTAGATCTGCAAGTAAGGAGCAACGGAAGAAAACTGTGGAGAGGAGAGGAGCCACACCCGGAACCGGCAGCTCCCTCGCCCCAGCCCGAGCCGAGTGCTGAAGATGCTGTGGAAGAGGAGAGGATCTCCGTCCGGGGACCCTCCGGGGACCCGCCGTGACTACGCCGAGCTGCTGCCTGGACTTGGAGACGCCGCCTGGCAGCACCGACGATGCCGGAGCATCCTCCACCGTGTCCAGCTCGGACCCCGGCGTTTCTCCATTGCCTGCTTCTTCTGGAGCCGGCATCTGCATCTCTCTCAAGAAGGAAGAAGCAGAGGATGTGGGAGCGTCCTCCGTGCCAAGTTCAGAAACAGATATGAGCCCTCTGAAGAGAGAAACTATTCAATGCACTATCTGACCCTGAGAGTCAAGTTTGAGCTTCAGCTTCAGCTCCAACTCCTCAGCCGGCATCAGCAGTAGCCTCGCCGTCACTCCAGCAATGGATGGCCGACATCCTGCAGAGGCCTGCCGCATGACATTGTAAAGGTTAAATAAATATTGATGTCGCTAATGCAGGGGCAGCCAAAGCTTTGGTTCTCCGAAATGGCGGATCATATGGGCTGCACTGCAGTAAGGTTGAAGCTGAGCCCGACTGTCAACCAGTAATAATTGAAGCGATCTATGATGCCTCTCAGTACTTTGGTGCCGACACTGCGGTTTATGCTGAATGTCTGCAACTAGCGGTGAATTTTCGCAAATAATCTTCCTTCTATTTATGTAATCGTAGTGCTAATCATGTCACCGATACACAAGCAAAGGCTACTTTCAGTTCTAGAACATCAGCTTATGGGGATTCAGATCTCTAGTCTTCATTTCATCACAACTTGTAAATGTTATTGCTATTATCTTGTTTAAAAAAAATGTTATTGCTATTATATGATGAATAGAGTCCTATATGCTGTACAACATTATTTATTTACTATTGAGAAAGACCACGAATCGACTATTATTTATTTATGTCGTTGGATCAACATTCTGTATCGCAGGTTTTGCAGGCATTTGAGAAAACGAAGAACATAACGTAATATAAGAATAGTTTCTCAAATTTCTATTGCCATTTAATTAAAGTCTTTTTATCACCTGATGTGAATGCTTGCGGCGAGTTACTCATGAGAGCCATCATCATCACGTACAAAAACAAGGTGAAAATTCCCATACACAGTTAGTTGCTCAAACTAAAAATAGATAAACTATACATCCTGCCTAAAGTAAATACTGTTTCACATCGGACGAGATACACCGGCCCATTTGCACATTTTGAAACAACAGCATCACATCTACGAGTGTGTAAAGTTGCCGCACGACAAACTCACAAATTAAACAGTTTGTTGTTGTTTTACCTGATCTCAAGCATTCATCAGAAAGCAAGAACCTGAACTTGTGTGCGTTCTTGACCAAATATGAAGGCAGATGCATGGCAGGCAATGTTAGCTTTCTCCAATCAAATGCAGGATACACAAAAAGGGTATAAAACATTGTTTTCCATTGATCCAACAAGTTACAACACAGGGCCTCAGACACGAGTCATCTTCAAGTTGATTTTCCAAATTGCTTGCACATACCTACTTTAGAAAAAAGTCACAAGAAAAACACTCGGGTTTAAATTAATAAAGCCCGATAACGGAAAATAACAAAGTCACATAGTCTTGCAAGTCAAACCGAAATAACAATGATACAAACTGTGCAGAGTATTGAGACAAGGCTCCGACAACAGTTGAGCACAAATAGATAATAGATAAGTAAGGCAAGATAAATGAAGCTGGCGACGATTAAGGCATCTGATTTGCACATACCTACTCACCTTTGTTTCAAGGAAACTAATCAAGTAGGTAGTTAGGATCCAACTATGGCAGTGACTAGTTCTGTGGTGGCCTTGCCAAGGCTGAACTTGGTTGCCCCTGTGAGAATTGCCTGGGACTTCATGTCGGTGATGATGGGTTGCTACCGAGCCGTGATGCGGCGTCTGCGTTGAAGCTTGGCGGTGGAGTCCTTGACCCTCTTGGTGTGCCCAGAGTGCTTGCGCAGCTCGTACTCACTCATGTAGGTAAAGTTGGATTCCTCTTTAAGTTGAGCTTCCTGTTCCAACTTTCTCCTAAATAGCTTCTCATCTTCAAGTAGAGATTCTAATTCGTTGCCAGGAAACTCGCTTATCCAGCATGGCGTGTATGGGAAAGATGTGTCTGTCTTTCCATATGGTATTCCATATGGCCTTCCATAATCCCATGTCCATGAATTGCCCAAGTCCTGAAATTTTGAGTTGATCCAGTCATAGGCTAGACCTCTAGATCCTGATGAATTCAAGAAGACAACCTCTTTATAAGGATGAAATCCAAGGAAAAAATAATGTCTGTAGTTTTCCTCTTCAACGACGTCTACAGACTCTTCAACGACGTCTTCTGGCTCTTCAACGACGTCTTCAGTGTCGAGAACATTATCCTCGTCAGAGTTCCATTCGTAGTCATGTTTCTCGTCCATTGGGGCTTTGTGCTCAGGATCCCCCTTACGGACGTTAACCTTTTGCAAGATCCATTGTCTGCCCAGTTGTTGAGCATAGTCGACATATTCAAAGGTCTTAAGACGGGTATGATGTTTTAACACCCATTCTATTCGACCGCAGGATTCACTGAGATACCAAACCTGAAGTCGATTCAAGACATCAAGTATTGCACAATACAACCCTCGCGACGATCTCCCGAGATGGTGGTTGTTGGGATATCCCATCAATTCACTGGCACCTGGTAGTTTAATTACTCTGTATGTGTGATCCTACAAAGACATTCTTCAAACATAAACAAATCGGATAATGCAGATTAATATACACATGAGTGAACCATGGTGGTATACATTTTTTAAAGGAGAATGATGGCCGATGAGGAGGTTGATACCTGGTAAGATAGCAATTCTTGGTTTGGATGTAGAGCGTTCTTTGCCAGTAGACGCCATAATAACGACACTCATCATACCACGGATACGACACCATGTCGGCGACGATCCCTGCAGCCTCCCCTTCCCGAAGGAAGGTCATCTCGTCCCATCGCTGAGTCACCGACGAGAACACATGGATGGGGTATGACGCGGGAGGCCACTCCGACTCGGGCAACGGGTTGTCATCGTCGTCGTCGGTTTCTCCGTCGGCTGGCAGTCGCCGTGGTACGCGTGGGATCAGAAAGACCTGGTAGTGCGGCGACACGGCGGGGTCGAACGCGAGGTGGGCGGTGTGGTTGAATCCTGGCATGTGTGGCCGGGGTCGTTTGGGCAAACGCGCCCACCGACGGGTGGCCGGGTGCGGCAGTGCATGGTCGCTCGACTCGCGGCAAAGCAAAGGATTTGAGGGAGCTGCCGGCGACGAGGGTGCGCCGCCACGGAATGGAACGGAATGGAAGCAGTCTCTCTCGTCGGGGGAAGAGGATGATGGGTTTACAACAGAGAACGTTTGAGCCCAAATAATGCTAGGCTGGACACTAAAGCCCAATACTGAAAAATAAGCATTTTGTTTTTGTGACAAAGAGGTCCTGGATGACTTGTTTGCAGAGTTTTGTTTTGTTTTTTGTTTTGTTATAACTCCAAAAATTATTATTTTTGCGTTCAAATTTTTTCTATCATGAACTGAGATGGGGAAAAATAATAAGTATAAGACTACTTAATCATTTGATAATCTGCTAAATAGTCACCGCATCGGCTGCTTTTATACCGGTATCTTGCTTTTCCGGAAACTGTTTCCTTCCTGCCGCATTTCTTACATCAAACATCAGAATAGCAATTAATATAATTTTCATTCTACAATTGTTGTGTCGTGTGTATGTAATAATCTTATTATGATAATTTTACTTTTGTATTTTGGTCTGAGTACGATCAGAGTACAAAACGGGAAGATTTTCTAGCAAATTCTATCGGCAACTAGCAATCTTACCCTCGAAAGGGACCTTTTTTTTTATCTTGCCCTAGAAAGAGGCAACCAATATCCATCTGTTGTACAGAATGAAAAGTGATAATCAATAAAGAATTTATGTTTATGTTGATAAATGGCGTTTTATTTAACTCAAAATGTAGCATCGAGGGGATACAAATCAAGTTGAGCGACACCGGCCCCTACATAGGTAAGATGCACACAACAGACTAACTGAACCGTCTGACAAAGAATATAAAAACTAAAGGTAGGCAGCAGTAAAGCCATATGAGATCGAAACTATGCCTGTGTGGAAGAAGTAGGTCGACCCATCCGGAAATTATGCTGCCACCTATGTTTTGGTGCTGCGGCTCGTTCTCACACTCCTGGATCTGGAGATTCAGGGGGGAATTGGGGCTAGGGAACGAACTGAAGAAGCGGGGATCGGATTTGCTCCACCTACTGTCTCACCCTCTACTTAACTACTTGTACATCGGCTGAGAGAAACTCACACGCGCGACCTGTTCACAAATAACACGGATGCACGCATGCCAGTAGCATTGGCTATCAATGTGGTCGTGACAGTTGGCCAATTATTATTTTTGAGTATGGCCAATTTTATTTTATTTTTGTGAGAAATGACGAAATATATTTGAAACTGTCTGAAACCACGTGTTAAAATATAACACGTAATTATGCGGTTAATAGCGTAATACAAACATTTAGCTCATACTCTGTTCGTCCTAAAAAGGTTGTTTTAGATTTATCTAGATACAGATGTATCTGAACACTTTTTGTCTAGATAAAGATCGAGAACCAATCTTTTCAGCAATGAAATTGACCATACAAATTTTCTTGGCTAAGCTAGCTTACCATACAAGTTTACTTCTCCACTAAGCAAGGTTACCCAACAAGCAAGTTTCACTACTAAGAAACCTTATCATGCACCTTTGCTTCACACCTAAGGAAACTTGCGATGCAAGTTCCTTATGAAGCAAGGTTTCTTATGAAGTAACTTGGTGACCAAGGAGTGTAGCAAACTTATGAAGCAAGGTTTCTTATGGGCTAAGAAATGGATGACTATATATAGTCTCCTTTTAGGAGTATTTGATAAATAAATAAAAACACAAAGGTGTCGAGTAACTCACTTGATCTTGTACAAAAATCCACCAAAGATTAATGACCGAGAGCTCCCAAGTTTCTCTCCCTAAATATTGTGTTCATTGGTCTGCTAATCATGATTGTGCAATTAGTTCTTCTATGTTATTGAATGTCGTGATTGGCAAGTGTGATCAAGTGACTCCAGTGTCTGCCCCAAAATTTCACAACTGGAACGAGGTGTGAACCTCGGATAATGTATAACTCATATGATAGATTGTATTTCGGCTCATCTATTTCTTTTGTCTGCTTTTTTGTTGCGGTAATTGAGAGCATTTATTAAAGATGGTCATGGAGTCATCATACCCATGAGGCTAGTGACCAAGAAGGAAGGAATTAAGTTAAGTAAACCCTCACTCGGCTGAAGCGAGCAAGTATGCTCCGCACACAACTGGGTTGGGAGACTGGCAGCTCTGTTAACATGTTGAATTACAAATGGATTGGTTGCAAGAGGGGCCTGCAACAATACGGACGATCCTGCCCTACCTCTTCCTTCTTGTTGCAGACATTCTCCATCGCTTCATTGCGCGGGATCCACTACCCAGACATCCCCTGCCGACGACGCCCCGTGTCCCTTGAGTCAATGCGCGGATGACATGCTCATCATCATGAGGGCTAGCGTCGAGGAAACAACTTGGATGAAGGCGATCATGGACATGTTCTCCAACACCATTGGGCCCGTGATAAAATTCAACAAGGACGGTGCCATGGCCCAGGGGTGCCGCAGGACACCGTAACTCAACCCATCAGGCCGACGCATGTCCCGTGCTAATATTGGGCCCCAGACTCTAGCCTGGCTTATGGGCTCTCCAAGAAGAAGAAAGTCGGCATATGTGTCATGCAAGTCATGAAGACCGGACCGACATTGGACTCCTCCAATCGCCATAGATCGCTTAGGACTCTATAACCCTAATCATGTTGCTGATAGCCGAGCAAAGGCTACTTTCAGTTCTAGAACATCAGCTTTCTAGGATTCAGACCCCTAAACTTTATTTCATCACAACTTGTAAATGACATTGCTATTATACAATGAATAAAGTCCTATTCCTGTAAAAGGAAATAGCTAATTGACACCATCGTCTTGTACAACATTATTTATTTATTATTGGGAAAGATCACGGATTTATTTAACAGATGAAAGACCATGGATTGACTATTATTTATTTACATCATTGGAAAATTCTGTTGTGCCGAAGGTTTTGCAGGCGTTTGATAAAAGGAAAATGTTTCACGACGGAGCGCTGGCCGAAGCATCGGCCGACCGCGTCCATGCGCAAACACACTCAACGACTCGCCTAGCAACACGTAGGATGGGGGGCCCGCCCACGTGTGTATTCTCCCTCCTTTTTCTCTTCTTCGTGTTGCCTCGTCTCTCTCTTCTCTCTCCCCGCTACCATTGTCAACCATCGCCCTGCCCGGAGGCCTCCCAGGGCACCGCCGCCATGGAAATCAGCCGATCTGGCCGCCCTCGACCAGATCCATGTGCATCGGAGCTCTGCCTACCTCACCGGACCGGCCACGCCAGAGCTGCAACCAGCCATGCCGGGATACACTCCCGCGGTGCAAATTTGCTGGAAGCGGTAGACGTCGAGGTTACAACCATGGTGGTTTTTTGGTACAACCGATGAACCTCGGTGCCACAACCTCTCGGCGCAAATTTGCTGGAACCAGCGGACGACGAGGTTACGAGCATGGTGATTTTTTGCTACAACCGGCGAGCCTTGGTGCTACAACCTGTATCAGTTTTTGCTACAAACAGTCACGGCGAGACGACATATGATCTTTTTTGCTACAACCTTTGTTGGTTCTGCTACTATCGGCGATGATTTTTGCTGCATCGGTGACGGATGACCACATAGCCACCGGCATGGCGTGCTTGCAACCAGGCAAGGGGTGTTGCAACCATGGCCACAAGAGCTGGAACCGCAGTCCAGCGGAGCTGCAGTGGCGGTCCGGTGGAGCTGCAAGAGTACCCCCTACGGCTGGGATGTTGCAGCTGCTTACCAGGCGAGCTGGAACCACGGTGCGGTGGAGCTACAAGGGGGTGACCTCTTTTGATTTTTGGAATGATGCAACTGCGGACCGGCGGAGAGAGATCGATGTTGGAACCAGTCCGACGGAGAGCCAACAACGCTGCTTCCCGGAGTTGCGGCGCTCACCGGCAGTGCTGGAACTACATATCAAGGAAGCTGAAAACGCCCGGGAAGGAAGCCACGGCCATTCAATGGCAACGGGAGCACGGCGGCGCAGGCGGCCGACGAGCACGGGAGGCTCAGGGGCAAGCGTGGAGTCATGGTTGGTGGGCGCGAGGAAGGAGACTGGCGTAAGGAAGGAGACACACATGTGGGGGCGAGGTGTGGAATCGTGATTGGGACGCGCGCATCGTGCAGCTGGGGGCTGACCGGCCGAAAATTTCGGCCGGCAAGCCGGCGCAGAGTACTACCCTCGAGAAAAAGAAAGAACCGAAAGTAATACAAGAAGAGTTTCCCAAATTTCTATTGTCGTTTAGTTAAACTTTTTTTAATCACATGATCATCATCATCACGTACAAAAAGAGTTACTCATGAGAGCCATCATCATCACGTACAAAAACAAGGTGAAAATTCCGGTACACAGTTAGTTGCTCAAACTAAAAATAGATGAACTATACGTCCTGTCTAAAGTAAATACTGTTTCACATGAGACGAGATACACCGGCCCATTTGCACAATTTGAAACAACAGCATCACATCTACAAGGTTGCCGCCCGACAAACTCGCAAATTAAACATTTTGTGGTTGTTTTAACCTGATCTCAAGCATCCACCAGAAAGCAAGAAACCTGAACTTGTGTGCGTTCTTGACCAAATAGGAAGGCAGATGCATGGCAGGCAATGTTAGCTTTCTCCAATCAAATGCAAGATACACAAAAAAAATGATTTTCCAAATTGCTTGTACATACCTACTTTAGAAGAAAGTCACAAGAAACACTCAGGTTTAAATTAATAAAGCCCGACAACGGAAAATAACAAAGTCACATAGTCTTACAAGGCAAATCGAAATAAGAACGATACAAATTGTGCAGAGTACCAAGACAAGGCTCCGACAGCTGCTGAGCACAAATAGGTAATAGATAAGTAAGGCAAGATAAATGAAGCTGGCGATGATTAGGGCATCTAATTTGCACATACATAATCATCTTTGTTTCCAGGAAACTAATCAACTAGGTATCTAGGATCCAACTATGGCGGTGACTAGTTCTGTGGTGGCCTTGCCAAGGCTGAACTTGGTCGCCCCGGTGCGATTCACCTTCGACTTCATGTCGGTGATGATGGGTTCCTGCCGAGCGGCAATGTGGTGTCTGTGACGAATCTTGGCGGCGGAGTCCTTGACCCTCTTGGCACGCCCAGACTGCTTGCGCAGCTCGTACTCGCCCATGTAGGTGAAGTAGGATTCCTCCTCAAGTTGAGCTTCCAGTTCTAGCTTGTTCCTATATAGCTTCTCGTCTAAAAGAAGAGATTCTAATTCGTTTCCAGGAAACACGCTTACCCAGCAAGGCGTGTATGGAAAAGATACGCCTGTCTCTCCATATGGTGTTCCATACGCTTGACATGTCCATGAACTGCCCAAGTCCTGGAATTTTGAGTTGATCCAGTCATAGGCTAGTCCTCTTGTCGATGTATTCAAGAAGACAACTGTCGTGGTTCTAAGTCTGACAGTGAGAATAGGGGGTAAGTATGGAGAGGCAAGATCCTAGCTATGGAGTAGTTGTATGCGCAAGGAGTTTTACGAGTTCGGGCCCTTCTCTGAGGAAGTAACAGCCCTACGTCTCGGAGCCCGGAGGCAGTCGACTGGATTATGTGTGTGTGTGTGTTACAAAGTTCCGAACCCCTGTCCTAGTGGAGGGGGGTGGCTTATATAGAGTTCGCCAGGACCCCAGCTAGCCCACGTTACAAGGAGTTTAATGTACATAAAGAGAGGGGGTTACTGGTAACGCCTGTAATAAAGGACCATGAAGGCCATAAAAGCTACTTATGAGATGACCGTTTGTGGGCAGTGCCTTTAGGTCTTCTTATAGTCGAGTGGCTGTCTTCATGGTCGACTGCTTGTGCTTCTGGTCGAGTGCGCTCTTGTCCGTCGACTGGGCTGACCAGGTCGACTGAAAACGTTGATACTTCTTAGAATGTCTTTCATTGTAGGAGCCATGTCCTTGATCGGGTACCTCAGGTATGATAAGTTACCCTACCCTAGGTACGTATCCTCGTCAACAACCTCTTTATAAGGATGAAATCCAAGGAAACCATAAGATATGTGCTCTTCATCTTCAATGATATCTACAGCCTCTTCAACGACGTCTTCAATGTCAAGAACGTTATCCTCATCAGAGTTCCAGTCATAGTCATATTTCACGTCCACTGGGGCTTTGTGCTCAGGGTCTTCCTTACGGAGGTTAACCTGTTGTAAGATCCATTGTTTGCCCAGCTGTTGAGCATAGACATTCTTAAGACGGGTATCATGTTTTAACACCCATTCTATCCGACCGCACGATTCACTGAGATACCAAACCTGAAGTCGTTTCGAGCCATCAAGTATTGAGCCATCAAGTATTGCACAATACACCCCTTGCGATGATCTCCCGAGACGGTGGTTGGAATATACTATCAATCCACCGGCACCTGGTAGTTTAATTACTCTGTACGAGTGATCTGACAAGGACATTCTGCAAACACAAACAAATCAGACAAAGTAGATTAATATAAACATGGGTGAATCATGATGGTATATACAATTTGTTGAAGTGAGCTACGATACGTACCTCGTAAGATAGCCATGTTGGCAATGGATGTAGAGTGCGCTTTGCCAGTATACGGCATGATAGAGAGACGGATCATACCGCCAATCCAACTGCATGTCGGCGATGATCCCGGCAGCTTCCCCTTCCCGAAGGAAGGTTGTCGTGTCCCATCACTGAGTCATCGATGAGAACACATCGATGAGGTATGACGCGGGAGGCCACTCCAATTTAAGCAACGGGTTGTCATCGTCGTCGTCAGATTCTCCGTTGGATGGCAGTCGCCATGGCACGCGTGGGATCAGAAAGACCTGGTAGTGCGGTGACACAGCGGGCTCGAACGCGAGGTGGGCGGTGTGGTCGAATCCTGGCATGAGCGGCGGGTGGCGTTTGGGCAAACGCGCCCACCGCCGGGTGGCCGGGTTGACGGCGTACTCCCGCGGGCACGGCAGTTCACGGTAGCTCGACTCGCGGCAAAGCAAAAGGCCGTCACAGTGGTCCTTGACCTTGACGCCCATTCAGCCTGGACACGGTCCGGGCCGGTCCGGTCCCGGTCCGAGCCGGCGTTTGGACCGGCCGCCGGCGGTCCGGTCCGGACCGGATCGAAGTGTCAAACGAGCTAGTATTATAGGACCGGACCCTTGGGGTGCCAGCTCGGTCAGGCCCGAGAGGACCGAATGGACCGGCCAGCTTTTAGCTCCTATTTGTTGCCAGGCAGTGTATATTTGCTCCTTTTAGGTCGTATTTGTTGCCAGGCAGTGTATGTTTAGGCATCTGCTGGTTTTGGAGAGTAGATTAATCAAAAGTACAACAACAACACTACTGTTAGCTACTACCTAGGCTGTGTTCTACTCCCTCCTTCCCAAAATATAAGGCGCGGTTTGACTTTTCTGGTCTTCGTAGCACAACTTTTACTATGATTTTCATGTATTGTATGTCTATAAAATTAGTAGACATACATATATAATAAAATTGTTTTGCAAGACAAATACGACGATGCCATTTATACATGTTCAACCCATATACTTTGATATATATTAGTGGTCAAAGTCATGCATCAAAGACCGTAAAAAGTCAATCACGCCTTATATTTTGGGAAGGAGGGAGTACTGTTTAGGCATCACATACTGACATGGATGTAATATGACAAGTCATCAGTGATCACTACAGTTTTCAGATAAGTTTGGACCGAAACAGCAGAAATATCACAGCCAGAAACAACTAATTTGGACAGCAAGCACTGGACTAAATTTGGACAGCAAGAATAACTAAATTTGGACAGCATTTCCTTTGTTTTTTTGGACATCCACAAACTGATTTTGACAGAAAAGATGGCACAAATCAGGTTAAGCACAAATATCACATCCACAAACATAAGGTCTTATCATCATCGAACGACATGATTACAAACTTGCAATGACAATTCCAAGTCCATGTCAATTGACAAGTTGAACATAACACAAATGAGAGGTTCATCTCCAAGCTAGCAGTGACAATTCATAGTTCATGACTTGAAAGGTTCCAACATAACAGAAATGCAAAAGTAGCCTTCACATGAGAAAGATCACTTTGACATTCATCTCCAAAATAGCAAGATCAACATCCACATGATGAACGTCTACAAGTAAGATAAGCAACATTCACATAAATAATACTTGGTATCGTATGACAAGTGAAACATGTAGGAAGAATAGTTACCAATCATTGATCTCCTCCACCACAATGGGTAACTTGATGTTCTCAACATCATCCTCTTCATTCTCATCCCTCAGTCTAACCACGACCCAACGGGCTAACCGCGGCACCGTCCGTCGCGACCCCACTTATCAGGTCCAACGGGCGACACAGCCAGCGCGGCTCCACTCGTCAGAGTTAACGGTCAAAGCACTGACCCGACGGCATCCACCGTTTGTGACCAGTTCTGAGGGTTTCGGGCAAGGGAGTGGGGAAAAGTGAGCAAAAGTTAAGAGTGTGGGGATGAATGAGTATGGCTAAGGAACCAGGGGCACAGATGTAAAAAGCCCCTTATATTATGGGACGCAGGAAGTACATACGAAGCAAATTGAGTCAATTTACACTCTAAAATGCGTCTATATACATCTGTATTAGTCCCTGTTGAAATCTCTAAAAGGTCTTACATTTAGAAATCAAGGGAGTACATTATATGAGATATAATTGTACGAAAAATTATAGATACTCACAATACCAATTAAATAGCACTTGAATCATCACTCACAATATTTTCATACCATATATATTTGTTATTGTGAAAGTATAGATTATTTTAAATAAACTTGGTCAAAGCTAATATGCAGAATAAATAAAACTGAAGGGGGTACAATACGTACTGTCGTGGTTCTAAGTCTGACAGTAAGAATGGGGGGTAAGTATGGAGAGGCAAGATCCTAGCTATGGAGTAGTTGTATGCGCAAGGAGTTTTATGAGTTCGGGCCCTTCTCTGAGGAAGTAACAGCCCTACGTCTCGGAGCCCGGAGGCAGTCGACTGGATTATGTGTGTGTGTTTTACAAAGTTCCGAACCCCTGTCCTAGTGGAGGGGGGTGGCTTATATAGAGTTCGCCAGGACCCCAGCTAGCCCACGTTACAAGGAGTTTAATGTACATAAAGAGAGGGGGTTACTGGTAACGCCTGTAATAAAGGACTATGAAGGCCATAAAAGCTACTTATGAGATGACCGTTTGTGGGCAGTGCCTTTAGGTCTTCTTATAGTCGAGTGACTGTCTTCATGGTCGACTGCTTGTGCTTCTGGTCGAGTGCGCTCGTGTCTGTCGACTGGGCTGACCAGGTCGACTGAAAACGTTGATACTTCTTAGAATGTCTTTCATTGTAGGAGCCATGTCCTTGATTGGGTACCTCAGGTATGATAAGTTACCCTACCCTAGGTACGTATCCTCGTCATTAGCCCCCGAATTGGTCAGGGGTTAAGTGAGAATGGGGCCGAGCCTATGCTTCCGACTCAACCCCCATGCTTCGGTTGCATCTGTCTTTGGATAAATGGAAGTTACGGTGGGAACCCATTCTTGAGTTGCCTTGATCCATTCAGATGTCCGTCGAGTGGTTTCATATTACCGTCGGGTGTGTTTACGTGACGAGTCTCTTGGGAGACTTAAGGAAACGGATCTTTTCGTCTGACAACCCGTCCTGTCGATCGCGGATCTTGCGGGATTTGAAAATTGGGGAGCGCACCGGACGGAGAAAATCGCGCGAATCGGCTGGATAAGGCAAGGGCGCCTCGATCTCCGCGCCACCTTTTTCGCCACGTACTGCGCGCGCGCCTGTTGCGGGATCTGACTGGGAGGCGCAGGCCCACTGATCAGCCACTCGGGTGTGGCCTTATATAAGGCAATGATTCTGATTTTTTTTTACTGTGCGCCCTTGTTCTTCTTCTCCCCTCCTCCGTAAGCTTCCGCCTCGCTCTTCGCCGCAATCTCGACACCGCCGCTCGGCCAAGACCTCGTTCGAGACGATGGGGACGGACAAGACGGCGGCGGCGGAACGCGCGAAGAAGGCCGCGGCAAAGGGCAAGGGGAAGAAATCTGGCCGAGGCGGGTCGTCCTCGCGGGCCGCTCTGCCGTCCGGCTGGTTGCAGGGGGATTGGATGCCCTTCATCCTTACTCAAGTGGATATCGACGACATGGTGGAGGGGGGACTCATTCCCCACAAGGCTGCTCGCCTTCCTGGGAAGGAGACGGAGCCGAAACCTCGCGAGGGTGAGCGCGTCCTGATAGCCACCCATGTCGACCGGGGGTTTTCCCTGCCCCCGAGTCCTTTTTTAGGGCCTTTTTGAACTTCTTCGGAGCGCAGCTCCACCATTTCACGCCCAACTCCATAGTCTATCTTGCTGCGTTCGTGTCTCTGTGCGAGTGTTTCTTAGGCTGTCGACCTCACTGGGGCCTCTTCAAGCATATCTTCACTTGCCGATCCCAGTCGGTTAAAAGGCTTAACCCGGACGGGGAAAGGACGCAGGTGATCAAGATGTGCGGGGGCCTCGGGATCCAGACGAGGGGTAAGAGTTGTTTTCCTCCCATGACACTTCCCGATTCCGTGCGCGGGTGGCAGTCGACTTGGTTCTACTGCAAGGACCAGCCGCCCCCTGGCCACTCGACCGGCCTTCCTCCTTTTACCTTGGACCGAGTGCAGAAACCCGCTTCTTTGAAAGTGGTTCCAGAGGAGAAGGCTCAGGTGAAGGTATTAGTCAGTCGAGTGGTTGAGTTGGTTCGGGAAGGCGTGACCGGCATGGACTTGCTCGAAGTCTTCCTCCAGCGACGAATCCAACCTCTCCAGGCTCGGGATCACTCGATGTGGTTGTATTCCGGGCCCGACGACTCCACTCGGATCCACCCGGAGGCGGTCGAGGATTCTGTACTGGAGAGCTGGCTGACCAGTATGACCGGGAACAAGGACAACCCCAGGGGTTCTAGGAGGATTGCTCCGCTTGATGGGATGATGGAGACAGACAAGGTACGCTTTACTTCTTCCGACTGAAATTCTCACTCCGTCTAGTAACTGGCTTGCGATAAGTCGACCGATCCTTGCTCTGCCCGTTGTCTTGCAGGAGATCAACGACATGTATTCGATGCCGAATGGGAACCAGGAGCAAGTATCTGAAGGAGGAGGGAGTGGAGGCGAAGGAAGTGAGAATGAAGTTGAAGTCGAGGGTGAAGTCGAGGAGTGGGAATCTGATGATGACGTAGAGGAGGAGGCCAGCAACGACTCGGGTGATGAGGATGAGGAGGTGGAGGTCGATCCTCCTCGACGCGAGAGACGCTCCAAGAACGCTCAGGATCCCGCCGTGGGGCGCAGTCAGTCGAGTGCTTTGGTGGTCCAGTCATCCAAGCGCCCTCGGACCGCGTCGCCGGCCCCAACTGAGAAGGCACCCAAGCAGCCCAGAGCCGTCCCGACCAAGCCACCCAAGGCCTTGCCTAAGATCAGGGTCGCCATCCCTGTCATCTCTGGGTAAGCGACTGTTTTTATCTTTCTTGAGTCGACTAGAACGGATTCTTAGTCGATTCGCTTTCAAATTATTTGCTTGGAATCGTGCAGCGCCGCTACTTCCGAGACTTCCATCCAGAATGTCGATGAGACGATGGAGGACGCCGTCACTTCTAACTTAGGTATAATCTTTGACATGATCCGACTGTTTAACTGCTGAGTCGATTGGATATTCATTTCTGGACTTTTGTAGCTCCGACCAACATTATTGACCTTCCGAATGATGAGGAGGAGGCGGAAGTGCCGCTCAGGCCTTTTGGGAGGAGAGGCCGGAGGACCCCGGTCGACAAGGCTCCTCAGACCGCGTCGACTGCCGAGGCGGTGGTCCAAGGGGGTGACAACACCGCCCGGACTACTGTGACTTTTGCTGAACCAGTGACGACTGCCCGGCCTTCGTCGTCGACTGCTCCCCCACTGGTCGACCCGCCCTCGTTCTTCGCCACCTACCAGACCCCGGAGGATCAAGTGAGTGCTGCTAAGGAGGCCATACGTCAGGCGGGGCTCGTGATGGAGCAGACCAAAGCGGCTCGGGATGCCAGTCAAGCGGCCTATGACATCAGCTCGGCGTTGCAGCAGAACGTCCAGGTTAGTTGGTCTTCACTTGCGTTGTACACCCACTGGGTGCTGTTGATCCGAAATTTCTCATTGGTGGGGGCACGTTGAGTGCACCCACTGGGTGTAGTCCCCAAGGCCACGGTCGACTGCTGGCAGTCGACTGCGGTCTTTATACTGTCTTTCTGTAGTTGTACTTCTTCACTCGGTAGGGTTTTCTGAGAACGGTTTGGTCAGGCCATGTCGAATGAAACTGTATCCGGTCGACTGCGGGCAGTCGACTTTTTTTTTTGAAAACCAGTGGGGGCACGCTGAGTGCACCCACTGGGTGTAGTCCCCGAGGCTACTGTCGAATGTTTTGATTCGGCTGTAGTCTTAGAAGTGTTGTGCTCTTTCTTTCAGTCACTCGGGAGTAACTTATCTTTGATACCCTTTGTCGATTGACTCTTTGCAGAAGTCTTGTGAGCTTGTTGCTCAGCTCGCCGATCTGAAGAATAAGCAGATCCAGCTTAATCTTGATTTACAGTTTGCTCAGGAAAACGTGCAGAAGGCGAAGGATGAAGCAAAAGGTATGGCTGGTGAGGACTCGACGGCTGTCTCTGTTCTCCTGCCTGTTCTCAACTCTGTGCTCATTGTTGCTTTGCAGACGAACTAGAGAAGGCCCTGAAGAAGAAAGATCTTGACCTTGCGGAGGCACAAAAGGCGGCTGTGGAGAAGTTGAAGCTTGCTGAAGAGAAACTTGCTTCAGTCGATCAACTTGAGAGCGAGAACGCTAGGCTGAAGTCTGCTCTTGACTCGGCCAACAAGTAAGCGAGTCGACTGAAGACTGACAAGAGTACTCTGAACGACAAGCTCGGCCAGCTGGCGGGAAAGCACAAGGACTTGGAGGATTATCTTGGGGGTCTTGCCAAGAAGCTATACCTCATGCTTGAAGGTAACCCTCTTTGTGCGATTAATCTTGTTGTTGTCGACTCACCATTTGGTTACAGTTTTGATCTGTCGAAACTTCTTTCAGAATTCTGCCGGAACTTTGAGGAAGAGACCAGTCGAGTGGAGACCCGCCTGGACCCTATCAACTCTCCTGTGAAGGACGAAGTGGCCATGAATGTCTTCCGGTTGGAATCCCGTGTCGCTGGTGTGGTGGACTACCTGGCTCGACTGAAAGCTGCAGTGTCACGGATCGACTCCGCACTCTGGCCCAAGGAGACGCTTCAGAACGACCTTGAATCCTTGGTCACTCGACTAAGTGAGGTTCCAGGTCGAGTGCAAGAATGGAAGAAGTCTTCTGCTAGGTGCGGTGCTGATGTGGCTCTGTCACTGGTTCGTGTCCACTGCAAGGAGGCGCGAGAGGAGAAGCTGGCCGCTCTCCAGGTTGCCAATACTAGGAAGCATAACTTTCAGGATTTCATGGAGACCTTCATCGCTGCTACCACTCGGATCTCTGATGGGATTGACTTGGACGAATTTGTTGCACCATCCAGTCCTCCACCGGAGGAGTAAAAAACTGATGTTCCTTGCCTTAAATTTGCCTCGGAATGCCGAGTGGTTTATGTAACCGATAAACTCCGTCGAGCTTATAGCTCGAGTACTTTTATTTGCGATCTAGGATCTTTTGATTTTATCCGAACTTGGCTCGACGTTGAATGTCTTCGTGACTTGATCCGCCGATCTACTATTCGTTGTTCCCTCAGAGGCTGCCTGGTTTGCACGACGCTTATCGCCGCGATGGTGTCTGTCAACATGGCTTAGGCGAGCACTGGGCTGCAGCTAAGTCCCCGAGTGGGAGGTTTGCTCTCCACTCGGTAGGATTCCAATTACTTAGGCGAGTACTTGGACTGCAGCTAAGCCCCCGAGTGGGAGGTTTGCTCTCCACTCGGTAGGATTTCAATTACTTAGGCGAGTGCTTGGACTGCAGCTAAGCCTCCGAGTGGGAGGTTTGCTCTCCACTCGGTAGGATTTCAATTACTTAGGCGAGTGCTTGGACTGCAGCTAAGCCTCCGAGTGGGAGGTTTGCTCTCCACTCGGTAGGATTTTGAATACTTAGGCGAGTGCTTGGACTGCAGCTAAGCCTCCGAGTGGGAGGTTTGCTCTCAACTCGGTAGGATTTTGAATACTTAGGCGAGTACTTGGACTGCAGCTAAGCCCCCGAGTGGGAGGTTTGCTCTCCACTCGGTAGGATTTCAATTACTTAGGCGAGTACTTGGACTGCAGCTAAGCCCCCGAGTGGGAGGTTTGCTCTCCACTCGGTAGGATTTCGAATACTTAGGCGAGTACTTGGACTGCAGCTAAGCCCCCGAGTGGGAGGCTGGCTCTCCACTCGGTAGGATTTTAAATACTTAGGCAAGTACTTGGACTGCAGCTAAGCCCCCGAGTGGGAGGTTCGCTCTCCACTCGGTAGGATTTCAATTACTTAGGCGAGTGCTTGGACTGCAGCTAAGCCCCCGAGTGGGAGGTTTGCTCTCCACTCGGTAGGATTTCAATTACTTAGGCGAGTACTTGGACTGCAGCTAAGCCCCCGAGTGGGAGGTTTGCTCTCCACTCGGTAGGATTTTTTCAATCTTAGGCGAGTACTTGGACTGCAGCTAAGCCCCCGAGTGGGAGGCTGGCTCCCCACTCGGTAGGATTTTAATTTCTTAGGCGAAACGGATTCGCAGCTAAGCCCCCGAGTGGGAGGTTCGCTCTCCACTCGGTAGGATTTCAATTACTTAGGCGAGTACTTGGACTGCAGCTAAGCCCCCGAGTGGGAGGCTGGCTCTCCACTCGGTAGGATTTTGAATACTTAGGCGAGTACTTGGACTGCAGCTAAGCCCCCGAGTGGGAGGTTTGCTCTCCACTCGGTAGGATTTTTTCAATCTTAGGCGAGTACTTGGACTGCAGCTAAGCCCCCGAGTGGGAGGCTGGCTCCCTACTCGGTAGGATTCTAATTTCTTAGGCGAAACGGATTCGCAGCTAAGCCCCCGAGTGGGAGGTTTGCTCTCCACTCGGTAGGATTTCAATTACTTAGGCGAGTACTTGGACTGCAGCTAAGCCCCCGAGTGGGAGGCTGGCTCTCCACTCGGTAGGATTTTAATTTCTTAGGCGAAACCGATTCGCAGCTAAGCCCCCGAGTGGGAGACTTGCTCTCCACTCGGTAGGGTTTTCTGAAAACTTAGGCGAAGCGGATTCGCAGCTAAGTCACCCACTGGGGCAAATTTGGACAAACAGAAAAAGAAATTCTTGCTTGAAACAAAAGAACTACAGAGGTACTTTTATTACATCTCAGTCAAGTGAGTTTTTAAGTGTAAAAAGGATGGAGCAGGTCTGCGTTCCATGCTCGAGGCTCGTCGATCCGTCGATCGATGTTGTAGAGGTGATACGCTCCGTTGTGCAGGACTTTGGTGATGATGAAGGGGCCTTCCCAGGTCGGGGCAAGTTTGTGAGGTTTTTGCTGATCCACGCGGAGGACCAAATCTCCTTCCTGAAAGGCTCAACCCTTCACATTTCTGGCGTAGAACCGACGCAACTCTTGCTGGTAGATGGTCGAGCGGATTAGAGCCATCTCTCTTTCCTCCTCTAAGAGGTCGACTGCATCTTGCCGGGCCTGTTCTGCTTCTGCTTCGGAATATAACTCGACTCGAGGCGCGTTGTGGAGCAGGTCGCTCGGCAAAACCGCTTCGGCTCCATAGACCAGAAAGAATGGTGTTCTTCCAGTCGACCGGTTAGGGGTGGTCCTCAACCCCCATAGAACTGACGGAAGTTCGTCGACCCAGGCGCCTGCTGCGTGTTTGAGATCATGCATCAGTCGGGGTTTTAGTCCTTTGAGGATGAGGCCATTCGCGCGTTCGGCCTGTCCATTCGACTGAGGATGAGCAACTGAAGCGTAGTCGACTCGAGTGCCCTGAGAGGCGCAGAAGGCTTTGAATCTGTCATTATCGAAGTTTGATCCGTTATCCGTGATGATGCTGTGCGGAACTCCATATCTGAATATCAATCCCCTGATAAAACTGATGGCAGTGCTTGCGTCGAGGTCCTTTATGGGTTTGGCTTCTATCCACTTCGTGAACTTGTCGACTGCAACCAACAAGTGGGTGAAGCCACTCCTACCAGTTCTCAGTGGTCCGATCATGTCTAGACCCCAGACAGCGAAAGGCCAGACGAGTGGAATGGTCTTCAAGGCGGAGGCGGGCTTGTGAGACATGTTGGAATAAAACTGGCACCCCTCGCACTTGTCGACTATATCCTTTGCCATTTCGTTCGCCTTTGGCCAGTAAAAACCCGCTCGGTATGCTTTGGCCACGATGGTCCGAGAGGACGCATGATGGCCACAGGTCCCCGAGTGGATGTCCTCGAGAATTATCTGTCCTTCTTCAGGTGTGATGCACTTCTGACCAACTCCAGTCGCGCTTTCTCTGTATAGCTGCCCTTTGATTACTGTAAAGGCTTTGGATCGACGGACGATCTGTCGAGCCTCTTCTTCATCTTCTGGGAGCTCTTTTCTCATGATATACGCAATGTACGGCACTGTCCAATCGGGAGTGGTGGTCATAACTTCCATAATCAGGTCGACCACAGCTGGAATCTCCACTTCGGTCGAGTCAGAGGCGCTTTTTGGTTGTGGAGGCTCTTCTGTGAAAGGATCTTCTTGCACTGATGGTGTGTGAATGTGCTCCAAACACACATCTTTAGGGACGGCCTCCCTTTTGGACCCTATCTTCGCCAGATCATCTGCAGCTTGATTTTTCAGTCGGGGTATATGATGGAGCTCCAACCCCTCGAATCGTTTCTCCAGCTTTCTCACTGCGCTGCAATATCCCGTCATGGATGGGCTTCGGACGTCCCACTCCTTCATCACTTGATTAACAACCAGATCTGAGTCGCCGTAGACCATGAGGCGACGGACGCCGAGTGAAATGGCCATACGTAATCCGTATAGAAGCGCTTCATACTCTGCCTCATTGTTGGAGGAATCAAAGTGAATCTGGAGGACATACTTGAGCTTATCTCCTCGGGGGGAAACCAGTAAAACCCCTGCACCGGATCCGTTCAGCATCTTGGAGCCATCGAAAAACATAGTCCAGTGCTCCGAGTGAACTTGAGTCGGAAGCTCCTGCTCGGTCCACTCGGCGAGGAAATCAGCTATTGCCTGGGACTTAATAGCTTTCTTTGCCTCGAACTTGATATCAAGGGGAAGAAGTTCAATTGCCCATTTCGCCACTCGACCGGTTGCATCTCTGTTATGAAGAATCTCTGATAATGGAGCGTCGCTGACGACTGTGATAGAGTGATCAGAGAAATAATGAGCAACCTTCTTCGTGGTCATGTAAATCCCGTAAACAAGCTTCTGATAGTGGGGATATCTTTGCTTCGACGGGGTCAAAACTTCAGAGAGATAATAAACTGGACGTTGAACTTTGAAGGTCTTTCCTTCCTCTTCCCGCTCGACCGTAAGAACGGTACTGACGACTTGTCCCGTGGCTGCTATGTAAAGCAACAATGACTCTTTGCTGACAGGAGCAGCAAGCACCGGCTGGGTGGAGAGCAGAGCTTTTAGCTCTGCAAATGCTGCATCAGCTTCTGGAGTCCATTCGAACGTGTCTGACTTCTTCATCAGTCGGTAAAGAGGCAGCGCCTTTTCACCGAGCCTGGAGATGAATCGACTTAGGGCGGCCAAGCATCCAGTAAGTTTCTGGACATCGTGCACACGCACGGGGCGTTTCATCCGGAGTATGGTGCCAACTTTTTCGGGGTTAGCGTCGATTCCTCGTTCGGAAACAAGAAAACCGAGTAACTTTCCTCCAGGGACTCCAAATGTGCACTTCGACGGATTGAGCTTGATATCATAACTCCTGAGATTGGCAAAAGTTTCAGCTAGGTCAGTCAGCAGGTCAGAACCTTTTCGTGACTTGACCACTATGTCATCCATGTATGCTTCTACATTCCGACTGATTTGAGTGATCAGGCACTTCTGAATCATTCTCATGAATGTAGCTCCGGCGTTCTTGAGACCGAAAGGCATGGTAACATAGCAGAAACACCCAAATGGGGTGATGAAGGCTGTTTTTATTTCATCGGGTCCATACAGACGGATCTGATGGTATCCAGAGTAGGCATCTAAAAAAGATAACCTCTCGCATCCTGCAGTCGAGCCGACTATTTGGTCGATGCGAGGAAGAGGAAAATGATCTTTCGGGCAGGCCCGATTGATATGCTTAAAATCGATGCACATGCGCAACGATTTGTCCTTCTTAGGGACCATCACAACATTGGCGAGCCACTCGGAGTGGAAGATCTCGCGAATGAATTCTGCTGCTAGGAGTCGGGCCACTTCTTCGCCAATGGCCTTTCTCTTCTGAACGGCGGACCGTCGGAGATGCTCCTTGATTGGTTTGACCTTTGGGTCGACTCGAAGGCGGTGCTCGGCCAGTCCCCTGGGCACACCTGGCATGTCAGCAGGCTTCCATGCAAAGATGTCCCAGTTCTCACGGAGGAACTGGACGAGCGCTTCTTCCTATTTGGAGTCGAGTGTAGTGGAGATGTTGGTTGGAGCCGCATTTGGATCGGTCGGGTGGATGTGGACTTGCTTGGTCTCGCCAGTCGACTGAAATGCTGACTCCGTGGCGGGCTTCTTGGCTCGTAACAACTCACTCGGATCCGCAGTCTTCTGGTACTCTTGTATCTCTATCTTGGCCATCTGAGCATCAGCAATTTTGGCGCCTTTCTGGAAGCACTCCTCTGCCTTCTTCCGATTGCCGACGATTGTGATTACACCTTTGGGGCCAGGCATCTTCAGCTTGAGGTATACGTAGCATGGTCGAGCCATGAAACGAGCATAGGCTAGCCTCCCAAGAATGGCGTGGTACGCACTCTGAAAGTCCACGACCTCAAAGGTTAACTTTTCTTTCCGGAAATTCTTCGAGTCACCAAAGACGACGTCGAGAGTGATTTGACCGAGTGACTCAGCTCTCTTCCCAGGAATGACTCCGTGGAAGCTCATGTTGCTGGGGCCGAGTCGGGACATCGGAATGCCCATCCCCTTCAATGTCTCTGCATACAACAAGTTTAGCCCACTGCCGCCGTCCATCAGAACCTTGGTCAGTCGAGTGCCTTCAATAATTGGGTCGACCACCAACGCTTGCCTCCCTGGGGTGGCAATATGAGTCGGATGATCGGACTGGTCGAAGGTGATGGCGGTCTGGGACCACTTCAGGTAATTGGGCGTCACCGGAGCGACCATGTTTACTTCGCGATTGATGACCTTCAGTCGACTCTTACTTTCGACATCAGCGAAAATCATCAGAGTGGAATTGACTTGGGGGTATTCTTCACCGCTGTCTTCTCGGTCTTCAACTTTGTCTGACTCTTTCTCTTTGTCCTTTGCCTGCTTCCCTTGGAACTGTTGCATCAGGAGTCGACATTGTCGAGTGGTATGCTTAGGGTAAATGAGATTTCCCTCTTCATCTTTCTTCGTGTGAATGTGGCATGGTAAGTCCATCACATCGTTCCCGTCCTGGTCTTTCACTTTCTTGGGGTTCCAAGGACCCTTGGGTTTCCCCTTAAACTTCCCTGGGGTCACAGCTAAGGCTTCCCCGGGGGCGACTGGCTTGGCCTTGCGCTTCTGCTTCCGACTGGAGTGTCCTCCGCCGGCCTCATTGGCGGCTGCCTTATACTTGCCACTCCGGAGTCTATCTTCCTCTTCTCCATTCGCGTACTTGGTGGCGATTTCCATCATTCGACTCAGGGTCATATCTCCGGTTCGACCAAACTTCAAAGTTAACTCCCTGTTTCTGACGCCTTCCTTGAAGGCGCAAACTGCCTGGTGATCGGACACGTTCTCGACCGTGTGATTCAGAGTGATCCACCTTTGGATATAATCCCTCAGGGTTTCACTCGACTTCTGAACACATGACTGCAACTCTGTCAACCCTGCCGGTCGCTTGCAAGTCCCTTCGAATGTCCTGACAAACACCTGGGCTAGATCTTCCCAAGTATAAATACTGCTGGGAGCCAACTGATTCAACCACGCTCTGGCTGATCCTTCCAACATGAGGGGCAAATGCTTCATGGCCACCTCGTCATCGCCGCCTCCGATCTGAACAGCCACTCGGTAATCCTCGAGCCATGTGTCCGGCTTGGACTCTCCGGTGAACTTGCTGACTCCAGCCGCCAACCTGAAGTTGGGAGGAATCACTGCAGCTCTGATTGCTCTGCTGAAACACTCGGGACCTGAGACGCGAACTCTGCTGCTGGACGGCGCGCCTCTGTCACGGTCTTCTCGGTGAGCTCTATTTCGGTCGACCAGACCTTGAACGATGATGGATCTCGCATCAAAGCCTGGTTCCCTGGGGTCGACTGGGACCCTCCGCCCAGTACTGAACTGGCGTCTGTCCTCTTGCCGTCGAGGAACGTACGACCCCGCTCTTGGGGGAGGAGAAGGCACTCGACGTTGATCGTTGCGATCGAATCGGTGCTCATATCGCTCGTGCCCTTGGTATTGATCCTCGTGTCGGCCTCTGTGTCCTTCACGCCTCGGGGGCGACCTTGGACTATGAGCCGACTGAACAGAATTCGCAGTGACGGATCGACTGTGAATCCTGTTGCGCGACTGAGATACGGCTGAATTCTGGTCACCCGCTGCACGAAGCAAATCTCTGATCTGCAACAGACCTCTTCCTGCCTCTGACTGTGAAGGCTGGATCGACTCCGCTATGCGAGCCGCAGCTGCCAAATTCTGAATCGGGGTACGGTATACCTGGGTCGGCGGCTGGAAGACGCGACGACGACTGGACTCGGGAGCGGGCGGTCATGCGCGCTCGTCGAGTGCTCTCTGGAGATTCTCCAGTCGAGTACGTTCAGCCAAGTTGGCCAAGCGCGCCTCCTCCAGGGCTCGCGCCTCATGGGTTTCTCCAACGATAGGAGTGTGAAGGGCGTCCATGTTCCGGCGACGGAGTTCCTCCCTCTGCACTGAGGTAAGGGGCTCGGGCCTGTACTCTTCGTGGCCCCGCGCCGGAATCCCCCCTGCGGCAACCTCTTCGGTGTGGGGGAATCCGGGGGGACTACGTGGTCCATCGACCATTAGTACTTCCGCCGCTGGATCACTGCTGTCGCACTCGGATGCAGTCTCTACGGAGCCAGTCGACAGGTCGAACAGGCCGTAGAGTGACTCATCGGGCTCGATTGCCGCGACTTGGGGGATGGCCGACTGGCGGGCCAGTGCGTGCTTCACCCACCGCTGGAGTCTCGACCGACCGGTGCGCTTGCGCCGGTGGGAAACTGATGACGACGATGGCGAAACGAATGCCGACCCGTACTGGGTCGACGGTTGCCGCAGGAGGACGCCGCGGACGCATGCGCGAAAGTGCGTGGCTCCGCGGGCGGGAAGCGCGTCCACGTCTAGTGGAGCCTCCTGCAGCCAAGCAGAGTTGTCGACGATGAAGGAGAGAGCGCCGAGACGGATCTCGCGGCTCTCGACGATGACTCCGCTCGAAAACATGACGTGGGTTGAAGGAATCCCAACTCCTCCAACAAATCGCTAGAACACCTGCCCCAAGGTGGGCGCCAACTGTCGTGGTTCTAAGTCTGACAGTGAGAATAGGGGGTAAGTATGGAGAGGCAAGATCCTAGCTATGGAGTAGTTGTATGCGCAAGGAGTTTTACGAGTTCGGGCCCTTCTCTGAGGAAGTAACAGCCCTACGTCTCGGAGCCCGGAGGCAGTCGACTGGATTATGTGTGTGTGTGTTACAAAGTTCCGAACCCCTGTCCTAGTGGAGGGGGGTGGCTTATATAGAGTTCGCCAGGACCCCAGCTAGCCCACGTTACAAGGAGTTTAATGTACATAAAGAGAGGGGGTTACTGGTAACGCCTGTAATAAAGGACCATGAAGGCCATAAAAGCTACTTATGAGATGACCGTTTGTGGGCAGTGCCTTTAGGTCTTCTTATAGTCGAGTGGCTGTCTTCATGGTCGACTGCTTGTGCTTCTGGTCGAGTGCGCTCTTGTCCGTCGACTGGGCTGACCAGGTCGACTGAAAACGTTGATACTTCTTAGAATGTCTTTCATTGTAGGAGCCATGTCCTTGATTGGGTACCTCAGGTATGATAAGTTACCCTACCCTAGATACGTATCCTCGTCAACAACCTCTTTATAAGGATGAAATCCAAGGAAACCATAAGATATGTGCTCTTCATCTTCAATGATATCTACAGCCTCTTCAACGACGTCTTCAATGTCAAGAACGTTATCCTCATCAGAGTTCCAGTCATAGTCATATTTCACGTCCACTGGGGCTTTGTGCTCAGGGTCTTCCTTACGGAGGTTAACCTGTTGTAAGATCCATTGTTTGCCCAGCTGTTGAGCATAGACATTCTTAAGACGGGTATCATGTTTTAACACCCATTCTATCCGACCGCACGATTCACTGAGATACCAAACCTGAAGTCGTTTCGAGCCATCAAGTATTGAGCCATCAAGTATTGCACAATACACCCCTTGCGATGATCTCCCGAGACGGTGGTTGGAATATACTATCAATCCACCGGCACCTGGTAGTTTAATTACTCTGTACGAGTGATCTGACAAGGACATTCTGCAAACACAAACAAATCAGACAAAGTAGATTAATATAAACATGGGTGAATCATGATGGTATATACAATTTGTTGAAGTGAGCTACGATACGTACCTCGTAAGATAGCCATGTTGGCAATGGATGTAGAGTGCGCTTTGCCAGTATACGGCATGATAGAGAGACGGATCATACCGCCAATCCAACTGCATGTCGGCGATGATCCCGGCAGCTTCCCCTTCCCGAAGGAAGGTTGTCGTGTCCCATCACTGAGTCATCGATGAGAACACATCGATGAGGTATGACGCGGGAGGCCACTCCAATTTAAGCAACGGGTTGTCATCGTCGTCGTCAGATTCTCCGTTGGATGGCAGTCGCCATGGCACGCGTGGGATCAGAAAGACCTGGTAGTGCGGTGACACAGCGGGCTCGAACGCGAGGTGGGCGGTGTGGTCGAATCCTGGCATGAGCGGCGGGTGGCGTTTGGGCAAACGCGCCCACCGCCGGGTGGCCGGGTTGACGGCGTACTCCCGCGGGCACGGCAGTTCACGGTAGCTCGACTCGCGGCAAAGCAAAAGGCCGTCACAGTGGTCCTTGACCTTGACGCCCATTCAGCCTGGACACGGTCCGGGCCGGTCCGGTCCCGGTCCGAGCCGGCGTTTGGACCGGCCGCCGGCGGTCCGGTCCGGACCGGATCGAAGTGTCAAACGAGCTAGTATTATAGGACCGGACCCTTGGGGTGCCAGCTCGGTCAGGCCCGAGAGGACCGAATGGACCGGCCAGCTTTTAGCTCCTATTTGTTGCCAGGCAGTGTATATTTGCTCCTTTTAGGTCGTATTTGTTGCCAGGCAGTGTATGTTTAGGCATCTGCTGGTTTTGGAGAGTAGATTAATCAAAAGTACAACAACAACACTACTGTTAGCTACTACCTAGGCTGTGTTCTACTCCCTCCTTCCCAAAATATAAGGCGCGGTTTGACTTTTCTGGTCTTCGTAGCACAACTTTTACTATGATTTTCATGTATTGTATGTCTATAAAATTAGTAGACATACATATATAATAAAATTGTTTTGCAAGACAAATACGACGATGCCATTTATACATGTTCAACCCATATACTTTGATATATATTAGTGGTCAAAGTCATGCATCAAAGACCGTAAAAAGTCAATCACGCCTTATATTTTGGGAAGGAGGGAGTACTGTTTAGGCATCACATACTGACATGGATGTAATATGACAAGTCATCAGTGATCACTACAGTTTTCAGATAAGTTTGGACCGAAACAGCAGAAATATCACAGCCAGAAACAACTAATTTGGACAGCAAGCACTGGACTAAATTTGGACAGCAAGAATAACTAAATTTGGACAGCATTTCCTTTGTTTTTTTGGACATCCACAAACTGATTTTGACAGAAAAGATGGCACAAATCAGGTTAAGCACAAATATCACATCCACAAACATAAGGTCTTATCATCATCGAACGACATGATTACAAACTTGCAATGACAATTCCAAGTCCATGTCAATTGACAAGTTGAACATAACACAAATGAGAGGTTCATCTCCAAGCTAGCAGTGACAATTCATAGTTCATGACTTGAAAGGTTCCAACATAACAGAAATGCAAAAGTAGCCTTCACATGAGAAAGATCACTTTGACATTCATCTCCAAAATAGCAAGATCAACATCCACATGATGAACGTCTACAAGTAAGATAAGCAACATTCACATAAATAATACTTGGTATCGTATGACAAGTGAAACATGTAGGAAGAATAGTTACCAATCATTGATCTCCTCCACCACAATGGGTAACTTGATGTTCTCAACATCATCCTCTTCATTCTCATCCCTCGGCTACAAGTGTGGAAGTTAGACAAATGCTCACATCACATACAACAAGACCAAAAAAGAAAGAAAAAAAGGTAAGGAAAAGATGGCAAACATACCACCAGATTCAAGTCAACATGAGCACCCTTGATATAACTTGCACCACAAACTAATGCCTCCACCATAACCGGTTTTAGCGAACTCCTATAGTCATCTAATACGACACAAGTTGACAAACTAGTTTGAGGATGAGAAGTTGACAAGTTTATAACCAAAGTTCAATAGTATGAGTTGACATACCTAAAATTCTTCCGGTCGTGCTGAAGGTAGATTCCGAAGACACGGAGGTAGCCGGGATAGTAAGGAACCTCCTGGCTATCTTGGCCATAATTGGGTACCTAGGGGCATTGTCTTTCCACCAACCAAGAAGATCAAGAGCCTTGTTGCGAGGGGCAACCTCATCCTCTAAGTAGTTCCTCAACTCACTCTTTGATATTCTTATTGAACGGGACGATAAGAAGGACTCGTACCCAGCTTGAACCGGGATACTAGGAATGTTTGTAGAGGAAGATGAGCTTTCTCCATTTCCAGCTCGCTTATCTTGAGCAACACATTTGTCATACAAGGCCGCCAACTCTTTCTCCACGATTTTGATCTCAGATCTAAACCTCGTACTTCCTTCTCCATATAGTTCTCCAAAGGCCCACTCTATGTAACCCATCTTGTACCTAGGATCAAAGATGATAGCATTGGAGTGAATTAGAAAGCATACGAGTAAAAACAACAAGCATATGAGTAAAAAACATCAACCATTGGAGTAAAAACAGCAAGCATGTGTACCGTGGATCAAAGATGGTTGCGATCACCATGGCATTGTTCTTTTCTTCCCAATATTTGTCAAACTTCTCCAACATTGCTTCACCCATTTCCTTGTAGTGGTCACTATCACTAGTCATTGCATGTTTGATTGCAAGCTTGACGCCAACAATGTATGGGTAGAAGATGTTCAAAGTGGGATATAAACTTCCTGAAAATGCTTTTGTCACCTCAGCCAAACTCTCAAGTAATGGAGAGATAAGGTCATACATGTCCCACTCTGCGTTTGTCGGCGCCCAAGCATAGTTGGCATTCGAACCAGCATGAGAGGTCAAGGCTTCCTTATAATCACGGGCAGTGCTAATCATCTTAAAGGTTGAACTCCACCTTGTTTTACAATCCAGGTGTAGATGATTACCAACTTTGACACCCAAGCTTTTGCAAGTGGCAACAAAAGCATGGAGACGAGAAGGTGACCTCTTGAAGTACTTCACCGTCTCTCTCAAGCTGTTTATCAAATTATCTAAGATCGCTGTCCCATCTTGCACGACCAAGTTGAGGATATGTGCACAACAACGGATATGAAAATATTGGCCTTCGAAGTCCTTACCTACAAAAGACAAGCATATGAGCATAAATAGCTTCTATATTAGCATATACAGCGAGCATATGAGCATAAATAGCTTCTATATTAGCAAAAACAGCAAGCATATGAGGATATATAGCTTCTATATTAGCATATACAGCAAGCATATGAGCATAAATAGCTTCTATATTAGCATATACAGCAAGCATATGAGCATAAATAGCTTCTATATTAACATATACAGCAAGCATATGAGCATATATACCTTCTATATTAACATATACAACAAGCATATGAGCAAAAAACAGGATACGATCATACCTCTCCGAAACAAGAACTTGGCCTTCAAAGCATCGATCGCACCATCATTGTTTGAAGCGTTGTCAAGTGTGACGGACATAATTTAACATATGCCTTCCAATAGTTGAGGTGCTGCCACCTTGCGTATACGCATACCTCTTTTTGGGACAATAATTACAAACAACCTTCAACACCGTCTCTCCGGGATGCTTCGTTGATGCCTCTTTGACCTTGTGAAAATGGGCCCAAACATCCGATGACATCCTAACAGGAGCATTGGCTCTTGGCCTCTTGTTCTTTTTCTTTTTCCTTTCTCTTGCCTCCTCCTCACTAGAAACAACATGCACAAGTGATTCCTCGGACATAGTGTCACCTTCTAGTTCATCAGCTGATTCCTTATACCCTTCTGATGTATCATCATCTGACATATCAGCACTCGCTTGTGGTGGGACTATAAACAGATTCTACTCCTCATATTCCTCATCGTCCTTCTCCTCGTCCTCGTCCTCCTCCTCCTCGTCGTCTTCTACCACCTAACACACATGAGCACACAAATAAGCAAACAACACCTATATGGTTATATGGAAATATGGCTACATCAAGCATCAAGTAAAGCAAACTTACAATAGTAGGTGCATGAGGCAACTCGGAGCAGGTTGCGGAGCCAGAGGCAGCGGCTTCCGCGGCACGCACGCCGGCACCGGTGCGGTCGGGGAGACGCGGAGGAGGTGGAGGGTGTTTTTTTAACCTACAAATCAACTCTCCCGCTGGGGCATTGGGAAAGTCTTTCGCCTTCCTAATCTGCACCTTAGGCTTCTTCTTCTTCCTCGGAACCGGTGGAGGCAGCGCCGAATCTTGCCTAATTAGGTAATTCACGCCCTTCTCCTTTGCCTTCGCCTTCGCATTCTCCTTACCAGCACCCTTTCCCTTCTCCTTCACCATTATCTACAAAAAACAGCACATAATATCTGCAGTCAATACATCAATCAAGTGCAAAAAATTCATCTTCTTCTTTTTGTAGCATAGAAAATCATCTAGTACTAGTGCAAATAAACATAATTATCTCCTGACCATTATCTACAACAAAACATCACATAATCCCCTTCATCCATTAACATCACTCAATAAGACATAAATGTATTGCAAGGACTGGAGCTGTAACTAACTATTACCACATAAACCTGGATAAACTACCTATCGCCCTTAAATTAGTAGTCAATTGACCAGTAAAGATTAACAGATTTCTTACGAAATCTGAAACATAGCAGCAGCATCAGGTTGTAAGGGGCTATTAATCCCCAGGCATGTTACGCATGTACCATCTGCAGCAGCCTCCCTCAATCGTAAGTCCACATCCAATGGTACAGGTTAGAGAAAGATTACCTCTTCCTCTTCGTGGCGCTCGGTGAGGAACCAGGGAAGGACGGATCGACGGCGTGCTGGCCTTGCTGCCTCCCTGATGTACACGTGCTCCTCCAGCTCGGACTCGGATGAGATGGCGCCGTCGGTGAAGGGAGAGGCCGCGGGTCAGGCTGAGCCACGGGCAACGGCGCCGTCGCCTTAGGGTTAGGGTTAGGGATAGAACAGAGGAGGAGGAGGCACTGCCTCTGTTTGCAGAAGGAATCGAGCGAGGAGGGGGAATGGAACGAGGGGGGAGGGGGTTGCTCGGCTCGGGGGCTCGGGGCCTCGATCTGTTACACAGTTTATGGGCCTTGCGCCATCGGTCCGCTCGGTCGGCCCGGTTAAAGACCGGACCGGACCGGACTTTTTTCGGTCTGTTTTGCTGGGCTCGGACCGGCATATTTTCCTATCGGGCCTGGACCGTACGGGCCGGTCCTAAACGGGCCACGAGCGGGCCGCAAAGCCCGCTTGTGCCGTCCAGGCCTAACGCCCATGTCGCAGTGGTCCTTGACCTTGACGCCCATGCAAGGCATAAAGTCGAACCCTCCGTCGATCGCCGGGTCCGTCGACGGGTGGGAGAAAAACTCCGAGAAGTACTGCCCCGAGAAGTTGATGAAGATGCCGCGCACCGAGCGCGAAAGCAGGCTGCCGCACAGGCGGTCGTCGACGGCGTCGCGCCACGCCTTGCAGACCCGCCGGGCCTCAGCCAGGATGTGCGGGGGGAGACGCCGGAGGACCTCCGCGAGCGCGTCGTCCGGTAGCACGACCGGCTCCGATGCCATCGTCGATCGATCTCGGTTTGAGATCGCGCACGCGGCGCTGTGTTTTGGCGCTGCAGGTCGTTGTCACACTCCTGGATGCAGATCTAGATTGGAATTGGGGGCTAGATAATGAACAGAAGAAGCTAGGATTTGGGGTTTAGAGTGTATGAAGACAATTAATACTACTCGTGCTGTCTCATGCTGTACACCACCCAACTATCTCACGCTGTACTTATACATCGGCTGAGAGAAACTCACGCCCGACCTGGCCACACCTAACATAGACGCACGATGCCCACGATTCTGGCCCATGGGCTTCGGCGTCCGGTAGCATTGGCTGTCAATGTGGTCGTCACAATTGGCGATTTTTTAGTATGGCGAAATATATTTGGAACTGTTTGAAACTACGTATTATAACACGTAATTATGCAGGTAATATAATACTGTAATAGAAACATTTAACTCATGCCCCTTTGTCTTAAAAAAATAGTTTTAGATTTATCTTGATAAGATATATCTGGACATGCTTGGCTAAGCTAGCTTGCCATACAAGTTTTCTTCTCCACTAAGCAAGCTTACCCTACAACCAAGTTTCACTAGTTAGAAACCTTGTCTTGCAAGTTTGCTTCACTAATAAGGAAACTTGTGATGCAAGTTCCTTCCGCTCCAAGGTATCTTGTAAATAAGCTTTGAGAGATGAAATAACTTGGTGACCAAGGAGTGTAGTAAACTTATGAAGCAAGATTTCTTATGGGCTAAGGAATGGATGGCTATATATACTCTCCTTTTGGGAGAGTTTGGTAAATAAATAAAAACACAAGGGTGTCGAGTAGCTCACTTGATCTTGTACATAAATCCACCAAAGATCAATGACCAAGAGCTCCGAAGTTTCTCTCCCTACAACTTGTGTTCACTGGTCTGCTAATCATGATCGTGCAATGAGTTCTTCTGTGTTATTGAATGTCGTGATTGGCAAGTGTGATCAAGCGACTCCGATGTCAGCCCCAAAATTTCACAATTGGAACGAGGCGTGAACCATGGATAATGTATAACTCAGACAATAGATTGTATATAGACATGTTCTCCAATGCCATCGGCCCATGATGAATTTCAACAATTACGGTGCCATGGCCTGGGGGTGCCGCAGGACACCGTAACTCAATCCATCAGGCCGACGCAGGGCCCTCGTGCTAATATTGGGTCCCAGACTCTAGCCTGGCTTATGGGCTCTCCAAGAAGAAGGAAATCGGCATTTGTGTCGTGCAAGTGAAGGAGACCGAACCGACATTGGATTCCTCCAATCGCCATAGATCACTTATGACTCTATAAACCTAATCATGTTGCTGATAGCCAAGCAAAGGCTACTTTCGGTTCTAGAACATTAGCTTTCTAGGGTTCAGAATCCCGAACTTTATTTCATCACAACTTGTAAATGACATTGTTATTATACAATCACTAAGGGGCATCTCCAATAGGAACCCACAAATTTTCTCCCGCATCCGTCTGCAGAAAGGGAGAGACCAGCCCGTGGACACGGATGCGGGAGGACGATATCCAATGCTAGCCGCATACATTGGGCCTTCAATTCAAACCAACCTTACAAAATTCGATTAAACCAGATGGATTTCATTCAAATCCGCATATATTTTAAATATAAAGGTCAATATTTCAACCGTTTAAGTTAAAAACTATAAAAAACATAAACCTTATACCGGACGACTGAGGGAGTCCTGGACTAAGGGGTCCTCGGGCGTCCGACCTGTTGGATATGGGCCGGACTGATGGGCTGTGAAGATACAAAGACCGAAGACTGTACCCGTGTCCGGATAGGACTCTACTTGGCGTGGAAGGTGCTACCTCTTGAGCACTGCGTTGGATTTTCCCGAAGAGGAGAGGATGATGCAGCAAAGTAGCGTAAGTATTTCCCTCAGTTTTTGAGAACCAAGGTATCAATCCAGTAGGAGGCTACACGCAAGTCCCTTGTACCTGCACAAAACAAATAGCTCAACGCAACCAACGCGATTAGGGGTTGTCAATCCCTTCACGGTCACTTACGAGAGTGAGATCTGATAGATAATATTTTTGGTATTTTTGGTATAAAGATGCAAAGTAAAAAGTAAAAGGCAAAGTAAAAAAGCAAAGCAAATATAAAGTGATGGAGATTGATATGATGAGAATAGACCCGGGGAAAGTATTCTACGGTGGGTGAACAAATTACTGTTGAGCAATTGACCTAATTGAGCATAGTTATGAGAATATCTAGGTATGATCATGTATATAGGCATCACGTCCGAGACAAGTAGACCGACTCCTGCCTGCATCTACTTCTATTACTCCACTCATCGACCGCTATCTAGCATGCATCTAGAGTATTAAGTTAAAAACAGAGTAACGCCTTAAGCAAAATGACATGATGTAGAGGGATAGTTTTATGCAATATGATAAAAACCCCATCTTGTTATCCTCGATGGAAACAATACAATACGTGACTTGCTGCCCCTTCTGTCACTAGGAAAGGACACCGCAAGATTGAACCCAAAGCTAAGCACTTCTCGCATTGCAAGAAAAACCAATCTAGTAGGCCAAATCAAACTGATAATTCGAAGAGACTTGCATAGATAAACAATCATACATAAAAGAATTCAGAGAAGATTCAAATATTATTCATAGATAGACTTGATCATAAACCCACAATTCATCGGTCTCAACAAACACACCGCAAAAAGAAGATTACATCGAATAGATCCCCACGAGAGAGGGGGAGAACATTGTATTGAGATCCAAAAAGAGAGAAGAAGCCATCTAGCTACTAACTATGGACCCGAAGGTCTGAGGTAAACTACTCACACTTCATCGGAGGGGCTATGATGATGTAGAAGCCCTCCGTGATGACGGCCCTCTCCGGCGGAGCTTCGGAACAGGCCCCAAGATGGGATCTCATGGGTACAGAAGGTTGCGGTGGTGGAATTAGGTTTTTGGCTCCGCATCTGATTGTTTGGGGGTACGTAGGTATATACATGAGGAAGGAGTACGTCGGTGGAGCTTTGAGGGGCCCACGAGGCAGGGGGGCGCGCCCTCCACCCTCGTGACCGCCTCGTGGCTTTCTTGACGGAGGGTCCAAGTCTCCTGGATCATATCTGGTGAGAAAATCACGTTCCCGAAGATTTCTTTCCATTTGGACTCCGTTTGATATTCCGTTTCTTCGAAACACTGAAATAGAAAAGAAAACAACAATTCTAGGCTGGGCCTCCGGTTAATAGGTTAGTCTCAAAAATAATATAGAAGTGGAAAATAAAGCCCAATATAGTCCAAAATAGTTGATAATATAGCATGGAGCAATCAAAAATTATAGATACGTTGGATACGTATCAGGCATCCCCAAGCTTAATTTCTGCTCGTCTTCGAGTAGGTAAATGATAAAAAGAGAATTTTTGATGCGGAGTGCTACTTGGCATAATTTCAATGTAAATCTTCTTAATTGTGGTATGAATATTCGGATCCGAAAGATTCAAGACAAAAGTTCATGTTGACATAAAAATAATAATACTTCAAGCATACTAACAAAGCAATTATGTCTTCTCAAGATAACATGGCCAAAGAAAGTTATCCCTAGAAAATCATATAGTCTGTCTATGCTCTATCTTCACCACACAAAGTATTTAAATCATGCACAACCCCGATGACAAGCCAAGCAATTGTTTCATACTTTTGACGTTTTCAAAACTTTTTCGATCCTCACGCAATACATGAGCGTGAGCCATGGATATAACACTATATGTGGAATAGAATGGTGGTTGTGGAAAAGACAAAAAGAGGGGAAGATAGTCTCACATCAACTAGGCATATCAACGGGCTATGGAGATGCCCATCAATAGATATCAATGTGAGTGAGTAGGGATTGCCATGCAACGGATGCACTAGAGCTATAAGTATATGAAAGCTCAACAAAATAAACTAAGTGGGTGTGCATCCAACTCGCTTGCTCACGAAGACCTAGGGCATTTTGAGGAATCCCATCATTGGAATATACAAGCCAAGTTCTATAATGAAAAATTCCCACTAGTATATGAAAGTGACAAAATGAGAGACTCTCTATCATGAAGATCATGGTGCTACTTTGAAGCACAAGTGTGGTAAAAGGATAGTAACATTGTCCCTTCTCTCTTTTTCTCTCATTTTTTTGGACCTTTCTTTTTATGGCCTCTTTTTTTTTCGTCCGGAGTCTCATTCGGACTTGTGGGGGAATCATAGTCTCCATCATCCTTTCCTCACTTGGGACAATGCTCTAAAAATGATGATCGTCACACTTTTTATTTTTCTTACAACTCAACAATTACAACTCAATACTTAGAACAAAATATGACTCTATATGAATGCCTCCGGCAGTGTACCGGGATATGCAATGAATCAAGAGTGACATGTATGAAAGAATTATAAACGGTGGCTTTGCCACAAATACGATGTCCACTACATGATCATGCTAGCAATATGACAATGATGGAGCGTGTCATAATAAACGAAACGGTGGAAAGTTGCATGGCAATATATCTCGGAATGGCTATAGAAATGCCATGATAGGTAGGTATGGTGGCTGTTTTGAGGAAGGTATATGGTGGGTGTATGATATCGGCGAAAGGTGCGCGGTATTAGAGAGGCTAGCAACGGTGGAAGGATGGGAAAAGTGCGTATAATCCATGGACTCAACATTAGTCATAAAGAACTCATATACTTATTGCAAAAATCTAGAAGTTATCAAAGCAAAGTATTACGCGCATGCTCCTAGGGGGATATATTGGTAGGAAAAGACCATCGTTCGTCCCCGACCACCACTCATAAGGAAGACAATCAATAAATAAATCATGCTCCGACTTCATCACATAACGGTTCACCATACGTGCATGCTACGGGAATCACAAACTTTAACACAAGTATTTCTGAAATTCACAACTACTCAACTAGCATGACTCTAATATCACCATCTTCATATCTCAAAACAATTATCAAGCATCAATCATTTCTTAGTATTCAACGCACTCAAAAGAAAGTTTTACAAATCTTGAATACCAAGCATATTATTATTAAGCCAATTACCATGATAATTAAGACTCTCAAAATAATCTAAGTGAACCATGAGAGATCAATAGTTTCTATAAAACAAATCCACCACCGTGCTCTAAAAGATATTAGTGAGGCACTAGAGCAAAACTGTAAAGCTCAAAAGATATAAGTGAAGCACATAGAGTATTCTATCAAATTCCAATTCATGTATGGCTCTCTCAAAAGGTGTGTACATCAAGGATGATTTTGGCACACTAACAAGCAAAGACTCAAATAATACAAGATGCTCCAAGCAAAACACATATCATGTGGTGAATAAAAATATAGCTCCAAGTAAAATTACCGATGAAAGTAGACGAAAGAGGGGATGCCTTCCGGGGCATGCCCAAGCTTTGAATTATTGGTGTCCTTGGATTATTTTGGGGGTGCAATGGGCATACCCAAGCTTAGGCTCTTGCCACTCCTTGTTCCATAAACCATCAAAAGATTTCACCCAAAACTTGAAAACTTCACAACACAAAACTCAACAGAAATCTCGTGAGCTCCGTTAGCGAAAGAAAGCAAAAGACCACTTCAAGGTACTGTAATGAACTCATTCTTTATTTATATTGGTGTTAAACCTACTGTATTCAACTTCTCTATGGATTATAAACTATTTTACTAGCCATAGATTCATCAAAATAAGCAAACAACACACGAAAAACAGAATCTGTCAAAAACAGAACAGTCTGTAGTAATCTGCAACTAACGCAAACTTCTGGAACTCCAAAAAATCTACCAACATAGGAAGACCTAGACAATTTGTTTATTGATCAGCAGCAATAGGAATCAGCATTTTATCACGTTCTGGTGATTTTTAACAATTGTTTTCGTGACCAGAAAGTTTCTGGAAATTACAGCAAGATCAAATAACTATCATCCAAGAATATTCTATAGGTTTAACTTGGCACAAACATTAATTAAAACTTAAAACCACATCTAAATAGAAGGTAGATGGATTATTTATTCCTAAACAGAAGCAAAAACAAAAAAACTAAAATAAAATTGGGTTGCCTCCCAACAAGCGCTATCGTTTAACGCCCCTAGCTAGGCATAAAAGCAAGGATAGATCTAGGTATTGCCATAATAGTGGTATGGCAAATTATGAAAACTTCTCTCATATTCTCTACGTTCAGCAGCAAGTTTTCTTTGGGGAAAGCAAAAATAATCAAAAGGGATAAATTTAATGGGACAAAAGTCCCCAAGATCAATCTCGGGAGGTATGGGATCCTCCCTAGGCCCTTTGTATTGCACAACCAATTCATCACTAAGAGCATTCTTTTGGCAAAAAGCTACAAGCCTTCGTTCGAGAGGAAAACCTAGTCCATTATTCTGAATAGCAAAATCATCATTAAGCTCGGAAATTTTATCAACTATAACATCGGCAGGAACCTTTTTCCTAAGATTTTCATTATAAGCAATATGATTTAAAGATTGTAAACGCATCATGTCTTCTTGATTAAAAAGGATAGCTTCAATGGGAGGATGACTAGCATCTACCCTATAATGCGCAAAGATTTCTTTGGCCTCTTTTATTATAAATCTAAACTCATGATGCAAGGATTCTAAGAAAATTCTTTGTATGCAAAGATGCATGTGCATAAATTGCCTTTCAAGTTCAACTATAAGGATGGCAATAGTGCCCGCAAGACTACTAGTTCTATGAAGAATAGAACCGCCCATAGAAGGCAAAACACCGTCACAAGTAAAGAAATCTTGAATAAATCCTTTTCCAATAATATTACCACTACCAAGTCGAATTTTTTTTGTATGCAAGATAGGGGGTTCTTCAGCAACAGCATCAAAATTTTCCATGATATTATTATTGTCCATATCGGCAATAATTTCGCCAAATTCAGACATAACGACAAGCAAGCAAGAAAAAGGCAAATGGAAAAGAGAGGGCGAATAAAACGGCAAGGGTGAAGTAGGGGAGAGGAAAACGAGAGGCAAATGGCAAATAATGTAGTGCGAGAGATAAGGAATTGTGATAGGTACTTGGTATGTTGACTTTTGCGTAGACCTCCCCAGCAACGGCGCCATAAATTCTTCTTGCTACCTCTTGAGCACTGCGTTGGATTTCCCCAAAGAGGAGAGGATGATGCAGCAAAGTAGCGTAAGTATTTCCCTCAGTTTTTGAGAACCAAGGTATCAATCCAGTAGGAGGCTACACGCAAGTCCCTCGTACTTGGAAAAAACAAATAGCTCAACGCAACCAACGCGATTAGGGGTTGTCAATCCCTTCACGGTCACTTACAAGAGTGAGATCTGATAGATAATATTTTTGGTATTTTTGGTATAAAGATGCAAAGTAAAAAGTAAAAGGCAAAGTAAAAAAGCAAAGCAAATATAAAGTGATGGAGTTGATATGATGAGAATAGACTCGGGGGCCATAGGTTTCACTAGTGGCTTCTCTCGAGAGCATAAGTATTCTACGGTGGGTGAACAAATTACTGTTGAGCAATTGACAGAATTGAGCATAGTTATGAGAATATTTACGTATGATCATGTATATAGGCATCACGTCCGAGACAAGTAGACCGACTCCTGCCTGCATCTACTACTATTACTCCACTCATCGACCGCTATCCAGCATGCATCTAGAGTATTAAGTTAAAAACAGAGTAACGCCTTAAGCAAGATGACATGATGTAGAGGGATAGTTTCATGCAATATGATAAAAACCCCATCTTGTTATCCTCGATGGCAACAATACAATACGTGCCTTGCTGCCCCTTCTGTCACTGGGAAAGGACACCGCAAGATTGAACCAAAAGCTAAGCACTTCTCCCATTGCAAGAAAAACCAATCTAGTAGGCCAAACCAAACTGATAATTTGAAGAGACTTCATAGATAACCAATCATACATAAAAGAATTCAGAGAAGGTTCAAATATTATTCATAGATAGACTTGATCATAAACCCACAATTCATCGGTCTCAATAAACACACCACAAAAAGAAGATTACATCGAATAGATCTCCACGAGAGAGGGGGAGAACATTGTATTGAGATCAAAAAAGAGAGAAAAAGTCATCTAGCTACTAACTATGGACCCGAAGGTCTGAGGTAAACTACTCACACTTCATCGGAGGGGCTATGATGATGTAGAAGCCCTCCGTGATGATGGCCCTCTCCGGCGGAGCTCCGGAACAGGCCCCAAGATGGGATCTCGTGGGTATAGAAGGTTGCGGTGGTGGAATTAGGGTTTTTGGCTCCGTATCTGATCGTTTGGGGTACGTAGGTATATATAGGAGGATAGAGTACGTCGGTGGAGCTTCGAGGGGCTCACGAGGCAGGGGGCGCGCCCTCCACCCTCGTGACCGCCTCGTGGCTTTCTTGATGGAGGGTCCAAGTCTCCTGGATCATATCTGATGAGAAAATCACGTTCCTGAAGGTTTCATTCCGTTTGGAATCCGTTTGATATTCCGTTTCTTCGAAACACTGAAATAGGCAAAAAAACAACAATTCTGGGCTGGGCCTCCGGTTAATAGATTAGTCCCAAAAATAATCTAAAAGTGGAAAATAAAGCCCAATATAGTCCAAAATAGTAGACAATTTAGCATGGAGCAATCAAAAATATAGATACGTTGGAGACGTATCAGAAGGCAAGCTTGGCGATCGAATATGTAGATTCCTTTCTTTGTAACCGACCTTATGTAACCCTAGATCCTCCCGGTGTCTATATAAACCGGAGGACTTAGTCCGGATAGAGGATACTCATTATCGTAGCCGTACACGCTAGACCTCTAGGGTTTAGCCATTACGATCTCGAGGTAGATCAACTCTTGTAACACTTATATTCATCAATATCAATCAAACAGGACGTAGGGTATTATCTCCATAGAGAGGGCCCGAACCTGGGTAAACATCATGTCCCTTGTCTCCTATTACCATCGACCTTAGATGCACAGTTCGGGACCCCCTACCCAAGATCCGCTGGTTTTGACACCCACATTGGTGCTTTCCTTGAGAGTTCCACTGTGCTATCGCCAAAAGGTTTGATGGCCCCTTCAATTGTCAATAATGATGCCGTCCAAGGAGAAACTTTCCTCCCCGGACAGATCTTCGTGTTCGGCGGCTTCGCACTGCGGGCTGATACGTCTCCAACGCGTCTATAAATTTTGATTGCTCCATGCTATATTATCTACTGTTTTGGACTATATTGGGCTTTATTTTCCATTTTTATAATATTTTTGGGACTAACCTATTAACCGGAGGCCCAGCCCAGAATTGCTGTTTTTTGCCTATTTCAGAGTTTCGGAGAAACAGAATATCAAACGGAGTCCAAACGGAATGAAACCTTCGGGAACGTGATTTTCTCATCAGATAAGACCCAGGAGACTTGGACCCTCCATCAAGAAAGCCACGAGGCGGTCACGAGGGTGGGGGCGCGCCCCCTGCCTCGTGGGCCCCTCGAAGCTCCACCGACGTACTTCTTCCTCCTATATATACCTACGTACCCCCAAACGATCAGATACTGAGCCAAAAACCTAATTCCACCGCCGCAACCTTCTGTACCCACGAGATCCGATCTTGGGGCCTGTTCTGGAGCTCTGCCAGAGAGGGCCATCATCACGGAGGGCTTCTACATCATCCTAGCCCCTCCGATGAAGTGTGAGTAGTTCACCTCAGACCTACGGGTCCATAGTTATTAGCTAGATGGCTTCTTCTCTCTTTTTGTATCTCAATACAATGTTCTCCCCCTCTCTCATGGAGATCTATTCGATGTAATCTTCTTTTTGCGGTGTGTTTGTTGGGACCGATGAATTGTGGGTTTATGATCAAGTCTATCTATGAATAATATTTGAATCTTCTCTGAATTCTTTTATGTATGTTTTGTTATCTTTGCAAGTCTCTTTGAATTATCAGTTTGGTTTGGCCAACTAGATTGGTTTTTCTTGCCATGTGAGAAGTGCTTAGCTTTGGTTCAATCTTGCGGTTTCCTTTCCCAGTGACAGAAGGGGCAGCAAGGCACGTATTGTATTGTTGCCATCGAGGATAACAAGATGGGGTTTTTATCATATTGCATGAAACTATCCCTCTATATCATGTCATCTTGCTTAAGGCGTTACTCTGCTTTTAACTTTATACTCTAGATGCATGCTGGATAGCGGTCGATGAGTGGAGTAATAGTAGTAGATGCAGGCAAGAGTCGGTCTACTTGTCTCGGATGTGATGCCTATATACATGATCATACCTAGATATTCTCATAACTATGCTCAATTCTATCAATTGCTCAACAGTAATTTGTTCACCCACCGTAGAATACTTATGCTCTTGAGAGAAGCCACTAGTGAAACCTATGGCCCCCGGGTCTATTCTCATCATATCAATCTCCATCACTTTAATCTTGCTTGCTTTTTTACTTTGCCTTTTACTTTTCACTTTGCATCTCTATACCAAAAATACCAAAAATATTCTCTATCAGATCTTACTCCCGTAAGTGACCGTGAAGGGATTGACAACCCCTAATCGCGTTGGTTGCGTTGAGCTATTGTTTTGTGCAGGTACGAAGGACTTGCGTGTAGCCTCCTACTAGATTGATACCTTGGTTCTCAAAAACTGAGGGAAATACTTACGCTACTTTGCTGCATCATCCTCTCCTCTTCGGGAAAATCCAACGAAGTGCTCAAGAGGTAGCAAGAAGAATTTCTGGCACCGTGTTGGAAATATGCCCTAGAGGCAATAATAAATTGGTTATTATTATATTTCCTTGTTCATGATAATCGTTTATTATCCATGCTATAATTGTATTGATAGGAAACTCAGATACATGTGTGGATGCATAGACAACACCATGTCCCTAGTAAGCCTCTAGTTGACTAGCTCGTTGATTAATAGATGGTTATGGTTTCCTGAGCATGGACATCAGATGTCGTTGATAACGGGATCACATCATTAGGAGAATGATGTGATGGACAAGACCCAATCCTAAGCCTAGCACAAAGATCGTGTAGTTCGTATGCTAAAGCTTTTCTAATGTCAAGTATCATTTCCTTGGACCATGGGATTGTGCAACTCCCGGATACCGTAGGAATGCTTTGGGTGTACCAAACGTCACAACGTAACTTGGTGGCTATAAAGGTACAGTATAGGTCTCTCCGAAAGTGTCTGTTGGGTTGGCACGAATCGAGACTGGGATTTGTCACTCCGTGTGACGGAGAGGTATCTCTAGGCCCACTCGGTAGGGCATCATCATATGCGCAATGTGACCAAGGAGTTGATCATGGGATGATGTGTTACGGAACGAGTAAAGAGACTTGCCGGTAACGAGATTGAACAAGGTATCGAGATACCGATGATCGAATCTCGGGCAAGTGCAATACCGCTAGACAAAGGGAATTGAATACGAGATTGATTGAATCCTCGACATCGTGGTTCATCCGATGAGATCATCGTGGAACATGTGGGAGCCAACATGGGTATCCAGATCCCGCTGTTGTTTATTGGCCGGAGAGGTGTCTCGGTCATGTCTACATGGTTCCCGAACCCGTAGGGTCTACACACTTAAGGTTCGGTGACGATAGGGTTATAGGGAATAGATGTACGTGGTTACCGAATGTTGTTCGGAGTCCCGTATGAGATCCCGAACGTCACGAGGAGTTCCGGAATGGTCCGGAGGTAAAGATTTTATATATAGGAACTATGGTTTTGGCCACCGGAAGTGTTCTGGGCATCACCGGTAATGTACCGGGACCACCGGAGGGGTCCGGGGGTTCCACCGGGAGGGGCCACGGGCCCCGGAGGCATACATGGGCCAAGTGTGAGAAGGGACCAGCCCCTAGGTGGGCTGGGGCGCCTCCCCACCAAGGCCCATGCGCCTAGGGAGAAGAGGGGGCAAACCCTAAGGGCAGATGGGCCCTGAGGCCCATGCCTGGTGCGCCTCCCTCTCCCCCCACTTGGCCGCCACCCCAGATGGGGATTGGGGCTGCCGCCGCCCCTAGGGTGGAAACCCTAGGTGGGGGCGCAGCCCTCCCTCCTCCCCTATATAAAGTGGAGGCAAAGGGGCAGACCAACACACGAGTTCTTCTCCTGTTGGCGCAGCCCTACCCCTCTCCCTCCTCGTCTTCCGCGGTGCTTGGCGAAGCCCTGCAGGATTGCCACGCTCCTCCTTCACCACCACGCCGTCATGCTGCTGCTGGACGGAGTCTTCCCCAACCTCTCCTTCTCCCCTTGCTGGATCAAGGCGTGGGAGACGTCACTGGGCTGCATGTGTGTTGAACGCGGAGGTGCCGTCCGTTCGGCACTAGGATCATCGGTGATTTGGACCGCGACGAGTACGACTCCATCAACCCCGTTCACTTGAACGCTTCCGCTTAGCAATCTACAAGGGTATGTAGATGCACTCTCCTTCCCCTCGTTTTTTTGACAGAAAGACTGTAAGGGAACCCCCTACAGTATAATTGGTGCAACAAACCCAAATTGCAAGTACCATGTCTTGAACCTGGGTGGGTAGGAAGGCACCAGCCCCTTCCCACCACTAGGCTATGCCTTAGTCTGCTCTGCTTCCCCTCGTTGCTAGATTACTCCATAGATTGATATTGGTGATGCGTAGAAAATTTTGAATTTATGCTACGTTCCCCAACAGTGGCATCAGAGCCAGGTTTATGCGTAGTTTCTATGCACGAGTAGAACACAAGTTGTGGTGGGCGTCGATTTTTTCAATTTACTTGCCGTTACTAGTCTTATCTTGATTCGGCGACATCGTGGGATGAAGCGGCCCGGACCGACCTTACACATACTCTTACGTGAGACAGGTTCCACCGACTGACATGCACTAGTTGCATAAGGTGGCTAGCAGGTGTCTGTCCCTCCCACTTTAGTCGGATCGGATTCGATGAAAAGGGTCCTTATGAAGGGTAAATAGAAATTGGCATATCACGTTGTGGTTTTGCGTAGGTAAGAAACGTTCTTGCTAGAAACCCATAGCAGCCACGTAAAAACATGCAACAACAATTAGAGGACGTCTAACTTGTTTTTGCAGGGTATGCTATGTGATGTGATGTGGCCAAAAAGAATGTGATGTATGAGATTGATCATGTTCTTGTAATAGGAATCACGACTTGCATGTCGATAAGTATGACAACCGGCAGGATCCATAGGAGTTGTCTTAATTTATTGATGACCTGCGTGTCAACATAAACGTCATGTAATTACTTTACTTTATTGCTAACCGTTAGCTGTAGTAGTAGAAGTAATAGTTGGCGAGACAACTTCATGAAGACACGATGATGGAGATCATGGTGTCATGCCGGTGACGATGATGATCATGGAGCCCCGAAGATGGAGATCAAAAGGAGCAAAGTGATGATGGCCATATCATGTCACTATTTGATTGCATGTGATGTTTATCATGTTTTTACATCTTATTTGCTTAGAACGACAATAGCTTAAATAAGATGATCCCTCACTAAAATTTCAAGAAAAGTGTTCTCCCTAACTGTGCACCGTTGTGAAGGTTCGTTGTTTCGAAGCACCACGTGATGATCGGGTGTGATAGATTTTAACGTTCGAATACAACGGGTGTTGACGAGCCTAGCATGCACAGACATGGCCTCGGAACACATGCGAAACACTTAGGTTGACTTGACGAGCCTAGCATGTACAGACATGGCCTCGGAACACGGAGGACCGAAAGGTCGAACATGAGTCGTATAGAAGATGCGATCAACATGAGATGTTCACCGACGATGACTAGTCCGTCTCACGTGATGATCGGACACGGCCTAGTTGATTCGGATCATGTATCACTTTGATGACTAGAGGGATGTCTATCTAAGTGGGAGTTCATTAAATAATCAGATGAACTCAATTATCATGAACATAGTCAAAAGGACTTTGCAAATTATGTCATAGCTTACGCTTTAGTTCTACTGTTTTAGATATGTTCCTAGAGAAAATTTAGTTTAAAGTTGATAGTAGCAATTATGCATACTGGGTCCGTAAACTGAGGATTGTCCTCATTGCTGCGCAGAAGGATTATGTCCTTAATGCACCGCTCAGTGAGCTGAACCTCGAGCGTCGGTTGTGGATGTTGCGAACATCTGACATACATGTTTTGATGAATACATGATAGTTCAGTGTGTAATGCTAAATGGTTTAGAATTGAGGCACCAAAGACGTTTTTGAAACATCGCAGAACATATGAGATGTTCCAAGGACTGAAATCGGGATTTCAGGCTAGTGCCCGCGTCAAGAGGTATGAGACCTCTGACAAATTTCCTAAGCCTGCAAACTAAGGAGAAAAGCTCAATCATTGAGCATGTGCTCAGATTGTATGAGTACTACAATCGCTTGAATCGAGTGGGAGTTAATCTTCCAGATAAGATAGTGATGGTTCTCCAAAGTCACTGCCACCAAGCTACTAGAGCTTCGTGATGAACTATAACATATCAAGGATAGATATGATCCTTGAGCTATTCGCGACACCGCGAAAGTAGAAATCAAAAGGGAGCATCAATTGTTGATGGTTAGTAAAACCACTAGTTTCAAGAAGGGCAAGGGCAAGAAAGGGATTGAGGGAGTCCTGGATTAGGGGGTGTTCGGATAGCCGGACTACATCTCCCGCCGGACTCCAGGACTATGAAGATACAAGATTGAAGACTCCGTCCCGTGTCCGGAAGGTTCTTTCCTTGGCGTAGAAGGCAAGCTAGGCGTGCGGATATTCAAGATCTCCTACCAATGTAACCGACTCTGTGTAACCCTAACCCTATCCGGTGTCTATATAAACCGGAGGGTTGTAGTCCGTAGGGGAGAATCATCTTCATACACAATCAAACCATAGGCTAGCTTCTAGGGTTTAGCCTCCTTGATCTCGTGGTAGATCTACTCTTGTACTACCCATATCATCAATATTAATCTAGCAGGAGTAGGGTTTTACCTCCACCGAGAGGGCCCGAACCTGGGTAAAACAAAGTGTCCCTTGTCTCCTGTTACCATCCGACCTTGACGCACAGTTCGGGACCCCCTACCCGAGATCCGCCGGTTTTGACACCGACATTGGTGCTTTCATTGAGAGTTCCTCTGTGTCGTCACCTTTAGGTTCGATGGCTCCTCTGATCATCAACGGCGATGAGGTCCAGGGTGAGACTTTTCTCCCCGAACAGATCTTCGTCTTCGGCGGCTTCGCTCTGCGAGCCAACTCGCTTGGCCATCTAGAGCAGATCGAAAGCTACGCCCCTGGCCATCAAGTCAGGTTTGGAAGCTTAAACTACACGGCGGATATCCGCGGAGACTTGATCTCCGACGGATTCGAGCCACAGCCAAGCGTGCCACACTGTCAAGAAGGGCATGATATAGCTCTGCTCCCGAACAGTGTCCTGGAGGCCGCATACGCGCCGGCCCCGATCCTTGATTCGGAGCCCGCTGCGTTCGTCGAGGAAGAACGGTTGGACGTCACCTCAGGGGCTGCGACGTTAAAAGCGATCGAGCCGAACGCCAGTCCCGCACTCCGCGTTGCCCATGACTCCAAGGAGCCGGATTATTCTCCAAACTCCGGGCTTTCCAAGCCCCCGCCGATCGAATCTGATTGGGCATCTATAATGGAGTTCACCGCCGCGGACATCTTTCAGTGCTCACCTTTGGTGACATCCTGAATTCTCTCAAGTCTCTCTCTTTATCAGGAGAGCCCAGACTGGATTATGGTCTGCGAGGTTGGGATTCGGACGATGAAGAAATTCAAAACCCACCCACCACCCACTTGATAGCCACTGTCGAAGATCTGACCGACATGCTTGACTTCGGCTCCGAAGACCTCGACGGTATGGACGACGAATACGGAGATGAACCGGAACCAGCACCCACAGGGCACTGGCTATCCACCACACGCAACGACGTACTCATGGTGGATACACCGGAAAATATTGACAATGAGGAAAAAGGGGGCGAAAAGAAGGGTGAACCCTCCGAGAAGCACTCAAAGCGGCGACGTAAACGCCGAGCTAAACCCCGCCTCGATCAAGACCCCGCCATAGAGCAGGACGAATCGGCAGGTGACGAACATGCCTTAGAACAGCCGTGTGAACATCGCAGCACGGGTAGAGAAGACGAACAGTCTTCCCCCTATCATAACCAAACTCCAGACGATATCACGCCGGATAAAACCATGGAGCAGAAGAATCTCCAAAAAAGACTAGCTGCCACAATACGCAGCCTAAAAAAGCAGAAGCAAAAGCTAAAGACGGCGGAAAATGCACTCAAGACCAGATGGAGCAAAGTAATCAAGACCGCAGACAAATACAGCGGCAGCCGCCGCACCAAAAGCTATCCGAAGAGAAAGCTACTGCCCGAATTTGATCAGGAGGCCCTAGAGCCCCCAAACTTGGAAAATAACAAGGCTGCGCGGTCGGACAGACGACCTACCGGTCACCACAAAATGGCAAACGGCGCCGCACACGATGCGGCATGCGACCCAATTAAAGATTCGCATCATGCCCCAGCCAGATCCATTTACGGACAAAGGAAGCACGCTCCCATGAGCAATGTAGAAAATACACCATCAGAATCCGGCGCAACCAAATATAGGGGTGCCGCACACCGCCTATGCTTCACCGATGAGGTTCTGGAATATGAATTTCCAGAGGGGTTTAAACCCGTTAACATAGAGTCATACGATGGAACAACAGACCCCGGAGTCTGGATCGAGGATTATATCCTCCACATACATATGGCTAGAGGAGACGATCTCCACGCCATAAAATATTTACCTCTTAAGCTCAAAGGGCCAGCTCGGCACTGGCTTAAAAGCCTTCCTGAAAGTACAATCGGAAGTTGGAAAGAGCTCGAGGACGCTTTCCGAGCAAATTTTCAAGGGACCTACGTCCGTCCCCCGGATGTAGACGACCTCAGTCACATAACTCAGCAGTCCGGAGAATCAGCTCGGCAGTTCCGGAACAGATTCCTCACCAAAAAGAGTCAAATAGTGGATTGTCCGGACGCCGAAGCCCTAGCGGCTTTCAGGCATAATGTCCGAGATGAATGGCTAGCCAGATACCTCGGCCAGGAAAAGCCAAGAACAATGGCCGCACTCACAAGCCTCATGACCCGCTTTTGCGCAGGAGAGGACAACTGGTTGGCACGATGCAGCCCCAGCGACCCAAGTACATCAGAAATCAGAGATGGAAATGAGAAGCCGTGACGACACAAGGATCATCGCCGAATCAAAAAGAAAAGTCTGAAGAGCATGGCAGTCAACGCCGGATTCAAAAGCTCCGTCCAGCCTAAAAAGAATCATGGACAGGACATGTCAGATACACAGAACTCCTGGGAAACCTGCTAATCATACCCACAGAGACTGTTGGGTTTTCAAACAGTCCGGAAGGCTCAACGCCGGACACAAGGGGCTCGACACACCTAGCGAGGAAGAAGACGAACCCCAAAAGCAGCACACCAGGAAGCAAAAGAACTTCCCACAAGAAGTCAAAACGGTGAACTCACTTCACATAACAAGGCATGAGGCACCCGTAAAGGTCCGCATATTCAAGCCTAAATCTCAGGCATCTCGCCACTGGTCATTAAAGCCAATAACTTTCAATCAGCTAGATTATTCTCGAAATATCAAGCATGCGGGCCGGACCACCTTGGTACTCAAACCAATAATAGACGGATTCCAGTTTACCAATGTCCTTATGGACGGGGGCAGTGGACTAAACTTGATATATCAAGATACAATTCGCAGCATGGGCATAAACCCAACAAGAATCCGTCATAGTAAAACCTCCTTTCAAGGGGTAGCACCCGGCCCGGACACCCATTGCATGGGTTTTCTTCGGCTGGCAGTCATATTTGGCTTCGCCAATAACTTTCGTCGCGAGAAGCTGATCTTCCACATAGTCCCGTTTTCAAGCCGCTATCAAGCACTACTGGGACGAGGAGCCTTCGTGCGCTTTAACGCAATACCGCATTACGCATCCCTCACGCTAAAGATGCCCGGTCCTCGAGGCATCATCTCTTTAAAGGGAAAGCACTAAAATATGTCTCCTCCAAAAGGAGGATTGCACGGTTGCCTAAACAGCCACACAATAAAATGGCCTCGCCGTCCAACAGACCTTTTTGATATAAGTCACAGAAGGCCATGGTCCCGGACTCTATGAGTTCGGCAAGAGCCCCCCATCATCATCGGCTCACTACGCCATACAAGGGGCTGCACACAGAGACAATAAAGCTCGACTTCATTCATTTTTATTTTTTATTATTCTTTTTGTCCCGCACGACCCATTTTAAATTTAAATTCCTCTCTTTCACAGATGAATGTCGTACGGCGCCCGTCCAGGACACGGCACAGCGGAGACACAGGCGCAGACGTGCAGTAGGGACCCGCCTAAAGGATTCTTTTTTAGATTAAGGCTCTGCGTAAACCTTTTTTTACTGTCTCTTGCTGTTTTACATCCCCTGGTTCATTTTACCATAACCAAGGAGGAGACTGGCGTCTTGGCATGTGGCCACGCCAGAATTATTGCTCGTACCTGGACACGAAGGGCTTTTTTCTTTCTTTTTATATAAAAGGGGGAGGGTGTTGTTCCGCACACACCCACAAAGACCGAACACCTTAGGGAGTGTTCGGCGTCGCGGGTTTTGGCACTATATGCATCAGCTCCGAGTCATGATTTTGGTCACATGTTGGGTTGACCGGCTCCTGTGTTCGGCCACCTTACGTTCCGTTCTGTCGGCTAAGGTAGCTCCAGGAGAACTACTGCGATTGCGCCCCGGTTCGGCCGGGCGAGCGCCTCAGTAGAGAAAGCCGAAAACCGACTGTCATGATGTAGCGAGAGACTGGTCGCCACTCGATGACTCATAGGGGTTTATCGAACTCCTCCGTTTTGACGAAGGGCCGCTTCCCGGTCAGGCTAGCATGCGTCCCGAATTCGAATGAGCGCAGTCGCCATTCCTGGGCTACCTAAAGAGTCCCATTGTCAAGCTCCTATGGCTAAGTGAAAGTGTTAAAGCATTATAGTCCGGATTGCCTAGCCCGCTGCGCTATCACCTCCTTTGTAGGACCAAGACGTTGGGTTAAGTGTGATATTGCGTTTTCAGCGCGCACCCCCGCACTATGTGCGTGGGGGCTGAAGCCAACGACTCCAATCTTTCAGAATTTATATATATATATATATATTAAAATGGCCGCACAGGAGAGGTTTTTATTACTTGAAGGCACAAGTCTAAAATACGCCATGTATAAAAATACTGATCTATGATTACATATGCTATCATAACGCAGCATCTTTCGAACACTGCGTCTCAATTATACGAGCGCCTGCGAGGACCTCCTCAAAAAAGTGTTCGGCAGGATTTCGGCCTTCAGCCGAATCACGAGACGCAACAGCGGTAGGATCCATATCTGCCCAATATGTCTTAACTCGGGCAAGAGCTAGCCGAGCACCCTCTGTGCACGCTGACCTCTTCAAAGCTTCTACTCGAGGCACCACGTCAAGAAATTGCTGCACCAAGCTAAAATAGCTTGTCGGTTTCGATCCGCCCGGGCATAAGCGATCCATGGCATACGTCATGGCAAGTCCGGACAGTCTATTCAGCTCGGCCCATTGGGCCAGGCGATCGTCCACCGCAAGTGGACGCCTTGGATTGGTGAACTACGACCAGAAGAGTTTTTCCACTTCATGATTCTCCTTATCCTGAAAGTGTCTGGTCGCATCGGCAGCACTAGCCGCCAAGTCCAGGTAGATGTCCTTCACACTCCACGCTCAGTCCAACAGGGCAAACCTCGAATCACAAAATTGTCTCCGCAGCAAGAAGGGCTTTCCATCCGCAATCAGTCCGGCTTGACGTAGCTCTTCCTTTGTCGCTCTCACCACAGAGCGGGCGTCCTTGAGGTCAGCAACGGCTTTCTCCAAATCCGTCTGCCTGGCTCGGCCTTCCTCCTCAAGATATCTGCAACGGTCAGTAACACTTTTCAACTCTATGGCAATATTAGCCATCTCCTCCCTGCTTCGGCAATGGGCAGCCTGTTCGGCCCGCAGCTCTTCACGGGCTCTCAAGCCAGCTGCATCGCTTCTTCTGGCTTGGCTCTTCGCTTTGGCGAGTTCGTCCCTAAGTCCTTCCACGGCTGCCGCACCATCTGCATCAAGTATACACACGGTAAGATTTTGACCTAGATCTCCTCTTACTAACAATCGCCATGAAAAATCAATACCTTGAGCATCATCAAGCCGCTGGTTAACCAGCGCGATGTCAGCCTCTGCCTCGTCAAGTTGCCGTTTCATTTCGGCAAAATCTTGAGTCCGGCTCGACCCCGGACAATTAGCCGCCTACATATACAGACGCCATTTTAAGGACCTGGGATTAAGATCCTCTGCGTGCCGCACATCTTTGCGCCACACAGAGTCTCAGGGGCTACTATCTACACAGGACGCATGTTATTATGCGTAATTAACACTAATGTCCGTTATTTAAAACGTACCTCAAAACCCGCCAATAAACTCTTGACGGCCTCGTTCAGTCCGCCTTCCGCGGCTGCAATTTTTTCAACCACCGTGTGCATCAACACACGATGCTCCTCTGAAATAGAAGCTCGGCCCACCAGAACCTTTAGCTCCCCCGGCCGAACACCAGTTGGCGCCGGACTCGTCCCACGGCCCTCTTCGGAGGTCGGGCACGGAGAGCCTTGTGGGGTCATGTGATCGTCTTCTGCCTCTGGAAGATTCGGAGGGATCCTCTGTGATGACACTTCGACGTCGTCCGCCTTGTCAGGCGATGCAGAAAGAGGAGGCGTCCCGCTCTCCATCATCTCCGGAAGGAGATCCCCCGACGATGAGTTCTGCTGTGAGGGGTCGAGGTCCGAACTACAAGGTAAAGTTTCGGTCAAACACTTTTCAGATATAAAGCAAGGGTTTCTCTTAAGAACAATTCCTTTTCTACTTACAGCTCGTTGGAGAGCCGCTCCCCTTGCGGACTCAATTCGGCCGAGGGGCTCCTCGGCGACGGGTCCTCTGACATGGATTCTTTCCCCCGTGAAGCTTGGACTTCCGGGTCGTCAGTGGTGGTCCTCTTCTTTCCCCTAGGAGGGGAACTTTCAATTCCCCCCTTCGGAGTAGCCTCTCTCGAAGAGGCCATGGTTTCCTTGTCGGTCCCCTTATCTCCCTCCAAAGGCACTACCTCTAGCATCCTGACTAGCACGGGATCCAGCCTGGTTTCGGGAAGGGGAGCCGGACATCGGATCAGCTTCGCCTTTGCTATCCACTCCTGCTTAAAGGAAGAAATGCAGTTAAAAAGCAAGTAAAACTATGCTGATGGAAGGTCCGAACACAAGGTCACCCACCTGAGTATCCGGGCGATTGCGGCTTAGGCCAGCATCCTCGGTCAGGTCCGGACTCGCTTCTTGCGATCCGAAGAACAGTTTATGCATCTCCTTAGGCATTACGCCCATAAAATTTCGGAGAACTCGCGGTCCCTCTGGGTTGAACTCCCATAAGCGAAGGGGGCGACGTTGGCCGGGCAGTGTCCGGTGAATCAGCATGACTTGTGTCACCTTGACCAGGTTGAAGCCTCCTTCCAGGAGATCCTTAATGCGACCCTGTAGCAGAGGAACATCTTTGGGCAAACCCCGATCTAATTCCGTATTAATCCACGATACTAACCGTGGTGGGGGACCCGAGCGGAAGGCCGGAGGCGCCACCCACGTGGTGCCCCGAGGAGCGGTAATGTAGAACCACTCACGTTGCCATAAGCCGAGCTCTTCTTGAAGAGCGCCTTCGGGCCAAGGAGTGTTGGCTTTTCTTTTTATAGTGGCACCTCCGCACTCTGCGTGGCGCCCCTCGATTATCTTCGGTTCTACTTTGAAGGTCTTGAGCCATAGCCCGAAGTGAGGGGTAACATGGAGGAATGCTTCACACATAACTATGAAAGAGGAGATGTGGAGGATGGGCTCCGGAGCTAGGTCATGGAATTCCAGCCCGTAATAGAACATCATCCCCCTTACAAAAGGATCCGTTGGGAAGCCTAATCCATGGAGGAAGTGGGAGATGAATACTACGCTCTCACCTAGCTGAGGGCTAGGGATCGCTTGTCCTTGAACAGGCAGCCTGTGCGGAATCTCACTGGTCAGAAATCTAGCTTCCCTCAACTTTGATACATCCTCCTCCGTGATAGAGGAGGGCATCCATCGACCCTGAAGATCAGAACCGGACAATGTTGAAGGTTCAGCGCGCCTGAAATCTGGGAGCCTAGGGTGTTGGAACTCGAGGCGACAGGCGAGCTCGTTTTGGGAATAGAAGAGGGGACGGGGCCTTGGTCTCTTTATAAGAGGCGGAATACCAAGAGACCTCCCCGTAACCGTCTTGGACTAGCCTTGAGTTAGGCAGGACGTGCTAACAGGCACGTTTGGGTTACCCACGTCCGTATTAATGAGAATCCCGTTGAAGGGGGCGCACGATCTCTGCTTCGATAAGACGTGCCAAGGAAACCGCCTCGTTAAACGTGTAGCGGTGGAACAGTAAAAATATTCCGTACAGAAGGCTTGGCCGCAGTGTTATGATGCACCGCGGGATACGTCAGCAGATTTGATTTGTGTTAATATTATTCTCTATATGGCAATATGTGGAAACTTGTTTTGCAGAGCCGGACACTTTTTTGGTGTTATTCATCTTCTTGAAGAACTTGGAGGAGGAACCCGCCTTGCAATGCCGAAGACAATTTGCGCGCCGGACTCGTCGTCATTGAAGCCAGGTTCAGGGGCTACTGAGGGAGTCCTGGATTAGGGGGTGTTCGGATAGCCGGACTACATCTCCCGCCGGACTCCAGGACTATGAAGATACAAGATTGAAGACTCTGTCCCGTGTCCGGAAGGTTCTTTCCTTGGCGTAGAAGGCAAGCTAGGCGTGCGGATATTCAAGATCTCCTACCAATGTAACCGACTCTGTGTAACCCTAACCCTATCCGGTGTCTATATAAACCGGAGGGTTGTAGTCCGTAGGGGAGAATCATCTTCATACACAATCAAACCATAGGCTAGCTTCTAGGGTTTAGCCTCCTTGATCTCATGGTAGATCTACTCTTGTACTACCCATATCATCAATATTAATCTAGCAGGAGTAGGGTTTTACCTCCACCGAGAGGGCCCGAACCTGGGTAAAACAAAGTGTCCCTTGTCTACTGTTACCATCCGACCTTGACGCACAGTTCGGGACCCCCTACCCGAGATCCGCCGGTTTTGACACCGACATGGATACTTCATGAAACAACAAATCAGTTGCTGCTCTAGTGAAGAAACCCAAAGTTGAACCCAAGCCTGAGACTAAGTGCTTCTGTAATAAGGGGAACAGTCACTGAAGCAGAACCACCCTAGATACTTGGTAGATGAGAAGGCTGGCAAGGTTGACAGAAGTATGTATTGGACATACATTATATTAAATGTGTACTTTACTAGTACTCCTAGTAGCAGCAGGGTATTAGATACCGGTTCGGTTGCTAAGTGTTAGTAACTCGAAATAAAAAGCTACAGAATAAATGGAGACTAGCCAAAGGTGAGACGACGATATGTGTTGGAAGAGTTTCCAAGGTTGATGTGATCAAATCTCGCACACTCCGTCTACCATCGGGATTGGTGTTAAACCTAAATAATTGTTGTTTGGTGTTTGCGTTGAGCGTAGACATGATTTGATTATGTTTATCGCAATACAGTTATTCATTTAAGGAGAATAATGGTTACTCTGTTTATTTGAATAATACCTTCAATGGTCTTACACCTAAAATGAATGGTTTATTGAATCCCGATCGTAGTGATACACATGTTCATGCCAAAAGATATAAGATAGTAATGATAGCACCACATACTTGTGGCACTGCAATTTGAGTCATATTGGTATAAAACGCATGAAGAAGCTCCATGTTGATGGATCTTTGGACTCACTTGATTTTGAATCACTTGAGACATGCAAATCATACCGCATGGGCAAGATGACTGAAAGGCCTCGTTTTTCAGTAAAATGGAACAAGAAAGCAACTTGTTGGAAGTAATACATCTTGATGTGTACAATGCAATGAGTGCTGAGGCATGTAGTGGGTATCGTTATGTTCTTACTTCACAGATGATCTGAGTAGATGCTGAGGATATTTATTTGATGAATCACGAGTCTGAATTATTGAAAGGTTCAAGTAATTTCAGGGTGAAGTTGAAAGATCGTTGTGACAAGAGGATAAAATATCTATGATATGATCATAGAGATGAATATCTGAATTACGAGTTTGGCACAAAATTAAGACATTGTGGAAATGGTCTCACAACTGATACAGCCTGGAACACCATAGTGTGATGGTGTGTCCGAACATCATAACTGCACCCTATTGGATATGATGCATACCATGATGTCTCTTATCGAATTACCATTATAGTTTATGGGTTAGGCATTAGAGACAACCACATTCACTTTAAATTGGGCACCACGCAATTTCGTTTGAGTCGACACCGTATGAACTATGGTTGAGAGAAACCTAAGCTGTCCTTTCTTAAAGGTTTGGGGCTGCGACGCTTATGTGAAAAAGTTTCAGGCTGATAAGCTCGAACCCAAAGCGGATAAATGCATCTTCATAAGACACCCCAAAACAGTTGGGTATACCTCCTGTCTCAGATCCGAAAGCAATATGAATTGTTTCTTGAATCGGGTCCTTTCTCGAGGAAAATTTTCTCTCAAAAGAATTGAGTGGGAGGATGGTGGAGACTTGATGAGGTTATTGAACCATCACTTCAACTAGTGTGTAGTAGGGCACAGGGAGTTGTTCCTGTGGCACCTACACCAATTGAACTGGAAGCTTATGATGGTGATCATAAAACTTCGGATCAAGTCACTACCAAACCTTGTAGGACGACAAGGATGCATGCTACTTCAGAGTGGTACGTAATCCTGTCTTGGAAGTCATGTTGCTAGACAACAATGAACCTACGAGCTATGGAGAAGCGATGGTGGGCCCGGATTCCGAAAAATGGCTCGAGGCCATAAAATCCGAGAGAGGATCTATGTATGAAAACAAAGTGTAGACTTTGGAAGAACTACTTGATGGCCGTAAGGCTGTTAGGTACATGTGGATTTTAAAAGGAAGACGGACAATGATGGGTAGTATCACCATTAGGAAAGCTCGACTTTTCATTAAGATGTTTTCCGACAAGTTCAAGGAATTGACTACGATGAGACTTTCTCACTCGTAGCGATGCTAAGAGTCTGTCGGAATTATATTAGCAGGTACTGCATTATTTATGAAATCTTGCAGATAGGATGTCAAAAAAAATTGTTTCCTTGATGATTTTCTTGAGGAAAGGTTGTATGTGATACAACCAGAAGATTTTTTCAATCCTGAAAGATGCTAACAAGCATGCAAAGCTCCAGCAATCCTTCTAAGGACTAGAGTAAGCATCTCGGAGTTGGAATGTACGCTTTGATGAGATGATCAAAGATTTTGGGTTTATACAAAGTTTATGAGAAACTTGTATTTCCAAAGAAGTGAGTGGGAGCACTATAGAATTTCTGATGAGTATATATTGTTGATCAGAAATGATGTAGAATTTCTGGAAAGCATATAGGGTTATTTGAAAGGTGTTTTTCAATGGAAAACCTGGATTAAGCTACTTGAACATTGAGCATCAAGATCTATAAGGATAGATCAAAAACACTTAATGGTAGAGCACATACCTTGACATGATCTTGAAGGTGTTCAAGATGGATCAGCCAAAGAAGGAGTTCTTGCCTGAGTTGTAAGGTATGAAGTAAAGACTTAAAGCTCGACCACGACAGAAGAAAGAGGAAGGACGAAGGTCGTCCCCTATGCTTTTGTCATAGGCTCTATATGGTATGCCATGCTGAGTATAACACCTGATGTGTGCCTTGCCACATGTCTAGCAAGAGGGTACAAAGGTGATCTAGGAGTGGATCACCAGATAGCGGTCAAAATTATCCTTAGAGGAATAAGGATATGTTTCTCGGTTATGGAGGTGATAAAGAGTTCGACGTAAAGAGTTACATCGATGCAAGCTTAACACCTATCCGGATAGCTCTGAGTAGAGATACCAGATTCGTATAGTAGAACAGTTATTTGAAATGGCTCCAAATATAGCGTAGTAGCTGCATCCACAAGATGACATACATACGGATCTGAATGTTGCAGACCCGTGGACTACAACCTCTCTCACAAGCATAACATGATCAAACCCACAACTCATTGAGTGTTAATCACATAGTGATGTGAACTAGATTATTGACTCTAGTAAACTCTTGGATGTTGGTCACATGGCGATGTGTCCTGTGAGTGTTAATCACATGGCGGTGTGAACTAGATTATTGACTCTAGTGCAAGTGGGACTCTATTGGAAATATGCCCTAGAGGCAATAATAAATTGGTTATTATTATATTTCCTTGTTCATGATAATCGTTTATTATCCATGCTATAATTGTATTGATAGGAAACTCAGATACATGTGTGGATACATAGAAAACACCATGTCCCTAGTAAGCCTCTAGTTGACTAGCTCGTTGATCAGTAGATGGTTACGGTTTCCTGACCATGGACATTGGATGTCGTTGATAACGGGATCACATCATTAGGAGAATGATGTGATGGACAAGACCCAATCCTAAGCCTAGCACAAAGATCGTGTAGTTCGTATGCTAAAGCTTTTCTAATGTCAAGTATAATTTCCTTAGACCATGAGATTGTGCAACTCCCGGATACCGTAGGAATACTTTGGGTGTACCAAACGTCACAACGTAACTGGGTGGCTATAAAGGTACACTACAGGTATCTCTGAAAGTGTTTGTTGGGTTGGCACGAATCGAGACTGGGATTTGTCACTCCGTGTGACGGAGAGGTATCTCTGGGCCGACTCGGTAGGACATCATCATATGCGCAATGTGACCAAGGAGTTGATCACGGGATGATGTGTTATGGAACGAGTAAAGAGACTTGCCGGTAACGAGATTGAACAAGGTATCGAGATACCGATGATCGAATCTCGGGCAAGTGCAATACCGCTAGACAAAGGGAATTGAATACGGGATTGATTGAATCCTCGACATCGTGGTTCATCCGATGAGATAATCGTGGAACATGTGGGAGCCAACATGGGTATCCAGATCCCGCTGTTGTTTATTGGCCGGAGAGGTGTCCCGGTCATGTCTACATGGTTCCCGAACCCGTAGGGTCTACACACTTAAGGTTCGGTGACGATAGGGTTATAGGGAATAGATGTACGTGGTTACCGAATGTTGTTCGGAGTCCCGGATGAGATCCTGGACATCACGAGGAGTTTTGGAATGGTCCGGAGGTAAAGATTTCTATACAGGAAGTATGGTTTTGGCCACCGGAAGTGTTCTGGGCATCACCGGTAATGTACCGGGACCACCGGAGGGGTCCGGGGGTTCCACCGAGAGGGGCCACAGGCCCCGGAGGCATACATGGGCTAAGTGTGAGAAGGGACCAGCCCCTAGGTGGGCTGGGGTGCCTCCCCACCAAGGCCCATGCGCCTAGAAAGAAGAGGGGGCAAACCCTAAGGGCAGATGGGCCCTAAGGCCCATGCCTGGTGCGCCTCCCTCTCCCCCCACTTGGCCACCACCCCAGATGGGGATTGGGGCTGCCGCCGCCCCTAGGGTGGAAACCCTAGGTGGGGGCGCAGCCCTCCCTCCTCCCCTATATAGAGTGGAGGCAAAGGGGCAGCCCAACACACGAGTTCTTCTCCTGTTGGCGCAGCCCTACCCCTATCCCTCCTCGTCTCCCGCGGTGCTTGGCGAAGCCCTGCAGGATTGCCACGCTCCTCCTTCACCACCACGCCGTCGTGCTGCTGCTGGACGGGGTCTTCCCCAACCTCTCCTTCTCCACTTGCTGGATCAAGGCGTGGGAGACGTCACCGGGCTGCATGTGTGTTGAACGCGGAGGTGTCGTCCGTTCGGCACTAGGATCATCGGTGATTTGGATCACGACGAGTACGACTCCATCAACCCCGTTCACTTGAACGCTTCCGCTTAGCGATCTACAAGGGTATGTAGATGCACTCTCCTTCCCCTCGTTGCTAGATTACTCCATAGATTGATATTGGTGATGCATAGAAAATTTTGAATTTATGCTACGTTCCCCAACACGCCGTTGCCGGGGAGTCTGCACAAAAGTCAACATACCCAGTACCCATCACAATCCCTATCTCCCGCATTACATTAGTTGCCATTTGCCTCTCATTTTCCTCTCCCCCACTTCACCCTTGCCGTTTTATTCGCCCTCTTTTTTCCGTTTGCCTCTTTTCTCGCTTGCCTTGTCGTCATGGCTAGTCTTATCTTCTCCGTTATCTCCTGAGAATGAAGTCTTAAATTTTAAACAAAGGGAGGGAGAAAATCTGAAAGACGCTTGGTATAGAATTTGCAATGCTCAAAATAGATCTACCAGGAAGCAGTCTACTTCAGTTCTTCTTCGCAATTTTTATGTAGGTGCTAGTCCTTGGTATAGATATATCCTTGACACCATTACCGGAGGAAATTGCTTGGGTAGCCATACTTTTGATTCTTATAATGCTATGATAGATTTATTTGGCTCGCCACCTCTTTTGGTTAATGGAACTATGTTAACTTTGGAGCATGATATGTAAAGACTTGAAATTATTGAAAATAAAGTTGCTACCATTGAATCAATTGAAAATCTAGATAAAAAGATCTACAATCAAATTACCCGATATGGATCTAAGGTAGGAATGACTTTGAAAAATATTAAGGAAAAGGAACCCATAGTTAATGAGAAAATAAATCTAGATTCCACTAGAATCGATAAACTTGAGGGTATCATTACTAATTTGGGAACCGCTTTTTCTTCCGTAAAGAATACTCCAAGTCCACCTACTAAAATTGCCAAGCTTATGTATGTTCCTAAAAATAAGGGTGAATCCTCTAGTAAGGAAATTGTGGATCTTAAATCTATAAATATTCACCCCAACCTTTTTGCTATCATTAAGGAACCATTTGCTACGAATGAACTTTTTGATTTTGTGCCTAAAAATTTGTTAATTATCAAAAAGAAAGAAATCTCTAAGGAAGGTAGATGCCTCATTGAAGAATTGCCTACCAAAGATGGCAATACCTAGATCTATCCTCGCTTTTATGCCTAGCTAGGGGCGTTAAACGATAGCGCTTGTTGGGAGGCAACCCAATTTTTTTTTGCTTCTGTTTAGGAATAAATAATCCATGTACCTTCTATTTAGATGTGGTTTTATGTTTTAATTAGTGTTTGTGCCAAGTTAGACCTATAGGATCTTCTTGGATGATAGTTATTTGATCTTGCTGTAATTTCCAGAATCTTTCTGTTCACGAAAGCAATTGTTAAAAATCACCAGAAGGTGATAAAATACTGATTCCAATTGCTGCTAATCAATAAACAAATTGTCTAGGTCATCCTATTCTGGTAGAGTTTTTGGAGTTCAGAAGTTTGCGTTAGTTACAGATTACTACAGACTGTTCTGTTTTTGGCAGTTTCTGTTTTTCATGTGTTTTTTTGCTTATTTTGATGAATCTATGGTCGGTAAAATAGTTTATAATGCATAGAGAAGTTGGAATAAAGTAGGTTTAACACCAATATAAATAAAGAATGAGTTCATTACAGTAATTTGAAGTGGTCTTTTGTTTTCTTAAGCTAACAGAGCTCACGAGATTTCTATTGAGTTTTGTGTTGTGAAGTTTTCAAGTTTTGGGTGAAATCTTTTGATGGATTACGAAACAAGGAGTGGCAAGAGCCTAAGCTTGGGGATGCCCATGGCACCCCCAAGATAATCCAAGGACACCAAAAAGTCAAAGCTTGGGGATGCCCCGGAAGGCATCCCCTCTTTCGTCTACTTCCATCGGTAATTTTACTTGGAGCTATATTTTCATTCACCACATGATATGTGTTTTGCTTGGAGCGTCTTGTATTATTTGTGTCTTTGTTTGTTAGTGTGCCACAATCATCCTTGCTGTACACACCTTTTGAGAGAGCCATACATGAATTGGAATTTGATAGAATACTCTCTGTGCTTCACTTATATCTTTTGAGCTTTATAGTTTTGCTCTATGTGCTTCGCTTATATCTTTTGAGATTTATAGTTTTGCTCTAGTGCTTAACTTATATATTTTAGAGCACGGTGGTGGATTTGTTTTAAAGAAACTATTGATATCTCATGCTTCACATAGATTATTTTTAGAGTCGTTAATAGCATGGTAATTTGCTTAATGATAATATGCTTGGTATTCAGGATTTGTGAAACTTTCTTTTGAGTGCGTTGAATACTAAGAAAAGATTGATGCTTGATAATTGTTTTGAGATATGAAGACGGTGATATTAGAGTCATGCTAGTTGAGTAGTTGTGAATTTGTAGAATACTTGCGTTAAAGTTTGTGATTCCCGTAGCATGCACGTATGGTGAACCGTTATGTGATGCAGTCGGAGCATGATTTATTTATTGATTGTCTTCCTTATGAGTGGCGGTCGGGGACGAACGATGGTATTTTCCTACCAATCTATCCCCCTAGGAGCATGCGCGTAATACTTTGCTTTGATAACTTCTAGATTTTTGCAATAAGTATATGAGTTCTTTATGACTAATGTTGAGTCCATGGATTATACACACTTTTCCCTTCCTTCCACCATTGCTAGCCTCTCTAATACAGCACACTTTTCGCCGGTATCATATACCCACCATATATCTTCCTCAAAACAGCCACCATATCTACCTATCATGGCATTTCCATAGCCATTCCGAGATATATTGCCATGCAACTTTCCACCGTTCCGTTTATTATGACACGCTCCATCATTGTCGTATTGCTAGCATGATCATGTAGTTGACATCGTATTTGTGGCAAAGCCACCGTTCATAATTATTTCATACCTGTCACTCTTGATTCATTGCATATCCCGGTACACCGCCGGAGGCATTCATATAGAGTCATACTTTGTTCTAAGAATCGAGTTGTAATTGTTGAGTTGTAGGAAAAAATAAAAGTGTGATGATCATCATTTTTAGAGCATTGTCCCAAGTGAGGAAAGGATGATGGAGACTATGATTCCCCCACAAGTCGGGATGAGACTCCGGACGAAAAATACAAAAATAAAATAAAAGAGGCCATAAAAAAGGCCCAAATACAAAAAAATAAATAAATAAATTAGAGAAAAAGAGAGAAGGGACAATGTTACTATCCTTTTACCACACTTGTGCTTCAAAGTAGCACCAAGATCTTCATGATAGAGAGTCTCTCACTTTGTCACTTTCATATACTAGTGGGAATTTTTCATTATAGAACTTGGCTTGTATATTCCAATGATGGGCTTCCTCAAATGCCCTAGGTCTTCGTGAGCAAGCGAGTTGGATTCACACCCACTTAGTTTCTTTTGTTGAGCTTTCACATACTTATAGCTCTAGTGCATCCGTTGCATGGCAATCCCTACTCACTCACATTGATATCTATTGATGGGCATCTCCATAGCCCGTTGATACCCCTAGTTGATGTGAGACTATCTTCCCCTCTTTTTGTCTTCTCCACAACCACCATTCTATTCCATATATAGTGCTATATCCATGGCTCACACTCATGTATTGCGTGAAGATTGAAAAAGTTTTGAAAATGTTAAAGTATGAAACAATTGCCTGGCTTGTCATCAGGGTTGTGCATGATTTAAATACTTTGTGTGGTGAAGATAGAGCATAGCCAGACTATATGATTTTGTAGGGATAACTTTCTTTGGCCATGTTATTTTGAGAAGACATAATTGCTTTGTTAGTATGCTTGAAGTATTATTATTTTTATGTCAATATGAACTTTTGTCTTGAATCTTTCGAATCTGAATATTCATACCACAATTAAGAAGATTTGCATTGAAATTATGCCAAGTAGCACTCCGCATCAAAAATTCTCTTTTTATCATTTACCTACTCGAGGACGAGCATGAATTAAGCTTGGGGATGCCTGATACGTCTCCAACGTATCTATAATTTTTGATTGCTCCATGGTATATTATCTACTGTTTTGGACTATATTGGGCTTTATTTTCCACTTTTATATTATTTTTGGGACAAACCTATTAACCGGAGGCCCAGCCCAGAATTGCTTTTTTTTGCCTATTTCAGTGTTTCGGAGAAACAGAATATCAAACGGAGTCCAAACGGAATGAAACCTTCGGGAACGTGATTTTCTCATCAGATAAGACCTAGAAGACTTGGACCCTCCGATTACAAAGCCACGAGGCGGTAACGAGGGTGGGGGGCGCGCCCACCCCCCTAGGGCGCGCCCCTCTGCCTCGTGGGCCCCTCGAAGCTCCACCGACGTACTTCTTCCTCCTATATGTACCTACGTACCCCCAAACGATCAGATACGGAGCCAAAAACCTAATTCCACCGTTGCAACCTTCTGTACCCACGAGATCCCATCTTGGGGCCTGTTCCGGAGCTCCGCCGGAGAGGGCCATCATCACGGAGGGCTTCTACATCATCCTAGCCCCTTCGATAAAGTGTGAGTAGTTCACCTCAGACCTACGGGTCAATAGTTATTAGCTAGATGGCTTTTTCTCTCTTTTTGGATCTCAATACAATGTTCTCCCCCTCTCTCATGGAGATCTATTCAATGTAATCTTCTTTTTGCGGTGTGTTTGTTGAGATCGATGAATTGTGGGTTTATGATCAAGTGTATCTATGAATAATATTTGAATCTTCTCTGAATTCTTTTATGTATGATTGATTATCTTTGCAAGTCTCTTCGAATTATCAGTTTGGTTTGGCCCATTAGATTGGTTTTTGTTGCCATGGGAGAAGTGATTAGCTTTGGGTTCAATCTTGCGGTGTCCTTTCCCAGTGACAGAAGGGGCATCAAGGCACGTATTGTATTGTTGCCATCGAGGATAACAAGATGGTTTTTTTATCATATTGCATGAAACTATCCCTCTACATCATGTCATCTTGCTTAAGGCGTTACTCTGTTTTTAACTTAATACTCTAGATGCATGCTGGATAGCGGTCGATGAGTGGAGTAATAGTAGTAGATGCAGGCAGGAGTCGATCTATTTGAGTCGGACGTGATGCCTATATACATAATCATACCTAGATATTCTCATAACTATGCTCAATTCTGTCAATTGCTCAACAGTAATTTGTTCACCCACCGTAGAATACTTATGCTCTTGCGAGAAGCCACTAGTGAAACCTATGGCCCCCGGGTCTATTCTCATCTTATCAATCTCCATCACTTTAATCTTGCTTGCTTTTTTATTTTGCTTTTTACTTTTCACTTTGCATCTCTATACCAAAAATACCAAAAATATTATCTTTACCAGATCTCACTCCCGTAAGTGATCGTGAAGGGATTGACAACCCCTAATCGCGTTGGTTGCGTTGAGCTATTGTTTAGCGCAGGTATGAGGGACCTGAGCATAGCCTCCTACTGGATTGATACCTTGGTTCTCAAAAACTGAGGGAAATACTTACGCTACTTTGCTGCATCATCCTCTCCTCTTCGTGGAAAACCAACGCAGTGCTCAAGAGGTAGCAGGAAACAAGGCCTAGGGTTCATACTTTCACTAGTGCAAGTTCTCTCAACAATAATAACATAATTGGATCATATAACTATCCCTCAACATGCAACAAAGATTCACTCCAAAGACACTAATAGCGGAGAACAAAGGAAGAGATTATGGTAGGGTACGAAACCACCTCAAAGTTATTCTTTCCGATCAATCCATTGGGCTATTCCTATAAGTGTCACAAACAGCCCTAGAGTTCGTAATAGAATAACACCTTAAGAAACAAATCAACCAAAACCCTAATGTCACTTAGATACTCCAATGTCACCCCAACTATCCGTCGGTATGATTATACGATATGCATCACACAATATCAGATTCATCTATTCAAACCAACACAAAGTACTTCAAAGAGTGCCCCAAAGTTTCTACCGGAGAATCAAGACAAAAACGTGTGCCAACCCCTATGCATAGGTTCATGGGCGTAACCCGCAAGTTGATCACCAAGACATACATCAATGAATCACGTGATATCCCATTGTCACCACAGATACGCATGCAAGACATACATTAAGTGTTCTCAAGTCATTAAAGACTCAATCCGATAAGATTACTTCAAGGGGAAAACTCAGTACATTACAAGAGAGAAGAGGGGGAGAAGCAACATAAGATCCAACTATAATAGCAAAGCTCGCGATACATCAAGATCGTGCCAAATCAAGAACACGAGAGAGAGAGCCATATATGAATTGGAATTTGATAGAATACTCTATGTGCTTCACTTATATCTTTTGAGCCTTATAATTTTGCTCTAGTGCTTCACTTAGATCTTTTAGAGCACGGTGGTGGATTTGTTTTAAAGAAAATATTGATCTCTCATGCTTCACTTAGATCATTTTGATAGTCGTTAATAGCATGGTAATTTGCTTAATATTAATATGCTTGGTATTCAAGATTTGTGAAACTTTCTTTTGAGTGCGTTGAATACTAAGAAAAGATTGAAGCTTGATAATTATTTTGAGATATGAATATGGTGATATTAGAGTCATGCTAGTTGAGTAGTTGTGAATTTAAAGAATACTTGCGTTAAAGTTTGTGATTCTCGTAGCATGCACGTATGGTGAACCGTTATGTGATGAAGTCGGAGCATGATTTATTTATTGATTGTCTTCCTTATGAGTGGCGGTCGGGGACGAGCGATGGTCTTTTCCTACCAATCTATCCCCCTAGGAGCATGCGCGTAATACTTTGCTTTGATAACTTCTAGATTTTTGCAATAAGTATATGAGTTCTTTATGACTAATGTTGAGTCCATGGATTATACGCACTTTTCCCTTCCTTCCACCATTGCTAGCCTCTCTAAAACTGCACACTTTTCGCCGGTATCATATACCCACCATATATCTTCCTCAAAACAGCCATCATATCTACCTATCATGGCATTTCCATAGCCATTCCGAGATATATTGCCATGCAACTTTCCACCGTTCCGTTTATTATGACACGCTCCATCATTGTCATATTGCTAGCATGATCATGTAGTTGACATCGTATTTGTGGCAAAGCCACCGTTCATAATTATTTCATACATGTCACTCTTGATTCATTGCATATCCCGGTACACCGCCGGAGGCATTCATATAGAGTCATACTTTGTTCTAAGAATCGAGTTGTAATTGTTGAGTTGTAAGAAAAAATAAAAGTGTGATGATCATCATTTTTAGAGCATTGTCCCAAGTGAGGAAAGGATGATGGAGACTATGATTCCCCCACAAGTCGGGATGAGACTCCGGACGAAAAATAAAAAAAATAAAATAAAAGAGGCCATAAAAAAAGGCCCAAATACAAAAAAAATAAATAAATAAATTAGAGAAAAAGAGAGAAGGGACAATGTTACTATCCTTTTACCACACTTGTGCTTTAAAGTAGCACCAAGATCTTCATGATAGAGAGTCTCTCATTTTGTCACTTTCATATACTAGTGGGAATTTTTCAATATAGAACTTGGCTTGCATATTCCAATGATGGGCTTCCTCAAATGCCCTAGGTCTTCGTGAGCAAGCGAGTTGGATGCACACCCACTTAGTTTCTTTTGTTGAGCTTTCACATACTTATAGCTCTAGTGCATCCGTTTCATGGCAATCCCTACTCACTCACATTGATATCTATTGATGGGCATCTCCATAGCCCGTTGATACCCCTAGTTGATGTGAGACTATCTTCCCCTCTTTTTGTCTTCTCCACAACCACCATTCTATTCCATATATAGTGCTATATCCATGGCTCACGCTCATGTATTGCGTGAAGATTGAAAAAGTTTTGAAAATGTTAAAGTATGAAACAATTGCCTGGCTTGTCATCTGGGTTATGCATGATTTAAATACTTTGTGTGGTGAAGATAGAGCATAGCCAGACTATATGATTTTGTAGGGATAACTTTCTTTGGCCATGTTATTTTGAGAAGACATAATTGCTTTGTTAGTATGCTTGAAGTATTATTATTTTTATGTCAATATGAACTTTTGTCTTGAATCTTTCGAATCTGAATATTCATACCACAATTAAGAAGATTTGCATTGAAATTATGCCAAGTAGCACTCCGCATCAAAAATTCTCTTTTTATCATTTACCTACTCGAGGACGAGCATGAATTAAGCTTGGGGATGCCTGATACGTCTCCAACGTATCTATAATTTTTGATTGCTCCATGGTATATTATCTACTGTTTTGGACTATATTGGGCTTTATTTTCCACTTTTATATTATTTTTGGGACTAACCTATTAACCGGAGGCCCAGCCCAGAATTGCTGTTTTTTTGCCTATTTTAGTGTTTCGGAGAAACAGAATATCAAACGGAGTCCAAACGGAATGAAACCTTCGGGAACGTGATTTTCTCATCAGATAAGACCTAGAAGACTTGGACCCTCCGATATCAAAGCCACGAGGCGGTCACGAGGGTGGGGGGCGCGCCCACCCCCCCTAGGGCGCGCCCCTCTGCCTCGTGGGCCCCTCGAAGCTCCACCGACGTACTTCTTCCTCCTATATATACCTACGTACCCCCAAACGATCAGATACGGAGCCAAAAACCTAATTCCACCGCCGCAACCTTCTGTACCCACGAGATCCCATCTTGGGGCCTGTTCTGGAGCTCCGCCGGAGAGGGCCATCATCACGTAGGGATTCTACATCATCCTAGCCCCTCCGATAAAGTGTGAGTAGTGCACCTCAGACCTACGGGTCAATAGTTATTAAATAGATGGCTTTTTCTCTCTTTTTGGATCTCAGTACAATGTTCTCCCCCTCTCTCATGGAGATCTATTCAATGTAATCTTCTTTTTGCGGTGTGTTTGTTGAGATCGATGAATTGTGGGTTTATGATCAAGTCTATCTATGAATAATATTTGAATCTTCTCTGAATTCTTTTATGTATGATTGGTTATCTTTGCAAGTCTCTTCGAATTATCAGTTTGGTTTGGCCTACTAGATTAGTTTTTCTTGCCATGGGAGAAGTGCTTTGCTTTGGGTTCAATCTTGCGGTGTCCTTTCCCAGTGACAGAAGGGGCAGCAAGGCACGTATTGTATTGTTGCCATCGAGGATAACAAGATGGGGTTTTTATCATATTGCATGAAACTATCCCTCTACATCATGTCATCTTGCTTAAGGCGTTACTCTATTTTTAACTTAATACTCTAGATGCATGCTGGATAGCGGTCGATGAGTGGAGTAATAGTAGTAGATGCAGGTAGGAGTCGGTCTACTCTTCTCGGACGTGATGCCTATATACATGATCATACCTAGATATTCTCATGACTATGCTCAATTCTATCAATTGCTCAACAGTAATTTGTTCACCCACCGTAGAATACTTATGCTCTTGAGAGAAGCCACTAGTGAAACCTATGGCCCCCGGGTCTATTCTCATCATATCAATCTCCATCACTTTAATCTTGCTTGCTTTTTACTTTGCCTTTTACTTTTCACTTTGCACCTCTATACCAAAAATACCAAAAATCTTCTCTATCAGATATCACTCTCGTAAGTGACCGTGAAGGGATTGACAACCCCTAATCGCGTTGGTTGCGTTGAGCTATTGTTTTGCGCAGGTACGAGGGACTTGCGTGTAGCCTCCTACAGGATTGATACCTTGGTTCTCAAAAACTGAGGGAAATACTTACGCTACTTTGCTGCATCATCCTCTCCTCTTCGGGGAAATCCAACGCAGTGCTCAAGAGGTAGCACGGGCCAATTCGCTTGGCCATCTGGAGCAGATCGAAAGCTACGCCCCTGGCCACCAGGTCAGATTTGGGAGCTTGAACTATGTTGCGGACACCCGTGGAGACTTGATCTTCACCGGATTCGAAACCGTGGTAGCCGCTCCTGGTCACCCCGATGATCATGACCTAAATATGTCATCTGACCACAGCCAGGAGATTGCTCCTATAACCGCTCTGGCCCTAGATCCAGAGCAAGCTGCACCATCCAAAGACGGGAGGATCAACCCCACCACGGAGACCACAGATTCCACGGCGTTGGAGCCGCACATAAAGTTAACCTCTCACGACGTCTTTGTTAGCGGAACTCCGGACTCGTATCCGGCCGTAAGTTCTGAACCACGTGAGCCCGCAGACGCTGCGCTTGATCGCTTGTCGACCTTCGAATTCAGCACCGCACATCTTCCAGCACTCCCCTTTGGGCGATGTGATAAACTCATTAAAGAACATGTCCTTGGTGGAGGACTCACAGCCGAACTATATCCGGCTCGAACTAGGGGATGATGGTGGAGAATTTTGCTTCCCACCCGCCACCCACTTCATAGCCACAATCGAGGATTTGACCGACGAACTTGATTACGACTCTGAGGACATCGACGACATGGACGACGATGCCGGAGAAGAAGAGGCCCAGAACCTGCCGTTCACCAGACGCTGGACGGCCACTTCCTCGTACGATGTATACATGGTGGATGCACCAAAGGAGAACAGCGGCAATGACAAGGAAGATCTGGTTGAGGATAAACCTTCCAAAATACAATCCAAGCACCGGCATCAGCGGTGCCGCTCTAAGTCACGCCGCAGTAAAGACAGCAACACCGGCACAGGAGAAGATAACACTCCGGAAGGTGCCGAAGACAACGAAGAACCCGTCGATACAGCTAATGAACAAGATGAACGGGAAGGCGGATAGGTTAGCCCCGGTAAACAGGCCACGCACGAAGATCCGGAGGATGATAATTACCTTCCGCTCTCCGAGGACGAGGTGAGCCTCGGCACTGAGGATTTCATCATGCCTGAGGAACCTCTTGAGCAGGAGCACTTTAAGCGCCAGCTAATTGCCACTGCGAGGAGCCTGAAAAAGAAGCAGCAGCAGCTTCAAGCTGACCAAGATCTGCTCAATGATAAATGAACCAATGTCCTAGCAGCCGAAGAGTACGGCCTCAAGCGCCCAACCAAAAGCTACCCAAAGCGCAAATCTTTCTACCTCAGTTCTACGAGGAGGCGCCGGAATACATACCTCCATTGTATAAAGCGGCTGACCGACCACCACGTGGTCGGAACAAAACGGCAACTCACGCCGAACACCAGCCAGCCCCGCCTCATCACACAGGTAGAGGTAAATTAGCCCACGGTCATACATATGACCTCCGGCAAAGCCTGTACAATAAAGAAGGACATACTAGATCAATCTACGGATCGCGAGGACGTGCCTCGACACGCGACGACGGCTACCTATTCAGACGTGACAAATTTAGTCATGCGCGGGATGAAAACCGCAGACGGACTCCATCGGAGCTACATCACGATACGGCCTAATATAGAGGCGTCGCACACCCTCATTGCTTCACCGATGAGGTCCTGGATCATGAATTCCCAGAAGGGTTCAAACCCGTTAATATAGAATCATACGATGGAACCAGAGACCCCGCGGTGTGGATCGAAGATTTTATTCTCCACATTCATATGGCCCGCGGCGATGACCTCCACGCCATCAAATACCTCCCTTTAAAACTCAAGGGTCCATCTCGGCACTGGCTCAACAGTCTGCCTGCAAATTCTATTGGCAGCTGGGAGGACTTGGAAGAGGCCTTCCTCGATAACTTCCAAGGACCTTCGGACGCTGATGACTTAAGCCATATAGTCCAACAGCCCGGAGAGTCCGCCAGGAAATTCTGGACTATGTTCTTAACTAAAAAGAACCAAATCATCGATTGTCCGGATGCCGAAGCCCTAGCAGCCTTCAAACACAGCATCCGCGACGAATGGCTCACTCGCCACCTCGGCCAAGAAAAGCCAAAATCCATGGCAGCCCTCACGGCACTCATGACCCGCTTTTGTGCGGGTGAGGACAGTTGGTTGGCCCGTAGCAAAAACAATGCAAGCGACACTGGTACCCCTGAAGCTAAAACTAGCAAAGACAAGTCTCGATGCAACAGATACAAGCGTCGAAACAACAGTGATAACACCGAGGACACGACAGTCAATGCCGGATTCAGGGGATCTAAGTTCGGCCAGCAGAAGAGCCATTCCAAAAGAACAATTCAGGCCCATCCAGCTTGGACCGCATACTTGATCGTCCGTGCGAGATTCATGGCACCCCAGATAAGCCACCCAATCATACAAATAGAGATTGATGGGTTTTTAAACAGGTAGGCAAATTAAATGTCGAGAACAGGGAAAAAGGATCGCAAAGCGAGGACGATGACGAAGAGCCCCAGCAACCGAACATAGGGGGACAGAAGAAGTTTCCCCCTCAGGTCAAAATGGTGAACATGATATACGCTACCCACATCCCCAAGAGGGAGCGCAAGCGTGTGCTCAGGGACGTCTACGCGATAGAGCCAGTCGCCCCAAAATTCAATCCATGGTCGTCATGCCCGATCACCTTTGATCGTCGGGATCATCCGACCAGTATCCGTCACAGTGGCTCAGCCGCACTGGTCCTAGACCCAATAATCGATGGGTTCCACTTGACTGGCGTCCTTATGGACGGAGGTAGCAGCCTTAATCTGCTCTATCAGGATACAACGCGAAAAATGGTCATTAACCCATCTCGGATCAAGCCCACCAGGACTACCTTCAAAGGAGTCATACCAGGTGTCACTAGTAGAAAAAGGGTCAAACGTGAAGCACATTAGTGCCGGTTTGTATTTGAGCCGGCACTATTGTATACATTAGTGCCGGTTCCAACGGCTAGCCGGGCCGCTCTCATTAGTACCGGTTCGTGGAGAACCTTTAGCACCGGTTCGTGCCACGAACTGGTACTAATGAGTGTGGTGGCAGGATGTTGTCACACTGGGTACCCTCCGGCCCCTTTAGTACCGGTTCATGGCACGAACCGGTACTAAAGGTCACCCTACATAAACCCTTCGTCCACCCGAGCTCGCTCTGTTCTTCCCCTTTCCCCTCTCCTCTCTGTTCTTCCCCTCTCCTCTCGAGCTCATCACACATTTTGCCCAAAATTTGTCAAGATTTGAAGGCCCCCATCCATTCAAATGATCACAAAGGTTAGCAACTTTTCCCTTTCATATCTCATTGCTAGATTAGCTCTTGCAATGCTTTATATAGTGATTAATTTGTGAGTTTAGTAATTTGGAGGAAATATATATATATGTGCTAGTATTTGATTTATATGCAATATGAGGTCAAAAATAACACTTAGTTTGCATATGTAGGTGTGGTTTACTTAGTGCCTTCTAAATCTTCGTCGTAACCACCGTCGATCGCCCGCACCGTCCCGTCGCCGGCACCACCTTGTGGTGAGCCTCTTTGTTCATGAAATTTTATATAAAAATTGATGTTTGTGTGATTTGGATATATAGCTAGTTACTCGTATAATTATCTTACCCGTACGTTCTTTGTTATACATATAGTGCCATGGTTTTGATATCCGTCCCCGTCGGCCCTCGTCCTTGTTATGATTCGGATGTGGTATATATATTCTCTTTTAAAACTAGTTGCATTTCGTGTTTATGACAAATTATGCCCATCAAGTTGACATAGGAATTTTTTCTAGGAGGTATGTGAACCGGAAATTCCAACCGACCCTATTGTCGAGAGGTTAAATTTAGTTGAAAGAGAAAACGAGAATTTGAAAGAAAAATTGAAAAGAATTGAGGGGGAGAAGATGCAATTGGAGTTGCATGTTGCCGATGTCGTCGATGATCACAAGATCAAGATGGAGAAAATGCGCTTGAAGATTAGAAAGATTAGAAAATATGCCATCGATAGTGAGGCTTGGTATCATTATGCTGTTGGATCCATTGTTACCTTAGTTGCGATCTTGATCGCATTTGTTGTTGCATTTAAATGCTTTAGCTAGAGAGTTATTTGTTTGTTGCATTTAAGTGTTCTATGAACTTGTATTAATTTGGTCTATTCGATGTTGTGTAATGAAGATGAGCCGGCAATGGATGTACGATGACCGATGCTCTCCCGAGTTCATTAATGGCGTGCACACTTTTCTGCTTGCGGCTGAGGAAAACAAGCGGGCGGATGGTTTTATGCCTTGTCCATGTGCTGTCTGTAAGAATGGTCAAAATTACTCTAAGTCAAGAACCATTCACTTCCACCTGTTTAAGTCCGGTTTCATGCCCCACTATAATGTTTGGACCAAGCACGGAGAAAGAGGGGTTATGATGGAAGACAATGAAGAAGAAGAGGACGACGACAGCTATCCTGACCATGGGTTCCCTGAATACGATGATACAACAATGGGGGAAGAAGCTGAGCCGGTAATGCGGGAAGAAGCTGAGTCGTCAATGCAGGAAGAAGCTGAAGAAGAGGCATCAGATGAGCCCGTTGATGATCTAGGTCGGGCCATTGCCGATGCAAAGAGAAACTGCGCAAGTGATTTGGAGAAGAAGAAGTTGCAGCGCATGTTAGAGGATCACAAAAAATTGTTGTACCCGAATTGCGTAGGTGACAAGAAAAAGCTGGGCACCACACTGGAATTGCTGCAATGGAAGGCAGAGAATGGTGTATCTGACAAGGGATTTGGAAAGTTGCTGGTAATGATAAAGGATATGCTTCCAAAGGACAACGAATTGCCCGAGAGTACGTACGAAGCAAAGAAGGTTGTCTGCCCTATAGGGTTAGAGGTGCAGAAGATACATGCATGCCCTAATGATTGCATCCTCTACCGCGGTGAGTACGAGGATTTGAACGCTTGCCCGGTATGTGGTGCATTGCGCTATAAGATCAGCCGCGATGACCCTGGTGATGTCGAGGGCGAGCGCCCCAGGAAGAAGATTCCTGCCAAGGTGATGTGGTATGCTCCTATAATACCACGGTTGAAACATTTGTTACAAAACAAAGAGCATGCCAAGGCGATGCGATGGCACAAAGAAGACCGTAAGAAAGACGGGAAGTTGAGAGTACCCGCTGACGGGTAGCAGTGGAGAAAAATCGTAAGAAAGTACGGGAAGGAGTTTGCAGATGACCCAAGGAGCGTATGGTTTGGTCTAAGCGCAGATGGCATTAATCCTTTTGGGGAGCAGAGCAGCAACCATAGCACCTGGCCTGTGACTCGATGTTCCAAGGCCCTAAGCAACCCGGCAACAACATTGATGTGTACCTAAGGCCATTAGTTGAAGAACTCTTACAACTGTGGAATAGAACAGGTGTACGTGCGTGGGATGAGCACATGGGGGAAGAATTTGACCTAAAGGCACTGCTGTTCGTGACCATCAATGATTGGCCTGCTCTCAGTAACCTTTCAGGATAGAAAAACAAGGGATACCGCGCATGCACGCACTGTTTGGACGATACCGACGGCATATATTTGGCTAATAAGAATGTGTACCTGGGACATCGTCGATTTCTTCTGAGCAGGCATCCCTTAAGAAAGAAAGGCAAGCATTTCAAAGGTGAGGCGGATCACCGGACGAAGCCTCGCCACCGTACTGGTGCTGATGTACATGATATGGTCAAGGATTTGAAGGTGGTCTTTGGAAAGGGTCCTGGTGGACAACCTGTTCCGAATGACGCTGACGGACGCGCACCCATGTGGAAGAAGAAATCTATATTTTGGGACCTGCCCTATTGGAAAGACCTCGAGGTCCGCTCCGCAATCGACGTGATGCACGTGACGAAGAATCTTTCTGTGACCCTGCTTGGCTTCTTGGGCGTGTATGGGAAGACAAAAGATACACCTGAGGCACGGGAGGACCAGCAACGTATGCACGGAAAAGACGGCATACATCAGGGTCATGCAAGCTACGCTCTTACCAAAGAAGAGATGGAAATCTTCTTTGAATGCCTGCTCAGTATTAAGGTACCGTCTGACTTCTCATCGAATATAAAGGGAATAATAAACATGGCAAAGAAAAAGTTCCAGAACCTAAAGTCTCATGACTGCCACATGATTATGACGCAACTGCTTCCGGTTGCATTGAGGGGGCTTCTACCGGAAAACGTTCGATTAGCCATTGTGAAGCTATGTGCATTTCTCAATGCAAACTCTTAGAAGGTAATCGATCCAGAAATCATACCAAGGTTATAGAATGATTTGGTGCAATGTCTTGTCAGTTTCGAGTTGGTGTTCCCACCATCCTTCTTCAACATCATGACGCACGTCCTAGTTCACCTATGCGAAGAGATTAACGTTTTGGGTCCTGTATTTCTACACAATATGTTCCCCTTTGAGAGGTTCATGGGAGTCTTAAAGAAATATGTTCATAACCGTGCTAGGCCAGAAGGAAGCATCTCCAAGGGCCGTCAAAATGAGGAGGTCATTGAGTTTTGTATTGACTTTATTCCTGACCTTAAGCCGATTGGTGTTCCTGAATCGCGGCATAAGGGCAGACTGGACGGAAAAGGCACGCTAGGAGGGGAACAAATAATATGTATGGACAGACATTCTCTCACTGAAGCACACTACACAGTTGTACAGAATTCTGCCTTGGTGGCTCCGTATATGGATGAACACAAGAATTTGCTACGCTCCAAACACCCGGAGCGGTCTGATGACTGGATTACACGTGAACAAACCAGGAGTTTCGCCAGCTGGTTGCAAGCACGTACCATGCATGACACCTCTATTGAAGATGACCTGTACTTGTTGTCCCAGTTACCATCTTCGAATATAATGACTTTCAAAGGGTACCAGATAAATGGTAATACATTTTACACGATCGCCCAAGATAAGAAGAGCACCAACCAAAACAGTGGTGTCCGCTTTGATGCAGAAACCAAGACGGGAAAGGAAACATATTATGGTTATATACAGGACATATGGGAACTTGACTATCGACGTGGTTTGAAGGTCCCTTTGTTTCGGTGCAAATGGGTCAATATGACACGAGGCGGGGTAACCGAAGACCCGCAGTACGGAATGACAACAGTGGATCTCAACAATCTTGCGTATGCAGACGAACCATTCGTCCTAGCCAATGATGTGGCACAGGTTTTCTATGTGAAGGACATGTCTACCAAGCCAAGAAAAAGAAAAGATAAGGAAGCGAATGCATCGTACGATGAGCCAAAGCGGCACATAGTTCTTTCTGGGAAGAGAAACATTGTGGGAGTGGATGACAAGACAGACAAGTCAGAAGATTATGAAAAGTTTGATGAAATTGCTCCATTCACAGTGAATATTGACCCGAGCATCCCGTTAAATGATGAAGATTTTCCATGGCTACGACGCAAAGGGACACACGCGAAGAAAAAGTTTCACACCCAAAGATCTGGGATGTGATCGGCTTAACTATATATCATCACTTTCTTCTGTGTTTCACACCCAGGAGGGATCTCTATAATAGTTAGGGTAGCTAGTTATGTGTTTTGGCATTTGAAACGTGCAGAAACTTTCAACCTTTTATGTGCAAGCAAATTCTTTCATGCATTTACTGACTTTTTCAGCTAAATGACCCTGAAATTGAAAAGCATTTCAAATGAACTCAGAAAAGGTTGAAAGTTGGCATGGTATCATAATTTCACCCACATAGCATGTGCAAAAAAGTAGAGAGGGTTACCGCAAAAACTGGATGCACTTCGTGTACAAAATGGACAATCTGTTTCAAAGTATCAGGGTTTCGGACGAAAACTCATCTGTTACAAAGGCATTTCATTTTTTAAATAACCTAAGCATTACCAAATTGAATATAATGATAAAACACACTAATATTAAACATAAGAAAAAAGAATCACTGAAAAATCTATTTTCAAAGTTAAGTTATTCACAAAAATAAATAAAGCAAAAAAATAAGAAAAAAAAGCCCACCTACTGGGCCACAGCGGCCTGCATACGACTAGAAACCGAAATTCAAGTTGGGCCAGGATGCAGGCCCGCTAGCCCAGTAGGCCCAACAGGGCATCGCAGAACAGGTAGGCCCAGAAGGCCTGCTTAAGAGAGGAGCTCGAGACAACAGCGACGGCGGGGCTTATAAGCAGGTGTGAGTGCCCCTCGGCTAGCGAGGTGGGACTAAACTTTTGTGCCCCTCGCCTGGCAGCGGACCCCCCTTTAGTACCGGTTCGTGGCACCAACCGGTACTAAAGTGGGGGCCTTTAGTACCGGTTGGAGCCACCAGCCGGTACTAAAGGGGGTCGCTTCCCGCCGCTTGGGCTAGCCAAAACAGACCTTTAGTACCGGTTGGTGGCTCCAACCGGTATTAAAGGTCCATCCTATATATACAACACTTGGAAAAATTTCAGTTTCCCTCTGTTTCTTGCCTCTGTTTCCTCCCTCCGTCGTGCCTGCCCCGATCGACGTCGACGCCGCCGCCACCGCCCCTCATCGCCGACCCCGGCCGTGCGCGCCCCCGCCCCTCGTCGCCGCCCCCACCGTCCCCGCCCCGTCGTCCCCGCCGTCCCCGTCGCCGCGCCCCGGCCGCCCCGTCGTACGTCGCCGCCCCGCCCCGTCGTCGCTGCCCCGCCCCGTCGTCGCCGCCCCGTCCCTTCGCCCCGTCGTCGCCGCCACGTCCCGTCGCCGCCCCATTGTCGCCTCGCCCGTGGGCTCGCCCCGGCCGCCATGTCCAGTAGTTCCACACACACACTACACACACACACTACACACACACACACACGCACACACACACACACACACACTACACACACACACACATTTTAGCAATTTTTCTGTTTTGTAGTTATATAAATATTAGAATTGTTATAGAAATGTTAGTTATATAATCAGGAAATTTTAGAATTAGTTTTAGTTATACAAATGGTTATAAAAAAGTTAGAATTGTTAGAAATTTTTCTGTTTTTTAGTTATAGAAATATTAGAAATGTTATAGAAATGTTAGTTATATATAGCATTGTTACAAATGTTATATAAATGTTAGAAATTTTAGTTATCAAAATCCAATCATTAAAAAAATGTTACTTTTTGCGGGCATGCATATAGCTACTATTTGTTGTCGACGATGCCCGGCCCGCATCCTCGTCGTCGACACGTCCGCGACGACGTCCAGCTGACCCATGTCCGGGACTGGGCTCCGTCGGGCTGGCACTGGGAGGTGCTGCCTGGAGGGGCGCGCCGCTTGATGAAGAATCCGGCCTCGGGTCCCGTCGTCGACCCTGAGCTCGTTTGGTGGCGTTCGCGTGGGCCAGTTTCGGTGCGGAGGGAGCCGGCCCCGCCGGAGGTGGTACGTCGTCGTGTCAGGGAGGAGGACGAGCACGTCCATCGCTACATGGTTGCGTTAGAGGGCGGCAGGTTCTCCAATACCTGGCAGTTTCTTCAGGGATCTCACTTCAGCTATGATCCTGTGAGGGTTCCTTCTCTTTGGGTGTCCACCGCCCACGCCGCAGGAACCGCGAGTGTCCTAGATTCTTCTGTAGTATTCGATCTTTATTAGCTACCTAGCGAGTGATGTATTCAAGATTATATATTCGAGACGATGTATTCGAGATTATATATTATTCGAGATGATGTATTCGAGATTATATCTGTTATTCGAGACGATGTATTCGAGATTATATCTATTATTCGAGATTATACTAAATTGTTTTATATTTCTTTTGCCATAGTTAAATAAAAGCTATGGCGGACAATACCGACAGAGAGAGAGAATAGACCATGTTCGATATGATACGCGGGCCAGATGATGATCGGAATGAAGAAGATTTTGACGGCTCCGAATTTCTAAACAACACCGGAGAGGGTGATATGATATTCGATCGCGATGACCGAATTGATAAAGTCATGAACTACGATTATGACGATGACGAAGAACATGTTGATCCTGAAACAACAAACACCGGCGAGGTATATATATTTATATAAGCAGGAATCTGGTGATCATCACATGTTTTAATAAATGAGTTGAAGATATATTAACGAATCGATCTTTCTTCTTTCAGCCATCCGGATCGAGCAAATCTTCAGGCAAAAGGACGAAACGAGGCCCGAATAAAAAGTTGAAGGAGGTCGTAAAGTACAATATCGAGGCATTCAGACCTAATGGCGAACCATTAGCGCCTAAGAAGATTGCGTACAAGTTCGTTCGTCAGTGCGGAGTTCTTGTGAAGGACCTACTCCCGATCTCCCTTCAAGAATGGAGAAAGCCAGCAAAGCCACGTCCATATGTTACTTTTGTCGACGAGAATCAAAAAAACCTGCTTTGGGATACTCTCATGGAACATTTCACCCTACCAGATCATTTCACAAAAGCAGATGTGCAGAAAGTCAAGGACGTTGCTTTGAGGAAGATGGCGGTTGCATTCAAGAACTACAAGAGAACGACGTGGGAGAAGTACGTCAAGGATGGAAGGAAGACTCCAGTATTCGAGGGGATACTAGAAAATTAAAGTGCTCATTGGGACGATTTCGTGAAATTCAAGGATTCAGAATTAGCTAAGGAACGGTCGAGAATAAACAAGAAGAATGCCGAAAAAAAGGATAAGTTCCATAAGCTGGGGCCAGGTGGCTACGCGGTGGCAATGCCTAAGTGGGATAAGTCTGAGAAAGAGATGGAGGATGCAGGTGTCACTCCGGTTACTAAGAGCTGAGCCCCCAGGTGCAGGACTTGGTTCTATGCGCATGGGGGGAGTTGGACCCGAAGACAGGCAATGTTTCGACGAAGGCATGTCTGAACGGAGCCGACGATGCGATACTTGTTGCAATAGAAGAGGCTCGATCGGGGGTGTTCCAGCCCAACAGAGAGAACGACGAGCTTACGCGTACCCTGGGAAATCCTGAACACCCGGGAAGAACACGAGGCAAGGGCGCTATTCCGTGGTATGAGGGGTTTTCGGACTGGAACGCCGACTACAGAATCCGTGCGAGAAAGAAGATTGCGGAGGATAAGAAGAGGAAGATGGAGGAGGAGTAGAGGAAGCGGGACTATGAACGCCTTCAAGGCCTTGAAGCAAGTCAAGCAGAATTGGCAGTTAAATTCCAGTGGCAGCAGGAGCAGATCGACTCACTTAGCCAGCAAAGGGGGTCTCAGCAGCTAGCGGATGATCCAGCATTGGATAGCACCGCCCCATCCATGCCGAGAAGCAGCGTGGGTTCCGCCCCGGGCGACGCATTGCTGGATAGATACCCCGTGGATGACATCACGGAGAACAGTAACTGCGAGCTACACTTCAAGATGAAGAACATATCCATGAAGGTGGCGGACGCCGTTGCTTTTCCAAATTCCCCCGAGGCAACCTTCCATTGCAACCCGATTCCAGCGGGCTATGCTTGTGTCTTGGTTGATGAGGTGGTGGACCCATATTCGGAGCTTCAGCTTGACATTCCTGGAGGTGACGACGAGCACACATTGGGAGAGGCCATACATCATGCCATCCTATGGAGAAAGGATTGCATCGTCTTTCGAAGGCCACCGACACCGTGTCACCCGACTCCTCGTCGAAGTCCGCCACCGATTCAGCAGACTCCCGCTCCTTCAAGTCCACCAACGCGTGAGGCCACTCCTCCTCCTCCAAGTCCGGCAAAGTGTCAGGCCACTCCTCCTCCAAGTCTGACATAGCGTCAGACGTCCACTCCTCCTCCAAGTCCGGCAAAGTGTCAGGCCACTCCTCCTCCAAGTCCGGCACAGCTTCAGGCCACTCCTCCTCGTCCAACTCAGCCCCGTCAGCCGTCTCCGCCGCCTCAGCAATCACAGAAGAGACACCCCGCACATATGGTGCGTAGCGGTACCAGTCGAGGTCATAGTACAGGAAGTACAGGCGGAGGCAAGCGATATAAATATGGTCCAAACCTCGATACTCCTCTTCCTGAGAGGGCTTACGACAGGACCAAGGAGCAAACCAATGCCATAGTGCGGGCAGAAGTCGACGCCCATTTTGGACCGAAACCGCCACCGCCGCCAAGGGAGAAAGTGCATGTGGAAGTTATTGACCACTTCATTCGTATGGATGAACCACCAGCTCCTAAGCCTGTTGACTCAGACTATGAGCGCCACATCAGGAAGTTAAATCGACAACGTCTACAAAAGGAGGCGAGCTCGAGCTCGAGCAAACAACAAGCAGCTGTCAAAAAATGCGGGAGAACCGTTGCCCAGCTGGGAGAACAGTGGGCGCAACCGATCCCCCCGCTTGTTGTGCCACCAACAACACGTGACAGTACGCGCGGCCAATATTATTGTGGGCAAACAGTTTACATTCCCCAGGTGGGCGATCTGGTAATAACCCAGGAGCATATAAAGCAGGCTGAAGAACTCAAGATCACTGTTGGACAACTCCTCGAGATCGAGGACATGCCTGTGCTTACAGAGGAGGAAATAAAACAGAAATATGTCCCGGGCCAACCTTTGGTCAAGACAGAAGATGTCAAGAAGCTCCCAACGAGAATGTATGAATTGCATCAATGGTACATGGACATTACCAAGAGATCCAATGGACAGTCCCTCATGGTGCAAATCAACAAGGAACATTTCCACCATGACAAACCTGGGACCGTTGAGTATTCTGAACTGCTTCAGTTATACAATCAAGACGCACTCGACAAATCTATCGTCAGTTGCTATTCTCTGTAAGTGATTTCTTTCTGTAATTTAATTCTGAAGCTAGTTGTATTGATCCTTTTGATCAATAATTACCTGTAATTATCCTCAATATATTCTTTTCTGTGGTACTATGCAGGATGAAGATGTATGAAATGAAAAAAGGTGGACGCTATGGCATTGGGTTCATTGACCCAAACACCGTTAATGAATTCACATGGTATATAAGCGACTATTATAAAAAGCAGGTAGAGGACAGCATGTTCGAGTTCTTGAAGGACCTCAAATACAATGAAGATATACTACTTCCTTACAACTTCAAGTGAGTCACACTTTCTTGTACTACAAATTCTCTGTTTTTGCCTACTAGCTAGCTAGCTACATGTTTTTGCTTACATATATATGCCCGCTTAATTAAGACATGCAAACGTGTGTGCATGCAGATTTCACTGGATCTTGTGTATCATTAAAGTTGACGAAGGAACAGCTGAAATACTGGACTCACTACTCTCAGAAAATAAAGACAATAACATCTTGTTTGGGATAGTCAACAGGTAATTTCAATCATTATTAACTATATATCTCGGCCTATTTAGTTCATCATTTCATGATATGAACTATTTAATAACCCCTTTATTCATTTTCTTTGTCGGCGGGCAGGGCTTGGGCAAGGTTCATCAGCGTCACGGAAGGCGAATGGAAAGGACAGCTGAGATGGCTTCGACCCAGGGTAAGTAATTAAGTAGTGTGGTAGCTGTTGGAAATATGCCCTAGAGGCAATAATAAATTGATTATTATTATATTTCCTTGTTCATGATAATCGTTTATTATCCATGCTAGAATTGTATTGATAGGAAACTCAGATACATGTGTGGATACATAGACAACACCATGTCCCTAGTAAGCCTCTAGTTGACTAGCTCGTTAATCAATAGATGGTTACGGTTTCCTGACCATGGACATTGGATGTCGTTGATAACGGGATCACATCATTAGGAGAATGATGTGATGGACAAGACCCAATCCTAAGCCTAGCACAAGATCATGTAGTTCGTATGCTAAAGCTTTTACAATGTCAAGTATCATTTCCTTAGACCATGAGATTGTGCAACTCCCGGATACCGTAGGAATGCTTTGGGTGTGCCAAACGTCACAACGTAACTGGGTGGCTATAAAGGTGCACTACAGGTATCTCCGAAAGTGTCTGTTGGGTTGGCACGAATCGAGACTGGGATTTGTCACTCCGTGTGACAGAGAGGTATCTCTGGGCCCACTCGGTAGGACATCATCATAATGTGCACAATGTGATCAAGGAGTTGATCACGGGATGATGTGTTGCGGAACGAGTAAAAGAGACTTGCCGGTAACGAGATTGAACAAGGTATCAGGATACCGACGATCGAATCTCGGGCAAGTATCGTACCGATAGACAAAGGGAATTGTATACGGGATTGATTAAGTCCTTGACATCATGGTTCATCCGATGAGATCATCGTGGAACATGTGGGAGCCAACATGGGTATCTAGATCCCGCTGTTGGTTATTGACCGGAGAACATCTCGGTCATGTCTGCTTGTCTCCCGAACCCGTAGGGTCTACACACTTAAGGTTCGATGACGCTAGGGTTATAAAGGAAGCTTGTATGTGGTTACCGAATGTTGTTCGGAGTCCCGGATGAGATCCCGGACGTCACGAGGAGTTCCGGAATGGTTCGGAGGTAAAGATTTATATATAGGAAGTATGGTTTTGGCCACCGGAAGTGTTCTGGGCATCACCGGTAGTGTACCGGGACAACCGGAGGGGTCCGGGGGTCCACCGGGAGGGGCCACGGGCCTCGGAGGCATACATGGGCCAAGTGTGAGAAGGGACCAGCCCCTAGGTGGGCTGGGGCGCCTCCCCACCAAGGCCCATGCGCCTGGAGAGAAGAGGGGGCAAACCCTAGGGCAGATGGGCCCTAAAGGCCCATGCCTGGTGCGCCTCCCTCTCCCCCCCCACTTGGCCGCCACCCTAGATGGGGATTGGGGCTGCCGCCGCCCCTAGGGTAGAAACCCTAGGTGGGGGCGCACCCTCCTCCCTCTCCCCTATATATAGTGAGGCATAGGGCTGCCCATAACACACGTGATTCGATCTCTGCCTCTTGGTGCAGCCCTACCTCTCTCTTCCTCCTCTTCTGTGGTGCTTGGCGAAGCCCTGCAGGATTGCCACGCTCCTCCATCATCACCACGCCGTTGTGCTGCTGCTGGATGGAGTCTTCCTCAACCTCTCCCTCTCTCCTTGCTGGATCAAGGCTTGGGAGACGTCACCGGGCTGTACGTGTGTTGAACGCGGAGGTGCCGTGCGTTCGGCACTTGGTCATCGGTGATTTGAATCACGACGAGTACGACTCCATCAACCCCGTTCACTTGAACGCTTCCGCTTAGCGATCTACAAGGGTATGTAGATGCACTCTCCTTCCCCTCGTTGCTAGTCTCTCCATAGATAGATCTTGGTGACACGTAGGAAAATTTTGAATTTCTGCTACGTTCCCCAACAGTAGCTAGCTGCCATCTTTTTAATATTATCATGCTTGATTAATTATTATCTGATCAAATTAAATTCCATTCTCGTAAAGGCCATAAAGCAGGCGCAGGGGACTGATCTGTGTGCATACTGCGTTTGCGAGAACATTCGCATGATGACGTCCGAAAGGAGCAGATCTCCTAGTAGCATCAGGGTATTAGATACCGGTTCGGTTGCTAAGTGTTAGTAACTCAAAATAAAAGCTACGGAATAAATGGAGACTAGCTAAAGGTGAGCTGACGATATGTGTTGGAAGTGTTTCCAAGGTTGATATGATCAAGCATCGCTCGCTCCCTCTACCATCGAGATTGGTGTTAAACCTAAATAATTGTTATTTGGTGTTTGCGTTGAGCATAGACATGATTGGATTATGTCTATCACAATACGGTTATTCATTTAAGGAGAATAATGGTTACTCTATTTATTTGGATAATACCTTCAATGGTCTTGCACCTAAAATGAACGGTTTATTCAATCTCGATCATAGTGATACACATGTTCATGCCAAAAGATGTAAGATAGTAATGATAGTACCACCTACTTGTGGCACTGCCATGTAAGTCATATTGGTATAAAACGCATGAAGAAGCTCCATGTTGATGGATCTTTGGACTCACTCTTTTTAAAGGATTGAGACATGTGAACCATGTCTATTGGTATATACGCATGAAGAAACTCCATGCAGATGGACCGTTTGGACTCACTTGATTTTGAATCACTTGAGACATGCAAATCATACCACATGGGCAAGATGACTGAAAGCTTCAGTTTCAGTAAAATGGAACAAGAAAGCAACTTGTTGGAAGTAACACATTTTGATGTGTGCAGTCCAATGAGTGCTGAGGCACGCAGTGGATATCGTTATGCTCTTACTTCACAGATGATTTGAGTAAATACTGAGTATATTTACTTGATGAAACACAAGTCTGAATTATTGAATGGTTCAAGTAATTTCAGAATGAAGTTGAAGGTCTTCGTGATAAGAGGATAAAAATGTCTATGATATGATCATAGAAATGAATATCTGAGTTACGAGTTTTGGCACTGTGGAAATTGTTTCACGACTAGTACCGCCTGGAACACCATAGTGTGATGGTGTGTCCGAACATCATAACTGCACCCTATTGGATATGATGCATACCATGATGTCTCTTATCGAATTACCACTATCGTTCATGGGTTTAGGCATTAGAGACAACCGCACTCACTTTAAGAGGGCACCACGTAATTCCGTTGAGACGAAACCGTTTGAACTATGGTTTGGAGAAACCTGAGTTATCGTTTCTTAAAAGTTTGGGGCTACGACGCTTATGTGAAAAAGTTTCAGGCTGATAAGCACGAACCCAAAGCGGATAAATGCATCTTCATAGACACCCAAAACAGTTGGGTATACCTCCTGTCTCAGATCCGAAAGCAATAGGGATTGTTTCTAGAATCGGGTCCTTTCTCGACGAAAAGTTTCTCTCGAAAGAATTGAGTGGGAGGATGGTGGAGACTTGATGAGGTTATTGAACCGTCACTTCAACTAGAGTGTAGCAGGGCACAGGAGGTGTTCCTATGGCACCTACACCAATTGAAGTGGAAGCTTATGATAGTGATCATGAGACTTCGGATCAAGTCACTCCCAAACCTCGTAGGACGTCAAGGATGCGTACTACTTCAGAGTGGTACGTAATCCTGTCTTGGAAGTCATGTTGCTAGACAACAATGAACCTACGAGCTATGGAGAAGCGATGGTGGGCCTAGATTCCGATGGATGGCTCGAGGCCATAAAATCCGAGAGAGGATCCATGTATGAAAACAAAGTGTAGACTTTGGCAGAACGGCTCGATGGTCGTAAGGCTGTTGAGTACAGATGGATTTTAAAAGGAAGACGGACAATGATGGTAAATGTCACCATTGAGAAAGCTCGACTTGTCGTTAAGATGTTTTCCGACAAGTTCAAGGAGTTGACTACAATGAGACTTTCTCACTCGTAGCGATGCTAAGAGTCTGTTGGAATTATATTAGCAGGTACTGCATTATTTATGAAATCTTGCAGATAGGATGTCAAAATATTGTTTCCTTGATTTTCTTGAGGAAAGGTTGTATGTGATACAAGCAGAAGATTTTTGTCAATCCTGAAAGATGCTAACAAGTATGCAAAGCTCCAGCAATCCTTCTAAGGGCTGGAGTAAGCATCTCGGAGTTGGAATGTACGCTTTGATGAGATGATCAAAGATTTGGGTTTATACAAAGTTTATGAGAAACTTGTATTTCCAAAGAAGTGAGTGGGAGCAATATATAATTTTTGATGAGTATATGTTATGAACATATGGTTGATCAGAAATGATGTAGAATTTCTGGAAAGCATATAGGGTTATTTGAAAAGTGTTTTTCAATGGAAAACCTGGATTAAGCTACTTGAACATTGAGCATCAAGATCTATAAGGATAGATCAAAATCGCTTAATAGTACTTTCAAACGAACACATACCATGACAAGATTTTGAAGGGGTTCAAAATAGATCAGCAAAGAAGGAGTTCTCGGCTGTGTTACAAGGTGTGATTATTGAGCAAGACTCAAGACATGACCACGGCAGAATAGAGAGAAAGGACGAAGGTCGTCCCCTATGCTTAGACGTAGGCTCTACAGTATGCTATGCTGTGTACCGCATCTAAAGTGTGCCTTGCCATGAGTCAGTCAAGGGGTACAAGAGTGATCCAGGAATGGATCACAGGACAGCGGTCAAGGTTATCCTTGGTAACTGGTGGACTGAGGAATTTTCTCGATTATGGAGGTGGTAAAAGAGTTCGTCGTAAAGGGTTACGCCGATGCAAACTTTGACACTGATCCAGATTATTCTAAGTAGTAAATTGGATTCGTATAGTAGAACAGTTATTTGGAATAGCTCCAAATAGAGCGTGGAAACTGCATCTAGGAGATGACATAGAGATTTGTAAAGCACACGCGGATCTGAAAAAGGTTCAGGCCCGTTGACTATAACATCTCTCACAAGCATAACATGATCAAACCCAGAACTCTTGGGTGTTAGTCACATAGGGATGTGACCTTGAGTGTTAATCACATATCGATGTGAACTAGATTATTGACTCTAGTGCAACTGGGAGACTGTTGGAAATATGCCCTAGAGGCAATAATAAATTGATTATTATTATATTTCCTTGTTCATGATAATCGTTTATTATCCATGCTAGATTTGTATTGATAGGAAACTCAGATACATGTGTGGATACATAGACAACACCATGTCCCTAGTAAGCCTCTAGTTGACTAGCTCGTTAATCAATAGATGGTTATGGTTTCCTGACCATGGACATTGGATGTCGTTGATAACGGGATCACATCATTAGGAGAATGATGTGATGGACAAGACCCAATCCTAAGCCTAGCACAAGATCATGTAGTTCGTATGCTAAAGCTTTTACAATGTCAAGTATCATTTCCTTAGACCATGAGATTGTGCAACTCCCGGATACCGTAGGAATGCTTTGGGTGTGCCAAACGTCACAACGTAACTGGGTGGCTATAAAGGTGCACTACAGGTATCTCTGAAAGTGTCTGTTGGGTTGGCACGAATCGAGACTGGGATTTGTCACTTCGTGTGACGGAGAGGTATCTCTGGGCCCACTCGGTAGGACATCATCATAATGTGCACAATGTGATCAAGGAGTTGATCACGGGATGATGTGTTGCAGAACGAGTAAAAGAGACTTGCCGGTAACGAGATTGAACAAGGTATCAGGATACCGACGATCGAATCTCGGGCAAGTATCGTACCGATAGACAAAGGGAATTGTATACGGGATTGATTAAGTCCTTGACATCGTGGTTCATCCGATGAGATCATCGTGGAACATGTGGGAGCCAACATGGGTATCTAGATCCCGCTGTTGGTTATTGACCGGAGAACATCTCGGTCATGTCTGCTTGTCTCCCGAACCCGTAGGGTCTACACACTTAAGGTTCGATGACGCTAGGGTTATAAAGGAAGCTTGTATGTGGTTACCGAATGTTGTTCGGAGTCCCGGATGAGATCCCGGACGTCACGAGGAGTTCCGGAATGGTCCGGAGGTAAAGATTTATATATAGGAAGTATGGTTTTGGCCACCGGAAGTGTTCTGGGCATCACCGGTAGTGTACCGGGACCACCGGAGGGGTCCGGGGGTCCACCGGGAGGGGCCACGGGCCTCGGAGGCATACATGGGCCAAGTGTGAGAAGGGACCAGCCCCTAGGTGGGCTGGGGCGCCTCCCCACCAAGGCCCATGCTCCTGGAGAGAAGAGGGGGCAAACCCTAGGGCAGATGGGCCCTAAAGGCCCATGCCTGGTGCGCCTCCCTCTCCCCCCCACTTGGCCGCCACCCCAGATGGGGATTGGGGCTGCCGCCGCCCCTAGGGTAGAAACCCTAGGTGGGGGCGCACCCTCCTCCCTCTCCCCTATATATAGTGAGGCATAGGGCTGCCCATAACACACGTGATTCGATCTCTGCCTCTTGGTGCAGCCCTACCTCTTTCTTCCTCCTCTTCTGTGGTGCTTGGCGAAGCCCTGCAGGATTGCCACGCTCCTCCATCATCACCACGCCGTTGTGCTGCTGCTGGATGGAGTCTTCCTCAACCTCTCCCTCTTTCCTTGATGGACCAAGGCTTGGGAGACGTCACCGGGCTGTACGTGTGTTGAACGCGGAGGTGTCGTGCATTCGGCACTTGGTCATCGGTGATTTGAATCACGATGAGTACGACTCCATCAAACCCGTTCACTTGAACGCTTCCGCTTAGCGATCTACAAGGGTATGTAGATGCACTCTCCTTCCCCTCGTTGCTAGTCTCTCCATAGATAGATCTTGGTGACACGTAGGAAAATTTTGAATTTCTGCTACGTTCCCCAACAGTAGCTAGCTGCCATCTTTTTAATATTATCATGCTTGATTAATTATTATCTGATCAAATTAAATTCCATTCTCGTAAAGGCCATAAAGCAGGCGCAGGGGACTGATCTGTGTGCATACTGCGTTTGCGAGAACATTGGCATGATGACGTCCGAAAGGAGCAGATCTCAAAGACAGGAATGGGTACGCTTGTCAGAACACTATTCACAATTTGTGCACCATTATCGATATCTAGTCACACAACTAATACACATGCATACTGATCTCCTTCTTAACAGTTCAGAGAGGTGCAGGACAAGCTCCTAGATACGGAGCGCGTAGAAGCACTTCAAGAGGAAATAGCGGGATTTTTGCTCGACCAGGTCATAAATCCAAAGGGAGAATACTATTACCCGCTACCGCCCCCACCGACCAATTAAGTCATGAACCACTTCCAATTTGTCATCGTGCTCCGAAGGCACCAATTAGGCTAATGTGAACTGGCTCCGAAGGCAACATGCATATGTACGAGAAATTGTATATAGCTATATACATGCATGTGTGTATGTGTGAATTAATATGGTGTGGTTTGTGTGAGACATTGATGATATATATATATATATATATATATATATATATATATGATTGGTTCTACTAGCTACCATATATATGCATAACGTGTACAATGTGTAGTATCGTAAAATACCAGCAAACGAAAAAGAATTAAAATGGAAAAAACAAAATTAAATGAAAAAGAAATCATAAAACCAAAAAAAAACCAAATATTTTAGTACCGGTTGGTGTTACCAACCGGTACTAAAGGGCTCCCGGCCCCCATAGCTGGCTCGTGCCACGTGGTTGCCCTTTAGCACCGGTTCGTGCTGGACTGGTGCTAAAGGGGGGCCTTCAGTGCCCAAACTTTAGTGCCGGTTATGGAACCGGCACTAAAGGGCCTTACGAACCGGTGCTATTGCCCGGTTCTGCACTAGTGTGTAGAGGCCCGTTGTACGGGCTCAATCACACTAGAGGTTGTCTTCGGATATCCGGACAACTTCCGAAGCGAGGAGTTAATCTTCGATATCATCCCCTTCCGCAACGACTATCATGCACTGCTCGGAAGAAACTGCGTTTGCTCAATTCAATGCAGTACCACATTATGCTTATATCAAGATCAAGATGCCCGGTCCAAGCAGCGTCATAACAGTCAATGGAAATACGGAACGCTCCCTCCGTATAGAAGAGCACACAGCTACCTTAGCAGCAGAAGTACAGAGCGGCCTTCTCAAGCAGAACCTTAATTCGGCTGCCAAGCCCACGGACACCGTTAAGAGGGTCTGAACTACTCTACAGCAGGAGAGCTCGGCTCGTCAGGAGCTTGACTAGCAATCCGGCCTCCGTCGCAGCCCCGATCAAGTAATGGCATTCATGCTGTGCGTACATAACTACGCACTCAAAATCCCATGGGCATCGACGGAGGCACAACTAGCTTGTAGTCCGTAGTACGGCTCAACCGACGTTGGATACACACATACTTTCACTTTTACTTGTTCCTTTGCAGGTCTCAATCCCACAAGCACCATCTGGTGGTATGATCATCGGTCCTCTGGAAGGATAAACACACCAAGACGATGAGAAACGCAGACATACGAGGGACTTTTTAGGTGATTCCGTTAACAACAACTCTACCTGTTTTTCAAGACCCATATGCAGCACTCTCTTGGTTTCGGCATGTCAAATAGCCTGTTGCTTATCGCACTACCTGTATCAATGCGCTTTGACGTACTAATTAAATTACAATGAGAACAGTTTGCAGCTGGAGCTGTAGGACTCCAGCTTTTTACCTTCGTATCTTTTCTGTTTTCTTTCTTTTTTCTTTCTTTCAGCTCCCCTGTGGATAATCCTACCAGGTAGCACCCCTACACTTTGGTACGTTTTCATGTTCGTCAGGGGCTGCATAACACCCCACACTATGGCAACGAAAGTCCGAACACTTTTTATAAGTATAGTTCGGCACCCCAAATTTAGCATTATATGCATTGGCTCTGAATCATGTCTTTGGTCAATAGTTGGGTTGCCCGGCTCCTGTGCTTGCTACCTTACGTTCCGCTATATCGGCTAGGGTAGTAAAGGGAGAACTACTATGATTGTGCCTTGGTTTATCCAAAGGAGCACCTCAGTAGAGAAAGCTGAAAACTTATTGTCATGATGCGGCGAGAGCCGGTTAGCTGTTCGGAGGTTACAAATCGTTGGAGATTTCTTCTGCATTACGTGAAGGATTGGTACTTCCCGATCAGACGCCTATAGCACCCTAGTTCGAATACTAGGGGTTGCGCCCATGTTTTTATTGTCGCACTTCTATGGCTAAGTGAGGGCGTTACAGCCGCATAGTTTGGTTGCCTGGTTCGTTGCGCTAAACAACTCCTCAAGGACCATGTAATTGGATCAAGATTTTTTAGATTCCATCCCGAACACCCCCGTACTACCTACGTGGGGGCAGAAGCCGACGACTGGTTAACCCTCAGATTTCATACAATACGGCCGCACATGAAGTAAAATTTTAAAAGCATAACGGGCATTATATTGCATAAACAACTTGTTTTATACAAGGCAGAGGGAGTACATTCACTCAAAGATAAATTCTTTTGCACAATGATCCGCAACAATGCGGGACCCCTCCAGGATACCATCAAAATACATCTCGGGTCGGCGGTGCTCTGATACGTCTCCAATGTATCTATAATTTTTGATTGCTCCATGCTATTATATTATCTATTTTGGATGTTAATGGGCTTTATTTTACACTTTTATATCATTTTTGGGACTAACCTACTAATCGAAGGCCCAGCCCAAAGTGTTTTTTTTCTATTTTAGAGTTTCAAAGAAAAGGAATATCAAACGGAGTCCAAACGGAATGAAACCTTCGGGAACATGATTTTCTCAACAAACGTGATCCAGGAGACTTGGAGTAGGCGTCAAGAAACAACGGAGGAAGGCACGAGGCAGGGGGGCGCGCCTACCCCCTGGGCGCGCCCTCCACCCTCATGGGCCCCTCGTTGCTCCACCGACATACTTCTTCCTCCTATATAAGTCCACGTACCCCCCAAACATCCAGGAGCACCATGAAAACCTAATTCCACCGCCGCAACTTTCTGTACCCGAGAGATCCCATCTTGGGGCCTTTTCCGGAGCTCCACCAGAGGGGGCATTGATCATGGAGGGCCTCTACATCAACTCCATGGCCTCTCCGGTGATGTGTGAGTAGTTTACTTTAGACCTACGGGTCCATAGTTATTAGCTAGATGGCTTCTTCTCTCTCTTTGGATCTCAATACAAAGTTCTCCTCGATCTTCTTGGAGATCTATTCGATGTAATCTTCTTTTGCGGTGTGTTTGCCGAGATCCGATGAATTGTGGGTTTATGATCCAGATTATCTATGAACAATATTTGATTCTCGTCTGAATTTTTTTATGTATGATTGGTTTATCTTTGCAAGTCTCTTCGAATTATCAGTTTGTTTGGCCTACTAGATTGATCTTTCTTGCAATGGGATAAGTGCTTAGCTTTGGGTTCAATCTTGCGGTGCTCGATCCCAGTGACAGAAAGGGAACCGACACATATTGTATTGTTGCCATCGAGGATAAAAAGATGGGGTTTATATCATATTGCATGAGTTTATCCCTCTACATCATGTCATCTTACTTAAAGCATTACTCTGTTCTTATGAACTTCATACTCTAGATGCATGCTGGATAGCGGTCAATGTGTGGAGTAATAGTAGTAGATGCAGAATCGTTTCGGTCTACTTGTCTCGGACGTGATGCCTATATACATGATCATACCTAGATATTCTCATAATTATTCGCTTTTCTATCAATTGCTCCACAGTAATTCGTTTACCCACCGTAATACTTATGCTCTTGAGAGAAGCCACTAGTGAAACCTATGGCCCAAGGTCTATCTTCCATCATATTAATCTTCCAATACTTAGTTATTTCCTTTGCCGTTTATTTTACTTTGCATCTTTATTTCTCTTTATCATAAAAATACCAAAAATATTATCTTATCATATCTATCAGATCTCACTCTCATAAGTGACCGTGAAGGGATTGACAACCCCTTTATTGCGTTGGTTGCGAGGTTCTTATTTGTTTGTGTAGGTGCGTGGGAGTTGAGCGTGATCTCCTACTGGATTGATACCTTGGTTCTCAAAAATTGAGGGAAATACTTACGCTACTTTACTGCATCACCCTTTCCTCTTCAAGGGAAAACCAACGCAGTGCTCAAGAGGTAGCATGCTCCTTGCCCTCAGGTGGCCCCTCGGTCATTACCTTCTTGGCATCCATCTTCGCCCTGTGCATTTTAACGCGGGCAAAGGCCATCTGTGCACCTTCGATGCAGACCGACCGCTTTATCACCTCAAGCCGGGGACAGGCATCAACAAGCCGTTTCACAAGTCCGAAGTAGCTGCTAGGTATCGGCGCAGTAGGCCATAGTTGGCCATCAGCTCCTTCATGGCTAGCTCGGACGCCTTGTGCAGCTCAACCAGCTATTTCAGCTGGTCGCTGAAGGACACCAGATGTTCGGGTCCAAGATATTGGGACCAGAACAGCTTCCCTGTCGAACTCCCTTCCTCGGCTCGATATAACTCGGCAGCTGTCGTGGTTCTAAGTCTGACAGTAGTGTAGGGGGGTAAGTATGGAGAGGCAAGATCCTAGCTATGGAGTAGTTGTAGACACACGAGGTTTACGAGTTCAGGCCCTTCTCAGAGGAAGTAATATCCCTACGTCTCGGAGCCCGGAGGCGGTCGACTGGATTATGTGAGTATAAATTACAGGGGTGCGAACCCTTTACACTGAGGAGGGGGGTGGCTTATATAGAGTTCGCCAGACCCTCCGGCCCTCAGTTATGCAGGGTTTAAGGTACATTAAGGTCGGGCGTTACTAGTAACGCCACTAATAAAGTGCTATGATGACCATAAAGGCCACTTAATGACCGTTCGTTAGCGAGCGGAGTGACTTTAGATCTCCTGGACGTCGAGTGGTTGGCTTTTGGTCGAGTGGTAGGCTTCATGGTCGAGTGTCTTCGAATCCGTTGAGTGGATCACCTCCAAGTCGATTGAAATAAGGTGATTTCTTCTAGGGATGTCCTTAGGGAGGGTAGTTTGGACAGGTCCATGACCCTACCCTAGGTACATAGCTTCATCATTAGCCCCCGAATGGATCGAGGTTTGAGTGGGGAAGGAGTTGAGCACTCTTCTGACCCATTCTTCGTGTCACGAGTATGTCTTGTTTCGGATCAATGAACCTGGGCATTGTCACCAACTTCTTTTCCGGTCGCCTTGATCCATTCATAATTTTCTTTAGTCGAGCGACTTTCTTTACTTGAAGATTCCCGAGTGGTTGTGTGGAGGAGATCCTCCGTCTGATGAGTTGTTATGCTGCCCGCAGATTTCACGGGATTCGAATTTTGGGAAGCGCGCGGGAGGGGGGAGGCCGCAGTAATCGGATGGGATAGGACGGAGCCTCCTCAATCTCCGCGCCACCTTTTTCGCCACGTATCGCGTGCGCGACTGTTGCGGGATTTGACAGGATCGCCTGGGCCTACAGGTCTGCCACTCGGAAGCGACCCCATATAAGCTACCGGCCCAGGGCTTTTGAACAGTGCGCCTTCACTTTTCCCTTTCCTCTCGAATTCTTCTACCACCTCTGCCTTCGTCTCAGCGCCACCGGCCCGCTCGAGATTTGTCTGCGGCGATGGTGAAGGAGAAGACGGCGGCTCTGGAGCACGCGTAGAAAGCGACGGTGCAGGCGAAGGGGAAGAAGTCCGGTCGGGGCGGATCTTCTTCGAGGTCCGCTCTGCCGACGGGCTGGATCCAGGGCGATTGGATGCCTTCGGCGATCAGGCAGGATGACCTCGATGATCTGGTCGATGGGGGATTCATTCCTCGCCAATCTGCACGTCTTCCAGGGAATGAGATCAAACCGCAGCCTCGCGAGGGTGAGTGCGTCCTCATCGCTACTCATGTCGACCGCGGATTTTCTCTGCCTCCTCATTCTTTTTTTCGGAGCTTCTTGAACTTTTTCGGAGCGCAGCTCCATCACTTTACTCCAAATTCCATCGTGTATCTTGCTGCCTTTGTATCTTTGTGCGAGAAATTCTTGGGTTGCCGTCCCCATTGGGGCCTCTTCAAGCACATTTTCACTTGTCATTTTCAGTCGGTTAAGAAAGCCAAGTCGAGTGACGATAGGACGCAAGTGATTCAGATGTGCGGGGGTCTTGGGATCCATATGAGAAGTAAAAGTTCTTTTCTAGCTATGACTCTTCCCGAGTTTATCCGCGGGTGGCAGTCGACCTAGTTCTACAACAAAGACCAGGTGACTCCAGGACAGGCGACGGGTCTTCCTCCTTTTTCTCTGAACCGAGCAGAAAAACCTTCCTCTCTGAAAGTGACGCCGGAAGAAAGGGCGCAAGTCAAAGTGCTGGTCGGTCAAGTGCTTCAGCTCGTCCGCGACGGGGTGACTGGTATGGATTTATTAGAGGTCTTTCTCCGTAAGCGCATCCAACCGCTCCAATCTCGCAACCATCCGATGTGGATGTACTCGGGCCTCGATGACACCACTCGGATTCATCCGGAGGAGGTCGACGATGCGATGTTGGAAGGGTGGTTGTCGAGTATCATGGGGAACAAGGACAACCCCCGAGGATCTAGAAGGATTCCTCCACTCGACCAGACGTACGAAGTAGACCAGGTCCAATTCTGCATCTCTGACTGCGACCTTGTTTTCTTCATTCTGTTTGCTCAACATCAGTCGACTGACTCTTGTCTTGTTTGTTGTCCTCCAGACCATTACTGATATGTATTCGATGCCTAATGGGGCGCAAGAGCAGGCCGAGGAGGGGGAGGCGAGCGGAGGCGAAAGTGGAGAGGAGTGGCAATCTGACGGAGAAGGGGAGAAGGACGACGACGAGGACTCCAGTGAAGAGGAGGAGGAAGAAGTCTTTCCTCCCCGTACGGAAAGGCGATCCAAGCTCACCCACGACCCTGCGCGCGAACGTGGCAAGGCGACTGTGCCTGTTGGGCAGTCGTCCAAACGCCCTCGGATGTCTTCTCTAGCGCCGACTGAAAGAAATCTACAGTGCTGCTACCTCCGAGATCTCTGCCAGGAACGATGACCAGGAAATGGAAGACGATGTTACCTCCAACCTTGGTGCGTTTTCTGATGTTTCGCTCTTGGTAGATTGAGGGTCTCTTCTGGTCGATTGGATTTTCGTCTTTAACTTTGGATTTTTCTTATAGCTCCTCCTCATGTCATTGATCTCCCTGATGACGATGATGAAGTGCCGCTGAGGGCGAGGAAGAATAGGAAAACTTCAACTGGCAAGACACCACAAACTGCATCAGTGCCTGAGACAGTGGTTCAGGAGGGTGGTAATACCACTCGGACTTCTGTGTCCTTTGTTGTGCCGCTGACGAGTGTTCGGCCTTCTTCGTTGACTGCTGATCCGCCCTCCCTTTTCGCCACACACCACGTCCCAGAGGACCAGGTGGGTGCTGCTAAGGAGGCTATACGCCAGGTGGGGATCATGATGGAGCAGGTGAAGGTGGTCCGGGAAGCCAGCCAAGCAGCCTATGACGCAAGTTCAGCTCTTCAGAGTAATGTCCAGGTTAGTTGATCATCGCTTGTTCTGTTAGGATATGCTATCTGAAGACTCTTTTTCCGAAGGCTTTCACACCTGTACACCCACTGGGTGTGTCGATTGAATGTTTTGTACTAGTGGGGGCACGCTGAGTGCACCCACTGGGTGTAGTCCCCGAGACTATGGTGGACTGCTGGCAGTCGACCATAGTCTTTATATTATGAGTTGCTGCGCTTTAACTTTTTCACTCGGTCTGGCCGAGTCATATCGAGTGGAATCTTGGAACCAGTGGGGGCATGCTGAGTGCACCCACTGGGTGTAGTCCCTGAGACCATGTCGACTGCTGGCAGTCGACTAAGGTCTGAAGAACCTAGCTTTTTTTGAAACCATGGCTGACTGCTAGCAGTTAGCTGTGGTCTAGGATCATAACCTCTTTGTCTCTTTCGGTCGACTGATCGAGCCGAGTCGGTCAAACCAATGGGGGCACGCTGAGTGCACCCACTGGGTGTAGTCCCCGAGACTACTGTCGGATATTTTTGATTCGGCTGTAGTCTTAGGAATGTTATGATTTTACTCTTAGTCGCTCGGAAGCAACCTATCTTTGATGTCTGTCGACTGACTCTTTGCAGAAATCATGCGAGCTTGTGGCTCGATATACTGATTTGGAAAACAAACAGATCCAGCTCAACCTTGACTTGAAACTTGCTCAGGAGAACTTGCAGAAGGCGAGAGACGAGGCAGAAGGTATGGCTGGTTAGAATTTGATGACTGTCTTTATCTTTCTGCCCATCCTTGGTTCTGACCTCATCGTCACTTTGTAGGTAAAATGGAAGAAGCTCTGAAGAAGAAGGACCTTGACCTTGCCGAGGCGCATAAGGCGGCCTCGAAAAAAACGAAGCTTGCGGAAGAAAAATTGACTTTAGTCGGAAAACTGGAAGAAGAGAACGCCAAACTGAAAGCTGCTCTTGGCGCCTCCAACAAAGAGGCCAGCCATCTGAAAAATGACAAGATAGCCCTGAATGACAAGGCAAGTGAATTGGCGGGGAAGAGGAACGATCTGGAGGCTTATCTGGGTGGGCTCGCCAAGAAGTTATTCGTCATGCTTGAGGGTAATCACTCCTACCCGACTGACTTGTTGTCATCAATCCAATGTAGAGCCACTGACTTATCTTTGAATCGTGTTTACATAATTCTGCTAGAACTTCGAGGAGGAGACTAGCCGAGTAGAGACAAGCTTGGACCCCATTAATTCTCCGGTGAAGGATGAGGCTACTATGAACGTGCTCCGACTGGAGTCTTGTGTTGCTAGTGTGGTTGATTACCTCGCTCGACTGAAGGTTGCGGTGTCGCGGATCGACATGGCGCTTTGGCCTGGAACGACACTTCAGAATGACCTCGAGTCTCTGATGACTCGACTGAATGAGGTTCCGGGTCGAGTGCAGGAATGGAAGAAGTCCTCTGCTAGATGCGGTGCTGACGTCGCTCTGTCCTTGGTCAGTGTTCACTGCAAGGAGGTGCGAGAGGATAAGATGGGGGATATCCAAGTTGCCAATACCAGGAAGCACAACTTTCAGTCTTTCATGGATACCTTCATTGCTGCTGCCACTCGGATCGCTGACGGGATTGACTTGGACCAATTTGTCGCGCCCTCCAGCCCTCCACCTGAGGAGTAAAACTTCTATGCTTCACCTTAAATTTGCCTCGGAATGCCGAGTGATGGTGTAACCGTTAAACTTCTTCGGGCGTGATGTTCGAATACTTTTGATTTTCCGTTTAGAACCTTGGGATTTATCCGAACTCGATTTGTTTCTGAATATGCTGGTGTTTCCTTTCGACTGGAATTTGTTTTCACTTGGAATACTCTTTGTGCTTGGAATGCAGCTCCGAGGCGTAGAAAGCTTAGGAGAGTACTGGACTGCAGCTAAGCCCCCGAGTGAGAGGATTGCTCACCACTCGGTAGGATTTTTCAAACTTAGGCGAGCACTTGGGCTGCAGCGAAGCCCCCGAGTGGGAGGATTGCTCGCCACTTGGTAGGATTTTTTTAAACTTAGGCGAGCACTTGGGCTGCAGCTAAGCCCCCGAGTGGGAGGATTGCTCGCCACTCGGTAGGATTTTTTAAACTTAGGCGAGCACTTGGGCTGCAGCTAAGCCCCCGAGTGGGAGGATTGCTCGCCACTCGGTAGGATTTTTAAAACTTAGGCGAGCACTTGGGCTGCAGCTAAGCCCCCGAGTGGGAGGATTGCTCGCCACTCGGTAGGATTTTTTAAACTTAGGCGAGCACTTGGGCTGCAGCTAAGCCCCCGAGTGGCAGGATTGCTCGGCACTCGGTAGGATTTTTTAAACTTAGGCGAGCACTTGGGCTGCAGCTAAGCCCCCGAGTGGGAGGATTGCTCGCCACTCGGTAGGATTTTTTAAACTTAGGCGAGCACTTGGGCTGCAGCTAAGCCCCCGAGTGGGAGGATTGCTCGCCACTCGATAGGATTTTTTTAAACTTAGGCGAGCACTTGGGCTGCAGCTAAGCCCCCGAGTGGGAGGCTGGCTCACCACTCGGTGGGATTTTTTTTGAACTTAGGCGAGTACTTGGACTACAGCTAAGCCCCCGAGTGGGAGGCTGGCTCACCACTCGGTGGGAATTTTTTTTTTTGAACTTAGGCGAGTACTTGGACTGCAGCTAAGCCCCCGAGTGGGAGTCTGGCTCACCACTCGGTGGGATTTTTTTTTGAACTTAGGCGAGTACTTGGACTGCAGCTAAGCCCCCGAGTGGGAGGCTGGCTCACCACTCGGTTGGATTTTTTGAACTTAGGCAAAACAGATTCGCAGCTAAGCCCCCGAGTGGGAGGCTGGCTCACCACTCGGTGGGGTTTTTTGAACTTAGGCGAAACAGATTCGCAGCTAAGCCCCCGAGTGGAAGGCTGGCTTGCCACTCGGTGGGATTTTTGAACTTAGGTGAAACGGATTCGTAACTAAGCCACCCACTGGGGGATTTCTCATGTAAACAAAAGCAACAACAAACACTGGGAAAATTATAACACTTTTGTCTTTGATAAATAAACTATAGAGGTATCTCTTATTACATCTCATCCGAGTGAGTACTTAAGTGTAAAAGGGGCGGAGTAGCTCCGCATTCCAAGCTCGTGGCTCATCGATCTGGCGATCGACATTGTAAAGGTGGTACGCTCCATTGTGGAGGACTCTGGTGACGATGAAGGGACCTTCCCAAGTAGGAGCGAGCTTGTGTGGTTTCTGTTGATCCACTCGGAGGACCAAGTCTCCTTCTTGGAAGGCTCGACTCTTCACATTTCTGGCATGGAATCAACGTAAGTCTTGCTGATAGATAGCTGATCGGATCATGGCCATCCCTCTTTCTTCTTCTAGGAGGTCGACTGCGTCCTGCCGGGCTTGTTCTGCTTCATCTACAGAGTAGAGCTCGACTCGGGGTGCATTGTGAAGCAAGTCACTCGACAAAACTGCTTCAGCCCCATAGACCAGAAAGAATGGAGTTCGTCCGGTCGACCGGTTCGGGGTGGTCCTCAATCCCCAAAGAACTAATGGAAGCTCGTCGGCCCACGCGCCAGCAACGTGTTTGAGGTCGCGCATTAGCCGGGGTTTCAGTCCTTTGAGAATCAAGCCATTTGCTCTTTCTGCTTGTCCATTCGGCTGGGGGTGGGCGACTGAAGCATAGTCGACTCGTGTGCCTTGGGAGGCGCAAAAGGCTCTGAACTTGTCAGAATCAAAGTTTGACCCATTGTCAGTGATGATGCTATGTGGAACTCCATATCTGAATATCAACTCTCTGATGAAACTGATAGCAGTGCAGGTATCAAGATTCTTGATAGGCTTAGCTTCAATCCATTTGGTAAACTTGTCGACTGCCACTAGCACATGAGTGAAGCTGCTCCTGCCCGTTCTCAGAGGTCCAACCATATCCAATCCCCAAACAACAAAGGGCCAGACGAGTGGGATGGTCTTCAAGGCTGACGCGGGCTTGTGCGACATATTGGAGTAAAACTGGCATCCTTCACATTTGTCGACTATCTCTTTCGCCATTTCATTTGCTCTTGGCCAGTAAAATCCTGCTCGGTATGCTTTAGCCACAATGGTACGAGAGGACGCATGATGGCCACAGGTCCCCGAGTGGATATCATCAAGAATTATTTGACCTTCTTCTGGCGTTATACACTTCTGGCTGACTCCAGTCGTGCTTTCTCTATACAATGGTCCCTTTATGACGGTAAAGGCCTTGGATCGACGGACGATCTGTTGAGCCTCTTCTTCATCTTCCGGGAGCTCTTTCCTTAGGATGTACGCGATGTACGACACTGTCTAGTCGGGAGTGATGACCAAAACCTCCATGATCAGGTCGACCACTACTGGAATCTCAACTTTAGTCGGATCCGTGGCACCTTTTGGTTGTGGGGCTTCTTCAGTGAAAGGATCTTCTTGAACCGATGGTGTGTGGATGTGTTCCAAAAACACATTGCTGGGAATGGCTTCTCTCTTGGAATGTATTTTTGCCAAGTCGTCAGCTGCTTGATTTTTCAGTCGGGGTATGTGATGGAGCTCTAACCCCTCGAATTTCTTCTCTAGCTTTCTCACTGCATTGCAATAATCGGTTGTGGCTGGACTTCTGACGTCCCACTCCTTCATCACTTGATTAACCACCAAATTTGAGTCGCCATAGACCATGAGGTGACGGACGCCGAGTGAAATGGACATGCGCAACCCATACAAAAGTGCTTCATATTCTGCTTCGTTATTGGAGGAATCAAAGTGGATTTGGAGAACATATCTGAGCTTATCTCCTCGGGGGGAAACCAGTACTACCCCAGCACCGGAACCATTCAGCATCTTGGAACCGTCGAAGAACATGGTCCAGTGCTCCAAGTGAACTTGAGTCAGCAGTTGCTGTTCAATCCACTCGGCGACGAAATCTGCTATTGCTTGGGACTTGATAGCTTTCTTTGCCTCAAACTTGATATCTAGGGGAAGGAGTTCAATCGCCCATTTTGCCACTTGACCAGTTGCATCTCTGTTGTGCAGAATCTCTGACAATGGAGCGTCGCCGACGACTGTAATGGAATGATCAGAGTGTTGGAAATATGCCCTAGAGGCAATAATAAATTAGTTATTATTATATTTCCTTGTTCATGATAATCGTTTATTATCCATGCTATAATTGTATTGATAGGAAACTCAGATACATGTGTGGATACATAGACAACACCATGTCCCTAGTAAGCCTCTAGTTGACTAGCTCGTTGATCAATAGATGGTTACGGTTTCCTGACCATGGACATTGGATGTCGTTGATAACGGGATCACATCATTAGGAGAATGATGTGATGGACAAGACCCAATCCTAAGCCTAGCACAAAGATCGTGTAGTTCATATGCTAAAGCTTTTCTAATGTCAAGTATCATTTCCTTGGACCATGAGATTGTGCAACTCCCGGATACCGTAGGAATGCTTTGGGTGTACCAAACATCACAACGTAACTGGGTGGCTATAAAGGTACACTACAGGTATCTCCAAAAGTGTCTGTTGGGTTGGCACGAATCGAGACTGGGATTTGTCACTCCGTGTAACGGAGAGGTATCTCTGGGCCCACTCGGTAGGACATCATCATATGCGCAATGTGACCAAGGAGTTGATCACGGGATGATGTGTTACGGAACGAGTAAAGAGACTTGCCGGTAACGAGATTGAACAAGGTATCGAGATACCGATGATCGAATCTCGGGCAAGTGCAATACCGCTAGACAAAGGGAATTGAATACGGGGTTGATTGAATCCTCGACATCGTGGTTCATCCGATGAGATCATCGTGGAACATGTGGGAGCCAACATGGGTATCCAGATCCCGTTGTTGGTTATTGGCCGGAGAGTTGTCTCGGTCATGTCTGCAAGGTTCCCGAACCCGTAGGGTCTACACACTTAAGGTTCGGTGACGCTAGAGTTGTTATGGGAAATAGTATGTGGTTACCGAAGGTTGTTCGGAGTCCCGGATGAGATCCCGGACAGGAGCTCCGGAATGGTCCGGAGGTGAAGATCGGTATATTGGACGAAGGGTATTGGAGTCCGGAATTGTTCTGGGGGTACCAGGTGATGACCAGCGTGTCCGAAAGGGGTTTCGGAAGCCCCGGCAAGCATTGGGGGGCCTTATGGGCCAAGGGGAGAGGGCACATCAGCCCACTAAGGGGCTGAGCGCCCCTCCCAACCCCATCTCACGTAACCAGAGAGGTGGGGGCGCCATCCCTAGGGCAGCCGCCCCTCCCGGCTTGGGGGGCAAGTTTCCTAGGGGGTGGGGGCGCCCAAACCCATCTAGGGTTTCCCCTGTGGCCGCCACCCCTCCCCTAGGGAACCCTAGGGCGCCTCCCCCTTCTCCCTTACCCCTATATATAGTGAGGAAGAGAGAGGGCAGCCGCACCCTTCCCCTGGCGCAGCCCTCTCCCTCCTCCAACACCTCGTCTTCCTCCGTAGTGCTTGGCGAAGCCCTGCCGGAGAACCACGAACTCCATCACCACCATGCCGTCGTGCTGTCGGAGTTTTCCCTCAACTTCTCTTCTCCCCTTGCTGGATCAAGAAGGAGGAGACGTCCCCGGGCTTTACGTGTGTTGAACGCGGAGGTGCCGTCCGTTCAGCACTAGGATCATCGGTGATTTGGATCACGACGAGTACGACTCCATCAACCCCGTTCACTTGAACGCTTCCGCTTAGAGATCTACAAGGGTATGTAGATGCACTCTCCTTCCCTCGTTGCTAGATTACTCCATAGATTGATCTTGGTGTTGCGTAGAAAATTTTGAATTTCTGCTACGTTCCCCAACCCAGAGAAGTAGTGAGCAACCTTCTTTGTGGTCATATAAATCCCATATACAAGCTTCTGATAATGAGGGTATCTTTGCTTTGATGGAGTCAAAACTTCAGAAACATAATATACTGGGCGCTGAACTTTGAAGGCCTTTCCTTCTTCTTCCCGCTCGACCGTAAGTATTGTACTGACAACTTGTCCTGTGGCTGCAATGTAAAGCAGTAAAGGCTCTTTGCTGATTGGGGCAGCAAGCACCGGCTGGGTGGAGAGCAGGGCTTTTATCTCTGCAAACGCTGCATCAGCTTCTGGAGTCCACTCGAACTTGTCAGACTTCTTCATCAGTCGGTAAAGAGGCAATGCCTTTTCACCGAGACGAGAAATGAATCGACTTAAAGCGGCCAAGAAACCAGTAAGCTTTTGGACATCGTGCACGCGCACAGGGCGCTTCATTCAGAGTATAGTACCAACTTTTTCTGGGTTGGCATCGATTCCTCGTTCAGAAACGAGAAAACCGAGTAACTTCCCACCAGGAACTCCGAATGTGCACTTGGATGGATTGAGCTTGATATCATACCTCCTGAGGTTGGCAAAGGTTTCAGCAAGATTAGTCAGTAGGTCGGAACCCTTCCGTGACTTGACCACAATATCATCCATGTATGCTTCCACGTTCCGACTGATTTGAGTGAGCAGACACTTTTGAATCATCCTCATGAACGTGGCTCCTGCATTCTTGAGGCCGAATGGCATGGTGACATAACAGAAGCACCCGAATGGAGTGATAAAAGCTGTTTTGATCTCATAGGGTCCATACAGACGGATCTGATGGTACCCAGAATAGGCATCTATAAAAGACAGGCGCTCACATACCGTAGTCGAGTCGACTATCTGGTCGATGCGGGGGAGAGGAAAATGATCTTTCGGGCAGGCCCGATTGATATGTTTAAAGTCAATGCACATGCGGAGTGACTTGTTCTTCTTGGGGACCATGACAACATTGGCGAGCCACTCGGAGTGGTATATCTCTCGGATGAACTCTGCTGCTAAAAGCCGAGCCACCTCCTCACCAATGGCCTTTCTCTTCTGGACGGCGGACCGCCGAAGATGTTCTTTTACAGGCTTCATTTTTGGGTCGACTCGTAGACGGTGCTCAGCCAGCCCCCTGGGAACACCTGGCATGTCAGAAGGCTTCCATGCGAAGATGTCCCAGTTCTCACGGAGGAACTAGATGAGCGCTTCTTCCTATTTGGAGTCGAGCGTTGTCGAGATATGGGTCGGAGCAACATTGGGATCGGTCGGGTGAATGTGAATCGGCTTTGTCTCACCGGACAACTGAAACGCTGATTCCATAGCGGGCTTCTTGGCTCGCAACAAATCACTCGGGTCCGCTGTTTTCTGGTATTCTTGCAGCTCCACCGCTGCCAACTATGTATCGGCGATCTTTGAGCCTTTCTGAAAGCACTCTTCCGCCTTCTTCCGATTGCCAGTAATAGTGATCACACCCCTGGGACCAGGCATCTTCAATTTGAGATACACGTAACATGGTCGAGCCATGAAACGTGCATAAGCTGGCCTGCCCAAGATAGCGTGATAAGCACTCTGGAAATCCACCACTTCGAACGTCAACTTTTCTTTGCGGTAATTCTTGGAATCACCGAAAACCACATCAAGAGCGATTTGGCCGAGTGACTCAGCCTTTTTTTCGGGAATGACTCCATGGAAACTCATGTTGCTGGTACTGAGTCTGGACATCGGAATGCCCATCCCTTTCAATGTCTCTGCATACAATAAATTCAGACCGCTGCCTCCATCCATCAGCACTTTGGTCAGTCGAGTGCCTTTGACAACTGGGTCGACCACCAAAGCTTGCCTCCCAGGGGTGGCAATGTGTGTTGGGTGATCGGACTGGTCGAATGTGATGGCAGTCTGAGACCATTTCAAATAACTGGGTGTCGCCGGGGCAACCATATTCACTTCTCGGTTGATAACTTTCAGTCGACTTTTGCTTTCAACATCAGCAAAAATCATCAGGGTGGAATTGACCTGGGGGTATCCATCATCACTATCTTCCTTGTCCTCAATCTTGTCCGACTCCTTTTCCTTATCTTTGGGTTGCTTCCCTTGGAACTGCTGGATCAAGAGTCTACACTGTCAAGTGGTATGTTTCGGATAAATGAGTTTACCCTCTTCATCTTTCTTTGTGTGAATGTGGCATGGCAGATCCAACATGTCATTTCCATCTTGGTCTTTAACTTTCTTAGGGTTCCAAGGCCCTTTGGGCTTCCCCTTAAACTTTCCTTGAGTCACGGCCAAGGCTTCTCCTGGAGCAGCTGGCTCGGCCTTCCGCTTTTGCTTCCGACTGGAATTCCCTCCTCCGGTTTCGTGGGCGACTGACTTGTGCTTGCCACTCCTCTTCTTCACCATTGGCATACTTGGTGGCAATCTCCATCATTCGACTCAAAGACATGTCTCCGGTTCGACCGAATTTCATGTTCAGTTCTCTGTACTTAATGCCTTCCTTGAAGGCACAAACTGCTTGGTGATCAAACACATTCTCTACCGTGTGATGCAACGTGATCCATCTCTGGATGTAATCCCTCAAAGTTTCATTCTACTTCTGCACACAAGATTGCAGCTCTGTCAATCCTGCTGGTCGCTTGCAAGTTCCTTCAAATGTTCTCACAAACACTTGGGCAAGATCTTCCCAATTGTAAATGCTGTTGGGCGCTAACTGATTCAGCCATGCTCTGGCCGAACCCTCCAATCGTTGATTCATCCATGAGAGGCAGGTGTTTCATGGCCACTTCATTGTTGCCGCCGCCAATCTGAACAGCCACTCGGTAGTCCTCAAGCCAAGTTTCGGGCTTAGACTCACCAGTGAACTTACTGACTCCAGTCGCCAACCTAAAGTTGGGAGGAATCACCGCGGTCCTGATGGCCCTGCTGAAGCACTCTGGTCCTGAGACGTGTACTCTGCTACTGGTGGGTATCTCCCTGTCATGACCTTCCCTGTGAGCTCTGCTCCTGTCGATCAAACTCTGAACGAGAATGGATCTCGCATCAAAGCCCGGTTCCCTGGTGTCGACTGGAATCCTTCGCCCAACACTGTGAGGGCGTCTGTCATCCTGCTGTCGAGGCACGTACGATCCACTCCTTGGGGGAGGGGTGGGCACTCGACGTCGATCATCACAATCGAGTCGGTGATCATACTGCTCACCGTTCCTGTACGGATCACGCTGGTCTCCACGTCCCTCACGCCTCGGGGGCGATCTTGGGCTGTGGGCCGACTGAACTGTATCTGCAACAACGGATCTGCTGTGGATCCTATTCCGCGACTGTGACACAGCTGAATTCTGATCCCTTGCTGCCCGGAGTAATGCTCTAATCTGTAACAAGCCTCTGCCAGCCTCTGACTGAGAGGGCTGAATGGACTCTGCTATACGGGCTGCAGCTGCTAAATTCTGAATCGGAGTTCGATATACCTGAGTTGGTGGTGGAAAGAGCTGACGTCGACTAGATTCTGGAAACCATTGTCGTGCGCGCTCGTCGAGTGCTCGCTGGAGGTTATCCAGTCGAGTGCGCTCAACCAAGTTGGCCAAGCGTGCGTCCTCCAAGGCACGGGCCTCGGGGGTTTCTCCAACGATAGGAGTGTGTAGCGCATCCATGTTCCGGCGGCGAAGTTCTTCTCTCTGCAGCGACGTGAGAGGCTCTGGGAGATATTCCTCATGGGCATGCGATGGGTCGCCATCGCCGGTGCCTCCATCGGTGCGGGGAAAACCGGGAGGACTGCGAGGTCCATCGACCATCAGAACCTCCACCACTGGATCACTACTGTTGCACTCGAAAGCAGTCTCTGCGGAGCCAGTCGATAGATCGAACAGGCCGTAGAGAGATTCGTCGGGCTCGATCGCCGTGACTTGAGGGGTGACCGACTGGCGAGCCACCGCGTGTATCACCCACCGCTGAAGTCTTGACCGACCGGAGCGCTTGCGCCGGTGGGAAACAGGGAGGGAGGACAACACAGGGGCCGACCGATAATGGGTCGATGGTTGCTGCAAGAGGACGCCGCGAACGCACGCGTGAAAGTGCGTTGCCCCGCGGATAGGGAGCGCGTCGACGTCGAGCAGAGCCTCCTGAAGCCAAGCAGAGTCGTCGGCGATGAACGTGAGCGCACCGAGACGGATCTCACGGCCCTCTACCAAAACTACGCCTGAAACCATGGTGATTTGGATCGGAAAAATCGCAACTTCTCCAACAAGTCGCTAAGACACCTGCCCCACGGTCGGCGCCAACTATCATGGTTCTAAGTCTGACAGTAGTGTAGGGGGGTAAGTATGGAGAGGCAAGATCCTAGCTATGGAGTAGTTGTAGACACACGAGGTTTACGAGTTCAGGCCCTTCTCAGAGGAAGTAATAGCCCTATGTCTCGAAGCCCGGAGGCGGTCGACTGGATTATGTGTGTATGAATTACAGGGGTGCAAACCCTTTACACTGAGGAGGGGGGTGGCTTATATAGAGTTCGCCAGACCCCTCCGGCCCTCAGTTATGCAGGGTTTAAGGTACATTAAGGTCAGGCGTTACTGGTAACGCCACTAATAAAGTGCTATGATGACCATAAAGGCCACTTAATGGTCGTCCGTTAGCGAGCGGAGTGACTTTAGATCTCCTGGCCGTCGAGTGGTTGGCTTTTGGTCGAGTGGTAGGCTTCATGGTCGAGTGTCTTCGAGTCCGTCGAGTGGATCACCTCCAAGTCGATTGAAAGGTGATTTCTTCTAGGGATGTCCTTAGGGAGGGTAGTTTGGATAGGTCCATGACCCTACCCTAGGTACATAGCTTCATCCGCAGCGTCTGATACGCTGCGCGGCAAATTTTTAGACGCCCCTGGAGAGCCCCAAATTCAGGTAAGTAAAAGGAATGCTTCCTCCACAGACTTACTTTGCATAACGAAAGCCTTACCTGCCGAGATCTCCCGGGCCGCCAGGATTTGTTGAAGGGCGCTATGGGCTTCGGCTGGAGCCTGATGCGCGCTCTGGAGGGCCTTCGCAAGTTTGGACGCTTGTGTCTTAGAATCACGCTCCAAGGACTCGCACTTCTTGACGGCGTCCTGGAGCTCTTGCTGAACCTCACCGACCCGGGCCTCGTGCTTCTCGTGCGCGGTGTGTTCCTTGGCCGCTTTGTTCTCGGCCTTCTCTAATGCCCTCTTAAGAGCCGCCACCTCGGTCATGGCCCCTAATAAATTTCATGGCACTTTAGTCAAGCACGAACCATTCATTCTTCCTAAACATACACGCAGGTCACTGCATACTTTTGATGTCCTCCAGCTGCTTCTTCACGAGGCCGAGCTCTTTCTCGGCCCGCTCCAGGTTCTGCTTCAGTCCGGAGACCTCCGCAGTGTGAGCAGCAGCAGCCAGCAGCGACGCCTGCTTAATCACAAAGACATATTATGTTAGACTCCTGCGAAGATTATTTTGATCCCCTATTCGCCTTTTCCTTTCCGGACACCGAACAGAGCATCAGGGGCTACTGTCCACATTGTGATATTTTTTCTACAGTGGTTACCTCAAAGCCTGTTAAAAGGCTAGTGCAGGCATCGGTTAGTCCGCTTTTGGCGGACTGAACCTTTTCGATCACCTTACCCATAAGGATACGGTGCTCATCCACAATGGAGGCGCCTCGCAGCGCCTCCAGAAGATTATTTGGTGCCTCTGGTTGGACAGAGGTCACCGATGGAACAGGCACACTTCCTCCTTTCGGGGAAGGCCGTTCACTGGACTCCAAAGCCGTGTAGGTCTCCAAAACGGTATCCGGCAGAGGGCCGATGGTATTTGGCCCCCATTGCCAGTCTCCATGGGGGCTTTCTCCCCATGTGTCCCACAGCCGAGGAGTCATCCTGCGGCGCCACCTTAATGATTTCCGGAATCTCCCCTTGGTCAGGGAAGATCCTTTGGGACGCCACCTCGTCATCACCCTTGGGTGAGGCAGAATGAGCGGGCGGCGGAGACATGCTAGCCATCTCCTTTGAGTCTAGAGAATCCTTTGTCGAGGATCGCGGGGAGCCGTTGCGGGCCGGACTGCAATGGCATAGTTTGAACCTCTGTTGGAAAAGGCAGTGCCTAGGAGGCGCTTAGGCACGCCTAGGCGCTAGGCAATAGCCAAACGCCTCGCCTAGGGCATAAATGGAGGTCTAGGCAGGGAAAGCAAGGAATTGCCTACCCAAGAAAGAAATCATGCCACATACTGCACTGATATGCCAAACGGGTTATATTTCAATGGCAGTAGCCGATAATTAATTTTTTTGTATGCCCTAAACTAATATCAACACCCACATAATAATCACAAATACACTATGATTAAAAACTATATTACCGCCTAGGCCGCGCCTAGGGCGCTTAGGCACCGCCTAGGCACTAGGCGAAGGCCAACCGCCTCGCTTACGCCTACCGCTTTTTCCAACCTTGGTTTGAACATGTTAATATTATAAACTGGAAAGGCCAGGTATTTGGGAGGAGCATAGGGTTTTGGTGCTTACGGGGCAGCCCGAGGCTTGGTCCGGGGCATTCGCTTCGGACTGCTTTCGACATCCCATGCGAAGTTATCCACAAGGGAGCCCTTCCCGCTCTTGGGCGCCTTCGCCTCCAGATTCATGGGGGCCTCTCTTTTCTTCTTTCACCCCTCCGGGGGGAAGCCGCCTTCTTCTTCCTCCTCATCGTCGTCTTCGGCGATCGAAGAGTCAGTCTCGTCTTCAGACGACAAGTCCGAGGCACCCTTCCGGCGAAGACCGCTCCTACTCCCTTTGGCCGTCTTCTTGGCCTTCTTCTCTGGCACATCATAAGGCGCCGGAAATAGCATCTTCATTAGGAGTGGGGTTTCTTCATCTTCGGGAAGTGGAGCAGCAGCAGCCAGCAGCGACGCCCGCTATGTCAATCCAGGCCTGAAAATTGATAGGAAGGCTTAGACTTCTTCCCAAAATATGCCAGTAAAGGCTATACCTTGAATACGTGAGAAAACTTACCGGATTGGCCTGTCGCTTTAAGATGAGCCCATGATCTTCGGTCGTGGTGTCTCGCCGGCCTTGAAGAGCACTTTCCATATATCTCCGTGCTTTGTGCCGAAGAGCTCTAGTAGCGTCTGGTGCTTGGCCGGATCGAAATCCCACAAATAGCAAGTCCGACATTGGCACGGAAGGATCCAGCGAATGAGCATAACCTGGATCATGTTTACGAGTTTGATCCTCTTGGTTATCATATGCTGAATGCACGTTTGGAGCCCGGTCAGCTCGCTCGAAGATCCCCAGGCGAGGCCCTTCTTTTGCCAGGAGGTGGGCCGCAGCGGAGCTCCGGATCGAAATTCGGGGGCCGCCGCCCAGTTGGTGTCACGCGGCTCGGTGATGTAGAACCACCCCGATTGCCACCCCTTCACCGTCTCAACAAAGGAGCCTTCGAGCCATGTAATGTTGGGCATCTTGCCAACCATGGCACCTCCACACTCTGCCTGTTGGCCTCTCACCACCTTTGGCTTTACATTGAAAGTCTTCAGCCATAGGCCGAAGTGAGGCGGGATACGGAGGAAGGCCTCGCAAACGACTATAAAGGCCGAGATGTTGAGGACAAAGTTGGGGGCTAGATCATGGAAGTCTAGCCCATAGTAAAACATCAGTCCGCGGATAAAAGGGTGGAAAGGGAATCCCAGCCCACAGACAAAATGTGCGAGAAATACAACCCTCTCATGGGGCTCTGGGGTAGGGACGATCTGTCCTTCGGCCGAGAGATGGTGAGCGATCTCCTTGGCCAGGTATCCGGCCCCTCAAAGCTCCTTGATGTCTTTCTTCTTGACTGAAGAAGCCATCCACTTGCCACCGGCTCCGGATCCAGACATGGTTGGAGTGTTTTCTCTCGAGTGGGAAACAGATGAGGACTTGGGCGTTGGATCTCAAGAAAAAGCCCCTGGCTCGGCTGTACAGGGTTGACCGCACTAAATACCGTCTTAAGTATGGAGCAGCAGCTAAATTATCAGTTGGGTCTCACTGTCCCAGTGGCTACTAGCATAAGACGTGCACACCCAGGTCCTGGGTTCAAGTCCCAGGAATCCCTTTTTTGGAATTCTTTTTTTGCAACATGTTCAGTTTCTGAACAATATAAATCACTGGAATTTGACAGCATCAGAAACTGTTCTTCAGTAACACATAAACTTATAAATTCTGACAACATGAGAAACTTATCTTCAGTAACACAGTTGCACTGAAATTTTACGGCAAGAAAGAATTTTAACAGCAAAAATGACATTTGACAGCAGATTCACATAACACTTCAAGACTGGAATTTGACAGTACATGAACATAACACTGGAGGTATGAAACATACTGAAAGCGCTGCATGCCAACATTCTTTAGTGCAATACATGTTCATTACATGTAAACTGACATGTTCATTACATCAAAAGAGGCCTCTAAAGAAATAGATCAAGTTCATTGGTGAACTTAGTTGCATTCCATAAAGTTCAGTCATAAACTTGTGCATCAGTTTTCACATCTACATGTAGAGGAAGTCATCATCCCACTCATTGCCTTCTGGTGCGTTTTGTGTGATTGGCTCTTCCTCTGCTGCCACATGGGACCTATCGGCATCAGCTCCAAACATGAAGTTCCATAATCCAACCCCTAATCCATTCCTTCCTCCATTGGCATTAGCACCTCCTCCCCTTCCATCATTCCCTCTTACACTTACTCCTTCTGTCCTTCCACTTCATGTTTACATGACAATTGAGAACATGAAAGTTGACAACAATTTAATGCAAAGCCAGTGTAGAGTACATAAATCGTACCTCTTCCTGTAGCATTTCCTCTCCGACCTCTTACAGCATTTCCTCTCCCACCTCTTGTAGCATTTCCTCTCCCACCTCCTGTGCCTGAATTTCTGTTCAGTTTTGTGAACAGGGAAGGAAACAAAGTAGCTCCCAACTTGCTCAAACTGTTACAGACCCCTTTGTTTATCGGTGAGTTGAAACACATTACCCTACTTAATAGATACCAATGTTCCTGCTCAAGCTGGCAAGGGCACACATACTAAGAATTAGAATTCAGCAAACCTACGGTCAAAATATTCAGATATACTAATTTCCAAAATTCAGTTAAGCTATTGTCAAAATATTCAGTTAACACACTGTCCAAAATTTCAGCAAAGCTATTGTCTCTTTCAGTTAACCTCATCTTTCTAACACAATCAGATCTAAAGTCATGCACATATGCCCTCACATCTGAATTTTTGTCCTCAGCAAAATTTAGCCAAAAATTGATCCTTTCTAACCCAAGCAATCCCTCATATAAACCCAAGTTTGAAAACCCTACGGGTCATTGCGCACATGGGTTTTAACTAATAGGGATCTACCAAACATCAGAGGACACCAAGATCTTACAAATCGCAACTTATTTAGTGCCACAAAATCAACCTAAACCCAGAAGAGAACAGGGGACAGATGGGTCGACAAAGACGAAGTGGTTCTCACCGTAAAGAGGGGTTGCATCGCCTGTAGCTCGTCGAGGGGGCTCCGCCATCCTCGCCGGCGATGCTCAATGTCGTCGCCATGATCCACTGGGGCGGCGTCGTTGCATGATCAAACGAGGAGGAGGAGGAGCACTCGAGGCAGAAGAACAGGCAAGTACGCATCTGTGAGATGCCACGAAACGGGAGGCCATATGTACAAAAATGTGCAGTCTTCCTTGTCCCACCGAGCCAGAGGCTTTTTCTGTGAGAAAATGTTGAAGCGAGGGTGTTTTCTAGAAAAAAAGACAGCGGGCACGCCTCTCCAGTGGCTGACAAGGGGCCCCACTCCACGCTGTCAAGCTGAGTCAGCAACGAAGATGTAGACAAACATGTTTGGCACCGTATTTGAACCAAAGTGCCAAGTTTTAGCATGTATTAGGTGTATTTTTCAAGTTGAGGCACCAAACTGAACATCCATGCCAAGTTAAGACGCCACCAGTGATATTACCTCTTTATTTATTATTGGGAAAGACCACTGTTTTTTTAACGGATGAAAAACCATGGATTGACTATTATTTATTTAAGTCACTGAAAAAATTTGTTATGTCGAAGGTTCAAAGGCGAGTTTCTGATCAAATGAATGATACTCTCCTAGCTCCGTACATAACAGAGGATGTGAAGAAAGTTGTCCAAAGCATTGGTGCTCCCAAGGCACCAGGGCTACATGCAATTTTTTGTAAAAAGTATTGGCACATTTTTTTGTGATGAGATTACAGGGGAGGTTTTGGCTGCCATAAACTCAGGTATTATTCCGAATGACTGGAACACCACAACGGTGGTATTAATTCCAAAAATAGATTCCCCAGAGTTGATTACACAGTATCGCCCTATTAGTCAGTGTAATGTCATATATAAGATTATCTCAAAAATATTAGCTGCTCGATTGAAAGTTATCCTTCATGAAATAAATTCTCCCACTCAGAGTGCTTTCGTGTCGGGTAGGATTATCACAGATAATGTTCTTGTGGCATATGATTGTGTGCATAAAATCAAGAATAAAAGAGATGGTCTAACAGGCCTTTGTGCGGTAAAGCTAGATATGCTCAAGGCCTATGACAGAGTTGAATGGACTTTTTTGAGGAATATGGTGAAAAAACTAGGGTTCCATGATCAATGGATTAATCTGATTATGAATTGTGTGAGCTCGGTTAAATACACAATTAGGTACATGTCGGTGTCAAAACCGGCGGATCTCGGGTAGGGGGTCCCGAACTGTGCGTCAAGGTCGGATGGTAACAGGAGATAAGGGACACTTTGTTTTACCCAGGTTCGGGCCCTCTCGGTGGAGGTAAAACCCTACTCCTGCTAGATTAATATTGATGATATGGGTAGTACAAGAGTAGATCTACCACAAGATCAAGGAGGCTGAACCCTAGAAGCTAGCCTATGGTTTGATTGTGTATGAAGATGATTCCGTCCTACGGACTACAACCCTTCGGTTTATATAGACACCGGATAGGGTTAGGGTTACACAGAGTCGGTTACATTGGTAGGAGATCTTGAATATCCGCACGCCTAGCTTGCCTTCTACGCCAAGGAAAGAGCCTTCCGGACACGGGACGAAGTCTTCAATCTTGTATCTTCATAGTCCTGGAGTCCGGCGGGAGATGTAGTTCGGCTATCCGAACACCCCCTAATCCAGGACTCCCTCAGTAGCCCCTAAACCTGGCTTCAATGACGACGAGTCCGGCGCGCAAATTGTCTTCGGCATTGCAAGGCGGGTTCCTCCTCCAAGTTCTTCAAGAAGATGAATAACACCAAAAAAGTGTCCGGCTCTGCAAAACAAGTTTCCACATATTGCCATATAGAGAATAATATTAACACAAATCAAATCTGCTGACGTATCCCGCGGTGCATCATAACACTGCGGCCAAGCCTTCTGTACGGAATATTTTTACTGTTCCACCGCTACACGTTTAACGAGGCGGTTTCCTTGGCACGTCTTATCGAAGCAGAGATCGTGCGCCCCCTTCAACGGGATTCTCATTAACATGGATGTGGGTAACCCAACCGCGCCATTTACCACGGCGTTTGAGAGGCAAGTGAGTTTTATTAGGCAAGTGGGGACGCATAACCGCATCCGCCCATATAAGGGGATAAGGATCCACCTTTTTACTTACGCCTTCTTCCTCCTCTGCCTATCCATCCTTTGCGCTCTCGAGCTCCAGCGCCCAAGCTCGCACTTCCCATCTCGGCCTACTCCAACAATGTCCGGAGCGGGTGGCAAGTGGATGGCCTCCTCCGTCACGGAGGATCAAGTAAAAAAGTTAAGGAAAGCCGGATACCTGTCCAAGGACATCCCACATCGGCTTCCTGAGGAAGGGCAGCTTATTCCTACCCCAAAGCCCCATGAGAGGGTAGTCTTTCTTCCCCACTTCCTCCGTGGACTGGGTTTTCCACTTCACCCATTCGTCCGGGGTCTCATGTTCTACTACGGGCTGGATTTCCACGATCTGGCCCCGAACTTTATCCTCAACATCTCGGCGTTTATCGTCGTGTGCGAGGCCTTTCTCCGCATCCGCCCCCACTTTGGCCTTTGGCTCAAGACTTTCAACGTCAAGCCCAAGGTGGTGTCTGGCACCCAGGCGGAGTGCGGAGGTGCTATGGCCGGCAAAATGGCCAACGCACTCTGGTTCGATGGCTCCTTTGTGGAGTCCTTAAAGGGGTGGCAGGCAGGGTGGTTTTACATCACCGAGCCACGCGACTCGAATTGGGTCGCGGCCCCTGAGTTCCGATCCGGGCCCCCCACGCGGCTCACGTCCTGGAAAGAGACGGGCCTATCGTGGGGCAACGAAGAAGAAGTGACCGGACTGCAAACTTGCGTCCGGTCCCTGATGAACAAGCCCATCCGGCATCTCAACATCATCCAGGTCATGCTCGTTCGCCGGATTCTCCCGTGCCAAGAACGGGAGTTCACTTTGTGGGAATTCGACCCGGCGCAGCACCAAACCCTCAATAGGCTCTTCGACACGACGTATGAAGACGTCTGGAAGGTGCTAACCAAAGGCGCCGAGTGCCCCACATCCGCTTCCGAGGACCGCGGATACAGCTCGCAGCGCAACGCTGGCGAGGTAGGCTATTTATACCTTTCACAGGTTCATTAAGCTTTTCTACATAGATTAACTCTATGTGGGATCTAAAAACTCCCTTTGCCTTTGACAGGCGTGGCTGAAGATAGCCGGACCAATCAACTGTCCGGCCCCTCTGCCCGAAGACCCAACCCCAGCTCTCCTAGAGAAGCTGCTGGCTCCGGCGCCCTATGTGGTGCCGGAGAAGAAGGTCAAGAAGAAGAAGACCACCGGGACTCGAAAGAGTGCCCGCAATGTGGTGGTGTCGAGCTCGTCATCTGGCGAGTCTGCGACGCCCTCCTCTCGTGAAAACGAGGAGGAGGAAGAAGAAATCCCTCCCCCTCCAACAGGGGAAGGAAAGAAGAGGAAGGCCGCCCCAGCGGGGGCGGCTACGGGATCCAAAAAGAGGAAGACCCCCACGCCGGACTACTCCCCCGACCCCTACGAGGACGAGGAGGAGTGGCCGTAAAGGACCAAGCGTCCGGCGACGTCGTAAGTATTCGGATACCAGAGTAACTCATGACATCCTTTCATTTGCACAGCTTTCCCTTATGTTGAATGCAATCGTGCGGGCCGCCCCGGGCCAAACTCGACGATTCGTCGAGTGGTTCCCTGGGTTCATCGGACGTGAACTCTGTTCCGCCCGCTGTCTCCCCCCGCCAGGTAGACGACGCCGAAGTGGCGTCCCACCGAACTCCTGGGCAGAAGGAGGTGGTCCTGGAGGAGCCGCAAGGCAACCTCCCGGACTCCAGGAGTGGAGGGGACAAGTCCCCCCAGGGCACCAAGTCCGGCTTTGTGCCGGACACCGCGCCGGACTCGACAGTCCCGTCCCGCGGTAGGCGAACTCCTTCCAAGAGGAGCAAGCCGTCTGAGCCGGCGACCTCTGCCCAACCAGAGGCGCCGGACAACTTGCTGGAGGCGCTTGAAGGCGCCACCATCGATGAGGAGCACCGTACTATTATGAGTACGGTGGTCCGGAAGGTTCAGTCCGCCAAAAGCGGATTGAACGAAGCTTGCGCTAGCCTTCTAACAGGCTTTCAGGTAAGTAATTAATATGCTAAATTCGTTGCCGCATAGACAGTAGCCCCTGATGCTCTGTTCGGTGTTCGGAAAGAAAAGCCGGATAGAGGATCTAATAATTATCGCAGGAGTCTAACAAAAAGGTCAAATATGCGTATGCAGGCTTCGCTGCTGTCCACCGCCGCATTAACTGCGCAGGTGGATGTCCTTAAGAAGGACCTTGAACGATCCGAGCGAGAGCTCGGTCTTGCCCGAGGGCAGCTCGAGGAGAAGGAAGGTAAAAAAGACCGTTAATAATAAAAATTTGCCTATGGAGAGGCTTGATTGCAGAAAATAACAGGTATATACTGCCTAATGTAGGGGCCGCGACAGAGGTGGCCACCCTGAGGCAGGCGCTTACCGAGGCCGAAAAGAAGACGGCCGAGGAGCGCATCGAACGAGAAAAGCTTGTGGTCCAATGCGGCGAGGTGCAGCAGAAGCTGCATGACCTCATGGAAAAACATAAGGGTTTGGAGCTTGACGCGAAAACGCAAGCCACCGAACTCACCTCTGCCGTTGAGGCCACTAAAATTGCCAAGGCCGAAGCCCAGAAGGCCCTCCAAGAGTTGGAGGATGTAAAAAAGATAGCAGCGGGTAAGGCATTCTTAATGCAAAGTAGGAATATAAAAATAAAATACCTGTTTCTTACCCGAATCCGGAGTTCTCCAGGGGCATTTGTCGATCTTCCCCGCAGCGCATCCGACGCCGCCACGTTCTACCGAGCTGAACAGGGCAGCTCGGCGGAGAGTGTGTTCTGGTCTCAGTATTCTGAGGCCGGACACCCTGTGCCCTTGAGTGATCAGCTGAAGCAGCTGGTCGAGCTCCACAAGGCGGCCGAACAGGCTATGAAGGGCCTTCTAGTTCGGCTGTGGCCTGGAGAGGCCCTGCCTGGGAGCTACTTTGGGCTAGTGCGGCGGCTGGTGGAGGCCTATCCACGGCTTGAGGTCATCAAGCGCTCTGCCTGCATCGAGGGCGCCCGGAGGGCCCTCGCCCGTGTGAGGGTACACTGGGGTAAGCTGAACGGCGAGAAGCTGGTGAAGGACGGGCCGCCGCCAGGGAAGGAACATCGCAAGCCCGAGAACTACTATGAAGAAGTTCTTGCCGGAGCCCGCCTTATTGCGGATGAATGTGCTAAAGATGTAATATTTCCATGAACTCGTTCGTTTGTATCCTGTGCGCTGAAAACTTATTCATATGCGCTTTAAGCAATGCTTTGAATTTAAAATATTATTTTCTATGCGGCCGTTTATCAGTAATTGAGAGATGGCGAGTCGTCAGCTTTCTCCCCCCATGCAACTAGTGCTGGGGTGTTCGGGATAAACCTGAGGGCTCTTGTTCCCATAGTTGGGTCCTTCGAGGGAGGCCCTCAGCACAACGAACCAGGCAATCGGACTATAATGCTTGAACACTCTCACTTAGCCATAGAACTTTATAATTTTAAATTTCGGCGAAGCCCCTAGTTCGGAAGGCCGAATTCGGGGCGCTATCCACGCCTTTAGCCAGATTTAACCAGCTCTCCGCTCAAAGTGGCATAAGCCTTTAAGGACTCGAAAAACCTCTCGAACAGCGACCGGTCTCACGCCCTATCATGACAGTCTGTTTTAGCTTTCTCCACTGAGGTGCTCACCCACATGACCTGGGGCACAATCGCAGCGGTTCTCCTAGTGCTACCTTAGCCAATAGAGCGGAACGTAAGGCACCAAAACATAGGAGCCGGGCAAACCCAACATATGACCAAAATCATGACTCGGAGCTGATGCATATAGTGCTATAAGTTTGGGGTGCCGCACTTGTGGAAGTGTACGGACTTCTCACGTCCAGATAAAAGGGTAATGAAGCCCCTGGCGTGGTTTGCCGTATCATGGTGTACGGGTGCGATCATGTTATGGGATAAACATATATATTCAAAGAAGGTGATGCAGAAAATAGACACAAAGCTATGCATTGTTTATAAAGAGGCTATTCGAAGCCGGACGATACAAGTAGTGCGATAAGGAAAAAACTGGACTATTTAACATGTCCTGGCCAGGCGCAGGCCGCGGAAATTTGGAAACAGATATATCGCTCGAAATAGAGACCACCTGAGAGTTCCGTAGTGCGGCGTAGCTTTGTCTGCTCTCCTAGGCCTTGTATCGTCTGTGCGGCAACAAGGCCGAACAGGTCATCCGGAATGTGGAGTCCTGAAAGTAAAAAAAAGAAAAAGAAAAAATCCGGCAGCCCCTAGTACGTTTAAGGCCGTATTGTAGGCATGCCGTTAAAATGCCTCCTTCCCCTATGCCCATGGAATTTTAAGGGCATAACTGTGTACTCGAGGTACTAGCTTCGCGATGCTGCGATGGCTGGGGTCGGGGCCGTATTGCTACGCATGCTCCGAACATGCCAAGTGGTCTTGTTGCAGATTACTCCGGGCGCGCTTTGCATTGTCCGGCGTTTTAGCGGCCGGACTGGAGAGTTGCCTTGAGAGGCTACTTTGTACTTCCGCTGCGAGGGCCGCCGTGTGCTGCTCCGTTGTGATGGAGCGTTCGGTGTTTCCGCTGACCATAATTACTCCTCGAGGGCCTGGCATCTTGAGCTTGAGATATGCGTAGTGCGGAACCGCATTGAATTTAGCAAATGCAGTTCGTCCGAGCAGGGCATGATAACCACTGCGGAACGGGACTATATCGAAGATTAACTCTTCGCTTCGGAAATTATCCGGAGATCCGAAGACCACATCAAGTGTTATCGAGCCTGTGCAATTGGCCTCTACACCTGGGATGACGCCTTTAAAGGTCGTCCTTGTGGGCTTGATCCTTGATGGATCTATGCCCATTTTCCGCACTGTATCCTGGTAAAGCAGGTTCAGGCTACTACCGCCGTCCATGAGGACTCTTGTAAGATGAAATCCGTCGACGATTGGATCGAGGACCAATGCGGCAAAGCCGCCGTGACGGATACTAGTGGGGTGGTCCCTTCGATCGAAAGTGATCGGGCAAGAAGACCAAGGATTGAACTTTGGGACGACTGGCTCCATCGCGTACACGTCCCGTAGCGCACGCTTCCTTTCCTTCTTAGGAATATGGGTCGCGTATATCATGTTCACCATCCACACTTGCGGGGGAAACCCCTTCTGTCCTTTGTTGTTCGGCGGCCTGGGCTCCTGCTCGTCATCGCTGTCCAGCCCCTTGTTTCTATGTTCGGCTCTTAACTTGCCTGCCTGCTTGAACACCCAACAATCTCTGTTGGTGTGATTGGCTGGCGTTTCGGGGGTGCCATGAATCTGGCACGAGCGGTCGAGTATTCGGTCCAAACTGGATGGGCCCTGGTTATTCTTTTTGGATGGTTGTTTCCGCTGACCGGATTTATAGCCTCTGAATCCGGCATTTACTGCCGTATCCTCATTGATGTCGCTGCTAACGCGGCGCTTTTGATTGTTTCGGCGTGACCTGCCATTTTTGTCCTTGGTATCCGGATTACCAGTCTTCTTTGATAAGTTGTTGCTACGAGCTAGCCAGCTGTCTTCGCCCGCGCAAAAGCGGGTCATGAGTGTCGTGAGGGCTGCCATGGTTTTCGGCTTTTCCTGTCCTAGGTGCCGGGCAAGCCATTCGTCGCGGATATTATGCTTGAAGGCCGCTAGGGCCTCTGCGTCCGGACAGTCGACTATCTGATTTTTCTTTGTTAGGAACTGTGTCCAGAATTGCCTGGCCGATTCGTCTGGCTGCTGAATTATGTGGCTTAGGTCATCAGCGTCCGGTGGTCGCACATAAGTGCCCTGGAAGTTGTCAAGGAATGCGGCTTCCAGGTCTTCCCAAGAACCAATTGAATTTGCTGGCAAGCTGTTAAGCCAATGTCGAGCTGGTCCCTTAAGCTTGAGTGGGAGATATTTGATGGCGTGCAGGTCATCGCCGCGTGCCATATGGATGTGAAGGAGATAATCCTCGATCCAAACTGCCGGATCTGTCGTACCATCGTATGACTCGATGTTGATGGGTTTGAAACCCTCTGGTATTTGATGATCCATTACTTCGTCTGTGAAACATAACGGGTGTGCGGCGCCCCTGTACTGGGCTACGTCACGACGCAGCTCGGAAGAGCTATGCTTGTTGAGTTCGGCCCAGCCGGAGTTATTGTGTCCGGACTGAAAATCGTCACGTGTTGGGCGTCCGCGCGATCCATAGATCAATCTTGTCCGCCTTGCTTTGTCCTCCAGTACGTCTCGCAGGCCTGGCTCGTTTCCTTGTGCCCTAGCCGAACGGCCCCGGGGCATGTTTGGCTTGAAATTTCGACGGGCCTCTCTGTCGCGGCCGCGAGGTGGCCGGTCTGCCATGTCATTTGCTTCCTCCTCTGATTGGGGGAGCGGCCTGCGTTTAGGGTAATTTTTGGAGTGGCGCCCTAGTTCGTACTCTTCGGCCGCAAGGACGTCTGTCCATCTGTCAGCTAGCAAATCTGGATCAGCCCTAAGCTGTTGCTGCTTTTTCTTTAGGCTGTTGGCCGTGGCAATAAGCCTGCGTTGAAAACGCGCTTGTTCGGCAGGGTCTGATGGTATGACGAATTCATCGTCGTCGAGGCTTGCCTCGTCTTCGGAGGGAGGCATGTAGTTATCGTCCTCAACCTCTTGTTCTGCCGCTTCCTTATGAAGGCCGGCTTCTCCATCTTCCCGTGCTGAGTCTTGTTCTGGTTGGTGTTCTTCGGCGGTATTCGGGGTAGAATTATCCCCCGTGCCGGAATCACCGTTCTTGCTTTGGCGGGATTTAGAGCGGTGCCGCTGACGCCGGCGTTTGGGAGGCTTTCTCGAGGTGCCATCCACCGCTGTTCCATCGCCATCTCCGTCTTTCGGAGCGTCCACCATGTATATGTCATATGACGAGGTGGCGGTCCAGCGCCCTTCAGGTGCTGGTTGTTGTTCGTCTCCTCCTTCGTCGTCCATACCGTCGAAGTCTTCGGAGCCGAAGTCGAGCATGTCGGTTAAATCGTCGACCGTGGCTATTAAGTGGGTGGTGGGTGGGTTTTGAATTTCTTCATCGTCCGTATCCCAACCTCGCGGACCATAATCCGGTCTGGGCTCTCCTGATAAAGAGAGAGACTTGAGAGAATTCAGGATGTCACCAAAAGGTGAGCACTGAAAGATGTCCGCGGCGGTGAACTCCATTATAGGCGTCCAATCAGATTCGATCGGCGGGGGCTTGGAAAGCCCGGAGTTCGGAGAAGAATCCGGCTCCTTGGAGTCATGGGCGACGCGGAGTGCGGGACCGGCGTTCGGCTAGATCGCCTTTAACGTCGCAGCCCCTGAGGTAACGTCCAACCGTTCTTCCTCGACGAGCGCAGCGGGCTCCGAATCAAGGATCGGGGCCGGAGCGTATGCGGCCTCCAGGACACTGTTCGGGAGCAGAGCTATATCATGCCCTTCTCGATAGTGCGGCACGCTTGGCTGTGGCTCGAATCCGTCGAAGATCAAGTCTCCGCGGATATCCGCCGTGTAGTTTAAGCTTCCAAACCTGACTTGATGGCCAGGGCGTAGCTTTCGATCTGCTCTAGATGGCCAAGCGAGTTGGCTCGCAGAGCGAAGCCGCCGAAGACGAAGATCTGTCCGGGGAGAAAAGTCTCACCCTGGACCTCATCGCCGTTGATGATCAAAGGAGCCATCGAACCTAAAGGTGACGACACAGAGGAACTCTCAATGAAAGCACCAATGTCGGTGTCAAAACCGGCGGATCTCGGGTAGGGGGTCCCGAACTGTGCGTCAAGGTCGGATGGTAACAGGAGACAAGGGACACTTTGTTTTACCCAGGTTCGGGCCCTCTCGGTGGAGGTAAAACCCTACTCCTGCTAGATTAATATTGATGATATGGGTAGTACAAGAGTAGATCTACCACGAGATCAAGGAGGCTGAACCCTAGAAGCTAGCCTATGGTTTGATTGTGTATGAAGATGATTCCGTCCTACGGACTACAACCCTCCGGTTTATATAGACACCGGATAGGGTTAGGGTTACATAGAGTCGGTTACATTGGTAGGAGATCTTGAATATCCGCACGTCTAGCTTGCCTTCTACGCCAAGGAAAGAGCCTTCCGGACACGGGACGGAGTCTTCAATCTTGTATCTTCATAGTCCTGGAGTCCGGCGGGAGATGTAGTTCGGCTATCCGAACACCCCTTAATCCAGGACTCCCTCAGTACAACTCCCAAGAAACTGGGAGTTTCTCACCTACGAGAGGCATACGACAGGGAGATCCCCTTATCTATTTTTACTGTGTGCAGGAGGGTTATCAAGCTTACTGATGCATGAATAAGAAGTTGGCGGTATTGATGGGATTAGAATGTGCAGGAATGTACTATCGGTGTCACACCTCCTTTTTGCCGATGATTCTCTCATTCTTATGAAGGCAGATTTGTTGAATGTAGCTTCCTTGCAACAAGTTCTTGATACTTACTGTGCAAATTCAGGCCAACTAGTAAGTAGAGCAAAATCTAGTACTTTCTTTGGTCCTAATACAAGTAATTTGACCAGAACAAAGATTTGCAATGAACTACACATTGACACATAAGCATTGTCTGATCAGTATTTGGGACTTCGTGCTTTAGTGCGGGCGGATAGAAGTGACTGTTTTACACACTTTCTAGACCGGATCCAAGAAAGGATAAGTGGATGGAAATAAAAAACACGTCTATTGGAGGCAAGGAAATTTTATTGAAAGCAGTGGTACGTGCTATTACAGTGTATGCTATGTCTGTGTTCAAATTGCCGAAGGATTTATGTAAGGAAATTATGGACTTCATTGCGGAATTCTGGTGGAACTTTGTGTTTTCAAACATATTGGTGACATGGGATTCCGTGATCTGCATAACTCCAACTTGGCAATGTTAGCAACTTAGCATGGAGGCTCATTGATAACCCGGTTTCCATTTGATGTCCTCATGGTGATATCCTAAAAGCTGGACCTAAGAATGGCCCATCCTTCACATGGCAAAGTTTAGTAGCAAGGATTCAGACTTTTAAACACGGGCATATTTGGCGTATTGGGGATGGCGAGAAAGTTAATATTGATCCCCTCGAGCCCGACGAGCATGGTCATATCGCCCAGAGGCCATCATATCACTTATCAAAGGCCAGTGACTTTTTTTTTGAGCACCAGTACAGACACAAGCGCTCATATACACGCGCATACACTCATCCCTATGAACGCACACACGCACACCCTACCCCTATAAGCACTTCCGAGAGACTGAGCCGGCATATCATCTTGAGATTTACGAAGTCACCATAGGCGCCTCGTCGTCGACGGGAACGTCTCCTCCCACTGAAAGCGCATCGCCGAAAATCCTGAAATAAATACAGAAATAATGCGAGCACCAGGATTTGAACACTGGTGGGTTGGGGATACCACTGTCCACCTAACCAACTCAACCACAGGTTGATTCGCCAAAGGTCAGTGACTTGATCCGTATGCTGGCAGTTGGGACGAGGCCACTAAACATGGAGGCTTTTGATGATTTCGTTGATTGGAACCACACACGCAACGGTTTCTTTTCTGTGTGTATGTACATCATATTATTTAGAGTGGAATCGCCAGCTAGGACGCCGGGCTGCATCTGATGCTACTCCTGGACCGTCAATGAATAACCCAATATGGAGGACATTATGGAAACTAAAAGTCCCTAGCAAAATTCGTATCTTTAGTCCCGCTTCGGTACAAGGCGATGTATCAGGTGAAAACGTACATTCAGTCAAAATCTGGAAACTATTTGTTTTGGGGCGTGAGATCGGCAACATACGGTGACAGATCACAGGTGGGATTGCTTCCAGATCTACTTAAAGAGTGTTTTACAGATAACCCCCCTCTCCTTAATTTTAGGCAAAATATATGGGTCCTGCGTCGTTCTCCTCGACCCGTCTGTTTCTATTCGCAGGGAGCTGCCGTCGCCGCCGATGAAAGCTCTTGCTGCCACTGCCGCATGGGGCTGCTCGATGGCGAACGCCATATCTTAATGCCACGGGAAGATTCCCTCGAGGGTCGAGGAAGAGAGCAAGCCGGTCGCCGACTTTAGAGCCAACGACGCCCCTAAATCGACAGGACACAGTTCTGCCTCGCTTGTTGAATGCGGACAAGTTCAGAAACTTCATCTCGTATGCATTCCCATATATACTCCAACCGTTCATAACGAATCAAAATAGGAATCAGGAATTCAACTTTCACGGCACCAAACATCGACTGATTACAGGACGAAGCAGATTTTAAAGAACAAACAAATTCAGTTCAAAACAGAAAATTAATCATCCAGGTGGAAGCGGCTCACTGTGAGAGTGAGCACACACCATCTCGTAAGCCAGAGTCATCCCCATCCAGCCGCCGTTGCGTCGGTGCAGCGGACCCGTTCTCGCATTAACGTCGGCGACCAACTCACCCTTCTCGCTCGAGGGCAACTGCCTGCTGCGGCGGGGTTCGACATCGAGCGGCGTCGGCGCTTAGCTCCATGTGGAAGTGCCGGCGGCTGCGGCGGCGTCATCAGCTCCTAACGGCGGCGACAACAATTTCCATTAGCCGCGACGGTGACTCCCTATGGAATAGAAACGGACGAACACTGGTGGCAGGAGAACGACGCATGACCTCCCAAATAATTTGTCTACAATTAAGGAGAGAGGGGTTAACTGCACCTCTTAAGTGGATCTGAAAGCAATCCCACATGTGATCTGTCACGGTATGTTGCCGATCTCATGCCCGAAAACAATAGTTTCCATATTTTCACTGAATGCGCGTTTTCACCTGATACATCGCCTCCGGCCCATTTGTGGTGGCATGCGATGAAAAATAGCAGAAAAGGATCGCACAAGCTAGGAATTGAACCCAAGACCGCTTACAACATTAAGTGTGTCCATAACCACTGCGACAACATGACTCTGCTGAACGGTCTAAAGCTAGAAACATTAAGTAATGCATGGGCTGGGAATTTTATTAAAGATTTGAGCACACTTTGTGAACTGGTCTTTTTTCCATAATATCTTTTTATTTGTTTATTTTCCTTTTCAAGTTACGTTTCTTCTTTCTTTCTCAAAAAATGGTCGTGCTTTCATAATGTTGTTCAAAAGTTCAAACGGTTCGTTATTTCCAAATTATGTTCATAAATTAAAAAATATTTGCATTTTCGGAAATTGTAAGGTAATTTCAAAATATGTTTGTGTCTTTAAAAAATTGTTCAGAATGTCAAAATGTGAATAATTTTTCGAAAATCACAAACAAAATTGTGAAAACAAACATTTTCTGAGACCACGGACAAAAAATTAAATTACATTTTTTTAGAAATGAGACTACATAAATGATATCAAAAAATTGTTCTAAATTTTCCCAAACATGTTTTCAATTTGTGAACAATTATTTTGAAAATGAGAACATTTTTAAAATTCGGAACAAATTCCAATAGTCGCCCGACAGGAGCGATGTCGTCGCTTAGTTGGGCAAGGCCTAAGATTTTTTTTTCTTTTTTCTCTTTTTTCTTTAATTTATCTTTTCTCCTTTTAAAACTTTATTATTTGTTTGAAACCTGTTCAAAAAATTGAAATACCAAAATAACAGTTTTAAGTCACTATTTTAAATTATGATTGAAAATTCTTTTTCATTTATATATTTATTAAATGCTTTAAAAAGCATTTGTTGTTTTCAATTCTATCATTTTGTATTTATTAGTTATGTTTGAAACTTAAAATGGCAGCTTTAAGTATCTATGTAAATTATGATTTTAAATACATTTTTCCTTCAAAACTGGCATGGATGACTACTGAGACACGTTATGTTGAACATGGTATTTTTTTGGACATTCTTGAAATGACCCCAATATTTGCCAGCAGCTGGAGTGCCCATGGTAGGCATCCATGCCCCCAATATTTTTTCCATGGTCTTGTATGACCAATTCAAGGCACCAATCCAAGTTGCTTGGGTTTTCGATAAATTTTGCATTTTCTAAAGTTTTCTCGGTCAAAAAAGGTCGATAAATGGCTAGACGTGTCGCAACTTGCATATGGTGTCTGAAGTAGTTCAAACCTGCCATGTATGCCTATCATGGGCATGTCCACCTAGTGGCAAAAGTTGGGGTAATTTCAAGGATGTCCACGAAAACACCATGTTCAACAGAAGGTGTTCAGGTTAGCCAGAAGGGTCTGTTAAGGAGCACGTTGGTTTTTGACATGCTTGAAATTGTCCTAATGTTTTCATGGCCTCGCATGAACAATTCAAGGCACCATGACAAGTTGTTTTGGTTTTCAACAAGTTCCGTATTTTTCTACAGTTTTCTCGGTAAGAAAATGCAGAAAATAGGTTGGACAGGTCGCAACTTGCATACGATGTCGAAAATTGTTCAAACAAGGCATGGATGCCTATGAGGGGCATGCCCACCTGGTGGCAAAAGTTGGGATCATTTAAAGGGTGTACAAAAATAGACCATGTTGACTGAAGTGTGTTCTGGGGGCCATAAGGCTCCGTCTGAGGGCATGTTATTTCTCGACATCCTTAAAATTACTCCAAGTTTTTTCAAGGGCTTCGTATGGCCAATTCAAGGTATCATGACAAGTTGTTTGGGTTTTCGACAAGTTTTGCATTTGCTTGAGTTTTCCCGGTGAAAAAATGACAGTTAATGACAAAACATGTCGCAACATGCACATGGTGTCAGAAGTCATTCAGACCAGACATGGATGCCTAACATGGGCATGCCCACTTGCTTACAAAAGTTGAGGGCAATCCTGATTTTTCCAAAGAAATACCATGTTCAATGCAGAGTGTTCTAATAGGCTAGAATGATTTGTTTGGGAGCACCTCATTTCCTGACATCCCTTAAATGACCCCATTTTTTCATGGCCTTGTATGACAAATTCGAGACACCATGCCAAATTGTTTGAGTTTTTGCCAAGTTTTGCATTTTTTGGAGTTTTCTTAGTGAAAAAAGTTGTTAATGGCAAAACGTGTTAAAACATGCATACGGTGTTAGAAGTCATTTAAACCAGGCATGGATGCCTAAAATGGGCATGCCGACTTGCTTGCAAAAGTTGGGGGTGTGTTCTAAGATCTCCGAAGAAATACCATGTTCAATGGAGTGTTCGGACAAGCAAGAAGGGTATGTTTGGGAGCACCTCATTTCTCGACATCCCTTAAATGGCCCCATTTTTCATGGCCCTGTATGACTAATTCAAGGCACAAAGCCAAATTGTTTGGGGTTTCGCCCAATTTTGCATTTTCTGAAGTTTTCTTGGTTAAGAAGGCCGATAAATGACCGGATGCTCCACCACTTGCATATGATGTCGAAAATCGTGCAAACCAAGCATGTGACAGCCATGGGCATGCCTACCTTCTTGCAGAAGTAGGGTTCATTATAAGGATGTCCAAAAGTAGACTATGTTCAACGGAGGGTGTTCGGATAGGCCAGAAGGGTCCGTTTGAAAGCTCGTTGTTTTTCGACACCCGTTAAATAATCCTAAAATATTTTCCACCAGCTTCTATGACAAAATTCAAGGCACAGTGCCAAGCTGTTTAGATTTTTGATTTTTTTTGCATTTTCTAGAGTTTTCTCGGTGAAAATAGGTGATAAATGGTTGGACGTGTCGTAACATATAAACGGCATTGGAAGTAATTCAAACCTGGCATGGATGGCTCATATGTCCATGCCAGGCTCTTACAAGAAGCTAGAATCATTTATCCATAGCCTAAAATATACCAATTACATGACTGTATTTGTAATTCCTGTCATTATTACTCCACGTGAACATCTTATTTTTTCCAAACAATTTCCTTAAATTTTCAAACATTGTGGAATTTCAAAGTATGTATGAAATTTTCACTAACTTCAACTTTTTTTTCCAAAATTGTTAACAAATTACGAAAGATGATGAAAATTTCAAACTCGCAAACCATGTACTTTTAAAAAAATTATAAACTTTTTTCAACCGCATACATTTTTTTAATTTGTGAACAAAAAATTCGAAAATTGGAACATTTTATGAAATTCTAGAATATTTTTTTGTATTTTAAACAATATTTGAAAAAAGGACATTTTATGTTTTGCCAAAAAATTCGAATTTTTGGACAAGTTTCACAAAGGATAATAAAGTGCGGAAGTAGAAAAATGAGTTAACATAAACAGAAGAAAAACGAAAACATGCTTAGGCCCTAGAAAATAAGAAATGCTTTCAGCAAATGTTACTATATTTGAAAAAATATTCGTAAATTTTAAAAAAAATGTTTGTATTTTCGAATAATGCTCGCCAATTTGAAAAACTGTGCTTTTTAAAAAATAAATATTTGTTTTTCGTGTTTTAGAAAATGTTCACAAATTTGATAAATTATTCGTCTTTATGAAAAAATGTCTGCAGTTTTCAGAAAAATGTTTACAATTCTGAAAAACTGTTCTTAAATTTTAAAAAATATTCAAAAAATCAAAGTATTTTTCGTAAAAAAGGTTCAGAAATTTGAAAAAAAAATGGCATTTCCAAAAAATGTACAAATTTTGAAAATGTACCATATTTTAAAAATATTCCAATAGATGAAGGAACACATTTTTTTAGCTAAAAAAACGCTTTAGCTGAATGTCGGCCTGGTTATACAATAACGATTTTTATATGCTACAATATTTATAATTAAAAAAACTCCTACACTACGTCCATTCTAGGTGCTAAAAAACTGCCCCACTTAAGTATCACCAAATCTTGGTTCTAGTGGCTATTAGCAATTTTACAACCTCTGCAGGTCCTGTGTTCGGTTCCTGATAGGCACACTGTTTTTTTTATTTTCAATCCGTGCTACTGTACATGCTCATTAATAGGCTGGCCCAAGGCGCACTCAGTGACAGATCTCCGCGGCGTATTTTTTAGAGGTAAATGCACAGGAGTCATAAAACTTGCAAGCGATGTTTAGTTTGGTGCATAAACTTATAAAATACGTGTTTCTAGTCACCTAACTTGTCCTTTCGTTCATCTACGGTGCTTTCTATGATAACCAGCCGTATCCCGTGCACACGTGACGTGCCAACGTTGCGGTGGGCCACTGTCAGTGGCTGACGCCGTGGGTAATCTGCGGGCACAGTTTTTTTTCTTCAGAAAACACACTTGTATTTTATTAATTTATAATACACGCAGAAAATCAGTAAATAAAATTAAAAACACCGGTGTAGGGGATGGGATTCAAACCCAGGAGTTGTTACGATTAGCAGCGCATGCATACCGTCTCCACTAACCAATATTTGACGATTAGACAGTACTAACTAACGTAGAAATTTAAAAGGAAAAAGGGTGTGCAAAAAAGGGATAGCCGCTTATGCAATAAAAGAAATATACACAGTTTATTTCTTGTATTCTTCTTTCTTTTTTCTATGTAAGAAAATAACTTATGCTCTTGATAAACTTTTGGGACAAATCGACTAATTTTTTGTTTAATTTTTTTAAAAAAATTAAAATCTAGATAAAAGGGAATATAGTGCAGTACGAATGTACCTGATTTTTTTGGACAAATCAGCGGAAACTTTGCTTAAATTTGACAAAAATTAAAACATTAATCTAGATGACGGAAAATATAGGTCAGAATGCATGAACGTAAATTTGTCGGAGAAATCAACTAAAATTTTGAACTTGAATAATTTTAATTCAAAATCTAGGTAAAAGAAGATATATTGCAGAATAAATGTATGTAAATTTCTTTCGGACAAATCAGGAAAAAATGTTTGAATTCCAACAATTTGAAATTTGAAAACCTAGACAAAAGAAAATATAGTTCAGCTGATTTTTCCAACGAAACTTCAAATTTGTATACTTTACAGTTTGAAAAAAATAGACTGCTCAATCAAAATGATCCACTCTCCCCGTGATAATATGCATATGCCATGGCGAATTTCTATTCCCCACGTAGTTTTCTTAATTAGAACAAGATAAATACTACCTCTCTCTCAGATTACAGGGCATGCGCGTATCCCTAGGTCGTCAATTTGACCAACCTAATACAAGTCATATATTACAAACAATATATCAATATAAACTTCGGAGTTTCTACTTTCAAAAGGTATAATTTTTGTGTTATATAGTTTATATTAGGGTGATAAAATTGGCAACCTAGGTATACGCGTAGGACTTGTAAACTGAAACGGAGGTAGTAACAACATATACACGAACATTTCTATTCCCCGCATGAAAGTTTTTTTGAAATGTGTGAACATGTTTAAAATGCAACTTACATTTTTTAATTACACAAATATTTTTAACAATTTTTAAGCATTTTTTTAAATTTCGCATACTTTTTAATGTAAAGCATGAACATTTATAAAGAACATTTCGTTTATTTTTGTGGGTAATAACATGACAGGTTTTTAGTTTTCGTTTATTCCTTTCTTGCTGTGAGCGAACACTGTGTTAAAGAACATTTGGTTTGTTAGTTTTACATCAATTTATTCTTGTTGGAGTGGCTGCTGCAGTTATCTTATTGTGAAGTGGAGGAAGTCGGTTCAAATCCCCCGGCCGTTATTTTTATTCTTGTTTCTTGCCGCAACACACTGTGTTCACAGGTGCCCAATTAAATAAAAGCTGAGGGTAATTTTTGCAAAAAAATAAAAAACCGTGGCTCACCCAACATCTCACTGCTCACATTCACTTACATGTGGGCCACATTCATGCTGACACGTCACATGAGCACGAGAGATAGCTGGATACAGAAAAAGTGACTGTATCTGCACGCATAGACAAGTTATGTGACTGCAATGACGTATTTTATAACTTTTAGCACTAAACTGAACATTAAATGCAAGTTCTGTGACTGCCACTGATATTACCTCTATTTTTTTAGAAAGACCATCTTATCCTTTATTATAAAGGGGTATGGACAGATCTCGTCCGTTGATGTGTTCGAGGAGGTTGTACCTAGACACATATCGGCTATGCCAGGCACATGGCCGTGGCTTATTTTCCTAACAGTCGCCCCCTAAGCCATGGCCTAGGGGAGTGTCGGCCCCTCGACGTCGACTTTGGTGAGAAACGCCTGCTCTGCCGCCTCTGCCTTCCACGGCTGCCTGCACTCACGCTTGAAGTGTATGCACTGCCCACAGTTGTAGCAGCGCCCACGACGCTTCCCTCCGTTGTGCGATGTCGTGTTGCTGCCGCCATCATTGTCGTCGAGACCGCTGTTTCCCCGGCGTCGGCGCGCAGCCCACTGAGCCGCAATGAGCATGAGCTACTCACTCGCCCGCTCGCCGCCGTCCTGCGCACGCCTCTACATCCCCTCCTCGAACACCTTGAGCCTTCCTAGTGCCTCCTCGAACGACATGATCTCCACGTCACAGAACTACTTGATGCCTGCCACTACCGCGTACAGGCAGTCCGACACGGTGTTGAGCATCTTCTTGACCATTGCCGCGTCATCGAGCGTCGTCCCGTGCCCCGCGTAGCGTGCCGCCATGCCTCCAATCCTACCGGCGAAGGCGTCCAGTGACTCGCATCCGCCATGCGCAGCCGGTCGAAGTCGCTACGAAGCGTGGACAGCCGAGCTGCCCTGACCCAATCCGCGCCAACGAATCGCTGTTAGAATTAACTCCATCTTGATGAATATTTTTCGCCACCTTAAATTCATCCATGCATCGAACTTCCATGTACATTGGACTTGAGATACGCCATGAGCACCGCTGCTACTCCTAGATTCTATGTGATTCCACCTACAACTTGTAGTCCCTCAACGCTCGAGCAAAAATAAGTTCCCCATTACTCTACCTTGTGCTTCCATCTTTTGGAGAATCCGTTCAACGCCATCACACACCGACTACTGTCTGCGTGAAAGTGAACAACTCACATATTGGACGCCACATATAAGGGTTACCTGAACTCCACGTCACCGCTCTTTATTCACTGCTTGTCTGAAAGTTGAAGGAATTTCACCGTCGCCCTGTGTCACCCTGAGTCAAATTCGCAGTTGTCTCGTCCTTTTTCCGGATAGTCTCTGACATGTACCATAGCTATAGCACTCCACCTCCTTCTGTACTTTTCATCCGCACTTTGCCATGTAAATTGAACACCACAGAATATACGGCCATGTACTCTCTCAGCTTTTGACAATTTCAGACTCTCCGTCACTTTCTCAGATTCTCCATGGTCAACTCCTGTCCATCTTCCGGCACCGATAGACCTAGTCACCAACTTGAATCTGGTACTCGTCAACACTGCTTCAGCACCCCCTGCATAATTTGTCTGACCACATGTTTGACCACCAATGCATTGTCCTGTCGCAGTGTCCCGTGCTTACCGCACACCTCGCCGCTAGCACCGCGTCGAGCCTCTGCTGTCCTAGTCAAGTCTCTAGGGCCGCAGACCCACACCACTCAACCCCCTACTGCAGAGAACCACCAATCATCACCGATCGATGCCGAGTATCATGCCTCCATCAAATCACCGGGGCCCCAGTCCAATCCGCGTGTATCTCGCTATCCCGCTGAAATAGGCTGCGATTCTCCGTGCACTTACGTCGTAGCCCCTCCATCAGCACAGAGTGAAGTCGGACATCAGACTCCAGCTCCACCTTCAACATGACTCCATGTAGCTGGCCATGCTACCCTCGCGCCCTGTCGACTTCAAGCTCTCTTGTGTGCACCATCTTGAATCAACCCTGCACCATAGTCTGTTGAAGCCGCACAAGCCCTCAGCCTTGCACCACGTGTTTCCACGCCCAGAAGTCGGCCACCATCAGCATCATGCTCCTATATCATCGTCGCCGAAATCACCGCCGTCTTCTGCTTTGATCGACATCCCCATCGATCCGTCAGACAATTCAGTCCGACCCAGCCGAAATTATCCGATTGCAACCATGCTTCACCATGCGTCATGTCCGCCCGCACATCTCTGTGCATTGCTTGACACCCTGTGTTTGCATGATCCCTGTCACGACGCACTCCAAACTCCTCCGAGCCTTATACGCATGCCGCCATCCTTGAAACTTTGTCCCAGATTCCTTGACAACTCCAAGATTACTCATTGGTCTGGCAATGGTAAGAGTATCGAGTCAACACTAGTAGAAAACAGGGCTTTGGTCACAGGGCAGTTTTCACATTAGTCCCGGTCCAGTCACGAACCGGGACTAATGTGAGCATTTATCCCGGTTCGTGCGGCTAAGGCATTAGTCCCGGTTCACCTCCCGGTTCGTGCCACGAACCGGGACTAAAGGGTGCAATGCCCATTAGTACCGGTTGGTGGCACCAACCGGTACTAATGGGCTTTGAGGCATTAGTACCGGTTCATGGCACGAACCGGTACTAAAGGTCCCATTTTCAACCCCCCACCCCACCCCCCCCCCCCGTGGACCGCCTTTTCAGTTTTAGAAAAAAGAAAAGAAAATGATGGAAATGTCAAAAAATAAAATAAAATAAGTTTGCCATGTGATATGTGGTCTAGTTGTTGGGAAAATTTACAAATATGAATTTCGACTTTATTTGCAAAATCTCTCTGGAATTTGTAAAATGGGCATAACTTTTGCATACGAACTCGGATTAAAAAGTTTTTTATATGAAAAATCATCTACTGGAAAAGTTACATAAGAATTTAACCGGGGGAACCCCGTTAAACATTTTTAAAATCCTCAAAAACCTAACAAAAAAAAGTTACGGGGCTTTTAAGATCTGGAGTGGAAAAAATCGAAAAAATTCCAAACTTACTAGTGGCGCACCAATATAGTTTCAAATTTTTTTGGAAAAAACGTGGTCAAATCTGGTCAAACAGTGGTCAAACTGTGGTCAAACAATGGTCAAACTAATTATTCTAGAATATTAGTGTTACTAAATAGTTATTTCAGTTATTTCGAATTTTGGTCAAATCTGGTCAAACTATGGTCAAACAATGGTCAAACTAATTATTCAAGAAATATTAGTGTTACTAAATAATTATTGTTTTTTAAAACAATTGTTTCAAACTCAAACTGTGAAATGTGTCACTTCATGCTCAAGCAAAATTCCTGAAGGTTAACAGGATTGACATCTTACTATTGTCAGGAAAACAACAAGTACAGACTTGGAAACAAGGGAGAATAGAACCCGAAAGTTAAGCGTGCTCAGGCTGGGGGAGTGGGAGGATGGGTGACCGTTAGAGAAGTTAGATGATTTGGAATGATGAGGGATGATTAGAGGATAAATTGAGCAATGATGAGGGGTGGTGATTACAGACTAGAGGTTAAAATAATTCAAAAATTTGAAAATAAAAAAAATTAAAAAAATAATAAAAAAAATCATAAAATTTCCTTTAGTCCCGGTTAGTGTTACCAACCGGGAACACCAACCGGGACTAAAGGTAGAGCTCCACGTGGCCGCGCCCTTTAGCCCGGTTCGTGTAAGAACCGGGACTAAAGGAAGAGACATTAGTAACGACCCTTTAGTCCCGGTTTGACCTTACCAACCGGGACAAAAGCCGCTTTTTCTACTAGTGCAATGTGCAAATTCGACCACGCCCACGTCCGCTCCAGCTTGCTTCACACAGCCACACCATGCATATACATAGCCTGCATAGTTTTCCGCATGTACACGTACCAACATGCACCCACCACGCCCTTGCATTGCATGCCATCTTGTTTCCGAAACATCACAGAGCCATGTGCGTACCTCTCTCTACACCTCGTTCCTGGGACATGCTCCAATTCCTTTTTCCACAACAAATCTCACGTGCCTCAATCCCAACCAGCAGTACAGATCATCCACGCATATCCCTTCCCATGAGTAATTTGCCGTCTGGCACCAGGACCTACCACCTTTGCCGTCGCACATGCCCGCACAGGCCTCGAGCCCTTGACTGATCTGCGCGCATCCAGAGCCCTGCCGTACATGGGCCTCTAGCAGCCCACCAGACCCGCTCCACGCGGAAGCAATCCGAGTCGCCGCCGCTGCTATGTTGCCAGGAAAATCCTATATGCCGCTCGTTGCGTCAAACTGCCGGCGCTTCGCACAGGCGAGCGACCGAGCAGCGACGCAACGGGCCGGCCCGTTTAACCGTCCAGCGCTCCCGGTTTTGGGAACCTTCTAGAGGTTATGAGCTGGGTTTTTTTCGGTTTTGGGAACCTTCTAGAAGGTTCCTGAACCGGGTTTTTATTTTCCTTTCTTTTTCTATTTCTGTTTCTTTTACTTTACTTTTTTTCTTTTTTGTCTTTCAAGTTAAAGTTTTCTCTTTTAAAAAAATGTTCGCGCTTTTTCAAAAATGTTCGTGAACAAGTTTGCTCAAAAAATGTTCTTTTCATTCATAAATTTGTTCTCAAGATTCAAAAAATGTTCATGCTTTAAGAAATTGTCCAAATTTGTTCTTCGTTTTAAAATTTGTTCTCAAGATTCAAAAAATGTTCGTACTTTTAGAAAATATTTATGTTGAAATTTTGTTCTCAATTTGAAAATTTTGTTTTCTAAAATCAAAAAATGTTCAGGATTTTAAATTTTTGTTCAAAAAATGTTCTTTCCATTCATAAATATGTTCTCAAGATTCAAAAAATGTTCATGCTTTAAGAAATTGTCCAAATTTGTTCTTTGTTTCAAAATTTGTTCTCAAGATTTAAAAAATGTCCGTGCTTTCAAAAATTGTTCGCGCTTCCAAATTTGTTCTCCATTTCAAAATTTGTTCTCAAGATTCAAAAAAATGTTTGCACTTTAAAAAATGTTTGTACTTTTTTGTTGTTATTTTTCATGTTTCTTTTGTTTGAAATTTTCAAATATTTGTTCTCAATATTAACAAATGTTCTCGTGTTCAAAATTTGAAAAAATGTTTCATGTTTCAGAAAATGTTCTGGAATTTTAAAATGTACTTGTTTACAATTTCAGAAAATGTCCAATAATTTTAAATGGACTCGCTCAGGTTCTTTAATGCTGGCGCTGCAAAATTGTCATATTAACTCGCGTGTTGCAGTGGCTAGCGCGCGGTGCTTATCTACAGCAGCTCGCGGGTTTGATTCCTAGCTAGCGCGCTTTTATTTTTCCGATTTTTCATTCTGCGGAGGTTAGCTAGCGGGCCGGCCCAGGCGAGTCGTCTCCTATGCGAAACTGTGACTACTTGCCGCAATAAGCGGCGCATAGGAGTTCCCATGTTGCCAGCGCCTACGACATCAGCTCCACCGAGCGTAGCTGGCTCATGGTGCCACCGCCAGGTCTCTCCTGACCAGATCAACCCGATCCGCTCTACCCTGATGTTGGCTGCACACGCGATACGGCACCGCTGTGGTCGCACGCGCCAGCCAGCCTCCACGCCCGTGACCTTTGCTGCTGCAACCCGATCTGACATGTCGCTGTCGCTGCTTTCCGAGAGCTTCCAATCACGCCAAATAGTTCCGATCCCATTGTTCCCATCGCTTTTGTCCTTTGATCTTCCCGAGCCTTCGATGCTTTACTCCCGCGATCGTTGAGCGCAGCATGGAACAAACTGATCTCGTATTCTCGCAATCACCTCTAGATGAACTTCTGCAACCTCTTCGAACCTTGCTCATGATATCATTTCTTATTAGAATTAATCCAAGGCGCACCGTTGATCTATCGAGGACCAAGCAATCACACGAGCACGACACCGAGATTTGTTAACGTGGTTCATCGGTATGGCTACATTTTCGGGGCCTGACTATGGGCGCTCCTCCCCATGACACCGCTACAATACCGCACCTCGGCTGCCTGAGCGCTGGCACAAGCCGCCGGCTCTCCTGCGTGCCTGTGTTATTATGTTGGCATAGGTTACATCGTGTGTCTACCCCCGATATATGTTTGTGCTATTATGTTGGCATGGGTTACATCGTGTGTCTACCCCGCTATATATGAGAGGCCTAGGATACAAGTGTCCTACTTGCACACGGCTCCATATCCTACCTAAACACAATACAACTACAAGTCCAACTGTAACCTGTCTTATACAATAATATTCGACACAACTCTAACAATCGCGCTCTAAGGCTCGTCCACACCTCCGTCGCCGCCTTCTTTGACGACACCTGCAGCAGGATGTCCTCGGCGAGCACGCAGAGCAGGTAAGCCCGCGTCGTCTTGTTCTTCTTTGGGTCGACCGCCGATGTTGCGTCCGCCAGAGCCACCTCCTACCACACCCCCTGCGCGTCGAGGTTGGCCTCGACCTTGATCGCCTACACGGTGTAGTTATCACCAGTGAGCGTTGGGCACTGCAGGGACAGCCCGCTCCCCGCTCCGCCATCTTACGACACGAGTGACATCGCCGCGATCATCCCCGCAACCGAGGCTCTGATGCCAATTATTGGGATTTCCCTGAACCCTAGCTTGTCCCCGCTCCCTCCCAGGATGCTCACTCTCTCTGGCACAAACCCAAGAAGAGAAAAGGAAGAAGAAGAGGCTGGACATGGTGGTTCTGGCGCTCGAACGCCTGCCGCAATGATGGCCTTCTTTTCTCAAGCAACAACTCGAGCCAATGGGCAATACACAGGGGTGTGGGAGTCTTGTACGCGCGCGCGCACAGTCGCCATGCCGCGCCCACTCACCCACTCGCCACGTCCAGCCCCCCCTCCCCCCCCCGGCTCGCGCACCCACGCGCTCCGACGCGGGCGACGCGGCTACTACCAGTGTTGGCGACACAGTCACACCTCCTGGTTCTTCGCCAACAGACTCATGCACGCACGCGCACTCGCCATGGACTAGGCGCGGCCACGGACTCGCATCCAACAAGCTCACCACACACACAGACGCGCCCACACACTAGTCGGACCAAGCCTAGACACAAGTCAGACTATGCCCATGGCCGTGGCTTATTTTCCTAACAGATGCATGGTAGACACGGAGCTGGGTATGGGTCCCATCTTCTTGAAGAGGTCCCTGAAGGTGTACTCCTCAGTCTAAAGGCGTAATGCAAGAAGAGAGCAGAGAATGAGCAATAAAGCGGTACAATTAAGAAGGCTTGCCATGAACATTTTCTGTCACATAACAAAGGAAATACAATCTCAAATCGCCGGCCTAGAAAACCCTGAGAAAACCTTTGCCAAATTATTGCCGAACATTCTTTGATGTGGCGTCATAATCGCCGGCCTAGAAAACGTAGTGCTACAACCGTAAATCAGTCTGATGGACTGTAGCAGCGATGAGCACCATGTTCATTATCAGTCGGTTAAACCTTCGGCTTCTGTACATGCCGTGAAGGAATCAGACATGAAGCGAGATTCGCAAGCACACAATGATTTTATTCTAATTTCTAAAATAGATACCTAATTATTGCCCGAGACGAAAGTAATATATTTCTAGTTATTGCTGCAACACGAATGGTCGAAATGACCCATATTTTCGCCCAAACGCAACCTTACATCAAATGAACACCAAGACGAACATATATACAGTAGTTCACTAGAAGTGGCAGTACTACCGGGAGCTACTATTTGTATTACAAAACATCCCACTAACTTCAGTGCCAAACGTGCTTTTATGTGACTGTTAATTACTTTCACAACGCGTAACATTTGGCCAGTCTGGATCCACATACTACTGAAAAGAAACAGCATGTGAATAATTCCCAGTGAGAATGTACACATTCACTTTTTATGTATATAAATAAATATGCCATGGGGTCCTTCAAAAGTATTGCTGGACAATGTTAGCTTTCTCCAGCAGAAACTCCAAACCCTCCTCCTCCTCCTCCAAGAAAAAGTTAGGGTTCGTGCCTCTAGCCGGCGCCGGCGCAGGTCCGCCTCGTCTCCGGTGGCCCTAGGGCCATGGAGGCGCGGTGGATCCTCGCAAGGGCTGGCGGGAGGGTTCCGTTTTTAGTCATTTTTTTCAATCTTGTTAGGGTTTGTGTCCTACTCAGAAAAGCGAGACGGCGGCGGCTACCTGAAGATGAAATAAAGGTCTCCCCGCCTAGCCCCCGTTCCGGCGGTGCGTCTAGCATCGTTGGTCGGCGTGTGGAGGTGTGTCTCCGGCAGATCTATCTTTGGTGAATTTGCTCGGATCTCGTCGTTGTTCGTCTACGTTCGTGTGTCTTCGGTTTGGATCCTTCCGATCTATATTATTTTTCATGGGCGGCGGTTGCTGTTCTGGGGTGCTGGTCCTATGGGGCCTTAGCACGACGATTTCTCGACTGTCTACTACAACAAGTTGTGCCCGGCTCCGGCGATGGAGGGGCGATGACGGCGGCGCGCCTTCGGCTTGCTTCGGTGCTTGTAGTCGTCGCTAGGTGGTCTACGGATCTGGCTGTAATTTTTATTTCTGGTGTTCGTTGTATTGCCATGATTGAAGATGAATAGATTGAAAGTTTTTTCGAAAAATGTTAGCTTTCTCCAATAAAATGCAAGATACGCAAAAATGGTAAGTATAAAACATTGTTTTCCACTGAGCCAACAAGTTACAACGCAGGGCCTCAGAAATGAGTCATCTTCAAGTTGATTTTCCAAAATTACTTGCACATGCCTACTTCACAAGAAACACTCGGGTTTAAATAAACAAAGCCCGAGAACGGGAATAACAAAGTCACATTGTCTTACAAGGCAAACCAAAATAACAACTCTATAAATTAAGGTAGTACATAGACATAGAAAAATAAGGCAAGATAAATGAAGTTGGCGACCATTACGGTATCTGATTTGCACATATACCTACTCATCTTTGTTTCCAGAAAACAAATCAAGTAGGTAGGATCCAACTATGGCGGTGACAAGTTCTATGGCGGCCTTGCCAAGGCTGAATTTGGTCGCCCCGAGACTTCATGTCTGTGACGATGGGTTCCTACTGAGCCATGATGTGGCGTATGTTGCGAACCTTGGCGGCGGAGTCCTTGACCCTCTTGGCGCGCCCAGAGTGCTTGCGCAACTCGTACTCACCCATGTAGGTAAAGTTGGATTCCTCCTTAAGTTGAGATTTCTGTTCCAACTTTCTCCTAGATAGCTTCTCATCTTCAAGTAGAGATTCTAATTCGTTTCCAGGAAACTTGCTTATCCAGCTAGGCGTGTATGGGAAAGATGTGTCTATCTTTCCATATGATAATCCATAAACTGGCCATGTCCATGATCTAGCCAAGTCCTGAAATTTTGAGTTGACCCAGTCATACGTTAGTCCTCTGGATGTTGATGAATTCAAGAAGACAACCTCCTTATAAGGATGAAATCCAAGGAAAAAATAATATTTGTTGTTTTCATCTTCAAGGACGTCTTCAACCTCTTCAACGATGTCTTCAGAGTTCCAGTCATAGTCATATTTCTCATCCACCGGGGCTTTGTGCTCAGGGCCCTCCTTGTTAACATTTTGTAAGATCCATTGTCTGCCCGATTGTTGAGCATAGTCGTCATGCTCAAAGGTCTTAAGACATGTATCATGTTTTAACACCCATTTTATTCGACTACACGATTCACTGAGGTACCAAACCTGAAATCGATTCGAGCGATCAAGTATTGCACAATACACCCCTCGCGATGACCTCCCGAGATGGTGGTAGAAATATGCTATCAATTCACCGGTACCTCGTAGTTTAGTTACTCTGTATGTATGATCTGACAAGGACATCCTGTAGACATAAACAAATCAGATAAAGTAGATTAATATAAACATGAGTGAATCATGGTGGTATATACAATTTGTTAAAGGAGAATGACCAGCAAGGAGGGAGCTAGTACGATACCTCGTAAGATAGCCATGTTGGCAATGGATGTAGAGTGCATTTTGCCAGTAGACGGCACGATAAAGAGACTGGTCATACCACCAATTTGACTGCATGTCGGCGACGATCCCGGCAGCCTCCCCTTCTCGAAGGAAGGTCGTCTCGTCCCATCGCTGAGTCACCGACGAGAACACATGGATGAGGTATGACACGGGAGGCCATTCCAATTCGAGCAACGGATTGTCGTCGTCGGATTCGCCGTCGGCTGGAAGTCGCCATGGTACGCGTGGGATCAGAAAGACCTGGTAGCGCGGTGACACGGCGGGCTCGAACGCGAGGTGGGCAGTGTATTCTAATCCTGGCATGTGCGGTAAGGGGCGTTTGGGCAAACGCGCCCACCGACGGGTGGCCGGGTTGACGACATACTCGCGCGGGCGCGGCAATGCATCGTCGCTCGACTCATGGCAAAGCAAAAGCCCCTCGCAGTGATCCGTGACCTTGACGCCCATGTACGGCAGGAAATAGAGCCCTCCGTCGATCGTCGGGCCCCTCGAGGGGCGGAAGAAGAACTCCGAGAACGAGAAGTGCCACTCCGTGAAGGTGATGAAGATGCCGTGCACCGAGCGCGAAAGCATGCTGCCGCGCAAGCGGTTGTGGACGGCATCGCGCCACGCCTTGCAGACCCGCCAGGCCTCGGCCAGGATGTGCGGGGGAAGACACCGGAGGACCTCCGCGAGCGAGTCGTCCGGTAGCGCGACCGGCTCCGATGCCATCGTCGATCGATCTCGGTTTGAGATCACACTCCTGAGATCTAGATTGGAATTGGGGGCTAGAGAACGAACAGAAGAAGCTGGGATTTGGGGTTCAGCGTGTATGAAGACAGTTCATACTACTCTCGCTGTGTCACGCTGTACATCACACATTCCTCTCCACCTACTGTCTCACGCTGTACTCATACATCGGCTGAGAGGAAACCCACGCGCGACCTGGTCACACCTAACTCGGACGCACGCACGCGCATGCCAATTGACGATGTTTTTAATATGGCAAAATATATTTGGAACTGTTTGAAACCACGTGTTATAACACGTAATTATGCGGCTAATACCGTAATACAAACATTTAGCAATAATCCGTTCGTCCTAAAAAGGTAGTTTTAGATTTATCTAGATACATCTCTAGATACAGATGTATCTAGACACATATAAGTTTTCTTGGCTACGCTATCTTGCTATACAAGTTTCCTTCTCCGCTAAGCAAGCTTACCCTACAAGCAAATTTCACTACTAAAAAACTTGTCATGCAAGTTTGCTTCACTACTAAGAAACTTGCGATGCAAGTTCCTTCCGCTCCAAGATATCTCATAGATAAGCTTTGAGAGATGAAGTAACTTGGTGACCAAGGAGTGTAGCAAACTTATGAAGCAAGATTTCTTATGGGCTAAGGAATGGATGGCTATATATGGTGTCCTTTTGGGAGAGTTTGATAAATAAATAAAAACACAAGGGTGTCGAGTAGCTCACTTGATCTTGTACACAAATCCACTAAAGATTAATGATCAAGAGCTTCGAAGTTTCTCCCCGTACATGTTGTGTTCGTTGGTCTGCTAATCATGATTGTGCAATGAGTTCTTCTGTGTTATTGAATGTCTTGATTGGCAAGTGTGATCAAGCGACTCTGGTGTCAACCCCAAAGTTTCACAACTGGAACGAGGTGTGAACCTCGGATAATGTATAACTCAGACGATATATTGTATTTGGCTCATCTATTTTTTGTCTGCTTTTTTGTTGAGGAAATTGAGAGCATTTATTAAATAAAAGTGGTCATGGAGTCATCACCCATGAGGCTAGTGACCAAGAAGGAAGGAGCTAAGTTAGGTCAACCCCCACTCGGCTGAAGCGAGCAAGAATGCTCCGCACACAATTGGGCTGGGAGATTGGCAGCTCTGTTAACATGTTGAATTACAAACGAATTAGCTGCAAGAGGGGCCTGCGACAATACGACCGATCCTTCCCTACCTCTTCCTTCTCGTCACATACATTCTCCATCGGTTCATTGCGCGGGATCCACTACCCCGACAGCCCCTAGCCGACGATGCCTCATGTCCCCTGAGTCAATACGCGGATGACACGCTCATCATCACGAGAGCTAGCATCGAGGCAACGACTTGGATGAAGGCGATCATGGACATGTTCTCCAACGCCATCATGCCCATGATCAATTTCAGCAAGTACGGTGCCATGGTCCAGGGGTGCCACTGGACACCGTAACTCAACCCATCAGGCCGACGTAGGCCCCCCATGCTAATATTGGGCTACAAACTCTAGCCTGGCTTATGGGCTCTCCAAGAAGAAGGATATCGACATTTGTGTCATACAAGTCAAGGAGACCGGACCGACATTGGACTCCTCCAATCGCCATAGATCGCTTAGGACTCTATAGCCCTAATCATGTTGCTGATAGCCAAGAAAAGGCTACTTTCCATTCTAGAACATCAGCTTTTTGCAATTCAAATCCCCGAACTTTATTTCATCACAACTTGTAAATGACGTTGCTATTATACAGTGAATAAAGTCCTATTCCTATAAAACGAAAATAGCTAATTGACACCATTTACACGTGTTGTACAACATTATTTATTTATTATTGGAAAAGACCACAGATTTTTTTAACAGATGAAAGACCATGAATTGACTATTATTTATTTGCGTCATTGGAAAAATCTGCCGTGCCGAAGGTTTTCCAAGCGTTTGAGAAAAAGAAAGAACCGAACATAATACAGGAAGAGTTTTCAAAATTTCTATTGCCCTTTAGTTAAACTTTTTTTCAATCACTGGATGTGAATGCTCGCGCTGAGTTACTCATGAGAGCCATCATCACTAGTTCACTACGTACAAAAACAAGGTGAAAGTTCCCATATACAGTTAGCTGCTCAAACAAACATAGGTAAACTATATATCCTATCTAATGTTTCACATCGGTAAATACACCGGCTCATTTGCACATTTTTATTGAAACTATCATGAGGGAAAGGCTCCCCACCTGAATAAATTTTTATTTTTTGTTTTTGTTTTTACAAACTAGACAAGGCGGGAAGTAAAGAAGTCTCGCCACAGACCGGCGTGAATTTTGTCTTCCACCTTCCTAAGGCGGTGAGACCACAAAGTGAGGTCCACAATGATACCCCTAATTACATCAATGGAAGCAACAAGAACATTTCTAAAAGTTTTCGCATTTCGAGCGTCCCAAATTTTCTAGATGATAAGCAGGAGAATAAAAGGTCACAGAGACCTAGGGAGACCCGGATGTCCATGAGAGGCCCAGAGGTCCGCAATGGGGGAGAAGCATGGTTGGAGGCCAATGGCATCCCAAACTGCACGAGCCGCTGGACAGTGAAAGAATAGGTGGGCCCGGTCTTCGGGCGCTGCCGCACATTGAGGACAGGCAGCGGAAAATTTGCACATTTTGAAACAGCAGCATCGCATCTACGAGTGATTAAACAGTTTGTGGTTTCGTAAACCTGATCGCAGGCACCCACAAGGAAGCAAGAACCTAAACTTGTGTTCGTTCTGCGACCGAGAGGCGATCGCTAGGCCGATCGAAGGCGGCACCTAGGGTTAGGGTTTTGAACGTGGGTGACTGTGATCTTCAGAGCAACTGGGGCGTGGCGACGGCGCTGCATCCTTGGCTTGGTCCTGCGTTTGGTTACCCCACCGGACGAGGTGCTCATGGCGTCTTCTTCGAGTAGGGGGGGAAGGACTCCTTCCGTGGCGGCGACTCCGAGGAAGCAATCCCCGATGACGGCGGGGGAGACGGGGACAAGGCGAGCAGGCAATCTTCAGAGTCCCCGGCTGATGGCAAGACCTCGGAGGAAGCAGCGTCCCTGTCAGCGAAGATGGGGGCTGGCGCTGACGGAGAAGGAAGCAGCTGGTTTTGTGTTTGATGATCCAGATCCGAGGGCGAAGGTTAGCATGAAGTGGGCTGTCGTCGGGAAATCGTTCTCCCCACGGCCGCTCGCCAAGCATGCGTTTGAAAGAGCGATGCAGCGTGCATGGGGGTTACATAGGGACACCCAGTTCAAGATGCTCGGAGGCAACATGTTCATGATCAGACTCGGCAGCGAAGGGGACTGGAAACACGTCTTGAACAATGGCCCATGGCAGTTTGACTTTAATGTTGTAGCTCTGAAGGATTATGATGGGGAGACCAGGCCGTCCGAGATGATTTTTGATTCGATTGAAGCTTGGTTAGGGTTGATGATTTGCCTCTGGATAAAAGATCGAAAGCTTTTGGAGAGGCGCTTGGAAACTGGCTTGGAACGATGGTAAAGGTTGATGTGGGAGAGGATGGTTTTGCAAGAGGTACTCAACTCAGAGTGCGAGCGAGGATTGCTCTGTATGAGCCACTAGTTCGCAGATTCTATTTGAAAAAGAAGCCTGACGATAAGGAACAAACGTGGTTTGACTTTGCATATGAGAAATTCCCTCACTTCTGCTTTGATTGGGGCAGGCTAGTGCACGTGGAGGGGGTTTGTGACCCACCTGTGGATCCGTTGTCGCAGTGGGGAGAATGGTTGCGTGCCTCGCCAGGTAGAGCATCGTCAAGTCATCAAGATAAGAAGCATTGGCGGGGAACATCCAGTAAAAATGACAGCCGAGATAGCTCTATGTCAAGTGGAGGTGACAATGCACCGAGAGGCCATGCGCATGTGCGTGATCTCCCAACTCGCATATCACTTTACAGAGAATACACATACTTGGCTGACTCCCACACTGGTGGGACAAAGCAGAAGGAAAAGGAGCAGCAAGAGGTTCAGAGCCCGCAGAAGAAGCACACTGGTGCGGACGGGGTAAAGGACAAGGATCTACGACAAGGTTTAGAGGAGAAGAGGGAAAAGGAGCTCAGGAAAGAACTATACCAGAAGGTAAGGGAGGGGGTCATATCCCCAAGGAAGAGTCAGGACGTTGGAGAGGGGCAGTATAGGAGGGCAGAGAAGGCTCCGAGGGAGCACAACAGAAGGCCCGGATATTATGTCAGAAAACCTAGAAGCGATGTGGGATCGTTCCGACAGTGGGAGGACCACTACTGGTATGAAGCTAGAGATAAAAAGAGGCCGTCTAGACAGATGTGGGTGCCGGTAGGTGAAGGGTCTCAGAAGGAAGGTGTTGATGCTCTCCTTGGCGAAAAGCGACAGAAAGTGTTGTCTATCTTTGAGCGCATCGGTGATCATGGAGCTAGATCGGCGGACCCCGATAGGCGGGGCCGCCGGGAGCAATGAATCTTCTTGTTTGGAACTGTCAGGGATTGGGGTTGGACCCGACAGTTGGTGAACTAAGGGACCTGATTAGGTCATACGACCCAGCGGTGGTGTTCTTGAGCGAGACCAAGAAGAAGGCGAGAGCTATAGAGAAGATCAAGTGGAGTTTGGAGATCCGTCATGGTGTTGCATTGGACTGTGAGGGCAGGAGTGGAGGACTAGCTCTACTTTGGAGGGTATCATATTTCTGTCACAGTTAGACCGTGGTGCCAGTACTATATTGATGCGGAGATCACCTCTGAGGAAAGAACCGTAAGATTCACTGGAATCTACGGAGAACCAAGAACGGAGCATAGACGGAAAACATGGGATGCACTCCGTTATTTGAAACGACAGGACAACTTGCCTTGGCTGTGTGCGGGAGACTTCAACGAGATTCTTTTCCAAACAGAGCAGAGAGGTGGAAACCTTAGAAACTTCAACCAAATGGAGGATTTTTGGGAGTGTCTTGGTGATTGTGGACTAGCTGATTTGGGTTTCACTGGATGCCCTCTTACGTGGGATAATAAGCAAGATGGGGGAGCAAACATTCAGGTTCGGCTAGATAGAGCCACATGCAATGATGAGTTTTTGAGCCTCTTTCCAGAAACGATGGCCGAACACGTTCTCATGGAGGAGTCCGACCATGCGGCGCTAGTCATCCGGGCAGCGGTATCACTGGATGCTCCGAGGCCTAAAAATCATATGGGTTTTAAGTTCGAAGAAGCATGGACTAGACATGATGACTACAAGCAGATGATTATGAGAACTTGGCAACGAGCCAAACGGCAGCATGGGGAGTCTGCGGGGATGTGCAGCAAGCTGGGCACTTTGTCCAAGGCCATGCAGACATGGAGTCGCGAGGTGTTTGGATCCATTCGTAAGCAGATCAGCAAGCTAGAAATGCAACTACGGGACGTGAAGGAGAGGGCGCTAGTGACCGGTTTCTTTCAGGAAGTCAAGGACATAGAGAGCCAGCTTCACGACATGTATGAGAAGGAAGAGATGTTTGCAAGTCGGTGAAGGAGTTTTTTCATGGGAGTGCGACACCAGAATGTTTCAACGATACGATTATTGTGATGATACCTAAAATCAACTCACCGGAGTTGTTGTCTCAGTTTAGACCGATCAGCTTGTGTAATGTACTCTACAAGATAGCAACAAAGGTTCTTGCCAATAGGCTCAAGGGAATCCTTCTGTTTTGATCTCAGAGGAGCAAAGTGTCTTTGTACCTGGTCGGCTCATCACGGATAATGTTCTGGTAGCATACGAGTGTGTACACGCTATTAGGATGAGGAAGAGGAGGAAGCCGTTATGCGCGGTCAAGCTAGATATGATGAAGGCCTACGATAGAGTGGAGTGGATTTTTCTGGAGAGGGTGTTGGAGAGGTTTGGTTTTCATGCCACATGGATTCAAATGGTGATGAGATGTGTGACGTCGGCAAGGTTCGTGGTGAAGCTTAATGGAGGGCTCTCGGACCTTTTTCTACCGACTAGGGGTCTTAGGCAAGGTGACCCTCTATCGCCTTATTTATTCTTGTTCTGTGTGGAGGGCTTCTTGGTACTGCTAAAGAATGCACAGCGTTCCGGCAACATTAAGGGGGTGTCTTTTGGGAGCACTGGCCCGATGGTCACCCACCTTCTCTTTGCGGATGATAGCATTGTGTTTCTTGAAGGATCTGACAGTAATCTCCTGGTCCTTAAATAAATCCTTGGAGAATATGAGATGACATCAGGACAAAAAGTAAATCTGCAGAAATCGTCCATTTACTTTGGCAAAGGAAACACAGAAGATTCAAAAGAACATCTAAAGGCATTGATCGGGATTACGTCCGAAGCCCTAAGCGAGAAATATTTGGGGTTGCCCATGGCAGTGGGAAGATCCAAGGAAGGAACATTTAAATACGCGCGGGAGAGTGCTAAGGGGAAGGTCACGGGGTGGAAGGGGCAAGGTCTATCTAAGGAGGCGCGGGAGGTTTTGGTAAAATCGGGGCTCCAGTCTACCCCAATGTTCACCATGAGTTGTTTTCACCTCACCAAAAAATTGTGCGGAACCTGACATCTATCTCTTCTAACTTTTGGTGGGGTGAAGACAATGCTGAGAAAAAGGTCCACTGGATTGCTTGGAAGAAAATGTGTGTCAGTAAGAAAGAGGGAGGGATGGGTTTTCGTGATATGGAAGCGTTCAACCAGGCCTTACTTGCCAAGCAGGCATGGAGACTACTTCAGGTCCCTTCTTCTCTTTGTGCTCGAGTCCTCAAAGCGCGCTACTACGAGCATGGCTCTATCCTTAATGCAACCTGCCCTGGTGGTGCGTCATATACGTTCAGGAGTATTTTGCATGGCAGAAACTTGCTTTTGGATGGTCTGATATGGCGGGTGGGTGATGGGTCTTCAATCTGGATCCATCATGATAACTGGATCCCTCGGAAGGGCAGCCTACGGCCACTGGGCTAGGTGTATGTGGCTAGGAGGACGAGGGTGAGCGACTTGCTAAATGGTACGGCCTCAGGGTGGGATCGACACAAGTTAGAAGCGATGTTTTCGGAGGACGACGTACAGGATATAATGCAGATATGTGTGGGAGGAATGGGTACTGAGGACATACTTTCCTGGAATTTCACGAAGAATGGGATTTTCTCAGTTAGGTCAGCTTATCACCTATGCATGGAGAAGAAGAGGGCGAGTACTGGACAGCCGGGCTCGTCATCTAATGCGGTGAATCACCAAGGTTGGCTGGCGTTATGGGGTACGAACGTGTCGGGGAAGGCGTAATTCATGTGTGGCGGCTGATCAAGAACGGCTTGGCGGTGGGTTCAGAACTTCTGCGAAGACAGATCAAGCCCGGCGTTTTTTGCCCAGCGTGTGGACGTGAAGAAACAGTGTACCACAGATTTTGGGGGTGCTATCACTCCATGCTGTTTTGGAAGGAGCTGAGCTCGGTATTGGGTGTGAGGGTGGCGACCCCACCTCGCTCGATGTGCACCCAGAGTTCAGTCGCATCATGGTTGCTACAGTGGTTGTCAGAGGCTTCGGAGGACGACAAGGCAGTTATGCACTAGTAGAAAAAGGGTCTTTTGTGAAGCACAATAGTGCCGGTTTGAATTTCAGCCGGCACTAATGTGTACACTAGTGCCAGTTCGTGGCGGCGATCAATAGCACCGGTTCGTGGAGAACCTTTAGTACCGGTTCGTGCCACGAACCGGCACTAAAGAGGCTGTGTCAGCCTGCGGTCAGGCTATGGCCCCACCATCACCATTTAGTGCCGGTTCGTACCACGAACCGGTACTAATGAGGTTATGGCAGGCTGTTTTTAGTCCCACCTCGCTCCCCTAACTAGCCTTTTACCACCTCAAATATGTTATTTCTCAAACTATCATAAGCACTTGGTCTTCATTGAACTCTATGTTTAGAATTTGTGGCCTCAATATGAGTCTTCATCGGTTTAAAAATCGTTGATGACTCATATTGACAATTCAGATTGTACACACAAAGATCATTGATGATCAAAGTATTTTTTTGATGCTATAAGATCATATTGACAATTTAGACTGTAAAGAAATATAAGATCATGATCTAAATGCTCTTATATTTTTTGCGTTCAGTATGCACCATTCAAAGCGACGCCATCAACTTTCAACCATTTATGCCTTCATTTGCTAATTTTCATGCATTCAATGATTTGTTTTGAGAACTAAATGACCTGCAAATTGAAAAGCACTACAAATGAACTCTGAAAAAGTTGAAACTTGGCATGGTATCATCATTTCACCCACATAGATTATTCAAAAAAGTAGAGAGGGTTACCACAAAAACTGGATGCACTTCGTTCACAAACTGGACAATCTCTTTCGAAGTATTCAGGTTTCTGACGAAATTAAACTCATCTGTTACAAAGGCATTTCATTTACAACTCCAGACTTTTTGTGCATTCAGTATGCACCATTCAAAGCGATGCCATCAACTTTCAACCATTTCTGCCTTCATTTGCCATAACTATTTTTTAGTCCCACCTCGCCAAGAGAGAGGGACTAGGAGCGGTTTATAAGCCCTGAATGCAGAGATGATGAAGAAGAGGCTCAATGCTCACGTTGCTTAGCTTCAAGCCTTCAGGAATATGGTAGATTGCACGGAGCTATGCGCAGTGCAGTTTACACTATTCCGAAAGGCTTGAAGCAAATTAACGAGCATTGCACCTCTTTTTTATTTTTAATAACTTATTACATTTCTGGACTTCTTCTGTTATGGCAAAAACTAATTGCACGTCGGCATTTCTTTTTTTTTAACTTTGGTTATAACTCCAGACTTTGACCATCAAGTTTTGCAGAAAAGAAAAAATAGCACAAAATAAATATAGCAGAAAAGAAAAAAACTATATAAAAAACTACTCAGAAATAAATAGAACAAAATAAATATAGCAGAAAAAAAACTATACAAAAAACTACGCAGAAAGAAATAGAAGAAAAAATAGCAGAAAAGAAAAAAAACTACAAAAAAAAATTGGGGTGCTGCCCTGTGGGCCTGCTAGGCCACGGGCGTGCAATTACAGGCCTTAAAGGCCCAGCAGACTCACAGGGCAGCGCACAGAATTTAGGCCCACAAGCCTGCTATATAGAGGAGTTCGAAGAGGTAGCCGCTGCTGGGTTTATAAACCAGTGTGGCTGCCCTTCGCCCGGCGAGGTGGGACTAAACTTTGGGGTGGCAGCGCGAGGCCTTTAGTACCGGTTGGTGGTTCCAACCGGTACTAAAGACCACTCCTTAGTACCGGTTGGAGCCACCAACCGGTACTAATGGCCTGCTCTTCCCGCCTCTTTGACTGGCCAAAGTTGGCAACCGGTACTAAAGGCCTGCTCTTCCCGCCTCTTTGCCTGGCCAAAGTTGGCCTTTAGTACCGGTTGGTGGCTCCAACCGGTACTAAAGGTATCTCCTATATATACAACATTTGCGAAAATTCAGTTAGATCTCCACTTCTTTTGTCTTAACCTCTCGTGCGCGCCCGTCGCCCGTCGTCGTCGCCGCCGCCCGTTGTCGCCGCCGCCGCCCGTCGTCCGTCGTCGTCGTCGTCGTCCCCGCCGCCGCCCTCGTCGTCGCCGTCTCGCGCCGCCGCCCCGAACGCCGCGCGCCGCCGTCCGTCGTCGTTCGCGGTACGTCTCTCGCGCTCTCCCCGCCGCCGTCCGTCGTCGTCGCACACGTACGCCGCCGCCCCGTACGCCGTCGCCCGTACGTACGCCGCCCCCGCCCCGTACGCCGGCGCCCCCGCCCGTACGTACGCCGCCGTCGCCCGTACGTACGCCGCCCCCGCCCCGTACGCCGCCCCCGCGGCGTACGGGGGCACACACACATAACACATATACACACACATATACGTACACGTACATGCACACATACACACACACACGTACACACATATATACGTACACACACATACACACACACACACACACATTTTTTTTACTTATTTTCTGTTTTTTAGAAAAATTAATTAGATGATCGAATGTTAGATGAATTAATTAGCTATAGATAGAAAATTGTCGAACTAGAGATTTGAACTAGTTGAATAATTAATATAATTAGTTTATTTTTAGTAAGAAAATTGTCGAACTAGTTTATTTAGGTATATGAGATTTGAACTAGTTCAATAATTAATATAACTAGTTTATTTTTAGTAAAAATTTAGGTATCTAAGATCTGATGATCTAAATAAAATATTATTTGTTAATGCGTTTTTCTGTTTATTTAATTTTTTATATATTTTGAGTTTGTATAAATGTTAGATTAATGTCGAATGTTAGATGAATTAGATAAAAAAGTTAAATATATAGTTATGTCAATTGTTAGAGATGAATATAGTTAGATATATTAATGTCAAATGTTAGATGAATATATATATTTGGCTAGATATATATAGGTGTTTAATGTTTCACCTATATGAACATAGGAAATGTCATCTAACGACGAAAAAGATTTCATTACGTGCGAACACTGTGAAGACCAGCGCGGCCTGTGCGACAAAAATTTCCTTGTTGATGGTAGGCGCTTCAGCATCAAGCTGGATGAGACATTCGAAGTTGATACAGTAAGTCACTTTGTCAATTATTATTTAAATGCAAAACTTAAGCTTCATTTGCTTCAACTTATAATTTCAAATTTTCACTATTCTACTAGCGCATCCCATGCCATGCAAGAATTTTTGTCTTGCATAAGATAGGTTTTAGTGTTATAGATGATATGGAGGTAAAGAGAGTTTACTTGAAGACGGAGCATGGGTATACTTTCAACATCAAATTATATAATGGAGACACATACACCCATTTTGAATGCAAAACTTGGCAAGCACTATGCAAGGCTTATGCATTTGAGCCTGATATGGTTATCACCTTTGATATTCGTCCGAAAGATAATATTGAAGGTAATATAGACATCTGGATCGATGTGGAAACGCCTCCAGTTCTACCATTATGTGAGTTTTTCTCAACCATGCATGCATATGTTTATGTCTTTGATACAATTTATTCAAAAATAGTTGACAACTAATTTGTATTGTCAGCTTATTTCGGTTCAAGCAAACATGTCCGGCGCTTGGTAGACAGGACCTACTATTGCTCCGGGGCTCAACTAAACTGCGAGGAGATAAATCATCATGTTTCATGGCTTGAGGATCTTAATACTGTCAAGACAATTTTTTTCTTAAACTTAGAAATGTTAGTACTCAAAACGTGCGACCAATGGTGATCGTATTGAACTACGGTCACATCTATAATCGAAAGATGGTAAGATTTTAACTATTTGTCCTTAATTAGTGCATCTTTTGCATACATTATTTTTGAAGCTAAACTTTTATTGCTAATTAGTATATTAATTACTATACAATGTTCTTCAACAGGGACTTCCGATGACAGTTGTGCCTCAGTGGATCGAGACTAAAGGTGACATGTCAATGGTTAGCTTACGACCAAGATATCCTACATTGCACATGAGTGCATTCAGGATTTCTGAAAGCGAAGAATGCTTAATAGTGAAAGATTGGAGCAAAATTGTTAACGATCGCAGAGAAGTACTAGGGGGCAGCAAGGAGAAGCGCAACCCAAGATTAGGAGACAGATTCATCTGCATGCTCCAGTATGATGAATCAGGAGAGCTATACATGTTCTATGTTATTCTACCTGAGAGGGAGCAGCATGAGTAGCTAGTTTTCATGCTCTTAATTAGTACTTGTCTCATGTCCGTGTCCTGAACTTCGATGTTGGTGATGATTATGTTGAACTCGATGATATCTTTGCTCCTGTTAATTACAAACTGAATGTTTCCTCTTTAAGCTAGCAAGTGTTGGTGATGATTAGATAGCTAGCTAGCGGGAATGACTATGATGATTAAATAGTGGTAATTAATTAGACGACTACGATGATTTTTAGCTAGCTAGAGTTTATTTATTTATTAATATGCGATGATGATGATGATGGTGATGATGACTACTATAACTCATTATAACGTAAAACAATCCTAAATTAAATTGATAACACAAATTTAAATGAAAAAGAAAAAACAAAACAAAACCCACAAACATTTAGTACCGGTTGGTGTTACCAACCCGTACTAAAGGGCTCCCGGCCCCCGAAGCTGGCTCGTGCCACGTGGTTGCCCTTTAGCACCGGTTCGTGCTGAACTGGTACTAAAGAGGGGGGGGGGCTTTAGTGCCCACACTTTAGTGCCGGTTATGGAACCAGCACAAAAGGGCCTTACGAACCGGTGCTATTGCCCGGTTCTGCACTAGTGATGGTGCAAGGGTTATATGCTATATGGCTGGCTAGGAATGACACTAGGGAAGGAAAAGAATTGAGGAGGCCAACTTGGTAGCAAAGAGAGTTGCAGCGCTCATGGAGGAATGGAAGAATGTGAGGGGGCGGCCACAGCGAACGACTTCACCTACTCAGCGTGTAAGATGGGAACCACCGGCGCCGGGCTAACTTAAGGCCAATGTCGATGGTGCTATGTCTCGGTCGAGGGAAGGAGGAGGAAGTGGAGTGGTGTTCAGAGATGAAGATGGAGCATTCCGTGGTGCGGATGCGGTATTTCTACCTGAGATCACATCGGCAGAGGTGGCCGAACTGCAAGCGTGTAAGAGGCGGTGGCACTAGCTTTGCAACGAGGTGTGCCCAAACTCCATCTGGAGACCGACTGCCAGAACATGGCCAGAATGTTGAATGAGCAGGACTGAAATCTGTCTTCCGTAGGCATCACGGTGGAAGAAATCAAGGGGATGGCCAAAAACTTGGGGGAGTTCAAAGCTACGTGGGTGAAGAGGGAGGCAAATAAAGCAGCGCACAAGATTGCCCGATTCGGTTTTTGTAATAGCGTTTCGGTTTCGTGGGAGTTTTCTCCCCTAGACTGTATTCTTAGTATTGTGTCTGATGAACTTCCTGGTTTAGCTTAATAAAGTGCGGAAGTGATTTTCAAAAAAAAACTTATGTGCGTTCTTGACCAAATAGGAAGGCAGATGCATGGCAGACGCTGAGCTGGGTATGGCAGTCCCTGGGCTTGGTATGCCGCGAAGGAAATCAGACGTGAAGCAAGATTTGCAAGAACACAATGATTTGATTCTAATTACTAAATTAAATACCTGATAATTGGCAAAAATGACAGTAATATACTTCTAATCCTAGACAAACATGTTAGAAATGGCAGCATCATCACCTATAGATATTAAAATCACTTTTACTACTGGGAGCTACTATTTGTATTACAAAACATCCCACTAACTTCAGCGCCAAATGTGGTTTTATGTATGTATCATGACTGTTTAGTACTTTTACAATGCTTAACGTTCTACTAGTCTGGATCAAAATACTAATGAAAAAACAGCTTGAATAATTTGAATAGCAGAGTGCAAAACTTGATACCGGATTTTGCAAAAGTTCAGTTCACACATTGCTTCAAAGAAGCAAACACTGCAGCAGATGGCTTAGCTAAACAATGATATAATTCTAGATCCCCTAGCTTTTGGGACGTTTCTATCCCTTATTTTATTTCTCACCTTTGAAAATGACCTATGAGAAATAAAGTCGTTTAGCTATCAAAAGATATTTTGTTTTTTATGTATGTGTATATCAGTATATATGAATACATATACGCTGAGGGATCCTTCAAAATTACTGGTGCACATTGTTAGCCTTCTTTGCCTTGTTTCAAAAAAAATGGGAATGATAAAGTCACATAGATGGGAATAACAAAGTCACATAGTCTAAAAGGCAAACCGAATTGTGCGGAGTACCAAGACAAGGCTCCGACACTGAGCACAAATAGATTAAGGCATAATAAATGAACCTGGCGACGATTAGGGCATCTGATTTGCAAGTACCTACTCATCTTTGTTTCTAGGAAACTAATCAAGCAGGTAGAATCCAACTATGGCAGTGACTAGATCTATGGTGGCCTTGCCAAGGTTGAACTTTGTTTTTCCGGTGAGAATCGCCTTGCACTTCATGATGGTGACCGTGGGTTCCTACCGAGCCGCGATGTGGCATTTGCGACGAACCTTGGCGGTAGAGTCCTTGACCCTCTTGGCGCGCCCACAGTGCTTGCGCAGCTCGTACTCGCCCATGTAGGTACAGTTGGATTCCTCCTTAAGTTGAGCTTCTTGTTCCAACTTTTCCCTATATAGCTTCTCGTCTTCAAATAGAGATTCTAATTCATTTCCAGGAAACTCGCCCATCCAGCAAGGCGTGTACGGTCTTTCCATATGGTGGTTCATCGTAAACTGCTCCCATCCATGGCCTTGAACTGCCCAAGTCCTAAAATTTTGAGATGTTCCAGTCATAGGCCAATCCTCTGGTTGTTATTGCAGATGAAATCAAGAAGACAACCTCCTTGTAAGGATGTAATCCAAGGAGGAAATAATCCCCATTGACGTCTCCAGCCTCTTCAACGACGTTTTCATTGTCAATAACTTTATCCTCATCAGAGTTCCAATCATATTTCTCTTCCACAGTCGCTTTGTGATTCTCAGGATCTTCAGAGCACCACTTACGGTAGTTAACATCTTGTAAGATCCATTGTCTGCCCACTTGTTGAGCATAGTCATCATGTTCAAAGGTCTTAAGATAGGTATCATGTTTTAATATCCATTATATTACATGATTCACTGAGATACCAAACTTGAAGTCGATTCCGGTCATCAAGTATTGCATAATACACCCCTCTCAACGATCTCCCGAGATGGTGGTTATTGGGGTATCCCATCAATTCACTGGCACCTGGTAGTTTAATTACTCTGTATGTCTGATTTGACAAGGACATTCTACAAACATAAACATTAGGATAAAGTAGATTAATAACAGCACGAGTGGGTCATTGTGGTATACTCATCGCATTTGTTGAAAGAGAATGACAACTGAGGAGGGAGCTACTACGGTACCTGGTAAGATAGCCATGCCGGCAATGGATGTAGAGCACGCTTTGCTGGTGCTGGTAGACGGCATGATAACTATACTGATAACGATAGTGATCATACCACAAATTCCACTGCATGTTGGCGACGATCCCTGCAGCCTCCGCTTCCCGAAGGAAGGTTGTCTTCTCCTATCGTCGAGTCACTGACGAGAACACATGGATGAAGTATGACGTAGGGGGCCACTCCGATTGGAGCAACGGGTTGTCGTCGTCGGATTTGCCGTCACAGGGCAGTGGGGCGCGTGGGATCAGAAAGACCTGGTAGTGCGGTGAGACGGAGGGCTCGAACGCGAGGTAGGCGGTCTGCTCGAATCCTGGCATGTGCGGCGAGGGGCGTTTGGGCAGACGCACCCATCGACGCGTGGCCGAGTTGACGACGTACTCGCGCGGCAGTGCATCCTCACCCGACTCGCAGCAAAGCAGAAGGCCGTGGCAGTGGTCCGTGACCTTGACGCCCATGCAGGGCAGGAAGTCGAGCCCTCCGTCCATCGCCAGGCCGGTCGAGGGGCGGGCGAAGAACTCCGTGAAGAAAGTCTGACTGAAGTTGATGAAGATGCCGCGCACCGAGCGCGGAAGCAGGTTGCCGCGCAGGCGGCCGTCGACGGCGTCGCGCCACGCCTTGCAGACCCGCCGGGCCTCGGCCAGGACGTGCAGCGGGAGGCGCCGGAGGACCTCAGTGAGCGCGTCGTCGGGCAGCGCGTCCGACTCTGATTCCATGGTCGATCGACCTCCTTTCAAGATCGCGCGCAGGTTCTTGTCACACTCCTGGATCCAGATCTACAGAGGTTCAGGGGAGGAATTGGGAACAAATAGACGAAGCGGCGATTTGGGATTTTTTTTTACTAGAAATAGGGATCTTTATTGCATAATAGAAATTCTGTTACAATCAGCCATAAGGCTTGCAACTATAAAGGATGGAGCAGACTCCAACCAACAATCAGAAACTGATAAAGCAGTAGCATGTTTAGCACATAAGTCAGCCCCAACATTGGCCTCCCTATTGACGTGCCGAACCGAAAAAGAAGCAAACTCCATGGCTCTTCCCTTGATTTCATCGAAGATAGGCGTCACAACCGACCTGGGGTTGTAATGCGAGTTCCAGAGATTCACGACCTCTAGGCAATCAGCCTCCATCACCACATGCGAGTAGCCCCTCAATTGTGCAAATATAACACCTTCTCGCATGGCCAAAACTTCAGCAGTGAAGGGATCCGTGACACCGGGTAAAGGCTTACTCCAAGCACCCATGAAGGAGAGATGAGAGCGTGCCACCCCCCTGCACCTCCAGTTCGAGCTTGGCTGTCGATCGCCCCATCCGTGTTGATCTTGATCCAGCCAGGAGCTGGTGGAATCCACCCCTGGCTAGAACGTAGTTGGCGATGGTCCTTCGGAAGCTCCAAAAGAGCTAGATCATCTCGGGCCATTTAACCGCCTGCATTGGGTTGTACCCTTGCTCATCATGTGTCCATTTGTTCCGTGAGGTCCAAATAGAGTACATAATAGTAATAATTTTGCATCTCTCTGAATCTGAGAACATAGTATCCACCACTAGGTCCCTCACCCATGTGTGCGGGTGTAGCCTTGGAAGTTTGATTCCAAGGACTTCTTTTGCTGCTGTCCAGAAGGCCTTAGCATGAGAACAAAGGACCAAGGCATGCATCAAATCCTCATTCATAGCTTTGCAAAGATCACAGAGCGATGTGGTATGGATATGACGATAGTGCAAGGTAGCATAATCTGGAAGGATGCCCCTGAGCACCCTCCACCAGAAAACCCGAACTCTAGGTATGACCTTGAGTTTCCAAAGAGCGGTCCACAACTGTTTTTCTGACGATGAAGTTTCCACTACCGTCCCTTCCTCTAGAGCACGCAGCTCGTCTCGAGTCACCAGAGCACGGTAAGCTGATTTCACAGTTTATTCGCCGGACTTTTCAAGAGCCCACGCTAGGACATCTTCTCCACCATTGAGCCGAATTGGGATATTTAATATTGCCTCGGCATCAGGTGCAAGAAAATTTCGCCTCACTACCTGAACATCCCAAGTTCCAGACTGGTGATCGATAAGTTCAGAGACCTGCTCAATATGATCAGTCCCTTGCCGTCCTGTAGGCTTGAGATAGGTGGTGGTAGAAATCCAAGTGTCATTCCAAACTGAAATTGACTCTCCATTGCCTACCCTTTTGATTAGGCCTGTTTGCAATGTTGTACGCCCGGCTATAATCGCCTTCCATGTTGCGGAGGCAGAAGCTGGAGCATGAGCCTGCATAAAATCTCCATTAGGAAAATATTTTCCTTTGAGAACTCGCGAACAGAGGGTATCCGGATGGGTTAGGAGCCGCCAGCCATGCTTCCCGAGAAGCGCTAGATTAAACTTCTCAAACTCCCGAAAACCCATCCCGCCCTGTATTTTTGGTGTGGACAGCTTCTCCCAAGATATCCAATGCAGCGAACGCCTGTCGATGGAGCTACTCCACCAGAAATTTGCCATGGATGATGTGAGCTGTTTGTAGACCTTCTTTGTTAACTTGAAACAACTCATACTCTGGGTGGGAACGGCCTGTGTAACAGATTTAAGAAGTACCTCCCTCCCAGCACACGCTAGGTAGCGTTCTGCCCATCCATGCATACTACTACGGCTTCTTTCTCCGATATGTTCGAAAGAGCCACTAGTGATGCGCCCCACCGCTGTCGGTAGGCCCAAATAACGTTCCGTGAAGGCTTCAAGATAAATGCCCAGCTCCTGTTTCAAATCCTCACGGACGGGTGCAGTTGTATTCGGACTGAAGTAGATTGAGTTTTTTTTCCTTATTCACAGCTTGTCCCGAGCAGTCCGAATAGATCCGAAGAATGTCATTCAATCTGTGCGCACTCTGCAAGTGAGCACCAAGAAAAATAAGACTGTCATCTGCAAACAGCAGGTGGTTCACCCAGGGTGAGTTCACACTCACACGTATTCCACGATCGACTGCCGGTCCACCATAGCTGTTCAGAAGGGATGTGAAACCTTCAACTCAAATGAGGAATAGATAGGGAGATACTGGATCCCCCTGACGAAGTCCTTTGGTTGGCTGAAAGAACGGAAGAAGAGCACCATTCACCTTGACCGAGAACCTGACTGATGAAACACATTTCATAATGAGTCTGATAAACGAATCGCCAAAACCCAGCCTGGCCATCATTGCCTCAAGGTAATGCCACTCAACTCTGTCATATGCTTTAAGCATATCTAGTTTTACCGCGCATGAAACATTTTTTCCTCTCCATTTCCTCTTCATTGCATGTATATTTTCATAAGCCACAAGAACATTGTCCGTGATCAAACGTCCTGGCACAAAGGCACTTTGCTCCTGCCCAATGATCTTATCCATCATACTCCGTAGTCGGTTAGTAATAGCTTTAGCTGCAATTTTGTATAGTACGGGACAAAGAGCAATGGGTCGGAACTGTGAAATTCTTTGGGGATTTCGTACCTTGGGAATGAGTGTAATGGCAGTATCATTTAGTCCCAAAGGAAGCTCACCACCATTTAAAAAATCCAACATGGCCGCCGTCACATCTTCCCCTACCAAGCTCGAGTGTCTCTGAAAGAAACCGGCCGTGAATCCATCAATCCCGGGTGCTTTGGACGGGGCCATTTGGAATAAGGCTATCTTCACCTCCTCGACAGTAAAATCCTTCTCTAAGGATTCGTTCATGGCTGCTGTAACACGAGGAGTGACAAATGCTAGAAGTTCAGACATATCTCTGTAACCTTGGGAAAGGTACATACCTTGGTAGAAACTCTGGATCTCCTCTTTAATTTCATCTTGATCTGCACAAATATTTCCATCATGTTTCTGTAGAGAGGAGATCCGATTGGTTCGTCTCCTTTGCGATGCACGGGCATGGAAAATATTTGTGTTTCTGTCCCCGGCACGAACAATTTGGACCCTAGAACGCTGCTTGATCCAAATTTCCAATTGGCGAAGCGCCAACTTCAGCTGGGCTGCAACCGAGAGTTCTTCCTGTGTTGGACCCCTGCCAATGGATGCAGCCCTCAAACGCTCCAGATTTTTCTATAATTTCTTGAATTTCTTTGCAAGGTTACTGAACTCCCGTTCACCCCAGGAACCGAGCCAGGATTGTACAACATTAAGGGCTTGCACCACCCCTTCAAGTCCTTCTTGACCAGACCCAGACTGCCATATATCCATCACCAGCTGATCGTAGTCTGCATGGGTCTGCCACACATTTTCATACCGAAAGGATCGTTGCCCCGCAGGCCATCTATTCGGTTGCTCATGTCTTAGTTCAGCTAGCACATAGCAATGATCAGATTCAGCTGAACTAATGTGCTTAACATTGGTGTACTCAAACATTTGCATTAATTCATTATTGGCCAATGCTCGATCGAGTCGAGCTTTTACATTAGAGTCACCTTGTTGCCTATTATCCCATGTAAAGGGAACACCTCTCCAACATAAGTCTTGGAGAGAACAGTAATCAACTACTTCGCGAAAAGCTAGCATTTGCCACTGTGGCCGCGAGTGCACACTAAAGTGTTCCTCGCCGTACATAGTCTCATTATAATCACCCATGCAAATCCAGCCATCATGTCTGATACCATACAGTCTCCGTAAGAGTTCCCAGCTGTGATGCCTATTCTCTGCTCGGGGTGCTCCGTAGAAACCAGTAAACCGCCAAGGGGGCACCCCACTGTCATGCCCCCTTATGAGTACATCGATGTGCGCCCGGCTATAGTTCTTTAGTTCCACTTGTATATCATCAGTCCAGAACAAGCCAATGCCACCACTCAAACCATCGCTATCCACCGCGAAACAACCTTTGAAACCTAGAACATATTTCAGGTTCTCCATACGTTGTCCCCTAATCTTTGTTTCCATGACAAAGAGGAGGGAGGGGCCTTCTTGCTTCACAATCTTCTGAAGCTCTCGAACTGTCGATGGGTTCCCAAGCCCTCGACAGTTCCAGCTCATGCAATTCATTGGGACCGGCAGAGCTGCTCCGCAACCGCTGCCGATGTCCCAGAATTTTCAGGTGTAGGTTTCTTTTTCTTAGGCTCCCTCTCTAGGGCTGAATCGTCATCCTTTTCCACTGTTGTAGCAGCAGCACCGCCATCACTAACCACAATCTGCATGTTATTCTCGCGATCAGCCACCGGAGGAGCTGCAGTAGAGTTATCAAATTCTCCTATACACTTGCTTGGCGGTTTCTCCCCCCTTGCGTTTGTTCCTGTTATTTTTAACCGTAGAATTCACCTCCCTACTAGCATCTCTAGCAGTGCTTGAGTTCATTGTATCATGCTTTGAGCCTTTTGTGTGTTCCTCTCTATTCGAGCCCTGACTAGAGGTCGGTTTCTTCCAGTCCTCTTCGGGTCGCAGTCTCTTACCAAAGGGCAAATCCCCATTAGCATCTCTGATTCCCGGTGTAGGGCAGAACAAATCACTATGGCCCAGGCGGCCGCAGGAGAAACAAAAGTGTGGTATGTTCTCGTACTGTATATCATACATGTCCGTGCTGTTCCGCCTGGCAGATTCTATCAAGATCCATCGCCTCAGGGGCTTACTCACGTCTAGCGTCACCCGAGCTCTCAGATACCCTCCTGTTTGATCAAACTGCACTTGGGACGCCTGCTTATCAATCTGCTTAGCGATCGCTGATCCCCACAAGTCATTCCGAAGATTGAAAGGTATGTTCACCACTCTGGCCCAGACTTGGAGTCGATCGAACTTTAGTTCAGACGGCCGCATACAGTCCTCAAACTCAGACAAAATCACAACATGTTTGCTAACATGCCAAGGAGAACCTTCCCACACGCGATCTAGATCCCGCTGGTTAGCAAACTCGGCGACGAACGTGTTGGTACCAACAGATCGAAACTCGAGTCCTTTAGGGTTTCCCCAAGCGGGACGAAGAGCATTGGAGATGGTCTGTATGTGTAGCGTGTTGCGATTCAGGATCTTTCCCGCCAGCATCCATCTCCGATTGTCGCCTTCTTCCCGATCGTCAATCACCAAAGGTGTAGCCTCCTCCTCAGTGATATCAAGTTTCCCGAGGGCCTCAGCCAGCCGTGCCCTTGCGGACTTGGGTGACAGGGGGCCAGCAGCACCATGCCCGCCGGTTGATGATGACGAAGCCATCCTCTCCCGACGATGAGGGCTCGCACCGCCGATGAAATCGCCGGGCGCCGCCAAGTCCACGCGTGAAACCCTAATCGCCTATCTGGAGGCGCCGGGTTTTCCGCTGGAAAAGTTTTTTTTACTAGTATTGCGCGGCGATTTGGGATTGATCGTTTCTTAAGAGTGAAGACACTTCATATATGGTATCCCCCATCTACTGTCTCACGCCTTATACTCGTGAGAGAAACATACAACACACGCGACCTGGTCACTCGTGCAGCCTAACATGACGCACGCTTACAATGCCCTCTGACACATGGGCGGCCTGCCTCCTTCCGTCCAGAAGCATTGGTCGTGACAGGGAGCTCCTATTTGACGGGCAGTCTTTGCTCAAAAACAAATTGAAGGGCAGTGATATGCATTGCCTATGCGTACATTCAAAAAAGTTCATCAGTTCAGAAACATTCCTGAATTCGAAAAATGTCCGCCAATTCCAGAAATTTTAGTGAATTCTAAAAATGTCCACGTATTCGGAAAAAAATTGTGGGTTCAAAAAATGTTCACTGATTCAAAAGATGTTCACCCGAATTTAAAAAGAATCACAGATGCGAACTAACATGTGGTTGGATGATTTAAGGGACTGTGGTATCCTCAGCCCACCAGGGTTCAAATCCCGGTGATCGCATTTATTCCTGGATTATTTCAGGATTTCCGGCGACGCCCATTCAGTGGGAGGAGACGTTCCCGTCGACGACGAGGTGCCTATGGTGACTTCGTAAATTTCAAGATTATATGCCGGCTCAGTCTTTCGGAGGTGCTCATAGGGGTAGGGTGTGCGTGTGTGCGTTCATAGGTGTGAATGTATGCGCGTGTATATGAGCGCTTGCGTCTGTAATGTGTTCAAAAAAAAGAATCGCAGATTAAAAACATGTTCATGTATTCCAAAAATGTCCACGAATTCAAGAAATGTTCATGGTGAATTCAAAAACTGTACACGAATTCAAAAAATGTTCACGTGTTCAAAAAATAATCGCGGATTCGAAAAAATTTCATGTATTTAAAAAATCTTCGCGTCTTCAAATATTATTCATGAATTTAAAAAATCTTGAACTTAAAAATATATTCGTGAATTTGGGAAAATGTTTGCAAAATTAAAAATATTCATGAATTTGAAAAAACGTTCACAAGTTTGAAATATCTTCAAAATTTTGGAAAAATAATTACGAATTCAAAAACTATTCTACATATATTTGAAAGAATATACTGAATATTTCACATTGCGTATTCAAAAAATACATCACATAGATGGAATATGGTCATATGTTTTAAAAGAAACTAGAAACTAGAAAACAAATTGAAAAGGGGGAAAAGGAAAAGTGCAACAGAAGACACTAATAAAAGAAAAAAAAACTAATAATAGGATAAAAGGATAATATAAGCGATGGAAAAGGAAAACCAAAAGAAAAAAAAAGAACAGGAGTCTAGGCTAATCTAGAAACGAGATATCCTAAACGGCGCTCTCAGCACCGATTTAGGCTCCTGCCTCTAGAAAAACAACTAGACACTAGACCAGTCTAGAAACGAGAGCTCCTAAACGGCGCTCTCAGCTCATGACACACTTTCCCTAAGAAAAACCTCATGACGCACACGCGGAGTCCAACTGGGTCGGGCCATTGGTGGATGAGAACACTGTAGACGCACCGTTCCTTATAAAACGACATGGAGCACTCTAGCAACACCGTTTACCGTAACGACTTGGAGCACTGTAGTGAGCACTTATTAAAATTATGAGAACAATTTTTAAATGCAAAAAAACATGAATTTTTTAACACAATTTGAAAACACCAGCATTTTTAAAATTAGATTTTTTTTTGAAAAACTTCAATATTTCTGGAATTATTTTGAACATTTTATGAAAATATTGAACTATTTCTAAATTGATAATGATTTTATAAAAAACTTATATAATTTTTGAAAAGTGTGAAGAATTTTTTGTTCCAAATATTTTATGAAAAAAATAACGAACAATTTTTAAAATTGTGAAATATTTTTTGAATACCAAATGTTTTTTGAAAAAAACAGAACAGCTTTTAAAATTCTAAATATTTTTTAGTTATAAAAAAAATCTGAAAATGACCTTTAAAAAAGAAACAAGAAATATAGTAAAGAAAACAATATAAAAATTTGGTTTAGGAACTACGACAAAAACCGAAATCCCTACACTAGGCTAGCTAGGTGGGTCGGCCCACCCAGAGCGCTCGCCTCGCCTATCTATGCAAAAGGGCGTGCAAACCTCAAATTATGTAGCATAACTCAGGTCATGGATTATGTTTTGGATTGCTTGCCAACCTGGTCGAAGTAGTAAACGTATTGGACATGGAGTGGGGTGAGAGGTGAAGTTAGGCCGACATATCTCTTTGATTCTCAGGTTTGCATCAATTTCCAATCGAACTTCAGCCCTAGGGGTGTCTTTGAATGGATATCTCGCCTAATGGTCATAGATTGTGGGTGCTTAGGGGTGTCCTGGAATGGATATCTCCTCTTCATCTTCATATGTAGGAGGATGCTACGCGTCGGCCCACCGATGGAAGGCCCCAATTGATCACCTCCCGCACAGCTCCCATATACATATTGACAACTGTTTGATCCCCCCCCCTTCGCCAACATGCACGTGTGTGTGTGTGTGTGTGTGTGAGAGAGAGAGAGAGAGAGAGATAACGCCCCCTTCTCTCTCATCTCTCCCACGCCTCCCCCTACTATCTCATCCCCTAAGTTGGTCATAACATCGCCAGCTCGTCGGCCCAGCACCTCACAACATGGCTGGCTGGCCGTCAAACAACCTCGTAGCATCGCTCATGGCATCAATGACCTTGCTCGTCTTGCAAACTTGTGTGCAACACGATCATCGACAACCGTCATCACTGCTTGCAACACCGACATCCACATTGTAACTCCATCGTTGACGGTTGTAGTACACCCGTCGTTGCTTGCATCTCCTTGCGAAGTTTTCCTTATGATTCATCTGCACTCTATTTTGGAGGAACAATTCCCTCCGCTCAAACCTCTTGTTAGAATTCATTTATCTTCCATATGTTATCGACCACTCCTTCATCCAAAATTTAAATGCTTAAGTAGATGATCCCACTACTTCTATTTATCTCAACATGCACACATGTCATCTCATCCACACCACTATTTTTATTTCTCTGGAAACATCCATGGAAAATGTTACTTATACTATTTCTCTCAACATGACACATCGCACATTATCAGCCCCACTATTTTTTTTCTCTCAACATGTATGAAAAACACAGATTCTATATTCTATCAATATTTTACAACTATATAGTAATCAAATACAAAAAAAATCATATGTATTTTGTCCCCATTCTCATCCTCGAATTTCACACAATCAAATCTTATAAAAATAATGTATTGCAACCAATTTCCACAACGACATGTGAGTTATTATCTAGTCATGTAGTTCTCCAATACTATGACCGAAGAGGCCCTTAGAGTATAAAAAATGAACGTGTAAAAAACGCTCGTTCTTATATTTTGAAACAGAGGGAGTAGTAGTTATTATATGCGTTTACGTACAGTCTTGACTAGTATATTGCATCTCATGATAAGACTAAAAATGAACGTGTGCTTGATTGGCCTAACTGATGTGCGAAACTCGATTGTCGGATTTGGCCAGAGGGTTGAAGAGCTGACACCAGAAAACATCACGTCTCGCCGATCGACCTCGTGATCCAGGAGATCCACGCGCCCTCGTCGCCTCGCCGATCGGCATGTGTAGGTACGTACGGCTCTGCCTCTCGTCGTACTGAAATGACTAGGCAGTCAGGGTAAAACGTTGGGAGAAACCAATCATTCCAGCATATGCCAGGCTCGTGATCATAAGTTTTTGCGTCCGACCTTGATGGCCGCTCCACAGCCACCGGTTTGGACGGAAATTCCTTCAAAGTGGGCACTGCATGCTCTCTGGTAGCCTGGTAGGCCCTCGGCCTGCCTGACCAGCCCGTGAGCTACTCTCTAGTGCTCTGCTGCTGTGAATGCTAAGCCCACGACTTAAACACCCACACTAATCTAACCCACGCAACGAAAAAAATAGCACGCTATTTCGCCGTTATAGCGCGGTTATAGCATATTCGGAAGGGAGACGTTACGTTTCGGCAAAATCAGCCGCTACGGCGCTAAACGCGTAATTAGCGCGCTACACACGCTATAACGTTGTAGCGTTTAACGTTTTAACGTGCAGACCAATGCAAAACTAAAATAAGCCCAGCCCAGCAGGCCCAGCAGGCCGAAACCAACCCACGACCACTACCTTTCTCACTCTTTTATCAGATTCTCCCACGACCCGGCTAACCCTAGTTCTCACTTCTCATCCCCTTCCCAGTTCCCAGACCAGATGAGCGGCGGCGGCGGCGGCGACGGCAACATCTGGGCGTGAGCGGAGGCAGCGGCAGCATCTCGGCGGAAACATCTTCACGTGAGCAGCGGCGACAACATCATCTCGCGGCGGCAGTGTCCTCCATCGCGACTCCATCCTAGGCTCCTAGCACCGACGAGCGATGTCAACCGCACCGTCGGCAAGTCAACCACCAGGTAATCAAGCATCCACACCGTCACATGCCCACTTTCCCTTGTGCCATCTCCATGCCCTCCACATCTCCCGCTGTGCCGCCGGCAAGAGCACCACCAGATGAACGCCGGCAAGAGCACCAACAAAGGGAAGTAGGATTCAGAAGGAGATCCCTGTATATTCATAGAAAGATGTTGATTTCCTCAATATGGTTTACTGTTTTGACTAATTAACTGTGTATATTTGTGTTTATCTGAGTTATATGGCCATGTAGTACCGAACTGAACTGTAGTAAGAAGAGTAACTTGTGTTAATGCTTGGATGGGCCGATTTTGCTGGTGTTTACTCTATACTAATTCTGAACATTTACTCTCTACTAAATAGATATTAGTATTTAGTAGAACTTTGTTGGTGTTACAATTCTCAATATTTACCAATATATGAATTTTGAATATTTACTCTGTACTAAAGATATATGTACTGCACTGAATATTGTAGGCATTGATATATACTTTGTCTGGTTGTAGGCATTGGTGCTTCAAGCACAGCATCAACGGTACAAGGACAAGCTGCCGTTGTGAATGTGAAATCAAAAGACCCAGGATGGAAATATTGCATTTGTCCCGACGAAAACAAGATGAATTCTTTGAAGTGCATTTTCTGTCATCATGTGTACACCAATGGTATTACTCGAATCAAGCTCCACCTTGCAAACATTCCAACTTTCGGTGTTGTTCCCTGTACAAAAGTGCCAGCTGATGTAAGGGATGAAATCACTGAGTTTTTGACAAAGAAGGGTGATAAAAAGGCAGCAAAAATTTCAGAGGAGAAGAGAATTAGATGTGAAGTGGACTTGAGCCACACAGAGGGGGAAGGTTCAAGTGATGAAGATGGCAGAAGCAATTCTGTTGTTATGCTTAAGTCGGCGAGAGGCAAAACATCTAAATCCTCAGGTGGGCCTATGGAAAAATTCTGCCAACTATCTCCTGAAGAGGCTATTGCTGCAAGGAAGGCAAAATCTAGTGAGAGCATCCAATTAAAGCTGACAACTAGGGAGAGAGTGAAGAAAAGGAACCGTGCTTGTGAGTACATATGCCAGTTCTTCTATGAAGCATGCATTCCCTTCAATTCAGTCACGCTTCCAAGCTTTGCCCTTATGCTTCAGTCAATTGGACAATACGGCGAAGACTTGCCAGGTCCTAGTCCTTATGAAATGGGTGGCCCATTCTTGAAGAAGAGGAAGAAGAAAGTGTTGGAATCCTTAAAGGCACATAGGGAAGCTTGGGAGCTCACTGGATGTACAATCATGACAGATGCGTGGACCGACATAAGAGGAAGAGGGGTAATGAATCTGGTAGTCCATAGTGCATATGGTGTGGTTTTTCTCGATTCTTATGATTGTTCAGCTGTGAAGAAAGATGGCAAGTACATCTTTGAGCTTGTAGATGATTGCATTGAAGAGATTGGGGAGAAACATGTAGTTCAAGTGGTGACTGATAATGCAAGTGTGAATCAAGCAGCATCAACTTTGTTGAATGCAAAGCGGCCCAACATATTCTGGAATGGTTGTGCTGCCCATTGTATTGATCTGATGCTAGAGGACATCGGTAAGCTGCCATCAGTTGACTCCACTATTACAAAAGCTAGAGCTGTGACGGTTTTCCTTTATGCACACACAAGGGTTTTGAGCCTAATGAGGGAGTTCCTTGGGAAAGATCTGGTTAGGTCGGGTATTACTAGGTTTGCTACAGCATACTTGAACTTGAAGAGCATGCTGGATAACAAGAAGCAACTCCAGAAGCTATTTAGATCAGATCAGCTTGATGAAATGGGCTATCTAAAAAAGGCTAAAGGAAGTGTAGCCAACAAAACTGTGCGCTCTGAATCTTTTTGGAGAGGAGTAGATATTGCCGTGAAGTTCTTTGAACCATTGGCTAACTTGCTAAGGAGAATGGACAGCGAGGTACCAGCTATGGGATTCATATACGGCGCATTTTTGGATGCAAAGAAGGAGATCTCAGCCAAGTTTGAAAATGAACAACAAGAATCTTGTTTTCAAGAAGTGTTGGATATAGTGGATAAAAGATGGGACAACAAATTGAAGAGGCCACTACATAGGGCTGGATACTTCTTAAATCCATACTACTTTTATGAAAACAAGCTACAAATTTTGTTGGATCCAACATTTAAAGATGGGGTTGTAAGTTGCATGGGAAAAATGGTGGAAGATGTTTGCCTTCAAGACAAAATCACAGATGAGCTTAAGGCATATCAAGGTGAAGAGGGGTCATTTGGAAGAGACATTGCTCAAAGGCAGCGGAAAAAGAAAAACTTTGATCCAGGTGCATATTTACATTTTACTTTTTTTCTGCATTCTTAAATCAGAACTTGCAATGGTTTCTTAACTACGGTTTTTACCCTTAATGAAGCTGATTGGTGGTCCAATCATGGGTCAAGTGCACCAAATCTCAGGGTACTGGCGATGCGGATTTTGAGTTTGACATGCAGCTCCTCGGCTTGTGAGAGGAATTTCAGTGTTTTTCAGCAGGTTAGAAAGATGCATGCCATACATCAACTTGTGTATTATCTATCGATGTGTTGATGGAAGTAGAAAGATGCTTGACATACGTTTTAGTACTTATAGTAGGACTATTTGGTGCTTGTCAATTGTCATGCTACCTTAAGCATCATGTTTGAATCTTAACAAGTATCATCATGTTTGAACAACTCATAACTAGAATAGTCTTTTCATTTTAAGAAGAGGAAGAAGAATGTTAACCAGAACAGTCTTTTGCTTTTAATAAGTGGAAGAAGAATGTGCTAATTCTCAGTTCTTCATTGTGACATTAGATGGACAACCCAGTATCTTGCCATACTTTTCTTGCACTTCTTTCCTTGTTTTTTCATACTAAGAAATCCTTGCTCTAATCCCATCACCTAGAGATTCACACAAAAAGACGCAATAGGCTACTTCATGACAAAATGAGAGACCTTGTGTTCATCAAGTTCAACTCCAAACTAAAGCAAAAGAGAGGGATGAAAAACAGGGACCCAATTGAGGACCACACATTTGTAGATGTTGTAGAAGATGAAGGTAATGAATGGATCACTGGTGTTGTGCCTGTTGAAGGAGTGCAAACAGGAGTTGAACCTGAAGATGTACAAGCTGTAGCATCAACAGCAGAAGGAGAAGTTGCTCCATCAAAAAGAAAGTTAGTGTCTCAATCTCGTCCTAGGAAGAAGAAGAAGTTGCTTCCTATTTATCGTGATGATGAGTTGCAATCAGCCGGGTCTTCTTCTGAATCAGAAGATGATGACATGCATTTACCAGCGAGTGATTTTGAATAATTTCATTGTGCTATGTTGCAATGTTGTTGCCTTCAGTGGCTGTTGATGTAGACTATCTTAAAACTCTCTGTGTTCTGTGTTGTATTCTTGCTACCCCGGTGGCTGTTGATGTTAGAGACTCTTAAAACTATGGCTGTTGATGTTAGAGACTTATCTTAAAACTGTAGTTCTTGATGTTAAAGACTATGGTTGTTGTTGCCCAGGGTGGCTGTTGATGTTAGGGACTTTTAAAATTGTGGTCGTTGATGTTAGAAACTCTTGAAACCGTTTGAGACTTATTATTTTTATGTGCTGGATTTGGCCCTTATGCATATATTGCTTGCTCCTATGAAAAATTTAGTTGCCTAAATACTTTATTTCTAGACATATTTAATTTTTTTCAAACGCTATTTTGAAATATAGCACGCTATTAGCGCGCTATAACTTGTGTAGCATTTCGAGAAGGGCCTCGCTATATTTTGTAGCGCGCAATTTTTTTCATTGAACCCACGTCGCTCTGGTCCGCCTATATAAACCACACCAGCCCAGCCCATTCTCTGCATCTTACTTGTGTTGTGTGTGTCCATTCTCCTCCATTCGCTTCGCTAGCTCTTTATTACACACAGTCCCTCTGAGTCGTGCTTTTCTTTTGCTGCTTTGTGTGTGTTGTAATGTGACAAGGTCCTTGTTTCAGCATGGACGGACATGTGCAATGCATCTCTCTGTCTCTCTGATCGTCTGTTTGGTGCTACTAAATTCAAAGATAAATGCTATTGTTGTGACTGTACATTTTTATTTCAAGAGATGAATTTTCGAAGCCGCGCGAACATTTCATTTGTATACATGAACAACTAGGTTGAGCATTAAAATGATCCATAGACTGTGAGCGCGAACTTTTCTGTACAATTTTTTTTTCTGTTTTATGTAAATTTTATTAAGGTATTCAGATTTTATTAAACCAATAATACCATTTTGTTTCCCCTATGATTTACGTGTTCAGTTCATAATAGACAAAAAACATTGTCTTCTTTTTCGTCGATTTTTTTATTTGAAAAGGAGAAAAGGCCCTCCGCCTCTGCATCGACCCGGATTAATCGAGATACTTTATGTCTTAAGAGGTACTACCTCGCCCGGGTTTATTAGGACTCCTCTTTATTTTGCTAAAGTTTGATCATATATTTAATTAATAAAATTATCTGGCAAAAATTATGCCATTAGAAACCTCTTTCCAATACAAATCCAATAAAATACCTTTTGTAGCATGTATTTTGGATTTTGTTAGTTTAGTAAATGGTCAAAAATGATAAAAATAAGAGGGTGTCTAATAAACCCCGACGGATGAAGTAGAGCCGTATCAAAAACAATGTTAACTTAACTTTAATTTGGACTATCTTTGTCTGAATCAAAATCTAATTGTCTCTTTTGCGAGGAAGTGAGAAATTCCATTTAAGATCAATCTTAAGAGGATTGAAACTCAAATTTTAGCCAACCCATGGAAGCCTCATCAGAGAAGAGGAAAACAACAACTCCAAAAAAAAAAAAGAGAAGAGGTAAACATTAAACATGTACCGGTAGCAAAAAATAGCAGCTGACAAAATAGCACAAGATGATTGTGAGATCTTAAAAAAATTAGTACTCAAATTCTTTAACCATTCGATTACAAGTTTGTCAACTTTTATCTTGACCAATTGGCAATTCTTTAACCATTCAATTGAACTAAAATTCTGTCATCTCGAGAGTTTTAGAACACAAATTAGTATGCTTGTGAAAAAACCACATAATAACTTCAAAGAGCGTTTCTGCATAACCAAATATAACATCCATACTCAAATAGTCAAATGACAAGAGCAGTTTTCTATTGGAAATATGAGCAATTTACCAAATGATTTTATTAACAAAAATATTAGATAAAGCATGACTAATATAACAGGGATAAAGCTAGTCATGTGATCTGACAAAGAGAAGGTAAATAACATTTTCATATATGAACTGTGATGAAGCTTATCTAGATGAGACAGTAGGACAAGTTTCATATATGAAGTAGAACCTAACATATCTAGGGAAAATACCAGAACAAGAAACTGTGGCAGGACCTCGAACAGAAAGGAGAGGAACACATACATGACAGTAGCAGCAGTAGCACTGGACTTGGGGTCGGTGTCCTCGCCAGCCATGTCGTCGAGGAGGTTGTCGACGTCGGGGAAGAAGTCGACGTCGGGGAAGTAATCGTCGGAGTTCGGGGCGTCCCTGACGAAGAAGTCAGTAGTCGCGCTGAGCGCTCCCCAAAAACCTTATCACCCTTCTCCCGTACAGGACTCAAAGAGATGCGGTTTCGGAGGCCTACTGTCCCGACTCGCGGTGCACGCCGCAAGCCGGGATGAGGAAGACAACAGTAGCTCAGAGATTGGAATTGGTGGCGAGAGGAAGAAGTCCTGGCGCCTTTTATAGGCGCAAGAGAAGGAGACGAGAGGCTGCGCCTGGAGCTGAAGGGAACGGGGGAGACGAAACGAACAACCAGTAGCCGAAGGGTGCAGCGTTCGTATTCAATATCCACTACAGCAAAACTTTCCAGCTCCCGAGTGACCTTTCGTATACCCGTAGTGCGTGGCAAAAATTTAGACATCGGCTCATTCACGCAACCCGCGTCGTGTCGTGCCCTGCCGAGGCGAGGCGAGGCGGGCGGCGGAGAAGGAGCGCGCGTGGATGTTGTAACGCTCCGGATGTAACTTGCCATATTTGTAATCCAACTCTTACCATTTTCGGCATTGCGTTATAATATTTTTTTCCTCCGTGGTTGGGTTTCCCTTCGTTTCACATTTTGGTCATGTCATGCATTTCATATCATGTCATCATGTGCATCGCATTCGCATACGTGTTCGTCTCATAAATCCGAGCATTTTCCCCGTTGTCCGTTTCCCAATCCGGCGCTCCTGTGTTCCCCGGCGTCCCTTTTACGTTTCTTCGTGAGTGGGTATTAAACATTCTCGGATTGGACCGAGGTTTGCCGAGCAGCCCTGGTGTAGCACCGATAGACCGCCTGTCAAGTTTCGGGTCAATCGGAGGTCGTTTGGTACTCCAACGGTTAACCGGGTAACCGTGAAGGCCTCGTGTGTGTTGCAGCCCAACACCCCTTCAAAGCAGCCCAATAACCCACCTAAGACACTCCCATGTCCACCGCCGTTCGATCACGATCGCGTGGCCGAAAACCGCTCTCCATTTAGAGCTTCCTAGCCCCCTCTATGCCTATTTATAGTCCCCCCATTTCCAATCCCGGGTAAAAACCACCCTAACCATAGCCAAATCGCCCCGCCGCCGCCGGACGCGTCCGTCCGCGTGCCGGACACGTCCGCCGCCGGCCGCGCGGCCACTCAGCAGCCGCCACGTGGGCGCGCCGCCCGCCCCTCGCCGCCGGCCCGCTCGGCCCGTGCGGGGCCCCCGCGGGCCCAGTCGCCCCGCCGCCCGTCTGCTCCGCTCCGCCGCCCGCGCCGCCTAGCGCCGCCGCCGTCGCGCTCGCCGCCCCGCCGCTGCCGCGCTCGCCGCCCCGCCGCTGCCGCGCCCGCGCCGCCCGCCGCGACGCCGCGCGTCCCCGCCGTCGCCGGCGCCAGATCCGGCCGCCCCGGCCCCGGATCCGGCGACCCTCGCCTCGCCGCCGCCTTCCTCGCCCTCTCCGGCGAACTCCGGCGCCAGATCCGGCCGCCTCGGCTTCCGTGCCGCCGGAGGTTGACTTTTCCCTCGATCCCGAAAATCTTAAGTCTTTTGATTTTCACATTATCGTCAACTGTTCATCGTGCCATAACTTTGCACCCGTAGCTCCATTTCGTGCGTATAATATGTCAAATTGTTCGTCCCGAAGAGTACATCATTTCATTCCATTGCATCGTCCTGATTTGTGTTCATCTCGATGCCCGAAATGCTGTTGGAAGAGGGCTATGTGATGTTAGTTTCTGATTCTTATCTGAACATACACTTTTGTCATTTTTGCCATGATTGATGTGTGCCTCCTATGAAGTTGAGTCCTACATGAGTTTTTGTAATATGCCATGTTACCTTTCCACAGAATTATGCCATGTATTTTTGTGATCTTTGTGGTGACTAGCAGAAGCATGCAAACTAGGGTACTTGATGTTGCTGATTTCAGAGACTTAGTATTTTCACCAAGTCCCTGTCTGCTGTTATTTTTATGCCATGTGTTCATGTTGTTTCCGAGAGATCTATGCCGATTTTGAGCATGATCAGTAAGAGTGTTTTGAGCATATGGATTTGCTCTATCCATCCATGCCTTTTTTTGTATTTATGGAGTGCCATAGCTTGAGTCAATCGAGCTCTACTTTTGCTATAAAATGTTGCTGGCAGATTGTTTACATGTTATTCGATTTTGCCAAGCTTGGTGTAGTTGATCCTTGCAAGATATGATGTTATTATTGCCATGTATACTTCCTATGCCATGTCTTCTTGATGTATGTATGCTTAGTTTATCATGCAATGCTCTGTAGTGAGTGCATCGAGCTTGTAAACATGCCTACTCGTTATCTGTTTTTGACATGTCCAGTTTTCTGTTAAGTCTGAAACCTGTAACGTAAATTGCTTAATTGACATGGGTGTAATCATATTTTCTCATCCTTTTTGGTTTATGGTCAGTAAGGGACTTTTGTCAAGTGCCTTGAGTATATTCATGCCATGCCTTACTTTGCTATGTCATGATCCTGTAGCATGTCGTTTCATTGCTCTAAACATGTCATCCTAATGTTAATTTCTGGCATGTTATTTTCACTAAGTCTGTGAACCAGTTATCTTTTGCATGTTTGTCATGCTTGTTTGAACCTGTTGTGGTATGATTTAGCCGTAGCTCAGTGTTTTTCTTTTGTCAAGCATCTTGAGTAGATTACTGTCATTTGCTTTGTTTATATGTTTGGGCACAGTAGCTTAATTTCTTGTTGCTTGCTAAGTAGCATCATGCTGTTAATGGCAGATTATCGTCATTCTTGTTTTGCTTGTCATTTGCAAACCGTGCATCCGATTCCGGTGATCTTTATATCGATTTCAACCGAAATCACCTCACCTATTCAGTGACATACTTGGTTTGCCAAGATTATGCCTTGTTCATCTTTGTCCTTCCGGAGCACGCATATGCATTGCATATCACATCTCGCATATCATGTCATGTTTTGCATCATGTTGCTTGCGCATTGCATCGTGATTGATATTTGTCCCCTTTGCTTGTGTTCTTGTTGTGGGTAGAGCCGGGAGACGAGTACGTGAACGAGGAACCTGTTGAGAACTCTTTCGAGGACCAAGCTTTCGACAACTCTGAGAACCTTGCAGGCAAGATGACCATACCCTCGAAATCACTTCTATCTTTGCTTGCTAGATGCTCGCTCTTTTGCTATGCCTATGCTGCGTTACCTACCACTTGCTATATCATGCCACTCATATTGCCATGTCAGCCCCTAACCATCCATGTCCTAGCAAACCGTTGATTGGCTATGTTACCGCTTTGCTCAGCCCCTCTTATAGCGTTGTTAGTTGCAGGTGAAGATGAAGTTTGTTCCTTGTTGGAACATGGAGATGTTGTTCCTTGTTGGAACATGTTTACTTGTTGGGATATCACAATACCTCTTATTTAATTAATGCATCTATATACTTGGTAAAGGGTGGAAGGCTCGGCCTTATGCCTGGTGTTTTGTTTCACTCTTGCCACCCTAGTTTCCGTCATACCGGTGTTATGTTCCCGGATTTTGCGTTCCTTACACGGTTGGGTGATTTATGGGACCCCCTTGACAGTTCGCTTTGAATAAGACTCTTCCAGCAAAGCCCAACATTGGTTTTACCATTTGCCTACCACCTACTCCCTTTTTCCCCCGGGTTTTCGCGAGCCCGAGGGTCATCTTTATTTTAGCTCCCCCGGACCAATGCTTCTCTAAGTGCTGGCCCAAACCGAGCCGCCTGCGGGGCCACCTCGGGGAAACTCGATGCCTGGTTTTACTTGTAGCCTGTCTCATCCGGATGTGCCCTGAGACCGAGATATGTGCAGCTCCTATCAGGATTTGTCGGCACAATCGGGCGGCTTTGCTGGACTTGTTTTATTACTGTCGAGATGTCTTGTAGTCCGGGATTCCGAGACTGATCGGGTCTTCCCGGTAGAAGGAATATCCTTCGTTGACCGTGAGAGCTTATAATGGGCTAAGTTGGGACACCCCTGCAGGGTATTATCTTTCGAAAGCCGTGCCCGCGGTTATGAGGCAGATGGGAATTTGTTGATGTCCGGTTGTAGAAAACCCGAAGTTGACCTTAACTAAAACACATCAACCGCGTGTGTAACCGTGATGGTCTCTTCTCGGCGGGGTCCGGGAAGTGAACACGGTGTTGGAGTTATGTTTGACGTAGGTTGTTCTAGGATCACTTCTTGATCACTTCTAGTTTCACGACCGTGCTTTGCTTCTCTTCTCGCTCTCTTTTGCGTTGTAGCCACCATATATGCTAGTCGCTTGCTGCAGCTCCACCTCACTACCCTCATCCTACCTATAAGCTTAAATAGTCTTGATCTCGCGGGTGTGAGATTGCTGAGTCCCCGTGACTCACAGATTCTACCACAACAGTTGCAGGTACCAATGATGCCAGTGCAGATGACGCGACCGAGCTCACTTGGGAGTTCGACGAGGAACGTGGTCGTTACTATGTTTCTTTTCCAGATGATCAGTAGTGGAGCCCAGTTGGGGTGATCCGGGGATCTATGTAGCATTTGGGGTAGTCTTCTTTCATTTTGGTACCGTAGTCGGACCTTGAGTGTAATTTGTATGATGGATGTTTATTTATGTATTGTGTGAAGTGGCGACTGTAAGCCAACTATGTACCTCTTTCCCTTTATGTATTACATGGGTTGTGTGAAGATTACCTCACTTGCGACATTGCTTTCAATGCGGTTATGCCTCTAAGTCGTGCCTCGACACGTGGGAGATATAGCCGCATCGAGGGCGTTACAAGTTGGTAATCAGAGCCTTCCCCGACCTTAGGAGCCCCCACTGATTGATCGTCTTTAGTGGCCGAGTTGTGTCTAGAAAAATGTTTTGAGTCATTTAGGAATTATATATCGGAGAGTTTAGGAATTCTTTTTACTTCCCAGTCTCCTCATCGCTCTGGTAAGGCATCCTGACGTAGAGTTTTGACTCTTCTCTTCTCAAATTTCACTAATTTTTTTTAGGATCACGCGGGTATCTTAGAGTCGTTCCGATGGTTTTATGATGACAACATTGTCTTGGTTGCCTCCCGTCAGCAGGGGTTTTAGAGGAGGTGTCCCGGGGAGTTGAGCTCCGAGGTGTTGTCGTCATAATTTTATCGTTGCAGTTCTGGAATACTTGAGTTTAGTACGCCGACATCGAAAATCTCTTTTGTACAGTTGTTGGTGAGATAACCCTGATAGCCCAGTACTGAGGCGAGTGCGGGAGTATTGCCATGACTTGTATAACGGATGCTTTTCGAAGGTTGAGGTAGACGATTTCCGAGGATTTCTTGGTTATGTGTTGAAGGATGGATACAGCTGGATCTAGGTATTGTTAGTTGGGGTGATGTATTTTGTGTCCGCTGTATCCCCAACACCTGATTTTATAACCAGAAAGTTTCGGGAGTTTATAAGTGGGAATTCATGTAGCTCTAGTGTTTCTTCCGCAGATATTTGGTTTGTGATTGGGTAATCCTTACCAAGTATTTGTTCACATCCGTACCTTGTTGATTTTATTCCATACCTTTTTTTTCTAAGTGGCTTCTCAGCTTATGGAAGTGTGATGTTTTACTTTGGAATTCATTCGTTCATTCTCGTTCGGATGTTTATTGTGAAGACTATATGTTGCAATTTCGTTCCTTTGATTCAGCTTGAATATATCTCTGTCAAGATGCTAATGGATGTCACCCTCTTCAGGATGGCTCCGCTAACGCGTCAGAATCCGGATCGCAATGAAGGAAGTCAGGCTAATCCTCCGCCACCACCACCGCCTCCGGAGGCATGGCAAGCCTTGATGACTGCCACAAATGCCAACGCTCAGATTCTGATTCAGCTCTTGCAAGATCGCAACCAAGGGCAAGGTAATCAAGAGAATCAAGGACAAGGCAACAATCAGCCGCACTTCGCTTCACTCAACCAGTTCCTTGCTAATCAGCCAAAGACCTTCAGCTACTGTGTTGAGGCCACAGACGCCGATGATTGGCTCGTGGACATCAGCAAGCATTTCGAGTGCAGCAATGTCAGACCTGAGGACTTTGTCAAGTTTGCCTCTTTTCAACTCAAAGATCAAGCTGCTGAGTGGTTCCAGCAATACAAAGATTCCAGAGGAGGTCGTGTGATTACGTGGGATGATTTCCGCCGTGACTTCAAAGCTCACCACATTCCAGAAAGTGTTGTTGAGAGTAAGCGTGAGGAATTCCGCAATCTCAAGCAAGGCAACATGTCTGTCTATCAATACAACACTCAGTTCCAGAAGCTCTCTAGTTTTGCAAGGCAAGACATCCCTGATGAGAAGAGTATGATCTACCAATTCAGGCGTGGTCTCAGAGAAGATCTGCAACTTGCTCTCGTGCTTTTCGAGCCGTTAAAGTATGATGAATTCTACAACATGGCGCTGAAACAAGAAGCTGCTCAGCTCAAGTGTGAGGCATCTAAGAAGAGAGTCAGAGACGCAGTTCAGTCTTCTTCTTCTTCACTTGTGGCAGCTAAGCAACAGAAGTTCTGGTTGCCTCCTCCTCCTTCGTTCCGTCAGCCTTATCAGCAGAAGAACTCAAGTGGTCGTGGATCTTCCCACCCACCCAACCCTGACTATCAGAACAAGTCTCAGAACCAAGCTCCAAGGCCAAGTGCTCCTTATCATCGTCCGCTCTCTGAGGTGACTTGTAACAAATGTCAGCAGAAGGGTCACTATGCGAACAAGTGCTTCAACCAGAGGCGCCTTCCGCCTCCTCCTCCTGTGAAATCTTCCAGCAATGCAGTGGTCAAGCATAATCCTAAGCATGCCAAGGTGAACATGATGAATGCAGCTCAAGCGGAGGATTCTTCTAAAGTGATCATGGGTAACCTTCCTGTTAATGATCATCCTGCAAAAGTCTTATTTGATACCGGTGCATCGCATTCTTTCATGTCATATCCTTTTGCATCGAAGCACAATTTTGACACAGAGGCGTTACCTAAAGCTTCGCCAGTGGTTTCCCCGGCTAAACGTTTGAGATCTACCATGTGCGTTCCGAATGTCGGTATCAAGATGGGTGACTATAGATTTCTGACTAAACCAATTGTTCTTGGTGACTCGGATATTGATCTTATTCTCGGGATGGACTGGCTTTCTAAGCACAAGGCTCAGCTTGATTGTGCTGCCAGGGAAATTCAATTGACTCACTCTTCTAACGATGTGATCATCTATGCCTCTCGTGATGATACCATTCGGTTGTTTTCTCTCAATGAGAATGATGAATTGGAGGCTATCTCTTAGATTCCAGTCGTTTGTGAGTACCAAGATGTCTTTCCAGAAGAGCTTCCGGGTATGCCTCCCCGCCGGCCAGTTGAATTCGTTATCGATCTTGAGCCTGGCACGGAACCCGTTTGCAAGCGTCCTTACAAGCTTGGACCAGATGAGTTGAAGGAATTGAAGAAACAGCTCGATGAACAAGAGCATCTGGGTTTGATCAGACCGAGTTCTTCTCCTTGGGGTTGTGGTGTTCTTTTTGTCAAGAAGAATGATGGCACGGACCGACTTTGCGTCGATTACCGTCCATTGAACAAGAAGACTATCAAGAACAAGTACCCACTTCCCAACATCAATGAGCTATTCGAGCAACTTAAAGGTGCTAAGGTGTTCTCCAAGCTTGACCTTCATATGGGTTATCATGAGATTCGCATTCGTGAAGAAGATATTCCCAAGACAGCATTCAGAACAAGCTTTGGTTCTTATGAATATACTGTCATGTCTTTCGGCCTTGTCAATGCTCCTCCAGCATTCACTCGCTTGATGAATTTCATCTTCAACCCCTACATCAACGAATTTGTCTTGGTCTATCTCGATGATATTTTGGTTTTCTCCAAGAATAAGAAGGATCATGCCAAACATTTGCGATTGGTGCTCGACAAGCTCAGAGAGTATAAATTATATGCGAAGTTCCTAACAGCAAAAGAGATGTCAGGTCTTGTAGCACTGGCTAAGTACATAAGCGAGCCAATAATCTAAGAATACTTCAATTGATCTCTAGAAATACTCGATTCTTTCGAAGCAGCACGCTAGCATCATATGTTGTTGGAGAGGGCTTACAGTCACTACAAAAAAATACACTTCCGTGATGATACGTGTTTGTCACAGTAGGTCACTTTTTTTGTCATGCATGTACATCCATGATAAATTTATGACAGAATCAAGATAGTCATACCTGTGCTGTCGTAGAAGTGTTCCATGACATTACCAAAATTATCATCACAGAAGTGTCCACTTCCATGACAATAAATCGCGCGTCACAGAAGTGCTTTCATCAAGGGTGACCGACACGTGGCATCCACCGTAACGGAACGCCGTTAAGCTATCGGGTCAGGTTTTGGATCCGATAACCCGTTAATAGCCCCGACCAATGGGAAATTTCCACGTGTAAAATTCTTATTGGCCGGACGAAACATGTGTCAGCTCGTCAGTGGGTCAGATAGGCGCTTATGATACGTCGACACATGGCACGGCCCAACAGAGGCCCATTCCTGTGAAAAGGCCGGCCCGTTTGACTTGGTTAAAAGGTGGTGGGCCGGCCCATGGAAAGCCTGTTAACGGCCTGTTCGCGTATAGCCCATTTACAGCCCGCTAACCCAAGACCTGTTACGCCCTATCCGAATTAGGCCCAGTAGTGTCATCTGGGCCATCCAATATGATTCCAGCCCGTTTTCACTTCTGGCCCATGTATGGCCCATGACGTCTTTTGGCCCATATGAGGCCCTATGTAACTCTTGGCCTACTAACAGCCCGTGGTGAAACTGGCCCGTAATGAACAGTGTATCACTTTACACCCATTAACGGCCCATGGTGAAACTGGCCCGTAATGAACAGTGTATCACTTTATACCCATTAACGACCCGTTGTTCTGTTGGGCCGTTTCCAGCCCATGTTATCTTTCGGCCTTCTTAGAGCCCATTTATTCTTGGGCTCATTTCCAGCATTCGTTTACTTATGGCCTGTTACTGTCATTTTCTTCTTGTGGGCCAAATTCAGCCCGCGGTTACAGTCGGCCCGTTTTTGGTCCGTTAATTCGTTGGGCCGTTTTCATAGCGTCATAAAAAACGGCCTATCAACGATGGCCCGTTATGGTCGGCCCATGAACGGATGATTCCAACTCTAGCCTGTTTACGGCCATAATGCGGCCTGTTATTGGCCCATGTTTGGCCAATCGATCATACAACCCGTATAAGGCCCATTGATGATACAGCCCGTAGAAGGCCCATTGTTTCTACGGCCCATAGAAGGCCTACTGTTTCTACGGCCCGTAGAAGGCACACTGTTTCTACAGCCCGTAGAAGGCCCACAGTTTCTACGGCCCGTAGGAGGCCCAGTGTCACTATAGTAAATATTAGCCCATGGTTATTGTGGCCTAGTTTTAAAAAATATGTTATTGCAACCACTAGTTAACCGCGGAAAAAGAACTGCAATGAGTACAAGCCAAAAAATAAATAAGATAACAAGGAAATAAATAAGCAAGCAACTAACGCTAGGCTATCACGGCTATTACACATATTACATCCACTGGGCATCAAAGTTCGCCACTAGTGCAGATATAGGGAACAAAGCAGCATATCATATACACCGGCCATCAAAACTGGCCACTAGTGCAAATAAACGCGACAGCAAAACAAGAACATAACTGAAACAACTTCAGAAGAGCTCAAGAAACGTTATCCTGGGTATCCACCATGCTGGCAATAAGCTTAGCAAGCTGATTAGCTTTGTTATGTTTGGCGCTAAAATCCTCCAACGCTTGCTGTTGCACCAGAAAGTATGCATCTGAATTCTCCAGGGACTTTCGCAGTCCTTCCGCTTCTTGTCGCAGCACAGCTGCTCGATGTCTTTCAGCTTGTAGTTGAGACTCAAGAAACCGAACTGATTTAGACAGTGAGTTTGAATAGCTTGTGCAAGCGGTAGTGGCCAGTAACTCCAACACTAAACCAAGACAGGATGTGTCACTATCCTGAACCTTATCTGCATTACTTCCTTTACCGTTGCTTAATAAGGCACTCTTCCCCAATATTCTGTCAGCATTCTAAAAGAACAAACAAGCAGAGACATAACAAGTTTAGCATGTACTAGTATATTTCGGTGAACCAGTTCACTAGTAAGGTGGACAGGATTAAACTACCAAGTCTTCTATTGCCAAGTACTAGTACATAATAAAAGCATCAAACAAACATATATCTATGTTCTATGGTAGCAATGGAATCTTAAATTAGAATAGTTGTTCTTCAGGTTTAGGCACTTGTTCTACATGAACAGAGTATAGTAAGACGCAAGAATATAATACTTAAAAATAGAAAATGAGCTCATAGACCTTACCACATTCTTGGTTCGGGACCAGTACAGAACAAGGCGTTCCCAGTCATCGTCCAGTAAATGTGTCTCAGGAGAACGTAAGGGAATTTGATTAGTTTCTTTGCCGGTGAAGTACGTTTTCTTCAGGTAATTCCGATACTACCACCAAGCATTCTTGAAGATAGCAGAGGTATTAGCACAGGTTACCTCATCCTGAGTTTCCGAATCGGTCCCTTCTCTATAGAGAAAAATGGGAAAATTTGCTGTATTATAACCATCATGGAGGTAGGATGTATGGGACGAAGCAAAGTAATTGCCATGAATAACATTACTTACACATAACTCCTGGACAAACACCGGCAACTGGCATTTTCCTTCATCTTCAGTATAATATTTCCAAGATGGGAAGATACGCACATACGATTTAACAACATCAAATCCGATAGATGCTAAACTACGACTAGCTGGTTGTGCTTCCTCCACAGGAATAGGGGTACTAACTGGTGGAGTTGGGGTTCGCCGTGATAGCACTGGCCCTTTGGGCACTGGAGCTGCCTTACTAACTGCTCTTGTTTGGGAGCTCTGTGGTGGAGATGGTGCTGTGTCAACATGAGCTGGGTTACTATCGGCTGGGGTTGGGGTTAGATTGGTTGAAGCTGGTTCTCTGTCCATCGTAGTAGGGGTACAATCTGCGAGAGTTTGGGTTATGTGTGGTAGGGCTGGTTCTTGTGCATGTACTACCGGGGTGCTATCTCCACCAAGAGGTAGCACTGTATTATTTGAAGACCGTGTTTTTAGTCCGCTAGATACTGGCATCACCCGCTCCAATTCAAATGGCTGATAAACAGGAAACATAGTTGAATGTACAAACATTGTATGAGAGACAGGTGCAATAGATAGTGTGGAAAAAAGAGGGCATGAAATAGTTGACATGTATATTGTTTAACTAAAATAGATAGCATGACATAATTTCACATATATGATGTCTATCTAAACTGGATAGCATAGCATAACATAATTCAAAGATATGATGAATAACTAAACTGGATCGCATGACATAATTCACCTACATGTTATCTAAGTAATCAGGATCGCATCATTTAATTCACATATGTGATTTATATGCTTAACAGACGGCATTCGATATGATGTCTGAACTAAGAACATGGTGTTGAATATTGTGTATATGATATCTAAACTATGCAATGCAAGACACCGTATGCATGATATGAGCAGTATAATCGTGCCAAGTTAGAGCATACACCTCAGTGGGGGAATAGGACTGGTCATCTGTCTCTGAATCCATCTCTGAGGAGCTATCGGGACCCAACAAGAGATCTGCTTCGACAGGTAGCACTGTCTGCTCTGAAGGCCTTGTTTTCACTTCAGATTTTTCCATCTCCCACCCAAATGGCTGAAAGAGTAGTTTAATATACAAACATTATCGACAAATGGAAATGTAATGAAGAAAAGCATGGGCGAGATATCATTCAAATATATGATGCCTGGTTAAACAGGATGGCATTGCACATTTCACATATAGTATGGCTGGCTAAAAGACATGAGACTGCATAATTCGCATATATGATATAGAAACTAAACAGGTGGCATTACAGAACATGTCTAAACTAAGAAGATGACATATATGATTTCAAAAGTAGGCACTGCAAGGCAACATATGCATGATATGACTAACATCATCATGCCAAGGTAGAGCAAACACCTTGGGGGTAAATAGGAGTGGTCAGCGGCGTCCGAATCCGCCTCAGAACAGATATCTTCCTCTGGATTACAATCTGGAGAGGGGGGGAGGGTTTGCCATTGAACCCACCATGGAGCGATGTCTGCATGACATTGTATTGCCGCGCAAAACTCTTCTCTTTTTCTATACATGTTCAGCATGACTGTGTACAATATCTGACATGCATACGAAAAAAATATGGTGAGATTATGTAAGGAGAGCATGTAGAAATTTAGAGTGATGGTAACAACCAGTGGATCGATGTTTTTCCGTTGAACCAAAATAGCCCTAATGGATCGACGTGAATGTATAGTAATAAGTGATGCAACAAGTGTACAACCTGTTTGCCGTAGCCGTGTCGACCTCAGCATCATTGGGTTGGTCGCTGAAGAAGTTGAGGCAGAGGTGGCTGTCGGAGGTGTGGAGGAAGATCTGAGGAATCTGTAGACGGCGTCCAGGGCACTACTCTGTTGTGATGGATCATTCTGTCGTTGGAGCATTCTCCGGTGAGCCGTAAGACATCAAGGCTGAAGCAACACAAGACAGACATCGTCAATCTCAAGTGGGATTCTAATAGCATCTCCAATAGATGATGTAAAATGGATGTAAAATTAACATCACCAAAAACCACCTGACTACAACAGATGAGGTAAAAACTGTTGACTCTGAACTTAACTGTTGAAACTGAAATTTACTGTGGAATCTGAATGCTACTGTCGAAACTGAACGCAATGGTAGCAGAGAGGCACTTGACATGTAGTTTAGGGAGGGCCTGCAGTTCATCTTCAACCTGCACCCTCCTGAGCCGCCAGCCACCACCGGCCGAACCGTCGGCCCCAGCGCCGCCTCGCCGCCCCGAAACAACTCGCCATTTCCGCCCCGGCCAGCCCTCTAGGCCCCCGCCCCCACCCTGAACCCTAACATAGATAGTGGGGTACCTCTTCGGCGAGCCCCCGTCCCCGCTGCGGGTGGTTCTTCCTTAACTCCGGCGAGCCCCCAACCCCTGAAAATCGACTGACCCAAAAGTCGATTCAGTCGGCTGAAGTGTGGCTTAATCGGAGTAGAGCAGTAGCACGAGCGAGGGGGAGAGCAACAGCAGCAGCTGGGCGAGCGAGCGATCGAGCGAGAGCTGGAGCAGCAGCAGCAGCAGATCCAGCTAGTATGGATGCCGCCGCCGAAGGGGCCTCGCACCGGGGGAGAGCCGCCGTGGAGATGTCGCCCGCGGCGCCGGCTTCAAGGTAGCCGCTCCATGGGGGTGCGGGATGGAGCACCGTCGGCGCCGGGAGGTCGAGTTAAGTAGAAGGTGCGATGCGATGAGTGTACAACCTCTTTGGTGGCACTGAGGAGGCCTCGGCTTCGTGCGAGGAGTTGGTGAGGATGCTGCGGTTCCGATGGAGCAGGTTAAGGCGGCGTTGTGGGGATGGAGCAGCCGTGATAGATGAGGCGATCGTCGGAGCAGCTCCTTGGAGGTGGAGGACGAGGTGTCTGAACCGGCGGGACGGCGAGATGGACGACGGATCCTCATCCGGGGAGGTGGATGAGGGACGTCGAGCTGTTGCGGTGGACGACATCGTCGGGGAAGAGGCTCCGGCTGGGCAGCAGTGACGTGGCGGATGGAGGAGGGTGGGGTTTCTTGGCTGGAGCGGAGAGGTTATGGCGGCCTGGGATTTCGAATGGCGAAAAGGGGGTGATGGGAGGGGGTGAAGCATGACTTAGGAACGCGCTTGTCCAAAATGTAGGGTGTGTTACAAAAGTACCCCCCACCGATTTGAACTAGCAGCACTTTCGGCTCAGGGTTAGAAGGGGGATTTCACGTGTCGGGATTTGGCAGCTGGAGGGAGTTTTCGCGCGCGTTGTAATTTAGGGATAGCAAGGCGCGGGTTGTGAAGGCGCCAGTTTTGGGAGCACGATATCTAAATTTTCGGGATATAACAAGACGCAGGTTGAATTTTAGGGACAAGCCTAACGTGTCGTAATATTGTACTTGTACGTACCAAATCAATTCGCACTTCCCTCAACCAAAAAGTAAACTTAAAAATAAAACTATTCACACCACACAAAGAGAGAGTCTTGCCCCGTTTTACTATACAAATGCTATTCAAAGCTACTCCCTCCTTCCATCTATATAGGGCCTAATGCGTTTTTCGATGCTAATTTTGACCAAATATTAGAGCAATGATATATGACATGCAACTTACACAAAGCACACCGTTAAATTCGTCTGTGAAAGGTTCTTTCAATGATATAATTTTCACATTGTGCATGTCATGTATTATTAATCTTGTCAATAGTCAAAGGCGTTCTTAAAAATCTCATTACGCCCTATATAGATGGAAAGAGGGAGTATGAATCCATGTTATGTCCGATTAAATTTTTTCTCTTGCTGTATAATGAATGTAACCTACTCATACCAACATTTTAGTGCATTCCAAATGTCTATACTACCGCTGCAATTCGAACTAAATTTGAATTCGTTTCTCTATTTCAATAAGAATCTACAATCATGATTTTTGCCAACTTCAATCATCATAGTTTCCTTGCTATCCGCCAGATATAAATTAGACGGCCTATAATGCAGGATGGCAGGCACACCATCATCAACAACTCCGTTTTTTATAAGAGTAGAGATAAAATATATTAAATGTAGTATACCATGTTCATAACCACACCATATGTATCACCGTTATATATATTCACACATACGTCGGTTTGAAACACTATGATAAATTCTTCAAATATCCGAATTCGCTTTTTATAATGAAGTATATATGATCTCTATTCATCTTTTACACCCACACAACCCTCTTATCTTTGTAGCTAGCGCTAACTTTCTCTTGTGCATGCACACGCCCGCATCGCTCTCACCCTCCCTCAGCATTCTCTAGCTCCATCGCGCAAATTCGTCTTTTCACTTTAGGTCGTTCACCCGAATTAATATTTAGTAATGAGCAGTCAAATCATAAGCCCCACCTTTCCCACTGTAAGTTGCTCTGAAGAAGCAACCATCAATACGCTCTTCTTTGAATCCACTCATACTACTCCATCCGTCACTGTTTATACAACGCGCTTCAGAAAAAAATATATTTGTGGGACCAAGGCGACTAGCGATCGGCCTGAAAAATAGCATTGGTAGTTATAGCACGGCGTGTATTACTAGAGGGAATAATGCGTACACACATGCATGCAGTGCTTCCACCCCGGGTACACACATGCATGCACTCCGTAGTAGTATAGTACATGGAGAGAAAATTGTGGACTTGATTGCGGTTACCACTCCCTAATTAATTGAGCATTAAACCAAACGCGTCTAAAGTCTCTCTGGTGGTGGAAATGCATTGAGAGAAATGCATCATAATGAAGCGCGCCCTATAAACTGTGACGGAGGGTGGAGTAGTATGAAGGTGAAAAACCAAGTAGAGTACGCGTACTACTGCGCTTGGCTCTTCGCCCCTTCGTGAAGTCGAACAATGATGGAACTCCGCATGTTGGTACTTCAGTGTATGCCTCTGACAATCTGACACCGAATGGACTGATGCATGTCCACCGAGGGTAGGTTGCATTAGTCAAAAGGCGTAAGCGAGCTTCACCTTGTCCTGCAAGGTTCTCCTTGTTCTGCGAGTTGACGGGACACACCAAAAAGTAGTGCTAGTCCATACTCCCTCCTTTCCGGTTAATATGGCTTAATCTTTTTTGCGGGTAAATGAGAGAGCTTTATTCATATATAAGCATTCTTAGGACGATCAACCAAGACACTGGTCACTAGGAAGCGAGGTACCCCGCAAAAAAAGAATTAGAAAGCGAGGTGTTTCATCAAGCCAGCTCTCGGCCACATTCAAAGTGCAGCAAGCACGGTTCGCACGAAGATGCGTGCTACCTCTTGAGCTTGCGTTGGTTTTCCCCGAAGAGGAGAGGATGATGCAGCAGAGTAGCGTAAGTATTTCCCTCAGTTTTTGAGAACCAAGGTATCAATCCAGTAGGAGGCCACGCTCAAGTCCCTCGTACCTGCACAAAACGATAGCAACTCGCAACCAACGCGATTAGGGGTTGTCAATCCCATCATGGTCACTTACGAGAATGAGAACTGATAGATAATGTTTTTGGTATTTTTGGTATAGAGATGCAACGGAAAAGTAAAAGGCAAAGTAAAAAGCAAAGCAAGATTAAAGTGATTGAGATTCATATGATGAGAATAGACCCGGGGGCCATAGGTTTCACTAGTGGCTTCTCTCAAGAGCATAAGTATTCTACGGTGGGTGAACAAATTACTGTTGATCAATTGACAGAATTGAGCATAGTTATGAGAATATCTAAGGTATGATCATGTATATAGGCATCACGTCCGTGACAAGTAGACCGACTCCTGCCTGCATCTACTACTATTACTCCACTCATCGACCGCTATCCAGCATGCATCTAGAGTATTAAGTTAGAAACAGAGTAACGCTTTAAGCAAGATGACATGATGTAGAGAGATAAATTCATGCAATATGAAATAAACCCCATCTTGTTATCCTTGATGGCAACGATGCAATACGTGCCTTGCTGCCCCTTCTGTCACTGGGAAAGGACACCGCAAGATCGAACCCAAAGCTAAGAACTTCTCCATGGCAGGAAAAACCAATCTAGTAGGCCAAACCAAACTGATAATTCAAAGATACTTGCAAAGATAACCAATCATACATAAAAGAATTCAGAGAAGATTCAAATATTATTCAAAGATAGACTTGATCATAAACCCACAATTCATCGGTCTCAACAAACACACCGCAAAAAGCTAAGCACTTCTTCCACTAGCATGACTCTAATATTATCACTTCCATATCTCAAAACAATTATCATGCTTCAATCTTTTCTTAGTATTCAACGCACTCAAAAGAAAATTTCACAAATCATGAATACCAAGCATATTAATATTAAGCAATTTACCATGCTATTAAGACTCTCAAAATGATCTAAGTGAAGCATGAGAGATCAATAGTTTCATTAAAATAAGTCCACCACCATGCTCTAAAAAATCTAAGTGAAGCACATAGAGCAAAATTATCACGCTCAAAAGATATAAGTGAAGCACATAGAGCAAAACTGCCTAGCTCAAAAGATATAAGTGAAGCACAAAGAGTATTCTAAAAAATTTTAATTCATAGATGGCTCTCTCAAAGGTGTGTACAGAAAGGATGATTGTGGCACACTAACAAAAAAAGGCACAAATAATACAAGACGCTCCAAGCAAAACACATATCATGTTGGTGAATAAAAATATAGCTCCAAGTAAAATACCGATGGAAGTAGACGAAGGAGGGGATGCCTTCCGGGGCATCCCCAAGCTTTGACTTTTTGGTGTCCTTGGATTATCTTGGGGGTTCCATGGGCATCCACAAGCTTAGGCTCTTGCCACTCCTTGTTCCATAATCCATCAAAAGATTTCATCCAAAACTTGAAAACTTCACAACACAAAACTCAATAGAAATCTCGTGAGCTCCGTTAGAGAAAGAGAACATAAAACCACTTCAACGTACTGTAATGAACTCATTCTTTATTTGTATTGGTGTTAAACCTACTGTATTCCATGTTCTCTATGGTTCATACCCTCCAATACTAGCCATAGATTCATCAAAATAAGCAAACAACACGCGAAAAACAGAATCTGTCAAAAACAGAACAGTATGTAGTAATCTGTAACTAACGCAAACTTCTGCAACTCCAAAAAATCTACCGAAATTAGACGACCTAGAAAATTTGTTTATTGATCATAAGAAATTGGAATCATAATTTTATCACGTTCTGGTGATTTTTAATAATTCGGGCACTAAGCGCAAAGTTTCTGGAAATTACACCAAGATCAAACAACTATCATCCAAGAAGATCCAATAGGTCTAGCTTGGCACAAACACTAATTAAAACACAAAACCACATCTAAACAGATGGTAGATGGATTATTTATTCCTAAACATAAGCAAAAACAAAAAAAAAACTCAAAATAAAATTGGGTTGCCTCCCAACAAGCGCTATCGTTTAACGCCCCTGGCTAGGCATAAAAGCGAGGATAGATTTAGGTATTGCCATCTTTGATAGGCAATCCGTAGGTAGCTCTCATGATAGTTTCATATGGCAATCTTATTCTATTTCTCGGAAAGTGTTCCATGCCCTTTTTTAATGGAAATTGAAATCTAATATTCCCTTCCTTCATATCAATAATCGCACCAACCTTTCTAAGGAAAGGTCTACCAAGAATAATAGGGCAAGAAGGATTGCAATCTATATCAAGAACGATAAAATCTACGGGCACATAATTCCTATTTGCAATAATAAGAATATCATTAATTCTACCCATAGGTTTTTTTATGGTGGAATCCACAAGATGAAAATTTAGAGAGCAATCGTCCAAATCATGGAAATCCAGCAAATCACACAAAGTTTTGGGGATAGTGGAGACACTAGCACCCAAACCACACAAAGCATAAAACTCATGATCTTTAATTTTAATTTTAATAGTTGGTTCCCACTCATCATAGAGTTTTCTAGGGATAGAAACTTTCAACTCAAGTTTTTCTTCATAGGATTGCATCAAGGCATCAACAATGTGTTCAGTAAAGGCTTTCTTTTGACTATAAGCATGAGGAGAATTTAGCACGGATTGCAACAAGGAAATACAATCAATTAGAGAGCAAATTTCATAATTAAATTCCTTGAAATCCAATATAGTGGGTTTAGCAACATCTAGGGTTTTATTTCTTTCAATCCCACTTTCATCAATTTCATCATAAACGTCTAAACACTCCAAATTTTTATAACGCCTTCTAGGTAAAGGAAGATCATATTCAGGTTCATCAAGATTTATATTGCAAAACAAAGATTTGATAGGGGACACATCAATAACTTTTTGATCTTCATCTTGATTTTCATAGGAATTGGAAGAACACGCTTTAATAAAGGCATCTTTCGTAGCACGCATCCTAGCGGTTCTTTCCTTGCACTCATCAATGGAAATTCTCATGGCTTTGAGAGATTCATTGATATCATGCTTAGGAGGAATAGATCTAAGCTTTAAAGAATCAACCTCAAGATAAATTCTATCAACGTTCCTAGCCAAATCATCAACTTTAAGCAATTTCTCTTCAAGCAAAGCATTAAAATTCTTTTGTGAATTCATAAACTCTTTGACACTATTCTCAAATTTAGAGGGCATCCTATTAAAATTTCCATAAGAGTTGTTGTAGGAATTTCCATAATTATTAGAAGGATTACTAGGATAAGGCCTAGGATTAAAATTCCCTCTATATGCGTTGTTGCCAAAATTATTCCTACCAACAAAATTCACATCCATATATTCATTATTATTCTCAATCAAAGTAGACAAAGGCATATCATTAGGATCAGAAGAAACACTTTTAGTAGCAAATAATTTCATAAGTTCATCCATCTTTCCACTCAAAACATTGATTTCTTCTATCGCATGCACTTTTTTATTAGTAGATCTTTCAGTGTGCCATTGAGAATAATTAACCATAATATTATCTAGGAGTTTAGTAGCATCTCCTAAAGTGATTTCCATAAAAGTGCCTCCCGCGGCCGAATCTAAAAGATTTCTAGAAGCAAAATTCAATCCGGCATAAACTTTTTGTATAATCATCCATAAATTCAAACCATGAGTAGGACAATTACATAGCATTAATTTCATTATCTCCCAAGCTTGTGCAACATGTTCATGATCAAGTTGCTTAAAATTCAAAATATCATTTCTAAGAGCGATAATCTTAGTGGGAGGAAAATACTTAGAGATAAAAGCATCTTTGCACTTGTTCCAAGAATCAATACTATTTTTAGGCAAAGGCGAAAACCAAGCTTTAGCATGATCTCTAAGCGAAAAAGGAAATAGCTTTTATTTAACGACATCATTATCGACATCTTTTTTCTTTTGCATATCACATAAATCAACGAAGCTATTAAGATGAGTAGTGACATCTTCACTAGGAAGGCCGGCGAATTGATCTTTCATAACAAGATTCAACAAAGCAGTATTGATTTCACAAGATTCAGTATTGGCAAGAGGAGCAATCGGAGTGCTAAGGAAATCATTATTATTGGTATTGGTGAAGTCACACAATTTGGTAGCATCTTGAGCCATCGCGACAAATAAGCAATCCAACACACGAGCAAACAAAAGGCAAGCGAGAAAAAAGGCAAACAGAAAAAGAGAAGGAGAAGGAGAAGGAGAAGGCAAATAAAACGGCAAGGGTGAAGTGGGGGAGAGGAAAACGAGAGGCAAATGGCAACTAATGTAATGCGAGAGATAGGGATTGTGATGGGTACTTGGTATGTTGACTTTTTGCGTAGACTCCCCGGCAACGGCGGCAGAAATTCTTCTTGCTACCTCTTGAGCTTGCGTTGGTTTTCCCCAAAGAGGAGAGGATGATGCAGCAGAGTAGCGTAAGTATTTCCCTCAGTTTTTGAGAACCAAGGTATCAATCCAGTAGGAGGCCATGCTCAAATCCCTCGTACCTGCACAAAACGATAGCAACTCGCAACCAACGCGATTAGGGGTTGTCAATCCCTTCACGGTTACTTACGAGAGTGAGAACTAATAGATAATGTTTTTGGTATTTTTGGTATAGAGATGCAAAGGAAAAGGAAAAGGCAAAGTAAAAAAGCAAAGCAAGATTAAAGTGATTGAGATTGATATGATGAGAATACACCCGGGGGCCATAGGTTTCACTAGTGGCTTCTCTCAAGAGCATAAGTATTCTATGGTGGGTAAACAAATTACTGTTGAGCAATTGACAGAATTGAGCATAGTTATGAGAATATCTAAGGTATGATCATATATATAGGCATCACGTCCGTGACAAGTAGACCGACTCCTGCCTGCATCTACTACTATTACTCCACTCATCGACCGCTATCTAGCATGCATCTAGAGTATTAAATTAGAAACAGAGTAACGCTTTAAGCAAGATGACATGATGTAGAGAGATAAATTCATGCAATATGAAATAAACCTCATCTTGTTATCCTCGATGGCAACGATGCAATACGTGCCTTGCTGCCCCTTCTGTCACTGGGAAAGGACACCGCAAGATCGAACCCAAAGCTAAGCACTTCTCTCATGGCAAGAAAAACCAATCTAGTAGGCCAAACCAAACTGATAATTCAAAGAGACTTGCAAAGATAACCAATCATACATAAAAGAATTCAGAGAAAATTCAAATATTATTCAAAGATAGACTTGATCATAAACCCACAATTCATCGGTCTCAACAAACACACCGCAAAAAGAAGATTACATCGGATAGATCTCCACAAGAGAGGGGGAGAACTTTGTATTGAGATCCAAAAAGAGAGAAGAAGCCATCTAGCTACTAACTATGGACCCGAAGGTCTGAGATAAACTACTCACACTTCATAGGAGAGGCTATGATGATGTAGAAGCCCTCCGTGATGACGGCCCTCTCCGGCGGAGCTCTGGAACAGGCCCCAAGATGTGATCTCGTGGATAAAGAAGGTTGCGGCAGTGGAATTAGGTTTTTGGCTCCTGTTCTGATCGTTTGGGGGTACGTAGGTATCTCTAGGAGGAAGGAGTATGTCAGTGGAGCTTCGAGGGGCCCACGAGGCAGGGGGCGCACCCTAAGGGGGGCGCCCCCCACCCTCGTGACCGCCTCTTCGATGCCTTGGCGTAGGGTCCAAGTCCTCTGGATCATGTTCGGTGAGAAAATCACGTTCCCGAAGATTTTATTCCGTTTGGACTCCGTTTGATATTCTGTTTCTCCGAAACACTGAAATAGTCAAAAAAACAGCAATTCTGGGCTGGGCCTCTGGTTAATAGGTTAGTCCCAAAATAATATAAAAGTGGAAAATAAAGCGCAATATAGTCCAAAACAGTAGATAATATAGCATGGAGCAATCAAAAATTATAGATACGTTGGAGACGTATCAATGCGCTGCAAGGTTTGCTGACCTGTTTACATGCTGAATAACAAAAAAGAGGAAATATTACTGAGCGCTACTATTTGTAACAGGATATGAGCCAGAATGAAGCGAGAATTGTGGCGAGTGTTCCATGGAATCAACTTCCATTATCACATGCGAGAACCCTCGAAGAGAACCAAATGTGTTGAAGATTGCTTTATCACATTTTAAAATTATAATAAGAGTGCAGATGCTCCTCCATCTGGTTCCTAGTACTAGTATAGTACGCACCTTTATGGACTATAGTAGTAGTACTAGTAAACTTTGCGCTTGGCTGTTCGAGAAGTCGAACAATAATAGCACTAGTAGTATAGTGTATGCTTCTGGCAATCTGACACCGAATTGACTGTTGCACATCCATCGCCTGAGCGAGGGAGAGCTTGCATTAGTCAAAAGTTTCTCCTTGTCCTGTGAGCCACCGCGCACAAGCTTCTCCCGTCCTGCAACCTTCTCCTCGTTCGGCAAGTTGACGGGACACAACAAAGTAATGCTAGTCCATGCTGCCTCCTCTCCGGTTAACATGGCTTAATTTCAAACGAGATAAATACACTATCTGTCACTGTATATTTGTAAAAATACGGTCAGTGGACTTCATAATACGCTCATTGCGCTCAACATATATTTTTCGGTGTTCATACGGTCACTAGCTCACCCTGACTGAGTATGTGTGTGCATGCACATGTAGGTTGAGCACTTGAGCGTCACCGTGTGTGTTCCGTCGTGTGCTCGAACATGCATGCATTAGGGCGTCGCGCACATTTTTGCATCCATGTGTACATGTGACTATTGCATACACGTAGGGGGAGTACGTGTAGGGGCCACTAAGGAGCAGTCAAATCACATAGTAAGTTAGTCGGAAGAAGCAACCATCATTTCACTCTTGAATGACACGTACGCAATATAAAATGGTTGATATGGAGAGAAAAACAAAACCACTATATATACACTAGCAGGAGCCTTAGCTACAGGCCTGCTTGCTTAGGTTGCTCTCTTCACAAGCATAGAACGACGGGCCTGATCCCGCAGCTGGGGGAAGGGAACAATGTTCTGCGTAGACGCGGTCGACATCGGCGAGGGAGAAAACCCAAAGTCGGTGTGTCCCAATCAGGGGTCACTGCGGTATGGCCGATGCCGCGTCCCAACCGCCCTTCTAGCTATAGCCCGACGTCCCAGGTAGTCCATCTTCCTTTTGGAGCCGGCTTGCTCCACTGCCGTAGCTCCATCTCCATGTCGGTCTTTCTCTACTTCTACCGGATTCTACTTGTGATGAGTTTATGTCTCATGAACTAGTGCCAGTACTATTATTCTAATCACACTTCTTCAATATCTTTGCCATTAGGGATGCTCAGGTCGATTTTAGTGGAACTGCACAAAAGCATCGTATGATCCGAGGGTGCCAGCCGTCTTTCCTTCGACAGGTTCTACCTGGCCAGGAAATTAAATCATGTTTAGAGTTTAGGGTTTAAGTCGTAGTGACCCCATCAGTAGTTTTTCTATTGTACATGCTCTCACAACTTTTTTCTTTAGTTGTGAAGTAAATATTGGCTATGATCTGTGAATCATTGAGATGCATCAGCATGCGTGTTAGTTTTCCTTTGTATTTGATGGAATGTTGTAACGGGGCAACCTTGGAATAGGAATGAAAATGGAGTGGAAAAGTTTTCGTTTTTACGGAGAAAAAAATGGAAACGGAGAGAAACCAACGTTTCGTTTCGTTGGATCGCGCCATCGAGCAAAACCAATGTTTAAATCATGTCTGTCGTGTTCGTGTCTCACCCTGCTCCACGGCTCGACCCCACACGATCGCTCGGCATGCCACTCACTGCAAACCGAGTAGTATACCATAACTTTCCCGCCTGCTTGTCGATGGATCGCGCCATGGAGTACTAGCACTAGTTGAAGAGATTGACGAGTTGGGGGAGGACAGCTAGCTGTAGCACGGACTCCCAAGAACTTTTTACATGTAGTTGAATGTTGATGGATCCATCAATGTTCAATAACATGTAGATACGGATCCATCAATGTTCAATAACAAAAAAAGAGGAAATATTACTGACCCGTCTCTCACACGCACCCTGCTAGTTGAATGTTGATTGATCCGTATGTATTTTTATCCTTCCGTCAAATCCATGTAGTAGTATATGATACTACAGTAATTATCTTACCTTTCGCATCAACTTCATAATTTTCGTTCGTACTCCATGCATGAACGGCGCCAAAAGCAAACTTCTCATTACTCTAGGCAAAATCTTATTTTCTATCTATCGGTCGCGCCATGGAGCAGAACCAAATTTTACAAGTTACGAGTTCAAAAGGAAAAGCCTGCCGTGTTCGCGTTGCACCCCACACGGTTGGTCCGGCACGCCGCTCAAGCAGGAATGCGTGCGGTGTTGCATTTTCACTTACAAGTGGGACCGTAGTTGAGCAAACCGACTATCGGCAAACCGCCACCCCGCCCACCGCGCGATGGCTGAGAAAAGAGGACAGGAGGGAGAAGAGATGGCTGTAGCACGGACTCCCAAAAAATTGGTGTCGGATGGGACTCGTGTGGGTGGCGTGTGTCGTACTGCTAGACGTGAATGCTAGTTATGGCCCATGCCACCCCACTATATCGAGCCTATATCGAGGTACGTAGAACAAATTTCCTGCAGTCCGTGCTCAACCCTCCTCTATATCTCTTCTCAGCCAGCCAGCGGACGCGCGGAGGCCATGGTCTGTTTGCTCACATGCGGCCCCACATGTCAGTGAAAACGCAAGAGGACCCACTGAACCTGCACATCTTTCACCTCGATGTGCTGGTGATGAAAAACAAATCCAATAAAGATCTTCGGTGGCCGCTTTTGGAGTTACTCAAGAGTAGTAAGATTCTATTTACAGTTTAACCCAAGATGCACATCTCGTGGCTTCAACTACCACTCTATTTTCTTTCATGACACGACCTGGATGCTAGATGTCCCACGTGTCGGCAAAAGGAGGAAGAACCCAACCAAATCTTCGGTTCTGCTCTCGGATTAGACTAGTTGTGCTAACTTAAATTTTTTATTGTGTACTCCCTCCGTTCCAAAATACTTGACTTCCATTTGTCCAAAAATGGATGTACCTATATACTAAGACATGTCTAGATACATATATATTTTGACAAATAGAAGGCATGTAGTATTGTACAACGGAGGGAGTAGAATGGATGCAAGTTTTTTATTCGGAAGAAGAGTACATCCATATATTGATAGAGCGCAATTTAGTAGATGTTCTATCACTTTTAGCTAGTATAGAATAGAGGCTAGACATGAGACTAGATGCGAGGAAGCAATGTCTACTTCTTTACACTAGAAGAAGAAAGAAGCACGCAAGATCGAGCCTCCACAGATCAACAATGAATGCATCGAGAAGGCACTAATCCAACTTACTACAGGAGTAGTCAAATGTATTCTTGTGGTTCTTGTTTTCTTTGGTCTTGCTTTTCTAGTCAAAATTATCGCTGGAGTTCATGAAAAACGGAGGTCCGTTTGGGGTCGTGCGTTGGAGTTGGCCTTACAAGTGGGACCGCAGTTAAGGAAACCGACTATCGGCAAACCCCCACCTCGCCCGCCGCGCGAAGGCTGAAGTTAGAGAAATGACGAGGTTGAAGAGATTGCTCTCGCACGGACTCCAAGAAATAATATGGTGTCAGATGGATGTCGTGGTGGTGGCGTGTGCCGTACTCCTGGACGTGAATGCTTGTTCTGGCCCATGCCACCCTACTACTCCTACTACTTACTCCTACTATATAGTATACTAGTAGTATCGAGGATTCGAGGTGCTGGTTACGTACAACGAACACATTAACATATGGCTACAGTAAAAACACCCACCCGACGCGCGAAGCATGTGAAGCTAGTACAAATAGTGTACTACTATTATTGATTGGCCTCATCCGATAACCTGTTGCAATGCATGTACAATTATGTATTCGGAAAATATTTTTTGCCTCGTCGCACCACTCACTCAGAGAAGCGATTCGAAAGCCATTCATAAATTTAGTAAGTTTATCACAGGCATATCATTTTATTAGATAGAACAACAGGTCATCAACCCACATCGACAACAAGGATACATTATAAATACTAAAGTTTTCACCACACAACAAATAACAAGCCATGAAATGAACTTCAAATCAACCATTCCACGGCGTTGGAAACTCTTGCTTTGAACCACAAGTGATTCTCTGGCCATCTGTTGTCGATCTGGAAACCAACGCAGGACTGATCATCCAGGCTGAAGCGGCCTACTATATCAGTACCAGGGTAGGGAACCACCCAAATGTCCAAGGTATAGACACAGTTGCTTCTCATAAATGTGTCAACAGCAGTTGGATCGCCTTTCACCATCATCGGATAGTTTTGTCCAAGGAAGAGCGAGTTTTCTCCAAGACTATCAATTCTGTGCCAGGGAGAAGGAGTTGGCGCTAGCACCCTAGTATCCATCCCGAATACCATGCAATGGGTGTTGGAATAGGTCCGGAGAGTGCGACCATGGGAGACTACACCTGCTTCCTTAGCATTAACATCATCAGTGGGTTGTATACACACAAGAAGAGGTGATCCATCGGAATTAGTTGCCAGGCGCCACAGAGTATATCGGCGCTGCTCGTCCTCATGGTCGTGATCATCACCATCGTCATCTCCCCCTTGGTTATAAAAATCTTCAAGTATAGGTGGTGGGATGTTCACAGGACCTTGGAAACACAAGAAGAAGGTTAATTAGTAAAGGGAAACTTGCTAACCCGCATGCATGTGGATGAAACAATTATAATTACGGTGGAAGACAAACATACTGAAACAACGAGGATGCCATGCAAAAACAGTGCCACGAGTGGTGGCAGCAAACACAAGGCCCTCGTATTCAATTGCATCACAGTACTCATCCGTGTACAGAATCTGATTTTTGAGCAATATCCATCGAGTGAAACCATCAAGGATGGCAACAAGCTTGTCGAAGATAGCAACAACATCATAGTTTTTGTAATTCCAAGAGCGGTTGGGAACTCGAAAAATTGCTATCTTCCATAGACGACAGTCACCATGATCATATTTGAACGTGCGTATGATCATATTTGAACGTGCGTACATTACCGGTGTGCTCAACCTCTGTGCAGTGTGCTGAGATTTTTGGAAGTGGAACCCGGTGACGAGTGTACACATTCACAAGTTCCCACTCGCAGTTGGACCCAATGTAAACAACCCAATCTCCATTTGTGCATGCCCAAGCCTTGCCCTCAAGCGATGGCATCTTAACATCACACATATCATTATCAAGCGGCATCAACTTGCACAGGGCGAGGCCTCCGCCGTGCCGGCGCCAGTCATCAGGGTCACGGCGAAGAAGATAGGGGAGATCAAACCACTCCTTGACCCTTGGGTTCCTTGCAATGATGTTATTAGTTGAGTCGAGAATGGGCTGGAACGAACCTGCCATGCTAGCCGAGGTGATGATGTCGCACTGATCAATGAGTTCCTCCACCATGTCATCTTTCAGATCGGGGCAAGAATAACGAGGTCGTTTCCGGCTTGTTCCCTCCATGGAGAAGAAAATCGAACAATGGCAGAAGAAAGGGTGAAGGGCTGAAGGAAAATGTAGGAGGGAGAGGAAGAGCATGCGACAGTAGTTCCAAATCGATAGGGAAAGGCGAAGAGTCGGTGGACAGTTGCGAGTTTGCCACGGTTCACGAAGAGGCGCCCCGGCCTACACGTCGGTTCAGAAATACTCCTACTACTCGCCGTCGTCTCACTGATATGTTGGAACGGGACCACATGTCAATGAAACATGGTGTGTAATTTCTCGTGCAAAATTCGATCTGGCCGCGTTGGCCCGAGGTGCCGCATTAGTTATCGACCTTTATTTTTTTAATGGCGTGCCGATCAGTTTTGAAGCACGACTAACTGGTACTGTACGCAGAGAAAATATAAACTACTCTACCACTACCCCACCTCCAGTACTAGTAGTATAAAAAAAATATATATATAGGCTGGATCCTCAGCGCTTTCTTGCTAAGGGTTGCCCACTTGCTTCTCACACTACCACCCTCTCTCCAGATCTAAAAAAGACGGCCCCTCTCTCCCTCCTCACCGTGGTCACAGATCCGCCGGGGAAGAAAAGGACGTGCAGCGTTGACGCACTCGTCATCGGCGAGCGAGGTCACGCATTGACGACAAGGCCGTCCTCTCAGACCTAGCGCCCGCGCGGGATGGCCTCCGTCCCCAAGCTCGCTGCCGTAGTGTGTGCGGAGGATGACGACCACGAGCGAAGCCACTTCCCGCCGACCCTCAGGTATGCTACCTCTTTTCGAGCCATAACCTTGTTCTATTGCCCAATCTGCTACGTCGTTGCATGTGGATCTTTTTCCACTCCACCATCTTCCCAATTTGCTATCCTCTACTCTGTTGGCCACGTAGATGAAAACCATAATTTGCACTACTAAAGGAAACCCTACTTCATGCAGACTAATCCATGTCTGGGTTGAATAAGGAAAGGAAGGGAGACTGTACTGTCCAAGAGAGTAGGCATCGAACCCGCATCTAGGTTGAAAAGGGGAAAATCAGTAGCTAAGGACCGAGTCTAGTGTCTCTTGGTTGAAGAAGGGTAGAAAGGCATGACAACGCAATAGAGAATGACCAGGTCTATCGGTTTGTTGTCCTCGCATAGGAAAAAGGTGCTTAAAGAGAACAAAAATGGGACCGTAATCCACATATGCTGCCTGGATATTTGTTGCTCTGGGCAACCATACCTCCCTCACCACTCTGCGTCCGTGGAGGTACATCATACTGGTGCCTCCCATGCTCTTATTGCCACTTTTTTTGCTGTTAGTATAATGCCAGCAGTCAAGTCAAGCAATGCTACTGCTAAAGTGATGCCACATTTAACTAATGCCGCTCTCAGTCTAATGCCACCCATAAATTTAAGCAATGCCATTTAATGTCACTCGATTATTTCAGGGTTAGCTGTTGATTGTGGATGTATTAAAGATTTTTCAGCTATAAGGCATTCTAATGCTGTTGCACAGCCAGTATACCAACGATGAAACTTGTTACTCCCGTCAGATTTTTGCACTGTTAATGCTTATAGATTACATACCTCACTTTCATGAGATAAGTTAATTTTTTTGTACAGTGTCACCAGAATGCCAAGGCGCTGATGTCATTTTATTTTGGTTAAACTACACAGACAATTATGAAGACAAGAGGAAAGGTCAAGAGTGGGCACCTCCTCCTCCAGCTGTTCTCTTGAGGAGGTCTGTATGTTTGTCTCTAATGCCTGTCGACTACATACCTGACATCATGATGTAATGTTAAGTCATTTCCTTTTGTATAATGTCACTGAATTGTCAAGGCGGTGATGGCATTTTATTTTAGTAGAACTGCACAAAATTTGCTTAAATGAAGAGGAAAGGTCAGGAATGGCTCACTTTTCCAGAAGAAACTATGTATGCCTTCCTCACATCAGCCGTTGTTGCTTTATTTATTCCTTCAAACAGGTGGTTAGAAACAGTCTTGCTACCTTTTCCCATTAAGAAATTGGAATGCTTATATTTGTGAGTCTATGCTTCAACTAGTGCCACTTTTAGAGTAATCACACTTTCAATATCTATGCAAACAGGGATGCTCGATTTTAGTGGAACTGCACAAAAAGTCCAACTGGTTCAACATTAGGAGCATGTTTTTACCAACCTTTATATCCAATTGGTGGCACTATGAGCTATTCATTACAAAGGTACATGGTTTGCTACTATCTTGCTACTCTTTTTGTATTGTCATTAGATAGTAATACTAGTGGTTTGCATGTGAATTTATTGGCAGGGTGGACCTACATTGGAGGTGCAGGACATGATTCAATGATTGGATGCTCAATTTCGGTTGTATCGATTTCACCTCTTCCATCACTGCGAACATGGATATCCTTGGTCTGATGAAGAATAGGCGCTATATTTCTGCTCTGAACCAGCAAATCAATTCAGTATGAAATTGTCCAGGGCAAAACATAACTGTATCAGATTGTCCAGTGTAGAACATGACAGATGCTAAGCGGAAGAGACATGTTTAAACCGAAAATACAAGGTGTGGTATATGTTTACTAGCTGCTTGATATTTGTGCAGACAGAGATGTCTGCCCGTTGCTATTTGGAAAACCAACAAAGTGCCCGCAATTTTGGTTGAACTGCACAAGAGAATAGTATAGTCACTGCATGCAGTGCCATTTGAAAATAGACACAGAAAGATTGGATAGTCACTTCATGGACTGCAGAAAAGTAGTACTGTACTATTTATTGGCCAACACTAGGTGCTTCATTGCTTTGGTCTGTATGACAGAAACGCGCATCGCTCGGCCCCCGACCTCCCACCTTAATCGGGAACTCCCCAAAATTTTCCGCCCCCTCGCTTCTACCACGGTTTTTTCCGTCATGGATGGCCAAAAGAATGTCATGCAGCTGCGTCTCCGGCCCGCCCAGGACGAAAAGCCCATTTTCTGTCATGATTTTTTGTCATAGAAGTAGGAGCCCACCACATCTATGATGATACCGGGTTTTGTCACAATTATCGTCATAGAAGTGTCATATGTATGACAGGAAAAAATTTCTTCGGCCCAAAATGTCACGGATGTGTGTTTTTTTTGTTGTGTGTGCTGCCGCGGAGGCCTCACCGCCCCCATACTACTCCCACCGCTGGCCAGGCCATCCCTCCACTCACCCACACCCCCTGTTATTCTGCGGCGACGGCAGCCTCACACCGCAGCCGAACCAGTGAACCCTCGTACTCCTCTCCGCGCGGGCTTCCACTACTGCGTCTTCCCTGGCTCCGCGTCGTCCCCTTCCTAGGCCTCGCCGTCGTCCAAACCACCGCCCTGGTGCTCTCGGCGCGGCATGGTCAACATGGTCAATGACCGACTTCCATCAGAAGAGTACTGTATGTGGAGAGGCTGACAGCTGGGTCCAGGCGGCCGCAAGGGAGTGCCTCCTTATTACACGCAAAATAATTATTCCTCCACCTTATAGTAGGGACCCACCGGACGGGCCACCTTATTTCGCGAAAAAAACATTTCCCCCTGACTGCTCGGACCCACCGGACAGGCCAGCGTATTTTGCGAAAAAAACATTCCCCCCGCTGTCAGCTCGGACCCACCGGAAGTGCCTCCTTATTACGCACAAAAAAAATGAATACTCCCCCTGCTAGCTGGGACCCACCATGGTGGGAGGCTGACTTGTGGGCCTACTAAGTTGACTGGGATGGGGGCCTTTGTCAACTTTAGTCAATATGAACGATTCAAGCTCCAGTGGCCGTACGATGTCCATCCAACGGCCATAGTGCTTCTTCAACCTCTGGTCTTCTTGCTCCAGCCGCCCAAAGCAGCGTCGGTCGTGCCGCATGCCCCTGCCTCCCGTGGCCGGCTGTGCTGCCGCAAAGGCCTCACCGCCCCTACTATTCCCACCGCTGGCCAGGCCCTGCACCGACGGTAGCCTCACACCGCAGCCGAACCAGTGAACCCTCGTAGTCCTCTCCGCGTGGGCTTCCACTGCCGCATCTTCCCCGGCTCCCCGTCGTCCCCTTCCTAGGCCTCGCCGTCGTCCACCACCCTAGGGCTCTCGCCGTGGCATGGTCAACGTGGTCAAGGAACGACTTCCATCAGACGTGGACTGTACGTGGAGAGGCTGACAGCTGGGTCCATGGCGCATCAAGGAAGTGCCTCCTTATTACGTGCAAAATAATTATTCCCGCAACTGACAGCGGGGACCCACCGGACGGGCCACCGTATTTCGCCCCCCTGACTGCTGGGACCCACCAGCTACATCTTCGCACGCAAGGAAGTGCCTGACAGTCAGGACCCACCTGGTCGAAGCGTACGTAGCGTTGTCATTATGGTCGCAAACGTGTACGTACATATATACTGGTGGATGTAGAGGCGCGCACGTGTCATAGTAGAGGAGGCTAGGGTGCAAGAAAGAAAATATGGCCACGTATGTGTACATACGGGCGGGGTCTCGAACGCCTACTCGCGCATACGTACGGCGAGGGCTTGTTGACATGGCTGGGTCGGAACGGAGAAACAGCGTCGTCGTCGTGTTCATGGGGAGGCAACGGAATGCGTCGTGTTCATGGGGAGGCAACGGAATGCTCGTGTTCATCGGAGGCAACGGAACGCGTGGGAGCCAACCGGCTGGGTCAGAACGAAATGCGTGGTCGTGTTCATCGGGAGGGCTTGGACGGAAGAGGCGATGGAAACGAGGCCTGGCGTACCGCACAACGGAGGAAACGGACCTCCTACGGTCGAAACGGGGGTCCTGTTGATCGGGAGGGGTGTGGCGTACTGCAAAACGGAGGAAACAGACCCCCTACGATCGAAACGGGGGTCCTGTTGATCGGGAGGGGTGTGGCGTACCGCAAAACAGAGGAAATGGACCTCCTACGGTCGAAACGGGGGTCCTGTTCATTGGGAGGGGTGTGGCATACCACAAAACGGGACTCGACGGGATACTGTTCATCTCCACCGTCGACCCCCTCCAGCCTCCACGAGCTACTGTTCATCCACAGTCGACCTCCTCCAGCCTCCACCTACAACTGTTCATCCACGGGCTCCTGTTCATCCAGCCTCCACCGCGCGCTACTCCATCGGCTACTGTTCAACCAGCCCTCTCCACGGGCTCCTGTTCAACCAGCCCTTCACGGGCTACTGTTCATCCTGCCCTCCACCGTCTACTGTTCATCCATCCCTCCACGGGGTGGTCCTGTTCATCCAGCCCTCCACGGGGTCCTGTTCATCCAGCCCCAACCGGCTCGATCGATCAGGGTCCTGTTCATCCAGAGGCAACACCACGGGGTCCTGTTCATCCATCCCCACCGGGAACTGTTCATCCAACCCCCCCGGCAACGCTCACTGTTCTTCCAGAGGCAGCATCGATCGGCTTCAGTTAGCAGCAGTAGTGAAGGAATCGCTCGATCGGGTTCAGTTAACAGCCATCGATCGATCGCTCGGGTTCAGTAACGTGTAGCCTGCAGTGCAATCCTTGAGTTCAGTTAGAGCCCAGCACCTCGATTGGGTTCAGTTAGAGCCAACGCCTCGCACACACACGCGTACGTGTACGAGAGAAACGCGCATCGCTCGGCCCCCGACCTCCCACCGTAACCGGGAACTCCCCGAAATTTTCCTCCCCCTCGCTTCTACCACGGTTTTTTCCGTCATGGACGGCCCGAAGAATGTCATGCAGCTACGTCTCCGGCCCGCCCAGGGCGAAAAGCCCATTTTCTGTCATGATTTTTTGTCATAGAAGTAGGAGCCCACCACATCTATGATGATACCGGGTTTTGTCACAATTATCATCATAGAAGTGTCATATGTATGACAGAAAAAATTTCGTTCGGCCCAAAATGTCACGGATGTGTCTTTTTTTTGTAGTGAGTCACTATAGCCAAAGCGACTCAAGATCTTTTCCACATAGTGAGATTGAAGCAATGTAATCCCACCATCATCGTCTCTCAACAACTTGATGTTCAGAATGACATCAGCCACTCCTAAATCCTTCATCTCAAAACAGCGAGATAGGAAATCCTTGACCTCCTTAATAACATCCAGATTTGTTCCGAAAATTAGTATGTCGTCAACATGCAAGCAAAGGATAACTCCCTCGCCCCCACCATGGCGATAGTACACACATTTGTCAGCTTCTTTTACAACAAAGCCTACAGCTGTTAAAGTTCTTTCAGACTTCTCATGCCACTGTTTGGGTGCTTGCTTGAGTCCATACAAAGACTTCAGCAACTTGCACACTTTTCCTTCCTGACCATCTAGTACAAACCCATCTGGTTGTTCCATATAAATTTCATCGTCCAACTCTCCATTTAGAAAAGCAGTCTTAACATCCATTTGATGAACGAGAAGACCATGTGAGGCAGCTAGTGAAAGTAGAACCCGAATAGTGGTCAGTCGAGCCACGGGTGAGTAAGTATCAAAGAAGTCTTCACCTTCCTTTTGGGTATAACCCTTAGCCACGAGCCGAGCCTTGTACTTTTCAATAGTACCCATCAGGCCTAAGTTTCTTCTTGAATACCCATTTACATCCTATAGGTTTGCACCCATAAGGACGATCAGTTATCTCCCAAGTTTCATTCGCCAAGATGGAATCCATCTCGCTACGAACCGCTTCCTTCCAGTAGTCAGCATCTTCAGATGCATAGGCCTCTGAAATAGAACTGGGAATATCATCTATGAGATACAAAAGAAAATTATCATCAAAGGACTTTACAGTCCTCTGTCTCTTGCTCCTAGTAGGAACTTTATTGTCCTCCTCCACAGGATTTTTGAAAGTGTTCCATCGAAATGGCAGGTTTGGCAATTGTATCTAGTTCCTGATTCGATGAACTAGGCATCTCCTGATTAGATGAGGTAGTCATATCCTTCATGGGAAAGATATGTTCAAAGAAAGTTGCATCATTTGACTCCATGATTGTACCGACATGCATGTCAGGTACCTCAGATTTTACAACCAAGAATCTATAACCAATGCTATGAAAAGCATATCCCAGGAAAACACAATCCACAATCTTTGGTCCAAGCTTCCGCTTCTTTGGAATTGGAACATTGACTTTCGCCAGACAACCCCATGTTCATAGATAAGAGAGTTTAAACCTTTTCTTCTCCCATTCCTCGAATGGAGTTATTTCTTTGTTCTTTGTGGGAACTCGGTTTAGGACATGACATGCCATCAATATCGCCTCCCCCACCATGCCTTGGAGAGGCCCGGGCGTTAACCAAATCAGTTAGAGTACGGTTCTTTCTTTCGGTTACCCCATTTGACTGAGGTGAATAGGGAGGCGTCCTCTCATGGATTATACCATGTTCCACACAGAAAGCATCAAATTCATTAGAAAAATACTCTCCACCATGGTCGGACCTAAGCCTCTTTATTTTTCGATCAAGTTGGTTTTCCACTTAAGCTTTATAGATCTTGAAAAAGTTCAAAGCCTCATCCTTAGATTTCAGAAGATACACACGACAGTATCTAGTGGAGTCGTCAACTAACGTCATGACATATTTCTTTGCACCTTTTGTCAAAACACAATTCATTTCACATAGATCTAAATGTATGAGCTCTAGTGGTGCAAGATTTCTCGCTTCCGCTGTTGTGTGAGACTTACTGTAAGTGCATCTAGTGCCATCCCTAGTAGTTTTGGAGTATTGACGACAAACCTGGTTGAGGGACTAATGTGTTTGTGAGAATTGCAGGATAACGCAGGTAGTAGTCCCTCATTGATTCGGTTTACCTAACGGAGATGACCCCTAAAAATGTATGAAGACATTGACGACAATGGTGGTATGTGAGGATATTCATATTGAAGACTATGACATGTGAAGACATTGAGTGAAGACTATGGAGCGCGAAGACTTAGTTGTTTCGTTGTTTCCTTTTCTTCTTTGTTGAGTCATAGGAACCACCGTACTGTTAAGTGGGGTCCAAGTGAACAAAGTCAGAGTGACTGAAGTGATGCTCACCCAAAATCCTATGTCTTCGAGCGAAGACAATGAGAGCAAATCTTATCCAGAGCTGGATGAGTCAGCTTTGCTTGTAGCCCAAGTAAAGTTGTCGCGTGTGTTTGAAATTTGACCGTTGGAACACGTGTCAGTTCCTTAGTGACCCAGGGTCATTTCGGACATATCAGGTCGGGTTGCCTAGTGGCTATAATTAGCCCACCCCCTACACCATAAATTGGTGGCTGCTCAGAGTTAGTACACGGCTTTTGTCGTATTGAGAGCAACCCACCTCGAAGCCTTTGAGAGAGATAAATCCTTGTGAGGACAAAGCGCGAACACCCAGAGCCAAAGAGTGTTAGGCATCACTGAAGTTTTTCTATCTGCGTGACTTGAAGACTTATTACACTTGAGGACTGTGAATCCTCCAGTTGGTTAGGCGTCGCGTTCTGAGCATCCAAGAGTCATTGTTGATCGCCGGTGAACGAAGTCTGTGAAGGTTTGGAAGTCTACCTTGAAGACTTACCAGAGTAATTGGGAGAGGACTGTGTGTCGTTAGCTCAAGGGGAATAAGGTGAAGACACGGTCTTCTGAGTTGAATCTCAGCCTCCCTAACCAGACGTACAGTTGTCGCAGCAACTGGAACTGGTCCAACAAATCATGTGTCCTCTACAAGTGACTGGTTCTATCCTCTCCCTCTCTTTACTTAGAGTTTGTCTTTGTGAAGACATTGCCTGTTTGCTTTACCTATTTGTCTTCACTGTTTGACATCTATCATTGTTTGGCTTCATACCATCTTCCATTCTAATCCTTACTACCTAGCTGCTATTTGTCTTCGTTCTCTCATGTTATTGCATACTTGACTATGGCTTGCTTAGTGTAGTTTATCTTCCGCTGCATATCAATAGGGTCATTTCTTCTATTTGTCTTCGAAACTTCCATGTTTTGAAGACTTTCATAAAAATCGCCTATTCACCCCCCCCCTCTAGTCGATAACTAGCACTTTCAATTGGTATCAGAGCAAGGTACTCCCTTGTTCTGTGTAATTCGGTTTAACCACCTGAAATTTTAGCTATGTCGACTACAGGGATAATCGAAGTCTCCAGTGCTTGCCCCGTGTTCGATGGAACTGAATATCCCTACTGGAAGAATAAGATGCGCATGCATCTTGAAGCCATTGATGTCGACCTCTGGTATGTCGTCAAGAATGGCATTCCCAAGACTGGTGAAGGTGTCACCCCTGCTGATGTCAAGAAGTTCATTCAATTGGACTCTGCTGCGAAGAACATCATCTGTGGTCATCTGACCAAAGGACAGTATGGCCGCGTGAGTGCTTTGGAAACATCAAAGCTAGTCTGGGACTGGCTGTCTAAGGTCAATGAAGGCGTCTCAACCCAGACAGATCAAAGGATCAGTGTTCTTCGCAACCTCTTCAACCGCTTCAAGAGAAACGACAATGAAAATGTCCAGCTCACGTTTGATCGCCTTACTGACATCACAAATGAGCTTCGTTCTCTCGACCCTACTGAGATTACCAAGCATGAAATTGTCAAGACACTACTGAGATCACTTGACAGCTCCTTTGACACCCTTTCCCTCATGATACAAGAACATCCTGACTTCAAGACACTCGATCCGTCTGATAGACTTGAGAGGCTCAACACACATGAGTTCCAGCTGTCTGAGAAAAGAGATATCTATGGTTCCAACTATGGCCGAACTCGCGCTTTGAAGTCAAAAACTGTTTCCTCATCTGAAGAAGAATCTGACTACAGTTCTGATGCTCCTGAAGACATTGGAAAGGAACTTGCTATGCTTGTAAAGAAGTTCCAGAAGTTCACTAAGAAGAAGGGCTTCAGAAAATCTTCACGATCCAGCTCAAGGAATGATGAAGCTTCCACTCATGACTACAAGAAGAGAACATGTCACAAGTGCAAGAAACCTGGACACTATATCTTTGAGTGTCCACTGTGGGACAACAAGAAGAAGAAGAATAAGAAGAGCTAGGAATATGATTTTGATGACAACAAGAAGAAGAAATCTTCAAAGTCTTCTTGCAAGTCCTCATCCAAGTCTTCATCTCATAAGAAGAGCTCATCTGGCAAGGCTCGTGCTTTTGTTGGCAAGGAGATGGATTCAGAGGAGGAGTCTGCTTCTGAGGAGGCGGAGGTGGAGTCTGAGGAGGAGTACGACCCTGGCGTCGCAAGTCTGGCTCTAGCCACAGCCTACGTTGCCAAGTCCATCTTCAACACTGAAGATAATGAGTTCCACACCAACGCTGAAGCTGATGACAAGGACGAGGCTGCTCCCACCTACCACTTCATGGCACGTGGTGCCAAGGTAAAATCACGTGATGCTTACTTTCAAACATCCAGTGAAGATGAATCTGATTGTGAATCCAAACCCAGCTACAAAACACTTGCTAAAATTGCAACTGAACAACAAAAGGCTATGGAACATACTAAAAAACTGTTAGACAAAAGCGATGACTTGTTGGACGCGGAAATGACCCGTTCATAGTCCTTAGTGGAAGACATCAAAAATCTTCATGCTAAGTACCAAGAACTTGAAAGTCGTCATGAAACGCTCTCAACCACTCATGAAAAGCTCTCCTATGATTATCTTCAAAGGAAGCAAGAGCTTGAGAAATTGAGAGCGGTTCATGAAGATCTTCAAAAAGAGAATGAGTCGCTTCACGCTCAATAGATCAGTCCCGCTCAGGATGGATTTGAACCCCCATGTCTAAAATGCATTGAGCGTGACAACGCTACCTCTGTTAATGAATGTTCTACTGCTGCTACTATTGCATTGTCTTCAACTGCTGATATGGTAACTAACCCCTCTGCTGAGGATACCACTACTATTGCTGATGAAAATGCTAGGTTGAAGACATTGCTTGAAACAGGGATGTACAAAAGTCTCAAAGGGCATCAGACACTGTACGATGTCCTCAAAAAGCAGATTCTAAACTGAAACCCTAGGAAAGAGGGTGTTGGGTTCGAGAGGAAGATGAATGTTGATGGTTGTTACTGGAAGCCTGAGCAGTACCCCAAAACCACTTGGGTTGCTGTAAAGGGACCTTCAGAGGGCCCATCCACCTTATCTGGTTTTACCTGTGCTAACCCTGTTATCATTGATGAATCCTTTGATGCAAACTATAAACTGTTTAAGAATCAGAATGGTGAAGTGTTTGCCAGGTATATTGGTACTAACTGCAGGAATGGGCCATCTATGAAGAAGATCTGGGTTCCCAAACACCGTCTTGAGAATCTTCCAGTGAATGTCATCATGACACCACCTGGGAAGAAGACAAACCCCAGACCTAAGGCTTCATATGGTCCAAAGGCTTCATACGGACAGAGGACTCACCTGAGTCACCCTAACGCCAATGTTTTGCAGAGGAACCATACTCAGACTTATGAATATGAGCGTGTGTCTTCAAACCGCTATGTTCATAGAACTAAGAACTTTTCTGCCTATTCATATGAGTATCATTCATCTCCTGTAAGGCTATTTGCTAGGGCTCCAAAGCCAAAGTTCTCAGATGCTGCATGAGGGAGTCCTGGATTAGGGGGTGTTCAGGTAGCTGGACTATACCTTCAGCCGGACTCCTGGACTATGAAGATACAAGATTGAAGACTTCGTCCCGTGTCCGGATGGGACTTTCCTTGGCGTGGAAGGCAAGCTTGGCGATGCCGATATTCAAGATATCCTACCAATGTAACCGACTCTGTGTAACCCTAACCCTATCCGGTGTCTATATAAACCGGAGGGTTGTAGTCCGTAGGACAATCATCTTCATACACAATCAAACCATAGGCTAGCTTCTAGGGTTTAGCCTCCTTGATCTCGTGGTAGATCTACTCTTGTACTACCCATATCATCAATATTAATCAAGCAGGAGTAGGGTATTACCTCCATCGAGACGGCCCGAACCTGGGTAAAAACATCGCGTCCCTTGTCTCCTGTTACCATCTGGCCTTGACGCACAGTTCGGGACCCCCTACCCGAGATCCGCCGGTTTTGACACCGACATTGGTGCTTTCATTGAGAGTTCCTCTGTGTCGTTGCCTTTAGGCCCGATGGCCCCTTCGATCATCAGCAACGATGAGGTCCAGGGTGAGAGTTTTCTCCCCGGGCAGATCTTCGTCTTCGGCGGCTTCGCTCTGCGGGCCAACTCGCTTGGTCACCTGGAGCAGATCGAAAGCTACGCCCCTGGCCATCAAGTCAGGTTTGGAAGCTTAAACTACACGGCTGATATCCGCGGAGACTTGATCTTCGACGGGTTCGAGCCATAGCCAAGCGCGCCGCACTATCCCGAGGGGCATGATCTAGCTCTACCTCCGAACAGTGTCCTGGAGGCCGCACACGCACCGATTCCGACCCTTAATTCGGAGCCTATTGCGTCAATCGAGGATGAGCGGTTGGACGTCGCCTCGGGGGCTGCGATCTCAAAGACGATCGAGCCGAACGCCAGCCCCGCACTCCGCGTGACCCGTGACTCTGGGGGTCCGGACTCTTCTGCGGACTCCGAACCTCCCGTGCCCCTACCAATCGAATCTGATTGGGCACCCATAATGGAGTTCACCGCCACGGACATCTTTAAGCACTCACCTTTTGGCGACATCCTGAATTATCTCAAGTCTCTCTCTTTATCAGGAGAGCCCTGGCTGGATTACGGTCAGCAAGGATGGGATTCGGATGATGAAGAAATTCAAAGCCCACCCACCACCCACTTTGTAGCCATTGTCGATGATTTAACCGACATGCTTGACTTCGGCTCCGAAGACTTCGACGGTATGGACGACGAGGTAGGAGACGAACAGGAACCAGCACCTATAGGGCGCTGGAAGGCCACCTCGTCATATGACATATATATGGTGGATACTCCAAAAGATGGAGACGGCGATGGAACAGCGGGGGATGACACCTCCAAGAAACAGCCGAAGCGCCGGCGTCAGCGGCGCCGCTCTAAATCCCGCCAAAGCAAAAACGGTGATTCCGGCACAGGAGATAATACTACCCTGGATAGCGCCGAAGAACACCCAACCCAGCAAGATTCGGTGCAGGAAGATGGAGAAGCCAGCCCTCATGAGAGAGCGGCAGAACGAGAGGTTGAGGACGATAACTATATGCCTCCCTCCAAAGACGAGGCAAGCCTCGAAGACGACGAATTCGTCATACCATCAGACCCCGCCGAACAAGAGCGTTTCAAGCGCAGGCTTCTAGCCATGGCAAACAGCCTCAAGAAAAAGCAGCAACAACTTAGAGCTGACCAGGATTTGCTAGCTGATAGATGGACTGAAGTCCTTGCGGCCGAAGAGTATGAACTCGAGCGCCCCTCCAAGAGTTACCCAAAGCGCAGGCCGCTACCCCGATCAGAGGAGGAAGCGCCTACATCACCAGCGCACGACATGGCAGACCGGCCACCTCGCGGCCGTGACAGAGAAGCCTCTCGGCCCTTCACCCAAGCCATGCCCCGACGCCGCTCAACTAAGGCACAGGAAAATGCGCCAGACCTGCGAGACGTACTGGAGGACAAGGCAAGACAAACAAGGTCGATCTACGGATCGCGTAGGCGCCCGACTACACGTGACGATGACCCTCACTCCGGATACAACAAATCTGGCCGTGTCGAACACAACAGACATAGCTCTTCCGAGCTGCGTCGTGACATAGCCCAGTATAGGGGCGCCGCACACCCACTATGCTTCACAAACGAAGTAATGGATCATAAAATCCCAGAGGGTTTCAAACCCGTGAACATCGAATCATACGATGGCACCAAGACCCGGCGGTATGGATCAAGGATTATCTCCTCCACATCCACATGGCACGTGGCGATGATTTATACGCCATCAAATACCTCCCGCTCGAACTTAAAGGACCGGCCCAACATTGGCTTAACAGCTTGCCAGCAGACTCAATCGGTTCTTGGGAGGACCTGGAAGCCGCATTCCTCGACAACTTCCAGGGCACCTACGTGCGACCACCGGATGCCGATGACTTAAGCCACATAATTCAGCAGCCAGAAGAATCGGCCAGGCAATTATGGACACGGTTCCTAACAAAGAAAAACCAGATCGTCGACTATCCGGACGCTGAGGCCCTAGCAGCTTTCAAGCATAACATCCGCGACGAGTGGCTTGCCCGGCACCTGGGACAGGAAAAGCCGAAATCTATGGCAGCCCTCACGACACTCATGACCCACTTTTGCGTGGGAGAAGATAGCTAGCTAGCTCGCAGCAACAACTTATCAAAGAACCCTGGTAATTCGGATACCAAGGACAAAAGTGGCAGGACACGTCGAAATAAGCAAAAGCGCCGCGTTAGCAGCGACAGCAATGAAGATACGGCAGTTAATGCCGGATTCAGAGGCTATAAATCCTGTCAGAAGAAAAAGCCATTCAAAAAGAATACTCAGGGCCCGTCCAGTTTGGACCGCATACTCGACCGCTTATGCCAGATCCATGGCACCCCTGAAGGGCCAGCCAATCACACCAACAGGGATTGTTGGGTGTTCAAGCAGGCAGGCAAGTTAAGAGCCGAAAACAAAGACAAGGGGCTGCATAGCGATGACGAGGATTATCCTAGGCCGCCGAACAACAATGGACAGAAGGGGTTTCCCCCACAAGTGCGGACGGTGAAGATGATATACGCAACCCACATTCCCACGAGGGAGTGGAAGCGTGCGCTACGGGACGTATACGCGATGGAGCCAGTCGCCCCAAAGTTCAACCCATGGTCCTCCTGCCCGATCACTTTTGATCGACAGGACCACCCCACTAGCATCCGTCATGGCGGCTTTGCCGCATTGGTTCTCGACCCAATCATCAATGGATTTCATCTCACAAGAGTCCTCATGGACGGCGGCAGTAGCCTGAACCTGCTTTACCAGGATACAGTGCGGAAAATGGGCATCGATCCCTCAAGGATTAAGCCCACAAAGACGACCTTTAAAGGCGTTATACCAGGTGTAGAGGCCAATTGTACAGGCTCGGTAACACTGGACGTGGTCTTCGGATCTCCGTATAATTTCTGAAGCGAAGAGTTAATCTTCGATATAGTCCCGTTCCGCAGTGGCTATCACGCCCTGCTCGGACGAACCGCATTTGCAAAGTTCAATGCGGTGCCGCACTACGCATACCTCAAGCTCAAGATGCCAGGCCCTCGAGGAGTGATCACGGTCAACGGAAACACCAAACGCTCCCTCCGTACGGAGGAGCACACGGCGGCTCTCACAGCGGAAGTACAAAGCAGCCTTCTTAGGCAATTCCCCGGTCCGGCCGTTAAAAAGTCAGACACTGCCAAGCGCGCCTGGAGTAACCTACAACAAGACCGCCTAGCATGTTCTGAGTAGGCGTAGCAATGCGGCCCCAACCCCGGCCCTCGCGATATAGCGAAACCAGTGCCTCGCGTACATAACTATGCCCTTGAAATACCATGGGCACAGGGGAAGGGGCACAATAACGGCACACCCAAAATACGGCTTAAAACGCGATGTGGGTGGCAGTCATTGCTTCTAAGCCACCCCTCAAGATGTGGGTGGTTAAGAAGAATTAACTTTCTCGTGCAGGGAAAGGTCTCCAGCCAGAAATCAAAGGCGTCTGATGCTATTGCTGGGGACCTAAAACATCTTGTAGGGCGCATGATCAAATGCCCAAATGGTCTTACTATGTATTTTGTTCCTAAATCGTTTGCCATTCATCCTATCAGTCCTAATCTTGATCTGAGCTTCAATAATCCTCTTGCCTGTCAAATGTTTATGCTTCACAATGCTCTTGGTGAAGCCTATCCCCCTAACTGTACTGTAGGGTATGACACCTCGTGCTTCAGAATGGATTATGGACAGCGGATGCACTAATCACATGACTGGTGATCTAAGTCTTCTCATGGACTCAACTTTACGTCCATCTGATAAGAGTCACATCACATTTTCTGACACTGGTAAAACCAAGGTATTGGGTCTAGGTAGAGTTGCAATCTCAAGGGATCAGCACATGGATAAAGTGATGCTTGTTGAATCCCTTGGTTTCAACTTAATGTCTGTCTCGATGCTTTGCGACTTGAACATGATTGTGATATTTGGAAAATATCGTTGCCTTGTACTTATGGAATCTAACAAATCTCTAGTCTTTGAAGGGTACCGGAAAGATGATCTATACATGGTAGACTTCTCAGCAGGGCCACAGCTTTTCGTATGTCTTCTTGCAAAAGCTTCAGAGTGCTGGCTATGGCATCGGAGGCTGGGGCATGCTGGTATGAGGAACTTACACACTCTCGCCAAGAAGAAGCATGTCATAGGCATCGAGGGCGTCAAGTTCAAGAAGGATCATTTGTGCGGTGCCTACGAAGGTGGAAAGATGACTAGGGCCAAGCATCCCTCGAAGACAATCATGACGACATCTCAACCCTTCAAGCTGCTACACATGGACTTATTTGGCCCTACTCACTACTCTACCCTCACAACAACTGCTTGTCTCTATGGCTTCGTCATTGTTGATGATTACTCAAGATATACGTGGGTGCACATAATTCTCTACAAGACTGAAGTGCAAGATGTCTTCAGACGCTTCGCCAACCAAGCCATGAACAATTACGGCGTCAAGATCAAGCATATCAGAAGTGACAACGACACTGAATTCAAGAACACCGGACTAGATCTTTATCTGGATACAATGGGGATCACTCATGAGTTCTCCGCTCCATACACATCTCAGCAAAATGGCATCGTGGAGCGCAAGAACAGAACCGTCATTGAGATGGCTCAAATAATGCTCGATGAGTACAAGACACCAAGAAAGTTCTGGCCTGAAGCTATTGATACATCATGTCATGACATCAATCGTGTTTACATCCATAAGCTTCTGAATAAAACATCATATGAGCTACTCACTGGCAAGAAGCCAAATGTCAGTTACTTCAGAGTATTTGGAGCTAGGTGCTGGATCAAGGATCCACATCACAAATCAAAATTTGCACCTAAAGCTCACGAAGGCTTCATGCTCGGTTATGGAAAGGACTCCCACTCTTACAGAGTATTCAACCTCTATCTCTACAAAATTGTCGAAACGGTGGACGTACGGTTCGATGAAACCAATGGTTCACAAAGAGAGCTCCTGCCAAGTACACTAGACGAAGCTTCTCCTAGTGAATCTATCAAGCTAATGGGAACTGGTGAAATCATGCCGTCTGAAGCACGGCCTAAAGAGGAACTTATCATCTCAGCACCTAACCAACCTGAAGACAATGCTCAGCCTGAAGACAATCCTTCCAATGGTGATAATGATCAACAAGAGAAAAATCTTCGTCCAGTTCATCCTCGTGTTGCAAACGAAGTACAGATTGAGAAGATAATTGATAGCATCAATGCACCCAGTCTACTTACTCGCTCAAGAGCAACACAGTTAGCAAATTTCTGTGGGCACTTTTCTTTTGTGTCAATATCAGAACCCAAGAAAGTTGCTGAAGCCTTTATGGAACCTGAATGGATTCAAGCTATGCAAGAAGAGCTTCAACAGTTCAAGCTGAACAATGTTTGGGAACTTGTCAAGCATCCTGGCCCTCGCAAACATAACATAATTGGCACAAAATGGATATATCGAAACAAGCAAGATGAGCATGGTCAAGTCATCAGAAACAAAGCACGTCACGTTGCTCAAGGATATACTCAAGTTGAAGGGATTGACTTCGATGAAACATTTGCTCCTGTGGCTAGGCTTGAAGCTATTCGGATACTGCTAGCCTGTGCAAATCATCACAACATCTTGCTATATCAAATGGATGTGAAGAGTGCATTTCTCAACGGCAAGATTGAAGAAGAAGTATACGTCGCACAACCACCTGGCTTTGAAGATCCAAAACATCCTGATATGGTGTACAAGCTAAACAAATCACTGTATGGCCTCAAACAAGCTCCTCGCGCCTGGTATGATACGATCAAAGACTTCCTGAAGAGCAAAGGCTTCAAACCCCTCGATCCCACACTCTTCACGAAGACATATGATGGTGAACTGTTTGTGTGCAGAATATATGTGGATGACATTATCTTCGGCTGCACCAACCAGAAGTATAGTGGTGAGTTTGGATACATGATGCGAGAGCAATATCAGATGTCCATGATGGGTGAGCTGAAGTTCTTCCTTGGTCTTCAAATTCGTCAGCAAAGGAATGGCATCTTCATATCTCAAGAAAAATACCTCAAAGATTGCCTGAAGAAGTTTGGAATGCAAGATTGCAAAGGTTACACGACGCCAATGCCAGCCAAACACCATCTGGGTCCCGACGACAATGGTAATGAGTTCGATCAAAAGGTATACCACTCCATGATTGGTTCTTTACTTTACCTATGTGCATCTAGGCCAGATATTATGCTTAGTGTTTGCATGTGCGCTCGATTCCAAGCGTGTCGTGGTTTTGTCACGGCAGGTGTCCTAGAGAAAGGACTTAGTCGTAGAGCCATCGCGACGGGTTAGCTTGAAGGGGTTAAAGCGGACACAAGGACGCAGAGAATTTATACTAGTTCGGCCCCTTCGATGAAGGTAAAAGCCTACGTCTAGTTGTGATGGAATTGATGGGGTTTCGATGACTAGGGAGCAAACAAGCTTCGCCTAAGTCTCGAGTTGTTGTCTGTTGTCCTGAATCGCTGCCGGGTCGTCCCCTTATATACACGGGTGACGCCCGTCAGTTTCATAGAGTCCCAACACTAGTTCATATTCGTATCCGGGTTGGTCTCTCCTTGTTCCTAACTTATATCACAAGTTTACATACAAAGGCCGGTTTACGGCTATAAATCTTAAACCGACTACGGGCCTTTGGCCCTCATCTATCTTCTTGGACTTTAACACTCTTGGACTACTGATGAAGTTAACCCGGCCCAAATAGGCCAGTTTACGCCCAGTAGTAATATCCCCAACAATAGGCCCCAGATTGATTTGAACAGGTTCATGTCAATCCTTAGCAAAAATCTCCATCTTCAACATCTTCTTGTAGTTGTTGAACCGCCGTGATGTCATATTCTCCAATTGTTGTAAACCGGAGTGACGTCATTTGTCATAAAGAAAACATCCCTGATATCTCCTTGTTTAATAGACCCACAACAACCGAGGCGATAGCTCTGCTTCCGTAATTCGCGGTTCTTGATTCACGTGTATGACACATGTCTTTTTGACTTATAAATAGGACCGAAGGGTCATTCCTTTACTCCCCTTCGTGCCCTTCATCTTTGTCTTCCTCGCGTCGCCAGTCTCAGAGCTCCACCGCCGCCGTCGTCTTCTGCATCGACCTTGGCTGCTGCATCAACCTGAGCGCACCAAAAAACCGCGGCGACCTTTCGCGTCTTCCTCAGCTCTAGTAGGTCTTCTGCTCTTCTCAACATAGATTTGTTTTTAGGGTTTCGTGTTCTTGCAGTGTTCATCACCTGTTCATATTCATATACCAGCTCCTGGATGCATCTATGAACCCCTGCTCTGTGTAGCGGTAACTTCTATTATCCGCCTTTAGTTTCATGCCCAAAATCATGGATCTCACATATATTTTTGCCCATTGATTCAATACCATTCTGCTTTGAGCTTTTTGAATATTTTCCTTCTTTTCTGAACTTGCTTCAGATCCAATGCTATAAAGAAATCTTGTGAAACCTATTTCTGTATATTTATCCATCTGCAACCTCAACTGTTTCAATGCTTTAGATCGGGCGGTTTAACTTGGTGTAGAAATGTTTAATAAACCGGCATATACCATTAGTCCCCTTGTTGAACCGCCGGAACTTCTTTAGCCAAATGCTTCGTAGAACTCCGGCTTAGATATAGCTATCTCCAGTTTAACGTTGTATATACCAGTATACATTTAACCAACTCATTCTTGAACCGGAATCACCTATTTTGTAGATTTCATCATGGCCAAGCAAGTATACGAATGCAACTGGGTTCCCTCTCGCGTCACAGGAACTCAACTGAATAATTTAGTCCTGACCGGCGCTTTAAGCAGCAAAAACACTATCCATTGGAGGGTCCCTAGTAAAGAATGTCCTCCCACACCTCAAGAGGGAGAGGTCATCGTTTTCGCAGATCACTTAGCCCGGGGCTTTAATCCGCCTGGTTCTAAATTTTACCGGGATGTCTTAGCCAATTTTCAACTCCGCCCGCAAGACACTGGTCCCAACTCGGTTACCAACATATGTCACTTCCAAGTGCTCTGTGAGGTGTTCTTTCAAGAGGAACCCACAGTTGAGCTGTTCAGAGACTGCTTCCACCTAAACCGCCGCACGGAGTTTACTGACGGTTCCAATACGGAATTGGGTGGTGTGGCGATTCAGAAAAGGAAAGAGGTCACTTACCCTCACGCTAAACTGCACAGCCACCCCAAATGGTGGAATCAAACATGGTTCTATTGCAAAGACACGTCCCCTGCTGATGAAAATCCTTCGCCTGGCTTTCGTCCAGAGCGACTTAGCAATACACACCCTTTTCCACAAAGGTTGACTGCCAAGGAGAGAAGTAAATACGCTCCTCAACTGTCCAAGCTCAGAGCCTTCATGGCCAACGGTTTAACAGGAGTTGATCTCGCTCGCTGTTGGATATCGTGGAGCATACTGCCCCTTAGTCCGCGCTCCGGTTTGATGTGCGAGTATACTGGCAGTGTTGATGACCCACTACGACATGTTAACATCCAACTCACCGACGAAGAAGTCACAGAAGCTGTGAAGAAAATGTTGAACAAACCGGAACACGTCTGTGCCCGAACCGACCTGCTTCCCTTCTGTGCCACCAACAAACCGCCAGCTGTAAGATTTTGATTTTACTTTTTACTGAACCTGTCATTGCTATATCTGTCCGTTCTTTAATATCAACATCTGCTTAAACAGGGCGATGATCCGTTTTGGACGAAGAAGCTTCCACAAGAGAAACCAGAGAAACCAGACAAACCGGAAAGACCAATCCGGCCAAAGACTAAAGTCATGAAGAAGTCTGCTCACAAGAAGAAAACCACTGCATCTTCTGATCCGGCCGCTGATGATGTTGTGGGTAATCCGGGCCTTGAGGTAGAGCTTGACTCACTTGGCTTATTTTTCACACGCCTAATTGATGATGATATCTGTGAGGATGATGCCGAAGCCAGCCATGCTGATGCTGCTGAGGTAATTACTCTCTCTTCCGATTCAAACCCTTTGCCTTTGCTAAAAATCCATCAGGCAAACCGGAAGGTTAAATTTTCTCATCCTCTTGCTTACTTGGATCCCAAATTTCTTATGAAGACCCAACATCACGAAGCTCGCCGCACAACCCGGCACAGCGGCCAGGTAGTTACCTCCGCCGGTTTACCGAACAGTCCGGTTCGGAAACGCCGTTCAGAGGTCTCTAATTTTCTTGTCAGTGCTTGTCCTAAAGCGGGCTGTTTTCGTCAACCTCTTAATCCATCTGACTCCGATTATCAGGTTACTTCCCATTCATCCTCTGGCGAGTCATCGGCTACTCAGCTGCCACCGCTCAAAACGGTGCTTGGGTAAGCTATACTTATCATAACTTTTCTGGCGCTTTACTTTGCAACATATGCTGCTTTTTGACTTTTATTACTCCTTTCAGGGCCAATCCCAGGCCGAGCAAGAAAGCCCGCCTGGTAAAGCGGCCGAGGAGGAAGCCGCCCCTGAACCGGATAAAACACCAGATTTTGAAGCGGCTATTCGCGAAGATGTACCCAACGACCCATCACTGCAAGATGATGACGTTATTGCTGAAGAAAGGCCTATTGACACCTCAGGCCCTGTTGACCAGCCCAGAAGCCCCATCCGGATTGAGAGATCCACCAGTCCATCCCAGCGTGCTGACAAACCGACTGCCCTAGTGCAAACCGGCAATGCTAAGGATGATGATGTTGTGATTACTGGCATTGGCCGTACAGAGCCAAGCAATCCTTTCGTCTTATCCAAGCATACTGCTAAAGAAGAATTTACCTCCATGGGCAAAGGTAAGTGTAATGTTGATCTGGCGACCTATGCTGCTCTGAATACCCAAGATCTTCATTCCGGCTACCTGAACCGGCTGTATACCAGCCGTGATTATGAAGCTGGTCTGGTGAATATGATGAAAGAAAAATTTGAGGTAACTTCCATGTGCTTTTTTCTGCTTGGATATTTCAATCTTCTTAATTCTCCTAGCCCCCAAGGGCCGATTTAGAGTCTTCATTCAAACCGGGACTTGCTAATATAAATTTCCATCCCTCGGAATTCGCTGATGTAACCCCCAAGGGCCTGTTCAACTTAGTGTAGTTAAACCGGGACTTTAAGTAATTGACATTGCAGCATCAGAATTTATTCGAGGAAATAGCCATTAGCCCCCAAGTGCCAAGTTGAATACTTGTATTGATCTTGGGACTTTATAACCAATTGAAAGATGAAGATCAAATATGCATTAGCCCCCAAGTACCAAGTGCATAACTTGTTATGTGGTTGGTACTTCCATTCTTGCATTGCTTTCTAAATCATGTAACTGTCTGTATGCAGGCTGAGCTGAAGACAAAAGAAAACCAAGTCGCCAATCTCCAACAAAATCTGAAGTCCCAACAAGCTGAAACCTCAAAAGCAAAAGAGGAGTTGACCAGCGCTTTGAGCGTCATGGAACAGCTTAAGGAAGACTTCAGGAAAGAGCGGGTGGATTGGGCCACTGAGAAGGCCGCTTTGACTAAGCGAGTTGAAAATGCCGAAGCTTCACTTAAACCGGTGGTAGATGAACTGACCAGCGTAAAGCGTCAAGTACATGCCATGACTGCCGCCATATTTGGTAAACTTTCTTGACTTATGTAGTAACTCGGCCTTCATATAATGTGTCCGGTTTGTGAATCCTTTGTAATGTTGCAGGGACACGCATTGGCCACTTGGGATCAGATGTGCGGAAGAAGTTGAAAGCTGCCTATACTTTGATAGAGCAATTGTATACTGGCGCGCAGCGGATCATCTCAACTGCATCCCACAACAACCAGGCGCCCACCTTGATCCAAGACACCCTGAAAAGACTGTCTATGCTTCCTACCCGGGTTGAAGAGCTGAAAAAATCTGCTGCTTGAACCAGTGCTATTAATGCCTTAATCCGGGCAAAAGCGTGGGTGCCAGATTTTGATCCTGTCGAAGCGGCTCAAGGCTACCCCCACTTGAAGGAAGATGGCTCAGAATTCAATGAGGAGGACCTGAGAGTGATAAACCGGGAGGTGCGCCCTCTAGCTTGCCAACTAGTGGAAGAGGCAGATTTATCTCATTATCAAGCCCAATATGATAACCAGAACAAATGAGTGGCTGCACCAATTCCTGAAGCGGAGAATCTGATCCCTCCAATCCGTAAGCATACTTACGCTCCTGATATTGAACCGTCGTTGTTGATCCATGATGAAGCTGTCTTTCAAGCCTTAATGGGAATCGACTGGACAACTGTTGATTTCCAGCCACTGGGTAGGGAAGCAGAAGCTGAAGCGGTGCAAGATGACCCGCAACCATCAGACCAGGCCGGTGACGAAGCTTGAACCGGAGGCCGGTTTAAATTGTTGGTCTTTTATATTCCGCCGAAAAACAATGATCTTATTTGGGCACCATGTTGCCTTGTAATAGGATAGCCAATACTTTTGCTTTTGAGATGCCTTCGTGCATAGGTACTGGTACTTACACTTCTTTTGAATGATCAAAACCTTCAATCTATTTGTCCTGCAATCACAAAATCTTAAACCGCCGAGGCAGTTGTACCGCCCGCCGGATTATGATCTTTGTATATATATGCAATGAAATTTAGGTATATGATCAAATCTTGCGATACAAAAATACCTGCCATCGTTGGGCACGAAGTTCGTTGCCAATCTTGAAACGGAGGTATATAAACCTATACCGTCGAAGGAGAAAGTAGCTCCTGTGTATGTAATGCCAGTTTACCATGTAAACCGTGTCGAGTTATGATAAACACCGAGTTCTTCCATAATGGGATGAGAACAGAGAATCAAACCGAGCAATTAGTTTCCGGACTAAAAATGGACCCTGTTCTGTCCATTGATAGTTTGAACCGGTTTAAAACTTTGTCGGTTTAAAAACGCAACAATCATAAAGAAATATGTATCAAAGAAAATATTGAAGCAAAGACAATGGTAAAACCGTTTGCAAAAAGAGGCTTATTTGAGCCGATCAGATGGCGTTACCATGGTCGAACACGACCAAGCTCCCGATAGGTGTAGCTACGGTTCAAGTCAGCCAGGTCCCCAAATGAAACCATGGCATTGATGTCGATCAAGAGGCGTGGCAATGGTTCGGGTTCGACCAAGCCCCCAAGTGATTCTGTGGCCTTAGGCCGATCAAGAGGCGTGACTGGTTCAGACTTGACCATGTCCCCAAGTGATCTGTTGGCTTTCGCCTATCAAAAGGTGTTGCACTGGTTCGGATACGACCAAGCCCCCAAGTGATGTTATACAGCTTTTAAAGCATAATTTCAAGGGATAAACCGGAGGCCGCTTTAAGACAGTACCACTCTGTGTAACCACGCATGATGTAAAAGAATAGATACCCCGCTTTAGCTGAGGTTCCGGTTTATTATATTAATCATAATATATACATTGTCATAATATGTACATAAGTAGAGCCGATGGCTCAGGTATAGTAAGGCCGAAGATGAGCTATGTTCCATGGCCTGTTGGTCTCCTCTTCTGATGTACGTGAGTCTTTATGCTCTTGAATATCAATCAGATAGTATGACCCATTGTGCAGATTCTTGCTGACCACGAAAGGTCCCTCCCAAGGTGGGGATAACTTATGCATATCAGTCTGATCTTGGATGAGCCGAAGCACCAAATGTCCTTCTTGAAAGGTTCTGGTTCTGACTCGGCGACTGTGGTAACAACGAAGATCCTGTTGGTAAATCGCCGAGCGGGCAGCAGCTATGTCACGCTCTTCATCCAATAGGTCCAAAGCATATTGTCGTGCTGTCTCGTTGTCCGCTTCAACATAAGCCGCCACACGAGGTGAATCATGATGGATATCACTGGGGAGAACCGCCTCCGCTTCGTAAACTATGAAGAACGGTGTGTATCCTGTTGATCTGTTGGGTGTAGTATTAATGCTCCATAACACATATGGTAACTCTTCTACCCAACAACCCGGTGTTCTCTGCAAAGGAACATAAGCCGGGGTTTGATGCCTCTCAAGATCTCTTGATTAGCTCGCTCTGCTTGACCATTGGACTGTGGGTGGGCTACTGATGAAACATCAAGCCGGATGTGCTCACGTTCGCAGAACTCCTTCATGGCACCCTTGGACAAATTAGTACCATTATCTGTGATGATACTGTGTGGAAAGCCAAACCGGAAAATCACTTCTTTGATGAACTGAACCGCCGTGGCTGCATCACACTTGCTAATGGGCTCTGCCTCCACCCACTTTGTAAATTTATCAACCGCCACCAGAAGGTGAGTCTTTTTATCCTTGGACCTTTTGAAAGGCCCAACCATATCCAGCCCCCAAGTCACAAATGGCCAAGTAATTGCAATCATTCTCAATTCTTGAGCCGGCACATGAGCACGTCTTGAAAACTTTTGGCAACCGTCACATCGTCTGACCAGATCTTCCGCATCAGCATGAGCAGTTAACCAATAGAAGCCATGGCGGAACGCTTTAGCCACCAAAGACTTTGAACCGGCATGGTGACCACAATATCCTTCATGGATCTCATGCCAAATTTCACAGCCTTCTTCAGGAGACACACAGCGTTGAAACGCCCCTGATACACTGCAATGATGCAATTCACCGTTGACAATAGTCATGGACTTGGATCGCCAGATTATTTGTCGAGCCAGAATCTCATCCTCTGGTAACTCGCCCCGGTTCATGTACGCAAAGTAAGGAAGCGTCCAATCCGGAATGACATGAAGAGCTACCACCAACTGAGCCTCCGGATCAGGAATAGCCAAATCCGCTTCACCAGGGAGCTTGACCGACAGGTTGTGCAGCACATCGAGAAAAACATTGGGCAGCACCGGTTTGCGCTGAGAGCCCAGCCAGCTTAAAGCGTCCGCCGCTTCATTCTTCCATCGGTCCACGTGGTCCACCTGATAGCCTTTAAAGTGACCTGCAACAGTATCCACCTCACGACGATATGCTGCCATGAGTGGGTCCTTGGAATCCCAAGTGCCAGACACCTGTTGAGCCACGAGGTCCGAGTCACCGAAGCACTTAACTCGACTTAAATTCATCTCCTTAGCCACCCGGAGACCGTGGAGCAAGGCTTCATAGTCAGTTGCATTGTTAGTAAAGGGAACATTAAGCGGAGAACGTAACAAAACTTGTCACCTCGTGGGGAAGTTAATACGACTCCAGCCCCCGAGCCCTCCAATTGCCTGGATCCGTCAAAATGGATGGTCCAATATGTGTGATCCGGCTTTTCTTCAGGTGCTTGCAGTTCCGTCCAATCATTGATGAACTCAACCAGTGCTTGAGACTTAACCGCCGTCCGAGGCTCGTATTTTAACCCGTGCGGCCCAAGCTCTATAGCCCACTTGGCAATCCGGCCAGTCGCTTCCCGGTTCTGGATGATATCGCCCAAGGGAGCAGAACTGACCACCGTAATGGGGTGCCCTTGGAAGTATTGCTTAAGCTTCCGGCTTGCCATAAAAACTCCATATACCAGCTTCTGCCAATGCGGATACCTTTGTTTGGACTCAATAAGTACCTCACTGATATAATAGATCGGACGCTGAACCGGATGCTCCTTGCCTGCCTCCTTTCGCTCCACCACAATAGCCACACTAACCACACGAGCATTAGCAGCAACATATAGTAGCAATGGCTCCTTGTCAATGGGAGCGGCGAGCACAGGAGGATTGGCCAATTGCCTCTTTAAGTCCTCAAATGCCTTATCAGCAGCAGAACTCCAGACGTCGTCTTCTTTAACATCTGATACAAAGGGATTGCCTTCTCACCAAGGCGACTGATAAGCCAGCTCAACGTGGCAATCTGGCCTGCCAGGTGTTGAACATCATTGATAAACTTTGGTTTAGCCAAGGAGGTGATGGTTGTGATCTTCTCCGGATTGGCCTCGATTCCCCTGTTGGACACCAGAAAACCGAATAACTTGCCCGCCGGTACACCAAAGACACACTTGGCCGGATTAAGCATCATCTTGTACGTCCTCATGTTATCCAAGGTTTCCTTCAAATCATCCACTAGAGTCTCCTTCTCCCTTGACTTAACCACGATATCATCCACGTAAGCATGTACATTACGGCCAATCTGCTTGTGAAGGCAATTTTGTACACACCGTTGATAAGTCGCCTGGGCACTCGTGAGCCCAAAAGGCATAGACACATAGCAGAAGGCTCCAAAGGGAGTTATGAACGCCGTCTTCTCCTGGTCCTTAACTATCATTTTGATCTGATGATAGCCAGAATATGCATCCAAAAAACTCAAACGCTCACAACCCGCCGTAGCATCAATAATTTGATCAATACGGGGGGGCAAAAGGATCTGCTGGACAAGCCTTATTAAGATCTGTGTAATCCACACACATGTGCCAGGTGCCATTTTTCTTAAGGACCAACACCGGATTAGCAAGCCACTCAGGGTGGAAAACTTCAATAATAAAGCCAGCTGCCAAGAGCCTGACCACCTCCTCTCCAATAGCCTTGCGTCTTTCTTCGTTAAACCGGCGGAGGAACTGTTTCACCGGTTTGTACTTAGGATCCACATTAAGAGTGTGCTCAGCGAGTTGCCTCGGTACACCTGGCATGTCAGAGGGTTTCCATGCAAAAATGTCCCGATTCTCGCGGATGAACTCGATGAGCGCGCCTTCCTATTTCGGATCCAAGTTGGCACTGATGCTGAACTGCTTGGATGAATCGCCAGGTACGAAGTCAACAAGCTTAGTTTCAGCTGCCGATTTGAATTTCAGGGCCGGATCATGCTCCGTAGTTGGCTTCTTCAACGGAGTCATGTCTGCCGGATCAACATTGTCCTTATAAAATTTCAGCTCCTCGGTGGCACAAACTGACTCTGCGTAGGCCGCATCTCCTTCCTCGCACTCCAAAGTGACTTTACGGCTTCCGTGAACCGTCATTGTCCCCTTGTGACCTGGCATCTTGAGCTGCAAGTACACATAGCAGGGTCGTGCCATAAACTTGGCGTAGGCCGGTCACCCAAACAGGGCGTGATATGGACTTTGGATTTTTACCACTTCAAAGGTCAATGTCTCCAACCCGGAATCATGATCATCTCCAAAGGCCACTTCCAGAGCTATCTTGCCAACATGATATGCTGACTTGCCCGGTACCACACCATGGAACACCGTATTGGACGGTTTGAGATTTTTATCTGTTAGTCGCATACGACGGAAGGTCTCATAGTACAAGATATTAATGCCGCTCCCTCCATCCATGAGCACCTTGGTGAACTTGTAACCTCCCACCTGAGGCTCCACCACTAATGCTAGCTGGCCCAGATTATCAACCCGGGGAGGGTGATCCTCTCTGCTCCACACGATCGGCTGTTCAGACCAGCGTAGATATTGGGGCACGGCCGGTTCAATAGAATTCACAGCCCTCCTTTGAACCACCCGGTCTCGCTTGTCCAAACTGGTAGTGAAGACATGATATTTCCCACTATTCAACTGCTTCGGGTGACTCTGGTAACCCGACTGCTGCTGCTGCTGCTGATTGTAACCACCCTGGCTATTACTTTGATTGTTATGTTCGCCCAGATTACCATTAAATCCTAAACCGGAATTTCCTCCACCGTAACCTGGCCCGGATCCTGAGCCACCACTGGAGCCGTGATCATACTGGAAAGCGTTAGAATTCTTGAACTCCTGCATAATGTAGCAGTCCTTCCAAAGGTGGTTTGCTGGCACCTCCTTCGTCCCATGCTTTGGGCAGGGCCGGTTCAATAGATAATTTAAGCGGTCCGGGTTAGGATTAGGCGCTCCACTGCAAGTCGGCGGTTTACCCTTGCGTCGCTGGCCCTTGTCCTGTGCATTGGTATTAGCCACGAAGTCCATGTTGCCATCTGCTTTACGCTTGCCTCCGCCACCATTACCTGCCGGATTATGCTGCTGTCCTCTGGAGTTGCTGCTCTCCTTTCCCTTCCCTGTCTTATCGTCATCAGACTCGGGATCCTTGGTACTATCAGAATCAGCATACTTCACTAATGTAGCCATGAGAGTCCCATATCCATGCAATGACGCTTCATCCGCCCCAACTTCAATTTCAGGGGCCCAAACCGGCAGTTGCCTTCCAGGGTGATTACAGTGGTGTCAGCGTTGATGCGGTCCGATGAATGCAAAACTTGCAAGACCCGGCGCACCCAATGAGTCGTCGATTCTCCTTCCTCCTGGACACAGGCAGCTAAGTCCACTATCGACATAGGCTTCTTACATGTATCCTTGAAATTACTGATGAACTGGGCTCGTAACTGGGCCCATGAACTGATAGAATTGGGCGGTAAGCTTTTTAACCAAGTACGGGCCGTTCCTTCGAGCATCATGGTGAAGTACTTCGCACATGCCGCATCACCCACATCAAGCATCTCCATGGCCGTCTCGTAGGTCTCCACCCAAGTCTCTGGGGGTTGATCCGCCGTGTAATTTGGTACCTTGCGCGGGCCCTTGAAATCCTTGGGAAGGCGCACATTGCGTAAAGCGGGGACAAGGCAAGGTACCCCCAAAGCACTAGAAGTAACCCCAGGTTCGACCGAGATGGTTGGATGAACCGGCGTGAGCTAACAAGCCTGATACTGCGCTGCTAACACGGCCTCCCTGCGTGCTCGGGCCCGGTCCACCACTTCTTGAGCATTATCAGCACCACCCGTCGGGTTGTTGCCGCGGGGCGCTCCACGTCGTCCATTACTTGATACGGCCGGTTCATCCATATGTCTGCTATAGCTCCGGCTTGGACGAGGGGTGGAGTGGATTCGGTCGCGGCTGTACGAGTATGCTTCCTGTTGGACCAAAGCTGTCCTAAAAAGCTCCTTGACCCGGCGCGTCTCTATTGCCTGTGGTGAATCACCTTCAATGGGGATGGCCTCCAGCCGTGCAGCAGCTGCAACAAGGTTGTCCATCGGGTTGGAGTAGTGACCCGGAGGCGTTGGAACAGCTTGGGGTACAACAGTGTTATGACGAGGCAGATCCGTCAAACGGGGCTGAACCGGCGCGCCTGTCCCAGGGGCTTCCGCCCGGTTTACCCTCGGCGGGTTACTGGTTCCCGCTCCTGGGGTGTTGAAGAGGTATCTGGCCTCGAACACCGAAGGCGAACGGGATCGGTACTTCCTCTTCATGACTTCATGCGACGCGTTCTGGTCCAACATGAGCCTGTAGGCTTGTGCATCTAAAGCGGCCCGCTCTGCAGTCATCCTGGTGTTTTCAGCTGCCAGGTCCGCCTTGGCCTGAGTGATCTGTTCCCTCACCTTTGCAATCTCCGCATTGTGGATGTCCTGATCCGCCGGGTTAGCTTCTGCCAGAAGCGCATCCAACGCATCAAACAGATCCGATAAAACTTGAGCCGGCGGGCGCACAGAGCCTGCTGCCCCGACAGCCGTCGCCACTACTGAACCGGAGGTTATTGCCACAGCGGTCGAAGAATGAAGCACTGCTTGTGTACCGGCCATGAATATTCCAACCCAGTTGGGCAGATCAGAGGGGTCCGGAATACTGTCGCCATCGGAACAGCCCCCAATCCGGCCATCTTGTAGTTGATACAGAGATTCGGTTTCTCCAGTTGATGACTCATCGCCAGAGTAAACGACGCTCTCGCCACCAGATTCCGATCCATCCTCATAACTTCCTCCATGGATGACTCCCACGAAGGCATGCTTCACGGCCGGTTTAACCTGGGAAGATCGCGCACGCTGAGCCGTTTCGACGAGGTCGGTGCAGATGTCCGGCTCAGGGCCCGGTTCACCGATCTTGCCGATGAAAACATGTATGCCACCAAAGGGGACCCGGTACCCGTACTCAATTGAGCCGGCCTCGGGGCCCCAGCCGGCATCGTCGATGTAGAGCTTGCCGCGACGACTCTTAGTCATCCGGCCCACAGCATAGCCCTCGAGTCCTTCAAAGCGGCCCTCCAAGAACTTGAAACCATCATGCGATAGCCCCACGGTGGGCGCCAACTGTCGTGGTTTTGTCACGGCAGATGTCCTAGAGAAAGGACTTAGTCGTGGAGCCATCGCGACGGGTTAGCTTGAAGGGGCTAAAGCGGATACAAGGACGCAGAGAGTTTATACTAGTTCGGCCCCTTCGATGAAGGTAAAAGCCTATGTCTAGTTGTGATGGAATGGATGGGGTTTCGATGACTAGGGAGCAAACAAGCTTCGCCTAAGTCTCGAGTTGTTGTCTGTTGTCCTGAACCGCCGCCGGGTAGTCCCCTTATATACACGGGTGACGCCCGTCGGTTTCACAGAGTCCCAACACCGGTTCATATTCGTATCCGGGTTGGTCTCTCCTTGTTCCTAACTTATATCACAAGTTTACATACAAAGGCCGGTTTACGGCTATAAATCTTAAACCGACTACGGGCCTTGGGCCCTCATCTATCTTCTTGGGCTTTAACACTCTTGGACTACTGATGAAGTTAACCCGGCCCAAATAGGCCGGTTTACGCCCAGTAGTAATATCCCCAACAAAGCGGCACCAAAGGAATCGCATCACTTAGCTGTGAAGCGAATTCTTCGATATTTGGCTTACACCCCAACATTAGGATTATGGTATCCAAAGGGCTCAGAGTTTGATCTGGCTGGATTCTCGGATGCTGATTATGCTGGTGACAAGGTGGATCGCAAATCTACATCAGGCACATGTCACTTTCTGGGACGATCACTTGTCTGTTGGTCTTCGAAGAAGCAGAACTGCGTATCACTCTCCACTGCTAAATATGAATACATTGCTGCTGGATCTTGCTGCGCTCAACTTCTATGGATGAAGCAAACTCTCAAGGACTATGGCATTAATCTGAAACAAATACCTCTCTTCTGTGACAACGAAAGCGCCATCAAGATTGCCAACAACCCAGTTCAGCACTCGAAGATAAAGCACATTGAAATTCGTCATCACTTTCTCAGAGATCATGTCATGAAGGAAGATATTGATATCATTCGCGTCAACACTGAAGAGCAACTGGCAGATATCTTCACAAAGCCCTTGGATGAGAAAAGGTTTTGCAAGTTACGGTGTGAGCTAAATATCTTGGAATCCTCAAATGTCCTGTGATCAGGCACACATCCTAACACTTATGCATGTTGATGACTTAGATGTGCAACACACGAAGTAAAGTATATCTTCAATCAATGAAGACTTACATTCTGAGTGCGAATACATTAACATGGAATTTGACTTCGGAGCGCCATGATAATTGTGCACCGTGTCTGGGTCTAATACTTCCTATACGGTGGGTAACGCCACCACCAAATTTTTCTGTTTGAAGTGTTTTACTCTTGGCGTTACATTTGCTATGTCTTCACTTATAGCAATGTTGATTTCAACCTATTTTCATGATCATTTTCACTATGTTGATTTGATCGTCTTCTGATATATATATATATATATATATATATATATATATATATATATATATATATATATATATATATATTAGTGTTCTGTCCTCTACAACATTCACTTATAGCTATGTCTTCCTTGTTGAATCTTTTGAACTAAGTGAATGTGATCGGACCCTAACCTCTCTATGCTTTCTATCTCAAACTCTATCTGTCCAAATCATATGCATTCTATTGAAATAGTCAAATGTCTTCTCTGCATCCTTGTCAGCAGAAGATATAGAGACAAACATTAAGTCTGTTTTTAAATGATCTATCCTTATTGCCTGAAATCCGGAGAAGCCGAAACGACCATCCGACAGTTCGGGTGGGCGTGGGAATGTGGGAGAACTCCGAGTGTGTTGCATGCTTGCCACGTGTCCCTCAGATGTGAACCGCCAGGGGCACCTGCGTAATTGCGTTGTGCCGCATATTTCCTTATAAATACATGTCCCCTGCGGTAAAGCAAACCTTCTTCCACCTCTCCACCTCGTCAAAACCCTAGCGCCACCGCTAGCTCTTGACGACGCCGACGAAGAAGCGCTTAGCTGCCGCGACTTCACCGATGCCGTCCTCACGACGGCCGCGGACATCGTCCTCTCCACCGTCACCGTACGTGTCCTTCGTCGCCAAGTTAGGGCACGGTGGATCGAACTGCTCGGTCTCCTACTCTTACCATCTAGCAGTTCATCGTGTGGTAAATAAAACTCTCTTTTTACCATCTTTTTTATCCTAAAAGATTCATCATGTTTACCGAAAGTTGTTTCTGCCTACTCAAATGTTAGATCTATCCTGTCTGCATCTCATATAATGCCTAGTCTATTCGCTTAAGCTTCACATCTAGTTAGATTCCTCACTTGTACTTATTCGTGGATTCGTACAAATCTGGAACCAACTCTCAGCACAGAAGTGAATGTCTTCGCATCATGAGGTCAATATCTTCAAACTAATTTATCTTCAAAATCTTCTGAGAATGCATATGACCTCTCCCCTTCCATCGCATCTCTAATGCTGTCACAGGTACATGTTCGTGGGAGAATCCCTTGGTTCTCATAGTCTGCATTCGTTTGCAGAATTCTTACAGCATCACATTAACTCTCCCGAAGCAAGTTCATGTTTGTTCAGCAAACGGAAGCCTTTGAACATATTGAAGCCATTCAGTTTGAAGTTCATGGCTATCGAGAAATCAACTAGGAAGGGTGGCAGACAGCGTCGTGGGGGAACATCAAGAGATTTGCCTGATGACCTCTCAGAGCTGTACAAGACAGATCTAGAGGAGGATTTGTTGGGGAACATAGCAATTTCAAAAAATTTCCTACGCACACGCAAGATCATGGTGATGCATAGCAACGAGAAGGGAGAGTGTTGTCTACGTACCCTCGTAGACCGAAGCGGAAGCGTTGACGCAACGTAGAGGAAGTAGTCGTACATCTTCCCGATCCGACCGATCCAAGCACCGTTACTCCGGCACCTCCGAGTTCTTGGCACACGTTCAGCTCGATGACGCACCCCTAGCTCTGATCCAGCAGAGCTTCGGGGGAGTTTCGTCAGCACGACGGCGTAGTGACGATGATGATGTTCTACCGGCGCAGGGCTTCGCCTAAGCACTGCAACGATATGATCGAGGTGGAATATGGTGGAGGGGGGCACCGCACACGGCTAAGGAACGATCACGAAGATCAACTTGTGTGTCCATGGGGTGCCCCCTGCCCCCGTATATAAAGGAGCAAGGGAGGAAGGAGGCCGGCCCTAGGTTTGGGCGCGCCAGGGGAGTCCTACTCCCACCGGGAGTAGGATTCCACCTTTCCTAGTCCAACTAGGTCAAGGAGGGAAAGAGGGGAAGAGGGGAAGGAAGGGAGAGAGGGGCCACGCCCCAAACCCCTTGTCTAATTCGGACTGGGCTTGGGAGGGGCGCGTGCCACCTCCTGGTCCTTCCCACTAAGGCCCATCAAGGCCCATTGTTTCTTCCTCGTATTCCCGTAACTCCCCGGTACCTCCGAAACTACCCGAACCACTCAGAACCCTTCCGATGTCCGAATATAGTCGTCCAATATATCCATCTTTACGTCTCGACCATTTCGAGACTCCTCGTCATGTCCCCGATCTCATCCGGGACTCCGAACTCCTTCGGTACATCAAAACTCATAAACTCATTATATAACTGTCATCGAAACCTTAAGCGTGCGGACCCTACGGTTCGAGAACAATGTAGACATGACCGAGACACGTCTCCGGTCAATAACCAATAGCGGGACCTGGATGCCCATATTGGCTCCTACATATTCTACGAAGATCTTTATCGGTCAGACCGCATAACAACATACGATGTTCCCTTTGTCATCGGTATGTTACTTACCCGAGATTCGATCGTCGGTATCCAATACCTAGTTCAATCTCGTTACCGGTAAGTCTCTTTACTCGTTCCGTAATACATCATATCACAACTAACACATTAGTTGCAATGCTTGCAAGGCTTATGTGATGAGCATTACCGAGAGGGCCCAGAGATACCTCTCCGACAATCGGAGTGACAAATCCTAATCTCGAAATACGCCAACCCAACATCTACCTTTGGTGACACCTGTAGTACTCCTTTATAATCACCCAGTTACGTTGTGACGTTTGGTAGCACCCAAAGTGTTCCTCCGGCAAACGGGAGTTGCATAATCTCATAGTCATAGGAACATGTATAAGTCATGGATAAAAGCAATAGCAACATACTAAACGATCGGGTGCTAAGCTAATGGAATGGGTCATGTCAGTCAAATCATTCAACTAATGATGTGACCTCATTAATCAAATAACAACTCCTTGTTCATGGTTAGGAAACATAACCATCTTTGATTAATGAGCTAGTCAAGTAGAGGCATACTAGTGACACTCTGTCTGTCTATGTATTCACACATGTATTATGTTTCCTGTTAATACAATTCTAGCATGAATAATAAACATTTATCATGAATTAAGGAAATAAATAATAACTTTATTATTGCCTCTAGGGCATATTTCCTTCAGGATTACAATCAGCGCAAGACACAAATCCAATGGATTCGAAGATATTGGGCTGAACAATGGTTTAAATACAAGTTTGTAACCCAGGAGTATGCTAAAAAGAATGCCATAAAGAAACCTTGGGGTGACATTCTCTTCTGAAGCCTTCAACCCAAGACCAGAGCTGAAGCTATTGCTCAGGGTTTCTATCCCTGTATGGTCCGTGGACCACAGCCTGACAATGCCGACCCATCATCACTGCTCTGGTGTCATGACGATAATCTCTTCAAGCGCAACTTCCAGTTTGCAAAAGCCTCAGCAAAGAAGAACAAAGACTCCTTGGGGTTGGACTTCAACCCTGGTCCTTCTGCTCCCCGGGCTGACGGCTCACGCGAGGCTGAACCCAATATCGTCGGACCATTCTACAACCTTGATGGCCTCATCACTCACATTTCTGTTCAAGGTGCCAAAGTGGATCATTCTGATGATGATGCTGACACTGATGAAGCCCCTGCTCCTACTCCAAAGCCGCAGAAGCAAAAGAAGGCTAAAGCTTGAAAGTCAGCTGCTCCTCCAAAAGCTTCAGGTGTGAAGCCATTGGCTACTGCACCTCCTGAAGACAGTGTGCATTCTGAAGATCTCTCTCGTATCTCCAAGAAGACGGAGATGAAAAAGAAAAACTTCAAGAATACTGATCAGGCATTGACCCCTGCTGCCATTCTGCGAGAAGAGCACATTGATCTGTCCAGTGATGAAGATCTTGCAGATGATGCTCTTGAGAAACTGATTAAGAGCAAGGAAGAAGCAGAAATCTTCAATGATTTGCCTCTGTTTGATTTGGCAATCATCCACAACTTCATTGATGAGTGGTTTAAAACCCCCAATCTCAGCTTTGAAGATCCGCAACTTCCCATTGGCCTCAGCATCTCTTTCAATGGCGCCATTGGTCCTGAGCTCGCTCTAGCTCAGTGCATCGTTGAACTGAAGCACAAGATTGACTGTGAGAAAGCTCAGTTCAAGAAGCACATGGCAAAGCTCAGCGTGCAAGACGTCAAAAACTTCAAAGTTATGATGCACGAGCTCAAGGAAGCCTTTCTTAAGAAATGTGAAGAAGCTAAAGGTTCTCGTGAGCGCATGAAGAATCTGGCTGACAATTGCGTGCAAGCCTACAATGAGGCTAAGAAGCGCAAGGCTCTTGGACGTCCTGGCATCGACTCCAGAATGGCTAGAAAGAAGAAGAAGCCATCGACTGACCAATCTGCACCATCAAGGCGGGAAGAGCCACGCATTGTCTTCCCAAGCAGCATGACCGGCTCAAAGCCAAAGGTCAAGTCAACTGCTTCGGAACTAAAGAAGACAAGGGCTGCCGAGACTGAAGCCAGAAAGAGCAAAAATCCCGATGCTTCTGATGTCGCTCCCTCCAAGAAGTAGCGCAGAACCAAGAAAGATCGGGCTGCTCCCACAGAGCCCCTTGTTGTAGAACCCATCTCTGTTGCTCGCCCTGACTCTTCTCATCAAGAACGACGGATGGTAGTTCATGAGCCTGCTTCCCCAAAGGCTCCTAAAGCTGAAGATATTCCAGCAGTTGATCCCACTGCTGCTGAAGACATTGGTCACCATGACAATGTTGAAGATGATGTAGTTCTTCCTCAGGTCGAGCACAACTTGGTATCATCGCCTGTTCTCACGAACAGCGAACTCATCAGCATTGGTCGTCCTCTGACGCCAATTGCTCAGGATGCATCATGGGCTGATCACCCACAACAACAAGACACCCCGAGTACTCCCCAACAACAACAAGTCACACCACCTGTGCAAGATGAAGAAGAAGACTTTGAGGCCTAGCCAACTTTATCTCCACATGCGTCGCCAGCGTTGTGCAGGCTTCGCAAAGGACCAAGGCCTCAAGTCCCTCTTTCGAGCGTTCCATAAGGAGAAGTGCACCATCAATCGGTTGCACGTCAAGTGTTTCCAGAAGCCACTCCTACTGTGAATGTCTCCGAGTTTGAAGCTAAAGCTGCTGAAGACAATCCGGCTGCATCAGCCGAAGACAAACAAGCAGAAGATGAATGTGTCCCTACTCCCCCATTACTGAAGAAGTTGTTCCTGAAGTAAATGTATCTGCGCCCGACCCTCCAGCTCCTTGAGTGGAGATTGAGAATCCTGAGGCTGCCACCACTAACACGACTGAAGCCAATGACGTGGTCATGGCTGATGCTAATGTGGAGCCTGCGCCAAACACTGTGCCAGAAGCCAATGAAGCCAATGATGCACCTGCTCCTGAAGCCTCTGTTGTGCAACCTGACGCCTCTGTTGATGCCACTGCTCCTATTCCGCCACCAAGGCCACACACTATCGAGCAAGCATTCAACTATGGCCAGCTTATCACAGTCAAATGGCCTTTTCTGACTCCTCCGCCTGCTGCTGGTCCTCAGTTTGACTACCACATTGAGCACAGGCCTCAGGTTCAGAAGCCAATGCCAAGGTTGCCCAGGTTTCCAGGTACTGCATCTGCACCCGGATCTTTCAATATCAATGGCTTCAAGGCACACAATACCTTCTTTGATAACGCCAAGAACCCCTACTCCAAGGCAAGAATATCTTCTGATCAGTTCTGGAGCTATCAGCAGCGCATTTATTACTCATGCATCTTATACAATCAAGGTCGCATTTTTCTGCATATGCGTCTTGACACTGAAGCCATAACTGGTCTGCCCTGCTTGGAAGAAGCGCTGGATTGCTTCAGAGAGTCTAGTCTGCTGCAGTTCGTCACTGACAAGGAGCACTGGAACGAAGAATTGCTGCTCTAATTCTATGCCACTCTCCATATTCATGGCTACAACAGGGATCCGAAGACTTGGATCCTTGAGTGGATGACAGGCAATGATCATCATGAAGCCAAAGCCTTTGATGTCATTGAGCTTACAGGCCTGCCCACTCCAGGTGATCTTTATGAACCTGGTTGTCAGCTTCACAATGCTGCTATGGAGAGCATCTTTCACAAGTCTGAACCCAACATGAGTCAGATGCTCAGCATGATGAAGCCCTTGCCTCCAGATGCAGAATATCCTAAGGAGTTCTTTGTTGAAGACCTTGAGTATCTGCCACGCACCATCTATCATATCATACGGCGAACTCTTTGGCCCATCAAAGGACATTCTCCTCGTGCTAAGCTGGAAGGTGCAATGAATACTTTGGTCTTCATATTCTTCATGGCAAAAGCTTCAATGCACAAGACTTCTTTATTCGCCAACTTGCTGCATCAGGGTCTGACATTTTTGGTCTAAAGTTCTATGCTCCCTGGGTCATGCGTCTGATCAAGCTCCACTCTGCCTTCAACTATCAATCCTCTGCACGCAATCATATCATCTTTCTTCCAGAAGTTGATCTGTCTATTGAAGCCATATACCTAGAGCCTGCCAAGGAGCCTCTTAGTCTTCAGAATGCTGATCACCAAAGCTTCTCGCAAAACATTGAAGGAATTCAAGCTGTTGCACATGTCTATCCATTAGCTGGAATTACTCGCTTGCCTCATCGTGCGCAAACTGAAGCTACTGATAGCACCATTGCCCAAAGGCCTCGCAAGCCCTCTCGTGTTTTGAATGACCGAGAACTTCTTGTGGCACTGCATCAGAAACAAGATAAGCATCATGACTGGCTCAAGCGACAGATGCAAAGTCTATTGGTGGACGTCAATCGCATTCGCAATCTTGCTACAAAGAATGTGTTTCTCACTCATGAGACCTGTGGACGATCATGGAAGAGTTTGACACTACTCAATGCTGAAGCAGATCTTCAAGACGATGGCTTCACTGAAAAATTCAAGTTTGACTCCACTCCTCCACGGAATGTTGTCCTACGTCGAACTCCATCCCTTGAAGACTCTGACTATTCTTCCTATGCCGCAACTATGAATGCACGTGTCATCGATGATGAAGACGATGCTACTTCACCACCTTCAGCACGTATCGACACTGCACCAAATTCGTCTGCACCGCCACACAACAACGACGACCCTGCTGCTTCACCTACTCCTCATGGGAACGAGTAGATGCTCTATGTTTTCAAACCTTTTTGGTCCTTACTGACAAAAGGGGGAGAAGCATATGAGTTTGATAGTCTTCAAGCGGGTCCTTATGGGCGGTGGTCTTATATTTTGCCTAGTGTTTACAACTCTCGTTTTTGATACATTTGGTTCTTTGAGTTGTAACACTTAAACTTGATGGCCGTCTGCCACTTATTTGCTATTCTGTGATGCGATGATAAATTCCGCATGTGTGATGATAACTTCCGCACTTAGGTCATCCTGCAGACGTCCATTTTTCATTATGCATGTCATTATCTTCGTTATCTCAAATCATGCATGATGAATTGTCTTCATATGTTGAAGAGGACCTCCACAAGTACAACCTGCCATGTGCATTTGCATTCCAAAAGCAAATTACTTATATGCACATCTTCAGGGGGAGACTTTGCCACTTATGAAGACAATACCCTAACCTTTACAATTTCACATACTTTATCCCCATTAAAAACTTCAACCAGTTTGTCATCAATCACCAAAAAGGGGGAGATTGTAAGTGCATCTAGTGTCATCCCTAGTAGTTTTGGAGTATTGACGACAAACCTGGTTGAGGGACTAATGTGTTTGTGAGAATTGCAGGATAACACACGTAGTAGTCCCTCATTGATTCGGTTTACCTACCGGAGATGACCCCTAAAAATGTATGAAGACATTGACGACAATGGTGGTATGTGAGGATATTCATATTGAAGACTATGACATGAGAAGACATTGAGTGAAGACTACGGAGCGCGAAGACTTAGTTGTTTTGTTGTTTCCTTTTCTTCTTTGTTGAGTCATAGGAACCACCGTACTGTTAAGTGGGATCCAAGTGAACAAAGTCAGAGTGACTGAAGTGATGCTCACACAAAATCCTATGTCTTCGAGCGAAGACAATGAGAGCAAATATTATCCAGAGCTGGATGAGTCAGCTTTGCTTGTAGCCCAAGTAAAGTTGCCATGTGTGTTTGAAATCTGACTGTTGGAACAGGTGCCAGTTCCTTAGTGACCCAGGGTCATTTCGGACATATCAGGTCGGGTTGCCTAGTGGCTATAAATATCCCACCCCCTACACCATAAATTGGTGGCTGCTCAGAGTTAGTACACGGCTTTTGTCGTATTGAGAGCAACCCACCTCGAAGCCTTTGAGAGAGAGAAATCCATGCGAGGACAAAGCCCAAACACCCAGAGCCAAAGAGTGTTAGGCATCACTGAAGTTTTTCTCTCTGCGTGACTTGAAGACTTATTACACTTGAGGACTGTGAATCCTCCAGCCGGTTAGGCGTCGCGTTCTGAGCATCCAAGAGTCATTGTGGATTGCCGGTGAACGAAGTCTGTGAAGGTTTGGAAGTCTACCTTGAAGACTTACCAAAGTAATTGGGCGAGGACTGTGTGTCCTTAGCTCAAGGGGAATAAGGTGAAGACGCGGTCTTCTGAGTTGAATCGCAGCCTCCCTAACCAGACGTACAGTTGTCGCAGCAACTAGAACTGGTCCAACAAATCCTGTGTCCTCTACAAGTGACTGGTTCTATCCTCTCCCTCTCTTTACTTAGAGTTTGTCTTTGTGAAGACATTGCCTGTTTGCTTTACCTATTTGTCTTCACTGTTTGACATCTATCGTTGTTTGGCTTCATACCATCTTCCATCCCGATCCTTACTACCTAGCTGCTATTTGTCTTCGTTCTCTCATGTTATTGCATACTTGACTATGGCTTGCTTAGTGTAGTTTATCTTCTGCTGCATATCAATAGGGTCATTTCTATTGTTTGTCTTCGAAACTTCCATGTTTTGAAGACTTTCATAAAAATCGCCTATTCACCCCCCTCTAGTCGATAACTAGCACTTTCACTTACAAGGTTGATTAGCTTGCACACAAACTTGACACTTAGATCCCTTGACAGTGGTGAAACTAGGGATTAAGTTCAACTTTGCTAGTCGCGACATGCAACCAAAGTTAACATGACAAAGACGTGAATGCCACACATTTGATTCACTATTGTAGCAAACATGATTAACAATTTTATTGCAAACATCTTATAAGGATAAACAAAACAGGCCTCCTGACTCATAGCCTTTACCAACAAAGGTTCCATACTTGGATATTACAAATTTATTCGAGTTAAAGACAAGCTTATATCCATCTCTACACAGAAGAGATCCGCCAACAAGATTTTTATTGACGAAGGGGACATAATGCACGTTCTTCAGCCACAGATCTTCCTCGAAGTAAACTTCAGATCGACCGTGCCAACACCATGAACAAAAGCACTTGAACTGTTGCCCATCAGCATGGTTGAAGTCCCTGCGGTCTGATAGACGAAAACATGGAAATATCACCACATACATGTACATTATCACCTGTGTCAATCAACCAATCAGGAGAATGACTGATACGTCTCCGTCGTATCTACTTTTCCAAACACTTTTGCCCTTGTTTTGGACTCTAACTTGTATGATTTGAATGGAACTAACCCGGGCTGACGCTGTTTTCAGCAGAATTGCCATGAGCTTGTTTTATGTGCAGAAAACAGAAGTTCTCGGAATGACCTGAAACTCCACGCAATATCTTATAATAAATAATAAAAAATCCTTGCCAAAGATGAAGACCAGGGGGCCCACACCCTGACCAAGAGGGTGGGGGCGCCCCCCTAGGGCGCGCCCCCTACCTTGTGTGCCCCCTGGAGACCTTCCGATGCCAACTCCAACTCTATATATTTGCTTTCAGGGAGAAAAAAATAAAAAAGAAGAAATCATCGCGTTTTATGATACGGAGCCGACGCCAAGCCCTAAAACCTCTCGGGAGGGCTGATCTGGAACCCGTTCGGGGCTCCGGAGAGGGGTATTCGTCGCCGTCGTCATCATCAACCATCCTCCATCACCAATTTCATGATGCTCACCGCCGTGCGTGAGTAATTCAATCGTAGGCTTGCTGGACGGTGATGGGTTGGATGAGATCTATCATGTAATCGAGTTAGTTTTGTTAGGGTTTGATCCCTAGTATCCATTATATTCCGAGATTGATGTTGCTCTGACTTTGCTATGCTTAATGCTTGTCACTAGGGCCTGAGTGCCATGATTTCATATCTGAATCTATTATGTCTTCATGAATATATGTGAGTTCTTGATCCTATCTTGCAAGTCTATAGTCACCTACTATGTGTTATGATCTGGCAACCCCGAAGTGACAATAATCGGGACCACTCCCGGTGATGACCATAGTTTGAGGAGTTTATGTATTCACTATGTGCTAATGCTTTGTTCCGGTTCTCTATTAAAAGGAGGCCTTAATATCCCTTACTTTCCATTAGGACCCCGCTGCCACGGGAGGGTAGGACAAAAGATGTCATGCAAGTTCTTTTCCATAAGCACGTATGACTATATTCAGAATACATGCCTACATTACATTGATGAATTGGAGCTAGTTCGGTGTCACCCTATGTTATGACTGTTACATGATGAACCACATCCGGCATAATTATCCATCACCGGTCCAATGCCTACGAGCTTTCCATCTACTGCTTTACGCATATTTACTTTTCCATTGCTACTGTTACAATCACTACAAAATACCAAAAATATTACTTTGCTTTCATTGCTCTTTTGTTACCGTTCACACCGCTATCATATTACTTTGCTAGTAAACACTTTGCTGTAGATACTAAGTTTCCAGGTGTGGTTGAATTGACAACTCAGCTACTAATACTTGAGAATATTCTTTGGCTCCCCTTGTGTTGAATCAATAAATTTGGGTTGAATACTCTACCCTCGAAAGCTATAGCGATCCCCTATACTTGTGGGTTATCAAGACTAATTTCTGGCACCGTTGCCGGGGAGCATAGCTCTATTATTTGAGTCACTTGGGATTTATATCTGCTGGGCACTATGAAGAACTTGAAAGACGCTAAGACAACAATTTATCCCTCAACTACGAGGGGAGGCAAGGAACTGCCATCTAGCTCTGCCCTTGATTCACCTTCTGTTATGAGTAAGCTTGCGACACCTAAACCTGCATCTGCTATTCGTTCTGATATGTCGCATGTTATTGATGATGCCACTTCTGCTATGCATGATACTTATGATGAAACTACTTCTATGCCTGATACTACTGTGCCACTTGGTGAATTTCTTGATGAACAAATTGCTAGGGCTAGAAAGAAAGAAATTATTGAATCTGATTATAATGATGAAAGTGATGATGAAGATAGGCCTATTATTCCTGATTGTTATGTTTTTGATATGGAATCTTCTGCCGCTATTTTAGATTACAGAGATCGTCATGAACTTAAAAGGCTATTAGTTAAATGGAACAAGGAATCTCTTAAAGATAAAATGAGGCCTGACCCTGCTTTTGCTACTTCGCCTATTTGTGTTCCCGATAAGGATTATGAATTCTCTGTTGATCTTGATATAATTACTTTGGTTGAATCTGATCCTTTCCATGGCTATGAATCTGAAACTATTGTGGCACATCTTACTAAATTAAATGATATAGCCACCCTGTTCACTAATGATGAGAGATCTCGCTACTTTTATATCCTCAAAATGTTTCCATTCTCTTTAAAGGGTGATGCTAGAATATGGTTTAATTCTCTTGATCCTGGTTATGTGTGTAGTCCCCAGGATATGATTTATTACTTCTCTGCTAAATATTTCCCTGCTCAGAAGAAACAAGCTGCTTTAAAGGAAATATACAACTTTGTGCAAATTGAAGAAGAGAGTCTCCCACAAGCTTGGGGGAGGCTTCTCAAGTTACTTAATACTTTGCCTGATCATCCTCTTAAGAAAAATGAAATACTTGATATCTTTTATAATGGACTAACCGATGCTTCCAGAGATTACCTGGATAGTTGTGCTGGTTCTCTTTTCAGGGAAAGAAGACCGGATGAAGCTGAAATTCTATTGAATAATATGCTGACAAATCTATACCTATATTAATTTGTGACTCTCTAAAAATTCCCACAATAATTAGAATTTACGAGCCGTTAATCTGGTGGGACCAAATTATAACGGTGTAGATTGACTCATGGCATCCTCCATAAAAAAATAATCCCTATAGTATAACAATGCAAAAAAAACTATGAAAAGGTACAGGAACCTTTGTGTTTGTAACTAAAAATAAAATCCTAACAAGACACACACTCCTATATCATCCCATGCGTATACTAATTCCATTGGTTGCCCAAAAAAAATTAGTTCCACCTGCCCTCCATATTCCTAAATATCTCTCATCTCTCTCCCAGTGGAAACCCACGTTCCAACTATCTCCCCGTGTTCTCTCTTCCCCGTACCATCCCCTCTCTCTCTCTCCCCCGACCGACCCTTCCTCTCTCCATCCTTTCTCTTCCTGGATGGAAAACAAAAGAATCGTCTCTCTCCAACCTGAAGCAAGCAAGTTTGGCAGCATGGATCCAGTTGATCAACATCTTACAGCCTCAAATTTGAGGTCCTCATCTAGATTGGGTTCAACTCGAAAAGAAAAAAAAATCATCTGGACCTGAACTTCCATCAATACCAGGTATGGCGATGCAAGATGGATAATGAGCCTGGAACTTCATGTGTGCTAGCAGGTCTCAACATGAACTGTGTGCATCCAGGCCCAATTCTACCCCCAACCTACATGGAGATCCTGCAGTATATGCCGCTCCAACACAAATCTCTCTGATCTCAGGTAACCATGCTCTCATCTTCAAAGTCCAATCATGCGCTGCTTCGATCTAGAACATCTGACAGACTAGGAGTACATATAGATGGCTACTTATAGGTTCTTCCATACATGGATGCATTGATCTGATCTGGTTCTGAACGGTTGAATCACAATAAGATCTGATTTGGTGTATCCCTTCGTTGGAAGCTTCTGATCCAATCTCTGTGTCCAAGTCTAACACATCTGCCAGCTCTCCAGGATGTCTTTGGTTGAAGAAGAAGAAGAAGTGTTCCAAATTTCGCCTCTACTGTGGTGGTACAGCCCGACCTCGCCGATGCAACAAGCGGAGTTCTTTCCAGCATCATGCACCTACGGAAGCTAACTCGACTACTTCTATAACTGACCGGACGGGGGAAAACAGGCAAGTAATATGCAGCTAGTTGATTCAGTCACGTACAGTGCATGCACGTACACATATCATTATTTGTCTTCGGCCATAGATTGATTCCAGCATTATGTATTTTGGCATGTGTTATTGCAGGTTGATTGTTTCTTTTTTCACAAGCTAACTTTATACATGGAGATCGGTTCAGGCAACATCACATCACGCAAATGGAGCCAGTTTTTGCTGATCTCTTTCACAGGAAAGTACGTCGCAGCTGAACGGATCATCTCAGTTAAAGAAAAGCCCAGTCCGGATCAACACTTGAGTAAGTTTCTAAGCATTCAAGAGATCTGTATTTGCATTTGGGGAGATCCAGAAGTACAGGCTCCAGCACTTTAAGCAAACACCACAAGTGCTCCATGTCGCTCCTCTCCAATTCTACTCATGTGTGTCCTACTTTCTCCCTGTTTGCTTAAGTTTTTCTTCTTCTGACTACTTAAGCTTCTTAATTTATACCCAGTTGGGCTTACGATAGTTGTTTGTTGCTAGAAGGTTGGAAGAGACTTCTCTGTCATCAATTATATGGATTTCTTATATTCAATCTTACTGAGAAAAATACTATTCCCCTTTTGGTGACATGGAAGAAAACTGAGAGTGTAATGTGTGAGATGGGAAAGGCAAACGATGTGGCTCTTTACCATGTTGTGACTATCACAACGATGTGTTAAAACAAGTTTAAGTTCAGGTATTTTTTTTCCTTTCCCGATTTATTCTTGAATCTATCTGAACTTTACCATTGGATTCTGATTAGTGAATCATCTTCTGTGCAATTATTTTCTAGCGATTTGCTGTAGCGTTTTTGAATCATGTTGTGAGAGTATGCAGTTTGTATTGCTTACAGGACAACCAACCTTTGATTCAATAATTTTAGTACTCCTTACTTTCTGATTTGCGACTTGAATAATCTTCAAAATTCATATTGCTGTGATCTGTTATATAAAAGTTTTGCTTTCTTCGCTTTTTTGGAATTTAGGGTCTAAAACAATGGCGTCTGATTATACTTAACGCAGTTAGCCTATGGGAAGCTATTATGCCCAACAGCAACAAATTTACGATGAATAGGTCAGATGATTGGTTACCAAGTTTAGGCCGTTGATACAAGAAGGTTTAGACTACATTACTTACAATTTTAGGGTAACATGTGCTTTGAATTTCCATCCAGTTGAAGGCGACAACATGCTTATTTTCTTGCACGGGAGATGTAAAAAGTCTAAAATATATCCTCATAATAGCGCTTCAGATTTCCTAGAATTGAAATTCTTTCCACATGAGAGATGGCCAGAAGATTTACTTATCGGGTATGACTATATTTTCTAAATGATTATTTTAATGTTTTTTGCACACTAACACCAACTTATTTAGCATGTGTCATTGGCATAGCAACTTACATCGGACATATGGAAGAAACACAGACTATTCATGGTACTTCAAAGATGTGGAGATATTGCCCTTCTAATTGGGTGAGTATACTGGAAGAAAAACTATATGTACAAATACATTGCTGCAAATAAATACTGTGCATACGATATACTTCAATGTCCAAATTGTGTACGGTGCAAAATCCAATGCTCAGCAGCACCTCCGTTCATTACACCAATGGTTTGATTGGTTGTGTTATATAAAAATCTGACATGTAGTGGTGTATGTGTATCATGGTTCATCTCTAATATATATACCACTCTTGGAATATACATGCATGGATAAATGAAGGTTAGACTATATGGTGAGAAGGTCAACCAAATTGATGAAGATTCTTTGGGACATGTTGTCATAGTAACAACAACAACTGTTAGAAAATTGACATGTTTGTATTTATTTTGATAGCAGATAAGTGTTCCTATACTGCCGAAGCAACAATTAAATCAATTACTACTTTATATGGGTGGTACTACATAGGATGTGGCAAATACGAGAAAAGGAAAAAAAATGGTAATCACTTCTACTATTACGAATGTGAAAAGAACCTGAGAAGACATGCATCCAATGTACATTTTGATAATATCTCATTGTTAGGTCGTAATTTGTTCTACACGAAACCATATATGTTGTATATAGGTACAAACTTAGGCTAGAGATGTGTGACCTGAATGATACATCAACTAGAACCATGTTTGGGACATAAGGAAGAAAACTGATAAGAAATCTCAAGATTCTTGATAGATACAGATAATTATGATATGAATGAGAAGAAGAAAAATCCAGAAAGTACGTCCATAGAGATTTATATAACAGCTGACATTGGATATATGTAACACTCAATGGAATCATTTTCATAGGCGCAGAAAAGGATTTGGGAATACTGTGTGTTGATGAACGTTTTGTAAAACTAAACAGGATAAAAGCAGGTCCTGTACTTGGGAGATGGAAGAGATCAAAAGCAAATTTTAGAAATGCATCAAACTTTTCTACTATGATACTCTCTGCTTTTTAGTATCTACTGCATACCAAATAATATTTGCAATCATTATTTAACAGTAGTTGACACAAGTTTGGTCATGTTTTTGTAGAAGCATGTTACCAATGATATACTGATTGTTAAAAACAACAAAAACACTAGAACAAAGAAAACATATTGTGTTGTATATTCTGATGGTTGTGAGGAAATTTGAACTACATGCACAAGCTCCAGCGCATATATATTGGTTGAAAAATCAAATCTGTGTCTAAAAAACCACCATTAACTAATAATAGATAATTTCCACAAAAAAGAAATATAGATGAATTATAATGTATGTTCAACATTCCTCGGAAGATATCATTCTCATGCTAGCCCGTGCAAATGCACGGGTTGACGACTAGTGAAAATAATTGGGCACCTCCTGAGCCAGCTCCCGCTCCAATTAATGAGCCTATTCCTAAACCAACTTCGAAGAAGAGAGGTGTTCTATTTCTCAGCCCCGAGGATATGCAAGAGGCAAAGAAATCTACGAAATAAAAAGGTATTAAAGCTGAAGATGTTAAGAATTTACCTCCTATTGAAGAAATGCACGGTCTTAATTTACCGTCTGTTGAAGAAACATATGATCTTGATCCATTACCTATTGAAGAACCTCCTGATCTTGATAACCCGACACAGGTAGTAAAGGTAAATTCTCTCTATAGATATGATAGAGCTGAAATCCCTCCTATTAAAATGGCTAGTCGGTGCTTGGGTGAGTTTGATAACTTTATGTTTAAGCAAGAAGACTTTAATGCTTATTTTGGTAGACAATTGAAACAGAATACTTATATGATTAAGCACTTGGGTGATTATATGGCTAATATTAGAGGTGAACTTAAACTTGTTAGCAAACATGGTTCTATGGTTACCACTCAAGTAGAACAAGTACTTAAGGCTCAAAAAGAATTGCTCGATGAAATGAATAGTAAGAAAAATGATTATGCTGTTAGAGTGACTACTAGAACTGGTAGAATGACTCAGGAACCTTTGTATCAAGGCCACCCTAAGAGAATTGAGCAAGATTCTCAGAGAAATAATATTGATGCACCTAGTTCTTATAAAAAGAAGAAAAAGAAAAATGATAGGACTTTGCAAACTTCTAGAGAACCTATTGCTGAACCACCTGATAATCCAAATGATATATCTATGTCTGATGCTGAGACACAATCTGGTAATGAACATGAACCTAGTGAAAATGTTAATAATGATGTTCATGATGATGATGAACCTAGTAATGATAATGATGTAGAAATTGAACCTGTTGTTGATCTTGATAACCCACAATCAAAGAATCAACATTATGATAAGAGAGACTTTGTTGCTAGGAAACATGGTAAAGAAAGAGAACCATGGGTTCAGAAACCCATGCCTTTTCCTCCCAAACCATCTAAGAAAAAGGATGATGAGGATTTTGAGCGCTTTGCTGAAATGATTAGACCTATCTTTTTGTGTATGCGATTGACTGATATGCTCAAAATGAATCCTTATGCTAAATATATGAAAGATATTGTTACTAATAAAAGAAAGATACCGGAAGCTGAAATTTCCACCATGCTTGCTAATTATACTTTCAGGGGTGGAATACCAAAAAAACTTGGAGATCCAGGAGTACCTACTATACCATGCTCCATTAAAAGAAACTATGTTAAAACTGCTTTATGTGATCTTGGAGCCAGTGTTAGTGTTATGCCTCTCTCTTTATATCGTAGACTTGACTTGAATAAGTTGACACCTACTGAAATATCTTTGCAAATGGCTGATAAATCAACTGCTATACCTATCGGTATTTGTGAGGATGTGCCTGTTGTGGTTGCAAACGTTACTATTTTAACAAACTTTGTTATTCTTGATATTCCTGAGGACGATAGTATGTCTATTATTCTTGGAAGACCTTTTCTGAATACTGCAGGGGCTGTTATTGATTGCAACAAAGGCAATGTCACTTTTTATTTTAATGGTAATGACCATACGGTACACTTTCCGAGGAAACAACCTCAAGTTCATAGTATCAACTCTATTGGAAAAATTCCATCTATTATATTTGGAGGTTTTGAATTTCCTCTTCCTATTGTCAAGAAGAAATATGATATTCTTATTATTTGGGATGTGCATATCCCCGTTGAGGTAACATAGTGTTATTCAAAATTTCTCCGGTTTCATGATTACCGGAATGAGTTTGTTAACAAGACTTGATCAACCTTGTTAGTGGATTCCTTTTGATGAGCATGAGATGGATGAAACTAGAAGCACAACCTTCTGTACCCTCTTTATAATTTCTGTTGTTTAGTAGAAATAAAGTAAAAATAGTATTTTTCTGTCTGTTTCCTCGTTTATCCGTGCAATATAAAAATATCCCGAAAATAAAAGTCATCAGAATGCCATGCCAATTTAATATGATCTTTCGGGAATATTTGAGGATTTATGGTGCAAAAATCACCAAGGGGGGAGCTGCCACCTGGCCACGAGGGTGGAGGGCGCACCCTACCCCCTGTGTGTGCCCCCCTGCCTCGTGGGCCCACGGTTGCCCTCCTCCACTTATTCCTGCACCCATCCGCTTCTTCTTCCTCACACAAACACGAATATCTGGTTCAAGCACGAGTTCTAGCTCACTTTGCTGTGATTTTCGATCTCCTTGCTCAAAGCACCTCTTGCAAAACTGCTTAGGGAGATTGTTCCTTGGTATGTGACCCCTCCATTGGTCCAATTAGTTTTTGTTCTAGTGCTTTATTCTTTGCAAATTTGTGCTGCATAGGTGACCATGTTCTTGAGCTTGCATCTCAAACTTATATGGTTCCAAGTAGTTCTAATGCTTGATATAGGCCCTAGGCACTTGTAGGAGTTGCTGCTATCAATTTTTTTGAGCTTTGTTCACTTTTGTTTGAAGTTACTAAAAATTTCAGAAATTTTTCAGAGAAAAACTATATGTTTAGGAAGATGTTCCAAGGTGGTTCTTCAAGGAAGCAAGGCCCCAGGCTTGCAATGTGTGATGTTGATGAGGAGCCCCCGAGGGACGCTCCCGTGAGGCCCTGTGTATGGCCTTCGGAAAATTTTATGGATCGAGCGGGAATTAAAGAAGAATTTAACGCATATTTGCGTAACGCCGATCTTGTGGACTTTGAGGCAGACAAATGCCTAAAGTATCATGATCTCACTAGTTCATTTGTGAGGAGGTTTGAGTTTTCATCTTCTCGTAATTATCCTTCAGTCATGTTTGATCTTTATGATAAATCTTATACCATGGACTTAGAGGATTTTACTCTTGCCTGCAAACTCCCACAATGGGGTAGTATTATTGATCCCCGTAAATCTGAATTTAGAAACTTTCTTGCTAGTATAACTGTAGGGGAATCTAGAGATATAACGCAAGCTACCATAGGAAGCATTCACTTTCCTGCTATACATTATTTTGCTCACTTCATAGGTAGGTGTATAAATGCTAAGGATGAAGCATGTCACATGTGTGTCCCTGACCTTAGCATTCTCAGGAGTGCTGTGTTAGGAGACCAATCTTATCATACGGGAGCCATTGTAGCACGTAGGTTGCATCATAATAGATATAATGGAGATTTCTTTGGAGAAATTTATGCAACCCGCTTAGCTAATTTTCTTGAGGTATACGTTCGTGAGGGTGAGATGGAGTTGCCTCCTACTTATTTAGATTTTGATTCTATGGTTTCCCACCAGTTTGTCGAGAGGACTGAATCACCTCTTCAGTATCGACTAATCTTTAACAAACGGCATGTTGTCTGTATTACACTTCCTGCTCCTGCCTTCTTTGATTCTCAGACAAAAGGAAGATATACCATTACCAGAGAGGAGGCAGATGAGTACGAGAGGGGAGCAGAGGCAGCCCGACTCCACACTGCAGCTCAGGAAGCGATAGCCGTTGCTTCACAATACAACCCCAACTATTCTTTATCGCAGTACGACCCCAGCTACACCTATGGGTATCCGCCAGGCTATCCCTGGCAATAAACCAACTTAGGCCAAAAGCCTAAGCTTGAGGGAGTACGTATTTCTCACCACATTACATTTATGTTCACACACACTCATTGCTAGATGTCGGTGCTCATACTCTTTCACTGTAATATCCATGCTAGTTTATTTTCTTTTTCCTGCTTTCTTCTTGTGTGTTTGATAAACCTTAAGAAAAAAATTAGTAGTAGTTTACTTTCTTGTTGTAGTAGTAATTAAAAAGAAAACCCAAAAATATTTCCCGCTCTTCTTTTGCTTGTTGGGAGATTTCCCGTGTAAATATTTTTTCTTTTCTTTGGGGGTCGATAGGAGAAGACCATGATTAAATTGTTGAAGTGGCTCTTATATGCATTATTTTTGATTTAACCAAGAGCCCATATTGCCTTGTCTTCTCCTGTTTATTGAATGCTCGCAGATTCCAGCTTAGTCCAATGCACGTGCACTCTTATTATTATTCACATCGTTCGGTCGTGCAAGTGAAAGGCAATTATGATGATATATGATGGATTGACTGAGATGAGAAAAGATGGTATGAACTCGACCTCTTTTGTTTTTCTAAATATGATGAGTTCATCGTTCTTGATTCAGCTTATTATGAATAAACATGTTTGCAATGACAATTAGAGATCATAGTTGCTTATGCCATGCTTGACTAGCTATGAGTTATAATGGTTTACCTTGCATGCCAACATGTTATCGAAATGGTTATGATGTGGTATAGTGGGGTGGTATCCTCCTTTGAATGATTTAAGTGACTTGACTTGGCACATGTTCACGCATGTAGTTGAAACAAAATCAACATGGCCTTCACGGTATTTATGTTCATGGTGGATTATATCCCACTCTTGCTTGCATCCAATGTTTATTAATTTTAATGCATGTACATGGCTGTTGCCGCTCTCTAGTTGGTCGCTTCCCAGTCTTTTGCTAGCATTCACTTGTACTAAGCGGGAATACTGCATATGCATCCAATTCCTTAAACCCCCAAAGTTATTCCAGATGAGTCCACCATACCTTCCTATATGCGGTATCTACCTGCCGTTCCAAGTAAATTTGTATGTGCCAAACTCTAAACCTTCAAATAAACATTCTGTTTTGTATGCTCAAATAGCTCATGTATTAACTAGGGCTGCCCTTATCTTCCATGTTAGGCGGGTTATTCTCAAGAGGAGTGGACTCCACTCCTCACTCACGAGAAAATGGCTGGTCACCGGGATGCCCAGTCCCATGCTTTATGCAAACTAAATCAAATTTAATTGCAAACAAAACTCCCCCTGGGACCTGATGTTAGTTGGAGACACTCGTTGTTTCGGGCAATTCATGGATTGATGCTTGTTGGTGGAGGGGGAGTATAAACTTTACCATTCTGTTTGGGAACCGCTTATAATGTGTGTGACATGGAAGATATCACCATCTCTTAGTTGCTATGTTGACAATGAAAGTATACCGCTCAATATATTATTTATCTCTATTTCAAAACCGAGCTCTGGCACCTCTACAAATCTCTGCTTCCCTCTGCGAAGGGCCTATCTATTTACTTTTATGTTGAGTCATCACCCTCTTATTAAAGAGCACTAGCTGGAGAGCACAGCTGTCATTTGCATCCATTACTATTAATCTATATTGGGTGTGACTATGATTGGATCTCTTTTGCCATGAATTACAATGTCTAGTCAGTCCTTGATCTTTAAAGGTGCTCCGCATTTATGTTTTGCGGTCTCAGAAAGGGCTAGCGAGATACCATCTTGTTATATCATATTATGATTGTTTTGAGAAAGTGTTGTCATCCGAGATTTATTATTATGGCTCGCTAGTTGATTATGCTATTGATATGACTAATCATGAGACCTGAGAATTATTGCAAATGTGGTTAGTTATGATATTTGCTGAAAACTTGAATGCTGGCTTGATATATTTACAACAACAAGAGCAAACAGAGTTTGTAAAAGTTTTTTTTTATTTCTTTCAGTTTGTCAACTGAATTACTTGAGGACAAGGAAGGGTTTAAGCTTGGGGGAGTTGATACGTCTCCGTCGTATCTACTTTTTCAAACACTTTTGCCCTTGTTTTGGACTCTAACTTGTATGATTTGAATGGAACTAACCCAAACTGATGTTGTTTTCAGCAGAATTGCCATGATATTGTTTTATGTGCAGAAAACAGAAGTTCTCGGAATGACCTGAAACTCCACGGAATATCTTATAATAAATAATAAAAAATCCTCGCCAAAGATGAAGACCAGGGGGCCCACACCCTGTCCACGAGGGTGCCCCCCCCTAGGGCGCGCCCCCTACCTCATGGGCCCCCTGGAGACCTTCCAACGCCAACTCCAACTCTATATATTTGCTTTCGGGGAGAAAAAAAATAAAAAAGAAGAAATCATCGCGTTTTACGATACGGAGCCGCCGCCAGGCCCTAAAACCTCTCGGGAGGGCTGATCCGGAGTCCGTTCGGGGCTCCGGAGAGGGGGATTCATCGTCGTCGTCATCATCAACCATCCTCCATCACCAATTTCATGATGCTTACCGCCATGCGTGAGTAATTCAATCGTAGGCTTGCTGGACGGTGATGGGTTGGATGAGATCTATCATGTAATCGAGTTAGTTTTGTTAGGGTTTGATCCCTAGTATCCATTATGTTCTGAGATTGATGTTGCTATGACTTTGCTATGCTTAATGCTTGTCACTAGGGCCCGAGTGCCATGATTTCAGATCTGAACCTATTATGTTTTCATGAATATATGTGAGTTCTTGATCCTATCTTGCAAGTCTATAGTCACCTATTATGTGTTATGATCCGGCAACCCTGAAGTGGCAATAATCGGGACCACTCCCGGTGATGACCATAGTTTGAGGAGTTCATGTATTCACTATGTGCTAATGCTTTGTTCCGGTTCTCTATTAAAAGGAGGCCTTAATATCCCTTACTTTCCATTAGGACCCCGCTGCCACGGGAGGGTAGGACAAAATATGTCATGCAAGTTCTTTTCCATAAGCACGTATGACTATATTCGGAATACATGCCTACATTACATTGATGAATTGGAGCTTGTTCTGTGTCATCCTATGACTGTTACATGATGAACCGCATCCGGCATAATTATCCATCACCGGTCCAATGCCTACGAGCTTTCCATCTATTGGTTTACGCTTATTTACTTTTCCGTTGCTACTGTTACAATCACTACAAAATACCAAAAATATTACTTTGCTTTTTTTGCTCTTTTGTTACCGTTCACACCGCTATCATATTACTTTGCTACTAAACACTTTGCTGCAGATACTAATTTTCCAGGTGTGGTTGAATTGACAACTCAGCTACTAATACTTGAGAATATTCTTTGGCTCCCCTTGTGTCGAATCAATAAATTTGGGTTGAATACTCTACCCTTGAAAGCTGTTGTGATCCCCTATATTTATGGGTTATCAATAACATACTGAAAGAATAGTGGGAAATATACCATACCCAGCATCCTTCATGTCAGTGTCTCCAATGACAACACTAGCGGTCTTGCCGCCTTTCCTAGGATGACGCTTCTCATAGCGATCAGGGCAACTAGGAACCCAATGATCAGGATCTCCACACACATGACAAACACCTTTCTTTTTGTCATTCTTTTTCTTGAAGTTCGTGTGTTGCACAGCCTTGTTCTTCCCATCAAACTTTGTTTTACCATCAAACTTGCCCTTGTTCTTGAATTTGTGGGGCTGGAAGTTCTTCTTATGTACTAGATTGGCACTAGATCCTCCCTCAATACCTCGAGCACGTGTGTCCTTTTCTCTCACCTTTTCTTCCACATCAAGAGTACCAATGAGATCTGGAACGGAAAACTCATGTCTCTTATGCTTCAGTAAGGTAGCAAAGTTACTCCACGAAGGAGGAAGCTTAGTGATGATACCTCCGACAACAAACTTGTCCGGTAGCATACAGTTGAAGTGCTCAAGTTCTCTAGCAAATGACTGTATCTCATGAGCTTGCTCAACCACGGAGCGCTCTTCAGTCATCCTGTAATCATAGAATTGCTCCACGATGTACAACTCAGTGTCGGCATCCAAGACACCAAACTTGGCCTCGAGTGCATCCCACATATCTTTTCCATTGTCAATTGACGCATAAACATCAACTATGTTCTCACCAAGAACACTCAAGAGAGCAGACTTAAACAGAGTATCCATTTTCTGAAAAGCCTGTGCCTCTTGAGCATCAAGTTCTCCTTCAGGTTTGCCAAGAGTGGCGTCATAGCAACTCATGGTTTGAAACCATAAGACTGCTCTCACGCGCCACCTCTAGGGCAAACACCAGAACAAGGAACTGTGGCAGGACCTCGAACAGAAAGGAGAGGAACACATACGTGACAGTAGCAGCAGTAGCACTGGACTTGGGGTCGGTGTCTCGCCAGCCATGTCGTCGAGGAGGTTGTCGACGTCAGGGAAGAAGTCATCGTCGGGGAAGTAGTCGTCGGAGTCCGGGGCGTCCGTGAGGAAGAAGTCAGTAGTCGCGCTGAGCGCTCCCCAAAAACCTTATCACCCTTCTTCCGTACAGGACTCAAAAAGGTGCGGTTTCAGGGGCCTACTGTCCCGACTCGCGGTGCACGCCGCAAGCCGGGATGAGGAAGGCAGCAGCGGCTCAGTGATTGGAATCGGTGGCAAGAGGAAGAAGTTATGGTGCGTCTCTCTGAGAGTAGCGACCTACGCGGGAGACGAGGCTCTCAAATTTCATCGTCCGGTGAGCGCGGGAAGCAGCTTGAAAATTTTGGATTTTGCCGGTTTCAGGCTCACTGGTCCTTTGTTTCTTGCAACGAATACGTCCACTTGTTCATCACGTGTGAGAAGTACTTGCTTTAAATGGAATCAGAAAAAGCAAAATGGAGTAGATTAACTGACATTTTCTTCCCACGAAAAATAACATTTTTTTTTGAGGGGATCATGTAGATTTCATTTAACTGGTAAACCAAGAAAAAAGATTACCCTAGACCGACATGACACAAATGACAAACCCCACATCTCGATCCAGGGGTGGGTCTAGGCCCAAGTATCGGAGGGCTAAATTCTTGATCCAACCTAACTGCTTGTTTGTGTACCATATATGAGCGATGAGTTTAGAGAAAATTGGCTCGACGCCCTCTTTAATTTGCAAAATCGGCCTCAGTATGGGCAGGGCACTTTCTAAAACATCTATTCATTGTTTGGTGCGCCCTTAGAATAAAGTCTAAAACAGCTCTGTGAATTTCATTGTTTGGTTGGATATCAAACCATCTATTTTATTTCTGTATATGTAAGCGTTATTGACTGTTCCATCTATTGTATGGTTGTACCTTCCCAACACGGCTGACATTCCCAAATCTATTCAGACGAAGCTCCCTGTTGCAGCTCTGAATCTTCGATTCCTCGTTATCTCTACCTCCTGCCGCCGCCACCACTTCTCACGCGGCTTGCTATCCATTCGTTTACTCCATCCACCTCCATCCCCAACTCATATATGACATTGCTTGTTCTCCCTCTGTTTACTCTTCCCTCCTCCATCGACAAGTGACTCGAATTGTGTGTAAAAGAAGAAGCATTTTTCTGTCAAAATGTTAGAACTATATAAGGAAATTTTCTATAACCTTGATAGAAAGGATAAAAGGTAGTTTTAGTTTATGACTCTGATCAAGAGCAAGAAATCCTTGATTTGGGATTGGACATGGAACCTGGAGCCATCTTTAAAAAATGGGTTTTTATCATTTATGCTATTAGTTGTGTCCCACTACTCAGTTTTGCCATTAGAAATTGCTACTACTAAAAAATGCCATCGTTTCATGAGATGCTTGCTCAAAAATACCATTAGATATCTTAAAAATGCCATCGTTCCATTAGATGTTTGCTCAGAAATGCCACTAGACATCGTTATTTTCAGGTCAAACTCGTTGACCATGTTATATGATGAAAATACCCCTATACCCACATGTCAGCTCTCTCTATATCACAATGATAAGTTTGGACCCCACTTGTCTGGAGTAAGCAAACGAATAATTTTAGAGAAAATAAGAATGCTATTGGGATCAAGTGAGACCCACACTTTAGCGTAGTGAGATAGAGGGAGAGCTGACATGTTGTTATATAGGTATTTTGGTCATTATGACATGGCAAACAGGCTTTGAGCTGACAATAATGATGTCCAGTGTCATTTTTTAGCATGTGTCTAACGAAGCGATGGCATTTTTTAGCAGTTGAAATTCCTAGTGGCAAAACCGAGTAGTGAAACACAACCAATGGCGTAAATGATAAAAACCCTAAAAATACAATGCTTTTCCCCCACTTCCCTCCCGCTCGCTCGCCTTCCTCCCGCCATTCTCTTCCTTCCTCCCGCTAAACTCCCTCCCGCTCGCCTTCCAATCGGCCGCCATGCCACCGAGAAAGTACGCCGCCCCACGCACGACAGCAACAGCGACCGACACCATGGCCCAGCCGAAGCAGAGGAAGCCGAGGGCGCCGCCGTCCAAGCCACCGGGCATGCCAAATGCCGAGTGGAGGGTGGAAGTTCAGCGACGCGAGGCTGTCACCGCCGACTGGCGGAACAGGGCCATCGCCAAGAAGGCCCGCGACAACGCGGCGCGCGCGGCTGCGGCTGCCTCCTCATCGGCGGGCCAGGCGGGAATGATGAACCCACCCGGCAGCCACACCCAGTACGTGCCCTGGGGACAGCAAGGCGTCAGTTCTCCGCAGCCGTGGGGATCACCCTCGCCGGGCTACACCGACGGCGACATGCATGATGGGTTCAACCCAAACGTGACCTTCCCCCATGGCCACCCGGCCCAGCGCACACCCTCGCCCGCCTTCGCCGGCGTGCAGTACCCTCCATACAACTACTCGCCGCCGGCCTAGATGTCCTCACCGACGCCCCCTTTCCGCCATGGGCCGCTGCCCTTCTCGCACCTCGGCGACACCGACGAGACAGAAGCCGACATGGACGACATCATCGCAGCAGGTTCGACCGCGGCCGCCGCGTCTCCCGGGTTCGTCACCCAGGACGAGACGGTGGATCTCAGCGGCGGCATGGACGGCGAGTTCGACTACGTCTACGGCGAGGACGAGCAGGAGGCGCAGGAGCCGGAGGAGGACGAGGAGGGGGAGGAGGAGCCGGCGCCTGTTCCGACGAAGGGGCGCAAGAAGAAGAAGCGGGCGGCCAGGCCAGGCGAACCGCGCATCAAGTGGACGTCTAAGGAGGAGGAATGCCTCGCCGAAGCATGGAAAGTCGTCTCCCTCGACCCGACCACTGGCACGAACCAGAGCTTCGAGATGTACTGGGACCGCATCAAGGCCGAGTTCGACGAGTGGAAGCTCGTCGACCCCTACTTCAAAGGTGTCTACATGCAGCGCGGCTCCAAGGCGATGGCGAACCATTGGGGGCGTATCCAGGGGTCGTGCAACAAATGGCATGGTATCGTCGAGGAGGTCGCGGCTCGCCCGGAGAGCGGCGCCGGCGTTGAGGATCAGGTATGCCATGCCGTTCTCTCGCCTCTCTTCGTCGTCTACGCGCAGTTGCTGCGCATGTTCGCCCTGTATCGGCGTGACAACCGCGACGCCGACTTCAAGTACCTCCACGTTTACAAGCGCATTGATAAGTGCGAGAAGTGGGCGGAAGTCCGGCGCACCCTCGACAGGGCCAAGGAGACATACAAGCCGGACGCACCGACTCCGGCCGCGTCAGACGGGCGGCCGAACGGCAACAAAGGGGCCAAGAAGGGGAAACACGCCTACGCGGCTACCGCGCGTGTGCAGGAGTCCATCGAGCATTGCCTCGCCGACGCCCAGGCCCGGGCCGTCCTACGTGAGGAGAAAACCGCGGCGCGGTGGTCGTCGTTGATGGCGAACATCGCCATCAAGCTGGACCTGCTCCGGACCAACGTCGCCGCGAAGAAGAGGAACACCGACCTGGCTTTTCTGATGGGCGGGGCGGACATGCTCCAAAGCAACGACGAGAAACTCAAGGCGTGGTACATGGTGGAGCGCGGCCTCATCCTGAACCAGCTGCCGACGACGCCAACTCCCGCGCCCACGGCCACGCCGACGCCAAGCCCGAGTGATGACGCCTCCACGACGCCGCCCAGCAGCACCGAAGCCGCGCTGACGCCGCCCAGCATCGAAGCAGCTCCGACATCGCCGAGCTCGCGCACGCCGACTCCGCCGACGCCTGAAGCCGACCCCGCCGAGTGATTCGTTGCGCATGCGAACTTGCGGCGCTCTGTTTTTGTACGCCAGACTACATCCGATCGCCGAACTGTGACTTGTGATCGCTGGATTTATGGCGTCTTTTGTGATGAGCGGGAACGATCAAGTTCGAATTTTTCGCATCCTGGGGCCGGCGCCTGGGGGCGTGACTGGGAGCTAGGTCACCCCAGGGGCCGAGATAGCGCCGGCTCGCTCCCAGGCCGCTCTTTGTAGGCACTCTGGGGAGCCGAACGGCTGAAGATGCTCTTACATCCCTGCCCCTAACCAACTGTGCTGATTTTTATCCGAGCTTTGAAAAAAAGTTTGGCGCCTCGTGCACCGCTCCTCGTTGGAGAAAATAAAAACAGAGCACCGTTTGGACAATATGCAAAGTATCATGGGCTTTGACGTTTGTCTGTCTAGTCATGGGCTTATGGGCTCTCACCAGCAGCGGTCCCATGGACCCTGGACAGCAGCGGGATGTCGTCCTTCAGCGTATGTGGACTCTACTGTTGCCGAATTATCGGTCTTTTATCTTTCTGTTTATCAGACTACTGATGTTTGGCTGTGTGCATCCTAGTTATGCAGAGGTCGGGTGATATTTTTTTTTAAGCATCAGTACAGACACAAGCGCTCATATACACGCGTATACACTCAATGAACCTATGAGCACCTCCGAGAGACTGATCCCGCATATCATCTTGAGATTTACGAAGTCACTGTAGGCGTAGGCGCCTCGTCGTTGGCTGTGTGCATCCTAGTTATGCAGAGGTCGGGTGATACTCTTTTTTTGAGCATCAGTACAGACACAAGCCCTCATATACACGCGTATACACTCAATGAACCTATGAGCACCTCCGAGAGACTGATCCCGCATATCATCTTGAGATTTACGAAGTCACCGTAGGCGTAGGCGCCTCGTCGTCGACGGAAACGTCTCCTCCCACTGAAAGCGTTGATCCCGCATATCATCTTGAGATTTACGAAGTCACTGTAGGCGCCTCGTCGTCGACGGAAACGTCTCCTCCCACTGAAAGCGCATCGCCGGAAATCCTAAAATAAATTCAGGAATAATGCGATCACCAGGATTTGAAGCCTGGTGGGTTGGGGATACCACTGTTCACCTAACCAACTCAACCACAGGTTGATTCGCTCCAGGTGATAATCTTAATGCTTTGTATCACTTTGATGCTACATTTTGAGATAATAAAAGCACCCTTTATCGAAAAAGCGTCACTATGGACCTGGGCTTGACTGACCGCACACCCTGCACGACCTGTGAGCGAGATGCCGAGATGACGACGACCAGCTTCCTCCCCCGCTCCGCGGCGGCGCCGCCGCTGGACGACGACGACCTGCTCTCCGAGATCCTCCTCCGCCTCCCCCCGCAGCCGTCCTCCCTCCCGCGCGCCTCCCTCGTCTGCAGGCGGTGGCGCAGCCTCCTCTCTGACCCCGCCTTCCGCCGCCGCTTCCGCATCCACCACCGCCGCAGCCCTCCGCTCCTCGGCTTCATCGACGCGAACCAGGGCATCACCTTCCAGCCAGCCCTGGACGCCCCCGACCGCCTCCCCCGCGGCCACTTCTCCCTCGACCTCCACGACCGCTACATGACCCTCGGATGGCGCCACGGCCTCGCGCTCTTCTTCCTCCCGATCTCGCTCCAGGTCGTCGTTTGGGACGCCGTCGCCGGCGTCCAGCACCACCTGGCCGTCCCCCCGGGGTTCGGGTTCCACCCGTTGGAGAACCCCATCAACGGGACGGTGCTCCGCGCCGCCGGAGAAATCGACCACTTCCAGGTGGTCTTGGTAAGCAGCGACGGGAAGCAACCTAGAAGAGCGCTCGCCCGCGTTTACTCGTCGGAGACCGGCGTATGGGGTGATTCCATCTCGTGCCCGGTTCCATTGGTGTCTATGGTTCATATAGGCGAGCCCGCTGTACTGGCGGGGGATTGCATTTATTGGTTGGTTTCAGCATCGAATATCCTCGAGTTTGATTTGGAGAGGCAGACCCTAGCTGTGACATTGTTGCCAGCGCAGGTGCTCACCAGCCGCAATCGCCATGTCTCGGTTATGCGGGCGAAGGGTGGTGAGATGGGTCTCCTCGTCGTGTCAGGCTTCATCGCCCAATTATGGAAGAGGGAAACAGACTGGCATGGCGATGTTTCTTGGAGCATTGGAAGAACTATTGAACTGGACAAGTTACTTCCCCCCAATTCAGAGAAAGAGCCACCGAATATGATAGGTTATGCGGAGGAAAATAATGTGGCGTTCTTCTGGACAGTTGTTGGTGTCTTCATGGTCCACCTTGAGTCATTGCAGCTCAAGAAACTTCCTGTTACCGGCATCGCTTATCGTTACTATCCATTCGAAATTGTCTATACTCCAGGTACTAGCATGCCTTTTCACTGAGGATATAAGAAAACAGAGTTATTTTTCATTGTAATCTGTATCTTGTTTATGCGTCATCGAATCTGTTTGGCCTTTTCTTTGTAATGTTCTATGCCGTTTGACTTGTTATGCTTGTATAACAGGCATTGGTGGTGGACACAAGAGAGTGGAAGTTGTGAGGCATTTGTGGTGGACACGGTGGAGACAATACATAAGACAATTATTCAGTTAGATATGATATTGTGATGTACTGGTCGAGCAGGTAAGCTTTTCTTCCACATGCAAGTTGAGGTATCTGAACTGGCTTTTTACGAATATGTATCGCTTTACTTATTATTGCCATTTCTCAAGTACCAAATTGCAAGAGCATAGTCTATGAGTCTCTCTACAACCCTTTGCTCAACTATTGCCCACCTAGTGGTCTCCCATCATGCTTTCATGGATCCCTGCCTCCTGGATGTTTTCTCCAGGCCCAGCTTCCCTGCCTTCACATAGATGAGGAGTCTGTCATGTTAAGCGGGTCGCAGAATGAAATACTTCCTCCTTCCTGTGCTCAGTGAAAAACTTGAATACTCTTTCCTCGTTGGTGATTCTTGTAATTGGGTGCTGGTAGATGGTCCAGTTGCGATCGCTTTGAGTGACAATTAGGATCTGAGTGAGCGCGTGATCTGGTTACCGGAGTGAAATCTCTGGTTATAATGAGTATCTTCATGTTCCTTGGTACAAATTTCTGAATGAACAAAATCATATGCTCTGAACTGAAATTTCTGTTTTGAAAAGGGGAATATATTAATATCAAGCAGATACCAATTACACCCAGCCTCTGCACCAACTGAAATTTCTGTTGTCATAAGAAAAAAATAAAAATCGATGGACCACATTCCCTATCATCTTCTCATAGATTCACACTTCATTTAGGTTTTTGAATGTAATATAAATACATCTGGGTTAGCAAATGTTCATGAAAAAAATGCCTAAATAGATCAGTAAGACATTTTTTCCTTGGCATTAATGAACATCTGTAGATGAACAATGTCTCTAGTCTTCTGTGGAGAATCAAATTTTGGTTGTGCCCTTGGATGCCATATCCTCTCCTATCTTGTAGTAGATCCATATTGCAAGTGTTTGTTTATACCATAAAAATCAATTAATTGAGTTAATGTCATCTTTTCAAATTACATCTGCAGGTTTATCTAAGTATCTTTGTTATGCCTCCTTGTATTTATTTGGCCTTTTTCTTGTAATGTGCTATGCCGTTTGACTTGTTATGTTTGTATAACAGGCATTGGTGGTGGACACGAGGGAGCAGAGGTTGTGAGGCATTTGTGGTGGACACGGTGGAGACGATACATAAGACAATTATTCAGTTAGATATGATATTGTGATGTACTGGTTGAGCAGGCAAGCTTATCTTCCGCATGCAAGTTGAGGTATCTGAACTGTTCATTTACGAATATGTATCGCTTTACTTATTATTACCACTTCTTGGGTACCAAATTGCAAGAGCATACTCTATGAGTCTCTACACAACCCTTTGCTCAATTACTGCCCACCTCCCATCATGCTTTCATGGATCGCTGCCTCCTGGATGTTTTCTCCAGGCCCAGCTTCCTTGCCTTCTCACAGATGAGGAGTCTGTCACATTAAGCGGGTAGCAGAATGAAATACTTCCTCCTTCCTGTGCTCAGTGAAAAACTTGAATACTCTTTCCTCATTGGTGGTTCTTATGATTGGGTGCTAGTAGATGGTCCAGTTGCGATCGTTTTGAGTGACAATTAGGATCTCAGTGAGCGTGATCTGGTTACCGGACTGCAATCTCTGGGTATAATGAGTATCTTCATGTTCCCTTGGTACAAATTTCTGAATGGACCAAATCATATCCTCTGTACTGAAATTTCTCTTGTGATAAGAAAAAAAATCGATGGACCACATTCCTTATCATCTTTTCTCATAGATTCACACTCCATTTAGGTTTTCAAATATAATATGAATGCATTTGGGTTAGCAAATGTTCATGAAAAAAATGCCTAATGAGCTATAAATACAGCTTGACTGAAGATCTAAAAAGGTCAGTTGCCATATCTGCTAGACAACTGATAATTACTGTTTGAAGTACAACAAAGGAAATTCTGCATTACTAAATACTGATACATGTCCTACGGCCTACTAGCATTATTATTAATTTTCTCCCTGAAATTTCTTTGGTGACCGTAAATTCATTTCCCCCCTGAAATTTGTTTGGTGACGGTAAATTCATTTTCCCCCTGAAATTTGTTTGGTGACAGTAAATTTAGTATAACTGAGTTTAGCTAAAACAAATCTTGGGTAGAGAAATGTGTAATAAGCTGTATCAGCAACATGGCTTTGAATACACTGTATCAGCAATGTGTAATAAGCCTTTTTTTTTTCCTTGGCATTAGTGAACATCTGTAGATGAACAATGTCTCTAGTCTTCTGTGGAGAATCAAATTTTGGTTGTGCCCTTGGATGCCATATCCTCCCCTATCTTAATTTCTGGTGACCTATGTTTGCGTTGATTATGTTATATTATATATGTGGATGATTTTACATATGTAATCATGCCTCGGTTATATATGATTTCCGTGAAGGGGAAATATTTTTGGAGCAGTGAGATATTAATAAATTTTACGGTCAGCACCCCTTTCACCTTACCACTCGACGCCTCCTTTTCAGGTCAGCGGCATGAGGCTTGGTGCGTGTTATAGCCACTTTGTACTTGTTAAAAGCTCATTTGTATGTGTATATTACCGCTTTGCTGGTGTTAGTATATAAGTATTGTTGTACCTATGAAAGTGATAGGTGTATTGCACAAACATGCGTGTTCTTATGCCAGTGCTCCTCATATTTTTTTTCTTATGTATATATAAATATAAGGCTTGGTTGAATTGTGAATGTGTATGCAAATATCTGTGGACCATTCTGTGTGTTTTTGTCTAATTTCTATCTGCTTTGAAGTTCGGTATCTAGAATCTTAGTTCTGGCTAATGAGTGCTTGGAGAAGCTCCTGTTCGTTGAACTCCACCTGCTTAATTATCTGGCACTACTAGTATTTGCTAATAACGCACAAAAAGGTCAATCGGTGCTACTTTGCTCTCGTTGAGATGCTGCGAACGCTAGGATGATTTGTGTAGATTTTGGGTTTTTATGAGTTTAGTCATAAAATATCTAAATAAGTGCATCTACGGCCTGACTCCTCAAATGCTCCCCATATGTTTTGATGGACGGCTCGGTCAGTGACCAGTCACAAAAACGTGACCCGGCTAGATGCCTTAAACTGGTTCTATACATTTGGGTTGGCCGGCACCTTTTATATCTAGACATGCCCGGGTGCGTCTGCCATGTCGGATTCGGCCCATGCTGGCCCACCCCTAGCTAGTCCACTCCACTTCGGCCCAAGCTCTATTTCCAACGATTTCTGACATTCTTCGGCATGATGGGCAGTGGATCCAACTTTGAGATCTCTCGATCTGTGGACTGGGAATTCGTCCCATGCGGGCTCGGGGAGGAGATGGCCGCCCGCATGGCTCTCCGTCTCTCCAGGGAGGAGTCCGCTTGACCATGGCCCGACTCGAACCAACAGGAATCCATTGCGTCCACACAAATAGTGCTTGGATTCATTGGGCCTGGTGTGTGTGTGTGTGGCGGGGGGGGGGGGCGTCTTAGCGGCCTCATCGGATGCAGCGCGGTTCGTCTGGCGGCACAACCACTTCGCTAGTGCATCTTCCGCGCTATGCCGGGCTCCAAGTCGGAGGTAAACAACGACATGCGTCATGTTTGTTAGGTGTAATGAAGCGGCATGCCCGCCATGCGAGGCAAAGGGCATGGGATGCCGCGATAGCCTCGTGGCCAAGGTTGTGGAGGCGGAGTTGCATGGTGCCGCAACCACGTGGTTGAGGTGCCAGCCTCCGACCACCGGGGATCTGTCGCCGATTCACCTCCACCAGCGACGGCCAGGCCAAGGCCTCCGATGAGGAAGAGTAGGGCATAGGAGACGGCGGCGCCTCATGTCCCATGTTCTACTCTTCCTCGCTGACGACCGGGCCTTCACTTTACGGGTCTCACGGCCGCCAGACATGGGCACAGAAAGGAACAACAAGGACATGTGTCGGTGAAGATTAAACCGGGGTTTACGTTACATGTAATTATATGGATTTGATGACTTACTAATGAGGTATTCGGTTGTTGAAGAGGACATTTGAGAGGTGACCGGTCAACGTCCGGACACGTCCACAGATATTTAAGAGCCTGAATTTGCCATGTTGGGTTGGAGATGCTCTAAACCCGGGCAATGAATGAGAAGGAACGATGATTAGATTAGAAAAGAAGCCCTGGCTGAATTTGTCCCATCTTTCCCCAAAAAAACAGAATTTGTCTCACCAGCTGTTTCGAGTGGGCCAGCGGAACCAATCAGCAGCAGAAAGGGCCGGCTGGCTGACCGCGGCTTTTTTGCACTCCACCGTGACCGTGAGAGATTGGGGCCCACAGTCCCACACGTGAGAGTGCATACATAGGAAGAAGTAAATGGCGTGTGCTGGCCGGGCAGTCCCTGTCGAAGCGTCGAAGCGAGCTTGGAATTTTGCATGGAGGACCAGCAAGAGAGAGAGGTAGAAAAGGAATGAAAAATAAAATATGTGCCGGTCCCGGGCCGGGAGATCAAGTCAGAGCATTTCGGCCGGTTCAAACGTATTTCAGAGGGGCTGACGGACGGATCCTCCAAAGCCAAGGCGTGGAGTGGAGTAGTAGTACTCCATTCTAGAAATCTTCTTCGTCTTGCTCCCGTCCGGCGGTCTCCGTTGGCGTTGGGGAATTCTTCCTTGGGCATCAGGTACGTACCTACTTTGCGAGTTCTGAATTGGTGCCAATCGTTCCCCCCTTCCTCTGTGCCTGTGCTTCCCCAGACTCCATCTTGCCTGAGTGCTTGTGTGTTGTGTGGCCGAATAGGATCGTCACTTTCAAGGTTGGTTATCTCCGATTCTCCGTAAGGTTTTGTGGTCTCAAGAATCTCTCCTTTCTGAACAATAGATAGATAGGCCACATATCTGCTTCTGTTTATCTCCTCAAGTTTTATTGCTTCGGTTTTCCTCTTTTGCTTTACTTTTCTGCTATCTTGCTTGCTTGTACATATCTGCTTCTTTTCCTCCATCTAACGCGACCAGGAACATGATATATTTTTCTGAATCTGGCTTTGTAATAAGCTGCCTTCCCAAACAAAAACAAAATAAAATCTTACCTGTATATGTGCTTTCCATTTTTGTCTGACATACTACTAATGTTGCATGGCAGCCCTTCTTAATTAATTGTACCACTTTATTGCTCATTCACTGCTCTCTTCTTGCATCAAATCATGCAGGTTACTCCACAGGAGTAAGAGAGTGAGAGGGGGAGATTGCTTCATGAATTGGACAACTGTCATATTATGCTACTGAAAGACACTTAATTTCATTTCCTTCTGTGTGTATCTGTATCATCATCATGGCCGGAGGAAGCTCGGATTATCGGCCTTTTAACCTGGCAGCAAGAGTCGTAGGAAAGAGACGACAACTCATACCTGCCAAGTTGAAGTCGGCGATACCCGCCATTGCTCTGTTTCTGTCGGCCGTGGCCATTGTTGGTGCCATAACCCAGCACCACCGGAGCATCACCTACTTCCTGCGGCCGCTTTGGGACACGCCGCCGAAGCCCTTCACCGTCATCCCGCACTACTACGCCCCCAACACCTCCATGGCCGAGCTGTGCGGGCTCCACGGCTGGCGCGCCCGCGCCTCCCCTCGCCGGGTCTTCGACGCCGTCCTCTTCAACAACGAGCTGGACATCCTGGAGATCCGCTACCGCGAGCTGCTCCCCTACGTCCACAAGCTGGTCATCCTGGAGGCCAACGCCACCTTCACCGGCATCCCCAAGCCGCTCTCGTTCGCCGAGAACCTGGAGCGCTTCGCGTTCGCGAGGTCCAAGATCGTCTACGACAGGCTCCCCATCGCCACACGCTCATCGCCCGCAGGTCGCCGGGAAGAGCCGTTCGACGTGGAGGCCCGGCACCGGCGCGCGCTGAACGCGCTGCTGCGACGGTCGGGTATCGCGGGCGGGGACGTGGTGATCATGGCAGACGCGGACGAGATCCCGAGCCCGGAGACGGTGCAGCTGCTGCGGTGGTGCGACGGGGTGCCGGCGGTGATGCACCTGCAGCTGGAGAACTACGTCTACTCCTTCGAGTTCCCCGTGGACCAGGGAAGCTGGAGGGCGACGGCGCACCTCTTCGGCGAGCGCACGGCGTACCAGCACTCCCGGCAGAGCGACCTGATCCTGGCGGACGCCGGGTGGCACTGCAGCTTCTGCTTCAGGGAGATCAGGGAGTTCGCGTTCAAGATGAAGGCGTACAGCCACGCGGACCGGGTGAGGCGGCAGAGCTTCCTCGACCCGGAGAGGATCCAGCGGGTCGTCTGCGCCGGCGACGACCTGTTCGACATGCTCCCCGAGGAGTACACCTTCAGGGATCTCTTCAAGAAGATGGGACCCGTACCCAGGTCGGCGTCGGCCATGCACCTGCCTTCCTATTTGATCAAGAACGCACACAGGTTCAGGTTTTTGCTTCCTGGCGGATGCTTGAGATCAGGTTAAAACAATCACTGTTTTGTTTGTGAGTTTCTGTCACCCGGCAAACCTTACTCACTGGTATGCTGTTGTTTCTAAATGTGCAAAGTGTATCTCGTTTGATGTGAAACAGTATTAATCTAGACATGCTATACAGTTTACATTTTTGTTTTGTTTGAGAAACTAAATGGGTAGTCACAAATGAGTAAAATTACCGTCTATTCTATCAATGACAAATGGGGCAACTATTTGGAAGTCGCCTAATTTTTTTTGGTGTAAGTCAATTTTTTGGCCATCGGATCTTTATCGGACTACTGTTACGTTTCTTCTTCATGAGCAGCCCGATCCACCACTTGTCAGGCCGGGTACTGCCGCCACCCGTGACCGGTGGCGCTATTGCGCTTGCCTCATTGCAACATCCTCCCTTAGCCCCCCCCCCATGTCCCTATGAGCACTTTTAAGAAACTGAGCCGACACATTATCTTGTGATTGACGAAGTCGTCACAGAGGCATTATCTCGCAATTGATGAAGTCATCACAGAGGCCTTCGTAGTCGACGAAAACGTTTCCTCCCACTAAATTAACGCACATCACCAGGAGGTCTACAAATTTAAAGAAAAATGCGAGCACCAATATCTAGTCTAGGGCATGAACTCTTATGGTCTTAGAATACCACTGCTATTCTAACCATTCAACCACAGGTTGTATCGCAAAAATATAACTAATTTTTGAGGCCTACAAGCACATGTGGCATGCATTGACTGGGCCTGCACAATAACAGGTGCGGTGACCCCTGCACCTGAGCCGAACCCAATGGTGGCTGGCCTTGTTTTATTTACTAGCAAAAAGGCCCGTGCGTTGCAAGGGGAGAAAAAAATACCACACACTCTTAATTTATAAAAAATATTCTATAATCTGAGAATTTGTAGCTATTTCTTAAATACATGAAGAGTTAAAAAGGTTGTTAAAAAGATACAGGATTTTTTAATCATAAAAAGAGATTTTTTTTCGTCTGGAAAAGAACATTTTTTTATGACCTCATGTTGACGTAGGTACTTGCTTCCCTATTTCATCATTATTTCTGGTCATACATGTCATAGGTATTGGTCTCTGTTTATTTCTTATCAAACTTGTCTTTTATTTTATTTTTTGTCATGCATGCCTCCTTTTTACCTTTTTCATGCATGTCCTCTTTTTCTTCTTCTTATATATAGGAGAATAGCGCAACATCTCATCTTTATCGGATCTCCTCTGCATTTTCTCTTTTATTTATTTTATAGTGGACACCCATCTTTATTTGGTCCTTTTATTTCTTGTCATGCATGTCCTTATTTATTGGTGTCTCTAACAAATTTATCTTCAATTTGATGTCCAATCCTGATTTTGATGAGGTGTTTATCCCCAATCTTAATCAGTACCGGTATGAAAAAAGACGAATAATGCATTGTTGATTAACATTGCAGCCTAGATATTATTTTCTAAAATTGTTAACAGGTAAATAACATCATATTTAGATTCTGCATATTTTTCTAATCAAATTTCATATATAATATGTTAAATTTGGAATTGCGGTTTAAAAGATATGAGTATTTAAAAAAACATTTGATATGTACTGCGGGTTTAATGTTAGAAACATTAGGGGGTTTTCTACAAAATAGCATGACGGACTAAGAATACCTATTTCTTTTATTAGTAGGTATAGATATAGATATAGATATAGATTTTTGAATAGAAGGAAGGCGCCACCAAACGTCAACAGATTCATTCTAACTCATAGACAGTATACAACATGTATTACATAGCCCTGCATATGGAAATTGAGAAGAGAGAGCAAAACAGGGCAAGATCCATTGTTATGGGAAGAATGAGAACAACTAAAGACAGGTTCTACTTCTGAGTTGAGAACCCGATGAGCGCAGTTATGAGCTATTCCCTGTATTCCTGAAGATGTGATAGATAGCAGAAGAAAGCTGAGAACTTTCCTGTACTAGCTAATTGGGCCTGCATCTCCGAGTCATGATGGTGCGGGCAAGCGATGGCTCACGTGTGCTTACCTAATATAGGAAGCCGTTCAATTGCACTAAGCAGTAAGCGATCGTTAGGGCATCTTCAAACCCGGACCCTTGAATCTCCTGCATCCATCTGGATCGTGCTGTCTGCACCACAAAAACCATCCAACGTGGTCCTATATTGGTCTGCGGCGCACTTCGACGTACATTCTCTCGCAAACCGAAGGCAAATGTGGGAGGCTTCGTGGGAGTCCGGACAACTGCCATGCCCGCTTCAGACCGTCCTGATCCACCAAAAACTCCTCCGGTCCTCCCTTTCCGCGTGCGCTTCTCGCCCGAAACGGTCAGCGCCGATTCAGAGCATCAGTGCCCGGCCAGAGCAGACGCGACCGCTTACTGGTGCCGACATTGAAGCAACGCGCCGGCCGAGAGAGTGCCACCCGCGCCGCTTCCCGGTGCAGGCGGCTGCTGCGCGCTCAAACGACACGATGGTCCCCCGTCCGTCCTCTGCCGCTCACATTGATGGCAGGCAGTTGCCGATGCGTCTCCTCCGGCGCCACCCATCCGTCCCTCTGCCACCCGCCATTGCTATATAAACCGCTGCCCTGCCATAGCCGCACTCATCCACCTCGATCCCTTTCTGCACCACTCCCACCATGGAGTCTTCCCCCGCCAAAACTCTCTGATGGGCTGACGCCGAACCAGAAGAAGGAGATAGCCGCCATTGCTGCCAGCTGGCTGGCCGGCAGGAAGCCAGAGGACGATGATGTCCCAATGGAGGATGCGACCGACGATGAGCTGGTGCCACCCTCCTCGTCCTTCGTGCCATCCTCACCGGTGCACTGCACCATGGCCATTGGCAAGGCCCGTGCCCATTACATGGACATGGTGCAAGAGGAGCGGAAGGAGCAGTTCCGGGAGGCGCAGGCCGACACTGCCTACAACCAGCACCTCCTCCAGGAGCACCTGCAAGCGGAGGAGCAGCTCACCGTCAGCAGGGCGGTCGCACCGACGGTGTCCTGGTGGAGCAGGAGGCGCTGTTCGAGTCCTACCGCTCTGCCCGTGAGATCTGCCTCGCCCACTGGCGGTACCGCCAATGGGTGGCGGGGGTGGCGGCCGCCTACAAGGAGGGCGACCAGGCGGGCAGGGCGGTGTTCGGTAAGACCGACTACAAGGAGGAGGGCATCACCGAGGCCGTGCCCCGCCACCACGACTACGAAGCCGGCACATCCGCGGGCGTCGCCGGCAGTGGGGAAGAGTGGTGCATAGTAGGTCGTGCCGCTCGGGTCCCAGGAAGGCCACCGCTCCTCCACTCCCGTTGAAGCCAAGTTTGGTGGGCTGAACATCGTCGGCCGATTAACCGCTTGGAGGCGACGTGGAGGCAGACAACTTCGCTTCCTGAGGCTCTGGAGGTGAATGTTATGAAGGCAGAGCTAGAGAGCGTTGAGGCGGAGTTGGAGAAGGTGAAGCTTCAGCTCTCGGGGCTTATGGCCGGACACGGGGAATGGGCGCCGGCGGCCATTTAGATTAGGTATTAATTATATCTCCAAAGCCGGACTAGTACCACTTCGTTGATGTAAATGTTTTAAAATTCATCATGTTTATATGAAATCCGACCGTGTTTGAACAAATTTCTTCGGTTAGTTCAAATCGTTGGCCGGATGCATATGGGCAGTGTCGAATGGCGGCCTTCCGCATTCGTGCCCGTGAACTGGTCCTTCTCTGCCAACGGACGGATGTGGGGGAAAATTTCGGGTCACCGTCAGTGATGCCTTTACCTAGCAACGTTTGTATTTATAGCGGCCACAACGTACATATGGAAAAACAATACCATATATATATACACACACACTTCATAAATGTAGTACATGAACGTATTATATAGGGAGCGACAAGTATACGATCTCCATCGTTATTTATTTAGACCTAGCTAGCATGCATCCTCCGTTTCTTTTTATTTTGCATATAGACTTATTTAAAAATTTATTTCATGATGCATCTATAATATTGATTTTTATACTGTGATTGCTGATATTTTTTCTTATAAAATTAGTCAAACTTTACACTGTTTGACTTTAATAAATTTTATATGCAGAACGGAGGAAGTAAATTAAGCTAAGCTAGCTAGGATCTGTAGGTCGTAGCTAGGAAAGGCTAGCCGACGTATGGTGGGTAGACGACTGTGTTATTGCCGTCGGTGAAGGCGACGACGCGCTTGGAGTCCCCCGGCGGGAGAGCCTGTCCGGCCACGAAGAAGTCGACGTGCACATCGGGCCTGTCGTAGACGATGACGAACCCAGCGGCGAAGGATGAGGCGCCCACCAGCTCCGGCCACGATGTCCTCGACCGGTCCGGCGGCCGCGGCACCGGTTGGTCCATCGGCGCCACAGCCGTGTCTCCCATGGTCTGAAATCCAAGATCGACGCAAAATTAATTCTCAACACATGCATGCATGGTTTTCTCTTTCTTTTGAGAAGATACGAAACAGTGAACCAAAAGTGCTTAGTGGTAACCTTCTAGGTAGCTTAGCTGCTGCTAATGTTTGGCTCTTATTCTGGGTATACATATATAGCTTGCTGGTATCATATATGATTGTAGCTATAGATGCCCAGGATAGATTTCTTAATTGTCATGTCAATTACCACGTACAATCATGCATCGTGTTAGCCGTCGTCAACTACGGGCTTCTACGTTGCTCTATGGGCAATACTTCTCGCGTGATGAACGTTGTGACCTCATCTTAACCCTATGTGACATGTCGAAGATGGTGACCTTTTACCTTGACGGAGTATACCCGAACAATATTCCTTTGTTTGTACCGTGTTTGCTCGTTTTTCCTAGGGTTAGAACAAAATACATATGCGTGTGTATATAGAAAATGTACATTCATGAATTACACAACTAGTTTTATTAGAAGTACTAGAAGAATGTCCGTGTGTTGCAACGGGGCCACATTAACTTTAAGAGTCCAATATTAATATTTTCATACATATCAAGTGACATTGGCGACCTTTTTTACCATCAAATCCTAACACAACACTCTCTCCCTCCCTCTTCCTCACTCTCTCTCCCTCTCTCCCTCTCTCTCTCTCTAACACACACACACACACACACACACACACACACACACACACACACACACACACACACACACACACACATATCCATCTTATTGCGTATGGAACCATAATCCATCTATTTCACACACACACGCTAGTGCATAATAATATGGATTATGTGTATTATATTTGCCACCACAACTGAGGGAATTAATTTCATGTAAATCGGCCAGCCACAACTTCAAGAATACGCGGAGGAGGTGGCCCGGGACGGTGTCGGCGCCGTCCGGCGTGGGCCACGGGCCCACTTTCAAGTGCATCTGCGTGCCGGCCACCCACGCCGGGTCCTTCAAGTGCCGCTTCCACCGAACCAACTCCCAGGGCCACGGCCAGGGCCAGGGAAGCCGCCCTTCTTCACCCCCTTCACTGATCGCGGCCAACGCGGTGCCGCGGCACCCGGCCTCACCGTCCTCGTCCTCCGGCACCGTCGCGACCCAGTGACGCAGGCCAAGCATCGGCTTCGAGAATTAAGAACGCTCAACAACGGAGAGGGAAGGGAAGATCATATACATGTCATAAGAAAGGGAGTTTATGTACTGCTCCCTCGATGTATTGTTTCCTTTGTTTGGAGATTGATTACCATCCGTGAGTTAAGGTAAGGTTAATGCGATTGAGCAATTTTTCTGAAAATCAATTATTTGTTATCTAATTAATGTGATTGAGTGATTTAAGGTAAAGTTAATTAATTTAGATTTGATCTTTAGAGATTGTTCGTGATTGATTCTATATTAGTAAATAACTTGTCCCAGTATGGAAAGTTCTGATTTGTTCAGATTTTTTTCTTTGTGTGAGAGGGTGACGCGAAAATAAACCGATAAAGTGGGGGAGGGGACGAAAAAAATCTATGAAAAAAACCAACGAAGGTGGGAGGAGGTACCAAAAAAACCATGAGGGGTGGGCCGAAAAAAAAAACTGGAAGTGAGACTACTAACTGCTCCATTAAAAGTAGAGATTCCTTGATGCATTAGGCCCCGATTGGAATCCCTGTAAAAGATTTACCTCTGTATGCAAATATACCCCTGCGTATTACTGGAGATCACTAAGAGGGTGTTTGGTTACAGGGATTTATTGGTGTAGGGACTTAAAAAAGTCCCTTTAAGTCACATCTAAACCAAACATGAGGGACTTATAGGGATTTGAAGTGGGCATTTGGGACTTATGAAATAAGACTCTCAGGGAGGGACTTATAGTTGTAATATGGTCTTTTAGTCCATGTTAAGTCCCAGGAACCAAACAGGTAGAGACTTTTAGGGACTTGAGACTTATAAGTTGGGACTAAAAAAAATTGTATGACTTATGAACCAAACATGGCCTAAATTACAACCCGGCCGGATATATTCCCACATGTAGGTCCCGCTTGGGAGTTATGGAATATATACCCGCGTAAACATTTTACAGGTGTATTTTACTAGCCAACACTTGAATACACTGGTATAAAATCCAGTTGTAAACCTTTATTTGGGTGAGATATCAAACAATAGGCTATCATTCGTTATTGTTGAGTATCGTGATTAGTTAGAAAACATAAAATATAATAGGATTTGTTCTAACTTGTCTTCTACTCTAAGATGGTAATGTATGTTAAACTTCATGCACTAGTCAACGCAACCAAAAGTCCGAACTGATGGAAAGGGCTAGGCAATCCACATGTACACCGCAACACCTCCTCTCTTGTGTGACGCGGGAAGTCAACTCGTTAATAGACTCAGAGATATGACTCAAGAGGCCTATACGTGGACATAAAGGGGCGCAGCAAGAATTTTTAGATAAATTGCAAAAGCCGAGACTTGAATTAAAGACCTTAACTCTGATACCATGTTAAACATCATGCACTAACCAATGCAGTCAAAAGTCCGAACTGATGAAAAGGGCTAGACAATTCATCATTGATCTATGTCCCAGCTTGATGGTAAGAATACCTTTCTTAATGGTGAGTTACATGAGAAGGTTTATATGCACCCATCACCTGAGTATTCAGTTTCTGATGGCATATTGTCGTCTTCGTGGTTCTCTCTATGGCCTTAAACAACCCCCTGCGCTTGGTTTGAGCATTTTGCCTCGGCGGTGACTACAACTGGTTTTTTTGCCCAATGCGCATGATCCAGCATTGTTTTTCCATCTTTCTGCTCGTGGTTGCACTCTTCTTCTTTTATATGTTGAGGACATGATCATCACTGGTGACGACTCTGAGTGCATTGCCTTTTTCAAGTCCCGTCCCAGTGAGCAGTTTCTTATGTCTAATCTTGGTCATCTTCGCTACTTTCTTGGGGTTGAGGTTTCTTCCACCTTTAATAGTTTTTTTAGTTTTTAAGAAAAGTATATCCAGGATCTTCTAGCTTGTGCTGCTCTTAGTGATGATCGCACTGTTGCGACTCCTATGGAAGTCAATGTTCACCTTCGGGCTTTTGATGGCCAGCTCTTGTCTGATCCAATGCTTTATCGTCATCTTGTTGGGAGTCTCATCTATCTTGCTGCAACTCGTCCATATATCTCTTACTCTATCCATATTCCGAATCAGTTTGTTTCTCCTCCCACTCCAGTCCACTATAGTCACCTCCTTTGTGGCACGATCTCTCACCGTTTATCCCCCATTCTAGCTCGTTGAAGCTCCAGGTCTATTCACATGCTACATGGGCTAGTGATCCTTCAGATTGCCGTTCACGTTCTGCTTACCGTGTGTTTTATTGGTGGTTCTCTCATTGCCTGGAAGACGAATAAACATGCTGCAGTATTCCGTTCGAGTGTAGAGGCCGAGTTGCAAGCTATGACTCTTCTTATGGTAGAGGTGACTTGGTTACGATGGTTACTGGAGGATTTTTGGTGTTTATTTTCTACACCTACCATCCTCTTGTCAGACAGGACATGTGCAATATTGCGTGGGACCCAGTGAACCATGAGCTCACCAAGCACATTGATGTTGATGATTCTTTTGTGCGCGCTATCGTGCAAGATCATGTTATTGCTCTTTAGTATGTGCCATCTGAGTTACAGCTAGCATACTTCTTCATGAAGGTCCAGACTAGAGCGTAACATGGATTTTAGCTCTTCAAACTCAGTGTTGTTGATCCACCATGAGTTTGAGAGGGGGTGTTGAAGTGTATATGTGGATTGCCTAGCCCTTTCCGTCAGTTCGGACACTGGTTGCGTTGGTTAGTGCATGAAGCTTAAAAATGTACTCCTATATATACACTTGCGAGGCTCAATCAATACATCATCAATTTTACCAATCTCCTCTCTATTTCTTTACATTGTACTCCCTCTATAAACTAATATAGAGTGTTTATAGATCACTAAACTGATGATCTAAATGCTCTTATATTAGATTAATTACAGAGGGGGTATTAGCCTAACCCCGATCCAAAACCCTAGTCGGTGTCGCCGCTTCCGCACCACGTCATCGTTGGGCGGTTGATCTTCATAATCGCCATTAGGGGCCACTTCGCCCGTACCTAGGGTTCATCCGCCGGTCATGTTGATCGACTACCCTAAAGTGTCTTTTTCCTGATTCTTTTTCTCTCACACTTTGGTCGTCTTGATTGGTGCTTGTTTTTTGGTTTTTGATCTAATATCGGTTTGCGTCGCCCGGAATTTCAGGTGCCGACAATCTCCCTCTTCATGTGAAACTTGCAAAATAAGATAGAAAAGGCATTATAATAGCATCATAAAAGTGAAATAATGACCCAAAATATAATAAATAACAATTGGAAAACATGATGCAAAATGGAAGTATGAGCGTTGGCCGACAACGTTGATGTAGGAGGTGGAGGTTGGTCGGCACTAGGGTTTGTCCACCCATGGCGTCTTGAGGCAACACGGGGCTTTAGGGAGAGTTTCTCATCAACAACATGTTTGTTAAAGATATTTTTCAATTTTATATTTCTTTTGTGGCTATATTGATGCAAAGAGTTCCCATGAAAATATATCCGGTTTCCGTCGTTAGTTGGTCCCTTGACTGATACATTCCCGCACTCTCTTTGATGAGCAGGCAGCTAACATCATCATGCAGGTTCCAATAATTTATTCAGGAGGTACTGACAACATATGTTGGAAGATACATAATTCAGGAAAATGTACATCCAAATCCGCATACAAAGCTTGCCTACAGGATATGCAGGGACATGGAGCGCCAACACCCATACAGATACCTACATGTGCAAAGCAAATTTTAAAACAGACTTAGAGAGCAAAGGAGATGGTACCGAGAGTACAAACTTTCGCACGGAGGCTTCTTAGAAGAGCAATTCCAACAAGTATGAGGCCGGGTAGATTTTCTTATCATATTATAAAACATTGTGCAAGATGTGATCAAGAATAAAATGATATACTCCTATTCTTCACTTGTCCTTTTGCTAAAGCTGCTTGGTTCTCTGAGCCTTGAAATATTAGGAATTATTTGTGCAAAACTTTTGTTCAATACTTCCAAAGTTCCAATTACACCATGTGAAGGAAATATGCCCTAGAGGCAATAATAAAGTTATTATTTATTTCCTTATTTCATGATAAATGTTTATTATTCATGCTAGAATTGTATTAACCGGAAACTTGATACATGTGTGAATACATAGACAAACAGAGTGTCACTAGTATGCCTCTACTTGACTAGCTCGTTGATCAAAGATGGTTATATTTCCTAGCCATAGACATGAGTTGTCATTTGATTAAGGGGATCACATCATTAGGAGAATGATGTGATTGACTTGACCCATTCCGTTAGCTTAGCACACGATCGTACAGTATGTTGCTATTGCTTTCTTCATGACTTATACATGTTCCTATGACTATGAGATTATGCAACTCCCGTTTATCGGAGGAACACTTTGTGTGCTACCAAACGTCACAACGTAACTGGGTGATTATAAAGGTGCTCTACAGGTGTCTCCGAAGGTACTTGTTGGGTTGGCGTATTTCGAGATTAGGATTTCTCACTCCAATTGTTGGAGAGGTATTTCTGGGCCCTCTCGGTAATGCACATCACTTAAGCCTTGCAAGCATTGCAACTAATGAGTTAGTTGCGGGATGATGTATTACAGAACGAGTAAAGAGACTTGCCGGCAACGAGATTGAACTAGGTATTGAGATACCGACGATCGAATCTCGGGCAAGTAACATACCAATGACAAAGGGAACAATGTATGTTGTTATGCGGTCTGACCGATAAAGATCTTCATAGAATATGTGGGAGCCAATATGAGCATCCAGGTTCCGCTATTGGTTATTGACCGGAGACGTGTCTCGGTCATGTCTACATAGTTCTCGAACCCGTAGGGTCCGCACGCTTAACGTTACGATGATAGTTATATTATGAGTTTATATGTTTTGATTTGCCGAAGGTTGTTCGGAGTCATGGATGTGATCACGGACATGACGAGGAGTCTCGAAATGGTCGAGACATGAAGACTGATATATTGGAAGCCTATGTTTGGATATCGGAAGTGATCCCGGTGAAATTGTGATTTTACCGGAGTACCAGAGGGGTTACCGAAACCCCCCGGGGACTTAATGGGCCTTAGTGGGCCTTGGTGGAAGAGAGGAGAGGCGGCTAGGGCTGGGCCACGCGCCCCTCCCCCTAGTCCGAATAGGACAAGGAGAGGGGGGCGGCGCCCCCCTTCCTTCTCTCTCTCTCCTCTTTCCCCCTCCCGAATCCTATTCCAACTAGGAAAGGGGGGGAGTCCTTCTCTCGGTGGGAGTAGGACTCCTCCTAGCGCGCCTCTCCCCTTTGCCGGCCGCACCCCCTTGCTCCTTTATATACGGGGGCAGGGGGGCACCCTAGAGACACAACAATTGATCATTGATCTCTTAGCCGTGTGCGGTGCCCCCCTCCACCATAGTCCACCTCGATAATACTGGGTAGAACATCAACATCGTCACCGCGCCGTCGTGCTGATGAAACTCTCCCTCAACACTCGGCTGGATCGGAGTTCAAGGGACGTCATCGGGCTGAACGTGTGCTGAACTCAGAGGTGCCGTATGTTCATGTAACGCCCTCGATTCAATCGTACACTAATTATACACGCACATGTGTACGATCAATATCAAGGACTCATGGGAAGATATCACAACACAACTCTAGACACAAATTAAAATAATACAAGCTTTATATTACAAGCCAGGGGCCTCGAGGGCTCGAATACATAAGCTCGAAAACACAAAAGTCAGCGGAAGCAACAATATCTGAGTACAGACATAAGTTAGACAAGTTTGCCTTAAGAAGGCTAGCACAAAAGAATCTACGATCGAAGAGGCAAGGCCTCCTGCCTGGGAGCCTCCTAACTACTCCTGGTCATCGTCGGCCTCCACGTAGTAGTAAGCATCGGCGGTGGCATCTGGCTCCTTGGCTCCGACATCCGATTGCATCAACCGGAAAGAAGAAGAAGGGGGGAAAGGGGGAGCAATGCAACCGTGAGTACTCATCCAAAGTACTCGCAAGCAAGGAACTACACTACATATGCATCAGTATCAAAGAAATGGGCTGTGTATGTGGACTGGGCTGCAGAAATGCCAGAATAGAGAGAAGGCCTAGTCCTACCGAAGACTAGCATCTTCTGGAAACCACCATCTTGCAGCAACATGAGGGAGTAGAGTAGCTTAATGTAAAGTAGTAGTAGTGTTATCAACCTCGGCCAGAGATCCTTTCTCGACTCCCCGCGAGAAAGAAATCCCAGAGCCATACTATCCAGTTATCATCACAATGTTGGAAATATGCCCTAGAGGCAATAATAAATGGATTATTATATTTCCTTGTTCATGATAATTGTCTATTGTTCATGCTATAATTGTATTGTTCGGAAATCATAATACATGTGTGAATACATAGACCACAATGTGTCCCTAGTAAGCCTCTAGTTGACTAGCTCGTTGATCAATAGATAGTCATGGTTTCCTGACTATGGACATGGGGATGTCATTGATAACGGGATCACATCATTAGGAGAATGATGTGATGGACAAGACCCAAACCTAAGCATAGCACAAAGATCGTGTAGTTCATTTGCTAGAGGTTTTCTGAATGTCAAGTATCATTCCTTAGACCATGAGATTATGCAACTCCCGGATACCGTAGGAGTGCTTTGGGTGTATCAAACGTCACAACGTAACTGGGTGACTATAAAGGTGCACTATAGGTATCTCCGAAAGTATCTGTTGGGTTGGCATGAATCGAGACTGGGATTTGTCACTCCGTGTGATGGAGAGGTATCTCTGGGCCCACTCGGTAAGACATCGTCATAATGAGCTTAATGTGATCAAGGTGTTGTTCACGGGATGATGTATTACGGGAACGAGTAAAGAGACTTGCCGGTAACGAGATTGAACAAGGTATCGGTATACCGACGATCGAATCTCGGGCAAGTATCGTACCGATGGACAAAGGGAATTGAGTACGGGATTGATTAAAGTCCTCGACATCGTGGTTCATCCGATGAGATCATCGAGGAGCATGTGGGAGCCAACATGGGTATCCAGATCCCGCTGTTGGTTATTGACCGGAGATCGTCTCGGTCATGTCTGCATGTCTCCCGAACCCGTAGGGTCTACACACTTAAGTTTCGGTGACGCTAGGGTTGTTAAAGATATTAGTATGCAGCAAACCGAAGGTTGTTCGGAGTCCCGGATGAGATCCCGGACGTCACGAGAGGTTCCGGAGTGGTCCGGAGGTAAATATTTATATATGGGAAGTTGTTTTACGGAAACCGGGAAGTCTCGTGGGCATATCGGTATTGTACCGGGGCCACCGGAGAGGCACCGGGGGTCCACCTTGAGGGGCCAGCCCTCTCGGAGGGCCTCATGGGCCACAAGGGGCAGGGAACCAGCCCCTGGAGGGCTGGGCGCACCCCCTTCCCTTGGGCCCATGCGCCTAGGGTTGGGGGAAACCCTAGTGGGGGCGCCCCCCTTGCTTGGGGGGCAAGCCCCCCACCCTTGGCCGCCGCCCCCCTGGAGATCCATCTCCAGGGCTGCGCCACCCCCTTGGGGGCCTATATAAAGGGGGGAGAGGGAGGGCAGCCGCACCCCTGCTGCATTGGCGCCTCCCTCTCCCCGTTACACCTCTCCCTCTCTCCACAGAAGCTTGGCGAAGCCCTGCTGGAACTCTGCTGCATCCACCACCACGCTGTCGTGCTGCTGGATCTTCATCAACCTCTCCTTCCCCCTTGCTGGATCAAGAAGGAGGAGACGTCATCCCGACCGTACGTGTGTTGAACGCGGAGGTGCTGTCCGTTCGGCACTAGGTCATCGGTGATTCGGATCACGGCGAGTACGACTCCATCATCCACGTTCTTCTTGAACGCTTCCGTTGCGATCTACAAGTGGTATGTAGATGCTCTCCTATCCCCTCGTTGCTAGAATACTCCATGGATAGATCTTGGTGATGGTAGGAAAATTTTAATTTCTGCTACGATCCCCAACAGTGGTATCAGAGCTAGGTCTATGCGTAGTTTCTATGCACGAGTAGAACACAAAGTAGTTGTGGGCGTCGAATTGTCAATTCTTCTTGCCGTTACTAGTCCTATCTTGGTTCAGCGGTATTGTGGGATGAAGCGGCCCGGACCAACCTTACACGTACACTATTTGAGATCGGTTCCACCGACTGACATGCACTAGTTGCATAAGGTGGCTGGCGGGTGTCTGTCTCTCCTACTTTAGTTGGATCGGATTCGATGAACAGGGTCCTTATGAAGGGTAAATAGAGATTGACAATTCACGTTGTGGTTTTAACGTAGGTAAGAAACGTTCTTGCTAGCAATCTATAACAGCCACGTAAAAACTTGCAACAACAATTAGAGGACGTCTAACTTGTTTTTGCAGCAAGTGCTTTGTGATGTGATATGGCCAGAAGTTGTGATGAATCATGTATGTGATGTATGAGATGATCTTGATATTGTAATAGCAATCACGACTTGAGTATGACAACCGGCAGGAGCCATAGGAGTTGTCTTTATTTATTTATGACCTGCGTGTCAACTTAAATCGTCATGTAATTACTTTACTTTATTGCTAAAGCGTTAGCCATAGTAGTAGAAGTAATAGTTGACGTGACAACTTCACGAAGACACGATGATGGAGATCATGATGATGGAGATCATGGTGTCATGCCGGTGACGACGATGAACATGGCGCCCCGAAGATGGAGATCAAAGGAGCGAAATGATGTTGGCCATATCATGTCACTATTTGATTGCATGTGATGTTTATCATGTTTTTACATCTTATTTGCTTAGAACGACGGTAGCATAAATAAGATGATCCCTCATTAAAATATCAAAAATGTGTTCTCCCTAACTGTGCACCGTTGCTAAGGTTCGTCGTTCCGAAGCACCACGTGATGATCGGGTGTGATAGGTCCTTACGTTCGCATACAACGGGTGTAAGCCAGATTTACACACGCAATACACTTAGGTTGGATTGACGAGCCTAGCATGTACAGACATGGCCTAGAATACGGAGGACTGAAAGGTCGAACATGAGTCGTATAGAAGATACGATCAACATGGAGATGTTCACCGATGATGACTAGTCCGTCTCACGTGATGATCGGACACGGCCTAGTTGACTCGGATCATGTATCACTTAGATGACTAGAGGGATGTCAAATCTGAGTGGGAGTTCATTCATTAATTTGATTAGATGAACTTAATTATCATGAATTTAGTCTAAATCTTTACAATATGTCTTGTAGATCAAATGGCCCATGCTAATGTCACCCTCAAATTCAACGCGTTCCTAGAGAAAACCAAGCTGAAGGATGATGGCAGCAACTATGTGGACTGGGTCCGGAACCTGAGGATCATCCTCATAGCTGCCAAGAAAGATTATGTCCTAGAAGCACCGCTAGGTGATGCACCATTCCCAGCAAACCAGGACGTTATGAACGCTCATCAGTCTCGTGCTGATGATTACTCCATCGTTCAGTGCGGCATGCTTTACAGCTTAGAACCGGGGCTCCAAAAGTGTTTTGAGCAACACGGAGCATATGAGATGTTCGAGGAGCTGAAATTGATTTTCCAAGCTCATGCCCGGGTCGAGAGATATGATGTCTCCGACAAGTTCTTTAGCTGTAAGATGGAGGAAAATAGCTCTGTCAGTGAACACATACTCAAGATGTCTGGGTTGCACAACCGCTTGACTCAGCTGGAAGTTAATCTCCCGGATGAGGCGGTCATTGATAGAATCCTTCAGTCGCTCCCACCTAGCTACAAGAGCTTCGTGATGAACTACAATATGCAGGGAATGGAAAAGACCATTCCCGAGTTGTATTCAATGCTGAAATCTGCAGAGGTGGAGATCAAAAAGGAACATCAAGTGTTGATGGTGAATAAAACCACTAAGTTCAAGAAAGGCAAGGGTAAGAAGCACTTCAAGAAGGACGGCAAGGAGGTTGCCGCGCCTGGTAAATCAGTTGCCAGGAAGAAGTCAAAGAATGGACCCAAACCTGAAACTGAGTGCTTTTATTGCAAGGGAACTGGTCACTGGAAGCGGAATTGCCCCAAGTACTTAGCAGATAAGAAGGCCGACAACACTAAAGGTATATGTGATATACATGTAATTGATGTGTACCTTACCAGTGCTCGTAGTAGCTCCTGGGTATTTGATACCGGTGCCGTTGCTCATATTTGTAACTCAAAACAGGAGCTGCGGAATAAACGGAGACTGGCGAAGGACGAGGTGACGATGCGCGTCGGGAATGGTTCCAGGGTCGATGTGATCGCCGTCGGCACGCTACCTCTATATTTACCTACGGGATTAGTTTTAAACCTCAATAATTGTTATTTAGTGCCAAGTTTGAGCATGAACATTGTATCTGGATCTCGTTTAATACGAGATGGCTACTCATTTAAATCCGAGAATAATGGTTGTTCTATTTATATGAGTGATATGTTTTATGGTCATGCTCCGATGGTTAATGGTTTATTCTTAATGAATCTCGTACGTGATGTTACACATATTCATAGTGTGAATACCAAAAGATGTAAAGTTAATAACGATAGTCCCACATACTTGTGGCACTGCCGCCTTGGTCACATTGGTGTCAAGCACATGAAGAAGCTCCATGCTGATGGACTTTTAGAGTCTCTCGATTATGAATCATTTGACACGTGCGAACCATGCCTCATGGGCAAAATGACCAAGACTCCATTCTCAGGGACAATGGAGCGAGCAACTAACTTGTTGGAAATCATACATACAGATGTGTGTGGTCCAATGAGCGTTGAGGCTCGCGGAGGCTATCGTTATGTTCTCACTCTCACTGATGATTTGAGTAGATATGGGTATGTCTACTTAATGAAACACAAGTCTGAGACCTTTGAAAAGTTCAAGGAGTTTCAGAGTGAGGTTGAGAATCAACGTGACAGAAAAATAAAGTTCTTACGATCAGATCATGGGGGAGAATATTTAAGTCACGAATTTGGCACACACTTAAGAAAATGTGGAATCGTTTCACAACTCACGCCGCCTGGAACACCTCAGCGTAACGGTGTGTCCGAACGTCGTAATCGCACTCTATTGGATATGGTGCGGTCTATGATGTCTCTCACAGATCTACCGCTATCATTTTGGGGATACGCTCTAGAGACAGCCGCATTCACTTTAAATAGGGCACCGTCTAAATCCGTTGAGACGACACCGTATGAATTATGGTTTGGAAAGAAACCTAAGCTGTCGTTTTTGAAAGTTTGGGGTTGCGATGCTTATGTCAAGAAACTTCAACCTGAAAAGCTCGAACCCAAATCAGAAAAATGTGTCTTCATAGGATATCCCAAAGAAACAGTTGGGTATACCTTCTACCTCAGATCCGAAGGCAAGATCTTTGTTGCCAAGAACGGGTCCTTTCTAGAGAAAGAGTTTCTCTCGAAAGAAGTAAGTGGGAGGAAACTAGAACTTGATGAAGTACTACCTCTTGAAAATCAGAGTAGCGCAGCTCAGGAAAATGTTCCTGTGGTACCTGCACCGATTCAAGAGGAGGTTAATGATGATGATCAAGATACTTCTGATCAAGCTCCTACTGAACTTCGTAGGTCCACAAGGACGCGTTCCGCACCAGAGTGGTACGGCAACCCTGTCCTGGAAATCATGTTGTTGGACAACGGTGAACCTTCGAACTATGAAGAAGCGATGGCGGGCCCAGATTCCGACAAATGGCTAGAAGCCATGAAATCCGAGATAGAATCCATGTATGAAAACAAAGTGTGGACTTTGAATGACTTGCCCGATGATCGGCGAGCCATAGAAAATAAATGGATCTTTAAGAAGAAGACAGACGCGGATGGTAATGTGACCATCTATAAAGCTCGACTTGTCGCTAAGGGTTATCGGCAAGTTCAAGGGGTTGACTACGATGAGACTTTCTCTCCCGTAGCGAAGCTGAAGTCCGTCCGAATCATGTTAGCAATTGCCGCATACAATGATTATGAGATATGGCAAATGGACGTCAAAACGGCATTCCTTAACGGCTTCCTTAAGGAAGAATTGTATATGATGCAGCCGGAAGGTTTTGTCGATCCTAAGAATGCTAACAAAGTATGCAAGCTCCAGCGCTCTATCTATGGGCTGGTGCAAGCATCTCGGAGTTGGAACATTCGCTTTGATGAGATGATCAAAGCGTTTGGGTTTATGCAGACTTATGGAGAAGCCTGCGTTTACAAGAAAGTGAGTGGGAGCTCCGTAGCATTTCTCATATTATATGTGGATGACATACTATTGATGGGAAATGATATAGAATTCTTGGAAAGCATAAAGGCCTATTTGAACAAGTGTTTTTCAATGAAGGACCTTGGAGAAGCTACTTATATATTAGGCATCAAGATCTATAGGGATAGATCGAGACGCCTCATCGGTCTTTCACAAAGTACGTACCTTGACAAGATTTTGAAGAAGTTCAAAATGGATCAGTCCAAGAAGGGGTTCTTGCCTGTATTGCAAGGTGTGCGATTGAGCACGGCTCAATGCCCGACCACGGCAAAAGATATAGAAGAGATGAGTGTCATCCCCTATGCCTCAGCTATAGGGTCTATTATGTATGCCATGCTGTGTACCAGACCCGATGTAAACCTTGCCGTAAGTTTGGTAGGTAGGTACCAAAGTAATCCCGGCAAGGAACACTGGACAGCGGTCAAAAACATCCTGAAGTACCTGAAAAGGACTAAGGATATGTTTCTCGTTTATGGAGGTGCCGAAGAGCTCGTCGTAAAGGGTTACGTCGACGCTAGCTTCGACACGGATCTGGATGACTCCAAGTCACAAACCGGATACGTGTATATTTTGAATGGAGGGGCAGTAAGCTGGTGCAGTTGCAAGCAAAGCGTCGTGGCGGGATCTACATGTGAAGCAGAGTATATGGCAGCCTCGGAGGGAGCACAAGAAGCAGTCTGGGTGAAGGAGTTCATTACCGACCTAGGAGTCATACCCAATGCGTCAGACCCGATGAGTATCTTCTGTGACAACACTGGAGCAATTGCCCTTGCGAAGGAGCCCAGGTTTCACAGGAAGACCAGGCATATCAAGCGTCGCTTCAACTCCATTCGTGAAAGTGTTCAAAATGGAGACATAGAGATTTGTAAAGTACATACGGACCTGAATGTGGCAGATCCGTTGACTAAACCTCTCCCTAGAGCAAAACATGATCAACACCAAAATTCCATGGGTGTGCGATTCATCACAATGTAACTAGACTATTGTCTCTAGTGCAAGTGGGAGACTGTTGGAAATATGCCCTAGAGGCAATAATAAATGGATTATTACATTTCCTTGTTCATGATAATTGTCTATTGTTCATGCTATAATTGTATTGTTCGGAAATCATAATACATGTGTGAATACATAGACCACAATGTGTCCCTAGTAAGCCTCTAGTTGACTAGCTCGTTGATCAATAGATAGTCATGGTTTCCTGACTATGGACATGGGGATGTCATTGATAACGGGATCACATCATTAGGAGAATGATGTGATGGACAAGACCCAAACCTAAGCATAGCACAAAGATCGTGTAGTTCATTTGCTAGAGCTTTTCTGAATGTCAAGTATCATTCCTTAGACCATGAGATTATGCAACTCCCGGATAACGTAGGAGTGCTTTGGGTGTATCAAACGTCACAACGTAACTGGGTGACTATAAAGGTGCACTACAGGTATCTCCGAAAGTATCTGTTGGGTTGGCATGAATCGAGACTGGGATTTGTCACTCCGTGTGACGGAGAGGTATCTCTGGGCCCACTCGGTAAGACATCATCATAATGAGCTCAATGTGATCAAGGTGTTGTTCACGGGATGATGTATTACGGGAACGAGTAAAGAGACTTGCCGGTAACGAGATTGAACAAGGTATCGGTATACCGACGATCGAATCTCGGGCAAGTATCATACCGATGGACAAAGGGAATTGAGTACGGGATCGATTAAAGTCCTCGACATCGTGGTTCATCCGATGAGATCATCGAGGAGCATGTGGGAGCCAACATGGGTATCCAGATCCCGCTGTTGGTTATTGACCGGAGATCGTCTCGGTCATGTCTGCATGTCTCCCGAACCCGTAGGGTCTACACACTTAAGGTTCGGTGACGCTAGGGTTGTTAAAGATATTAGTATGAAGCAAACCGAAGGTTGTTTGGAGTCCCGTATGAGATCCCTGACGTCACGAGAGGTTCCGGAGTGGTCCGGAGGTAAAGATTTATATATGGGAAGTTGTTGTACGGACACCGGAAAGTCTCGGGGGCATATCGGTATTGTACCGGGGCCACGGGAGAGGCACCGGGGGTCCACCTTGAGGGGCCAGCCCTCTCGGAGGGCCTCATGGGCCACAAGGGGCAGGGAACCAGCCCCTGGAGGGCTGGGCGCACCCCTTCCCTTGGGCCCATGCGCCTAGGGTTGGGGGGAAACCCTAGTGGGGGCGCACCCCTTGCTTGGGGGGCAAGCCCCCCACCCTTGGCCGCCGCCCCCCCTGGAGATCCATCTCCAGGGCTGCGCCCCCCCTTGGGGGCCTATATAAAGGGGGGAGAGGGAGGGCAGCCGCACCCCTGCTGCATTGGCGCCTCCCTCTCCCCGTTACACCTCTCCCTCTCTCCACAGAAGCTTGGCGAAGCCCTGCTGGAACTCTGCTGCATCCACCGCCACGCCGTCGTGCTGCTGGATCTTCATCAACCTCTCCTTCCCCCTTGCTGGATCAAGAAGGAGGAGACGTCATCCCGACCGTACGTGTGTTGAACGCGGAGGTGCTGTCCGTTCGGCACTAGGTCATCGGTGATTCGGATCACGACGAGTACGACTCCATCATCCAGGTTCTTCTTGAACGCTTCCGTTTCGATCTACAAGTGGTATGTAGATGCTCTCCTATCCCCTCGTTGCTAGAATACTCCATGGATAGATCTTGGTGATGCGTAGGAAAATTTTAATTTCTGCTACGATCCCCAACACACAATCCATTACTCATCACCATCCAGTTCTCATCACAAGTATCCAGTTCTAGTTGTATCGATCGGGATACAACTCCAAGTGTCCGTTACCGTAGGACAGGCTATCGATAGATGTTTTCTTCCCTGCAGGGGTGCACCAACTTACCCACCACGCTCGATTAACTCCGGCAGGACACACTTTCCTGGGTCATGCCCGGCCTCGGCCAAACAATACGCCGCAACCCGACCTAGATTTAATAGAGAGGCCAACATGCCGGACTAAACCTATGCCCTCAGGGGTCATGGGCCATCTCCCCGGGAACTCCTGCACGTTGCGTGGGCGGCCGGTGAGCAGACCTAGCTACCTCCTTCAACAAGGCAGGCGCTTACGCAGTCCAACCCGGCGCGCGCCGCTCAGTCGCTGACGTCTATTAAGCTTCGGCTGATGCATAGGACGCAGAACGCCCATACTATGCCCACATGATGGTTAGTGCTATCAGGCCAGAGGCCTCTTGGATCAAATATCCAAATCGTAGAGGATTAGGAACGCGCAGTAACTAGCAGAGACTCACGAAAGAGGTGACCCCGTTGCCCCGTCTCGAGGACTTGCGGCAAGGGCTAGGAATGCCCGGCCACGCCTCGTAATTATCTCACGGGCACCTTCCAGGTCCGCCCGACTGCACATCACTCGCAATTAAGCTCGCGCGGGTACCCCTCAGGGTCGACCCGTCTTTCCAGGTAACAGTGGTAAAGTCCAAGTATCCGTGTGTCCAAACATCAAGGGGAAAACCCGAGGAATCACCCCCGATGAATTCCACTAGATGTAATCATCAAGGTGAACGTAAGAGGAATCACCCCCGAGGTTCACACTTGAGGGGTTGCACGACAGAGTCGTATCGGAAGTGGTTAAGGAGGAAATCACCCTCGATGACCACGACCGAATGACTACACTACAGGGTTAACATCAGAAGTGCTGAAGAGGTTCACCCTCGGTACTCGATAGTAACCTAGTAGTGTCGAGCAACTAAGGGGAAGTGATGTGCGGTGTCGGGGCCTGGTCTTCGATCACGTAGATCGAGTCGTCGATGATGAAGCAGGGGCAACAAGGACAAGTGGGGGTCTCTGATGGATCACTAACCAACCTATACTAAGCAGTTTAGGGTAAGCAGATAAGGTACAACAGCAGATACAAAAGCAGGCTATGCATCAGAATAGGAGCAAACAATAACAGTAGCAAAATCTAATGCAAGCATGAGAGAAAGGAATGGGCAATATCGGTATGATCAAAGGGGGGCTTGCCTGGTTGCTCTGGCAAGGAGGGGACGTCGTCGACATAGTCGATCACAGGGGGAGCATCGGTCTCGGGGTCTACCGGAGAGAAGAGGGGGAAGAAACAGTAAATATAAAGCAAGCATAGCATCACAAATCATAACATGGCAATAAGCTATGCCGGGTGTGACCTAACGTAAGGCTACACGATACAGGAGAGGGGGAAATTCAACCGGGAATGTTTTCCCGGTTCCGGACCTGTGTCAGACAAATGACCAGAGGGGGAATGTCCCATGTTTAGCATGCTAGGGGCATGTGACAGATGAACGGACCTCGTATTCGGATTCATTGGATTTTTGTGAGCAACTTTCATATAGAAAACATTTTCATCCGAGTTACGGTTTAATTTCTATGAATTTCTAAAGGTTTAATCATTTTCTGAAATTATTTAAATTAACAGATTTAACAGAAAAGGAAAATGATGTCACCATTGCATGGGGATGATGTCAGCGGTCAACAGACACGCTGACCAGGCCAAAACTGACCTGTGGGTCCAGTGGGACCCACATGTCATAGACAGAGAGCTAATTGAGTTCATTTTAATTAAACAGAGCTAATTAAGGGGGGTGGGCCCCGGGTGTCAGTGGCTGCTTAGGATAATTAACCATTTTAAATTACATTAAAGTTAATTAGCGAGTGGGGCCCGCCTATCATTGACAAGGGATGCCCAGTCAGCGAAGTTTACTGAGTCAACTTAGTCAACAGGGGCCCGTGGGGCCCAAGGTCAGCCACCCGTAGGTGGGGCCTGGCCTTGCCACGTTGGCCGGCCGGCGGCTGAATGCCGGCGAGCACAAAAACGCGGCGGAGGGAACTCGCCCTCGTCGGAATTTGCCTATAGGGTGACTCCGGGGCTGGGGTTAGGCGCGTCCGAACGGGAAGTGAGCGGCGCAGCTGCTGGTGGTGGTGGTTTCGCCGGAAACGGCCGGAATTGGCGCTAGCGACGAGCGGAGGCGGCTGCGTTCTTGGGTGCTCGTTGAGCTAGGTGCTAGGGGCACGGGAAGGCACGTGCGCGTGCGCGTTGGGCGCCTGTGAGCACCAGGAGCTCGATGCCGTGCTCAGGCGAGCACGACTGGGGCCGTGGCCACGGTGGCGAGGCGTACCGCGGAGCTGAGCTCGGCCCAGGGCGGCGAGCATGGCTACGGGTGAATGGGGGGTCGCGAGAAGGGGGAAGGAAGCAGAGGCTCACCGGGAGCCTGCAGGTGTGCAATCGTGGGCTCGGGGGAGGCTCGGCGGAGCGAATCGACCGCGGCGAGCTCGAGCGTCCCGAGGAGGAAGACGGGGTGGATCCGGCGCTGTGGTGCGTTCCAGCTCCAACGGTAGGCACCGGTCGACATGGTGGAGGACGGCGGACGCCTATGGCATGTCGGCGATGCGGGGCGATGATGGTGGCCGCGGGATTGACGCGGCGACGGTGGCGTGCGCGCTCGGGCAGTGGGGAGAAAAGGGCGAGTGCGAGCAGGAAGAGAGAAGGGGGAAAGTGTGTGTGTGTGGGGGGGACTCTAGGGTTCATCCGGGGCGGGGCGACCTAGTAGTCGTCGGGGAGCCGCCGGATGGCCGCCTCGTGGCCATCGACAGCCACGGACGGTGCGCGCGCGTCCACCTGGCCCCTGGTGAACAGAGGTAGGGGACGGCAGGGTTAGGTGGGCTGGGCTGCACTATTGCGCGGCTGGGCCAAGTGCACAGTGCAGCCTGGCCTTTTTCTTTTCTTTGCTTTTTTTAACTTTCCCTTTTTCTTTTTCCAGCAGCTTTTGCCCTTTTCTCTTTAGCCAATAAAGTCTTTGCACAAAATTATGCCATTGGCCAAAATAATTTCAAAGAAGTATATTGCACTGCCACAAAAAGGGTGGAAGGATTTTGGAATAGTTGCCAATTTTATAAATTAAAAAGGCATTTAATTTAATGCTTAGGCCACCGTTTTAAGTAGCTTAGGCCACTTAAACCTTTTGCAATAATGTTGGTTCACCACCAATATTAGTTTTGGATTATTTGGCACCTGATGAACATTTTTGTTTTCATGTCTGAGCATTTTGAATTTCACACAGAATTTGAATTTGAATTCAACTGGAATTTGAAAGAACATGAGACAATAATGATCAGGCACATGTTTAGCAAAAAGATTAACATAACCCCAGGGGTTACTGTAGCATCATTACACCGGGGTGTTACAACTCTCCTCCTCTAAAAGAAATTCTCGTCCCTAGAATTAAGAGGTAGAAGGGAACATGTCAGGGTATTCAGCCCGGAGGTTATCTTCGCTTTCCCAAGTGGCTTCCTCTTTAGTATGATTCGACCATTGCACCTTGAGGAACTTGGTAACCTTCTGGCGGGTTCAATGTTCAGCTTCTTCAAGAATGCATATCGGATGCTCCTTGTATGTGAGATCATCTTGAACTTCAATCAATTCCGGATCCACTTCATGTTCCGGATCCTTGAAGCATCGACGAAGTTGCGACATGTGGAATACATCATGAACATGAGAGAACTGAGGTGGCAATTCCAGTTGATAAGCCACCAGTCCACGACGGGCGAGAATGCGAAAGGGACCAATGTAGCGCGGAGCTAGCTTGCCCTTGACCCCGAACCGATGAGTGCCTCTCAAAGGAGTGACACGCAGATAAGCTTGTTCACCAGGTTGATAAGTTGAACCCCAGTTTTTCCGGTCATAGTTGCTCTTTTGACGGGACTGGGCCGCCTTGAGATTATCCCGGACAATGCGAACCTGCTCTTCAGCTTGTTGAATAATGTCTGGACCAATGAGCGTCCGTTCCCCAGTTTCTGACCAATTCAGAGGTGTTCGGCACTTACGTCCATAAAGCACTTCGAAGGGTGCCATCTTCAAGCTGGCTTGATAACTGTTGTTATAAGAGAACTCCGCATAAGGGAGAGATTCTTCCCACTTCTTGCCGAAAGAAATAACACAAGCTTGAAGCATGTCTTCAAGAATTTGATTGACTCGCTGGACTTGGCCTTGGGATTGGGGATGATATGCAGTGCTGCAGGTAATATGAGTTCCCATTGCCTCTTGGAAACTATCCGAGAACTTAGAAGTGAAAATAGTGTCGCGGTCTGAACTGATCTCCTTCGGAATGCCGTGGAGTGACACAATTCTAGAGATATACAAGTTTGCTAATTGACTAGCAGTGATAGTCTCCTTGACTGGCAGAAAGTGAGCAACCTTCAAGAATTGGTCGATGACGACAAAGATAGCATCATTACCTTTCTGAGACTTGGGAAGGCCAGTGACGAAGTCCATTTGGATCTTATCCCACTTCCATTCAGGAATCGGAAGTGGTTGTAGAAGTCCAGCCGGTTTCTGATGTTCTGCTTTGACGCGACGACAAGCGTCACATTCTTCAATATATCGAGCAATGTCTTGCTTCATATTAGACCACCAGTAATTCTGACGGATGTCTAGATACATCTTGGTACTTCCCGGATGAATAGAGAGAGGGGTGTCATGCGCTTCTTTCATCACCTTCTCTGTCATAAGCTCGAACCGGGGTACGACAATGCGATCCCTGAAGTATAAGGTTCCATCTTCACCAAGTGAGAAATCTCTGGATTTCTCTAAGGCAAGATCCTTTTTCATCAGATCAACATGAGCATCTTTGGCTTGAGCAGACTTGATTGCTTTAAGAAGAGTTGGTTCCAAGACAAGGTTATTCAGAGAACCCTGTGGAACTAGTTGAAGGTTCAGCTTGCATAGCTCTTCATAAAGGCGGGGTTGAGCTTTGTAGACCTGGTGATTGTGGCAATAAGACTTACGGCTCAGGGCATCGGTCATTACATTAGCCTTGCCAGGGGTATAGTATATACCGCAGTTGTAGTCAGCAATAGCTTCCATCCGTCGCTGCTGACGGAGGTTCAGATCTGGCTGAGTAAACAGGTACTTCAGACTCTGATGATCGGTGAAGATCTCACAACGATTACCGAGAAGATACTGCCGCCATAGCTTCAGTGCAAAGATAACCGCAGCAAGCTCGAGGTCATGAACTGGGTAGTTCTCTTCATGAGGACGCACTTGACGGGAGGCATAAGCAATCACTATGCGCTCTTGCATTAGGACACAACCTAATCCTTGACATGAAGCGTCGCAATAGATGATAAAGTCCTTGCGAGAATCAGGGGGAGCAAGCACTGGGGCAGAAGTCAGCTTGTCCTTGAGTGCCTGGAAACTTTCCTGACATTTGTCTGTCCAATCGAACTTAACGCCTTTGTGAAGCAGATTAGTCAGTGGCTTGGCGATCTTGGAGAAGTTCTCGACAAAGCGGCGACAATAGCTGGCTAGTCCGAGAAAGCTTCTGACTTGCTTGACAGTCTTCAGAGGGGTCCAGTCAAGAATAGCCTGAACACGCTCTGGGTTGACGGCAATACCATCCTTGGAGATAACATGACCAAGGTAGGTGACTTCGGGAAGCCAGAATTCACACTTGGAATACTTGGCATACAGTTGATGCTCTCGAAGCTTCTCCAGAACAAGTCGAAGATGTTCAACATGTTCTTCTTTGTTCTTCGAATATACCAGGATATCATCCAGATAGACTACGACGAACTTGTCGAGGTAATCCATGAATATGTAGTTCATCAGACGAGAGAATGTAGCTGGAGCATTGGTCAAACCAAAAGACATGACGGTGTACTCGTAAGAACCATAACGAGTGACGAAGGTGGTCTTTGGAATATCCTCTTCACGAACATGGATCTGGTGGTAACCCAACCTCAAGTCGAGTTTAGAGAAAATCGATGAACCAGCCAGTTGATCATACAAATCATTGATCCGAGGAAGGGGATATTTGTTCTGAATTGTAGCTTGGTTGATAGGACGGTAGTCTTGGACCAAACGGTTCGTTCCGTCCTTCTTCTTGACAAAGAGAGAAGGTGCTCCCCAAGCAGAGGAACTTGGACGAATGAAACCCTTGTGAAGAGATTTGTCGATTTCCTCCTTAAGCTCAAGGAGTTCATGAGGTGGCATCTTGTAGGGTCGTTTGGCGATAGGAATGGTGCCTGGTTTCAAATCGATGACGAACTCGACAGCCCGGGCAGGGGGTATTCCTGGAAGTTCTTCTGGAAATACGTCTTGGAAGTCACGAACGACTGGAATCTTTTCAATTCCCTCAAGAGGTGCTGCGTTCAACGCATTCAAAGCATAAAGTCGTGCTTCAGCGTTTTGAACAAGCTGAGCATGGTAGGTTACTATCTCATCGGAAGGATGTAGGAGGTGAACAACCTTGGTGGCGCAAATGATAGAGGCAGTATGCGCTTTCAACCATTCCATTCCAAGAATGAGGTCAATATTGGAAGACTCCAGAATAATGGGAGAAACATGAAATTCCAACCCTTCAATTTCAACGGGGACGTCGCGACCAATCATGGTAGTTCGGCACTGACCCGCAGGGGTGCGTACCACTATCGGAGTGTTCATGGGCTCGCATCGAATGTCATGTGCGTAAGCAAAATTTTCTGACATGAATGAATGCGAAGCTCCTGAATCAAATAAAACAGAAGCCGGTACTGAATTAACAAGAAGAGTATCCATCACAGTGTGTAGCGACCCGACCTCAGACGGTCAAGCCTTTGTGTATCTGTGCCATCCCTGGATCAGTATGCTGGCACACACAGTACGTCCATGTATATATCAAAGTGCAATCACATGTATAAATAACGTAAAACTGATATATATACCTTATAAGTCTCAGCGGAAACAATCAACGGGTGTGGAGTCCCATCAACGCCATCGGCAAGTTGAGTGTAGACCGTAACCCTGTATCGTAACTCTTACTCGTCGAAGAAAATCCTGCAACATGATACGTTGCAGCCGTGTAGGTCAGTACATTGAATGTACCGGCAAGATCACAATATGAGAAAATAGGTGATAAACTATACCATATGCAGTATGGCTTTGTGGCTCTGTATCTGAGGTTTTTTTTTGTTTGCGTAAAAGCTGTTTTTATTTTCCCTACAACAAAAGAATAACAGGAGGTTGTACTATGGAGTTTTCTATCATGACATGGTTCCGCCAACCGATGTCTCATAGCCCATATCATCATAAGTTGCCCACAATTAAGTTATCAGTCCGGTGTTGAGAGTTCCGAGATAGATCCAAGTCCAGAGGCTCAAATTGTCCGTAACCGGGGACATGACTAATCGATTAGGTTTAAACCCTCTGCAGAGGTTTGTACACTTTACCCGCAAGATTCGATCCCTCTTTTTATATTCTCGCACTTCAGGGTGTTTGAGAACAAGATGACCGAAACATGGTCTTCCGAAGAGTTCCCCTGACCACTGTCCGGTGCTCATCCAATCCTACCGTCGTTCTACATCTGCTAGCACCGTCCCAGCCAGAGTTACCACTAAGGTCAACCAAGCCAGAGCCCATAATGACTTGCGGTTGCACATGTAAGCTTCCGGGCATGAAGTATTCTTCCGTCTCTTTGAGTCTGGGTGAAGCTTTCCGCAAGATGTCATGGCGCTTCTCCATGCATCCCGGCCATCCACTGGTTTCTCCAGGGTGCCCGTCAACCGTCCTTCACCCAGTAGTGTGTATTGAATTCTTGTCTCGAGTCTTGAAGTCTTGAGGCCTTGAAGATGCAGTCCTTGCAGGTGTCATCATGAAGTTGTCGTCATTGACGTAGAGCCCTTCATTCTCACACCACTCGCGAGAACTCATACCAAACCCCGTCTACTATAGCGTAGCATTGAAACTAAATTACGTCCCGGGCTGGTAACAGAGAGATGGGTTCCTACCTCATGCATACTACTCAACTACAAGAAATCAATATCACTACTGGAGAGTTGTTGCAAAGATGTCACTAAATGCAATAAAAACATAGGTATGAAAGCATGGTCAAAGTGAACTTGCCTGGTATGTCGATGAAGATAGTCGCACTCAAATAAAGACTTGGTAGAACTATTCGTCACTCCATTCAAAATCTATATAGTCAAACATAGCATTCATATAAGCAAGCAATTCTAACACTCCTACTAAAATCAACAAATAAAAAAAATGCAAATCATCAAGGGACACCAAATAAAAAGGAAAACTACACCACAAAACTACTAAAGAAAACTCGAAGACATAACACAAAATAGTTTTGTCCTAAGTAAAAACATAACAACAACTAAAACACTAAACTGATAAATTAACAGAAAATAAAATATAAAATAACTAATTTAACAGAAAGTATTTTTCGCAAAATTTTATTTGCAAAAAGAAACAAATAAAACGCTTTTATGGAACACTAACTATGACCAAAACAAGTTTTCATACAAAACTAAATAAAATATTTTTTTTAAAATAATAAAAAAAAATCTTTGGTTGACTAACAGAAACAAAACTAAATTTGTCAAAAGTGACAAAAAATAATAATTTAAAACTAATAAATACAATAAAGAAAACACTAAAACAAAACTATAAGTAAAACAGTACTGTTTTGCTAAAAACCTAATTTAAATTAACCTAGAAATAAAACACTAAATACTACTGGATAAACAAAGGTCCTAGATACCAGGAGCAAAAAGAATCGGTCAAAAATAATATTCCTAACTCAAAATAGCTCAAATCTAGTGATTTGAGAAAATTCATACAAACACAAATTTAAACAGCTCAAATGTGAAATAAAATTGAACTAACAGAAACTTCATAAAATTTCTAATCCAAGGCAGTTGGAATCACTCAAAAATACCTCGTAGATAATTAACTATGGATTTTACAAGATTGAAACTATTCTGTTTTAAAAACAGAACGAAAAAAAAACAGTAGGTCGGGATTTACTGTAGCAGTTCCGGTGATGGGGTCCTGGTGGGGCTCCGGCGACGTCCTCCGGTGTCCCTCTGGCGTCGGGGAAGGTATGGTCGAGGGAGGCAGAACGGGGCGGAGCGAGTGGTGGGCTCGGTGGGTGGCGGGGATGGCCGGAGGTGGTGGGGCGGGGTGGCAATGGCGGCGGTGGTGAGGCGAACTCCGGCGAGGTGGCGCGGTAGTGTGGGGCGAGGAGAGGCGGCTCTAGGGGTGGGAATGGATGCGCGAGGTGGCTATTTATAGGGTGAGGAGGTCTTCTTGGATGAGGGGGCGAGGGATTTCGCGAATCCCGCGATTCCGGCGGTACTCCGGCGGTGGCTGGAGATCGTGAGTACCTTGCCTGGAGGAAAGAGATGATTCGTTTCGGATCGGGCCGGATTTGGCCCCAAAAAAAAGTACCTTCCCTTTTTTTGGATAACGTGCGAAGAAAAAACATTTTAGAAAATAAAATGAAAACAAAATATAGGAGTATAATATATCAAAATGATCAGAAAAATAATCCCAATTTAATGGGATATTTTAAAGGGGCAAATAAAATACTTTTTGAAAAAGTCATTTTTTTAAAATTCAAACAAAAATCAAAATGACTTTCAAAACTTTATGCAAAATTTATTCCAACATTTTTGGGGTGTCATGTTACTCCCTCTCAACACTTTTGTTCAAGTGTTCTTTGTTAGAAAAGTTTTTGAATAAAACTCAAATGCCACTTTGAATTAAAAACAAAATTTAAATGACAACTTCAAAATGAAATTTTTCTTTACTTCCCACTCTCTTTCATTGAAGAAATCACGAGGATCATTGAGTAGCATGAAGTTTGAAATATTTCCATATTCAAATATTTTCAAACAGAAACTTTTTTTTGGAAAGTCCTTTTATTCCCTCTCAACAAAACTTCAAAAGTTTTAAATTCCAATCAATTTCACTCAATCAACCACTCAACAATCAATCAAACAATCAATTATTATAATTATTATAACATTCCAAAATTTAGAATTTTGGGATGTTACAAACTACCACACTTAAAATGAATCTCGTCCTCGAGATTCGAAGAGGCTAGCAAGAAAAGGTTAGGGTTTGGAGGTCTTCCAGCAATTCCGTTGATCGGAATGGTCTAGAGTGCTACTACACTTAAAAGCAGGATTATGTTTCCGACAGAACTCATGTTCTCCATCCCTTTGGGTTGACGGTGTGAGTCTTCTCATTCTCTAGAATAACTCCTTCACTGAGGCTCTTCCGGTAGGGTCACAACCTTTTCCTCAAACATATGTCCTTTCATCCTGGTGAGGTTCTTCCGAGACTAGGTCTTCATATCTGACAGGTCTGTCACCAATACTAAACCACTATCGAAACCTCCTGGTGGTCAATAATTTATGGTTTCTCCTGCAGGAAAATGGGTCTGGGCTAAATCTCACTGTATCTCCTACGGGTGGCAACGGTTGCTTGTACATGGATCAATCGTCCTACCATTCTAAGGTTTAAACAAGGTTTTGACATCGTCGTCTCTCTACTATGGGTAAGTCACTCAGATTTACCTTTCCAAATAGCAAGAGCGAATGACAAGAGTAAGTCGGTATGGTGATCAATCCATTCCGCACCCAAATCATGACCCTGTATAAGGTTTAGTGAATCTCGCAGTTCTAACACTCAGGCATTCTCACAAGTATTGCAAAATTTCTCTTGTCAACGAACTTAGTTTGGATAATTCCATTGATTCTGCAAGCTGAACAAAACATCTATCGTTCTTCACAACTCTCGGGTTTTCGTAACCTCCTAAGGAAATGTCTGCTGATGGAATCATAGCTTCTTCCCACTTTCTTCTTCCAAGGAGTACTTGATCCTTATTAATTTCCTGGGCCTGTGAGTTTTGGTCCCATTTCAATACTTGTACAACTTTAACTCATCTTTGGAGTAACTCTTGTTCCATATTACACATTACACCGACTTTAATTCCATCAGTACTTCCTTTCTTCATATCCATCATATCAAAAACAAAACTCCAACTCATTTTCTCCAAACTCCAATCTGTGGGACACATTTCCCTTTCCATTGGTCGGGTGTTCTTATAGGGTACTACCACCCTTAAAATGAAATGCACAATCTCATCCATGGACCATATTTCTCATATCCTCGAAAATGGTCAAAATCTTTGTTCATAGAGTAACAGCTCAAAAAAAATCCACGTATGAAATCATGACACATTAACTTTATTGATTTCATGAATTCATTACAATATCTGAGACTTTCATTACATAAATTCAACTCCATAGCCTTATGGAAACAATTGCTTCCTACTACACTTATTACCAATATCAAAATTCCATCTACTCAGCTCCAGCTTTCATCTTGTCGGGATATTTAGTAGCATAATATCCTACTTCCTTGCAGCGAAAACAAATGACTTCCGACATGTCTTAGGGCTTCTTTGTGATTATGTAGGCTCCTTGGATTCTTGGCTTCTTTTCTGGACATTTACTAGCGTAATAACCTAAATCCTTGCACCTATAACAAGTGATATGACTCAGGTCCTTCTCTGCGAAAATTGTGTTGTTCTAGGGTTGCCTTCGTTTTCTCTTCCTGGATTTCTCAGTAATGATCAGAGCTTCTATTTCCCGAGGGTCAAACTTCACTTCTGCTGTCGGGAAATCTCTGAGATATTCTTCTCTTTCCTTTGTGCAATACTGAGAATAATGTCCTTCTTCTCCACATGAATAGCAAGCGTTGGAGTAACACCTAATTAGGCCTTCTTCTTCGGGGTCTTCAATAACTTCCTTCATCGCAGATTCTTCTAAACTTTCCCTGAGGGCTTCTTTCTTCTGCTTGGTAATTTCTTGTACCATGGGGTAAATGTGACATTGACCAGGGTAGTGTGTAGTTCCTTCGCACAGGAAACAAGCAACTTGCCCAGTCAGGCATTCTTCGGCTGTGTGATTCTCCTCACAATGTGGGCATTCATACTTGTGTTCCTCCTGGGTGTGTCCTATTTCTCCACATATCTTGCATGCACAAGTTTGCTTCATTTTACTATCACCGGGCTTCTGGATAAAACGAGACCTCAGTAGAATCGTCTTGAATTCTTCCCAAGCATTTGCTCCATTGCATCCTTGTATGGCTTGAAGCATTTTCCACCAGGTTGCAGCACTCTCGGTAAAATACTGAAGAGCATATTGAACCTCATAATTCCTTGAAATCCAATTTTCCCCGAAGTGATTTTCCATGTGTTTGAATCCATAGCTCTGCCTTCAACTGAGTCATCGGTCCAAAGAATACCAGTCCAACTTCATTCATCATCTATGGGGTCCAAAGGTTTTAGGATGGGATACGAGAGAAGAATGGAGGGATATACACACAATACAAACAATAGTTTTTGAAGAAGCGAGTTTTATTTTGTGGCTGTCGGAAAAACATCAAACAAATGACAGCTCACAAATCGTGCATCTAACGTAAGTATATAACGGGGTTTTTGGTCTTCTAAAGGTCAAATAATACTTCAGATTCTTCAAGTTCTTCAAGTCTTCGGAGTCTTCAATTGTTGTAGCTTCAACTCTTCTAATGCATGGTGAAATCCTATTTACTCTGAAATGGCATCGGTTGTCCGATATCTTGTACTTCTTGGAGTGACTTCGATTGATTCCTCCATGTGGTCAAAAGGGAAAGGGGTATACTCTAACTATTTGAGGTAGGAGAGGATATTTGATAAAATCAGAAAAGATGAGAAGTAATGGATTCTTTTGAAAATAAAGTTTTAGAGATATCCTGTCCTATGGGCTTTCCAATTTCTAGAGTCACGTCCTACAGTCAACATGTGCTCTGATACCATTTCTGTAGCGACCCGACCTCAGACGGTCAAGCCTTTGTGTATCTGTGCCATCCCTGGATCAGTATGCTGGCACACACAGTACGTCCATGTATATATCAAAGTGCAATCACATGTATAAATAACGTAAAACTGATATATATATACCTTATAAGTCTCAGCGGAAACAATCAACAGGTGTGGAGTCCCATCAACGCCATCGGCAAGTTGAGTGTAGACCGTAACCCTGTATCGTAACTCTTACTCGTCGAAGAAAATCCTGCAACATGATACGTTGCAGCCGTGTAGGTCAGTACATTGAATGTACCGGCAAGATCACAATAAGAGAAAATAGGTGATAAACTATACTATATGCAGTATGGCTTTGTGGCTCTGTATCTGAGGTTTTTTTTTGTTTGCGTAAAAGCTGTTTTTATTTTCCCTACAACAAAAGAATAACAGGAGGTTGTACTATGGAGTTTTCTATCATGACATGGTTCCGCCAACCGATGTCTCATAGCCCATATCATCATAAGTTGCCCACAATTAAGTTATCAGTCCGGTGTTGAGAGGTCCGAGATAGATCCAAGTCCAGAGGCTCAAATTGTCCGTAACCGGGGACACGGCTAATCGATTAGATTTAAACCCTCTGCAGAGGTTTGTACACTTTACCCGCAAGATTCGATCCCTCTTTTTATATTCTCGCACTTCAGGGTGTTTGAGAACAAGACGACCGAAACATGGTCTTCCGAAGAGTTCCCCTGACCACTGTCCGGTGCTCATCCAATCCTACCGTCGTTCTACATCTGCTAGCACCGTCCCAGCCAGAGTCACCACTAAGGTCAACCAAGCCAGAGCCCATAATGACTTGCGGTTGCACAGGTAAGCTTCCGGGCATGAAGTATTCTTCCGTCTCTTTGAGTCTGGGTGAAGCTTTCCGCAAGATGTCATGGCGCTTCTCCATGCATCCCGGCCATCCACTGGTTTCTCCAGGGTGCCCGTCAACCGTCCTTCACCCAGTAGTGTGTATTGAATTCTTGTCTCGAGTCTTGAAGTCTTGAGGCCTTGAAGATGTAGTCCTTGCAGGTGTCATCATGAAGTTGTCGTCATTGACGTAGAGCCCTTCATTCTCACACCACTCGCGAGAACTCATACCAAACCCCGTCTACTATAGCGTAGCATTGAAACTAAATTACGTCCCGGGCTGGTAACAGAGAGATGGGTTCCTACCTCATGCATACTACTCAACTACAAGAAATCAATATCACTACTGGAGAGTTGTTGCAAAGATGCCACTAAATGCAATAAAAACATAGGTATGAAAGCATGGTCAAAGTGAACTTGCCTGGTATGTCGATGAAGATAGTTGCACTCAAATAAAGACTTGGTAGAACTATTCGTCACTCCGTTCAAAATCTATATAGTCAAACATAGCATTCATATAAGCAAGCAATTCTAACACTCCTACTAAAATCAACAAATAAAAAAAATGCAAATCATCAAGGGACACCAAATAAAAAGGAAAACTACACCACAAAACTACTAAAGAAAACTCGAAGACATAACACAAAATAGTTTTTTCCTAAGTAAAAATATAACAACATTTAAAACACTAAACTGATAAATTAACAGAAAATAAAATATAAAATAACTAATTTAACAGAAAGTATTTTTCGCAAAATTTTATTTGCAAAAAGAAACAAATAAAAAGCTTTTATGGAACACTAACTATGACCAAAACAAGTTTTCATACAAAACTAAATAAAATAATTTTTTTTAAATAATAAAAAACAATCTTTGGTTGACTAACAGAAACAAAACTAAATTTGTCAAAAGTGACAAAAAGAAATAATTTAAAACTAATAAAAACAATAAAGAAAACACTAAAACAAAACTATAAGTAAAACAGTACTGTTTTGCTAAAAACCTAATTTAAATTAACCTAGAAATAAAACACTAAATACTATTGGATAAACAGAGGTCCTAGAGACCAGGAGCAAAAAGAATCGGTAAAAAAATAATATTCCTAACTCAAAATAGCTCAAATCTAGTGATTTGAGAAAATTCATACAAACACAAATTTAAACAGCTCAAATGTGAAATAAAATTGATCTAACAGAAACTTCATAAAATTTCTGATCCAAGGCAGTTGGAATCACTCAAAAATACCTCATAGATAATTAACTATGGACTTTACAAGATTGAAACTATTCTATTTTAAAAACAGAACGAAAAAAAAATAGTAGGTCGGGATTTACTGTAGCAGTTCCGGTGATGGGGTCCTGGTGGGGCTCCGGCGACGTCCTCCGGTGGCCCTCTGGAGTCGGCGAAGGTATGGTCGGGGGCGGCGGAACGGGGCGGAGCGAGTGGTGGGCTCGGTGGGTGGCGGGGATGGCCGGAGGTGGTGGGGCGGGGTGGCAATGGCGGCGGTGGTGAGGCGAACTCCGGCGAGGTGGCGCGGTAGTGTGGGGCGAGGAGAGGCGGCTCTAGGGGTGGGACTGGATGCGCGAGGTGGCTATTTATAGGGGGAGGAGGTCTTCTTGGATGAGGGGGCGAGGGATTTCGCGAATCCCGCGATTCCGGCGGTACTCCGGCGGTGGCTGGAGATCGTGAGTACCTTGCCTGGAGGAAAGAGATGATTCGGTTCGGATCGGGCCGGATTTGGCCCAAAAAAAACAGTACCTTCCCTTTTTTTGGATAACGTGCGAAGAAAAAACATTTTAGAAAATAAAATGAAAACAAAATATAGGAGTATAATATATCAAAATGATCAGAAAAATAATCCCAATTTAATGGGATATTTTCCAGGGGCATATAAAATACTTTTTGAAAAAGTCATTTTTTTAAAATTCAAACAAAAATCAAAATGACTTTCAGAACTTTATGCAAAATTTATTCCAACATTTTTGGGGTGTCATGTTACTCCCTCTCAACACTTTTGTTCAAGTGTTCTTTGTTAGAAAAGTTTTTGAATAAAACTCAAATGCCACTTTGAATTAAAAACAAAATTTAAATGACAACTTCAAAATGAAATTTTTCTTTACTTCCCACTCTCTTTCATTGAAGAAATCACGAGGATCATTGAGTAGCATGAAGTTTGAAATATTTCCATATTCAAATATTTTCAAACAGAAACTTTTTTTTGGAAAGTCCTTTTATTCCCTCTCAACAAAACTTCAAAAGTTTTAAATTCCAATCAATTTCACTCAATCAACCACTCAACAATCAATCAAACAATCAATTATTATAATTATTATAACATTCCAAAATTTAGAATTTTGGGATGTTACAAACTACCACACTTAAAATGAATCTCGTCCTCGAGATTCGAAGAGGCTAGCAAGAAAATGTTAGGGTTTGGAGGTCTTCCAGCAATTCCGTTGATCGGAATGGTCTAGAGTGCTACTACACTTAAAAGCAGGATTATGTTTTCGACAGAACTCATGTTCTCCATCCCTTTGGGTTGACGGTGTGAGTCTTCTCATTCTCTAGAATAACTCCTTCACTGAGGCTCTTCCGGTAGGGTCACAACCTTTTCCTCAAACATATGTCCTTTCATCCTGGTGAGGTTCTTCCGAGACTAGGTCTTCATATCTGACAGGTCTGTCACCAATACTAAACCACTATCGAAACCTCCTGGTGGTCAACAATTTATGGTTTCTCCTGCAGGAAAATGGGTTTGGGCTAAATCTCACTGTATCTCCTACGGGTGGCAACGGTTGCTTGTACATGGATCAATCGTCCTACCATTCTAAGGTTTAAACAAGGTTTTGACATCGTCGTCTCTCTACTATGGGTAAGTCACTCAGATTTACCTTTCCAAATAGCAAGAGCGAATGACAAGAGTAAGTCGGTATGGTGATCAATCCATTCCGCACCCAAATCATTACCCTGTATAAGGTTTAGTGAATCTCGCAGTTCTAACACTCAGGCATTCTCACAAGCATTGCAAAATTTCTCTTGTCAACGAACTTAGTTCGGATAATTCCATTGATTCTGCAAGCTGAACAAAACATCTATCGTTCTTCACAACTCTCGGGTTTTCGTAACCTCCTAAGGAAATGTCTGCTGATGGAATCATAGCTTCTTCCCACTTTCTTCTTCCAAGGAGTACTTGATCCTTATTAATTTCCTGGGCCTGTGAGTTTTGGTCCCATTTCAATACTTGTACAACTTTAACTCATCTTTGGAGTAACTCTTGTTCCATATTACACATTACACCAACTTTAATTCCATCAGTACTTCCTTTCTTCATATCCATCATATCAAAAACAAAACTCCAACTCATTTTCTCCAAACTCCAATCTGTGGGACACATTTCCCTTTCCATTGGTCGGGTGTTCTTATAGGGTACTACCACCCTTAAAATGAAATGCACAATCTCATCCATGGACCATATTTCTCATATCCTCGAAAATGGTCAAAATCTTTGTTCATAGAGTAACAGCTCAAAAAAAATCCACGTATGAAATCATGACACATTAACTTTATTGATTTCATGAATTCATTACAATATCTGAGACTTTCATTACATAAATTCAACTCCATAGCCTTATGGAAACAATTGCTTCCTACTACACTTATTACCAATATCAAAATTCCATCTACTCAGCTCCAGCTTTCATCTTGTCGGGATATTTAGTAGCATAATATCCTGCTTCCTTGCAGCGAAAACAAATGACTTCCGACATGTCTTAGGGCTTCTTTGTGATTATGTAGGCTCCTTGGATTCTTGGCTTCTTTTCTGGACATTTACTAGCGTAATGACCTAAATCCTTGCACCTATAACAAGTGATATGACTCAGGTCCTTCTCTGCGAAAATTGTGTTGTTCTAGGGTTGCCTTCGTTTTCTCTTCCTGGATTTCTCAGTAATGATCAGAGCTTCTATTTCCCGAGGGTCAAACTTCACTTTTGCTGTCGGGAAATCTCTGAGATATTCTTCTCTTTCCTTTGTGCAATACTGAGAATAATGTCCTTCTTCTCCACATGAATAGCAAGCGTTGGAGTAACACCTAATTAGGCCTTCTTCTTCGGGGTCTTCAATAACTTCCTTCATCGCAGATTCTTCTAAACTTTCCCTGAGGGCTTGTTTCTTCTGCTTGGTAATTTCTTGTACCATGGGGTAAATGTGACATTGACCAGGGTAGTGTGTAGTTCCTTCGCACAGGAAACAAGCAACTTGCCCAGTCAGGCATTCTTCGGCTGTGTGATTCTCCTCACAATGTGGGCATCCATCCTTGTGTTCCTCCTGGGTGTGTCCTATTTCTCCACATATCTTGCATGCACAAGTTTGCTTCATTTTACTATCACCGGGCTTCTGGATAAAACGAGACCTCAGTAGAATCGTCTTGAATTCTTCCCAAGCATTTGCTCCATTGCATCCTTGTATGGCTTGACGCATTTTCCACCAGGTTGCAGCACTCTCGGTAAAATACTGAAGAGCATATTGAACCTCATAATTCCTTGAAATCCAATTTTCCCCGAAGTGATTTTCCATGTGTTTGAATCCATAGCTCTGCCTTCAACTGAGTCATCGGTCCAAAGAATACCAGTCCAACTTCATTCATCATCTATGGGGTCCAAAGGTTTTAGGATGGGATACGAGAGAAGAATGGAGGGATATACACACAATACAAACAATAGTTTTTGAAGAAGCGAGTTTTATTTTGTGGCTGTCGGAAAAACATCAAACAAATGACAGCTCACAAATCGTGCATCTAACGTAAGTATATAACGGGGTTTTTGGTCTTCTAAAGGTCAAATAATACTTCAGATTCTTCAAGTTCTTCAAGTCTTCGGAGTCTTCAATTGTTGTAGCTTCAACTCTTCTAATGCATGGTGAAATCCTATTTACTCTGAAATGGCATCGGTTGTCCGATATCTTGTACTTCTTGGAGTGACTTCGATTGATTCCTCCATGTGGTCAAAAGGGAAAGGGGTATACTCTAACTATTTGAGGTAGGAGAGGATATTTGATAAAATCAGAAAAGATGAGAAGTAATGGATTCTTTTGAAAATAAAGTTTTAGAGATATCCTGTCCTATGGGCTTTCCAATTTCTAGAGTCACGTCCTACAGTCAACATGTGCTCTGATACCATTTCTGTAGCGACCCGACCTCAGACGGTCAAGCCTTTGTGTATCTGTGCCATCCCTGGATCAGTATGCTGGCACACACAGTACGTCCATGTATATATCAAAGTGCAATCACATGTATAAATAACGTAAAACTGATATATATATACCTTATAAGTCTCAGCGGAAACAATCAACAGGTGTGGAGTCCCATCAACGCCATCGGCAAGTTGAGTGTAGACCGTAACCCTGTATCGTAACTCTTACTCGTCGAAGAAAATCCTGCAACATGATACGTTGCAGCCGTGTAGGTCAGTACATTGAATGTACCGGCAAGATCACAATAAGAGAAAATAGGTGATAAACTATACTATATGCAGTATGGCTTTGTGGCTCTGTATCTGAGGTTTTTTTTTGTTTGCGTAAAAGCTGTTTTTATTTTCCCTACAACAAAAGAATAACAGGAGGTTGTACTATGGAGTTTTCTATCATGACATGGTTCCGCCAACCGATGTCTCATAGCCCATATCATCATAAGTTGCCCACAATTAAGTTATCAGTCCGGTGTTGAGAGGTCCGAGATAGATCCAAGTCCAGAGGCTCAAATTGTCCGTAACCGGGGACACGGCTAATCGATTAGATTTAAACCCTCTGCAGAGGTTTGTACACTTTACCCGCAAGATTCGATCCCTCTTTTTATATTCTCGCACTTCAGGGTGTTTGAGAACAAGACGACCGAAACATGGTCTTCCGAAGAGTTCCCCTGACCACTGTCCGGTGCTCATCCAATCCTACCGTCGTTCTACATCTGCTAGCACCGTCCCAGCCAGAGTCACCACTAAGGTCAACCAAGCCAGAGCCCATAATGACTTGCGGTTGCACAGGTAAGCTTCCGGGCATGAAGTATTCTTCCGTCTCTTTGAGTCTGGGTGAAGCTTTCCGCAAGATGTCATGGCGCTTCTCCATGCATCCCGGCCATCCACTGGTTTCTCCAGGGTGCCCGTCAACCGTCCTTCACCCAGTAGTGTGTATTGAATTCTTGTCTCGAGTCTTGAAGTCTTGAGGCCTTGAAGATGTAGTCCTTGCAGGTGTCATCATGAAGTTGTCGTCATTGACGTAGAGCCCTTCATTCTCACACCACTCGCGAGAACTCATACCAAACCCCGTCTACTATAGCGTAGCATTGAAACTAAATTACGTCCCGGGCTGGTAACAGAGAGATGGGTTCCTACCTCATGCATACTACTCAACTACAAGAAATCAATATCACTACTGGAGAGTTGTTGCAAAGATGCCACTAAATGCAATAAAAACATAGGTATGAAAGCATGGTCAAAGTGAACTTGCCTGGTATGTCGATGAAGATAGTTGCACTCAAATAAAGACTTGGTAGAACTATTCGTCACTCCGTTCAAAATCTGTATAGTCAAACATAGCATTCATATAAGCAAGCAATTCTAACACTCCTACTAAAATCAACAAATAAAAAAAATGCAAATCATCAAGGGACACCAAATAAAAAGGAAAACTACACCACAAAACTACTAAAGAAAACTCGAAGACATAACACAAAATAGTTTTTTCCTAAGTAAAAATATAACAACATTTAAAACACTAAACTGATAAATTAACAGAAAATAAAATATAAAATAACTAATTTAACAGAAAGTATTTTTCGCAAAATTTCATTTGCAAAAAGAAACAAATAAAAAGCTTTTATGGAACACTAACTATGACCAAAACAAGTTTTCATACAAAAATAGTAAAATAATTTTTTTAAAATAATAAAAAACAATCTTTGGTTGACTAACAGAAACAAAACTAAATTTGTCAAAAGTGACAAAAAGAAATAATTTAAAACTAATAAAAACAATAAAGAAAACACTAAAACAAAACTATAAGTAAAACAGTACTGTTTTGCTAAAAACCTAATTTAAATTAACCTAGAAATAAAACACTAAATACTACTGGATAAACAGAGGTCCTAGAGACCAGGAGCAAAAAGAATCGGTCAAAAATAATATTCCTAACTCAAAATAGCTCAAATCTAGTGATTTGAGAAAATTCATACAAACACAAATTTAAACAGCTCAAATGTGAAATAAAATTGAACTAACAGAAACTTCATAAAATTTCTGATCCAAGGCAGTTGGAATCACTCAAAAATACCTCATAGATAATTAACTATGGACTTTACAAGATTGAAACTATTCTGTTTTAAAAACAGAACGAAAAAAAATAGTAGGTCGGGATTTACTGTAGCAGTTCCGGTGATGGGGTCCTGGTGGGGCTCCGGCGACGTCCTCCGGTGGCCCTCTGGAGTCGGCGAAGGTATGGTCGGGGGCGGCGGAACGGGGCGGAGCGAGTGGTGGGCTCGGTGGGTGGCGGGGATGGCCGGAGGTGGTGGGGCGGGGCGGCAATGGCGGCGGTGGTGAGGCGAACTCCGGCGAGGTGGCGCGGTAGTGTGGGGCGAGGAGAGGCGGCTCTAGGGGTGGGACTGGATGCGCGAGGTGGCTATTTATAGGGGGAGGAGGTCTTCTTGGATGAGGGGGCGAGGGATTTCGCGAATCCCGCGATTCCGGCGGTACTCCGGCGGTGGCTGGAGATCGTGAGTACCTTGCCTGGAGGAAAGAGATGATTCGTTTCGGATCGGGCCGGATTTGGCCCAAAAAAAACAGTACCTTCCCTTTTTTTGGATAACGTGCGAAGAAAAAACATTTTAGAAAATAAAATGAAAACAAAATATAGGAGTATAATATATCAAAATGATCAGAAAAATAATCCCAATTTAATGGGATATTTTCCAGGGGCATATAAAATACTTTTTGAAAAAGTAATTTTTTTAAAATTCAAACAAAAATCAAAATGACTTTCAAAACTTTATGCAAAATTTATTCCAACATTTTTGGGGTGTCATGTTACTCCCTCTCAACACTTTTGTTCAAGTGTTCTTTGTTAGAAAAGTTTTTGAATAAAACTCAAATGCCACTTTGAATTAAAAACAAAATTTAAATGACAACTTCAAAATGAAATTTTTCTTTACTTCCCACTCTCTTTCATTGAAGAAATCACGAGGATCATTGAGTAGCATGAAGTTTGAAATATTTCCATATTCAAATATTTTCAAACAGAAACTTTTTTTTGGAAAGTCCTTTTATTCCCTCTCAACAAAACTTCAAAAGTTTTAAATTCCAATCAATTTCACTCAATCAACCACTCAACAATCAATCAAACAATCAATTATTATAATTATTATAACATTCCAAAATTTAGAATTTTGGGATGTTACAAACTACCACACTTAAAATGAATCTCGTCCTCGAGATTCGAAGAGGCTAGCAAGAAAAGGTTAGGGTTTGGAGGTCTTCCAGCAATTCCGTTGATCGGAATGGTCTAGAGTGCTACTACACTTAAAAGCAGGATTATGTTTCCGACAGAACTCATTTTCTCCATCCCTTTGGGTTGACGGTGTGAGTCTTCTCATTCTCTAGAATAACTCCTTCACTGAGGCTCTTCCGGTAGGGTCACAACCTTTTCCTCAAACATATGTCCTTTCATCCTGGTGAGGTTCTTCCGAGACTAGGTCTTCATATCTGACAGGTCTGTCACCAATACTAAACCACTATCGAAACCTCCTGGTGGTCAACAATTTATGGTTTCTCCTGCAGGAAAATGGGTCTGGGCTAAATCTCACTGTATCTCCTACGGGTGGCAACGGTTGCTTGTACATGGATCAATCGTCCTACCATTCTAAGGTTTAAACAAGGTCTTGACATCGTCGTCTCTCTACTATGGGTAAGTCACTCAGATTTACCTTTCCAAATAGCAAGAGCGAATGACAAGAGTAAGTCGGTATGGTGATCAATCCATTCTGCACCCAAATCATTACCCTGTATAAGGTTTAGTGAATCTCGCAATTCTAACACTCAGGCATTCTCACAAGCATTGCAAAATTTCTCTTGTCAACGAACTTAGTTCGGATAATTCCATTGATTCTGCAAGCTGAACAAAACATCTATCGTTCTTCACAACTCTCGGGTTTTTGTAACCTCCTAAGGAAATGTCTGCTGATGGAATCATAGCTTCTTCCCACTTTCTTCTTCCAAGGAGTACTTGATCCTTATTAATTTCCTGGGCCTGTGAGTTTTGGTCCCATTTCAATACTTGTACAACTTTAACTCATCTTTGGAGTAACTCTTGTTCCATATTACACATTACACCGACTTTAATTCCATCAGTACTTCCTTTCTTCATATCCATCATATCAAAAACAAAACTCCAACTCATTTTCTCCAAACTCCAATCTGTGGGACACATTTCCCTTTCCATTGGTCGGGTGTTCTTATAGGGTACTACCACCCTTAAAATGAAATGCACAATCTCATCCATGGACCATATTTCTCATATCCTCGAAAATGGTCAAAATCTTTGTTCATAGAGTAACAGCTCAAAAAAAATCCACGTATGAAATAATGACACATTAACTTTATTGATTTCATGAATTCATTACAATATCTGAGACTTTCATTACATAAATTCAACTCCATAGCCTTATGGAAACAATTGCTTCCTACTACACTTATTACCAATATCAAAATTCCATCTACTCAGCTCCAGCTTTCATCTTGTCGGGATATTTAGTAGCATAATGTCCTGCTTCCTTGCAGCGAAAACAAATGACTTCCGACATGTCTTAGGGCTTCTTTGTTTTTATGTAGGCTCCTTGGATTCTTGGCTTCTTTTCTGGACATTTACTAGCGTAATGACCTAAATCCTTGCACCTATAACAAGTGATATGACTCAGGTCCTTCTCTGCGAAAATTGTGTTGTTCTAGGGTTGCCTTCGTTTTCTCTTCCTGGATTTCTCAGTAATGATCAGAGCTTCTATTTCCCGAGGGTCAAACTTCACTTCTGCTGTCGGGAAATCTCTGAGATATTCTTCTCTTTCCTTTGTGCAATACTGAGAATAATGTCCTTCTTCTCCACATGAATAGCAAGCGTTGGAGTAACACCTAATTAGGCCTTCTTCTTCGGGGTCTTCAATAACTTCCTTCATCGCAGATTCTTCTAAACTTTCCCCGAGGGCTTCTTTCTTCTGCTTGGTAATTTCTTGTACCATGGGGTAAATGTGACATTGACCAGGGTAGTGTGTAGTTCCTTCGCACAGGAAACAAGCAACTTGCCCAGTCAGGCATTCTTCGGCTGTGTGATTCTCCTCACAATGTGGGCATCCATCCTTGTGTTCCTCCTGGGTGTGTCCTATTTCTCCACATATCTTGCATGCACAAGTTTGCTTCATTTTACTATCACCGGGCTTCTGGATAAAACGAGACCTCAGTAGAATCGTCTTGAATTCTTCCCAAGCATTTGCTCCATTGCATCCTTGTATGGCTTGAAGCATTTTCCACCAGGTTGCAGCACTCTCGGTAAAATACTGAAGAGCATATTGAACCTCATAATTCCTTGAAATCCAATTTTCCCCGAAGTGATTTTCCATGTGTTTGAATCCATAGCTCTGCCTTCAACTGAGTCATCGGTCCAAAGAATACCAGTCCAACTTCATTCATCATCTATGGGGTCCAAAGGTTTTAGGATGGGATACGAGAGAAGAATGGAGGGATATACACACAATACAAACAATAGTTTTTGAAGAAGCGAGTTTTATTTTGTGGCTGTCGGAAAAACATCAAACAAATGACAGCTCACAAATCGTGCATCTAACGTAAGTATATAACGGGGTTTTTGGTCTTCTAAAGGTCAAATAATACTTCAGATTCTTCAAGTTCTTCAAGTCTTCGGAGTCTTCAATTGTTGTAGCTTCAACTCTTCTAATGCATGGTGAAATCCTATTTACTCTGAAATGGCATCGGTTGTCCGATATCTTGTACTTCTTGGAGTGACTTCGATTGATTCCTCCATGTGGTCAAAAGGGAAAGGGGTATACTCTAACTATTTGAGGTAGGAGAGGATATTTGATAAAATCAGAAAAGATGAGAAGTAATGGATTCTTTTGAAAATAAAGTTTTAAAGATATCCTGTCCTATGGGCTTTCCAATTTCTAGAGTCACGTCCTACAGTCAACATGTGCTCTGATACCATTTCTGTAGCGACCCGACCTCAGACGGTCAAGCCTTTGTGTATCTGTGCCATCCCTGGATCAGTATGCTGGCACACACAGTACGTCCATGTATATATCAAAGTGCAATCACATGTATAAATAACGTAAAACTGATATATATACCTTATAAGTCTCAGCGGAAACAATCAACAGGTGTGGAGTCCCATCAACGCCATCGGCAAGTTGAGTGTAGACCGTAACCCTGTATCGTAACTCTTACTCGTCGAAGAAAATCCTGCAACATGATACGTTGCAGCCGTGTAGGTCAGTACATTGAATGTACCGGCAAGATCACAATAAGAGAAAATAGGTGATAAACTATACTATATGCAGTATGGCTTTGTGGCTCTGTATCTGAGGTTTTTTGTTTGTTTGCGTAAAAGCTGTTTTTATTTTCCCTACAACAAAAGAATAACAGGAGGTTGTACTACGGAGTTTTCTATCATGACATGGTTCCGCCAACCGATGTCTCATAGCCCATATCATCATAAGTTGCCCACAATTAAGTTATCAGTCCGGTGTTGAGAGTTCCGAGATAGATCCAAGTCCAGAGGCTCAAATTGTCCGTAACCGGGGACACGGCTAATCGATTAGGTTTAAACCCTCTGCAGAGGTTTGTACACTTTACCCGCAAGATTCGATCCCTCTTTTTATATTCTCGCACTTCAGGGTGTTTGAGAACAAGACGACCGAAACATGGTCTTCCGAAGAGTTCCCCTGACCACTGTCCGGTGCTCATCCAATCCTACCGTCGTTCTACATCTGCTAGCACCGTCCCAGCCAGAGTCACCACTAAGGTCAACCAAGCCAGAGCCCATAATGACTTGCGGTTGCACAGGTAAGCTTCCGGGCATGAAGTATTCTTCCGTCTCTTTGAGTCTGGGTGAAGCTTTCCGCAAGATGTCATGGCGCTTCTCCATGCATCCCGGCCATCCACTGGTTTCTCCAGGGTGCCCGTCAACCGTCCTTCACCCAGTAGTGTGTATTGAATTCTTGTCTCGAGTCTTGAAGTCTTGAGGCCTTGAAGATGTAGTCCTTGCAGGTGTCATCATGAAGTTGTCGTCATTGACGTAGAGCCCTTCATTCTCACACCACTCGCGAGAACTCATACCAAACCCCGTCTACTATAGCGTAGCATTGAAACTAAATTACGTCCCGGGCTGGTAACAGAGAGATGGGTTCCTACCTCATGCATACTACTCAACTACAAGAAATCAATATCACTACTGGAGAGTTGTTGCAAAGATGCCACTAAATGCAATAAAAACATAGGTATGAAAGCATGGTCAAAGTGAACTTGCCTGGTATGTCGATGAAGATAGTTGCACTCAAATAAAGACTTGGTAGAACTATTCGTCACTCCGTTCAAAATCTATATAGTCAAACATAGCATTCATATAAGCAAGCAATTCTAACACTCCTACTAAAATCAACAAATAAAAAAATGCAAATCATCAAGGGACACCAAATAAAAAGGAAAAGTACACCACAAAACTACTAAAGATAACTCGAAGACATAACACAAAATAGTTTTTTCCTAAGTAAAAATATAACAACATTTAAAACACTAAACTGATAAATTAACAGAAAATAAAATATAAAATAACTAATTTAACAGAAAGTATTTTTCGCAAAATTTTATTTGCAAAAAGAAACAAATAAAAAGCTTTTATGGAACACTAACTATGACCAAAACAAGTTTTCATACAAAAATAATAAAATAATTTTTTTAAAATAATAAAAAACAATCTTTGGTTGACTAACAGAAACAAAACTAAATTTGTCAAAAGTGACAAAAAGAAATAATTTAAAACTAATAAAAACAATAAAGAAAACACTAAAACAAAACTATAAGTAAAACAGTACTGTTTTGCTAAAAACCTAATTTAAATTAACCTAGAAATAAAACACTAAATACTACTGGATAAACAGAGGTCCTAGAGACCAGGAGCAAAAAGAATCGGTCAAAAATAATATTCCTAACTCAAAATAGCTCAAATCTAGTGATTTGAGAAAATTCATACAAACACAAATTTAAACAGCTCAAATGTGAAATAAAATTGAACTAACAGAAACTTCATAAAATTTCTGATCCAAGGCAGTTGGAATCACTCAAAAATACCTCATAGATAATTAACTATGGACTTTACAAGATTGAAACTATTCTGTTTTAAAAACAGAACGAAAAAAAAAATAGTAGGTCGGGATTTACTGTACCAGTTCCGGTGATGGGGTCCTGGTGGGGCTCCGGCGACGTCCTCCGGTGGCCCTCTGGAGTCGGCGAAGGTATGGTCGGGGGCGGCGGAACGGGGCGGAGCGAGTGGTGGGCTCGGTGGGTGGCGGGGATGGCCGGAGGTGGTGGGGCGGGGCGGCAATGGCGGCGGTGGTGAGGCGAACTCCGGCGAGGTGGCGCGGTAGTGTGGGGCGAGGAGAGGCGGCTCTAGGGGTGGGACTGGATGCGCGAGGTGGCTATTTATAGGGGGAGGAGGTCTTCTTGGATGAGGGGGCGAGGGATTTCGCGAATCCCGCGATTCCGGTGGTACTCCGGCGGTGGCTGGAGATCGTGAGTACCTTGCCTGGAGGAAAGAGATGATTCGTTTCGGATCGGGCCGGATTTGGCCCAAAAAAAACAGTACCTTCCCTATTTTTGGATAACGTGCGAAGAAAAAACATTTTAGAAAATAAAATGAAAACAAAATATAGGAGTATAATATATCAAAATGATCAGAAAAATAATCCCAATTTAATGGGATATTTTCCAGGGGCATATAAAATACTTTTTGAAAAAGTCATTTTTTTAAAATTCAAACAAAAATCAAAATGACTTTCAAAACTTTATGCAAAATTTATTCCAACATTTTTGGGGTGTCATGTTACTCCCTCTCAACACTTTTGTTCAAGTGTTCTTTGTTAGAAAAGTTTTTGAATAAAACTCAAATGCCACTTTGAATTAAAAACAAAATTTAAATGACAACTTCAAAATGAAATTTTTCTTTACTTCCCACTCTCTTTCATTGAAGAAATCACGAGGATCATTGAGTAGCATGAAGTTTGAAATATTTCCATATTCAAATATTTTCAAACAGAAACTTTTTTTTGGAAAGTCCTTTTATTCCCTCTCAACAAAACTTCAAAAGTTTTAAATTCCAATCAATTTCACTCAATCAACCACTCAACAATCAATCAAACAATCAATTATTATAATTATTATAACATTCCAAAATTTAGAATTTTGGGATGTTACAAACTACCACACTTAAAATGAATCTCGTCCTCGAGATTCGAAGAGGCGAGCAAGAAAAGGTTAGGGTTTGGAGGTCTTCCAGCAATTCCGTTGATCGGAATGGTCTAGAGTGCTACTACACTTAAAAGCAGGATTATGTTTCCGACAGAACTCATGTTCTCCATCCCTTTGGGTTGACGGTGTGAGTCTTCTCATTCTCTAGAATAACTCCTTCACTGAGGCTCTTCCGGTAGGGTCACAACCTTTTCCTCAAACATATGTCCTTTCATCCTGGTGAGGTTCTTCCGAGACTAGGTCTTCATATCTGACAGGTCTGTCACCAATACTAAACCACTATCGAAACCTCCTGGTGGTCAACAATTTATGGTTTCTCCTGCAGGAAAATGGGTCTGGGCTAAATCTCACTGTATCTCCTACGGGTGGCAACGGTTGCTTGTACATGGATCAATCGTCCTACCATTCTAAGGTTTAAACAAGGTCTTGACATCGTCGTCTCTCTACTATGGGTAAGTCACTCAGATTTACCTTTCCAAATAGCAAGAGCGAATGACAAGAGTAAGTCGGTATGGTGATCAATCCATTCCGCACCCAAATCATTACCCTGTATAAGGTTTAGTGAATCTCGCAGTTCTAACACTCAGGCATTCTCACAAGCATTGCAAAATTTCTCTTGTCAACTCAAATGCCACTTTGAGTTAAAAACAAAATTTAAATGACAACTTCAAAATGAAATTTTTCTTTACTTCCCACTCTCTTTCATTGAAGAAATCACGAGGATCATTGAGTGGCATGAAGTTTGAAATATTTCCATATTCAAATATTTTCAAACATAAACTTTTTTTTGGAAAGTCCTTTTATTCCCTCTCAACAAAACTTCAAAAGTTTTAAATTCCAATCAATTTCACTCAATCAACCACTCAACAATCAATCAAACAATCAATTATTATAATTATTATAACATTCCAAAATTTAGAATTTTGGGATGTTACACAGTGGCAGGCTGGTCTTGAGCTTCATTCAGATCAACATGATTAGCCTGACCACGACCATAAGGTCTGGCATTGTTGTTATAGGGCTGATTGTTACGGCCAGTTGAAGGCAGAGCCAGCTGATTCTGATTCTGAGGACAATTCCTGGAGTGGTGACCCGGAAGGCCACACTTGAAGCACATACCATCATTGGGATGGGAAGCAGAAGCTTGGGGTGGTACAGCTCGAAGAGGCTGCCTCAGCGGTGGAGGGGGAAAACGAGGTGCAGCATTGGACTGTCTTGGTGCAGGTGCAGTTGGACGATACATGATGTGGGGAATCCATATCCGACGCTTCTGCGCTGACGGGCCTAAAGGTGAGCCAGCGTCACGGCTGCGCCTGAGGGATCCCTGGTGTTCCTGAAGACCAGTCTCAACTTGAATAGCCTTGTTCACCAAGGTGGCGAAGTCGGCAAAGTCATGAACGAGTAGTGCTAGCTTGATATCAGGTTGAAGTCCATCACGAAACTTTTCCTGTTTATGAGCATCAGTAGCAATGTCTTCTTCAGCATAACGGGACAAGTCCAAGAATTCCCGCTGATAAGCATCTACAGACTTGTTGCCTTGGGTGAGGTTGCGGAACTCTCGCTTCTTCTTGTCCATGATTCCCTGAGGAATGAAGCGGGCACGGAAGGCGGCTTGGAAATTCGGCCAAGTGATGAACGTTCCAGCAGGTAGGGTACGCCTGTGGCTGTCCCACCATTGAGCAGCGGGACCCTTCAGAAAGAAAGATGCAAAGGTGACATAGCTGGTAGGGGCCACACTAGCAGACTCCACTTCATATGTAATGTCGCGGAGCCAGTCATCAGCATCAAGGGGTTGAGTTGAGCTGCGGTAGATAGTTGGGTTGAGGCGCATGAAGTCCTGCAGAGTTACTGTGGTTGGCTGTTGATTCATGTTTGGATGAGGAAACTGAGCCATCATTCCTTCCACGAATTGGCGATTCAACTCAAACTGTTGCTTCATTCCAGCAAAGAATTCATGCGGTAGTCACTACTAGGAAAAGGCCTACTAATGGCGCACCGGTTTTGCCTACTAATGGCGCACTACCGGTGCGCCATTAGTAGCACGCCACTAGTATTTTTTACTAATGGCGCACCACTGGTGCGCCATTAGTATACCAGATACTAATCTCGGGTCGCACCACGTGGTGCGCCATTAGTATAGCCCACGGTGCGCCATTAGTATCTGGTATACTAATGACGCACCACATGG